>CM050690.1:67561432-68909602 GCA_027574665.1 Rhynochetos jubatus | reverse complement strand
TTTTTTTTTTGCCAAAAGGTGTTTTACCTTGGCCTTCTTTCTTTTTTACTGAAATTAACAATGCAATGAGACTCAAGTAAGTGTAGGACTGTATATAAGCCATTTTGTGATCAAGTATGTAAATGGGTTAGGAACCACAAATGAAGTACTTCTGCTACCTCACTTTGAGAAGGGAATGTACATTCTGTTCCCATGTTCCACTTCCTCCCTCTGTCGCCCCACCAAATTAGTCAAATGACTTGGAACCTGGGGTAGACTTCAAAGCAACTGCTCTGTCGGGGCATTTACTCTCCAATCACCAGCACAAGTTGATACGGAATTGAATTGATGGAAAGCATCATGGAGATTTGTTCTGTCTTTAGAGTGTGGAAATACGGAGTATAAGGATAAGTGAAAAGATTCCAGATTCCTCTTTCCTAGCCTTCTTTATTAGGCCTGATGTTACTGTAAGATATATTCACTGGAGGAGTGGAGACAAGGGAAAAATGAGCTGCTTTTGCTTCTCCCCCAGTTTCCTTAGCCATTTATTGCTTCCCAGGATAAGGAACCTTTTTTTGAGTTAGTCATCCATTATTGCCATCTGCAGACATTGACAATTTTAGCATGCCCATAGAAAAAATAAAAAAAAAAATCAGTTAGTTGTCCTACCAGCTTTAATCTAAAAACAAAGGAGTGAGCTTTTTTCCCCACAGAAATTACTATTTTAAAAGATTGTAATGTATGAAGACATATACATATGGTACATCCTGAGGCAAAAAGCCCTTCAGATGCACGGGATTTGCTGTGTGGAGATCACTGAGGCAGGGTCCATTCTGTCCTTGTCAGTCAAACTTTTAATGATACATGTTTCATGTGAGGCATTTTATTAAATTGTCTTCTAAAGAATGGAGGGAGGGAATGTCAGTAAAGATGTCATCTATTTGAGAAACTATTAGATTTTTATTAGTGTTTGTAAATTATTTCGATTGTCCATTATGGATTAGTTCAGTCTGCAAAAGCAATTCTTGGTGAATTGCAGAGGAACCAAATTCAAGCCTATAGATACTGCTAGCAGGCTGCAGTAGTTGATGTCTGGTACTGAAAGACTGTTTCTTCCCTTTTTACTGTATATCACACATCCATCTACTGTTTGAAATTTGTTGTAGGAATTAATAGTGGTCTGTGAAAGTGATTTTTGATTTTAAAAACTCCTAGGGGGAGACTTAAGGTATACCTGGAGTGCAATTATTATGATACATAGCAAAGGTAGTGTTTATTTACTAATTTATTCCTTGCATGGGCTGTCAGACCCGGTTTAGGCTGGACCTTTTCAGAGAATATTTTTTTCCTGTGGTTTTTGAATAGTTTGTATCAATGAGTGACTGAAGAACTTTTTTAGTAATCGTCATCTCTTTGTTAACTACCAACTCTGGGATAATTCTGTAAGTTCAGTGGTATTTTTAATGACAGATACGTTTCATACTGAATAAATGATTGATACAAAAAGCTTTAGGTCTTAGATGACTTGCCACTGCTTTCTTTGTAAGTTGTTGCTTTATGATCTGCTGCTGTGGATTAAAAAGATCCTGCAGTATATCATAGAATCATTATGTCCAAGTGAAATGCTGTGGTGAGTGCCTGAGCCCTCACAACATAAAAACTATTTTGTGGTTGTCTGCTTTCGTACTAATTTTCCACATAGGTGTCTCTTAAAAAAAAAAAAAAAAAATTGGTTTGCTGATCCGTTCTTCACTGATTTATTAATTAAGTTTACTTTGTTTCATCTAGCTGTTAGTGCTATCTTTGTGTACTTGAAGTTGGAGAGAGCTAGCTAGCTATTGCTTTTCTTTTTGAACTTCTTTATTTTCATCAACAATCTTGAGTTACCTATAAAAGCTGATGTCTGTACCTTGTTTTAAGAGATTCTGAGGTGTTCTGTGCAATGATCTAAATGCAAAGTGTGTCTTCAACTAGTTTATGGACTAAAACTGAACTATACTGGAGGCTGTAGAGTACCATTGTCATGACTGGGTAAGGAAGAGTGATACAAGTTTTGTGCTGCTCAAAGATGTGTTTTCTATACTTCTGAGTCCAGAGAGACAAACCTGAGCATGTGACAAAACGACTATATGCAAGGGTGGACAGGGAAACTTCTGTTCAAGACGTAGTTAATTTCTCTTGCTAGTTGGAATATGTGAAGTTTGTGTTACTCAGCAGGTGCCCAGTAAGTTGTAGTAAGGGAGACTGGTAGTTGCTTACTTTCTCTGAGAATTGGTTAAGCTGTTGGTATTTGGCAATTTAGATAACGTTTTCATGGCTACTCCTTATTAAAGTGTAAATGTTACTGAACACAAGAAAAGACATACAGGCTATAATTTTGGGAGAATTAAAGTATGCTGTAAGAGCAGCGCGTGAGAATTATGGCTGAACAGATGGGTTGGTGGATCTGGCTCTCTGCACCTGCCTTTTTTCCTGAACAGTTTCCCCTTACTCTTTTGCTACATTTATGCCAGTACAGGCTCAAGGTGCCTCCATCAGTGGTTTGTGCTAATATCCTATATTTAAAATATGCACCTGATGCGTAAGGAATTTTTGGTTCAAGGTGGCTTTCTCCAGCAAGGGAGGTGGACAGTTGCAGCCAGTAATTTCTAAAACTGCAGAAATGAGATTGTCAAAGCCCTTACACAAGGGAAACTAGTCTCATGGTGAGATTATTTTGTTGCCTTAATAATTTAGACCTTTCAGCTCATGCTTACTGCTGAACAGGTTTTCTCTGTTTTAAATAAAATAGCTAAAGTCAGGTCACGGCAGTGATCCGGTCACAGAAAACAATTCAGTTTTATAAGAGCTGAATCCTTTAATGCTATTGTTTTCCGCTGGATTTTTGTGTCAAGAGTCGTTGTCCCTTAAACCAGTGTCATGTTGCAGTGTTAGGACTGACATATAAGATTGTGATGTTGGAATGGTGTTACTATGCTTTTTGGTCAGTTTGCAGAACGACATATTGAGTTTGAAGAGTGATTGAATGATATTCCATATGTTCTATGAGGTTTTCTTGCACTGTGACACATTATGAGAATATGCAGTGAAAAAAAACATATTTAACAGTTACGTTTTGGAAATCTTTCCTTATTGCAACACGGGCAGTGAAACATTAAAAAAAAAAGCCAGCATAAGGCAACCAAAACAAAAAATACCAAACCCCAACAAAACAATAAAAGGTTTGATAATTGCAGATATCTTTTCTGTGAAATGTCATTTCTTTGTAGAAGATAATGCATGTTTTTGTATTGCTCGACATTTAACTTCCTTCCTGCCTTCCTACACACAGGCAGAACACTAGATGTAGTGATGGTGATGAAATGAAAATAAACTGAATGTGAGGGCTTTAAAGGTATAATTCTTTCTACAATGTAAGTTTTCAAACACTTACCCTCTTGAGAATGTTGTGAACCTTTTTGAACTAGAAAGTTGGTGCATTCTTTAATCATTTGCAATGGGATTGGGTTGGAAAAGGATGGTTGTTTCACTCATTAAAAGACATTCCTGCACACCCCACCTGCTGAATAAAAACCGTTACAAAAATACATCTGTGGCCAGTTAGACAGGTACTTGAAAATGCTGGCTTCTGCACTTTGACTTGAAAATGTGGTACTTGTTTTACAGGAGCACACATAGCAGTTTATGGAAATTTCAGAAACATCAGACTCATGTAACTGTAGTGGTTTCATTAAACCTGCAAAAGTGTGAGGTGGAATCTTTATAAAATGTGACTGCTCCCCAGTATAGACATTTTAAGGTGAGTTCAGAACATAGGCCCTACGAGAAACATAGCTGATGAAATGTAGTTACGAATGTCTTCCGTCTTTCGGTGAAAGATACTTTCAGGCCTCTCTGCTGTCTGCTGCTTCTAATGGTTAAAGTTATTGCACTTAGCTGCTGAAAAGCTGTTAAGGTTAAAGAAGCTGTTAAAATGGCTGGGTTAGGATTTCAGTAGTTTAGGGCTGCTCTTCATGTTTTTGTTTTGGCTTAGTATGGTAAAGGTGGTATGGTTAGCATGTCAAATTGCTGAAATAGCTAGAATTACTGTATTTGAGGATTTTTTTGTGCTTATTGCATAAATACAGGGTTTTTTTCCCACTCTTTGTAGTCTATTTCATTATAAATGGGAAAGAATTAAAAAAACCCGACACAATAAAATAGATTACATAATGTTTAATTTTCACTTTATTGCAGGAGAATAAATTCCCTTTCCTTCCTCCTTTGTTCAAAATACTATTTTTCACTTTCCTTTCTATAACCTGTTGCCATTTCTTTCCTAATTCCTCACAACTATTTATTGTTCTACTACAAGTATACGTGCTTTTGTCACTCTAATGCCAGTCTTCATTCTAAGTGGTATTTATGTTGAAGCCTATTTCTCAGTCAGTTTGAATGCAGTTTATATGGGTACTGTAGGAGAAAAGGAGGGTTCTGCTGAGCACACTTGCTTTGTCCAGATTGCTGTTTTTTCCCTGCTGTTGTAGGGCTGACAAGTGTTCATTCATTGCCCTTGCTTCCGCAGAGGATGAACGGCCCTGCGGGTTTTTTGCACCACCGTGCAATAGAGGACCTCACAGTGTCTTGACAATTCAGCTGCTCTGTTGTATGTCGATGGAAACACCTTTCGGGCCTTCAGCATTGTGGCTGGCTGTCCACTGCCAAGGGAAGGTTGTCAGGTGTAATGGATGATACTTGAATTAAAGACTTACCATGAGAAATATGAGCGCTGCACGAGACCTGTAGAGCTGACACTAAAGAAGGGCCTGCTAGCATAGGAGACAATGCTGCTTCATATCAAGTCCACTCTAATAAGTGATGACTTTCTCTTGGTGCTTTAGTTTGGCTGTCACTGATGGGAGGGGAGGGAGAAGGGAAGCCAGAAAGCAAGTAGCAGTGTAGCATGGCTTAAAGTTAGGTGTCATAATCTGGGTTTGAAGCATCGTGGTAGGATCTGAAAAGTTCCATGCTACTGTTGGGATCAAAATAGCTTTTTGCAATGTTTATCTTGTAAGACATTAAAAGTGAAAATGGTATGTGAAGTACTGTAGATTCCTCCCTAAAAGCACCTAAAAAGACAGAATAGGCTACTTTAGATGTTACTCTATACTGTCATAAGCATACTGAACTAAAGATTTATTTTGTTTTTAAAATTTTTACATTCCTAATATTTCATTTATGCCAAAGGTTCTACTTTGCAAAGAAGTGGAAATGAGAATTCTTACCTCACTGAAAACTTGAAACTTTTGGCTTTGGTCTATTCAGCCTAGGACTATTACATTGTAGTAGTTTACTTGGCACAGTCCAAGGTATTTAGTGAAGAAAACAGCCAGTTCTGATAACAGAAACGTCAGATGTTACCGTGTTGTCTCCAATTATTAGGACTGTTATGTTCCTGCTTATTAAAAATAATCAAGACTTTTGCAGGAAAATGGTGTTGAATTTGATTAGGTTTTCTTGACTTGTACAGCAAGTTTTATCAACGAGAAGTAAAGTGTACTCATGTGGGTTTTTATCACCTGATGAGGTTTTCTGTATTTCAGAGTGTTTGGGCAAATATGTAATTGTATCTTAGCTTAGTTTTGGATGGAGTCAGCTCATTGAGTGGGCTGAGTGTGTGCTCAAACTGTTATGTTTAAGGAAAAGGGCAAATGTGCAGAGCACAGCGAGAGTTGCAGAATAGAAACACAGCAGGCTGGATTGGCACAAGCTGCTGTCGGAGACCTTTATTAGCTAGTGGAACTCAAGATGCATGTATACTAGACTTCATAATTTGTTTTGGCACCCTCAGTTTCTTCACATTATGCTGAGCTGTGCAGTGCTGGAAATGCAAAATTGAATGATGACTTACCAAGAAAACTGGCTCTGCTCTGCAGTGCTGTTTAGTATTGCTCAGACTTTGTCATAAATGGCATCAGTGCAGGTGATGTGAGCATCTTTACCCTTCCCACTCTCCCCCATCCTCCTCCTCGACCTTTTAAAGCATTGATTAGTAGTTGCAACAGGTGTTTCCTATAAAACTTTGAAAATAGTCACTGTGAAAAGAGAGTCTTATTTCATTAATGTTAACATCTAGTTAAAAGAAAATTGCTGTATGCCTTGCATAATAAAGCTGGAGTTCTCTGCTATTTATATTTAATGTACTTTGTATCCTCTAAACATAAAGTACTTGGTCTGCTGTAAAATTAGCAGTGGTGTCTCAATTTTATACAATGCTTAACCTGTACGCTTTTTATTTTTAGAGTCGGTTGGATTTATACTAGTGAACACTCAAAGATGTTTCTCTTAAGTTCACAGTATCTAGCAGTGCAAACTCCTTTATATTCAACAAAATGAGATGTTCTTAAAGATAATGAAGGGAGATTGCGTGGATACTTGAAAAATACACACAGTAGTAAAATAAAGTAGTAAATTCTTGGATGATGAATCCAGCCCTCTGCAGGCATATTGACAAAAAGTTACAGGCTATGGGAGTAAAATCCAGAGGTTATGAATATTTTTTCCTGCTGGCAGTGATTGACAAGTGTAGCTTTATTCCAGCTGTTGATAGGTTAGTGTGTTGTCTCCTTTTTAACAAAAAGGAAGCTTTTAATAGTGCATTCTACCATATTTTTAACAAGAAGAAATCTTGCAGTAGCACATACAAGCCTCTGATGCTTTTACTGTATTTTAACACCTGGAGGTTCCAGCTCAGATGGTCCTGATTTTGTATTGCATTCTTGCGTCCCTTCCTCAGTGTTTTCACTTTAACGATTGTGTTTGTCTTGAGATAAAGAAGAAAGAAAGGGAAAATGTTTTCAAAACTGAGGGTTCAAGACTTCTTCAACTTAAGAATTGAGGCAATCAAATACCAGAGGGTATATAGGACAGAACAGTTCTTGGTGGAAAGAAAAAAAGCTTTTCTGCTTTATTGATTAAAACCCTGCTATATAATATAGTACTAAATAAACAGCACTAACTATGAAGTTTGTTTTTACATTTACAGTCAGTTGAAAGGCTAGGAATGTGTGTGTAAGAAAGCTGAAGCAGCAAGAGTTCACAGGAGCCTAAATAACTGTGTTACATTGTTAACTTAAAGGTTTTTAGGAGTCGGTGGCATGGGTCCATAAGGCTTCTTGCTTCTCCATGGTGAACTTCTCAAGCCCTTGTTGTCTTGCTTAGAGCAATCAGCACAAATGTACACCATCAGTTCAAACAACAACTAAAAGTCATTTGGTATTTTGAGTTGCTCATGTGTTCTGCAGAGTGCATATTAATGAAGATTACAATCTATTTCAGCTGTGGTTAAGTCATAAATTACTTTCTCTGCAGTGCATGGATATTAAAGATTCAAAGTGATAAGGGCTCAGACAGAAGAATTTCACAGAGGTTTGTTTTTAAAGGACTTTGTTCTTCATGAGATTCAAGGCTGGTTTTGACTTTTAATTACTGGAAGTCAAGGATCTTGTCTCTTTCTGATCCATGGGTACTGAATTGAAACAAAGTGCCTTTTTAATGGCTTATATTTTCTCTTAAATTCTCAGCAAGGAGCATGTTGGAACATACTCTTCCAGTGTCTGACAAATGTATCTCTACAATTTTGTCAAGACTTAGTCTGGGATAGTACTCAGGTCACGAGCAGTAATTTTTGCAAAACCCTCCTGCCTCTAGCAGTCATTTTGGCTTCTGACAATGAGCCAGATTTTGTTTAGAAAAGGTTTTAGTGGTTTTCATTAATGAAATGCAGAACACTACTGAGATAATGCTGTATTTTTATAGAATTTTTAAAGACTTTAAGAACTTTGACACTTTAAGACCTCTTCCAAGTTTCATCAGTGGTTGTAATACATGTTGATCAGAAATGATCTTGTACCCTTAGCACTAAACAAAGGAAATAGCAGAATCTAAAGACTAATTTGAATGTAATAAAGTAGGGATTCTTTGTCAGAAATAGAAAATTGGTTTAGTGGGATTGAATCTGTCCAGTCAGACTTTTTTTTTTTTAATCCAGTCTGTCTTGCATAAAATTTTAACATTTGTTGCATAAGTATTTTTCTGCATCCCAGTATTTGTTAGTCTGCTCTTAGGACTGTGTCAAGACATTACCATGAACAACTCACAACGTGAGTGTTTTAATTGGAAGAGGTGTCTGGAATGCAACTTACTTAAGAGCTTTGAAGGATGTGGACCCAAGCTAATGGCTTGCTGCTGCCAAACAAAGTTGTTTTCACTGTGTGGTGCCTTCTCTTCCCTTGAGCTTTCTCAAATTCTTCTTTAACCTTCCTATGAACAAGTGAATTATCAGTCCAGCAGAAGACTATCCACAGATTTATGAGTCATTTTCAAAGCATACATAAGCTTTGTAACAGCACTACCTGTGTGGAAGATGGTGTTATAATGAGATTCTATTAAGACCTGCTTTGAACAATACAGTGCTGAAATTCTAAGGTTCTGCCAATCAAGATAGCTAGATGGCAGATAAGGAAAAATGTTTTATACTTCAAAGTGGCAACAGATTCTTTTTCTTACAAGAAAGTTTATTGATGATGTAATCTAGAAAAGCTTTTATAAACAAAAGTTTCATTAATTCAATTTTATTTTAGTAATACTAGTCTCTATGAAAGAACTTTGTGCACTTACATGTATGCTTGCGTGACAAGGTTTTGGTAGTGGGGGGACTACAGGGTTGGCTTCTGTGAGAAGCTTCTGGAAACCTCTCCTTTGACAGAGTCAATGTCAGCTGGCTCCAAGATGGACCCATCGCTGGCCAAGGCAAGCCCATCAGCAATGATAGTAGCACCTCCTGCATAACATGTTAAAGAATGGGGATGGGGACGGAACTGAGAAGAGAAATGGCAGCAGAGAGGGTGTGAGATGTGACAGAAACAACTCTTCAGACACCAGGGTCAGTGGAGAAGGAGCAGGAGGAGGTGCTCCAGAGGCTGGAGCAGAGTTTGCCCTGCAGCCTGTGGTGAAGAACATGGTGAGGCATGTTGTCCCCTTGCAGCCCATGGAGGTTAATGATGGAGCAGAGACCCACCTGCAGCCTGTGGAGGACCCCATGCTGAAGCAAGTGGATGCCAGAATGAGGTGGTGAGCCCATGGAGAGTCTGTGCTGGAGCAGGCTTCTGATAGGAGCTGTAGCCCCATGGAGAGAGGAGCCCTGGCTGGACCTGGTTCGCTGGCAGGACTTGTGACGCTGTGGGGGAAGCCATGCTGGAGCAGGCTGCTCCTGAAGGACTGCACCCTGTGGAAAGACCCCATGTTGGAGGAGTTTGTGGAGAACTGTCTCCTGCAGGAGGGATCCCACGCTGGAGCAGGGGAAGAGTGTGAGGAACTGTCCCCCTGAGGAGGAAAAAACTGCAAAAATGTGTGATGAACTTACTACTATCGCCCTCACCCATGCCACTGTGTTGCTGGGGGTGTGGATGTAGAGAAAAGTTGAGTCTGTTTTGCTCAGGATGGTAATTGCTGAAGGATTTCTGCCTGTCCTTGTCTCGACCCACAAGCTTTTATTATATTTCCTCTCCCCTGCCCAGTTGAGGAGACGAGTGATAGAACAGCTTTGCTGGGCACCTGGAATCCAGCCAGGATCAACCCACCACAAGGTATTATATGGTAAACCACAAATACAGTTGTAAGTCCATCTGATTAAAAGAGATCCCTCAAATAATTGTGTTGATATTTTAGAGCTTTGAGATCATTAAACCATCTTTTCTAATTGGATTATATTACAAATGGGAAGATTTATTTTGGTTATCTAATATTAAATGAAGCAACTGCTTAGAGATACTGTAAGGCCCTGCATATGTGTCAGTGCAATCCCAAGCACAAGTACAGGCTGGGTGAAGAATGGATCGAGAGCAGCCCTGAGGGGACCTGGGGGTACTGGTAGATGAGAAACTGAACATGAGCCGGCAGTGTGCGCTGGCAGCCCAGAAAGCCAACTGTATCCTGGGCTGTATCAGGAGAAGCATGGCCAGCAGGTCGAGGGAGGGGATTCTCCCCCTCTACTCTGCTCTTGTGAGACTCTACCTGCAGTGCTGCGTCCAGCTCTGGGGCCCTCAACATCAGAATGATGTTGACCAGTTGGAGTGAGTCCAGAGGAGGCCACAAAGATGCTCAGAGGGCTGGAGCTCCTCTGCTATGGGGACAGGCTGAGAGAGTTGGGCTTGTTCAGCCTGGAGAAGAGAAGGCTCCAGGGAGACCTTACTGCAGCCTTGCAGTACCTGAAGGGGCCTACAAGGAAGCTGAGGGGGGGGAAGAGGGAGCCCGGGGGGTGTGGGGGTGGTGGTGTGGGGTGGGGGGTTTGTGCTTTTTACAAGGGCCTGTAGTGGTAGGACAAGGGGTAATGGGTTTAAACTGAAAGCAGGGAGATTTAGATTAGATATCAGGAAGAAATTCTTCCTGGAGAGGGTGGTGAGGCACTGGGACAAGTTGCCCAGAGAAGCTGTGGGTGCCCCATCCCTGGAAGTGTTCAAGGCCAGGCTGGATGAGGCTTGGAGCAACATGATAGTGGAAGGTGTCCCTGCCCATGGCAAGGGGGTTGGAACTAGATGATCTTTAAGGTCCCTTCCAACCCAAACCATTCTGTTGATTTCCTCATTTTTCCTTAGTTCTTCTGTGCTTATGCTGCAGCTGCCTGAGCTCTGCCAGAATGAAATGGAAATAGCTTACATCACTGTGACACTATTTCAGAGTGTTGATCGATACATTGAATGCTTGCTGTTACTTACTGTTTGCATACTTCTGCAGCTCGCAAAACCAGTGAAATTGACTGTGTGAAAATAGTTTTTGTGGAGGGTAAGGTACTGGCTGAGTTTAAATACCAACCTGTAGAGGTTTGCACATGACAGTCAAGTGAGTTTTAACTCTGTAGTCATCTGTTAATGGGGACAGCAAAAGTTATGAAAGATACTTACTTGTTCTATGTTTCTTTCTATTTAATACTTTTTTCCCCTGAGATGGTACTTAATCTGTTGCGGTGCAAAAAAAAAAAAAAAAAATGACATGTAATTTTTGGTAATCAAAGTTCATCCTAACTTTAATGGGCTTAATATTATTGTAATAACTAACTGACATTGTAGTTAAATACCACATCTGTAATTTCAGTGATGTTCAGTACAAGCAGAACAACAAAAACCAGTGCAAGACACCAAGTTTTAAATGCGTTCTGATGTTTCCAAACTTCTTTGTCTTGCCTTTTGCCTTCCCTTCACTTTTCTGCTGCAGACACCTACTCTGCCCACTTGTCTCAGAGGTTAAAAGGAGTAAGTAATTGGGAAGACTGTGGTTGAAGAGTAGAGAAGCCTGTTTCCCCTAGCAGTTGGAGCTACAGGTTGAATGAAAATTAAAATTTTTCATGCTGTTGCAATAGGGCCACCTCATATACTTTCAATCTGCAGGTCTCCAGAGACACTGCTGCTCATTGCAGATTTTTTGCCAAAACCACTTTCCTTCAAAGGTGAAGATCTTCATTGCTGACTCTAAAGTTTGGAGTTCTGGTCCTGGTGGCTGGGAGTCTGGTGCACATCGTGATTCAGTCTGACATTTGGCTGGCTAGCTGCATGCCAGCTAGTGTCTGATGTAGGAAAGTTGAAGTCTGTCCTGTCTTAAATGATAGAAATTCACAGTACTAAGTGTTGCTGTATTTTTGTGGTAGTATGTTCACTGCCATTTTAAATGTCCATTCAAGAAACCTAGCAAAATTCAATCTTTTTTTTTCTTTCAGAGGTTTACAAGCTAGCTTTATGCTGTTAATACAAATGAGACCAAGACAATTTAGAAAGCCTGACTGTAGTATGCTGCTTTTGAGGTGGCTGCTTGATTTGAGGAAAAAAATCAAACCACCATATAAGCAAACAAGTATCTTAATACACCTCAAGAAAAGAACAGTTATTTTTAGCCACTGTTGAAGTACTCAGAGAATTGGATTAATCTTGTGTTTTGTACAATTTTTCTAGTTACATGAATGCTTGATTTTTGTAATTAATTTTTTTCTTCTCTAGGATGGGTGCGTTTGCCAATGGTCAGCTCTCTTTTAGAATTCTTAAGATTTTTGTATTTTAAACACAACACCTCCCCGCCCTTTTGTGGTATAGCAACAGTCTTTTTGATTAGTTCCAATGGCTTCTGAGTATTGATTTTTAGGATAACACATCATTATACAATGAAATCTGTGTTGAGATCTATAAGATCAAAGTAGATCATCATTAACTGCACTTAACATAGCTTTTCAACTTAATGTTCTGATAGAAAAAACCTGAAACTATAAAAAAATTCTCACGTATTCTTTTATGTTCCTGATAATGTTTTATTTCTGATAAGAGATGCCTGCCATCTGTTGCCACTTGAAGGCCTCTTATTGCTGAATTATGAGAATGTGGTCTCTTCTGTAATTACACTTGCCAATGTGTCTTGGGTAGATGTAATACATATTTATCCCTTGCCTGACTATGTAAGAAGAGTTGAGGCAGTGGAAAGATTGGAGGAGGAAGGATATGGAGAATAACATGCTGGTGCTGACAGTTGTGTTAGTAGGTGGGAAGCAATCAGTTAAGTAGGCCAGGTTGCATTTAGTGTGTATGTACGGTTTTTGTACTTTAAAAATCTTCCATTCTCTTACTTTCTATTCTATTGTTCCTCTTCCTAAACAAAACCTTTTAAAATGCCAGCTCCAATTTAGTATTGATTCTTTATGCATATTCATATAAAGCAATTTTCAGTCATCATTGCATGAAATCAGGAATACCTTAGTCTTACATTTCTTTGCACTGTGTTTGCTTTCACCTTCAGAGTTGTAGGCATCTAATGCCAAAATCTATCTCCAGCCTGATAGAAGCAAGGTGCTTAATTTCTGTGCTCTTTTGAATTCCTATTTGTACATTTCAAATGCGCTTTCATTTTCTTTCCTTACATGTATTCCTGCAGCAAAACTCTAGAGGACTTCTGTAAGAAAGATTCGAAAAAGTTACAGGTAGTCTTTATGAGAGGGGATTAATAATGGATGCACTGCAAATCAAAGAGTTGAAGGTATGACATAGTTTCCGTTTGTTGATCTGCAGTTGGCATAATGAGAAAGAAAAACACGTATTTATTGTCATCTTCCTGAGTTTGCTGTGACCTTGCTGTATCAGGGGCTCTATTTTAGAGAAACAATAGAAGCCTGAAATATTGGCCGGATCATTTGCTTAACTTTGTTGATGTTTCCACCATCTCTCACTGTCTTGAGGTAAGTAAAGAAGGTTTCTGATTATCTACATTAACTGAAGTATAAGACTTATTACAGATACTTGGGAATGGTTTTCTAAGCTCCTCCTAAACTCAACTCTTAGGTAGTTTATGCAGGTATTTTCTTTCCATCGTATATTTTTAGCTTAAATAACTCTTTCTGCTTTCTCCTTATCTTACAAGTAGCAGTCATACTGCCTTGTCAGACCAGGATGTGATAGTTTAATACAGGAAAGACAGGTTTTTTTCATTTCACAATCTGTGTTCTCCTAATATTGATAATCCTTCCTGGTACTTGGTCCACTTTATTAACATTTTTCCTTAATATGTTCAACTATAATTGAAAATTATTTCAGAAGATGTTTCACCATTGGCATACATTGGCACTGACAGCAGACTGTGGCTGTTGGACTTGACCCGTGACACGTTCTGGTTTAATACATATCTGATTATGCCTGCAGTAAATAATGCTAGTGTTTGAAACTGGTGCTTTCAGGTGTTTGGGTGGAATGCATTCTATATAGAGATTTTATTTTACTAAGTCACGGTGACAGTGAACTCAGATCTACTATGAATCTAATAAAACTCAACACTTACTGGAAATTAAGTGAGTCTCAATGTAGGGATGATGTCCATCTTCATTTCTATGTTCTGTCACACTAACAGGTAGACAAAAAGTATAGGTGAGTTTTTAAATTACAGTAAAATTGTGCATTACAGCTCTCTAGTATTTTGCCTTTTACTGACAAATTGGTATTTATTGTATTTAGTTGATTTTATTAAAGGAATAACAATTATTTACTTGATTTAATTTAGTACTTTATAAGCATCTATTGTCAGGTGAAAAGTTAGAAAAGAACTAACTTTCATAATCTAGGTATTTGTATATCGCTGACTGCAGACACTGAGAAATGGGTTGTGAGACCATTTTTAGCTAAAGTTTTGCAAGCTGGTAGTTGTTTGTTCAGGACTAATCCAATCAGTTTTAATACAAACTGCCCATCTAAGCAATATATAAGAGAAAATGGTTAAATAAAACCTGATTTTAAAATGTCTTGGTATCCAGCCCTGGTATTAAATGTGTCTAAGTAGCTTTGAGCTTTCTGTGATTAATCATTGAATCATAGAATGGTTTGGGTTGGAAGGGACCTTAAAGATCATCCAGTTCCAACCCCCCTGCTATGGGCAGGGACACCCTCTACTAGACCAGGTTGCTCACAGCCTCATCCAGCCTGGACTTGAACACTTCCAGGGATGGGGCATCCACAACTTCTCTGGGCAACCTGTCCCAGTGCCTCACCACCCTCTCCGGGAAGAACTTCTTGATATCCAATCTAAATCTCCCTGCTTTCAGTTTAAACCCATTACCCCTTGTCCTATCACTACAGGCCCTTGTAAAAAGCGCCCCCCACCCCCCCGCAGCTTCCTTGTAGGCCCCCTCCAGGTACTGGAAGGCTGCAATAAGGTCTCCCTGGAGCCTTCCCTTCTCCAGGCTGAACAGGCCCAACTCCCTGAGCCTGTCCCCATAGCAGAGGTGCTCCAGCCCTCTGAGCATCTTTGTGGCCTCCTCTGGACTCGCTCCAACCCGTCAATATCATTCTGATGTTGAGGGCCCCAGAGCTGGACACAGAACTGCAAGGGGGGTCTCACAAGAGCAGAGTAGAGGGGGAGAATCCCCTCCCTCGACCTGCTGGCCACACTTCTCCTGATACAGCCCAGGGTACAATTGGCTTTCTGGGCTGCCAGTGCACACTGACGGCTCATGTTCAGCTTCTGGTCTACCAGTACCCCCAAGTCTTTCTTCTCAGGACTGATTAAATGCCTGACTGAGATTGAATGACTAGTTAGTTTTTGTGGGTTTTTTTTCTCTCTTTTTTTTTTTTTTGTTTTTAATTAGCATTGTAATAGTACTTATTTTGTGAATTTTCTAAGAAAGTTAATTCCTGTAACAGCTGGGGGGAGGTGGTGTTTGTTCCTCATTCCTGTTTGGGAAGTGAAATGACAAAAAATAAGTTACCACAATTTGTGTGAAAGGGCGTAGGACCCAGTTTTGAGTCACTCAGTTGTCTTCAACGGCATTGCTGTTTCTTCTGACTTACTGAAGACCTTTTATTCCTCTCATTATGTCTTTTAATAATAACGTGCAAGACAGAAATTTTGCACAGTCATCTTTGCTGTTTTGACAACTTAGTGCAAGGCATAATTCATTTTGTGTAGACAAAACCAGATGCTTTATGGAAAAGTATCAGACAGACAAATCTCTCATTGTACCATAAAAGGTAAGTACGTGCAGAGAATAAAAACTAAATGGGTAGATGTACTGGGCTTGTGTAGTGGGGGAGGGGCTACAGCGGTGGCTCCTGTGAAAAGCCACTAGAAACTTCCTAGGTTCCAAGTTGGATCAGCCTCTGGCCATGGCTGAGCCAATTGGTGGTGGTAGTGCCTCTGTGATAATGTATTTGGGGGTAAGGGGGAAGCTGATGGGGAACCGTGCGGTGGAGAGAGAGAGAGAAGTGGGATGTGAGAGACAGGCAGACACCCAATATGTCCAGTTCTGGGCTCCTCAGTTCAAGGAGGACAAGGAATTACTGGAGAGGGCCCGGCGCAGGGACACTAAGATGATTAGGGGCCTGGAGCAACTTCCGTATGAGGAAAGGCTGAGAAAGCTGGGTCTGTTCAGCTTGGAGAAGAGGAGGCTGAGGGGGGATCTCATCAATGCTTATCAATATCTAAAGGGTGGGTGTCAGGAGGATGGGGCCAGGCTCTTCTCAGTGGTGTCCAGGGACAGGACTAGGGGCAATGGCCATGAACTGGAAAACAGAAGGTTCAGCCTGAACGTGAGGAAACCCTTCTTCCCTGTGAGGGTGACAGAGCCCTGGGACAGGCTGCCCAGAGAGGTGGGGGAGTCTCCTTCCCTGGAGACTTTCCAAAGCCGCCTGGGCTTGTTCCTGTGTGATCTGGTGTAGGTGATCCTGCTGTGGCAGTGGGTTTGGACTAGATGATCTCTAGAGGGCCCTTCCAACCCCTACCACTCTGAATCTGTGAATCTATTAGTGTGGAAAGGAAGGAGTTGGGCTGGAGAAGGATTTCCCCTGCAGCCTGTGGCAAGAGGGCAGGCTGTGCTCCTGCAGTCATGGATGGTCACGGGGGAGCAGAGACTCCCCCTGCAGCCTGGGGAGGACCCCACGCCAGAGCAGGCAGCTGTACCCGAAGAAGCCTGTGACTCCATGGGAAGCCTGTGCAGGAGCAGTCAGCTCCTGAAACACTGCACCGCATGGAAGGCACCCATGCCAGACCAGTTAGAGAAGAAAACTGCAGCCTGGGGAAAGGACTTAGGTGGGAGAAGTTGGTGTAGGACTGTCTCCTGTGGAAGGGACTCCATGCTGGAACAGGGGAAGGGTGTAAGGAGTCCTCCCTCTGAGGAGGAAGGAGCAGCAGAGACAACGTGTGATGGACTGACCACAACCTCCATTCCCTGTCCCCTTGTGCTGCTGGGAGGAAGGAGGTAGAGAAATCATGAGGAAAGCTGAGACCAGGAAGAAAGGAGACATGGGGGAAAGGTGTTTTTAAGATTTAGTTTTGTTTATTGGTTACAACTTAAATTGATTTTTCTTCCCCAAGTCGAGTCTGTTTTGCCCATGACCATAACTGGTGAGTGATCCCTCCCAGTCCTCGTCTTGATCCACAAGCCTTTCCTTATATTTTCTTCTTCATATTGCACTGGGGGGAAGGAGTGAGCGAGCAAGTGGCTGTGTGGTGCTGAGTTGCTGGCAGGGCCTAAGCCATGACAGTAGATTCAATGCTACTATGTTCTTATTATTACTTCTACTATATCTCAAACATTTGTGTCACTTTTTACACGTCACTTACTAACAGTCATGTCTTTTACTTGTCATTGAAATGGATGACACCTATGTAAAAGTGAATGTGTTTTGCTTTGGGATGGATATTTCTTAAGCCACTGTTAGTAATGTTGCAACTATAACCCAAGTAGCTTCTCTTTAACTTGTTAGTCAGGTCTTCTCAAGAAAGACCAAAGTACTCTTGAGCATAAGAGATCAAAGAAATGAGTCATCCCTGGTAATTTTCTGAGGATGCTTTTGTGAAAGTAATGTGATATTAGGGTCTCTTTGTTTTTTATTACCTGATGGCTGATGTTACCATTACTCATGATCTAAATTCTCTAAAATAACGTGAC
Organism: Rhynochetos jubatus; assembly: GCA_027574665.1. Taxonomy (NCBI): domain Eukaryota; kingdom Metazoa; phylum Chordata; class Aves; order Eurypygiformes; family Rhynochetidae; genus Rhynochetos; species Rhynochetos jubatus. Next base: position 68,892,177 of record CM050690.1, on the reverse strand, counting down.
CAACTTTGTTCTAAATAAATTGGCTAAAGATCACATTATTCATACCTTGTTTGATTTGTCTAGTCACCTATTACTCTTTGATTTTTTGATCATGAATAAGTTGTTAAAACCTTAAGAAGTGTGGGTAGTGACTAGTGAATAGTAAGAATTTCTGACTTAAAAGTCTGACTAGTGTAAAACACATCACTGAAGCTGTCTCTTGGGGAGTCATACTGGAGACTGAGTTATACTTAATATGTACAGACAACTTTACTACCAAAGTATTCAGGCAGAGCTTATTTTGGTTGCCAGGTGGTTGCAGGGAGGCAGAGAAAAAATGCTCACTTATTTGTCTAGTTATGGAACCAAGATTAGAGATTTTAAAAAAAATCAAACACAAACAAAAGCAACCCTTTCAGTTACCAACTCACTTGGTCAGTTGAAAACTGGGATCATGGGCTTGGCTTTTTTTTTTTTAATTTTCTGTGGTACTCTTATGGGGATAATAATACTCTTGCATGAAATAAATTTTTTTAGGTGCCTGTCTTGAAGGGGCTTTTATTTGCTGTCCACAAAACAAGGTGGTGACTTGGGTTTTTTTGCTATTTCTTCAAAACAGGGCATGCTTAGCTATGTGTCTCTGGCTTTGTGAATGTCTTTTGTAGGCAAAGTGTTCTTGATGCCAGGAAGCAGTATCTATGACAATTCAAGATATTGGGAAGAAATCAATAACTTCCTACAGCTTATAAAGTTGTACTTTACAAAGAAACCTTCTGGTTCATTAGGGAACAGTGAAATGTCTCAGTACTACCCCTCCCCCCTCCTCCCTCCCCTTCTCCTTCTCCAAAAAGAACCCCAGAGTATTGGAGTATGTAAAAATGAAATAGGTATTGACATTTACTTGCTCTAGGAAGGCATGATGACTTTCTAATCCCTTCATGAAAGGTAAGTACACTCTGATAATACAACTTTTATGTAGGCCTTGTAATATCCTAGTTTATATCTTTGGTGAAATTAACGTGTGTTTTGAAATAACGATTATGAAGCAACAGAGATTGGGTTGTAATTGTCTAGAAGCTCAAATAGTACAGAAAATTACTTTGATTATCAAGAGTCAGGCTGTTACTATATACTTGTTGCAGGCAGGCAAGTCTCTAAAAGAAACATTGGGGTAGTGGCTTATCTGAATAATTATGTGCACTCTGTACTGTGTAATTGGAATGGTTAGGTGGTAATCCCATTTTTCTGGTGGTAAAGTCAGCCATTATTTTAGCTGTGATAGTAAACTAAGGCTCTTTATTCTAAATGTCATATTTTAAGATAACATGAACTTTGAGAGGCTATATTCTTCCTACATCTTCCCGGTGTCCAATACACAGAGTGGCTGAGTTAGTCTTTGCAGGTTCACCCTATGCATAAGTAGATTTGGTAGACTATTCTGGATTTGGAAAGGGAAGGAAATAGATTTTGGCCTAGCTTTAACTGGATTTAAAGAAATAAATATAATGACTTCCAGACTTGATGACTATTGTGGTTTTTAATTGTGAAAAACTGTAAATATTAGGGGGATTCACAAAATGTTGATTTAGTAGATTTTCCAGTGGATTTCCCTAAGGAATCATCTGCATTATCTTAATCCTGAGCACATGAAAGTAAAGTTACACTACTATTTCTAAGCACACAGTGAAATACCCTGTTTTTATAGGTCTGGTGCAGAGAAAATAATACTTGCTTGTTGGCCAGCTGAAAAATAACTTATTGGAAGAAAAACAGTTATTGATGAGGATCCAACCTGTGCTCTGCACCCTCTTTTTAAGTATTTCCCTTTGCAGCAGTGAAGAACAGCTTACATTTACTTTGCTTGGAATCATAGAACCATAGAATGCTTTGGCTTGGAACTGACCTTTGAAGTTCACGTAGTCCAGCCCTCCTGCCATGCAGGGACATCTTCCACTAGATCTGATTGTTCAAGTGCTCTGACATTGAACGCTTCCGGGGATGGGGCATCCACAGCTTCTCTGGGCAACCTGTTCCAGTGCCTCACCATGTTCTTCTGCTCTCTTTCAGTCTGAAACCATTGCCTATTGTCTTGTTGCTGCAAGTCCTGGTAACAAGTCTCTCCATCTTTCTTATAACCCCCTTTTAGTATTAAAAAGCCATAGTAAGATCTCCGCAGATTTGTCTTTTCTGCAAGCTTAACAACCTCAACTCTCAGCCTTTCTCATAGGAGAGATCATCCATCCCCCTCATTGTTTTTGTGGCCCTCCTGGACCTGCTCAAACAGGTCCATGTCTTCCTTGTACTGGGGGACACAGACCTGTACTCTGTGAATGTACACAGTATTCTGGGTAGAGGAGGAGAATCACCTCCCTTGATCTGCTGCCCATGCTTCTTTTTATGCAGCCCAGTATACACTTAGCATTCTGGGCTGTGAGTGCATATTGCCATGCTCACCAGTATCACCAAGTTGTTCTCTGGAGGGCTGCTCTCAATCTCTTCACCCCTCAGCCTGTATTGGTACTGGAGATTGCCCAATCCAGGTGCAGGACCTTGCACTTGACCTTGTAGAACTTCTTGAGGTTCACATTGGTCCACTCCTTAAACCTATCAAGGTCTCTCTGGATGACATCCCTTCCCTCAAGTTACTTACCTTGGTGTGATCCATAAGCTTGCTGAGAGTTCACTGAATCTTGCTGTCAGTGATGAAGATACCAAATAGTACCGGTCCCAGTACAGACCCTTGAGGGACACACTCACGACTGGTTTCCAGTTGGACATTGAGCCATTGACTCTTTGGATTTTGCCATCCAGTCAATTCCTTATCCATCTATCTATCCATCCATCACACCCATCTTTTTCCAATTTACTTGGAGAGTGCTTCTGTGGACATGTTTAGAGAGGTGATTTATGAGAGATCATGATTGGGTTACATGGTAAAGCTCATCTGCACCTCCACAAAGGAGTGCAAGGGGACAATGGCAGAGGAGATGGGATAATCATAACCTGCCTGGCTTCCAGGCCCATCACGGGAGCTATCAGCTTGTCAGTGGCCCATCTCCAGAAGCCTAGAGGAGCACAGAGGCACAATGACAGGCAGTGGACCCAAAATAAGTACTTTGAGGAGAGCACAAGCTGTCAGATGTGTAACTTAACCAGGGCTCTCCCTGGAGAGCCATCAGCCCTGTTGTCCAGACATGACACTCATGACCATGAGTCAGTGCTGGAGCATCTTTTGGACTGGGGGCTGGAGGTGTTACTGCCACAGGTATGGGACATATAGGGTACAGAGGAAGAGCATTTTGGGCTTGCCAAGGACTTACGGAGGGTTTTGGAGAGGAGACAAAGGCAGGGGAAGGGAGTCATTTAGGTGTTTTGTGGAGGAACAAATGGGAAAACAGAAGTGCGAGGGGATTTAGAAGCCCAGGCATGTGTAAATCATTGGCTGGTCAGTACAAGTTTCTGGCCATGCCCTGTGTCTGATCAGTGCAGTCTGCCTCACTTTCTTCTGAAATTCTGACCTGAGTGACGGTCACTCTGTTCTGCATGCAGGTGTGTCTCGGGGGCGCTGTGTGCCAGAAACTGCAAGTCAGACCATGAGTCAGGGCCCGGGGTGCTACAACTGGGGAGACTGGCATGGGTGGACTCTTTAAGTGCCAGCAGTGGTAGGAGAACCTCAGGTCACCTGGGCATGTGTGTCCGTAGTGTCAGGAACTGGAGCAAGTGAGGGTCTGGGCACCTCAGCTGGAGTGGGACTGCAGGCCAGAGGAACTGTTAGCCTGCGTACCAGCAGCTGGAGAGACTGGAGTGAGCAAAATCAAGTGCCAGACCCTGGGGTAGGACCAGGGGTCAGAAGCCTGTGTGTCCATAGTGCCAGTAATTACAGTAAATGAGTAAGCATTAATGCAGAGCAAGCCAGGCTAGCTTGCATGTAGGCGAAGTGGCCAGGTGTGTGTGCCTCTCTGAGGGGTATACCAGAGGAGGAGCTGACTGTTGGGGTGACCAGGTGAGTCTGGCTGCCTGCTCAGGATGCAGTAGGATCTGGGGATCTCTAAGGGAGACTGCTGGTGAATATGTGACTCTAAAGGCAAGACTAGAGGGGATTGGCTACTGGGAGACCAGTGGAATGTCAGCCATCTCCGTGTGTGCCTATGTGTCTCTGAGGGCGTGAGACTGTCATGGCAGTGGAAGGGTAAACTACTAGGGGAGCAGGAGAGTCCCAGCAAACGCTGTGTGTGCATGCATGTGTGTGAGCATGCGTGCGTACCTGCAACCAGACCCCAGACAGTCTATGCCAACAACTGGAATGGAGCAGTGGCTTTGAAAGCGTGTATGTTCAAGTGACTGCAGTTGTGGAGTCTGGGATCCAGGGGACAGCTGCTGGACAGGCTGGGGATCTCAGTGCAGCTGGGAAACCCACCTTATCTGTATGTGTATATATTGTCACTGGCAGACCTCCATTATGCTCAGTCAGAGAGAGGAGCAGTGTGAGACTGCTGGTGGTGTTTGTGTTCATGTGCATGCTGTGCGTGTCTGTCTTGGTTGATCTGTTGTCACTGACTGTGGGGGGTGTGTTGTATACGTGTGCTCTGTGTGTGTGTGCACCTACTGGGAATATGTGCTCAGCCTCACTTACAAGGTATATCTGGGGTCTTGGAGCTGCTGCAGCATTGCTTCTTGGACTTCCAGGTGCCTCCTGATTTTCCCTTAAGTCTCCTTTGGTGCTCTGCCTTTTACCTCCACGGTGTTCACCAGTGGAGAAATCAATCATCACTCTTAAACCTTTTCAGAGGAAAAGAACAGTTACTATAAATATGCTGGAAGGCAGGTGGCTTTTCTTGCAAGAATATTGTAATAGAAGATGGCACACCTTTCTGTAAGTAATCTTAGATGATTTCAAGTGCTTCTTTGGGACCAAGTGCATATCAGTTTTTAGTAGTCTTTTAGTGATGTAACAGGCAAATACTCAGAAAAGTGTAGAAGTAGTGTACAATTCTTGCAGGCCATCTCTGTTTATTCTGAGATGGTGAAAAACTAATACCTCAATTTCCACTGGAACTGGAGAAACCTGACCTGGCAGTTAGTTTATATGTGATGTGGTCTCTGCAGATTGCGCAGCACACCCATGAAAAGGATGCAGAACTGAAATGCAGTATTTCACTCAAAAGAAGGTAAACTTAAAATAACACCACCACCCTCTGAACCACCAGGAAGCATGCTGCTGTCTGTACCTGAGGGTAATGCTGGTTTCACAATAACGTCAAAATACTATGTACTCATTCAAATTAACTACATGCTGTGTTTGTGCTTGTGGATCTTTGTGTTAAGAACACAGAGATGACAAATGTGTAAAGGTTATTGAAGGTTGCTTTTCCTCTCTTTTTTCTTTTTTTTTTTCTTTTTTCCTTCTATTTGGGGTGGGAAGACCCTCCTGTGTTATTAAGAAGTTACTAATACCTGCTTTATTGAAGTTAGTGCACTGATGCCATCTGGTGGTGCTCACCCCTTACCAGAAATGGGAAAAAATACTTGTAAGGAATTCCACTGAGATGTCAGAAACTGCTGGCATGATACTAAAAAGAGTACATGGATAAATTTGCTGCCTTAATATATAATTACGCAGCTGAAGTAAGTCATAAAAGGCTGCACATGGACTGTTAATCATAACTTGGCTTGCTAAAGCAAATTTAAATCTTTAACCATAGTTCTTTCTGTTCAAGAAAAACCTTTGTTTCTACTGGTTTCTTTTATTAAATAGTGCTTTGCAAACACAACATAAAGGATTTTGTTGAAGTTTACAATATTTTAAAACTCAATTTGGAAGAAAAATTTTCTTCTGTTGCTGTGTTTTGCTAAACCCAGCATGAACTTCTTACTGTTAGTATGCTTGGTTACTGCTCCCTTTTTTAAAGTGTCTGATACATTTAAGTTTGAATGTAAAAATTAAACATAAACCTGATAACAGTTGAAATAAAGAACTCTCATACCTGAAGCCAAAGCAACCACAAATATTGTTTTCTTTATCTCTCCATCTCGGGGAAAAAAAGGGTGTCCTGAATCTTAAACTGTTTACCTGAGGTAATATCCTCATCATTCTCTAGAGTACTGTATAGGCTGTGTTAACCTTGTTAGCAGTGAAAGTAGAACTACTTCTCCAGTTCTCTTGAAATAAATTTCTGACTTACAAATATCTTGTCCTGCGATGGAAGGATTTACAGAAGTGCAAAGTACTCAATATAAAGCTGGTGGGGTTTTAAAATTTGTTTCACTTAGCCATAATTCTTTTGATTTGTTGCAGGTCAGCATGATATTATTCTAACAGGTTACTAAGTAAATTTCCTTATGTAACAGATGTCTGTCTATTAATCCATTAACAATTTAGATCTTTCGATTGCATTGATTGTAATAACACACTATTTTTATGTGTTAATCCAGCTAGCTGAAGAGACAAATTCTGTGTTTGTGTTTCTTCATAATCTCTGACCTCATGACCACACAACACTGCCTTCAGTTGCACTGTGCTGAAAGTGTGAAGTAGACTTCAACCAGGCATTAATTCTCTAGATATATGGTGATGTTCACAATGTCAGGAGTCTTTTGGATCCTGTCTTGATGGAATGAGGTATTTGCAGGCCTGTTGAGCTAACTCATTCTCTCTAATGAGTTAGATAGAAGCAGGTGTTAAAATTGAAAATATATAATAGTATTTAAGAATTGAATATTAATATTCAAACTAATATTTACACAGTAAATTTATCAACATTTATTGGATGGCTCTGAAAATAATTATACTAGCCGCCATAGCAAGGACTGTCTCTTTTTCTTTATAGTTTAGTTCAGCTCATTGTAGACCTAGATTTGCCTATGGGGTTTCATCTGCATGCAGCTAATAACAATAATCCATGCAGTCATAAGCATCAGATTTGAAAATTTTCTTTCCCACATGAAGTTTTGGGTCTGAGCAAAGTTCCATTGTTGTAATGTTTTGTTCTTAGAGCTGTGGCTTTCTCTTTAATGACATCGTGAATTGAGGTGTACCGGCTGCTGCTGTTACTGTTATTCAGCTTTCAGTGCTGCATGACATTAATACCCTTGAGTAATTATTCAGCAGAATTACTAGCACCTGCCACATAGCTTTTTTTGTCAGACGCTCTCAACTGTGAGGACTATACTTTTGCTTTTTAATGAAATAACATAATTATGGTGTATTTCAGCAATAAAAAAATATATGTGCTTTATCCTTTTAAAATAGAGCAAGGTTATAGTGGTTTGTAAATCCTTCAGGCATTCACTTCAGTTCTGGATTTGTACCTGGTAAGAGTAACTTCTTCTTTTGCTTTACAAAGCTAGGTGGTACGAATGAGAATTACGGTGTGATAGTCTGTCAAGTTATCAAGAACAGTTGAGGAGTCCTTTAAAGAAAAATCTTTTTTTAGATTTTTCTTTTTTAAAGAAAATCTGTTTTGAAATATTAGTACTCACGTCTGACTTGTTAGTATGCAGGATCAGTAGAGTAATCCACTTGCCCGGCCTGCAACATCCATCTAGATATAAAAATGAACTGAATTTCCCTGTCTTTAGCTTTTAAAGTGCATCACTATCTTCCTATAACCAGAACATGAAGAATATAGCAGTGATTTAGGGCCAGTTTGGCTGTTAGCTTTTTCATTACAAGTTGAGTGCCACTTTCTTCTTCCAGCTGAACCAAAGTGTCCTCTTCCAATAGCAGTGGGAGAAGATGTATGACAATTCCTTCTGAAAGACTGTTACCCAGAAGTTTATGTTGTGATGTGTTCTTGGAATGGTGATAAGCCTGTGACTCAGTTTCTTCAGAAGCAGTGTCATTGTCTGCTCTGTTCTCCACATTTTGTTTCAGAAATAGATCTTTTTTGTGGCAAATGCTTTCTGGAGTGTCTTATCATTGACAAATGAGAGGCTTTCTATCCTCAGCAAGGACTTGCTTTTTTGTTGGAACCAAAAAAAGATCTCATGCAACTCTGCATTGCTTTCAGTTAATAATATTTTTTTTCTCTGAATACTGTCAAAGAAGTTCACAGTGGAATTGCAAAGAGATTTTTATTTGCCTTGTACTGAAGTTCTCATCTAGTACTGTCATTAAAATCTTGTTGTATCATGTATTTATAATTCCTTTAGCAATATAACAGTAAAATCAGTAACTACAGGCTTAGCCTTTGATTTTTTGGAGCAGGAAGCTGGAACTAGTAGTACTATTTACTTGTGTCTCTAATCACACAGCATGTTGATTCTCTGTGTGAATCAATTTAAAAAGAAAAATTGCCTTCTTCTGTCAAGCTAATCTGTTCATGTGAGGTTATCCTCTGCCTAAAGGTGATGCAAGGTTTGGTTTTTGGATGTCGGTTCTTTTTAACTATAATTTTATTTTGGAAAATATCTAGAGATTCTGGAAATATGAATTATTTCCATGTATTTTTGGAAACTTAACATGTGAAGAGCAGGTTACTGGCAAATATAGCTTGAAAACTGAGAATAATACTCATTGGGCTGTGGATCTTCAATCCAAAATCTTGTGTTACAGACTGCTCACTATCTAGTCCACAGGCTGTGGTTCAAGGTTTCTGCTTATTTATCTTGCTATTTTCCCTGTCATTTGTGAAGGCAATGAGTTTCTTTTCATTTTCCCATCACATGGTCGCAGGACTACTTGCATTTTTGAGTAATTTTCCTTACCTATGTGTATCCTTTCATAAGAGACTATTTCTGATAGTCTTTTCCTTTCCTTTTCTTACTCATAAATGCCCCCACCCTGCAGTTATCTTAAATTAATATAAGTACTTAGATACTGTTGGGTGAATTTAGTGAGAAAAATACTTCTTTGCAGCAGCTGGATTTTGAGGAATTTTGGATGTTAACTTTCAGACTATTTTTCTGTCTTTTCAGGTCTCTGGATGGCAGACTCTGAAAAGAAATGCTGTTTTGAGAGGTATGCCTCATGTAGGCCATAATATTCCTGACTAGTGTATATATAAATGATAAGGTCATACTTCTAAGGAGTGCCTCTGCTGATCCTCTCTGTAAACCTGCATGAATAATAGTTTTCAGTGCTGAAGTCTCTGTGAAAGGTGAAGGTTTGTACAGAGGCATTCAGGCTTGCCTTATTGGTAGTACAGTTTTAGTTGAAATCTGTAATACACTGCTTACCTTTTTACTTAATCATCTGAACAGACACTGTCTTAGTGGCTGAAGTATAGCGTGAACAAAGCCAGCTGACTGACGTGTATCCCCTGTCAACCTCTCTTGACTCTGTGCGTGGGGGGTTTGTTTGCTTGCTTGTGTTTTAATTTGGTATATAGTCCAGATGCCTTTGTAATTGTCTTCACTCACTTCCTCCTGGTGTGATGTAGGTCTTAACAGACAGTGAGAGGCTGACACCATGACAACAGTGTGCTATAAAATACTGTCAGTTGGAACCAAGATGAAGAAATATTAATCTTTGTGTAACTGATCATTGTTTTGTATTATCTGGATGTTTGGAACCTCTTTGTCTGTGTTTGGGGTGCTTAAGGAGGCTGCCTCTTCTCTCTCAATTGTTGGTATCTTGTTTCTGAATAATTAATTGCTTTACAGCTATTAGGGAAGCAGTCACTTCGAAATTGTACTGGATAGCCCTTCTATTATGTCTCACAGCCATTTGAGGATTCCTAAGTGGCAGATTTTAGGAAAGTAGGCTTTGTCTTTCTAAGAGAAGGATTGGTCTAACCCAGTTTTTTCAGGGCTGTCATTTTAATTTTTTTTTAAACAGGACTTTTTGATTCTTTTTTTTCAGCATGATTAAGGTCTTTGAAACTTCAGAAGGCTTCCTTTTCTCTAAAGTAGTATAATGCTGGTGTGTTTTGTTCTGACTTAAAAATAATTCCTGGTGTGTCATATGAACAACTTTTACAAGTGGCTCTTTAGCTATTGACTGAAGATTGGAGTTGCTGGTTTTTATGCTGTGTTTACAAAGGTCCTGAAGAAAATGATGCTAACAGTAAGCGAAGATACTGCTATTTCACCACACCTGTGGACAGAAACTAAGAAGGTGGTGCTGCACTATTCTTGGAGGTGCAAACCTGTAGGATGAGAGGCATTGCACACAAGTTGCAATACAAGACACTCCTATAAGACAGGAGCACTTTTTGCCAGTGAAGGTGGTCAGGCCCTGGAACAGGTTGTCTAGAGAGGCTGTGAAATCACTGTTTTTGAAGGTTTTCTGAATTCAGCAAAAATAGGCCCACAACAACTCCATTTAAGTGGGCCTACTTTGAGTGCAGGTTGGATTAGAGCAGTTTGGAGGTTCCTTGCAATCTACAGTATCCTACAAATCTATGTAACCTCCTGAGGGGCCAGTTTTTTGCATTTTACATTCCCTGTAAAAACAGGTGAGGCTCAGGTTGGTGTGTTTTGTTGCTTTTTATTTTAAAAAGAAGCATTGATAGTTGAGAAGTGTTTTGTGGTTACAGAACTGAGGAGTTGGAGTAACGTCTTCCTATTCCAGCAACATGTTTTTGAGGGAGAAAGTTTGTACCTTGGCTCTAGTGTTCATTGTTGGCTAGGTAGAGTGAGAAACTTTGAATTTTATTTTTTTTCAAATGCACTCTTTAGTCAGTAAGAAAGTTACCTAAAGTTCTTACAGTTTATTTGAGATTGCTTGCTCTAGTAGGTTACTATTTAAGCAGGTAGCTCTGTGTAGAAGAACTAATGAACCTCTGTCCTGCAGATTTGCCTTGCTTGGCTTTGGCTTTCTAAAAACTAAAGTAAGATATGATATTTCTATTGTTTGCTAACTGCCATAGAGGTTTGATGGAAGCCTAAGATTTGCAGTGTTCAACTGCGAAAAAGGGGCTATTGGGTTTGGAAAATGTCTTTTCCTCAGCCTGTTCCAATGCTTGACAACCATTTATTTCAAGAAATTTTTACTACTATCCAATCTAAACCTCCCCTGGCACAGCTTGAGGCCATTTCCTCTTGTCCTATCACTTTTCACTTTCCAACCACTCGTCCCCAAGCCTGTACCATTGCAGTGGGTTGTTGTGACCCAGGTGCAGGGCCCGGCACTTGGCCTTGTTGAACCTCATACACTTGACCTCGGCCCATGGATCTAGCCTGTCCAGATCCCTCTGAAGAGCCTTCCCTCCCTTCAGGCAGATCAACACTCCTGCCCAACTTTTGTTGTTGTCTGCAAATTTAGTGAGGGTGCACTTGATCCCTTTGTCCAGATCATTGACAAAGATATTGAAGAGAACTGGCCCCAGTACCAAGCCATGGGGAGCACCACTTGTGACCACCTGCCAACTGGATTTAACTCCATTCGCCACAACTCTTTGGGCCCGGCCATCCAGCCAGTTTTTCACATGGTGAAGCGTGTGCCCATCTAAGGCACAAGCAGTCAGTTTCTCCAGGAGAATGCTGTGGAAAGTACTCAGTGAGCAGCTTGAGAGCAGTCAAAACAGTAAGAAATTCAGCTTGCAAGGATAGGTGAAGGTAGTGTAATAGTGTAGTAAGTTCATAGGATCTTAGGATACTTCAGGTTGGAAAAGACATCAGAAGATCATGTAATCAAACTGCTCAAAGCAGAGTGAGCTACGGGGTCAGACCAGGTTGCTTAGTACTTCGTCCAGTTGTCTGAACATTGCTATGCTCTTAAACTGCAAGCTGGCTTGTGAATATGTACTCAGTTACAGTTGAGGACTTCTGTTCTTTTTCTTTTTAAGGTTAGATTACCTGTTTTGGAAGTTTCAGAATTCACTTCTAGCTTTCTTTTCAACATATCATTGTTTGAGAGGTGGGAAGATGAGATTTGTGGAAGATATCACCTGGAGTGCAGGTTTGAAAAAATGTTACTCCCTTTTTAAAAGGGAGGGTATTAAAGGCAAACCTGGATTTGCCTAGAAAATAGAAAAATAGGTTGGTTAGACCAAACTGGCCAATCTAGGTGATTCTTAGTGAAACGTCATGTTTTAGACCTTGTGTAGTCTTGCTGTTTAGTTCCAGTTTGTATGACATTACTAACCTGGATTAATTGTATGTGCAGAAAGTGTCAGTAATCTAAGCAGAAGGATGTCACTTCATTCAGAGTTGTTCAGAGGAATCTAGCGGCTGGTAAACTGCTTTTCCTCCTTTCTTTATGTTGCTGCATGTTAATACAGTAAAAGTAGTGCTCTGAGAGCCCTTTCTAAACAGCAAACACAGATGCTGGGACTTCTGAAGGATACTGAGGTTTTTCTCAAGATAGATGTCGTCTTGCTTTCACACAAGCCCAGCAGTTAAAATAACTAGGTTTTTGGTTGCTTGGATGATAAATAATATTTCAACTGAAATTTGAAATCTGATTACCATGATGCAAAATCTTAAATTTTTAGTAAGTACATTTTTAATTCATTACTGTACTCGTAATATGAAAACAAGAGGTAGCCTTTATAGTAACTAAGGTGGAGTTAACATGATGTAGAAATAGGGCTTGGGGATTTATTTATGATCTGCTTGTCAGCATTAATGTCTTGGAAATTGTTTTTTACTTCCTGTTTGCTGCTACTCTTCAGACCTAATCCACATATTTTCCCCTACAGCAGTGTACTTCAGTGTGCATATGGTTACTTGAAAAATACATTTGGTGTGGTTTTTTTGGTGGGGTTATAAGAACTCTGCTGTCTTATACGATGAAACTGACTTTTGATTGGCAGTGGCTGCAGGAGGATGGGAATGTTGACTCCCTCCCAAGAGCAGCTGTGTGGTTCAAATAGACTAGTGCCCTTTCTGAGTTGATAGTTGTTGCCATATTCCAGATAGGAACACAGACGACATCCTCTCATCCTCTATTAGCCATTTACCCACGCAGATAGTTTCTTCCTGAGTATTGTGAATGGTAGCTTAGCTTTGTGTTTTGTAGTATGACTGTGTATCCTTTTCAAATACAGTTGATGGTGAAATTTCTGATTATTTACTTTCCTCTGAAGTGATACAGAACAGACAGGTGATGAATGTGGAATTACATTACATTTTTAATTTGTTGCTGTTATTAATGAATTTAATTTCCTATATAAAGAAGTAATAGAAGTAACATTAACAGCCTCATATAAGTCAGTAGTTTTGCTAATTTTTTTTTCCCATCTTTTCCTTTGGGAAGCAATTCAAGTTGTCCTCAAAGACTCTAAATATGTTGTCTAACTGAACTGACATCTTGATAATACGCCATCGCCATTTTGTTGCTAGCTCTTCCCTTCTTTTCTAAATAGATATGAACAGGTCTGGCCTCTTTTTTTTTTTTTTTTTTTTTTTGTCTTTTTTTGTCGCTAAAGTGGAGTCTGACGTTGACAGCTTGCTCACAGACTTTAAAAGTTGCATTTCTTACTGGAGAGTCAAGCTGTGTTGAAGCAACCATGTGTGGGGCTCTGCATACGCAGAGAAGAGATGGTTTTCTTGTTTTAGCAACTGCAAGATAGCAGTGTGGGCCAGGCCTTCTGGAGAAACCTCCTACTGCAGGTTTTGTCTTGTTTTGAAACTGAGGTGTCTTAATGCCTTGGAAAAACCTGTTCCCATTCTGCTGTTTCTCCCAGTAGATCCCAGCTGCTTTTTTTTGAATATGTAATTAGAGGCATTTAGTGTAATTCTTGAAAAATGTATAAAATTTTCATAAGGTTGATTTGACAGGCTTACTCTGGAGATTCTAGAAGATGTGTATTTTTCAATTGCCAAAAAGTGTATGATTGTTTCCCATTCAGTCAGTGAAGTGCGTATTATCTTTGCTATCCTCTTTCTGGCACAATGGGCTTTATTACCATTTTGTAGTATTCTTATCTTCTTCATTATATGGTTTATTCGTTGTTCTCATAATATTACATGCCATCTGAACTGTTTTTTGTTTGTTGCAGGTTATTTTTCTAGTGGCAGTGCTTGTCTCTACTGCAGTGGGGAAAAACTGTCATGCTTTTTCTAGAAAATAAACAATTTCTTTGCCTCAGTTTTCACTGTAATATCTTTGGCTCTTCTGCCTCATTAGTGCTTGGATTCAGTCTGTGGTGATCCTGAACACCTTTTTCTGAATTCCTGCCTAGGCAAGTAACTAGACTTGTATTGATATTGCCTTTTTAAATATCCTTGTAGCTTAATTTCTCTTTAGCCTGTCATGAATTATGTTTCCCAGTGTGCTGACTTACTATTTAACTCATGGTTTTAAGGCATCTTCTGAGCTCTTCTTAGAGAGTGATGTTGAATAGCTCTTCCCCTGTGCCCTAGAAATGTACTTACTTCATGAGGTAGCTTCTTTAACTGGAGACCTCATGCACCAGGGGTTTTTACTATGTGACTGATTTTCAGATGGTTACAAATACAATTTAGAAAAGTAATTCAGTTTCCTAGCATAGATTCTGATCTATCTTGTGTACTGCAAAACCAAGCTGTACTTTCATTCTTCTGTAATGGCTGGTCTCTAGTTTAATTAAGTAATTTCAAATACTTTAAAATAAGGTTGGTTTCTTTTTTTTGTCATTTAATTGTTAGCCATGACAACTGGAAGTCTTCCTAGTCGTTTTTATATAGGACAATGCAGATTTTAATGAGTGGGTGTTGGATTATTTGGCTTATAATAGACAAAAAGTACTTTTTCAGTGCATGTTATAGTTTAGATTAGTGTGAAAGTTTGCCTTTTGATAGTTCTTCCTGCTTAGCACCACTTCACTGAAAATAGAAAAAAAGCCATGATAAATTAAATTAAAGATCAGGAAACCTTGTTACTGTATTTTTATGTGAGATTCGGGGAGCGTGTGTCACCATTCAAATTCTGAAATGTATTCCCAATTAAGCTAGATGAAGACTAGTATTTGTGAGCCAAGAACAGTAAAGTCACTTTAATAGAAAAGAGTGTAATTTGGTGACTTTTGCAGTGAGGGAACCAGATGTAATAAGTTGTAAGCCAGTTTAGCCTGCTGTTAATTAAAACTCAAATGCTGGCAACTTAAGCTAACAGTACAATTTTCTTTTCAGTATATTTAAAAAAATAAAATATAGACATATTTAAAAGGTGGCAGTTTTTTGTAAGGCACGGGCTTTTCTCTAAAAGCAATTTGGTTTGCTGAAAAAAACATTATAGGAACTGTTTCATTTCTCTTTTTATTTCGTTTTAATGATGGTTATGCCATGCCTTGCTCTGAAGGAGAGAAAAATTTCCGCGTTCATGTTTCTTAATGCAACAAACTGCAGCTGTGCCAATGAGACTTATTTTAGTTTGTAATACGTTCTTTAATTAACTAGAGTTTAAATACAGTGGGATTCGGAAGGTTTACTTTTCAGCTTCATTATTGACACACAGCTTCAAAATTATGCTTTAACCATACTGACACAAGGCAAACACTTAAGTGTGGTTAAACAATGATGAATTAGACCTAGGTATTTTGACTTTTCAGTTATCAGAATGCTTTTAGTTCTTGAGTTTGCTTTGAGGATTTTCTCTCTCCAAATTTTCATTAATTTTTCTCTGTTATTAGACTGAATGTGATGATTTGGATTACTGAAATAAGGACTTATTAATAGCATGCTAAAAGACTGTTTTCTATGCTATTGAAACTTTAACTTGCAGAATAGTGTGGGTTTTACATTGTTTTGCTTCTGCCAAGTCCTTTAAAAGTTTTTGTTATCATTGTGTGTGTGTGTGCACGCACATGTATTGTATATGAGAGCTTAAAGCTTTATAAAGCCTTATGGTTAATTCTAGTTAATCATCTATTCCCAAATGACTTTTACCTGATCACTACAGTTGTGCTACTTTGTCTTTTCTGCAGACACCAAAGATGCTAACAAGAAAGATTAAGCTGTGGGACATTAATGCCCATATAACCTGTCGTCTGTGCAATGGATACCTGATTGATGCTACTACTGTAACAGAATGCTTACATACTTGTAAGTAGAAGTATGATTAAGTTAAAGAAATAGGGTTTGTTGGTTTTTTTTTCTTAACTTGATGTGCAACACTTTTAGTTGAAATTAAAAAAATGTACTGTGCATCAACCAAAATTATGTGTGCATTACTGGACACTGCATTTTTTAACAGATTATTTGCTTTTTTAACAAAGCACATAAAGAGAATATTAAAGCTGTATTGCACAAACTTGAACCATATACAATTAGTGGTAACATAGGCATTCAAGAAACCAGTCTGTCTTCCTGCTAAAGCAATGTGGAATGCCTAGTTCTCTCTTCTGTGACAGTTGGTGTAATGTACGTTCTTTATCTGGGGCCTTCCAAATGTCTCTTTCTCTCCTCTGCAAAAAGCAGCCATAGGTTATCAAAGAATAAGCATATTGTATTGTACCCTAGAAATAAGCTTGTGTTTCACAATACTGTGACGAGGTGGTAGTTGGTTGTTATGTTACTTTCTGAATTTCTAGTTTCACATCGGCAAAGTGTATGCCCTAGTACCTTGCAAAGCCATAGCCTTCAAGAAAACTGGAGGTGTAAGTCCATCCCAGCATCTTTGTTTTTGACATCGTGGGATATAGAAGTGTCAGGGCTTGCAGTATTCTGATGGGAAACTTGTGTATTAGCACAGTTCCAACTTAAGAGCTGGAGAGATTCCTTCTGAGAAGCACCCTTATAGTCCAGCACGATAACTCCAAAACCCACAAAACCCCCTCAGCTGACATCACCTACACCATTTTTTACATCTGCTTATGGAGGACATTTTTAGGTTAATTCACAGTGCTACAGTGCATGCTTCAAAGGCTAGGGAATGGTCCTTGCAAGCTTCTGCCCCTTCTCTCTGGCATCATTTGTGTTCTGTATGTTAATGCTAATAATTCATTCTCCTGGAAAATCATCCTTGCAAAATCTGTCCTGAAACTGCCCTGTCTGTTGAGATAGTGAATTCTTTGCTAAATTTCGCCAGCTTTAAATTTTCTTTTTGTTCCTACTCAGAACTGCACACTTATCTTCTTCATTTTTCTCTGATTTCCTATCCTTCAGACATTCAGAGTCTCTTCAGCAGTAACAGTAGTTCTTGAGTCCTTTGATGGGAGTCATTTGGAGAACCAGGGCCAGTCTTTTTTGGAGGGATAGGGCCAATTTCTTTTGTAAAACAGAGTTCAGGAGAAAACAAGCTTTTTTGCTCCCTTTCCTACTTGTTTCTCTGCTGTATCTTTAGTTTGCTGGTGACAGGCCTATAAAGCTGTCCTCATATGTTAGGAAAGGGAAAGCCTCATGTTATTTAAGGTATAGTTTTGTGGGTTCATGAGGAGGGTTGAAGACCAACTGTATTTCTTGAACTAGATACAGACATTAAAAAAGTTAAGAGAAATGAAACTGTTTAATCCTCACACGCTTTTTTTTTCTTTTAACCTTTCCTGTCCCTTTTCTAACGAAAATTCTGTGATATGTTAAAGTGTACTATAAAAGCAACCAGAAAATGTGCAGCCCACTTCAGGCCTACAGTCAGTACAACTAAGTATCTGGTTAAATGGAGAACAGCTGTCGGAAATCCCAGATAATGGAAAAACTCTACTGTTTCAGAAGCTAGAATAGTTCCCATATTGGCTGTCCTATACTTTTAGGAATTGTAGTTTCAGGAGAATTTATTAATCCCAACTAGACTATGAAAAAAAAAACCAGTCGACAAGACTGAAGCATCCTCTGTAAGCTGTCCAGTTGCGTGTGCTTAGGCTAATAAACCTGCCAGAACCTCAGCTGAGTTGTGATGAGCTTGGTCTAGGAGGAGTGTATACCTAATCCAAACTGGAAGATGTACTGAAATGGAAGGTTGGTTTAGAAGGTATCATAGAATCCTGAATGGTTTGAGTTGGAAGGTACCTTTTAAAAGTCATCTAGTCCAACTCCCCTGCAATGATCAGGGACATCTTCAACTAAACCAGGTTACTCAGAGCCGTGTCCAGCCTGACCTTGAATGTTTCCAGAGGTGGGGCATCTACCACTTCTCTGGGCAACATGTTCCAGTATTTCACTACCTTTGTCAGAAAAAGCTTCTTCTGTATACCTAGGCTGAATCTACCCTCTTTTAATTTAAAACCATTACTTCTTGTCCTATTGCTAGAAGCCCTGCTAAAACATTTGTCCCCATCTTTCTTAAAAGCCCCCTTCAGGTACTGGAAGGCTGCTATAAGGTCTCCCTGTACCCTTCTCCAGGCTCAACAAGTCCAACTCTCAGCCTGTCCCCATAGGAGAGGTGCTCCAGCCCTCAGGTAATTTTTGTGGCTCTCCTCTGGACCTGCTTCAGCAGGGCCATATCTGTCTTGTACTGGGGGCCCCAGAGCTGGATGCAGTACTCCAGGTGGCGTCTCACTAAAGTGGAGTAGATGGGCAGCATCTCTTCCCTCAACCTGCTGGCCAGGCTTCTTCTGATGCAGTCCAGTGCTGTGAGTGCACATTACTGGCTCATGTCCATTTTTTTCATTCACCAGAACCCCCAAGTCTCTCTTGGCCAGCCTGCTCTCAATCCTTTCATCCCCCAGCCTGTATTGATACCAGGGTTTGCCCTGACCCAGGTACAGGACCTTGCACTTGGCCTTGTTGAACCTCATGAGGTTCACATAGGCCCTCTTCTTGAGCTTGTCCAGATCCCTCTGAGTGGCTTTCTGTCCCTCAGGTGTGGAGGGACACCACAACACTTAGCTTGGTGTTGTCTGCAAACTTGCTGAGGGTGCACTCAATCCTACTATCTGTCATCGATGAAGATACTAGACAGTACTGGTCCCAGTATGGACCCCTAAGGCACACCACTCATCACTGATCTCCATCTGGACATTGAGCCATTGACCACTATTCTCTGGCGGTGACAATCCATTCAGTTCCTCATCCACCAAATAGTCTATCCATCAAGTTCTTATCTGTCCAATTTAGAACAAAGGATGTTGTGGGGGACTATGTGAAAGGCCTTATAAAAGTCCAGATAGATGACATCTGTAGCTCGTCCCTTGTCCACTGATGTAGTCACTTGACCATAGAAGGCCACTAGATTGGTCAGTCAAGACTTGATCTTAGTGAAGTCGTGCTGTCTCTCTGGAATCACCTCCCTATTCTCAGTGTGCCTTAGCATAGCTTCTAGGAGGCTTTGTTCTGTGATCTTCCCAGGCACAGAGGTGAGGCCTATAGGTCAGTAGTTCCCAGAATCCTCCCTTTCTACCCTTTTTAAAAATGGGTGCAATGTTTCCCTTTTTCTAGTCACTGATGACTTCACCTGACTGCCATGACTATCATGGAAAGTGGCTTGGCAACTACATCACTCGATTCCCTCAGGACGCAGGGATGCATCTCATTAGGTCCTGTAGATTTGTGTGTGTTCAGGTTCCTCAGGTGGTCGCGAACCTGATCTTCTCTTACAGTGAGAGGGACTTTGTTCCCTCAGTCCCCATCTGGAGGTTCATTCACTCGAGAGGTGTGGGAAGAGAGGTTGCCAGTGAAGACTGCGGCAAAGAAGTTGAGTACCTCAGCTCCTCATCTGTTGTTACCAGTTTGCCAGTCGTGTTCATCGGAGGGGTACACTTTCTCTGACCTTCCATTTCTGGCTGACATACCTGTAGAAGCCCTTCTTATTCTTTTGTGTTCCTCACCAAGTTCAGCTCCAACTGCGCGTTGGCCTTCCTGACCCCATTCCTACACAACCAGGCAACATTCCTATGCTTTTCCCAGGATACCTGTTGTTGCTTCCACTGTTGGGTTCTGCTTTCATTGACTTGATAAGACAATCATTTTTGAAAATGGATCAGATACTCCGTCGTTCCAGTGGAACAGACTGCTGTGCAAAATCTGTGCTTGGTGTGCAAAACTACGAGGTGTGGTCTCACCATAACCTCTACCAGCAAAAGTAGTCATCCTAAGTGGGTAAATACAATTCAGGATGCAAACTTACTATGCTTCATTTGCTGCTGCATAGGGTGGTTTGTTTTTTTTTATTAACAGGTGTTTATAATATTGTGCTGTCATCTTGTCCGACAGGTAGATGGCACTGTAGTTACAAAATTTTTTTCATTTTATGTGATAAGAACAAGTACATTAATACCAAGATTACGTGAACTACTGCTGTTTAAGAAAAAGCTAATCTTCCTCCCCTCCCCCCCAGCTTTTATTTTCCTTACATTTTTGAGTTGTTACTTCAAGCAAGTCAGGATATCATGTGGTAGTATATATTATGAGTACTGACTTAGAGAGGGGAAAGTGTATATAGTTTACTTTGAATAAGGTTCGGGTTACTGTGTGCATGCATGTGAAAACAGTTCCAAAAGCATGCAGCTTTATGACAGATGACTGCTTTAGCAACTTCTACCAGGATGTTTTACAAATACTGAAGCTCTGTGCCCATGTCACTTTGTTTCTGGTGGAAGTTTAACTGTAATGTACCGTGTAAAAGGTAGAATTAAAATAATACCTGGATATCCACTTTTGGAAAGTTTTCTGTTCTTTCAAAAAGAAAGAATTATTCCAACTTTGGAATAATTTTTTTCATGTTCATTGCCACCATACACTTCTGTATGTGGCTGTGGTAAAAGCCACAGTGTCTTAGTGTCTTAATGGCATACAGTTCCTGTAATATCATCTATGCAAGGTGAACAGTGCAAGCAATGTGATGTTGACCTGCTAGAAACTGCTGTTCTAGCAAATTTTGGGGTGGGATTGTGTGTTGCATGCTTTATTAGGAAGGCCTTGGCTGGGTACAAGTGCCTTAATTCTAGTGCGTCACTTCCCTGTATCAAGAACATTAATGAAAGATACTAGAAACTGTATTTGGCATGATTAGACATCATACCTATGTGCTGTAAAACTGGAACTTTCCCTAAGGTGCATTTCTGTGACTGCATAAAAACAACCTTCTTTTTTTTCATTATGCTGCTTTTATTTCTTTTTAATTATGAATGCCCTTGTTATCAGTCTGTAGAAGCTGCTTAGTGAAATATTTGGAGGAAAACAACACCTGTCCAACCTGTAGAATTGTTATACATCAGAGCCACCCGTTACAGTATATTGGGTAAGTATGATGGCAAAAGTCCAACTGACTTCACTCTAGACTGTTTCAGCCTCTTTAATACAGCACAGCTTTTGCCTAAAGTTTCTTCCTTGCTTATCAGTATGTTAAACATTTAAAAGAACAGTTAAAGGTGACTGAGGAGATATGGGATCAAACTTTGCTATGCATTTGCAACTCCTTCACATCTGTTAGCTGCTTCCAGACTTAAAAGCAAGCAAAGTATGCACTTTACTCTTTCATTTCTGTGTGAGCTTTAATGGGATTTAGTCATTCCTCACTTTATATGCATGGATCATAGAAATTACATAAATGAAACATCTGTGAAAGTTATAGTTCTGCAAAATCCTCAAAATAATTGGTCTCAGTTGAACAGTGCCTTTCAGTGTCTTGACAGTAATGAGAGAAATAATTGTCAGCTTTATTGTTCAGTTAATCTCTCAAAGGTCTGTTTAGTTCACAGAAACAGGTAAGAATATTAGATAGTAAAAATACTAGAACCGTGGCTTTAATCTCTAAAATGTAACAGTCTTGTTGTTTGTTCTGTTTGGATTCCTGCACAGAGTGCTTTCACTTTCTGACCAAACATGGACGTTGTACTGTGCATCAGGTTTTTTAGATTTTTTTGCTAAGCATTTTTATTGGGGTTTAGTTTCTGTTGTTTTTAGAAAAGATATTCCCTTTCTTTTCCTTCAATGCTTTCCTTTCATTTTACTGTAATAACTTGCTGATGAAAATCCGTTGTGACAGTGCGTTTGCACTCGCTGTTGCAGATCGAGTAATGTTTTGCCTACCTTTATAAAGAATTTGCTTTTGTCTGTGACAGTTTTCAAGATGCATTTTTCATCTGTAACAACTTCTGAGGCAATGCTTACAGAAAATTAGTCTGACTTCACTTCTACAGAAAACTGTTCGTGTTCTATACACTCTTATATTGATCAAGCTAATCCTGATTCATGAGTCTGAAACTAGTCATGCCATCTCTGCATTTGAAGAGTAATAGTGTACACTCGTAATGTGTTATATGACACACTTGTAATACCCTATATGGGTGTGTGCTTTGAAGGGAAAAGCAGATGCCAGTAGGCAAGAATGAATAAATCACATTTAAGACAGTATGTGTGTCTTCTGTAAAGCTACAGGAATACACCAGTGCCTTGGTTCAGAAGCTTGTTTTCTGTGCCAAAAGGGACACCAGGAAACAATATTAGATTGAGAGCAGCTAGAAAGGAATTTGCTACTTTGTTTTGGTCATGGAATACACTTCAAAGGAAGTCTTTTGCCTAAACTAGTTATAAAATACTGCCCCTTCAAGACTGAAACAGTCTTTGCCCAGCCTACTTCTGGATATATTTTTTTTTTTTTAATAAAGAATTGACAAGAGTTTCACAATATGTCTTAGAATATACATTTGCACTCACTTCTATTCATCTTCCTCTGTCTAGAAAATAGCTAAACCAAATGTCTCCTATTTCACGATTCTGAATGTTGTTAAATTCTCATTTCTGATCAAATAGTGGTGGCTGATTTACTCATTTATGTTGAAATAGTTTTGGAGATGTTCTTGCAATCCATATATGACACTTGAAAATCCCAGACTGTGCAAATGGGCTTGCTACTGGTTGAAATGACATGATTTTAGAATTAATGATTGTGCTGCTTTTAGTCAGGACAGAGTTAATTTCTTCACAGTAGCCAGCATGAGGCTGTGTTTTGGATTTGCCCTGAGAAGAGTACTGATAACACTGGTGTGTCTTGGTGCTAAGGAGTGCTTGCACCAATTCAAGGACTTTTTCAGCTTCTGATGTTGTGCTTGTGTTCCCAGCTTGCATGCTACAAGCTGGGGGAGGTGGTGGACAACCGCACAGTTCAGACAGCTAACCCAGATAACCATAGGGGTATTTCATTCCGTAGCACATCATGCTCAGTACATAAGCCAGTGGTGGGCCAGGGGGAGCATAGTTTTGTTTGTTGGGTAGTTAGATAGTTATTTGGCTTTCCTGGTCGTGCTGTCACTCGTGGGACTCGCTCGGACTCTGCTGTGGTTGCTCTCAGGCTCTGACTCTCACCACTCTGGACCTGGCTATGTATCAGTCAGAGGGTGGTGACCAGTGGTATAATTTATTTCATTTTCCATTATTTTAATTACTTATTAATAGTATTGTTAATAGTATTTTATTCATTTATATTCAACTATGAAATTGTTCTTGTCTCAGTCCATGAGCTTGCTGTCTTTTCCTGTGATTCTTCTCTTCCACTGGAGGTGGGGGGAGGTGTGGGGGGAAAGCAGGTATGTGGTACTTAATTGCTGGCTGAGGTTAAACCATGAAAATGATATTCTGATTGTTTTTGTAGTGCTACTTTAAAGAGTGTAATGACCAATTCTAAACCTCTTGATTTGTCACCATTTCACTGATTTTTTTTCACTTCACTGTGGTGAAATGCTCATGTCAGGTGATGAGAAGCCTGAGACTACTCTTGTAAACCTCTTACCCTATTTAAGTCAGATTTAGGATTTCAAGCTCTGTTGGGGTAATGACCTTGGAGCAGCAGAGCCAGACAGTTGAAATATTTCTTATTTTATTTATCTATTGGAATTTAGGGTAATATTTTGTTACTTTCAGACAGTGACTTATTTTAGACTAAAAGAGAATTTTGTCTTGGTGAGCTGGGAGCTAAAGTCTAGAACCTTAACCAGACCTTCTGCTACAGTCCCCGTGGGATTATTACCCTTCTTGTATTTGAGCCACACTGCCTATACAGACCTCTGAGTTACGTAATGTTGCTCACATTTAAACAGTTGACTTTTTAGAGCAAATTAACATTTTACTGTTGCAGTCTTTTTCTGTGAACTATTTTCTTGCAGTTTTGGAAAAGCTTAGTAAAGATAACTAAGTTTCATAGAAAGATGAGGGTTGAGTCTGTAGGGGTAAGAAACAGGCTATCTCTGATTCTTTTGAAATAAAAATGAGTTTACCTAAAAGTTACCTTAGAACTTTGGAATTATTAGTGACATACTTGATTAATGCAGGAGGCCTTGTTCCATGGGGTGTCATCCTCCACTTGTCCAAGACTGTTCTTCCTCCAACTTCCACTGAGTTTCCGTATTTACTTTTTCTTAATGTGTTTCATGTTTTTGTCCTCTCTTGTTTGATATAAATAGTGATTTGAGAATTGAAAAATCATCTTAGGTGAATTTAGAGATTTTACACCAATTTAGTACTAGAGCTTTTTTAAGAGACGTTTTGAATGGAGTTGCCTTAAACTTTTGCTTTTGTTTTTTTCTTGTTAGTCATGACAGAACAATGCAAGATATTGTTTACAAACTTGTGCCAGGCCTCCAAGAAGGTAAGTTGTGGCATGACCTGCATTGGAAGTTGTATTGCACATACTTCTTTAACACTTAAAACAAAACAAACAAAAAATCAGGTGAAGAAAATGCCGGGGAGGGAAGTGAGGAAAAATGCAATGGAAAATCATGTTCTATAATTTATGTTATTTCTAGTTATTAGTTTAATTTCATACCTGTACTAGTAGCAATTGGGAATAAGCATGGTGTGAGTAAAGATGGAATATTTCTTTGAAAAGTAGTATTATGTAAAGCAGAATAGTAGCTCAGATTTTGAATGTTGGCACACTAACATTCATTTGTTCTCTTTAAACTGTATTTAAACCTGTTGCTCCAGCTTCCTAGAATTCTGAGAGGTAGAAGGTAATGCATAACAGCTTTTAATTTCAGTGAAGTTTCTGCTACTGTGAGGCCTTTCTTAGCAGGTAACTTTCAATTTGTGTTTTCATAATGTTCAAAAACTTCAAAAACAATGGTTTGACTGAAATATTGTGGGAGGGATTCAAAATAAGGTATTTAAAATCCCATTCTAATAGGAGTGCTATAATAGTAGCTGTACAGATTACTTTGTAGTGTTTTAACTCTGAAAAATGAGGGGCATGACTTGATACAAAACCAAAGACAGAAGAGTAGTAAATACTGACAATATTACTACTTGTTGGCAAGCCTGTTTCACGTAAGAGGGAAGGGATTTGGAATACTTCATAAATATTGCATTAGGAATTTATTACAGGGATTAATATTTACAATTTTAAACAGCGGAAATGAAAAAGCAAAGGGAGTTTTATCACAAACTGGGCATGGAAGTTCCAGGGGACATCAAAGGGGAGACATGTTCTACAAAACAGCATCTAGATTCCCATCGAAATGGTAAATGGTCCTTTATTTATTTTGTCTTGGGCGGGCGATGGCTAGTAATTTGATGAACAGTGCCTAGGTGGTTTATTACAATCGCAGTTGTTTTATAACACTGCACAGTACAGTGAGTGTAGGATTGCTGCTTTGTTCCTTGTGCACAGAATCTTTCTTTTTATCGAGTCATGGCATATTGCTCTTGATGAACGAGATCTCTATACTGGTGTCTACATGGGAGCTCTGTGAAATGACCCTGCTTCTGGGCTGCTAGCAGTTGAACTGAAGGTTGAGCTTTCTATGCGTTCCTGTCTTTCCTGCGTGGGGCTATTGGCAGGCAATGTTGCCTCAGCAGATAACCACAATTTGGGAAAAGCAAAGTTTATTGTATATTTCAGCCCTGAACTGCGCTGTTTTAATCATACCAGCATTACAAGCTGCTGCTGAGTGTTATCCCATATATCTGGTTTCTTATCTAAGGTGAAACTAAAACAGATGAAAATTCAAACAAAGAAACTTCTGAGGAAAAACAGGAAGAAGATAATGACTACCACCGAAGTGATGAACAGGTGAGCTCACAGGCCATGTGTAAGTTTTATCTTGTATTTTATGTTTGGTTCTTTGGTAAGCTATCAGAGAAGAAAAATTACTTTCATGCTATTTTTTCTGTCCTCTGATACAAAGATGCAGTGTGGTCCAATGTTTTTGTGTAAGCATGAGTTTCATCTTTGGGTTTTGCCAGCAATCAAGATGATGTTAAAGACATTTACATTAAGCTTTGATAGTTCTGCTTGTTTATGACTTTCTGAAGTATTTATTTGTTTTCAAAACAAATTCAGGTTATTTGGCCCTCCTTCTGAAAGACTGTATCCCAGTGTTATTGTGATACATTGAGCTGAATGTGTATCAATAACTATGAATATAATTGTTTGCACTTTTACTAACTTACTATTTATTTTGCTTTAAACCTCTACTACTAAGACAATGTTAGCCCTATGCCATAAAATAGTATGAAAACTGGGAAGTTCACCACTAAGCTTTGAACACAAAGCGTGTTTGAGAGTGAAATCTTTTGGGATACACAAGTCATTCTTTTTATGTTTTCCTGTTGTGAGTGTCCAGAATAAATTAAACTTGGATTAATTTTCTTTTAAATTATAATTTAAGAGAGCTTTCAGAGGGGTTGTACCTAGTACTAGATCCTCTTCGTGCATGAAGTAAATCATCACAAAGAGCTTAGAGTAAGTAATGAATAGCTAGATGAGAAAAGATGTAGAATTGAATCACAGAAGTTAGAGATCTTTTCAGGGGAGTTTTCATGTTTAAAACAGAATTAAAATTATAAAGTCTGTTTTAAACTGAACTTACTTCTTGCTTTTAATGCAATTCTTTCATTGGAAGCAATCATTAAAAACTGGGAATGGTATTCTTACTGTTTATCTTACTCTAGCTTTTGACATAGGGCCCTCTTGAACTACTGGCAGCCTCTGAGTTTGGACTGGAGCAGCCTTGTTCCAACATCAAAAATGTTCTTGAACTTTTTTTGTCTAGATCCATTTTAATTGCAGTAGTAATTAAAACTAAACTGGCAAGATATTAGAAAATGGTTCGGGGGATTTTTTTTTTTAATAGGGCTATAGGTGTTTCCGTTTAAGGAATAGTAGTACTATACTTTTGCACTTTTTTTGTATTAATAAAAATTGCATATGGAATACATAAGGAGGACTGCAGAAAATGGTTCCAGCCAACCCTGCCTGTTTTCTTTTTTCTGAAGGTAAGCATCTGCTTGGAATGCAATAGCAGCAAATTACGTGGATTGAAACGAAAATGGATTCGCTGCTCAGCACAAGCGACAGTCTTGCATCTAAAGAAGTTCATTGCCAAAAAGCTTAATCTTTCTTCTTTTAATGAGGTAATATTTTAATTTTTTAAAATGATTTGGAGACATAAAACCTTAGGAAAAGTGTGGGATTGCTCCTTTGCAAAGTAGTGTCTTTTAGTCTGATTTTTATATTCAGAAAACAAAAAGCACTAGGCAGGCATGAACATGTTTTGTCAGCACTTCATGTTGAGAAAAGACATTCTTTTGTCTTTCCCGGTACTATTTTTGTCTGCACAGCAACTGCAAGATGAATGGTTCTGTTGTTTTAAGAGAAAAAAAATCTTGCCAAATATTTGTGGCATTATCTGAAATATGTTGTTTCATGTACTGTTTCCCAATGAATTAACTATCATCTTTGTTTTGTCAGCTGGACATATTATGCAATGAAGAGATTCTTGGCAAGGACCACACGCTCAAGTTTGTAGTTGTTACTAGATGGAGATTTAAGGTATGACACAGTGGTTCCAAGGAAATGATGAAGTGGCCAAATGAAACGTTTATAAAATCGCCATCATTTGAAACTGTACTACAGCAACTGCAAACTCAATAAAAAGATATTTTAATAAATATCTAACACAGCATCCTTAAACATCAAGTATTAATTTTGTTTATAAGAAAATGAAGGAAAGGGGAATTAAATATTAATTGCAAGGGGAAAGAGAACACTGCATCAGCTGTCAAATTGTTACCGAGTCTGGCAAAGGAAGTGAATGCCACAAGAAAGTATTACTTTTAGCTATTTCAGGTAAAATTGGTTTTAAACAACATAGGTGGGGAAATTGATTTTGATGCAGAGAAGGCAAATTTTCAACAGTTCTGTAACACAAGAAGGCTCTTCTAAAGGAGATGCAGTAATTGCAATGCTTCTCTGCCTTAGTTAAGGAAACTTGTAGCAGCATCTCATAGGCATGAACAAGGCTGGTTACAAATGTTTGAGTGCATCTTTGACTGGCTTATTGTGGTTTCACTAAAACAACTTCCTTGAATCGAGTGAGACCTGTTAAGTATGAAGTACAACATGCTCTTATACTGCTTTCTGCACATCTGCATTTCTCCTTTACTGGGAATGGGTTTTCCAAGTTAAACAGAACTCGTAGAACTGATCTTAAGGTGATTGGATCCTGAGACAAAAGAGAAAGGATTTTTTTTTCATCTCTTGTTTGAGCTCCGCAGACGAAATTGCATCTTGTCTTTGTCTTGGTGAAACTTTGACAGATCAGATAACTACTCTTAGTTCATTTAAGTTTTAGTTCATTGAAGTTCATTTAAGCTTTCATTATCATTTAGTTAATTTAAGTTAATTTAAGATTTAGTTTATGAAATAAGTTTTACCTACTGAACAGATCTGTTCTTGTTTTGTTAACTAATCTGATATTTCTGTCTTGCAGAAAGCACCTCTACTGCTACATTACAGACCCAAAATGGACTTGCTGTAAGAGAACTTTATTGTCCTTCTGGACAGAGTTTTTGCAGAGACTATCATCTGGCACCTTCTTAGTGCATCACTAATCACATGACACAAACCAGCTGAATAATTTTGGAAGACTGTAGAGCTTCATAGCAGACTGTCCTTCTGAATATTTCTTCTAGGGATGTGTTACCTAGACTTCTGGACAGAACGTATTTATACTTTTTTTGTATGGAAGAAAGAAGTCGCAACTCAACAAGACACTACCATCACTAAGTTTACAGATACTGAAAACACTTCACAGTTCCATGTAGCTCAGCCTGATTTATCTCTTACAGTTACACAGAAATAAGTTAGAATGTTGGGTGATTTTAAAATGTTGCTTTTGACACCAAGTTGCATTTAGTTACTTTTCACATTCTGAATCTTTAAAAACTATATTTTTGCAAAGTGTTATTGTCTTATATAGTATGCCTGATTGCATTGGCTTTATTCAAGTTATTCTATAGAGCATTGAACATACCTAATGAAATAGTGACTGGTGATAATTTATTATGCTGCATTGAAAACGTCTGAAAATCTGGGAAACCAATAAGTTTGTTATTTTTGCCCGGCTATTGCTCTTCCTCACTTTGTGTTTTAGTAAAGTTTTCATACTCCCCTATGCATGTTGATTTAGTAAGTTTAATAGGTTGATTTTAATGTGCCCTGAGATTTTGCTGTGGCATATGTTGCACCACATAATGACAAATACTCAAAAGTGCGAGATTTTGAACTTTTTCAAAAATAAACATTTCTTATGTAGTTGTGGCTTGCAGAAATCAGTTTTTAATTTAGAGAGAATTTGGTCTCACTAGCTATCGAAATACTGGCTCTTGGGCAATTTTGGATGATGTTGCACGGTTTTCATTTCACAAAAGATTTCCTCAGATCATTATGAACATCTTTGTATTTCCTTTACACGTTTTTTTTTATGAAATCATAGCATTTTCTTTCACATAATTTCCAGCTGTCAGGGAAGAGGGAGGGTAGAGGGAGGGGGGAGGGTTCAGACAAGATTATTTTAGCACCTTCTGGCCTTAACTGATAATTTTGCTTGCATCAGCTCTAATGGATGCGAGGTAATATACATGCATCTATGTACGTGTGCGTACATCTATACACACGTACATATAACTATGTATGTCATAGGCTGCACCCTCAGTAGCACTTAGCAGGGTTCACTGCACTTTTTGTAAGGCTTTCTGAAATAGTTGCTTTTTAAAAGCAGTAGTTGAAAGTGATTTCTGCAAGCTGTGTAGAGTGTAGAATGTATGGTATGGTTATGAGAGTATTTGTCTGGCACAGGTGTCACACTGAAAACAGGCTATGCCATATTATGGAGAGCTGGAAATAGTTCACCTAATTTTTATTAGGGTTTTTCCAATCCGCTGAAAATATTAGTTGCTATTCCTATTGTTAAACCCTGTTATTTTTTGATAAATTGTCTTTGGATAAGAAAACAAGTTTGCCTGTGCCTGCTCTGCTTCCTCTAGCTGTGTTCCTTTCCCTTTTCTACAAGTGGTAGAAACTACCACTTGTAACTTGATAACAGGAAGCTGATACTGCAGGAAGTTTATCCAAGCATTTTACATCATCTTCCTCTCCTTGAGTTTTCAAAGCACCAAACTGCTCGGCATGTGTTCCATACTTTCCCTCTTAGGAGTCTTCAGTCCTCCTTTCTCAGCTCTGCTGCTGCAGAAGCGATGCTCCAACTTGTGCTTTCCTTTGAAAACAGGATTCTTCATTTTTAATTACAGTCACAGATGTGAATGGAAAGGAAATCAAAAGGTATGTAAGCAGAGAATGAAAGGGAGCCTATTGAACTGTGGAGACGGAAAAGAAAGCCACACAAAGCCCCAAAAAGTGCTGGTGTCGTTGCAGATGGAGGTATAGGATAGCTGCATTTGAATGTTTGGGTTAGGCGGAACTCCACATCCATGCTGGGTGGCTGGGTTTGTGTGTTGGGGCAGTGTGTCTGCATGCGAGTGATGGAATCGAACGTGACTCTGGTTTTATTTTACACTGACATCTGAATCCACAAATAGTATTTTAGCTTTTTTTTCCATCTTTAATATTACTTGAACTGGCATAAGAGAACAAATGAGGTCATGGATCTACCATTTTTATAATCTTGTCATGAAATAGTGAGTGCAGGTTGTATGGATGTGTACACAGACTGACATACTGGGCCTTTCTGGAGCTGTTCATGTGGTTGTTACTGTCCCAGTGTAAATAAGGGACTGGCTCTAGCCACTGAGGCACTGACAGTTTGAACAGGGCTGTAAGTGTCCACCCTTTGTGCACCCTGAGTATACAGACACTGGCTATACCTGTTGTAGACATAAAATTAAAGCTGCAAGACAGCATTCAGATTAACCACCTTAATCAGTGTGTGTATGTGTGTATATATATATATATACATATATATATATATATATAAACTTAAAAACAACTATATGGGATATCTCTCTACCTCAGAATGTGTGTACTGCAGAAACTTTTTGTACGACTAAATATTGATGCAGTGCTGTTAAAATACATTTCCATTTTAATACTTTCCTGTGTATGTATGCAACTGAGAAATTAGTTATGAACATGCAAATTCAGAAGCCTTTCAAATCTCTTTCTTGCTGTAACAATCTACAGTATAGACCATATGAGTTTATCACCATCTTTAGAATCACTCGAATTTGTTATGGTGCTATCATATATTGAAAACTCTGTTTATACCTATATGGATACATAATTCAAGCCAGTATTAATACCTACAGCTGTGGGTTGTTTTATTTTTTTTTTCTCCTCATAGTTGTGTGTAACTGCTTTTGCAATGTGTTTAATCTGATAAAACTTCACCAGGAAAAAAGACGAAAAAACCAAAAACCACAAATACAAACCCACCTAGTTATTTTTCTAAATCACATGTCACAACATCTTTGCTACAGAAAATCTTCCTCTCAGGAGGGATGTGACTCTGTCTGGACCGTATGTTTATCTCCTTTAGCCTTACTAAAAGACTATGATGCAATTGAATTGCAGCAGAGGGAGGTGTCTCTTGGGTCAGAGACTTAGCGTAGAATGGTTTAAATTGGGAGGGACCGTAAAGATCGTCTAGTTCCAACTGCCCTGCCATAGGCAGGGACACCTTCCACTAGACCAGGTTGCTCAAAGCCTTGTCCAGCCTGGCCTTGAACACTTCCAGGGATGGGGCATCCACAGCTTCTCTGGGCAACCTGTTGCAGTGCCTCACCACCCTCTCCAGGAAGAATTGTTTCCTAATATCCAATCTAAATCTCCCTGCTTTCAATTAAAACCTGTTACCCCTTGTCCTGTCACTGCAGGCCCTTGTAAAAAGTACCCCCCCCAGCTTTTTTGTTGGCCCCTTCAGGTACTGGAAGGTGCTATAAGGTCTCGCTGGAGCCTTCTCATCTCCAGGCTGAACAAGCCCAACTCTCTCAGCCTGTCCCCATAGCAGAGGTGCTCCAGCCCTCTGAACATCTTTGTAGCCTCTTCTGGACTCACTCCAACTGGTCAATATCATTCTGATGTTGAGGGCCCCAGAGCTGGACGCAGCACTCCAGGTCGGGTCTCACGAGAGCAGAGTAGAGGGGAAGAATCCCCTCTCTTGACCTGCTGGCCATGCTTCTCCTGATACAGCCCAGGATACAGTTGGCTTTCTGGGCTGCCAGCACACACTGATGGCTCATGTCCAGCTTTTCATCCACCAGTACCCCCAGGTCCTTCTCCTCTGGGCTGCTCTCGATCCATTCTCCACCCAGCCTGTACTTGTAGTAGGGATTGCCCAGACCCAGGTGCAGGACCTTGCATTTGGCCTTGTTGAACTTCATGCGGTTGGCACGGGCCCAGCTCTCCAGCCTATCCAAGTCCCTCTGGATAGCATAGAATCATAGAGCCTTGTTTCACTTTTGTGAAGCTTGACAGTTAATTTATATTAAGATTAGATTGGGTACAATAACCCTGGTACTGTTCAGAGTTGGAGTAAAAGTTGGATTCAGTATAGCTATCTCTTAGTCCTAGTGACATCATGTTAGTTTATTTTGGCCTTTGTGAAGATTCCATTCCTGTGAAGTAGTTCTCACAATAGCTTACGCTGGTAAATAGTTGCAGTAAAGAAGTATCTTGTTGCATTATCCTCAGCAGCAATGAGACTGATAAATCACCCAGGCTCAGAGTCTCATTAAATATAGTTTCATTAAAATAGAGAATTCAAATAGAATATATAATACTGAATTTAAATAAGATTTGGGGTTTTAAATTTTAACTTTATAAAATTATTTATTCTATTTTAAGCCTCCTGTCTTATTTTATCATCCAAGTATTTTTGGTTTCAGTGGTCCAGCTTTATTTACGGGCATATAAAATGAAATTGTAAGATGTTTTTACAAGCTTCTTGCTTTTACATGGAGTTTGAGTAGCTTTTATTTGTATGTTTTTGTTTCATGTGGATGAAGAGCATTACTTATGCTTTTGTGCAATAGGTTTGAAACATGCATTTATTAGGCATATGTTTAAATTGTAAATGTAGCATCTACTTACTGTTAAATTTAAAAGGAATGTAGATGGCTTTTCTCGTGTTCAAATGGAATTTTATTTAGGGCTATTATTTGGGGGGTGTGTGTTTTTTTGCTTTGTTCCTTTGTTTTAAGATTGAAGTGTGGGATTTAAATTTGTGTAAGTACAAGAACTATCTGTCAGCAATATTTTAAAATAAATGATCTTGCAAGAAACCTTAATGTGAATTGTGGAAGCAATTGGCAAGACTTGAAGCCTATCTGAGAATGTTTTGTGCGGTTGTTATGTCTGGTATATTTGTGTACCATCAAATCTGGGAATATTTATTTTTATTGGTGGTGCAATAGTATACACAACATTCACCTCTGGGGATATGAAAAATATCAGACTACAACTATGATGGTGCTATTATTTTTCCAATAGACTGTGAGCCTTTGAAAGCTTATCTGGCTCTTATTGTCTTTATAACAACACAGATAGTCCTAGGAGATTCATTGAGTTTTTTCTACTGGATGATGAATATAACCATACAACTAGCCTATTTTACAGCATTATGCATCTTACCATTGGGCTAAGTGTAATAGGAAAAAGCCAACTAGTCTGTACATCAGCAAGATAAATCTTAATAAGTACTTAAAATGCATTTTGTACAGAAGGCTTTGACTGTGCAGAAAAATCAAGTTTCTGTATTTCCTCAGGTAATCAGTTTGGATGGTTCACTGAAAATGTTAACGCAACTTTCACTTCAGTTAGTCTGCCTAAAGTTCATCACAGGGAGAAAAATTGTCCCGTACACTAGAATCTCTACGCAAGGTATAATTAAATGTAACTAGGACCTTGATCTCTTGCTGAAGTAGAAAGTTGCAGAGAGAACAACATGAAGGAGCATGGAATGATGCTTCAATCTCTGTTTTAATCAAAACCTGCAATCAATACAAACACTTTATAGGAGCTTGTGTTTTGTGGCAAGTCACCAGTAATGTTCTACTTTGGAGTTATGGTTTATTTATACACAAATTAGAGCTCTGGTTCTGCTATTTGATCCATGTTTGCTCATCGCTAGGGCTTCTTGGAAATCTTTTGAAGCCACAGTGACCTGTCCAGATCCTAGTGTTGGGGTGGGAACTAAATGTCCAAATCTATGGATGCTTATGTTACTGGTAACTTTACTTATAACCTGGATGGTTCCACAGAAATCAGAGAATGGTGAGGTGTGGCTGAGGGAAGGAGCCCTGATTTTTGAATACTGATGTTTCAGTTTTTGGTTGTTGTTGGGGTTTTTTTTGTGGTTTGGTTGGTTGGTTTTTTTTGGTGTTTGGGTTTTTTCATTTGGTTTGGTTTTCTTTTTTGTGTGTGTATGAAACTCAAAGCATTGGTTTAATGGACTCTTGAATTCAAGTGACTTATCTGGACAAAAGGAAAGTTTGTTCTTTCCTTCTGCAGCAAGATTATTTTATGGTTAAGGGACAATAAGCCAGTGCAACCACTAAGCCTTTATCCTCATATGTGGCATAATAACGACTCTGGAATTGTCACAGTGTAAAACTGTATTTTTGGCTTGGCTTCATTTGAAGGTTTACAATTTTTTATGCTTTGCGTTGCTGTGTAACTTTTGTACTATTGGTGGCTAGTTTTGTCTGAATAAGCCTTTTGGGATTATTGCTTAATGTTTTGATTTTATGATAGTGAAGCTTGTATGCAGTGTTTTGCCAATTAATATTATATGCTTGTTAATAAAAGCAGAGAAACTAACTGAAATACTGTCAGGCTGGAAGTTATTGCCCCCTTTTTCCCCAAGCATTTAAGGGATTAGCTGTCGTAATATAAAACAGCATGACTGAAACAATGGTGGTGCGGCATGGCATGCTCATAATGGGCTCAACATGCAAAATACGGCCCAAAGCATTACTCCACTGCACAGATTGGTGCTATGTCTGTGACAAGTGTGTGGCAAGTAACTGCCAGGTGAGAAGTGAAATGGCTTCAGCTACAAAGAGGAAACACAGATGCTTTGATGTCTCTATGTATCCCTGGATAGAAGGGTACTTACCCGAGCTATATGTGTTACTTTCAATCTTAACTGGTGGTGGTGATGTGCAGGGGCTGACTGCAGAGTTCTGCAACACAGTTACTCACTTAGACGTGTGCCAGATTAACAAGTATATCTATGCATGTCCTGGCTTTATTTTATTTATTTCATGAGCTAGTAGGAGGAAAAAAGGCCTGTCATGTAGGAAGGTTTGATTAATGAACTGAATGTGTTTTGCCTTAGAAAAAATTGGTCTACTGTAGTATTTGGCAAACATTGGTGCTTGGTCTCTTAGTAACTGCCAAGAGCTTCTTTCCTTCAAGATTCTTGAGATTTATTTTAATACCTGAGCAGATCAGAGGTATGGCTGCATTTTTAGGCAAAATTAATTGAAATGCCTAGTTAAGATAATACAGTAAATCTGCAATGCAGTTGCTATAGTAGTTGAATTTCTTACAGTATCTATACGCAGTAATGCAAACTCAGAGCTTGTGAACTGCTCTAACATAATGAGAGGACAGGAAGAGCTTTTATTCCTGCTCTTGGCTTGTTAAGAACTGCCAACATCTATGGGCTGGTTTGAAGTCAGGGGCTTATTCATATACATATTTCTTATTTGCACTGGTAGTACTAGTGTATAATTGTCCTGAGGAAATGGGGTATTTGCCACTTGCTAGCTTCATTTAAATACTACCTTGAGACACTTACTGCTGAAAGGTCCCTTTGCCTGTGTAGAGTCACTTAAAAGTTGAATAAATGTTACGAATTGAGCAAGCGTTCAATTTTGTAAATTTTCCATGGTGTCATTATGCTCCAACGCTTCCTTGAGCTTTGTACTAGGGGTTGTTTCCATCTATCCGTGAACTAGCTGGTGATGAGCCTGGCTCAGACTGCTTCTTCATGCATTTTCAGCAACTATTACAGGAGTCGAGAGATGTGCTCGAACAGAGGGGTGCTGTTCCATGGGAGTTTGATAGCAGGTTTTCAGATCTCTGGAACGCTGGAGTAGCTAAGAGATGACAGAAGCTTTCTTTTAGGCGAGCGGAAGTACATAGGCAATTAGTGCTGTACACAAGTTGTGGTCTCTATAACTGGCATATATATCATGAAGAAAGTGCTCAGGTTTGCAAGAGGAATGACCTAAGTGTATACTTCAGGAGTGATTAAAACACCATCAGCTTCTGTTCAGACCTTTGAAATGGTTGTGGCAAAAATTGCTTTGTAAGTTAAATGTTTTTTATTGTCCCATGTAAAATATACTTGTAAAATTCAGACAGTTGTCTGGCTTTGATTTGGATGGAAAAAATAACTTCTTCAAACCCCTAACTTTTATTACCATTACTTTGTGTTAGTTTGAAATGAGTCATTTAAAACTAGACTGCAAAACACTGTGGAAAACCTAAACAACAAAAACACATGATGAAGTTGAACTACTTAATCCCCTTGTTACCTGAACATGCTGCTAATCTAATAAATAAGAGTAAAAAAAAAAAAAAAAAAAATCCAGTTTGACTGAAATTCCCAAGCCTCACAACAAGAAATTGTGCTAATAGTTGTGTTAGCCCTGAAAGCATAAACTTGCCCAGCAGCTAATAGCAGCCAACTGTTTTTCTCCCCCAGAGATAATTCAATGTGAGAAAGCTCTAATTCATATTTCTTCTTTTATGTGTAGCTGATACTTTCTTATTCCACTGATTGAGTATTCTGCTATAAAAATCAGTAGTTTACAAATTGAATGTCTCTCTTTCTGCAAAAACTTCCTCAAGGTTTCCCTGAGGTTAGAGCAGTCAGAAATAATGATCTGTATTAACTGAATATGTGAACTTAAGATAGATAAATTCAGCTGTTTAAACTGTGGAGTAGACTTAGTCACTCAGGGTTAAATTGCTCTCAACTCAGTTAAGCTTAATCCACTATCACGCCTGAGTAAGTATCTGAATAGAATGCAACTCTATATGTAAAAAGTTCCTGCAAGTCTAAATTCTATCATGGACCTCACTTAGCTTTTTCTGTTCTTAATTTTTTATTTCTTTTTTCCTCCAAGCTTCCTTTTTATTAGCTTTTCTGTGAGAAATTCAAGCAGTGAATTTCAGGCCTGGCCTTAGTGGAGAAAAAGTTTACAAGACTTACTCTGAGGGATTCCTCTACTAAGAGTAAGATGTGAGCCACATCTACCTGAACGTGTCCAAGTCTTTCACATGACATTTCTGGATTTGTGCTGTCACTGTGCAGAGATGTTGTATTGATGGGTTTGAATTAGACATGTCTGTGCTTCGTATGTTGTGTGATAATTATATGTCGGTGTAGCCAAACATATACCATATCCATGAAAATAAGAACATAACAAAATTCCGAGCAACTGGCTTCAGTAGGAAGACTGGGTGGTTTCCGTGAGGGGATGCTGCCCTTACAGCCTTGCCTCTTGTTTTCTGCCAGTGCATGTAGCATCTAACTGTTCCTTCACGCACCTGAGGGAAAAGAAGCTTCATTTTCATGAGTTTTTAAGGCTATTTATTTTCTCCCTTCATGCGAAGCTCGCTGCCCCTTAGCTGAATTTAGACTTCATTCAAGAGAACACAAAGCCTTTGATCCTGCATGCTCTAAGGCTGCTCCACATGAAGGTCTCCATTGCTGTTGTGAAAAGTGCTGACTTCTGATGCAGCAAATGTCTCTGCTTCTGGGCTGTTCTGCTAGTTCTCAGCAGGCTGCAGAGCAAAATTTTTGCTTTGGTATATTTAAAAATACAATATACTCTCTAGATGCTGTTGTTTTCCCACTTAAGCAATGTCTTTGTAACCAGCGGCAATGGATTGTGACAGCATTGCTTGGTTTATTGTTTTAAATGGTTTTTGCTGATTTCTGTGAACACGTAGTAGGAGGCTGATAGTATAGTGGCAAACCTGGATGTCAAGTAGACTGTATCCTCTGGTCCTGCTTTCACATCGTCTGGAAAAGATTCCCTTCTCTCCTTCGTTTCAGCCTTATGGTCTATAGCTGTGACATCTGAGACCTGATGATTTCAGCTGTTTTCTCTGCTCAGCTCTGAGGCTCTGGATTTTATTGTGGCAGTGGGCATTGCTTGAAAATGGTGATAGTGCTGGTTTGAAACAGATACTGAGCAGTTGTTTCTGGACCCTCTACCTTTGGCATCCTGACAGATCCTGTGTGCCCTTACTCGAGAGGCTTCTCGTTCTGGAGAAACAGTCTCCTCTTCCTAGAAAACAAGCAGTCCCAAGTCTGCATGCATTTTGATATGACAGGGACTGCTTCACCATTTCTCTAGGATGTTTTGGGATTAGAAGATCCTTGTGTTCAGACAAGGTTTACATAGTCCTACCCTGATTCACAATGTCTTACAGAAACTTTACTAGTTTTAGTCAGACTGGCTGGAGGCTAAACATGAAAAGAATTGCTAGCAGGAGAGTTTGGGTTCTGGGATGGACAACTGTGATATCTCACATTGCCCTGCAGAAAGTTCATAGTTCTGAGATAGATGCTAGATGGCTCACTTCTGCAGCATTATCTATAGCTGACTGGCATCTCAGTATCAGTGATCTGATATCTGGAGGTTCTGCTTAGCAAAGCATGCTTTCAATTTGCTTTGGGCCTCATCTTCGTTTCCTTGATTTCGATATGTTGACTGGTTTTGTCTCTGCAGTAGGGGAGCTATTCTTGCTGGATAAGAGGAGGCCTCATTAACTTTTTTCATCTTTCCTTGATCTGCCCTGAGCCATGGTCTGTTGCAATCTCAGCACATGCATGTTTATTAGAGTGACACTGGTGGTGGAGTTGTTCTGGCTTCAGTGACAGTGACCAATATTTCTGCTACATACTACCAAGTGAATTCATCTGCCTGTCTTTTTCAGGATTCTTGAATGTCACAGCGCACAAGAAACTCTTACAACCAGCCAGCCTGGGTTGTGGTTCTTGGAACTAGAGTCTCTCTGTCGTTGTGAGGTGTGACAGCAATGTGACCTTCTGCTCTTTGCCTCAGGCAACTCCCCGTTCAGGCTCTGAGATGTGAAAAACTCACTACAGCTGCAGGGAAACCTCTTTCTGTGCTGGTTCCACCTCCCCCTCTATTTCTTGGTGCTAGTTGAGGCACCTGTTGAGCTTCAGCTCATTGCCTTGGCAGTATCCTGGACCCAAGCCATGGTGAGGGAGGCAGAAGAGCATAAACCCCCTTCCTGCTTCTGCAGGGTCTTCCCCGCCACTGGGTTCTCACCTTCGAGGCTTTCTTGTGCAGGCAGCTCTAGTGAGCTGTCACTGGTCCTGTGCTTGACTTTCCTGCTGTTTCACTCGCTTCATCTAGAGGAGGGGAAAAGGAATTAGTTCTTATGCTATCTGCTCCACAGAACAGCTTCCTGCTCCTGAGAGAAGACAAGTCCAGTTCTGGGTGTACACACAAACGTTTCACAGTGTGCATCCTGGTAAGGCTTGGAAGGAGGCAAAATGCCAACTATGCCTGAATTTGTCCTCATCCTTGTCAAAAGAGTAGTAGAGTTAGAGGTTGAGACCAGCAAGCTCCTCTGCCAGACCAACTCAAATGTGTGTCAGAGCTCTTGATGCTGCTTTGGGGTAAAGAAAGCTGTGTCAGTTGCTAGTCTGGTGCTGCCCACACTGGGCATGGTGTTGTAGGTTTGCAAATACAGATCTGCGGCCTTGGTGGTTATGATTCACAGGGTGGTGCTGGGAAGAGAGCATGTGCAAGGTGGCTGCGAAACAGGCCTGGCTAGAGATCTGTTATATGACCATGAAATAAGAAGAGAGGAATAAGAAGGGGGTGCTGAGCGCAGTGACTGTCGTCACGGGAAGTGCTAGTGCCCTGCTGCAACAGGGAAGCCCAGCCCTGCAGGGGGGATCTCAGATGCAAAAGCACCTTAACCACAGTCCTGTGTTTCGCAGCGCAGAGATCACCCAGTGCGTGGCTAGTCTTTGAGCCCTGAGAAGAGTACTGATAACACTGGTGTGTTTTGGTTGGTGCTAAGGAGTGCTTGTGCCAGTTCAAGGGCTTTTTCAGCTTCTGATGTTGTGCCTGTGTTCCCAACTTTCTTCCTACAAGCTGGGCAGGTTGGGGGGAGGGAGGGGAACAACACAGTTCAGACAGCTAACCCAAACTAACATAAGGGGTATTTCATTCCATTGAATGTCATGCTTAGTACCTAATCCAGTGGTGGGCCAGTGGGCCATAGTTTTATTTGTTTGGTAGTTAGATAATTAGGTGGTGGGTCAATTGGCTTTCTTGGTCATGTTGTCACTCATGGGGCTCGCTTTGACTCTGCTGCAATCGCTCTGGGGCTCTTGTGCTCTGACTCCCACTACTTGGGACCTGGCTGTGTGTCAGTCAGTGGGTGGGGAGCAATTGTATCATATGTTTTATTTTCTATTTTTTCCATTACCTATTGTTATTAGTATTGTTAATATTATTAGTATCACTACTTTATTCATTTATATTCAATTACTAAATTGTTATCTCAATCCACAAGCTTCCTTGTCTTTTCCTCCAATTCTCCTCCTCCACTGGAGGGGGGGGGAGGTGGGTGGGTGGCTGTGTGGTACCTAATTGCTAGCTGAGGTTAAACTGTGACAGATGCATGCAACTATTCCAAACTTAGCACTGATCCAGAGCCGCTGTCAGCTAGATCCCACATGCTGGCAGGGACTCATGGGAATTGGAAGCATGGTGCTGCCAGACTTCAGCATGAAAGCAGGCTCAGCTCCTGCATTTGAAGGGCTCATAAGTTTGTATCATGTTCAGCACCTTTTGTTGAGTCGTCTTGATCTGAAATGACTGCTTATTTTAGAACTGGATTTTCCTGCCTGAGCTGCATTTTTTCTCTGTTTATCAAAGAACACTTTGGTTAGCTTTTCCTTATCTCCTGTTTTGCTTTAGGGAATCTTGTATCACACAATGGCAGCTCCTTTCCAAGTTGTTTTTTTTACCTAGTTCATTCAGGGATTATTGATGCTAACAGGACAGTGTTGGACTGCTCAGATGACGAAAAAGGCCCACCACTCTGGAAGCAATCCTTTGGGCCAAGGCATGGTGGAGCCATGCTCGAAACTGCAGCACAAAAGCAGTTAGAAATTCCCTTAACTACAGTGTGTAGACATCTGCAGAGATGTGGATGGGGTAGGCAATGGCTGCAGCTAATGCGATCCACACTAGTGACAGTTAATTTTGTCACATGTACACTGGTTTGTATGCTAATACATCGTTTTTGCAATAAGAATTGTAATTCAGGAAGCCTGTTGGTTCTGCCCTCCACCATGCTTAAGACCAGCTTCTTACATAACAGTCATGAAAGCTGAGCTAAAGGAGCTATTGGCTTTCCTTGAGGCTCTGGTGTCTGTTTTTTGTCATACATGCAAAGGATTTCTATTCCAAAACTGTGTTTCTTGCCAGCTGGTGATCTATTTGCTTTAGGACAACAAAAGGTATCCATGCCATGTAGCAATAGAACCAGATGCTGAAGAGCACCCTGCTCACAGAAGTGTTTGTTTTCAGTGTGGCTCCCATGTAGCGCAGCCAGGTTTCAGGCTCAGTGAAGCTTGTTGTATCAGCTTCTTCTTTCTGTCACTGCTGGAGAAAAGCTCTCTTCAGCTGCCATTCTTTAACTTCCTCATGCAGTTCTGCTGTTGGGGTTAGTCACTGTTTATCCTTTTCTTTCTTAATCTGCCCCTGAACTGATCAGTGCAGTCCAGTGTACAGAGCTGTGCTCAATTCCCAGAGCTTGGTTCCAAGTGGGAGAGGTTTTGCTCTGGCAACACCAAGTGAGATGTGTATGCTTGACAGAGCAGAAAGTGGATGAAATAATGGACTTCTGGTTTATTTTGTTAATCCAATAAGAGATTGATGGTATCAGTCTTCAGGGATCTGGGAAAGAGCAAAGTTTTGAGAAACATAGACTGCTTCTTTTACCTTCTAGCTAGAAGCCAAAGATGAAACAAAAGCTCAAACTTGCGCCAGTAACAAAATGTGCAGACTGTATGTGCTTGTGTCTGTGTGTGCTGGCGCTTGTAACCTTCACATGTAGACATCCACAGGAAAAATTTAATTGGGACCCTCCAGTAGCTGGACTCGGTGCCCCAGTCTGCCAGTAGCTGGCCCCTGGATCCCAGTCTCCCCACTTGCTGGCAGTGGGACATACATGCCTTTAGGTCACAGCTC
Organism: Rhynochetos jubatus; assembly: GCA_027574665.1. Taxonomy (NCBI): domain Eukaryota; kingdom Metazoa; phylum Chordata; class Aves; order Eurypygiformes; family Rhynochetidae; genus Rhynochetos; species Rhynochetos jubatus. Next base: position 68,849,958 of record CM050690.1, on the reverse strand, counting down.
CACTCCACTTGCTGGTACAGACCATCATGCCCACAGCTGCTCAGGACTCCCCTGGTGCCATAGATGACTGTCTGTGCTCTCAGTCCTAGAGATACACAGGCATTCCCACACCTGGAACTAGCCTTTGCAGACCTGCTCAGCCCCTCGTTCCCAGGCCACTTCACCTATTCACTCTCATCTGGACTGACCTTTGCTGGTGTGCACACACTCACTCATGCAACCACACTTGCTGCAGCTGCTGGCACCCTGGTCCTCTGACCCGTGGTCTGACCGCAGATGCTGGCACTCGCCATCCCCCCCCCCCCCAAGCCAATACTCCAGCACACAGAACAGTGAACCTCATCCAAGAGGGAGTTAAAAAGGAATTGACTATGAAGATAAGATAGGTGCAGGCCATGGTTAGACATGGGTGCCGACCAGCCAACTCTTTACACAAAACTGGCGCTTTTAATTCCCTTGCCCCTCTTTTTTTCCCATGTTTTTTCCTCCCCAAATCATGTAAGCCTCTCCCTTTTCCTGCCTAATGTCCCATCAGAAGTCCTGTGCAATCTAGAACTGCTCTTCTCTTGCATCCCATAATATGTCCCATAGTTCTAGGCAGCAAAACCCCTCAGGCACCTGAACTGGAGAGCTGCTCCAAATGATATGGTGGGTGTCACACCTGGACACTGGGCTGGTGGTTCTCTTGGGACAGCCCTGGGAGGGGCCAGACAAGTCCTCAGGAGTCCTTAATTTGCCTGCTATTGTACCCCATGTACTCCGGGCTTGCCAACAGGGGCCTTTGACAGGAGAGACATCTTCCTGACACAGCAGAAAGCTGGAGTCTGAGATGGGCTGTAACTGTAGGTCTCACAAGTGATGTCAAGCATGGCAAAGTTGCATGGGATCTCTTGGCCTCACAGTCTTCTCTTTGTCCCTCCAGACCTGGCCTAGGGAGTGCCACCTTGCTTAAGGCTTCCTGGAACAGCTGTGATATGACTGAAATGCTCAAGTAATGGTGTTAAATGCTGGATTATAATGTTTAACTACAGTACAAAACAAATTCTACATTCCTATTTCTTTGCCACTGCTGCTCTGTAAAAGTCAATTGGCTCAGGGATAGCAGTAATGCAAATAATGTGGCTACTAGTGAGTTCCTTTGCCTTCAAGCATCCCTAGGACTGGGCATGAAATGCAAATAAATGTCCTGCCTCTGTTCACCATTAAATAGAGATTAAAAAAAAATTCCTCCTGGTGCAAAAGTGATTTAGTTTTGCTGCTGTGGATGTGCAGAATAATGGGAGAGGTAGTAGAGGAGAGCCGGTTGCAGGCCTTGCCTACTTCTCATGTTGGAAAGGCTGGACAGGATACTCACTGCTGCCAGTCATCCTTCCATGGATGATGATGAAGCATGTTGTCAGCTCAGCTGCATACGTGGCAGTCATACTTTGTGGTTATTCTGCAGAGGTGCCGGCTGCCAACATGGGATTAACCACCTGTCATAGCTTTTGTGTTCTGTGTTTTGTGAACAAAGCACTTACTGGCAAAATTTTATCTGGGGAGAGTCAACGAGGTAACCACAGAAAGGAAGTGCTAGAGCCAGGGCTGGAGCCCATTTCCTCCATCAGTTGGCCCAATTACCTTACTGTGGGCATTTCTCAGGGTCCTGGGAACACACCACCACCTGTTCTTCCTGCTGCCTGATGCCATTTGGAATAAGCTATGGTCTTGTTTTGCACCTGTGACCCTGAAGAATATAACATATACAGAGAAGTCGGGGCTGGGCAGGCAGGTGCTGCATCACAGACAAGCTGCTGGCCCTGTGGGGATGTCTTTCTTCTCATAGCTCAAGCAATACCAAGTTCCCTCAGCTGTCATATTGTTTTTATAATTTTGAATAAACTCTGTTTAAAGCTCCTACTTTGTAGGGAAGGGAAAGCAAATTACTTCTAAAACTTTCCTGGTCATGCCTGTGTTAAATACCTCCATGAAATATTTTGGCAGTGCACTTGCCTGCTTTTGAGGTCCTGGAGCACTTTAAAGTAATCTGTTTGCTGTCATGTAAACAATCCTTTGTGCAAGAAAAGCCTTGAAGAAAAAGTTGTGAATGCTTGGTAATCACAAGGTTGTGTACGATACATCGGGAACTGGAACACAACTGCTCAAAGGGGCTCATGGCCAATGTAAACTGGCTGGTGTGGGGATGAGGGGTGTTGTTTCTCAGTCCACCTGACGCTTGTTCTGCGGCGCACTTCTGTGGCATTCTTGTTTAGGGTATTAATGGCTTTTCTGGTTCCTGTGTAAACTAAACTGAAACTGTTTGTGAGCTAAAGGACCATTGGTTCTGTATGCCCAAATACAGTTTTGGAGATAACCTCTTTTCAGCAAGCACTCACCTCCTGTCCTCACCCTCACCTGGGGTCTTTCCTCCCGTGCTTGGCTGTCTGCCCATGCTGGATGTGGAGAGGTCTACACTGATCAACTATGGAATTCCATTTTACTTCAAGTCTTAATGAGAATTTCAGAAAGTATGGACAACCTTCAAAACCCATATTTCATTCAAAGGTTTAAGAGCTCTGTGACATCTGCGATACAGTGGTGCTTTGCCCAACCTGCTGCCAATTTCTTGACTGCCCCCTGACTCAGCTGGGGCAGTTTTCAGAGGCCTCGTTGTTTCACCATGCAAAGAAACTGTCCTTGGAATGGCATCTCATATGTGTTGTAACTGGACGTGCACACACTGGAAGACGGGTCCTGACGTGTTCTTTTACACGTGTGCTGCATCTGGGACAAAGCTCCAAGGTCCAGCCTCGCAGGATGGTGCTGATAGAGCTGGGTAAGGAGGAGGGGTCCCAGGCAGGCACTGCAGATTTATAGGGGTAGTACTGCTGCACTGTTGGGTGAGAAGGTGTCTTGTGAGAGACGTGAGGTTTTGTTCTTCAGAAAAGGCACCCAGACCAACGGTCTAGAGCAATACTTTCACATGTTTCTGGCTGAAGGACCCCCAGACAATGTTTTCAAGTAGAGGTATTGGCGTCACACAGGAGTTTGGTTTGCCTGTCATGCAGAGAGCACAGCCAATGTTAACCAGTTGACTTTGAGGGCCAAATGGATATTGACTTCATATTCTAAATCTCAAATTCAGATCCTTTTGTATTTCATGTGCAATAAGTCAGAGATTTACAAACAGGAAGGTTTTGAGGGGTTTTTTGTATGGTATTGCATACAAAGTAATATGTAAAGGGCTTGAGACAACAGCTCTAGGATAGCAGGGGAATATGGGAGGGCAACACCTAGGATTCTTGGATTTGGAGTTCACAAGTTTCTCCAGAGCAATATTTTATTGAACAATTTCCAATATGATATTACATTAACAGAGAAAAGATAACACAGTAGAGCGAGAGAGGGAGAGGAGGAAAATATCCTTTTACTGTGCTGCACCACATGAAAAGACAGCAGCAGTTTGGCTGAGATGCCTGAATATGAGCTGTATTTTAGCAGGTTTATTTCACAGTTACATACATGTGAACCTTCTTGACTTTTTTTTACAACATTTAATGTTGCTTCTGCCTTAATATCTGTCCCACTTCACTGGAGCTGTGTTAAACCCTCATGACTAAAAGCCTACATATTGTTCCTCCTGGCTGTTTGTTCACTTACTCCTCTGCTAAAGAGGTATTCCCATGATGAGTAAAGCGAATCTCGCCTCGAGACACCCAGACTGGAGGAGAATGTTTTGCAGACTGGCTTCCCTAACAGGTTTTCATTCAGATCATAAAACCTTGATGTTTATTGCCCACCCTGCCCCCAGTTCCTGCCAGTAGAATGTTCCCTACATTCTTCTAGCTCTGGGCATCAGTGTTTCATCTCTGCTGACAGTCATACCTAAGACCTGTAGGGATGCAGGTGGCACTAGTACTAGTGGAATTCACAGTGCTGGCAGTGACAGTGATATTTACTCCATGGGTTTGTTTTCTTAGTAGAGTTCAGCTGCAAAAACATATCCCATCAGTAAGACTGAGGGAAACACTGATGGGGACATATTATAAGAGCTTTCTGATTCATCCCATGACTCTCTTTCCAGAAAAAAAAAGAAAAGAAAAACGTTTTTCAACTTTTTTTTTTTTTGTTTGTTTGCCTTGTTACACGGCTATTTGGAAAACTTAAATACAGCAATCACTTGTTCGGAGGAAAGAATCTTTAATGCTTACTAGTTTGTCATAGGTGGAAATAAATTTCATCTACGGATTCCTGAGGAGTTAAAAAAAGGGTGCATGCCGATCAAGATGAACTGAAGCTTGTTGGCTTGATGCCAGAGGTGTCTTTGCTATGGCTAAATCATACACTCCAATGGAGAGATCCCAAACTGGTCCATGACTGGTGTAGTTGGAGCTGAATGACTCAAGCAAAGATGAGGGCTTGGGTGGGCTGTCTGAGACCCCCGTAGCTTTCTGTCAGCTTCCTCCTCACTTACACAAAGTCAGGGCTTCTGGGCCTCATAGCTTTGTAGCTTGCAGGTCTCCAGTGGGAGAATTGCTCCTCAAAATAGAAACAAAAGGCTGTGCTTTGACTCGGGGAAAAAGGAAAGAACCTGAATGTTCCTGGGGTGGTTGCAAGACCCTTGCAGGAGGGTATGTGGAGAAGTAGGGTGATACAGGTGCGCCAGCATCGTTTACCATTCCGGCCTAATTCTCTATAACATGGCAGTGGTGCTCACCTCTGCAGGAAGAGCAGTTCTTTCTGGAAAGCCTCTATAGGTGATCATCCTGAGGTTTGATAAGTGCTTTGCATAGATTCCTCTCCTTGTGTGTTCAGCTTTGCTGGGGATGGAATCTATTTCTCTAGGGCAAGAATAATGGATTATAGCTGGCAAACTAAGTACATGCTGAGCTGCCCACAGGCTTTGAGTGCACTAACAGCAGTGTGGCAGCTACCTGATGGCTTTTCAAAGTGACAGGCTTTTTAGACAGCCTGGAATTGGGGTCACAGTTGGGGGTGGACTGTTTGTGTGGTGTGGCAGGAGGGAGGATTTTCATTTATAGAGCACTCAAACTAATAGCTCTTTTTATGCTATACCTCCTCCTGGCTTGCATACTGGGGCTGTTCCTACTAATACCCTCAAAAGCCAATTTTCGTCAGCTAATTGTGGGTTCAGTGGAACACATCCTAGTTCAGGAAGTGCTACAAAAGGTGACCTCATCTTCACGTGATGTCTGATGTCTTCCCTTCAGCCTGGTCAGCCTTGCATTATTCTTACCATTTAGTGAAACTTCCCTCGTCCAGCCATGCTCTTTTTGAGCAGCCTGTGGCCATGAAGGGTACTTCAGTGGGCTTGGGTCACTGATTACGGTACTGGACAGAATGCATGGGGCTGAGGACAGAACAAGCAGAGGTTGCATGATCTGCTGCCTGGCAGTGAGTTTGGAAGCAGTTAAGTGAAGCTGAGCTTTTCCAGCTCTGCACTAGAAACTGACTGGGGGCGTAAGTCAGGTCAGTCTGGGAGCTCTGGATCATTTTGAAGCTCCTTCCAGTCTTTCATGGGCTTTCTGGAACATAACCTGAAGCTAAAAGATACGCAACCTTTGAAGAAGGATTTATTTTAACTGCTTTATGCCTGGGGAAACCAGCAGTGTATGCAGAATGCTACATGCTGATAGAGTGAAATATTTCAAGGGCATCTCAGATGGCTGGGCTGGTTACAAACAGTACTAGAGAAAGCTGTGTGAAGGTCGCATAAACAGCTTCTAAGTATCTCTGCAGGGAGGTATTTTTAATACCCACCCACTGCAGTTTCATTACCACCATTTATCTTATATTTGGATAAAGAAGGAGAGGATGTTCTCCAAATATTTGGAGTACCCTAAGAAGCAATGCATGCAAGTGATTAAATATTCACAGTGTCCTTTCACATTCAAGTATTTCTTTTTTAAGCCTGCAGTGGACCACTGCCTGCCTTAGAGAGACATTGGAAGACTGCAGGATTCTCTGAGATTTCATAGCTAACATCTCAAGTAAATTAACTGTTGGCCCTAGGAAACATTAAATTTACATGTGTGCGATGCACTCAGCAATGGGAAGCCAGCAGCAATTCCTGGGTATTTAATAGTTGTGAACATTATTTAACTTTCTGGAGGAATATTTGAAGTGATGAGAAAGCAGTAGAAGGCTGTATAATTCAAGAGGCTAATCTAGTAATACATCAGCTTTGTAATGAGTATAGATATGCCCATATGTCTCAGGGAGCTAGCTAGGGACATGCTGTGGCTTGGTGGCTGTTAAGCAGATTCAGTCATGAAGAGTAAATTGAGGTTTAGGGACTGGTTGGGGTTCTCCCAAAACAGTTACTGCAACTTTCCTCAGGATATGAACAAACTTCGAGAGGAGAATATCAGACCTCCTGGTTCAAGCACTCTCACTTTCACATCTAGGACTTTAGCTCACTACAGTCGTCCAAGCTGGGTTCCTGGACTTATTTCCTGTCTACGACAGCATGTCTAGTCCATATCCCAGCTTTTCTTACAAATCGGTGATTGAAGAAGTGCAATGGTTCAATTAAACCGGGAAGTGGCACTGTTTGAAAGCAATGAGAAGTCAAGTCTGCTGTGCAGCCTTTGTAAAGGCAAATTCACAGGCGGATAATATGATGGGACAGTGGGATGCCAAGGCTGTGAGTTACCTTTACGTGCCACTGCGTGAACTCTGAACCAGAATTCTCTGGGCTGTCACTTCTGTTCAAGCTTTAGCAAAAGCCATGTAATGGCAGAAAGAAAGAATCACTGGTTTTTTCCACTTCTTATAACACAGAGATGACATATGAGCATCCCAGGTTTTTCTCTGAAGGCCCTTCGTCTTTGCAAAAACATTCAGAACTGTCAGAAATGCTCATGAGGGACTGACACCTGCAAAATTAAAGACATGTCTTACGTTTTGCGTGATGGATCTGGTGGTGCTGCCCAGCACTATTACGTGAGAGATGCAACACGGCACTGCATAATCTGCAAAGCGTCAGGCACTGACTTACATTCTGTCTGAGAGAGGGGAGATTCTGCTTCAGCCCTGGGGCACATTTATTTCACAGCTTCTCCTTTCGTGGGACACTGAGATGAGCCTTAGCATTCCCCAACCTACTCAAATACCAAACATTCATGTTCTTGGTTATCTCTGTCCACTGCCTGCTTGATCTCTCCTTGTAGAGTGATGGTAAACAGCCAATGCATGCCTGCTACAGGGAAGGCACCAGTGTGTTGTCCACAGGGCAGTTTTTTGGATGGTGGAGTCACCTGCTGTATTTCTTAGTGAATCTGAGGCCACTTACAGTAGCACCCTTTTGAAGTTACCGGTTTGCTAAACTACAGAAGGAATTGTCCTTTTTCCCTTTCCTCCCTTTGCCTTATCTTTCAGACAGCTATGCTCTAGGCAATACTGTGCTTTGATAAGCCGACTGATGTGTGACTGCTTCAGACTTTCAGAAGAAAACAGGCCTTTGACTTGAGCATCTGTGCAGTTGTCCAGCAGTTTGGTGCCCTCAGCAGCCAGTGTCACCATGCAGAGAGCTCCAGGGCCTGGCTGGTGGGCAAGTGCAGGCTGATGGAAGGCTGAGTAAAATTGTTCCTCTGTCATTACAGATTTACATCTTCTTCATCCCGCTCAGACTGTCTATGTTTTTCAGATCATGGCTGCCAAGACTTAAGGTGCATCAGTCAGGAAGTCTAACAGAAGTAACCCAGAAGGTTTGTATGTGCAGTGGCATTGCCGACAGATTTCTCCCATGTCACAGTTAGCGCTGCTCTCCGAGTATGTGGAGGTAGACAGGTAGATCAGTCCTAATGACTCTGATGTATCATTAGCATGAGCATCTTTTCCAATCCTGGGTTCTAGGGCATTTCATTCAGATCTGCTGCAGTATTGTCCTGGGTTATTTGAACAAAAAATGGTGTTATATTTCTTTTAGAAAGGCAGCTGAAACTAATAGCTCACCACCCAAACAGTTTCAGTGTTACTATTTCTTCCACATTCCCTGACCTGTCAATATTAACTGCTGCTGCGAATTTCCTAGCTAAGCTGTAGTAATAAACATGTATTTCTTTTGGCAGCCTATGGCTGTTTTTTAAATTAAGATGAAGCAAATGATATAAGCATTTCTGAGTAATACACTGAGTCTTCAAAAAGATAATCCTTCTCTTCTGGACCATCATTTTATTAAACAAAACACCTTTCATTAAGCAAAAAGGTGATCCAAAAAAGAAGTTAATCATTTAGCATTTACTTACTAGGTTAGCTTTTAGTTATTTCAAAATCTTCAGTCTTTCTTGCTACATATACACCACTTACAGTTCTCATGAGGATTCTCATACCTCCTCTTGGGAGAGTAGTGCATTTAATTAAATACAAGTATAATGGTAGTGCAGTGACTCATACTTAACTTTTCACTCCCATACAACCTACTTCAGATGACGTGTTCTCATCACACAAGGCATTTAAGACTTCTGATCCTGGCACTGTTGTTATACAGGAATTACCTTATCCAGTTCCGGGGAAATCCTGCAGTCTCGGACTTCCACCTCGGAGCTAGAACAAGACTACTTTCTCACAACACTCCTCCTTCTCCACCTGCATTATGCCCCCAGTCCCCAGCAACTGTGCTGTAAAATTCACCTTTGGCAAAATCACTGGGCTTTCTTTGAATTTTCCCACTCCAAAATGAGGGTGTTTAAATCCCCTTCCAACCAAGCAAGCAGAATCAAATGTCATTTGAAAGAGAGGATCAAAACAGCCCCCAACCTTGCTGTGGGGGAGCCGACTGGCCCATGCGCTCATGGGCAGGTCAGCACGCCCACCCGTGGGTGACCTGCTGCTGCTGCCAGCCTGTCGCTCTCCCGTCAGGGGACTTTCTTCATGTGCACTCTGTGAGGGCAGCAAGCTGCCTTCGGGTACCTTTGGTTTGTCTGAAGAACCGGTCCATTTGGCAGCGTTACCCAAAATACATCAGTGAAACTACTTTGGCATCAATCCATGGTTCTTTTCTTCACTTATATTCCATTACTTAATTTTGCAGACCACAGCTTTAAAATCAAACTGCAGTAATGTGATTTGGGTGGATAATAAAAAAAGAAAACCACCCTTATAAATATTCAGAAAATGTCTATTCTGTGGGGTGCTACAGAATACGATAAAATATCTGATCATTCAATGCAGAATAAAGTTATTCATCTAGACTTAATTTTTTTTCCTACAAACTTATTGTGTATTTACCTTTCTTTAGAGTGAAAATCCTTGTTTCACTGTTTTACTAATGCAGATAATGTCACTGTACCTTTCCCAGCTATCTTCTTCAGCGTAACTCCTTCATACCTTGGATTTGCTTAGTCTGCTTCCAGAAGTCAGGTCAAAGAAGTGAATTACAGTTGCCTCAGGAGAGGCAGATCTTACCCTGAAATTCATGCTAAAAAGAGTTTTCTGCAAGTGGTCTGACGTATTCTTTTTTAACTAAACTTTTTAGTCTATCAAGACCAAGGAAGTCATGCAGATGACTGTACAGGGGAAGGTACCACTACGTATCTTGATTTTCTTTTTCCTCATTTCTCTATGATCAATTACTGTCATATGCCTTGGAAAAAGATCGTATCAGAATAGAAAATCTTTAATGTACTGCCAACCTCTAGAAAATGAATCACAGAGAAGCCTCACTGCGGGAGTGGCTGGGCAAGTTCTCTCTAGGGAAATTCACCCCAGTGAGGACAGAAAAGTCTTGGGGTGAGATGGGGAGGAACATCCTTTGCGTCAACCTGTGCAAAAACATCAATTGCTTCTTTGCTCTGAATCTGCAGAAGCTTTGGCACACACAATAAGACAACTTTGTCCCTTTGGGCTGGTACAGAACAAAATCCTTCTAATGTCTGCAGGATGGGGGACAAAGTATTGAACACTAACACTGCACTAAGATCTGACTGGCTTTAAATTTCACCTCCCCCCTCTATCCCTCCCACCATGCTGATGATGTTGTAAGATGCTAATTAACATCTACAGAAGCAGCTTTTTCCATCTTATGGAGACATGGCTGCCATTGGTATTCCTCACTACTGCAGGACCAGCTTTGGAGCCAGAAGCTGGGAAGAGGTTTCTGAGGAAGCTGTTGGGATGCCATGCCTGCCTGTGGGCTTCTCTCTGTCAAACGGTAACAGATGACATCACAGGCCAAAAGAGGAGTTTGTAGCTGTGTAACCTGGAAGTATGCTTGTGTTGTGGTTTAACTACAGCTAACAAAATACCACAAAGCCACTCTCACAGGTCCCCCCTCCCATCTCCAATGGAGGGGAAGAATAGAAGCAAGAGGACAAGGAAGCTAGTAAAATTGAGATAAGAACTAATTGAATTTAAATGAGTAATATATATATAAATGAATATATACAAATACTACTAGTGATAAGTAATCTAAAAAGAACATATGATAAAATATGATACAATTGCCCATCACCTGCCAACTGATGCACAACCAGTGACATGAAGTGAGAGTCAGAGCCAGAGAGCCTGAGAGCCGGAGCCCAAGAGCTGGAGCCTGAGAGCAAACATAGCAGAGACTGGGAAAGCCCTGTCAGTGACAACATGACCAGGAAAACTAACAGACTCACCAACTCACTCATGGATGAGCCAGCACAGGAGTTAGCCAAGCAGCTAACAGAGTTAGAGCGAGTGTTAGAAAATGGAAGTGTAAGGGTAATGACCCCTGAACCCAGTCCCCACCTGTGCACCGAGCATGATGTGCTACGGAATGAAATACCCCTTTGGCCAGTTTGGGTCAGCTGTCTGAACTGTGTGTCCCCCCACACCGCCTGTGGCAACTGAGAGTTGGGAACACAGCTGCAGTATCAGAAGCGGAGAAAGACCTCGAGTTTCATGCAGGCATTCCCCAGCACCAGCTAAGACCCTATCAGTACTTCTCTCAGCATAAATCCAGGAACACAGCTTCATAGCAGCCACTGTAAAGAGAGTTAACTCTTTTCTGACTGAAACCAACACAGCTTGGTATGTAGCCTAATGGTTGGAGCCACAAGCTGGGTGGTTCCTCTTGCAAACATTTTGGTTAGTCACTAGCAGCACAGTTCTGCATGTGTAATGCTCCTCAGACCAGGAAGTTGGAGAGGGCTGGGATGGCTCTCCTGGAACCGGGCAAGGGGAGGTGGACAGCCTCCTGTGGTGGATAGCTATATCGACAGGCAAGAACTTTAATAAGCAAAACCAAGCAAACATTTCCCCCTCCCTGACAAGTACCCTAATGCAGCAGTCTGAACCCTCAGATTCATTGCACAATGCAGGGAAGTGTTATGTACGAGGGCAAATAACTCCACATTTCCTTGATAACTCTGCAGGGGTGCTTCAGAAGATTGGCCATCATTTGGCGTGTGCAGGTTTGTGATTCTTCTGTCTGGTAAGTGCATTTCATGTGTCATCCCTCTGATGACATCTGCTTGAATGTGCTTTCCCCCACCTCTGGATGGTAGAAGCTCTGAGAGGGAGAAAATTACCCCGGTTCATCTGGAAGAAGTAAAGATTTCAGCCTGTCTCATGCTATGACAACATGTGCTATGATAGGTCCATCATACTGTCACAAGGCAGCATAAAGGGCAGCTGAAAATGGAAATAAAAGAGATGATAGGGAAACTGCAAAAGGCCTCAGCTGCTCACAGCATCCACTTCCACTTTAAGCCTGTCTCTGGCACAAGCTGCAACAACCCAAGTGGAAGACTCGGAAACTTCTAGTGGAAATGGGGTGCATCGCAAGGAGAAAGCCAGTTTGATTTGTCATCAGGCTGTAGCCAGAAATTATATGGCATGGAACCTGTGCGCTTTGAGTTTAAGTGGAATTGAGCACTTTTTTCTTTAGAAGAAGGAGTGAATAAGAGGAAAATAGCATTACTTGATTGCAGTAATTACAAACCTTAGAAAATGGCTGTAGCTTAGTTAGGATGTTGATGAACCCATTGGAACAGCTCTGCCAAGTTTAGTGTGGTGAGCCAGAGCTGAATCTTGGCAGGATTACAATTATATTGGTTTTATGTCCACCTTTTGACATTATTGATTTTGGCAGCTGCTTGTATTCCAGTATGCTAGGATTTATAATTATAATCTATAATTAGATAGGTTTGCAAACGGCCTAGAAAACATGCTGCAAAGAATGACATCAGTGTTACCAAAGTTATTTAACCCTGTAAACTCCTCCTTCCTCCAGATATTAGCTCTACTTCCTCCATGTTCTGTACTGCCTTCTCTACCATACTGTGCTATGCTGATGCATAAGGTGTAAATGCAATGACAACATCTGTCAGGTCAGGGAATCAAGTGTTACTCTACAGTTAGACTATAGTTCTATACTTACCTAACTATAGGTCTATAGTTGTAGTGAGTTATCATTGCAACTTGTGCTTATCCACCACTTAATTTCAACTTCAGCTTTAGGTGGGCCCTAAGAACAGAGAGAACCATTTGGAACTTGCTAACAGGTTCTGGCAGATATGGAACCCTTGTCCTGTTGCTAAGGATAGTAGCACTTTGCTCCTCATAGAAGCTTTACAGTCCTGTCAGTGTCAGAGTCTAAGAAGGTAAGTACAACTGACATAAATTTCATGAAAGGTCTGGCCCTGGCCCAGTATCCTGGTCAGCAGCTGATGCCAAGAGACATGTGTAAGCATGGGTCAAGCATGATTCTTTCCTAACGCTCTCTCCTGGACTCCTGCAGATAGCAGATCTAAGTTAGCTGTCCTGGAACGCCTTTCACTGGTAAATTTCTCCATGTTTGCTTTCCAACTTGTGTAAACTTCTAGCATCCGGTAACAAGGAGTCACACAAATAAACTACATGTTTCAAAAGCCACTTCCTTTGATTTGTTTTGAATTTATGACAGATAGATTCATCTCACATCCCCAACTTTTTGCCAGAAGAGACAGTTGAATTAGTATTTCCTGGTCACTCTCTCTGACCTTCTTGTCATTTCATGTAGCTCCCCCTTTCTTCCTTCTGTACCATAACACTCTGCAGCTAATGTGATAAGCCCCTCCCTCTGTTCCAACCATTTTTTGAGGATATTCCTTAGGCAGAAGCTGTTCTAGACATCTGACCATCTCTCTTGCCACCTGGGTACCTTTTTAAAATCCATTATATTTTCTTGAGTGCCAAAAAAATATTACACAGGGCATTCAAGTTTTATTCACTTATATAGGAAGATAATGATGTTCTCTACAGTCTTTTCTACTCCTTTAGTAACAATTCTGAAGATGTGAAGTTTTAGACTATTGCTGAGCACAGAGTTGGTGGGTTTTAATGTCTCATCACCCTAGACCTCATTTCTGTGTAGTTATGATTAGTTCAGGCACCATCTGAGTCTCAGGGAATCCTCATTTATATTTTACAGGGAATCCTCAGGCACCATCATTTTACACATGGAATGGATGTTGGGTTTTTATCACTCATGTGCATTACTTTATGCTTCTCTACATGAAATTTGGTATGCTGTTTTGTTGCCTAATCACTTAGTATTAGCAGATACTTATGCAAAGTCAGATCTTGTCTGGATAATTCTGATTAGGCTAGTGAAGTCTTTGGTCTTACTTCTATCATGACCTTTTACAGCTTATTTAAGACTGTGTTGAACAGCAAAGGTCAGTAATGCACATCCCCCTGGAGATTTTCCTGTACTGGGAAAAAATTACTGCTTTCTCCTGCTCTTTATCTCTTCTCTTTTAACCATTTGTTTAGGTCTGTATGAGGAACTCAACCTGTTATCCAATGGTAGATTCATGTCTATTGAGGGCTGTGTTGAAAACCATCAAAACTGTTTCAAACTGACATGTTTGCCATGCCACCCCAAGAACACCAATAGGTTTGTAAGGCACAGATTTCCTTCACAAAACCCACCATGACCTGTCCTCAATATCTCTCATTTATTCATGTGCCTTCCAGCTCTGTTCACTAGAATTTCTGCTAATTTGCCTGATGCAAACAGTACACTTTCAGATCTGTGGCTCTGCAGTTCTCATGGCTCTGGCTGATGGTGACGTGATGGTCTCCAGAGATGTTCCCAGTCACCAGCAGAGTCTGGACATGTTAGTTGTGTCAGATAAATGTAGATTTATCTGGGCTTGTGTTGGAAAGAAAAAACAGAAGGAGAAGCAGCCACATTGTCCTTTACAGCTTAGGCAGAAAGGAACAGGAGAGGTTTCAGCTGCCTGCTGTGAGTGGCAGAAGAGCGAAGACAAAGATTGCATAAAGGGAGAGGGGTGATGAATGACAAGAACTAGTGATAGAATGCTGCTTTTTGGAAAGGGCACACAGGTATCCATAGTCTGACGTTTGGCTAGACTAAGGCATGAAGTGGAGAAATGAAGAGAAGTTGCACCTCCTTGTTAATGACTCATAAATAAGAGAAGCAGCAGCATAAAAACAAACAGCGAGTTTATCCTTATTGAGTCTCAAATCAAAGTCAGTTGCTTCAGCAGAGGAGAAATGATGATAGGCTCATAGTGGTAAGTGTATTTATCCCCAGTTGTGGTGGTGTTTTGTAGATGTGGAACTACTCTGGTAGGTAGAAAAAATGATCCATGGCAGTGTAAGCTGGGGTTTGTATAGCTAATTCTCTCCCTGTGCACAAGCAAACACACGCTTGGGAGATGTGACTTGCCTATTAATTGCCAATTCTTGCCCTCCTGGGCTGCTTCTAGCAGTTGATGTTAAGCAAAACCTGTACTATTTTTGCCACAAGAATATGACATTAAACTTTTCTCATAGTACAGAACTTAACCAAAAGCCTAGTGCAATCATCAGTAGTAACAGCAGAAAGTTATCATTTTAGGTGTGACTAATAGAGTGAAGGCTTCATTATACTGGAGGCTATACAGACAGGAAAAAGTAATGGTTGCTACCTTGAAAAACTTATGGCCTAGAGATGCATTCAGTGTTCAACCTTGTAATCATTTCTGTGTTGATATAATAGAAAAATGGTAACCTTGTCTCTAGATCATAAAAGCTTCCGAAGTTCTAAAATGTAGTGCTGCAAATTCCCTCCTCTCCAAAGCTGTTATCACAGATTCCATAATTTTCTGCTGACTTTTCAGCAGCGTTGGTCTCATAGTAACAAAGGCGTTTTCCTTTAGGTGACTGAAAAAGAGCTGTAAAAGCACCATAAACCTTTCCTCTGCATATTCATTAAATGACCAGTGTACATGTAGAGATATATTAAGATTTCCCTTCCTCCCCTAAAAGTCAGACTTAGGGCTCAACATATGAAGTTTTAGGTAGCAGATTGCTATTTCTCTGTAGCACAGAGCTGGCTTTCTCTAAACATGTTGGACCGTCAGTGCTACTGCTATAACGAATTCACAGTCACAGCCTTGTCACAGCAGCATCTGCACTTCTGCAATTCCCAAGCCTCTGAGAATTAATAAGCTGAGCAACAGTTCTTCATAAACACCTTTGTGATGGTAGTCAGGTTCAGAGTTTCCACCACACCCCCATGACAAGGCCCTATCACATCCCAGAAACAGATGTAGAAATGCACTCAATTTAGAATTGTAGAAGCTTTTAAGATAGAAAAGACCTTTAAGATCAAGCATGACTGTTAACCTAACACTGCTAATACCACCACTAAACAATGTCACTAAGCACCTCAGCCTACATCTCTTAAATCTCCTCCAGGGATGGAGACACAACCACATCCCTTGGCAGCCTGTTCCTGTGCCTGATAACACTTTCAGTGAAGACATTTTTCCTGATATGCAATCTAAACCTTCTCTGATGCAACCTGAGGCCATTTCCTCTTGTCCTATCACTTGTCACTTTCCAGCCACTCTTCCCCAGGCCTGTAAAGTTGCTGAGGGTTGTTGTGACCCAAGTGCAGGACCCAGCACTCGGCCTTGTGGAACCTCACACAATTGGCCTCAGCCTATCATTGCAGCCTGTCCAGATCCCTCTGAAGAGCCTTCTTACCCTCAGGCAGATCTACCTGAAAGCCAGTTCTGACATTTGAAAGACATCAGGCATAGCTGGTGGCCAGATCCACATCAGGGCAGATCTGTGTGCTGAGAACCGAGTGGTCAGTGCACTGGGTTTCGGAACTGTCATTTCCTGTAGGAAAACCCTTCTCTCATTCTGCAACATCCACAGCTCAGTGCCTCGGGGGGAACAGATGTAGGGGAAGAAGAATACGCTCTTTCCCTTGCACATAAAAATGCAGCAGCACTCTTGCTGCAGGAAGATCTGTGAGCAGTGCTGTAGCATCACTAAAAAGACAAAACCAAACCCCAGTCCACCACAGTGGCAGATACTTTCCTAAGCCTCTGACTGAAAACTACCCCATCTTCACCTGAAAACTAAAGCCAAAGCCAGGCTCAGCAGCCTGTCCACTCACAGGGAGAGCAAAGAAATGGTGCAGAAGGACTTGAGCTTGAACAAATCAAATACACATGGAGTTTTCTGTCTTACGGTTGTCTGGACTGGGCCATAGAACCAAGACTACTCAGTGTGAGTTAATGACATTTTCAGGAGGTAAGAACTTGGAAGACTAATTGATTCCAACTGCCCCTGACCGTCCTCCCTAGTCATTCCAATAATACCTTCAAATCAGTAGGGCAACATCACTAACACATGCTGAGATTGTCTGTGGTTATGGATAATGCACCTTGATTGGTCTTCCACCTGGGAAACCTCTCGAAATAACTGTGTCAGGGATCAGCCTTGAGGAAAGACAAAGGTATGATGTGAGTGAGTAAGCACCCCAACACCACTGCATTCCCAGCCAAGCCTGTGGATTTTAATCTAATTTGATTTACAGGAGC
Organism: Rhynochetos jubatus; assembly: GCA_027574665.1. Lineage (NCBI taxonomy): Eukaryota > Metazoa > Chordata > Aves > Eurypygiformes > Rhynochetidae > Rhynochetos > Rhynochetos jubatus. The sequence goes on along the minus strand of CM050690.1, from coordinate 68,833,156 downwards.
TGGGATCTTCCTTCCCATGGAAACCTTTGTTTTGATGCAGATAAAGTTTCCAAATGTGGCACTGTCAGTTGGGGAAAATGAAATTTTATTTTCAGATCACCATTTATCCCTACTGAGCTGAATTTCACAGCTTTAGGAAGTCTTGTCTGTGTGCCCCCAATTTTAGGAAAGCACCTCAGGGTTTTCACTGAGCACAGATGCAAGTCAGACACATGTATGTTTGGAGGAAAACAGCCCTATTTTACAGTTTTGCTGTGCCAATCTGGCTTACGGCTGCTCATCAACTTCCATGATTAGCCTTGCCAACTGATTTGCTGCTCCTTATATCCCCTTTTCCCCTCCTTGCCACATTCTTCCTTTTAACATCTTCATCACCTTCCAGATAACAGTCAGCCATGCTGGCTCATTCCCCAGTGGTCCTGGTTTTCCTGTTTACTGGAAACTTGTGATGTAGTTGTCCTCATAACACCCATCATTGGTCAGCAGCTTTCGTGTTGCTCACTTCTACCATTTTTCATGTATTTTCACAATGGATGTTCTCAGAGAGAAAACACCAGCTAAAGATACACTTCAGAGTTAGTCACACACCCCAAGAATGGCTCCAAGCTTCTTTTCCCTCTGTTCTTCCACTTCCCTGAACTGCTCATATCCCTGTGTGAACTTCAGCTCTACACAGAACAATCTCCTTCCCCAGATGTGTCACCAAACAGCTAGCAGTCCCTGTTGCCCTGTCAGAAAGAGTCCTCTGTGAATTGTGCTGCCAGGGAAAGTTTCCCCAAAGCCCTGAGAATAAAAATGTCTCTTCTCAATCTGACTTTAAAAGTGCTGACAGATGGCTGATTTTCTCCATTTTCTTTCCCTCCCTCCCACATTTAGTTCAGAAGAGTCCTGCCTACATGAATCCAAAGCACACCATGAAATGTTCTTCCACTTGGATTTGTTTTTCTGTCAGGAGGAAGGCAAAACCAGAAAAACTAGAATGCCAACAGAGCTTACTACCAACTGCGTGAGCTTCCTTCAACCTATTGCAGCTATTTACAAATCCCAGGTTTTCCTCAATACCCACTAGGACTTAGAAGGGTTGGGTCTTTGCACCATGCCTCCAGGAGACTTCCATGCAAGGTATAAGATTGAAGTAAGTTTAAAAGTCAATGCAGAGTAATTCTAGCAGAAGAGGGAGGGGTTTTGTTTCTTCTAGACCCCCTGCAACTCTGTTAGGTCTTCACAACAAGGACATAGGCTGACACTGAGGAAGAATCCGTAAGCTAATACTCCAAGTCAGGTCATAGTCACTGTCAGTGCCAGGTTATCAGTCCTGGATACAGAGGTAAGGTAAGGTGAGGTGAGGTGAGGTGAGGTGAGGGAGAGAAGCCAGATCTTCCTACATTTTTTTGAATGTCAGAAATTCCGTCTTCTCCTGGAAGTCACTAAGTGTGAGGGTCTCCATACGGGACAGCACACCCTAGGTTAGTAATAAGCCAACTGATCAAAAAAAACCCCCAATTCCCTTCAAAACCACAGCTTTAGACTTTTGTTTTCCTGTGCTCTTTGCACTGTACCGCTAGCTTTCTGACTGTCAGCAGAGAATAGAAGAGTTTTTTGAGCTTGATCAAAAGAAAGATGAGAATAAATTTACATGAGAAGCACAATGCTCATAGACTGATAGGAAGGATTACCTTCCATATGCCTTTTGCTACCCAGTGATACACGCACAGAGCAGTAGTGAGACAGTGCAGTTAAACTACTGTAGGAACAACAGAAATGGGAATTATTCTCCAAAGTGGTAGTGACATTTTGTTAGGATATCATCAAAATATCCCCCTAGGGTTTTCAATTTTATCTCATGGGATAAAGTCATACTTCGGCACCAATTTTTCCATTTAATGCCTCCTTCAAGAAATCTACAGAAAAATACTGTCATGCTTCAGTTCACGAACCTCTGTATAAATCTCAGTGGGTCACATTTACATCATCGCATGTCCCATTGGGCCATTTGCAGGGCGTGCTGTTGTTATGCAACTTTCACATCACATCATAGCATCTCATCACTCATGGTGCAGCATGAAGTAATGTTACACCATTGGTGATGATGCTGATAATAAATCAAGCTGCTATCTGGCCAGCAAAAAAAGCAGACCGTCCACTTCTGGGGGCAAATCTGATGAATTAATCATTCTGTCTGGATAATGTTGCAGACTGTCCACATAACACAAATGGTCTACCGAAAAGATGTGAAATTACTCTGCCTCTCATTTCATGTTTCCATTTTTGATGCTGCCTTCCCTCTGCCAGTCTGTCATGGCTTAGGCCCAGCCAGGAACCTAAGACCAGGTGACCACTCATTCCTCCCCCTTGGTGGGATGTGTAGGAGAAAATACAAGGAAAAATGTTCATGGTCTGAGGCAAGGACAGAGAGGGATCACTCACCCGATATTGTGACAGGCAAAACAGACTCGATTTGCAGAAGAAGAAATCCATTTAATGTTACCAATTGAATCAGAGTAAGACAATGAGACACAGAACACAACAGATTGTAAAAACCTTCCCCCCACCCTCCTTTTCTTCCCTGGCTACCTCCTTCCCTCCCAGCAGCTCAGAGGGTTGGGGGATAGGGTTTTCCCACTCAGTCTCTGCCGTTCCTTCCTCCTAGCAGGCAGGAGAACTCCCCACACTCTTCCCCTGCTGTTGTCCTAAAAGTGGGATTGTCCACCCAGCATGAGTCACCCAATTTACACACAGACGAGGTATTTTCCCTTAATACGTAAATGCACGGATATGGTTGCATGGTACAAACCAGCACACTGTAGGTACAAACTGACATTTATACACAAAATTTAATCATCTAATACATATTCATTGTTATTCTATTAAACGATTGGTTAAAATTCTTCGCCTGTCATGTAAATAATTACACATGCCTGCTACAATTTTTGAGACCTTTATGTCCTTAACATTTTGGGTCACTGGTTTTCTTGAGTGGGTGGTTCTTGAGTCGGTGGTTGTGACCTTCCCCTGCCAGAATTACCTTTCCTCTAGTTTCATTTAGGTCTGGCAACACTAAGCAGTCCTTCATGCACCTTTAAGAAAGCAGACTATCATTCAGTTTGGGGTTTTATTCTTAGACAGCAATATCCTGGTGTTCAATGCCGAAGTGTAGTTAGGGTAAAATGAACTAAGTTAAGCTTTATTGGTATCACTGCTGCCACATGGGGTCCCTCTGATGGGAGACAGTCATCCACAAACTTCTCAGGCATGAGTCCTTCCCATGGGTTGCAGTTCACTCACTTGTCTGGCGTGGGTCCCTTCCATGGGGTGCAGTCCTTCAGGAGGAGATGATTGCTCCAGCGCAGGCTTCCCATCATGGGGTCTTTGGGCACAGCTGCCTGTGCCAGTGTGGGGTCCTCCTTGGGCTGCAGGGGGTCTCTGCTCCCCTGTGACCATCCAAGGCTGCAGGGGCACAGCCTGCCCTCTCACCATGGGCTGAGGGGAACCTCTACCCTGGCCCACCTCCTCCTGTCTTTCTGCACTGACCTGGCTGTCTGTCTTGTCATCTCTCTCACATCCCACTCCTCTCTCCATGCTGATTCCCTTCACCTTCCTTTTCATTCCCTTTCCATTTCCACTGCAACTTCTTTTTGTGTTTTCCCCTCCTAAACATGTTTATTCTCAGAAGCTCTGACTGACTCAGCCGTGGCCAGGGGCAGGGTCCAACTTGGAGGTGGGGGAACTTCACCTGAAACTTCTCACAAAAGCCATCCCGGTGGCCCTTCCCCTGCCAGCAAAACCCCCACCACAGAAACCCAACACACAGCTGTACACTTATATATATATATATATATATTTCCACCCCCCCCCCCTCCTTATTATTTAGGCTCTGCCAATAGCTGTGTTGACCAAACAGATAGAAATTGCTTGAGCTGACATGACCAGAATAAAAAAAGCCCAACACAGGATGTTAGTCTAGTGGATCACGCTGTGCATTCCCTGAGGAAATCCAGTGCCTGCACAGCTCTGCAACATTCACCAGCATCTAAAAGGATCTAACCAAACTAAATTGCAGCTAAAATCAGGGAAAAATAAAAGCAAAGGAAGTTCTTATTGGAAAAAGTTTTATAAAAGAAGGTGCCATTCCAGCAGACCAGCCTGGCATTCAGATCACATGGCTGGGCAGTGCCACTTTCTATCAGAATTGATTATATCCTAGCAGTTATACAAGCAGGCAGAAAAACAAATGCAAGGGTTCATGTTTGAAAATAAATATCCTCAAAGCTATGTATTTGACTATCTCTATGTTGTGGTTTAACTCCGGCTAGCAAAATACCACAGAGCCTCTCTCACAAATCCCCCGCCCCTCGTCCAGCGGAGGGGGAGAATCGGAGGAAAAAGAAATAAGGAAGCTCGTAAAATTGAGATAAGAACTATTTACTAATTAAATCTAAATCAATATATACAGATACTACTACTAATAAATAATTAAAATAGTAGAAAATAGAACATATGGTACAATACATACAGTATGATACAATATGATACAATTTCCCACCATCCACTGACCAATGCACACCCAGATGTTGAGGGATGAAAATCAGACCCAGAGGGCCCAAGAACCACAGTCCGAGAGCGATCGCAGCCCGAGAGCCGCGACTTGAAGGCCGGAGCCTGGGAGCCTACGCAGCAGATTCTGAGCAAACCCTATCAGCGATAGCACAGTCAGGAACTCTAAACAACCCACCAACTCCCACATGAATGACCCAGCACAGGAGTTGGTAAAACAGCTAACGCAGGAGAGTTAGCAAGTGCTCGAGAGAGACGAGCAATGGAGTAAGGGAGAGAAAGAAGGGAAGAGTAATGGCTACCGGATCCCTTCCTCACCCAAGAGGTACCAGAACATGATGTACTATGGAATGAAATACTTCCTTGGTCAGTCTGGGTCAGCTACAGCATCCGAAGCGGACAAAAGACCTTGAGTCCAGTACAGGCCATCCCCAGCACCAGCTGAGGCCTTATCAATGTTCTTCTTAGCAACTTTTTAGTAATCGCAGTAAAGGGTTTAACCCTTTCCTGACTGAACCCAGCACTCTAGGTACATTAATCATAAGCCAAGTTTAAAAAATGCTGTTATATCAACAACACCATTTATATTCAGGCAGTTCCTTTACTGTTTCCCTCCAAATGTAGTGTATGTATGTGTGTGTAGGAAGGCTTATATATCAGCCTACCTACCTGCAGTTCGTTGTTTCCTTTGCATTTAAATGTAGATGTGCTACAGGTGAAACTTTCACAGTTACATGGTTTCAACCTGCAGAAACTTGTTCAAGGTTGTTTGAAAGGGCTGCTGCAGCACACTGAGGTAGACACTGTGGAAATAATGAATGGCGGATTTTGGAAAACAATAGAGGCCTAAGAGCTGTCAGCAGCAAACAGTACTTCTTGCCTGGACATAAAAATTACATCACTCACGACAATTTTCTCTTCAAGTAACCATGTGAAAAAAATGATCTGTCTTTCCTCCCCAAAACCTCTTGTTTACAAACAAAAGTAAAAAGCCATTCTGAGATCGCCATCAGTATTCTCTTACAGACAACCCCGCTGATGTGTGTGTGCCATGCCCATGTATCACTAAGGTTGTCGGGTGTTTGTTAGGGCAAGCAGTTTCCTTTACTGTCAGATTGGCTGCTCAGCACAGGGCCCTTGACTCCCTGCAGTAATGCCCATTTATTGGAGCTATGGATAGGCTCCTTTACCGCACAGTGCTGCAGAGAACATGGAGTGAGTCATATCTGGAAAAGCCATGGCAGGGTCCAGGTCTCTGAGCACAGTGACACATGAGAGAGGCATGCTCTAAAATAGCAATAAAGTACCCACTTTACTATTTACACATTCTATTCTCTTCACCTGGGGATGAAAAGCCTTACCAGGTTGACAATGAGATTTGATTAGCAGAGGTACTTCAAACAGGTCATATTAAATCCATATATATGTGTGTGGTGTGTGTATATGTATAAATATATAAATTTTTATTTGTAGTCAACAAGAATGAATTAAAACTACAACAAACAACAATGACGTACCTTTACACATCTTCTCTTAATTCTGTGCCAGGATTAATTTTTAACCTTTCCAGGCTTTATTGGACTGTTCTTGCTCTATTGTCATGTTGCAAATGCAAAGTAGTGAAAGGGACACAACAGACACCCTGTAGGGCAAATAAAATCAACATGTGCAACAGGGCTTTCATGTTATTCTAGGGCATAAGCAACAGGTTCACTCATCTTGATTGTACCATTTTGTAGAATGTAGTGTGAGAAAGAAACATGAAAACACCGACCAAGACCAGATGTTCCTGCCACTTCTCATTACTCAAGCTGAAATACTGTCTTGTGTCAGTACAAAAATACCTGTACGTCGTGGGCAGTGCCTGTGTTAGACCATCAGTTATGTCTGTGGGAGGGAATAAGGACAGAGGAATTGAAAAAAAAATGTATGGGGAAAGAGGCTAGCAGGAAGAATTGTTACCATCCTCAAAATTTCAATCTACTATCATCACAAAGGTACTTTCAGCACAAAAAAGGAAAGGTGGCAATTTTCACTGTGGTGGTGCCTTGTGTCACAGGTGTCCCCTTGTGTCCTTTGAGATGCATGATTTAAAAAAAAAAAACAGACAAAAATCACAGCCCTTCTTTGTGCTCTTCCAAGACTTTTCTTGATATGGTCCAAGCTGGTTTGGAAACAGTCTGCTTGGAAAACTTGGCAGGAGTTATCGATGAATCAAAGTTTATTCTTTGTGATCTGGCCATCTGTTCATTAAATGCATACTTCCAATTCATGCACCCTGCTTGCAACTGCAGTGTCAGCCTCCATTGGTCCTTCTGTTTCTCTACACAGGCTCTTCCATGTGTCCCCTTACTACCCCGATACTTGGGTGGAAAGCACCAGCCATAGATAGGAGAAAGAATGCAGCAAACCTTGGAATAGTAGCAGGAAATGCATAGGACCAACCCCTGTCCTACAAGTCTAAGTTGATAAGAGGAAAGAGCTGAGAGTAAGAGAGCACTTTGGAGAGCACTGAGGCAGTCAAGCCACAGGAATGAAAGGGAAAAGGACAGGACAGATCCTGACACTCTGGTCAGAGACCTGCACTTGTGAAACAAGCAGAAAGAGGTGGGATGCCAGAAAGTGTCTGTAGCATACCATGTTGCTAGAGATTGACTGTCCTGGCTGTCCTCTAGTAAAAAGATGGCAGCAGATCCCTTTTCACAACATAATGTTAGCAGTCAGCATGATATCCCCTCTCCTCAGCCTCTGCTTCTCTTCACCAACATTTCAGTTCTGTGGAAGTACTACAGATGTGTGTCCACAGTCAAAGGACACCTACATCTTTATTCCTGACCGGGGTAGCTACACAAGCAGTAACACAAACTATTCAAGCACTGATGTTCCTGTATGTGTGTATATTACAGTTCACCTCCCCTTTTATTAAAGAGTACCACTGCACAATATTTCTGTCTCCAAGGATCTGGAACACTACCCTCTATCTTGATGGTCTATGTCCAAATGTGGGACTCTGCAAATTTTCCTGTTGACTTTCCTCTTCAAGCTGGGCTCTAATCCTGAACAAACAGCACTTGCCAAAACTGCACTCACCAGGAAAAAATCAAGGCAGAGGTAAACCAGAGCAGAGATACGGTTGATCCACAGGGATACACACAAAAAGGAGAATTGCTGTTGGCTGGACAGGTGCAGAAGTCAGAGCACAAATCATATTTTTATTCAGCCATAGCAATACCTTTGGCAAGGTCACTTCTCTCCTCTCTGACTTGCTTGTCCTAACATGACCATTATCTAACATTACCTATACTGGGACTGTACCAGTTCTTTTAATGTGTCTCCACACTACAGTAAAATACTACAATAAGGTACTGAGTGTATCACAGGGTAGCAGTGCAAATGTGATGACCATGTGCTGAAAACTGACTTGAGTGTACCCATCATTCCCATTAACTGCAGCTTCCAGAGGTTCTCCCAACTTTAAATCTAGCACCTAGGAAAAACCAGCCTCCAAGCAGTGAGAGGTTCAGGCCTCAGGTATGTACAACTTCCCACAAGAACGACTCACTTCACAAAACATAATTTCCTGCCGGACACTGACTGTCCCTCACCTTTTTGAGAGCAGGAAGAGGAGCCTGGCATTCCTCTGTACCACAATGCCAAACAGTTCAGTTGTCACTGAACAAATCCAGCTCCATCTTCTCCCAACTCTGTCCTGAGAGGTCTCTGCCCAAGAGACATGCAGGAAAAAGAGTTTAATATAATTCACCCACAAAGGCCGATACTGTGGAGCTCTTTGAACACTTTACAATGCTTCCTCAGAAGGATGAGAGGGAAACTTTGCAATCAAGGATTCAGTAAAGAAAACTTAGCTAGAAACAGCTTTTATCAGTGACTGTACCTTGGCCGCAGCACAAACAAAAACTTCTTTGGTTATTGTCAGGTCACACCTGAATACAGCTGGCTCCATTCCAAAACAAACAGAGCCACTCCGTTTCTGCAGTCCTGCATTGTCAACATAGGGAGGGAGGAACAGCAGAAAAGCTCTCCAGAGAACACAACACAACTCAGAACTTCTTTTATCCTCGCATCAGTCGCATATTGCTTTCCAGAAGAAATAGATCAGATTGAACTGTGAGTGAATGCACTCCATTCTGAACTGTTATTTTTCAGAACAACATTAAGAGGCCAGAGAGGAAATTGGAAACACCATTATAAAACTATTTTTATCAGCAAGGCCTGCCTCATCTCCTATACCAGATCAGCCTTGCTCAGATTTCAAGCTTTCTTCAGAGCTCAGACCACAGTTCAATCAATGTCAAGCAATGGTGATTTTAGGCCTTGCCTGTCTGTTGTTGCACTGAAGGGAATAAATTTTGATTCACACGTAGTTTTTACAAGTACAGACTCATAGATGTTTAATATATTATTATGTTTTATAAAGGTTACATATTAACCATTCATTATAACATATATCAATATTTTAAAAATGTCTGAGAAACAATTTATACACAGAATTTAATAGAATGTCCTTCCAGAAGTCCCAAGAAATGTTCACCTATTTAAATATATATAAAATTCACATGCACGCTGACATTCATTGAGCTTATTTATCATGGAGTGCAGTTTGAGAAACTGACTCAAAACCCAAACCAACAACATAGAATCATTTAGGTTGGAAAGGACCCATAAGATCCTCTAGCCCAACTATTACCCTAATATCATGGATTCTTGTTCACGTTTCCTACAGTACTGTAATTTTTGATATGCATTACTAAAATACCAGTATCCAAGGGAAATCTGAGAAGAACAGTTTGCCTGGTATGCAAATGTACCACAGAAGAGAAACGGTTGTAACTGAGGAATAACATAAATAAGGTAAGGAACACTGGCTGGCTAGAATAAGGCACCTTGAAAAGGACACTGTTCATTTGTTAGCGTCAATAAACAGAAGGGTGTCACTACGGCTGGTGTTGCACAGCCTTCATGCCAGAGAGTCTGCACTCTGGAGTAAGGAGACAAAGCAGGCCCAGGTGACACAAGCTCGGCTGAAACTGGAGTTACACAGCGTAACTCCAGAACCAAAGACTCTGAAGCCATTCTAGAGTTCTGGTCAACTGTGATGCTGTTTGAAACCGAACGGCGTATTCCCCATCTCCAGGGGTCCTCTGGTTCTTATCAGTTCATGTCCCCAGAAGTTAGTCAGGACAAAACACAAAGGCTGTGATGCAAGACTGCAAATACAGGACCAACATCCTACGTTTCATATATGGGTGAAGCACCAGAACAGATGCAGAAACTGATTTGACCCCCACAGGTTTAACTACAGTTAGGTTCATCTGACCTAACCCATATTCTAATTCAGACACAATCATCCATAGTTCCTGTCATGGACAGAACTGATTACTTTTAGAGATCAAAGCATGTGGTCAGTTTTTTTAGGCATTTACCTTAGGATGGTAACAATTCCATCCTTACAATGCCTGTTTCTCTCTGCTCACTAGAAATCTCCGTAGAGACACATGTATCCAAACAAGTTCCAGCCAGGATATCTCACACTGCCAGGGCTGTGAGAGTTGGTAGTTTGCGTCACCCTCCATGGTACTGGATGGCACCTGCTTTTAACTGGGGACACTGAAGAACTCTCTGAGAATTAAGTCATCTCTTTCTGACAAGACACTATTTGTTTGGCAGTAATGACTCACTTATTCTCCTACAGATGGGAGCAGTGGCATGGCTGCTTTCAGGGTTGAGATGGGAAGTGGAGAGAAAGATCTGAGATGTTCTGAAATCTGTTTGTATTTTTCAACAGTCGTATCAATGGAAACAGCTGAAATTGGATGATGCAGAGATCTAACAGTAATGGATATATTAATGAGCTTTATTAATGGGAAATAACGATAATTTAAAAAAAGTGAAATTAAGCAAATCTACCCAGTGCAGGGGAGAGCTTCAAATGCAGAAAAATGTATCAATAACTTTGAGATGAGGCCAGCAAAAACCGTGCCACAGGAATACATCACTGCAAATGGAGGTTGGCTGTTGATTCATGTAACTGTCAAAACGTTCCTAAGAAAGAAACATCTTCAGAGTGGAGGCTTTTGGCACAAACTGGGAAGGCATCTTGGAGGAAGGACCTTTCCATACATATGTTTCTTTGTATAAGTGTCTGCAACCACTGTTTGGAAGAAGATAACCAACTAACAGACCTCCAGACTAATCTGGAATGGACTCTTTATCAGAATCCTTGTCTTCCAGATAAATTTTTTTCAAGGTGTTGTGTCTGATGACAGCCAGAAAACTTCTGAAAGAACTTTTCTTATAAACCTGTCAAGTCAGGAGCTCTACGGAAAGATTGGGGCACAGCAAGCTCAATGCTGCATACAAGAAATAGGAAACTCCCAGGCTATCACCTAGCCTCTAGTCAAGCCAACAGTAAACATGCCTTAGAGCACAGTGCAGAAGAGCACTTCTAGAGCGGAAGAAGAAACAATGGACAATTTGTGTCTTTATGATAGACACTTAATGTCTAACTGAATTAGAATCTGTCCTTAAACATTCACTTTCTAGACAAAGGAAATTCGCTAGTGTTCCTTTGTCTGGGTTCCAATGAAGCCATTGATCAGCTGCCAGATATGAAATTTTTACTTAGCCTGGGGAGAACAAGAATTACCAAAATAAGCTAGAGTTCAGGAGGCAAATGGAAAAACTAAGGACAATCACAAACTGAGCTTGAGGGATACTAAAGACCTGAAGAAATTTCAGGGAAATAATGTTTACCACACTGATGCTGCTGTGTGACACGAGGATTCCAGCACACACAAGTTTGTTCCAAGGCTGAGAAAAGACAGCGAGGGGAGGGTAAGTTTGTTGTGTGGATTTCTGGTCTCTAATCAAGGACTGAGTGTAATTTTCCCCCCCCCCTTTTATTGGTAGTGAATCAAGTTTGAATCTCTTGCTTCCATCTAACTGAGGCAGACATTTTACTAAAACTTTAAAGCAATCTTTCCTTGAGACCTCCATCCTTTTACGACTTGGTTGAAATCAGCTGACAGGTTCAGAATTTTGGAAGGGAACAGAAAAACTGCTGTATTTTTTCTGCACATCCACATACATTATTCCATAGCCTTTTTCCCTCTAGAAAGCCTGTTTTAAAATATTCATACACCTATAAATTATGTATTAAATTATTTATAATGTAGCACATAATGTAACACATTTAATTATAATTAAATATTAATTATAATACTAAAAAGAGCATCTGAAACACTGAAAGTGTAAAGCATTAAACAAGGTTGTCACCAAGTGGTGTTCTGCATTGCTAATAGATGTTCAGAGCTCTCATATATTAACCCCCTCAGCTTACAAGACTTTTGTTTGATACTAAATTAGGGACCTCCCTTCTCTGCAGGACAGTAGGAAAGACCATGTGAGCTTGCTTGGAGATGTCTGCTGTTGTTGCTTACAATGTTGATTCTATCATCTTCCTTGAAGACAAAATAATACAAACACATGAAGGAAAGAGGAAAGCCAAAGTACAGTAGAAATTGCAGCTTCTGTGCCTTAGCACCAAGTATCCAACTTTGCAGATCCTCTGTGCTGGTGGAGGGTACAGACAGCACCTGTGCTAGGTCTCAGGATCTGCATAAGATTGCTATCCTCACATGCAGTCCTAAAGATAATGAAATGAAATACAAACTTGTTTAGGCACAAGTTCTGTTGATTGCACAGCCTCTGTCAAGCAGAGGACAGATATGAAACAGTGGTCTGCTAGAAGCAGCAAGACCTCTGTACCTTTGTGGGAAATGCAGAACAACTTTTATCCAGCAGGTGTCTAATCACATGGCTGCAAACCTAAGCCCAATTCAATATGTCCTAGAGCAGGGTACATCATCTACAGCTTAGGTACCATTGAGAGTAAAGAGAGAAGATGGAGGTGGAGAGAAAGGTAGTGAGGCCAGGTAACGAAATTTCTCACTTTCCCAGTTACTAGCTCAGGGTATCTACTCTACTGCATCCTCTGTAGTCAGAAATGATTATTTTAGGGAAAGAAAAAAAGAAAAAGGAAAAAAAAAAAAGACAAAAAAAAAAAAAAAAAGACAGAGTCTTGTTTGTCTTTCTTCTACTGAAAGATCAAACTCCTAACAACAAATTCTGTAACCCAGGAGATTCAGCAGTTTCCCTTTTCCAGTGAGATAGCCAGGGAACCTCATTGTCCAGGTGAAAAGAAGGGAACTCTGCTCAACTAAAATGTTTCATCAGTTTGGTAAAATTTTTTGGCAAGGATGAAACTGGACCATGTCATGGGAATCAAATGGTAAGGAAGTACCTGCCTTGCTTTTGAAAAAACTGACAACATGCTCAGATACAGAGGAAGTAGGCATCTTGTCGGGCTTTCAGCTTTACCTGGAGACTTAATTTTTCTTCCTGGTCTACTGTCCTACCCAGCTGGTATTCTCTCTCATCTCACAATCTGTCTCCTGTCCTGTTTCTTTCTAGAAGAATAACCATTTTTTAATCCAGCTCAATGGAATCCTCTTCTTAATAGGAACTTTAAGGGACTTGAATAATGCCAATGATTAATAAATAATAATTATGCATATAGCACAAAATCATGGTGGCAAGGTTCACATTAACATTTCCTGTTTTTCAAGTGCCCACCCATGCAACATTTAACGCTTTTAACACAGGTTTTCTGAGGGAGTTTGAAATTGTTTGTGAAGCACTTTGCGCATGAAAAGCTGCTGTTTAAATGACACGTATTTATTATTAATAATAATAATGCAGGTGCTGCAACAGGCAAGTGTGTTTGCCTTTTTGAGAGTTACTGATTCTTCCCACCAATAAGAACAAAAAAACATTTCAAGCTGTAGCTCCAACAGAAATATACATAACCCCTCTGGTACTAAATTCTTGGCTCAACACTACATAAAATATGAGGAAAACAGAGTGTCATGGGGAGTGTTTATGCAGGGAGGAGATGCTGGCTAATGTCCTGTACATTTGGGACACACAGTGATCCATGATAAAGAAAAACTCTAGCACTTAAATGGGAAGCAGAGTTTGTAGGTCCCTGTGCACTGTGAAATAAAAGAGACTCTAAGATGTGTGTTATTTCAGCTGGCACCAGTAAAAGCAGCAAAAAAGCAGCTGCAACAGTGTCTCTAGCAGAAGCTAACAAGCAGCATGTCAGTCCCTTTCCTGCTAACCCAGTCAAGATCTCCACTTCTTCCCTTCATCCCAGGAGACAGCTATACTAGAGACATGTCAACAACTTTTTCCACCTCTTATTCTGCTCAATTGGGAGTATTGTGTAATCTCCTACACTTTCACCATGTCATTCCCCACAGCCCCAGCCAGCTGCTGAAGACAGGCAGAGAAGAGCCCAGGTATCTGTACACCTCCTCACCCCATGCTGGTCCACTGAAGGGCAAAGTTGGCTTCTGATCCCCTTCCTGGTCCTTGCATGACACTTAAGCAACCTTAGGAAAAATAACACAAAGGCAGCAACTGTCTTTGGTGCTTGACTTCTAGGCAAGACAGTGACATAAATCCTTCCTCTGAAGAGTCTGAAAGGAAGCAAGCAGGGGTCACCATGCACCACACAGTCACTGGAGCAACCAGCCAGCTCAGAGGGGGCCAGGACTGGACTGTGGGATTACTCACCTAGCCATATTACTGGTCAACTGGCACTAGGTAACCTTGTCCCCTTCCAGAGGGCTAGAAACCAAATCTTTGACTTAACGGGTTCATTTAGCAAGCCACAGCTAGACAAGCTCTGAGAGTCTAGAGGGGCATTTGTTTTATCAAGTCCCATTTTAGTTTCAAACCCTCTTCTGTCCTGGCATACTACCCTCCTCCAGAAACTGCACTCACAGAAGCTCTCACTCCAGACTCCAGTTACAGAGAGCATGTGGGTTGTTCCTGAAGACAATGGAGTGCATATTAAACAGTGTTCATCCCTGGGTTACTGATTAGTTTTCCACAGCTGTGCTTGCCTAAATTAGTCTTCAAATTAGAAGCAGATATTCACACTTTCCTGCCTTTCCCTCCCCTGGATTTCTAAATTCAGACTCATGGGCAGATCCCTCCTCCTCTCTGCATCAGTAAAGATACCAATGTGATTGCTAGCTGATTGATGGCAAGTTGCATAGTGCATCCACACCCACCTCAAGCCAAAAATCACCAGCAGTATTTGCTATGGCTCCAGAATGTTCTGGGGGTGCCAAGTTAAAAACTGACTAACATTTGTAAAAAAAAAATGCATGACAAAACTCCTTCCAGGCCTTCGGATAACAACTTCTGCTGGTGCCCTGGCAGGAAAAGCTAACCAAAAGACACACTTGAGGATACAGGCACTCAGAGTAGGAATGTGCACTGTGTTGTGCATCATCTCCCACCTGCTCCCCACTCTGAAGCTCCATGGGGATGCAAGAGAGTGAAAAACTGCAGATGCAATATTGTTCCCACAAACCAGATGGGTACAGGAGGGGCTGGCAAAGCTATAGCACTGCTCACTTACTCCTGCTTTACCAAAGACTAACAGAAATTTGTGACTGGAGAAATTGAGAAAGTACAGCTCTCCCCCCATTTCAAGAAGGCCACATCTCCACCTCACCCTTGTGAGCCTGAATGTGCTCTGTCTAAAGAGTGAAACGTCGTTGTCAGTTGATCACATCTTCATTTTAACACCAGTCAAGATTTTTGTAAAGATAAACACACCGGGTATGATCTGATTGGCACGTAACATGTTCTGACAGACACTCCAGAACTAACCACATACGATGACGACCACCCTGAAAGGCAAATCAAGCTTGTAAACCTGCTTATGTTACATCTCTACTGCACAATGCACCATTGCAAAAAATAACTGAGCTTCCTTGCCACAAACAGTCTTCAGAATTGTGATCAGCTGAGCAGCACCAGGCTAGTCTCATTGAATCCAGAAGAACATAACTGTACTATTTGTAGTGCCAAAGCTCTGATGTAAAGATACAAGGATATCCCTGCTCAAATCAGAGGTAGCTCAGTTAGCCCAAGGTACTCCTTGGCCTCCCCTCTTGTGTGGGATGGGTAGCCTTTATGCAAGAAGGAGATGGGCATTTGGGCAAATCTGTACGTGGCTCCTGATGTGCTTTAGGCCCAGCCAGGAACAAAAGACAAGGCATTCACTTGTTCACTCCTCTCCTCTTTGGGATGTGGAGGAGAACACACAAGGAAAATTTCATGGCATGAGGCAAGGACAGGGAGGGATCACTCACCTGTGATGGTCATAGGCAAAACAGACTCGATTTGGGGAAGAAAAATCAATTTAATAAATTACCAATCAAATCAGAGTAAGACAA
Organism: Rhynochetos jubatus; assembly: GCA_027574665.1. Classification (NCBI taxonomy): domain Eukaryota; kingdom Metazoa; phylum Chordata; class Aves; order Eurypygiformes; family Rhynochetidae; genus Rhynochetos; species Rhynochetos jubatus. The sequence goes on along the minus strand of CM050690.1, from coordinate 68,817,263 downwards.
TGAGAGACAGAAAAACAGTTCTTAAAAACTTTCCTTCCACCCTCCTTTTCTTTCTGGGCTACCTCCTCCCCTCCCAGCAGCAGAAGGGGGTGAAGAATGCGAGTTTCCCAGTTAGTTCATCATATGTTGTCTCTGCTGCTCCTTCCTCTTCAGGGGGATACGTTCTTGGTATCACTGCTGACACATGGGGTCCCTGCTATGGGAGACAGTCCTCCAGGAACTTCTCCCACATGAGTCCTTCCCATAGGCTGCAGTTCTTCACTCACTGCTGCAGTGTGGGTCCCCTCCATGGGGTACAGTCCTTCAGGAGCAGCCTGCTCTGGCTTGGGATTCTCACATAGTCACAGGCCATCTGCTCTAGCATGGGGTGCCCCATGTACTGTGGGTGAATCTTGCTCCTCCATGACCCTCCAAGGCTGCAGGGGCACAGCCTGCCCTCTCACCATGGGCTGAGAGGAACCTCTGCTCTGGCCCACCTCCTCTCCTGTTTCATCATCTCTGCAATCGTCTCCGTTAAGTGAGAGAAAACAGTCTCTCTAATTCACAATACCCTCTCCTGCTCCAACACCCATACACAGGATTCATTCCACCATGTTGGCCTTATGTAGTGCTACATCAGCCATAAACACAAACATTAGCCATTTATGAGCTGCTCATAAAGATTTACATTTACCAAAGTGCGTAAAACTTTGCAGGCATGTGAAATGATGGCATACTGACCACTGCTATGGGAAATAAAGTCACTATGAGGCCAATAAAGCTGTAATGATGTTTGAAGAGCAAAGTAGATTTGATGGGAGAAATCAGATGGGAACAATTCTGGTATTTTGAATTATGAACGACCATGAGGCCACCAACACTTTCCCTATGGGGCAAACTGTGTGGAATGTCATTCTCCAAGGTGTTCCGAGGGAGTTCACAAACTTTACCAAGAGCTACTTAGGTTTGTTCACACAACTGAGTTTAAGCACATGAATCCCTACCTCTCTCCTATTAAAGGTGTAGTGTCTGGCTGTAGGACAGCTCATGGAGCATACACAAGCAAACCCCCAGCATCAGTCTTCCACCCTTAGTGAAATCCATCCTAGTCTTTGCAAAGTAAATCCCAACCCACCGGAGTCAAAAACTGTTGTCACATCATTCTGAGAAAAATAAGCTGGCAGAAGATAGATGACCACTTATAGGCTTGTATTGATTACTTGCGTGAGATCCAGAGCCTCACTGGTGAACAATCATGTATCACCACAACCACTGGTGGAAGAAACACAGTATTAGGTCTGAACCACCAAGCCCATAGGAAGTCAGCCAGATTTTTTCTAATGACTTCCAAATGTGCAGAAATTTTAAAAAATAAACCATTCTGATCACTGTTTTTCTAATGGAGTTAGCTATGTCACAGCTATCTAGTTAATAGCTGTTAATTACAAATAGCTAACCCGGTAATAACACCTGCTTGAATCTGTACCAGCTGTTAGTCATAAGTCCTGATGTATTCTCTGTATAGGTGTACTTCAGTGATGAAGCTTCTTCCTGGTTTTGGAACCAAAACCTGTAATTGTAATTATCTTAACCAAGAATGCTAGCTCAGATCATCATAGTTGTGAACATTGAATGGATTTCATCAGCATGAAGGGATTTAGCATACAAAGGACAGTGTTAAACAGCAGACAATTAAATCAGGTGGCAGTATTTATCAAAAGAAGGTGCTAGCTAAATTCACAGAAACACTAAGGTTGGAAGTGTTATTACCACTCCTGGGGTCTCAGAAGTGGTATGAAACACAGCAAAAAGAAATGCACGGTTCACTTTGAAAATACCACATTCCTGCATCTGAGAAAAAGATCCAGCTCTTCTGTGGTGACAGGATATTTCCTTGGGGGCATATAACTAATAAGTAATTGTCTTCTTTACAAACAGTTTTGGTGGGGTTTGAATGTAATTATTGTGCTTAATTTACACCTTGAGAAACACTTAGGGGATTTATGTATTTGTGGTGGTTTTTTGGTTTTGGTTTTGTTTGTTTGTTTTTGTTTGTTTTTTTTTTCGTTTGGGTTTTTTTTTTTTTTAATTTGCTTTGTTTTGCTTTTAAAGCTGTAACTGACTTTTCTTAGAAAGGGCAAAAGCAAGGTCACATTCCTTGTTAGAAGGGGAACAATCTAGAACTCAGTGAATTCTGCCTTATGCTGAAAAGGAGACACAAAGATGAAAAATCAATTTCAATTTTTCAATGTTGTGTCATTATAAATGCTTAGCCTCTCTGTTGTCCCTGTGGTAATTTTTATGACATCTCCTGCTTACTAAACAAAAAATCAAAAGTATTGTAAGATCCCTCTTTCATAACAAATCTGAAAATCAAGATCAGGTGAGCTTTTGCCCCTTTGCTCAACAGAAGATTTCTGTCTTGGAAAGCATCCTGGACTCACCCTCAGAGGTTTCATTCTGGTTTGACAGAGCTACTGCCCTAGTGTGACTCCCTAACTGACACTGTCCCCTGGCACTTGGAGCCGTAAGTTCTGCACTACCGTGGGTCACATATGCATGTAAATGTAGTGGTTTGGCAGGGAATAAGCTACAGCAATCTTTGCTTGGGTTATCAATAGTTAGCTGGATTATTCTTCAAAGTGTAAGCAACTTAAACAGAGTCAAGTGACAGTGGCCCTCTCTTAACTTTTGGAGTTCCATCCTCCCCTGGCCTGCACTACTGGAATTATTTGGAGAAAGGCTGCAGAGCAGATCTGCCAGCATGCCATCCAAAACAACATCCCGCAAAGGTCTGGAGTCACATCAAAACACAGCAGAGCCATTATGGACACAGTGGACCAGCATAACCTTCTCCTGTCTTGCATGAACTCTCAGGAGGTCAGCCCAGCACACGTGGCTAACGGTAACATTTGGCAGAAGACTGTGTGTGGTGAAGCCCTTTCCTTTGCCTTCCAAGATTACTGCAACCATTCTTAGATGGACTGGTCCCAGTACTGGCCCCTGAGGAATGCCGCTTGTCACTGTTCTACACTCAGACGTTGAGCCATCTTCCACAGCTCTCTGAGTGTGGCCATCAGGCCAGTTCCTTATCCACCAAGTGGTCCATCAGACAAACAGACACAGTGAGCAGGTAACTTTGTGCTTTATATTTGGGATATAAGAAGGTGACGTAGATATTGATGATGTGTAATAAAAGAACTAGATTCTGCCTTCTCTTGGCTCTGCATAGCCTCACGGACTTTCTTTTATAGGCCCAACTTCTACCTATTCCCCATGACAGTATATCCCCAGTATATCAAAACAGTGAGCTGGCAACAAGGACAAACTGACTTCACTGTTACATCAAACTCTAATGGTATACTGTCAGACTGGGTGAAGCTACCTTGTACTGCTTTGTCTGAGGCCCCAAGCACAAATCTGAGGGCATTTTCTTATGGTGTGATCTGTTACTACAGCCTCACAGCAGACAGTCGCCTTTTTGTTTTGCTCTTGTTTTGCCTGGAAACAGACTCTTCAAAGATGAGTATATAACCCAGCAGCCCAGCAGAAAACTTCTGCAGGCACCTCAGAGTTACAAGCAGCACACTTTTCTGCACTGCAAGGGAATTGTGTAATCTGTGGAAATAACTGCACTGTGGGGAAAAATAAAACCTCTCCATTGGTTCAGTGTAGGTTCAACTGAAGCACAAGGGGATCTGACAGAAGAAACAAAGACCGATCACAGGAAACAAGATCTGTGTCTGTTGTGAATGATTTACAAAATGATCATCTGAAAGTCAATGCAAGTTCAAACATCAGCTTTGTCTATTGAGTGACTTGCTCAGTAGCTGTTTGTGCCTGTTGCACAGTCTCCTGAGTAGACTGAACCCTGCACACCCATCCCAAATTGTCTGTAGTCACAATTTCCCACTTTCTCTAAATGTAGGAGGAGGAATAGGCACGTGAAGAGAAAGGGCTTGCCCAGGTCAGCATTAAGTCAGAAGAAAGCAAGCACTTGAGCTGGGACCCCCAGCCCCTCTCACAGCTGCTTGCATCCACAGTGCTCATATTACAGCTGCAAAGTGAATACAGAGTTCAATTAATGCGCATTAAATAGTTTAATGCACATCACCTCCCTTTTGATTCATAATGTACAGAGTTGTTCTGTGTTCTTTAAAGTTTTGAATGCCCAGCAATGTCTTAAAATAATTGAGAAATTTTCACCTGCCCTCACATTTTCCATTCTGTTCGTTATCTTTCAGTTCATCCAGAGCCTTTACTTTTGCATACCTGTTTGCAATCAGAACCACTTCACTGTCACATTTCCACTTTAGTGTAATATCCACATCATTATTCAAACTACATACAGTTCCCTGAGAAATGGTACCATTTATTCCAGAAAAGGAAACAATCAACACAAGAGTATTATTAGCCCCACTGTATTTTCAGTCATAGTGGATTGATGGTTTATGATGGTCTCTTTAGAGTTTGGTGTGCTGTTTGTTCCACAGAATGATCAACCTGAAGTCAGCAAAAGGAAATATGACTAACGATTTACAAAAGCAGAACTGTTCAATAGAATCTACATTTAAATCAAAATAAACTGTTTTTGCAGAACACTGAATTAAACAAAGGAAGTATAATCTGATTCTTATCGCATCTCCTCTCCCTGCAATAAGTTTATTGCATTTACCCATTTCCCCTTCTCATTTGTTTCCTAAGAAGTAACATTTATAATAGAGATTAGTGGGTCTGAAAGGGTGTTGGATGCAGATATCAAAATATCTGCAAGTTTATCAAAATATCTGAACCAAGTCAAGCTACAAAGATTCTCCTTGGGATTGGTCCCTGGTTCATCAAACTTGTCTGCACATTAATACCCATGCTCAGGGCAAGGGTCTTCACCTGGGCAAGGGTCTTTGTGACTTATAGGCATAATTTTTAGTAGTATAATGAGCTATTAAGGAGTAAAGTTTGCAAAAAGGACAAGATTTTTAAACGTCTGCTGACTTACCAAAATAATTCTCAGTTTACAAGGACACAGTTGAGGTACTAGTGGGCATGTACCCTCCCACTTCTGATAAGGAAGGGGGTTCATCCCTTGTTATCAAACCTTCTCAATCTCTTATGCTTTTGTCACCAGTTTCCCAGTTCCTTATCTTTAGGAATAAACGTTGGGTTTTCTTGCTAAACTGGCAGTATGGACCGAGCATCATTAAAACATTCAGATTAACTGCCCCTTCAAGGTTTAATTGCACCAAGATGTTTTTTTTAGAAGGATAACTGTTCTTCCTTTGGCTTGTCAGCTTAACACGTACAAAGAATATTTGACTTAAGTATATTAACGTATAATACTACTATCTTATTCTAAAATTTAACGTTCAGCAATAACACTTTTCATCCATGTGTAAGAAATGTCCTGTCTTCTAGGAGAGGTTTCTTCCATGAGCTGTTACACCTGATCAGGGATAGTTCTGTTTTGGATGGAAAAACTTTTTACTAAGGTCACCCTGGATGTCCTGTTAGGTTTGAAATTTCTCCCAACATGCCCATATTACAGAACTGCAGCTGCAAATATGAAAGATGAGTAGCCAAAGGGGAAATAAGAATGACTGTTGACAGGAGCACCACACCAAACAATCCTAATTTGGGTGTTTGTGTCCAGAAAGTGTTAAAGAAGATCTATTCTCCAGCATCAGCTAAAGCATCATCTCTCAGAATTGTAAAGTTTTCTGGCCTCTCAAAGGTGAAATTCATGCAGATCTTGGAAACACAAGCCCTTTCACAGCATAGCATCTTGTCTAGGCTGTAAATGGACACTCCCAGGGAGTCATACTTTATAACTAATGATGCCTGCCCCTTCTGAAAGCTGGATGTAGTTTCTTACTGGGATACACTTACCCACTGCATACAAACCCTGTGTCCCCCAGGCATGCCCTGACCTGAAAGCTACGTCGATGATCTCTATTCCAGTTCAGCCTCTTGATGCTGTGGTTGTCCCTGTCATCCCTTCTCCACCCAGAGTGCCCTAAAGGCAGAGAAACAGCAACTAGACTAGAAACAGAAATTTCCTCTTTGCTCCTCACAGGCATGAGGATTGATGGGTGCATGGGCAAAGTGGGGTTGCTGAAAAAAGATACCAACATAGATAAAATTTTCTGGAAGAAAAGAAGGAAGAGGACAGGAAAATGGGGAAAGTAATTAAAAGAAAAGGACGAAAGGCAGCAGCAGAGACCTTATCCTTCACTGACCCAAGTTCATAACAGGTAACTGCACGTCCAGGAAACTCATCCATCCTACCCCATCAGATATACCATCCCCCAAGGCAAACCACAGACAATGCCTCTTGGTCACACCTTTGAGTCTTTCAGAAGTTTCTTATTGAGTTCATCAATAGCTCTTGGCACCTCACAACTTTAGAGAGATAAGCTGATGATGACAAGCACCCGCCTTCCCTTGTATGTGAGCTTTGATGCAAGAAACAAACACTTTATGGCAGTCCCATAGCTCAAAGTGGGAATGAGAAAGGAGGTTAAGTCACTACTTAATGCATTTCTGCAGTACATCAGTGAAATTTCAAATTCTCTATATCTTCTTCCATTAAAAATCATGGTTTTGTCAACAATAGTCAGTCTCAGTGAGTGAAATACAGGATTTTTCAGTCACTCACTATAAACCACAAAGAACTATTTAAAGGCATTTTGAAAATAAATGATTAGAAGAATTAGATCTGCACTGCCAGTTTTCAGACTGGCTTCTCAAATCAACAAGCTAGCCTAGAGACCTGTTCTTCATCTCATTATTATTCAAAGAAGTTCAAATCAAATGAAGCTATCAGAAATTAGAGTGGGTTCCCATATTAAAATTATCAGTCAAGTGTTAAATTTTATTGCTTGATTACATTGTGTAATCATTTCAGGTTGCCTAACTGATGCAATATGAAGTGACAGAAGTGGTGAAGTGCCAAGAATAGCACACTACCTGAGAACAGGTTCCAGGCAATGAATGCAAAATAGCTGTAACCAAGAACTGCAGCTGTGGATCTGTCATTTGGTGGAAAGGTTTGACAGGTCATACAGTAATTTGGATCAAATCTCTTTTTCAAGTATAGATACGTATGCAAATTTCTTTGAATCCTACCAATTCTTCTTCTGATTTAGGTCAAGTGATTTGAGGTCTTATCTGATTTAGTCTGACGTGCTTTTCCACTGATTTATTTATATATTACTTCCCCTCAGTTCTTCAGATTGGCAGATCAACAAATCAGGCAGCCCCTGCTACTAACAAGATGATTTGGATACATCAGTCAACCAGGTGGTAACCTGAAGACAAATACCTACATTCTTCTTATTCCCAAACATGCAGCTTTTCCAGGCAGTCTTACATGTCACTTGTTCTCTGAATTTACTGTTGATCTGATAGATATAAAAACATTTATTAACCCAATAGAGCAGGTGAACTTTTGTATTAACACTCGATTAACATTCAAAAATAAAGTTGGTCACTGTAGCAGTCTATTTTCCCCTTTCCAGCACAATTTGTTTTTCACAGCTCTGCTAGTAGCATTTTTCCATCTATGACAATGCAAAAGTTAAGAATTATGTATGTAGAAAACTTCCTGATGCAGTACTGTAATGATACAGCAGACATAATGTGTAGTCTGAAACTAGTTAGGACAATGGGCTAATTATATTCTGGATACACCCAGAGGGACTGTTCAGTTCTTACTACTAAACTACCCAGAGGCAAATGCAAACTCTCTGTCTTTAGAAACACCCACAGCATTCAGGAGGAGTATGTGGTGAGAAAAGGAGTTGCCTTTGCAAACTAAAAATCATAGTGACTCTGGAGCCGTTCAGCTGGAGCAGTTAGGTGGACACAGCAGACTGGATTAACTGGGGCATATCTGAAGCCTTCACTGTATCCATTCTCATGAGCTGTCTCTGATAATGCTACCTCTGCCTGTTCAGAGAATTACAGTTCACTGTGTTTCAGGAACACAGGAGAGTGGAGCAAGGCTAGATACGCAACAGACACTGAATATATTTGGCTTTCCAGATGCTTGTCCTACTATCCCCAGCAAACCCTCCAGCTTCGCTAAGGTGGAGGTAGACAAGTGTTTCTCCCTTGTTTTGCGAAGTGGGTTTTTCTCTTCATTAACCCTTTCTGTTGTTCAGCTAGGAGCTTTGCATGTGCTTTGCAGAAGCCCCTTGTCCCATGGTGACATTTACTCCCTGTCACTTGGAATACACAATGTTGGGATCCACAGAGGACTTTACCCAGAAAGGGACAACTGCCCGGTGAAGAATGAAGCTAGGGGGATACACTTGTTTTCACATTAGTCATCCTCAAAAGAAAGAACACTCACACTGTGGATTGAACCCATCAGAGACTGAATCTCATGCAAAATACTGCCCTTAATGCTGCTTGATCCATTACTGAGGAATTTCATCATCTTTGATTGCTTGTGATATGACCTGGTTCTGCCCAGCAGGAGCTAGATGGTGGCTTAGGGGAACACCTCCACTGAAATTCAGGAAAGAGAGTAATGCAGACATCTATTTGTTAGAGTCCTTCAATGACCACGCTTACTCCTGCCTTGAAGACCCTTGTTTGTATATTTGAACCCCATTACAAACAGAGCATTTCCATGGACCTCTCCCAACACCCCCATTCATCAGCCCGGCTCATTTGTATTCTTCCCCCATAAAACTAGTGCAGCTAGTTAAGCTGCAGATCCAAGCTCCTCTGCCTCTATAGCTCTCTGGAGAATACTGAGAGGGCAGTAAGGTGGCCAGAGAAGAGGAGAAACCCTCAAAAGTAAAACCAGGTAAAAAGCTGAAAGTACAGACCAGTCAGGCAGAAATATCCCAGGCCATGCTTCAAAGTCTTCTCACAGACTCTCAATTTGGCCCTGAAATACAGATCCTGAAGGGTGGCAGAGAAAATCCTATGAATATTGGTATAACTAGAATCTTTTGTCCTCCAACTGCATATTCATTAATTTTCATGCATCTTATGGCGAGGATAAGGACCCCTGGGAAGCAAGCTATTTTGTGCGATATTTCTAACCATGTCAGACTTTCAGGAAAGTACATGTGTGGTAGCTAACGACCTCACCTGGAGCACCCCAGCATTCTTGAGAGACGCACTCCATCCCTGCTCTGCACATGCTGTCTGCCATACAGTGATGTCGTAAGCTTATCACGAACAGGAAATATTATTCTGTCATTATTTCAAGCTACTGTTTCCTGATGTTTCTAGTCTTGTTGGCAAATTACACCGAGTTGGTAAGTGACCTGGTTAACATGTTCAGTTTCTTTACCCATGAAACCAGTGCAGTATTTTTCAGCCTTGTGTTATGACTGCAGTGGGCAGAAGACAAGATCATAGTCTGACCATATAGTTTCTCAAATGTGCTTTATCCACCTTGGGATATACATAGTTTTCAAAGCATTAAATATGCACCTATACGTGAGAACCCCGAGAAATGGAGTTAGGTTGTGTTTCTGGAGTAAGTCTCTGACAGCACCTTAACCCTACATTTCAGGATCTCATTCTACCACTCCATTAACACACCATTAAGATATTTAAATGTCTCTCTCAGACTGTCCTGACCTTTTCTGTCATTCCTGTGTGTCCAGTTATTTCTAATCAATGCATATAGTAGCATTTTTACTCCTGCTGTCCCACTCGTTCTTTCTTTTGTGTGCATGCATCTCTCCTCTGTCTATGCACACCTCTAGATCTTAAAGGAACAGGAGTATGCTGTCCTGTAACATTGGTACAGCACTTAATACCTTACATAAATTGCCAGGAATAAATCAACATTAGTTAGCAGGAAAAAAATAGCAATGTTAGTGGAAAAGGCAGGACCACATGGTTTACTGCTGCATGTTTGGAGAGGTACAGCAAATTCCATATTAAGGTTGAAGAAGTACGTGTGCACAGCTGTGATTGAGGTTCTGTTCTGCACCTGTTTGTACTTCATTTCATAGGCCTGGCAAAGTCAAGTAGCTTATTGAAGTAGCTGTTCCTGCTGAGCATTTAGCTTTCTGTTCCACCAATATTCAGCTTAGTTTGTCCTAGTATCCTCCCTAAATTTTGACAGGCACAAGAGCCCCTGATGCTTGAATAGAAACACAGAGTGAATTCAGATAATTTTATATTATTGCAATGCTGGATTAAAAAGCTCCAAAACAGTCGTTGTTGGGACCTGCAGTCTCACTCTGCCAAAAAATGTAGACAATTACAGCATAATGTTAAAGAAGTTCATATGAAGTAAAGACCCAGGTCCCATTACCAAACCAAACCTTCACCTTCTTTTATCTTTTGAATGGGAAACTGGGCAAAACACATCATCATATCACTAGTTATATCTCTTGTAGCTGTGGGACATTCAATCAATAAAATAAATTTTCACTAATAATCCTAATTAATGCAGTTTACTGTCCATTTTGACATTCAACAATGTATAAAAATCTCCCATTTGAATTTCTAGCATCATATGACTGATTTACATCCCACTAAACATAGAACATGACGAAACTGGAAATACCTGAAGTAACCTGGAAATTTCAGTTTCTTAGGCTCTCTCCCTGATCATCTCTGGGCCAAATGTATTCCAATAGGAAGCTGTGGGGTTTTTCTATACATTAAACTGGGAAACTGAGTACCCATATCACTTGTATGTTGCCAAATTCCTAGATATATTGAGGACAAAACTGCAAGAAAACCTCAAATCTCATTCAGTTACACCATAAAATTTTGCTTCTTGTTTTGTTCTGTAGCTGAAGTACATCATCACATTCAAGTACAGGCAAATTCAGCTGGAACAAAGATTTCTGACGAGAACATGGTTTCAGAGGACTCAGCTCTGCTTTCTTGTAGCAGGCTGTCAGTGAAGTGAATCTTCATAAACAAATCTGTAACGGCTCATCTCCTGGATATTGTACAAGGATTAATCATATAAATCTCCTGTCTTTGAGAAGCTTGTGCAGAATTTTTAAGTTTCTATTAGCTACATCATGCAGACACTAGTGCACTTCATTATATTATATGTAGTCTAAGAAAGCAAGGGAAGGCAACAAGTTACACTTAGAACATGATTGGAAAAGGAAATAACAAATTGATAATAGCTGATAATAACATTCTTTGAAGCTATTTATTTCTATTGCATTTAGTCAGGAGTAAAGTTGAGGTTGGGCACAAGAGATCGGGGAAGAGAAGCAGCAAGCATTGAAGTCATGCAATATAAACTGAAAACAGGTAGAACTTCTTTCTTTTTACTTTCCAAAATCTAGTACTTATTTAAACATTATTAAAAGAAAAACAAAGGAAAAACAATAAAAAACCCTAAAACAAAGAACCAAAACTACATGCCCACTTTCACTGAAACTCTTTGTTGGGTACAGAATTTTACAAGTAAATCTATCAATTTGGATAACCAGGGTAGCCACCTTAGCACTTAAACAATCAAAGCACATGTGGAAATGGGAAACTATGTTGTAAGAGTATGCAGAAGGAGGGAGCTCCTTTAAAGTTACCTGACTATGGACATTTCAGTGTAAAGAAAAGGAGGAAGCCAAAACCAAAAACATCAAGAGACACAGTTCTGACTAACAAATGGTAAGGGAGACAGTAACAACAACCACACCTGGTCAGTCACAAATTAGTAAAGATATGTGAAATGTAGGAACATTTATTTCAGTGAGATAGTCTGACAGAGAACCTTGTCAAATGGGAAGATAAGGAAAAGGGGGAAGAAAAAAGTGAAGTATACAGAGACACAAACCTGCAAGACAAACCTAATGGAGACAACAACCAGAAACAAACCTGGCCAGTCACACCAGCTGATGGACTATCAGGAAACTGCAGCAAATTTGGAACTTTGAGACAGATAAGGATGCAAACATGAGGGTCCAAGATGCTGCAGCATGGCAGTAAGGCTGTGCCAGATGAGGACACAATGTGCAGGAAAAGAGGGAGCAGGGAGGAACACAGAGGTCTGATAGACAACAGTACAAAAGGGGACAGTTGCCTGTAAACTCTGGCTGGTCAGTACACTTCTTTTGACTCATAACCACAGTCTATAGTGTCTGCTCTTAACTACCTTCCATCATCCAATATTGACAGCAGACTCTGGGTGACAACAGCCACCTAGTGAAAGGCAGGGAGAATGGCCAGCCTATAACCATTAGCTGATCACTGATGCAATGGGAAAGAATTAAAAAATCAAATCTATCACCAAACAAAATAATTTTCCAGGTGTATGAACATGATTGAGGAGGCTTGCACAGAAAAGAAAAGCACTGCTTCCGCACACACATCTAAAATCAATGGCAGAGCCTTCCCAGAAAGTGGGCAGAGATGTAAGGTATGCTGTATAGCATGGAAAATACAGGACTTCACACAGAGGGAGATGACTGATGTAGCCTTATGGATCCATTCCTCCTTCCAGTCTATCTCAGCCACAGGCACCACTTTTCCTCTTCCAACAATGAGGTATCAGGTAGTATCTGGGGTATCAGTTGCCCCTATAGCCCTCCCTGACTGTACACTCCTGTAGGACCATATCTAGGCTGGAGATTATTTGGTCCTGGTCTGGTAGAACCAACATTTAAGATTCATGTTTCCTCCTGTCTTATTGCTCTCCCTAATCTGCTACAAAGCAAGAGCTTGTCTTTTCCTCCTATGTCGTGTGGCTCATATCCAGAACCACCTCCTTTTACCTTGCCATCTCTGCCCTCTGTCTAAGGCATTTCTTATGCCTTGTAAGAAAGCTGTGGTAAGATGCAGGTTGCCCAGGCCACAGTAAGGTCCAGGGCCAGTGTGTATTGACCTGCTTTCTGAAAAGAGAACAGTTGGCAGTACAGAGCTGCTATCCTTGTCATGGCAGGACAGAGTCCTTACATCTCCATCGGCCCCACAACAGCTCTTCCCATTCACTCTGCAGTCATCCAGCAACATTGGGAAGAGGTGACTGTTCCAAATGACACCCCAGAAACTTTGGCACCTTTAAATGTTTCAAATTATATTGTCTAGTTAAGAGAAAATGAAAACCATTAGAACTCCAGGGGACTTCATGCTCTTCCTATCCAGTCCCTTCCTGGGGACTTCACTCAGTGTTCAAGACAGTTTCTAGAGGTCAGTGGCTTTAGCTTTGTCCTTGCTCTCTGGAGAAGACAACCATCCCAATAAATTGATGCCTCAGTGTCAGATAACCCCACCATGGTGGACAATCAGAAAGCCAAGGAATATCAGAATGAAACTCTTTCTGGAGCTGGGACCCTGATTCATTTTGAGTCAGTTTACCTAACAGGTCAGACGCACAGACCTATCACATTTCTGACTGCAGACCCTTACTTGAGTCACTTCACATCCAAAAGAAGAAATGTTCTTATCTGAGAATGATAATAAATTTCCCTTTGCTAGCATGCCACAGAGAAAATAGTCAATTTATTCCATGAAAATCTTCTCTGCTGGACTTTTAAAATTCAAATTGTCCAAGTCTAAACTGGGAATAACTCTACAGTTCTCAATTTCTTACATTTTGATGCACTGTGATACCTGTGCACCCCAAAACTAGTCCAAAAATTCTGCTGCATTGGTGGTAAAGATTGCCATCTGTACAGTATGTACTCTACCAGCAAAATAAGACTGAACAGTCAGCAGCATCATTTGAGATGCTAAAATGGATCATTGTTAGAGAAATTTCCAATTACCATTTTTATTAATTTTGTGGAAGGAAGGCCTCAGCATTTTTTTTTTATATCCACAGATGGTATTTGTGACCACCAGATTAACAGCCTTTCCTCTCCATGCTGGCGGCACCAAGGCAGGGATGAACACACAGGGCAGGGGGAGCAGACTGTCAAGGAGCAGATGAGGTCTTCTGAAAGATGGGGAGGCAGAAGGAGAGGTGACTTCCAGAAGCATCAAGAGCACCAACACCCAGCTGTTAACTGACAACAACTGGGGCCCACAAAACCTGGAAGAAAGAAACCTGTGGTTAGGAGACTGTTCTAAGTTTCCACATAACACAGCACACAGCACGGTCAGTGCACCTCTGGGCAGAAGGTGACAGTGGTAACTACAGTTCATGTCTACATGGCTCCCATGGAACTCCCCCTAATACATGCACTCCATTTTGCCTCACTGCTGTCAGTCAGTGACAGAAAAGCCAGAATAATCTGTTAGAATTAAAAGTAATGAACCATGACAAGGTTGTAGAACAAGTGAACAAGGACTACACTGCTCTACAACACATATCCAAAGTAGTAATTACCTCATAGGAAGAGGAAGGTATTCAAAGTAGCACAAAGAAATGGAATAAAAGGAGAGACAGGACCCAGGAAAAGATTCAGGGTGTTACCAGGCACTTCATCTTGTCAGTACAAAGTCTGAGATGCAATGTTAGTTAGAAGTAGGCAAGAAGATTAACTCATATCTTATGTATAAAGTCCTTGTCATGCCTGAGACTTTGCTGTCTGTTGGATCACCGAAAGAAATCCATGGACCTTTAGCAGGTAGTAGCCATCCTTCCTTTAGCAGAAAGCTTCTCAATATAAAAAATACTTCTCCCAAAATCATCTTGACCCGAAGCTTTGGAGAGGTTTTCCAAGGAAGGGTGAGCTGACCTCTTAGATAACAGTATTTGCTGGAGCTCACATGGAGTTCCTCATCAAACTTTTGTTTTTTTTTTTTAGTCTTTTGGACACAGTTCAAGTGCAAACACAGCAGGAACCAACTTGACACAAGGTATTGCCAAACAGCTCACACAAGCCCTTCAATAACATTTTTCACTTTGGCATCAGTGAGAAAAAGATATTTTAAAATAAAATAATTAAAAACTAAATAACTAAAATATTAATTATATTAAGTAAATAAATACATATCTGACTCTAATAATAACAAGAAATACATAAATAAAAAGAAATGGCTAAATTCCTAAATACTTCTGAAGGCATAACTGACATTAGAGTCTCATCCCATTAGATGCTGTCTACTTGTAATTTTTATTTCAGCACAACAGAGCAGAAAGTGAGGCTTTCTCTCTCTCCCACATGCCACCTAACCTGAAGTGTTTGTATCATACAACTTGAGTTGGTTTCTGGCTTCAGGTGACTTAAGGTTTTGGGACCAAAACTACACTAGTACACACAGGAATGTCAAACCAAGTTTCTGACAACCTCAAAAAGCAGTCACCTCCTCCATTATGTGAATTTGACAGAAACCTCCCTTAATTGTTGTATTGCATGTAACAGGCATTTGCCCCCATATACTGTGAGGTGTAAGGTAATCCTATAACCAGACGAGACTGGAATTGCCATGTAGTGATAAGAAGTAGCTGAAACACAACAGGCTTTGGACTGGCCCCATTGGGAGAGGATGGCATTCTCCAAGATATTCCTCCCCTCATCCTTTGGCTGGCAGCCACATGAGAAATTCTGAGACATACTCAGATTTATTTCAAAGACAAAGACACGTTTCTTACCAATTGGGATTTATTTTTCTTCTTTACTGCAAGATCAGCAGGTCTTAGGGGATCATATCTTCAAGACAGAGGCTTCCTCAGAAAGACATCTACATAATAAGTTAAAAAACACCAAAACGCTCTGATGAGGATCCTTTTGTCTTAACCCTGGTAGCTTAGCATAGGATGGAGGTCTGTGAATTGACTACTACCTCCCAGCTCACTGGAGAAAGATCCTCAGTGCAGACAGGAGAGACCCCTGGTCTGGGATCACAGCACATTGTGCTCCAACTGTGCCAGGATTCCCATTACAGGACCTTATCCCACATGCTACGCAGGTATTACAAAGCTGCACCCAGAAACATCTGTGCTGCAGAAGATGCGTGGGGGCTCCAGGCACTGACAATGTGGAGGAAACACATACAGGCACCTTGGCCCTGTCAGTCAGAGTGAGGATTCTTGGGGGAGAAGAGAATACCCATGGCAGGATTAGAAAAATCACAGTAGCCTCACACCTCTAGGGCTAATAAGCAGTTTGGGGTCTACCTCTAGCTTACCATTTCCATCACCCCATCATCCTGAGAGAAACTATGAGGTGACCCTAAAATGCTCATCAATATCCCTGAAGCCAGCTGAAACAGAGAAAAATAATGTCATCTTTGGAAAAGAGCTTTCTTCTCTTTTTCCCCCATGGCTATTTAGAAATCTGCTTTATAATCTCGGTTGGACAAAGTGCAGTGAAGCACCACTTGATGCCAACTGATTTTTGAGGAGTGTGGAAAACAGACATTCTCTGTTAACTGGGCAATTAGGAAATCCTCAGTCTCTTTGCCAATCCAAGTACAGAGCTCTTGACTCTAGACATAGTGACATAGAACACTTATGTTCCTTATGTACACTTTGTATTTTAAGAAGCTAAGGAATAAAGCCCATTTTGGAACTTGAATACATTGTGGTTGCCCTCAGTATGTTTATTTAGATCATGATCCAGACACAAAGTGAAAGACTTGTCCTTAATGCAAATTTTCCCCTGAACAGGCAGATAAGAGTTCTTTTCCTTTCCTAAACCACTTAAGACTGTGGTTTTGTTTGACCCAACCAGCAACAAGAGAATAACACCATAAGAAACCACTTTGTAAAGCCCAAGGCTACTAGAGAGGCATGCTTCTCTTGGCAAAGGATGGTGATTAAGATAGCACAAGGAAAAGTTACAGAAGAACTGTATTAAATGAATAATAAAAAAATGTACTGACAAGTGATATCTTAATAAACAAGACCACTGGAAAAAAGCAAAATGCCACAGTCCCTGAAAATGAAGGACTCAAGTCCTAGCATTTTTCTTGTGCCATTCCACACATAAACACACAAGCTGAAAAGCAGTCAAACAGGCATAAGATGGTGCTTAATGAAATAAAGTTATCCAGAATGCTGTTCCTGAAGGGGATGTTTTGGTGGTTCTGACAAGGGATTAATTTCCACCTGAGAATAAACAATAATTTCTCTGGCTGCTGGCTGCTGTGCAGGCTTTTGGACAAAACATTCTCTTCCCCTCAGAGAAGTATTCTTCTCTTGCAGAGCTGATATGATAAGGGCCACTGGGATTGCTAGTTATTTCTTTGTGGTTAAGAAATAACTATCTTTCATCTGTTTCCAAACACAACTAAGTTCCTGTATCTTTTAAACAAAACAGGGATATTTTTTCTCAAAACCTCTTGCAACTGTCAATCACAGATCAGAGGAAACCTTTCAGGGTAATCTCCTCCCAAAAGCAAACTGCTTCCCAAACACATGCTGAAGAAACTGTCACAGAGCAGGTGCAGATGAGACCAAAGAGATCTCAGCACACCAGGACATAAACTGTGCATCAGGCTGTTTGAGAACCAAGGAATGATTTAATCAGTGAATCACAGAATGATTAAAGTTGTAGGAGACCTCTGGAAGCCTACAGTCCAACTCTTTTTAAATCAGCGTTGATTTCAAAGCTAGACTGTAGTTCCAAGGGCTTTGTCTAGATGAGGGTTGCCCTCTCCTACCTCTCCATCCTCTGTCCCACTGCTGCACCTATCTTACAGGGAAGCAGTTCTTACTTACATCCAAACAGAATTTATCTTTCTGCAACTTGTGTCTTTTGACTCTTTCACTGCAGAGAGTTTGACTCTGTCATCTCTGTAGGTCACTGTAGGTAGTGGAAAACATAGATACACCTATGCCTTCTCGTCTTCAGGCTAGAGAAACACATTTCCTTCAGTCTCTTCTTGAACATCAAGTGCTCAAGTTCTCTAATAACAGATTGTGTTGGACTCACTCCATTTTCCCAATATCTGTCTTGTAACAGAGAGCCCAAACGTGGCCATGTTGCTCCAAATGCAGCCTCATGAGTGTTTAATATGTGTAAATACTGGTCTACCTCAATCTGCTGCTTATACTTCACTAATGCAACCCACCACAGGATGGGCCTTCATTGCTGTACGGATATACTGCTGACTTGTGCATTGTCAGTGACCAGAATGCCGAAGAAGACTTGCACAGCTGAGCAAAAGGAATATACATTTTTCGTGATCTGGAAACCTAGGACTTAGGTTAAAATCAGGTTGGAGTTTTTCTAACCTGAGAAGTACATTTTGTGATTCACTCAAAGTGCTCTATTGCATTACAAAAGCACTTGCAGACTATGTATGAGAGGACCAACAACAAACATCTGATGAAACCTGCGTTTCAGCAAGATTTCCTGCTAGGCTCATTCCCACTGAAGTCCACAGAATGCACCCAGCCTGTGCCTGACCAGGGACAGGTAAACCTGCGCTGCTCCTTCTCCAAAGACCAAAGAAAAGCCACCTGCTTTACAGTAATTTCACGTAAGAATCAGGTTCAGGAGAAGGAGGAGGCACACTGAGACCTCACCTCTGCCACACAGTGATGCACAGCCTACAACAGGCTCGGAATCACAACTTCCAGGTGACTTTCTATTCTGAAATAGAAAAAGTACCAATTCCAACACCAGACCAGACCAAGTGAGCAAAGATTCTCAGTTCTTGATCATCAAGGGAGAACAAAACTTGCCTCGCAAACAGAGGAAACCAAACTAGCCAAAGTGAAATAATCTTGGAGTCAAATACAAAACATTCTTTGTGTTTATACTCACTGTTGGGCAAATATCCATTCTTGGAGAAGGGAAAACACCTGTCCTAAAGCCAGGAAGGAACTTCAGAATAAGGACAACTTTACAAAGAAATGTTCTTTGAGGGCTCACTTCTCTAGTCTGCTGTTGATATCTGTGACCACAGGAAAATAAAATCTTATTCTGCTCCCCACTCTGATTCACATAACACCAACCAGATGGCCACTCTGAATGGGTTTCTCCCTTTGTCCAGGCAGGAATAATATCTATGACTGATCTGGACATGTGAGTAGTGAGTATAATGACCACATACATGTCCCTCACACAACTACGAATGTGTAAGAAGCCAAAAGAAAACCCCAGAAAATGCTGAGGTTTTTTCTCACTGTCTGGGATGCAGGAAAGGGTAGCAAGAACACATGCATGGAGAAAAAGCTGAGAAAGATTCCCAAACATTTTCATAATCCCCTTCATGTTTCCTACAGTAACTTTTCACAGTTCCACAAGTCCACTCAAACATCTCATAACAAATTTACTTATTCCCAGGAGACCCAAGATAGTCTTGTTTCCCCCTTTCTCATTAATTGGAAAGTTCTAGTTGAAGGCCTCTGAGGTTATACTTGGTTCCTTCAAAGACCTGTCCTTCATGGACCTTACATCTCCGGCCAACTTCTTAAGGCTTGTGTATCCATCTATCACTTTTCCTACCTCTTGAATTTGTTTTCATTGTTGAATAGCCCTTAAATAGATATGACTAGGAGCTTTTGGACAATGCTCTTAGTCATATGACTTAGTTTTAGGTAGTCCTATGAGGAGCAGGGAGTTGGACTTGATGATCCTTATGGGTCCCTTCCAATTTAAGATATTCTATGATCCTATAAACCCAATATCCTTATGTTTCACACATTAGTGCTGTGAGCTGATAATACTGTTGTAACGCTGTGAATCATGCAGACAATCCTGCAAATATTAGGAAGGTGGAAATCTTTTTACTTTAAGGTAACATTCTGACTGACAAACTTGTACCTAACACTTTGGTTTTCAGATTACACAGCTTGATCTGTATACATCAAAATCCTGTTTTCTGAGTCAGCCACCCAGCCTTCTTTGGCTGGGGGGTAGCAGAGAGAATGTAAGTTTGATTTCTTGGGTGGGTTTGTTTTCTTGTTTATGTGACCATGTGTTTCAGAACAGCATTTTGTTTCCACAATGAATCGGATAATAAATGCAGAATAAGATAAAATAGGACAGATATATATAAGGGGTTAAAAATAACAGACGTTTTACCAGGTGAAAAGAATGTTTTGCAAATTGGCAGGTCCACTTGCCAATGAACTTCATGTTCATGAATTTCATTATATAATGCAAGGCTGGATCCTGCACAGAAAATCAGGAAAAAGCAGAATCGGTTCACTCGAACTGCTGAATAAGATAAAGTTTTCACAGTTGTGTAGAGCCAGTAAAAAAACAGGTGCATCAAACTGTTAGGATAGCAGAGATATAAATGTCTAACTCACAGTCCAGAGCTTTGAGCAGCTGTCTGTGGAAAGACTGCCTTTATCAAATTTGCTGAACTTCTTTATATGTGTATCTGGACTCACAGTGAGCTACACAAAATAAAGATTGTTGGATGTGCTCCATCCCGAGTCAGTGTAGAGGCATATTTTTTTCTGACAGCATATTTCCTAACTAAGGATTCAGCTTTCTGTTGTGCATACCAAGAATACCTAGGATGCGGTCCTGCAGTAAGCCAGACCTACCATCCAAATGCTTGTCTTTCCAAATGGTTGTTGATTATTTCCCATAAATTCATGTATGTCATGGCAGAGCAACTTTCCCTGACCTAGGTGGTTCTGATGTGAAGTTGTGTAGGTTGTGTAGGTTGCCCATACTTCATAGTGTGGGTGGTTTAGCTCAGATGTTCTTGTAGGATGTCTCTCTCCACTCATCAACTCCCAATCCCCAAAGCACATCTTGTACCCATGGGAAGAAGCAAAATTCCACATCAATAGAGGCTGGCAGTTCACTTGAGGATAACAGATACAATAGCATGGCAATTGGCTTCTATCTGTGAGCGTTTCCCCAGGATCACTGCTATGAAAACAGCCAAAACTTACAGAACGCTTCTGAAAACAGCTTGTTTCTAGAAACAGCTCTGTATTGATGCAGAGCCAGATTTTCTCTACTTCTTTCATCTTAATTCATAATTTCATTATACAAAGTTACAAAAAATTAAATAAAACCAATTACAGAACTTCAAAATGCTTCCAGAAATAGGAAGGGGGCAAGTCCACAATTAGCACAGTCCTTAATGAAGTTTCATAAAGCCCACAACAATTAAGTTGCAAAGTACCGTAATTTACACAGACAAACAAAAACAGGGGTGGGTGTAGAAATGTTTCCTTCAGAAACAAATTAGATGTCTGAAGCAACTTTAATACAAGACTGTACAACAAGCTGCAGAATGGATAATATTCTTTAGTGATTCTGGTGGCTGCCTGTACAGGCTCAGCTTCTTTCCAGATGAGACAGCATTTGAGAAAGAGAGGCTGGAAAAGGTTGGACGGTTTCTATCAGAGGTTCTCACTACAGGCACAACAGCTAAAACACAGCAAGAGCTATGCGACAGCTGAGAAAAATGTCTTCTATATCAGAGTCTGGCCCCAGAAATCACACCAAAGAAACAAGATGTAAAATGGGAACATCACCCCCACATTTTATGCGACAGCCTGTGACTGCACTTGTGAAACTTCAGTGGGAATGCTGAAAATGTCGTCATATACAAATTTTACTTGACATCAATTCACTGCAACTAAAAGGAGTCCTATAAATGCCATCCCTGCCCCCTATCCACCACCACGGTAAGAGGTGTCTGGGCTCCATAAGAAAAGGGAAACATAAATCTCTCTCTGAAACCATCTTTGAAGAATAACAGCCCCTAACCTCGTTGGGAAAAGCTGCTGTGCACCCTCAACGCATATCTCATCAACTACCCCATTAATGTTGTGGCTGCTCAGGACAAAGCTCCCTCACAGCATTTGGGCCATGCTGTCTAATTTGAGCATGTAGGGGTCTGTCCTGGTCCCAGTGGCCAATGTTTTCCTATGAACAACTGGTCTTTCAGGAGCTAAAGAGAACATGCCAGTCCTCCAGACTGTTTTTCAGCTAAATGCTTCACAGGTAGGGTCTCTGGGGACTTCCAGCTTTCTTCAGACAGGCTGGTGAAAACTAGAAGCTTACCTCAGAAGTACATTCATAGGCTGCAATAGAACTGTGTAATTTTCCCTTTGCATAAGAGTGAAAAATATGTGGAAATCTCACAATATTTTCACAGGAGAGAAATTCCACTTTTAACTATCTCACCTCTGAATTTTGTCAGCATTCTGGTATACTTGCTGCCTCTCCAGACAAAACAAGAGGAACTCATTTTTGCTATGTGTCTATGCAAGCCACGACAGCCAAGGCTGGAGAGAGGAATTGCAAAGTGATTCCATCTCCTATCTCTTTGCCCTCCTCTCATTAAAGCTCTAGCAGATCACAGAAAGAGTACAATATCCTCAGCAACAAGGAAGGCTTTTACTGGTGAAGAAGTGTGAATATTGGCATTTAAGAATAAAAAGTGGCCTTCAGAAGAATTGAATTCCTCAATATTTTCACAGATTAAAAACTGGAAAAAAATCAGTTCTGCTTAAACTTCTGTAGATGTCACTTCAGCAATTTCAAAAATGTTTCTCAACTGTTTTCCTCACAGAACTGTATATACCCTACATTTTAAGTAATTTATACAAAGGCCTGTAACACTTGCAGATGTCGTGCTTCCACAGAAGGGTCAAAATATTCCATGAAAATGGCATAATTATTTCTAAGTCCTGTATAATATCTCAATGATTTTCAAAAACATGCACTGCGAATGGTAAGATGTGCCCAACCAGCTTACCTCTTCTGCTAGTGCTGCGTTTCATACCAGCATCCTCCACCCCTGCAAAGCAGCCCTTCTGAACAAAGTGTGGTGGTACTGAGGAGCACTGTCACTTTTCACACCCAGAAGTCAGTCATGCTGTTTTAGTCGAGGATATAAAAGGGTCTCTAAGTTACAGTTAGTCTTTAAGGTAACATCAAGAAAATACCAAGCAATTTTACCAAGATGTTTTAAGTTCAGTCTCTTCTCTGTACTTGATTTCTGCTACTGTGCTCTTCAGAGAGGTTGGATGTGCACATAGAGTGAATCTGGTATTTCTGCTTGCATCCAGAGCCAGAAATCTATGGCTCATGCATGCTAATACCCACTTCCTGTTATCATTATATCCTACCAAAAACCTTTCTGTTTGGAAAAAGGTTCCTTTCTACTTTCATAGTCGCAAAGAAATGTGGGTGCCCTGTTCAGCCTTCCTGGGGCTGCAAAAGAGAAGAAGGTTTTGTACCTTGAAGAATATTGCTTAATGCCTGCCATCACTCGTGACAGCAGTGCTGGTCCCACAGGGAGAGTCTGTCCAGGGATTGAACAGTGCTCCCACAGTAGTTTTGGAGATGAGTCCACCATAGGAGACACTACTAAAAATCTGAACATACACACTCATTCAGTCTGCTAGAAGGGAATAGTGGGACTCACATATGTCACTCACTGCTTCCTCTGTAGGAGTCTGTGAATTGTCAAAACACAGACCTGCTTTGATGAGTCTGAGTCTATCATGTCATTTGAACTCTGTTATTTTTAACTCCCCTACCTCAGCATTTGTGGCAGACACTTCTGTTGCCCCAGATCATAAAAGCCAGCACCAGCCAAGTTCCTCCAGCCCTGCCTTGCTGGTGTAACTGCGCATCTGCTATGGGTGAGGACAAACTTGCCTTTACAGGGCTATGATTACATCCTCAAACAAACCAAAGACAAACCAACCATGTACCTTCTCCCCATCCCCAGGAACAGCTAGCTGTGCAGTTCTGCTCCCATTACATGCCAGAGGACTGTCCAAGGAGACCTCAGCTAGTCAACCCCTACACAAGCAAAACTTGACCTACCTGGAGTCACCACAGCATAATAAAATGTTCCCAGTTGCTCTGTATTCGTTAGGCATTGTCACTGTCAAGTGAGACAGCATAGGTGCCGTCTCTGAGCTCTGAGTCACCAGACCAAGGGCCTGAGTGGTGCCTGTCCTCCAAGGTATATCCACCCATCACTGTCCTGACTGCATGGCTCCCACAGCACCCATCACATTCCCTGGGAGGTGTTCACCACAGTGCATGTACAATTTGCTTCTCCTAAGTCTCAGGAGCAACATAGGGCCCCCACTGCCAAATCCTATGGTGGCCAACAGCTGGTTCCGAAGGACAGTTTGACAGGTAACTCACTCCTCCAGAAGGCAGATGGCACTTAGTTAGAAGTCATTTGGGATGTGGCTGCAGGTGGCTCTCTCACAGCTCTTCGTACATCAACACCTGCATACATCCCCTCAGAAAAGCAGTTGGGTTGTGGCTGACATTAACAAGCACAAATTGTCATCCTGTCCTGGCACTGCCATCTGCTGAGTAGAAGTACTGTGCCAGCACATGCCAATCCGCCTCAACCAAAACCAGTGTCAGTATGGATCTCATAAATCCTTTCAATTCTTCTCTTTCCCTTTTGCACTGGATGGAGGTTACTGTAAAAAATGTAATAAGCTGAAATGCTAGAAAAGGTCAAAATAATTTAGAAATAAATCACAGACATAAAATGGAGTACAAAGTCCCTCTGCTCGAGGGCTGACATCTCTGGCAGGAAACACAGCTACAGAGCACTCACAGTTGTACTGGCCATGGCAACAAATGAAGACTAAAACAAATATTTGGGACTTTTATCTTTGAAAAACACTTCACAAGTATTAAAGCAGTCAGAAAAGCAAATCTACTGGGCAGGCCTGTATCTCTTTACTGCATAGTCAGTGCAAAGCCAGTGGCAAAGGCACTGACTTTCTCTGCGACAGCAGTTTAGCTCCTCGGAAGAGGTATAATTCCTGACAACTTAAGCAGTGGATGGACAGGTGTAGGATTTTATTTGCCATTGGCATGAATTGAGTAAATTTTCTTATCCACTACAATGTTAGCAGTTGTATTTGAGCCTGTATCTTCCTCCTGCAAGATTTCATACATTTGCCATGTGTGGTAGCTCAAAAGACGGCCACCGCACCTTTCAACAAATCAGCTGCATTCACACTTCATTGTCAGTGTGCATTAGAACTTTTTTGACCTAGACTTAATAGGCTTGAAAAGATTCATAGCCCTCAAAGGACTGAGTATCTACCTACTTGCTAGCAAGCTTCCTATTCATGCAAACTTTTCTTGTGTACAAATCACATAAGAGGCTACTAAGCCTTTCACGCTTTAAAAGCGTGGTTACAGGTGAATGTAGGAATTCATACAGTCTATCCCTCCTGCTGTGCTGGTTAATGTGAGTTATTTGGGAATTTATGTATGCATTTAACCACAAGACTTGGGATTGTGCAATGTTGTATTTCAACTACTAGTGTCACATGTTGGTCTGACTGGAGTTTTAGGCTTCTCAGATTTATCTGTCTCATTTTGGGCTGAAGTTTCCTCTGATCCATTTCATTCCCAAGGTGGTCTGAGAAAAAAAAATCTGATCATGGTTATTTCTGAATTCTGCTTCCATATAAGCTATATGACTTCTTCATGTTTCAACCGCAAACTGTTAAGTCAATAGCTAAAACATTACATACTGTTTACTTTCTAGTTCTTCTGTATGTCATGGTCAAAGCTGAGATGACTCCACTAAACTTTGGAGGTTATATGAAGGGAATTCACATAATGAATATGCTTCTCACTATTTGTGGTTGACTGAACAGAAAGTTTTCTAAACTGCCCCAGAATCACCCATCCATACACTGTCTGACTCCAATAACAACACCTCCATATGAAAGCACTGAGGTCTGTATTGCTCTTTCAACGCCTGCTCTCTCTGACAGAAGATTCTGTGGTCCTTCGGATATAATGGAAAGTTCCTAAGTGCTCACATGGGAAAAGCTGGTGACTTAGGGCTGCTTGGCTAAGAGAGACTTTGGCTATGAACACTTGTGCTTTACCAGCTGATGAAAGAGAGACTTTACAGGCTCCTACTTCTTTTCCTTTTAGGGAATTTCTATCCAAAACTCTTCTCTGAATTAGTTTGTTAAATCCAGAGTTGAAAGTTGGGAAACACTTCATTAGATGACAAAGATTTGGATTAAATTAACACATCTACAACTTCCTTTATTCTCTGCTTCAAAATTAAACAAGTCTTCAGAAAAAAGCCACAGAGGAAGTTACACCGTCCTGAGGCTGCTGGGTTAAACAAAAATTGTCTTCTGATGTCTTTGAAAATCAAACTGTGCCTTCACACACAATAAAAGACCAACGAAGAACAAAGCCACAAGCCAAAGCTCCTTTTTCCCACCCCAGTGTACTTTCAGATAAAAGGAAATCAATAGTAGCTGTGTGATTCACATCAGAAAGATCAGCTTATTTATGTATGAGCGCAGCTCCCCAACACCCTGAGGATGTCTCTGCCTCCCTAGGAGCAGGTCACCCCAGCCTGAGGGCAAGAAAAGCCCACCACAGAGTATTCAGTAGTGACATGAGCTTTTAATCTCCGATAAATTGAAGACTTGGCGGAAGCAGGTGAAAGGGATGCAGATAGTTTTGTTATTCCTTATAGCTGAGGAACATATTTTTAAATTCCTTTCTGTGCAGCAAATCTCAGAGATTTCCTTTGTGTTCTAGCTTTCTTTGTTCTGCAAAATTAATTTCTCTGCTTGAGAGGTTTTCCTCCTTAGGGCAGGATGGAAATATCTTCCTTAGGAGCAATGTCCCATTGTATTTATATACACCAAGCAATAGACAATATAATTATGTTTACCAAGGTATTCTAAATTGCTGAATGACACATATTTGGATTTCTGTCCCACACTGAAGTCCCAAAGTAGAGGCCAGACCTTTGCAGCAAACACTGGCAGCTTTAGCATTGTCCTGCAAGGCGCTTGCTGACATGTGGGTCTCGCTGTTAGCTTGTTTCCACAGCACTCACTGTCTCACTGACCCTGGGAACCAAGAGAGAACATGAGGTGTCAGACTTCAAGAAGGTACCCTGTCCTTCACAAGACAGCACTAAATAGCAGAGGTAAGGAACTGCAAAACATCTTTGTCTGCTTAGAAAAACGTGTGTCTGCTTAGAAGAACATTTTACATTATAGAGGCCGATGCCCATCTTCACCGACTTTATTGGTGCAAGCATTTCCAGTTGCCAGCAGCTCTTCCTTGTCATATTTCTGGGTTAGAAAAAATGGCAATTTACTTCAAATACCTGTTTTCAGATCCAAACTTATTACAAATCCAAGCTCAACTCCACCTCTGATGCAGAGATACCAAATGCTGCCTAAGATACTTGGCACACACAACCACCAGATTTAACCAGAGGAAGACTAAGGGACCTTCCCAACTCCCAGACTGTTTGAATTTTCTTTCGGAAAAGGAAATACTTCCATTTTTACAATGGAATCACTCGTGACAGAGGCCATGAAACACAGACCCCTGGGCAGGACTTTGAACAGAGTACACAGAGCCATTAATATCTGTTTTTCTCCCTTCAGTTTCCAGAGTTCTCTCCCTGAACAAACAATTCACATCGTGAAGATGCTCTCTCCATGACCACTTTAGTGACAGCAGAAATGTTAACTGTGACACGCTTTGTCATGTTTTATTTGAAAGTTTATGGGCTGCATCTCACAGATATTGTGGTCACAAGCACCGACATAAATTTTGTTGCAATATGAAACAGTTTGTATAAGAAGTACAAAGAAGCTTAAATACAAGATAGTATTGAAATGCAGTATGATTCAGTTCATACTGGGCATGAACCACCTGTGGAAAAGCAGGAAGAACATCATTTTTCCATTCCCTTCTTTCTAGGAATCAAAGATGACTATCTATCTGGGAAAGTACAATATTTTTTCTAATGTTCTGTAACAGAAATTGCAAGACCATAGGGAAGTACAAGTACATAACAAATGGTTTTAGAAAATCACGTGTTGTTCACACTGCTCCTGTAGAAAATTTGGTCTGCTGGGATACCAGAAAACTCCTCAGTCAAAGGTGTACGTCTGCATCTATTCTCTGCCAAATACCAAACTCCAGAACAACTGAATGAGAGACAACTTTACACATGCTCTAAATTTCCTCTAACCCCTTAAAATACTGGAGGCTCTGAGGAATACATTAACAGAATGTACACAAAATCTTAACAATCTAGATATGGACACAGGGACCACATAGCATAACGTAACGTCTCTTTCATAGCTCTGTACCTCAAAGAGGGAGCACTGCAGAGGAACCTATTATCTTGATCCTCTGCTAATGATAGTGGAGAGCTCCTGCAGGCTTCCAGAAGGTGATGCCTCACTGTGGCGTAAACTGCAGATGTGGATGCTCACCCCCATTAGCAAGAGGCCGTCAGCTGGGAAAACTCAACACAAAGAGGCATGCACCTCACGTGTGTCACTTACCCTGGCTCTCTCACAGTAGTCTCAACACCTTTGAAATTTGCATTTGGGAATCACCACTGAACCAGTGCTATGAGAAATAAGGAGAATTCTGGTGAGGCTGGAAACTCTCCAGGAAAAGGAATTTGGATAAGAAAAGTAGACGAATGAAAATGAAACAGAGTGTGTGTTCCCAGGAAGACAGCATGGAAGAGTTGTCTGGGAAAGGAGGTAGTACCTCCTCTATCTGCACATGCACATGGCACAAGGCAGACCCATCCAAACATAAAATACAGGGAAAAAATAAACAAATCATTGCCAGTGGTGTTGGGGAAGGGAATATTCTAGTGGCGAACTTGGTGAAAGTCTCAAGGAAGACCAAGGGCAGATTGACAATTGCATCAACTAGCCAAAGGGTAGGTACTAAAGAACTAGTCCCAGGGGATCAGTCAGACAAACACAAGGGTTGGAATGAACAGTGGATCCCAGAGAAGGATAAACACACCCCAAAAAAGTTATCATCCTGCAGCCTGTAGTAGAATATCCATTTCTGTCAATGGTCCCCATACAGACTTTTAAGAAAACAGGAGGTTTATTATTTTGCTTGTTTTAAAAATGTCTGTAACTTGATTTTGGTACTAAATTCACTTCTTCTTTTGAAACATGTGTGTGCAGAGGCTGATGGCTTCTTTTTTTCTATTTTCCATCCACAGTTTATTTTTAAACCTAACCTTTTCTTCTGAGCCAGGAGGCAAAAAAAAAAAAAATAAAGCAGTGAAAATTCCCACAAGGCAGGAAAAAAAAAAAAAAAGGTGTTGCAGAGCTCTAGTTCTTTTGAGGAAGACACAGAGTGACCTTAGTCCTTCCTCAAACCCCTGTGAGATGATCCTCTAACTTTGCCTTTGTCATGATTTTAACTCCTTCTTTCCCACAGAATGCTATAGCCCTGCCTTTCAGAAGCCTGCTACCCTGATCACATCACATATTATTTCTATCTGTTCCCCAAATCATTGCAGGTGGCTCCAATGTGCAAAAGCCCCATACCAGGCAGGCAAGCTCAAACTTTGCCTATCTAAAATCACCATCATTACATACATCAGTGGAGACTGGCACAGTACATTAGAAAATTTAATTATTCAGAAAACACTATAATCTTGAAACAATCCTTAGTGCATAGGGAAAGGGGAAAATATTTCACAGAAAGAATACCAAATAAAGGAATCTGCTTTAAACAAAACCCACTCAAGCACTTCTGTGTACAATTGATGTCACTGCTGATATGTTAAGCTGTTGGTATTACAAAGGAAAAAGAGAGCAACTTTTAACTTGCAGCTGGAGTTTAGCTAGATTCCAGGATAATATCATGGGTACAAGAAGTTTCTCATTTTTGCTTCCTTAGTCCCTCATTACAAAAAAATATTTTTTACAAAGAGGCTGATGCCTGTTAGTTTACAGTGCAACAGGCACTTAGAAACTTCACAGGGCAACAGGTGCTGGCATTAGACTTTGGGTATCAAATTTTGAATAGGCATAACTGCTCTAAATCACAAAATGCTTTGGCCTTCCAGATTCTCTTAAAACCCAGAGGCTGCATTAAGAGCCAGTTATTGCCACATGGTTAAGAAACTCAATTGGCTCTGAAGCCTTTACCCAGCATGGTTTGAAAAAAGCAACATTAGCTAGGGATGGGCAAAAGCATGCCCCACATGTGGATTGTGATTACCCAAGTCCTTTCACTTGGACAAACAGCAACTTTCACAGTCTCAGCTCTTCCATCAATGTACTGCCCAGATGATAAGCTCAGTCAACTCATTTGCTGCTTTGTACACGTTGACTTAAAACCTTTATAATCACATGGGTTTGACAGTGCAGCAAGTGCTGGTTGCTAAGCTTCATGTTTCCCCTAACACACTAACTGGGAAACAGCTGCATGAGTGGAATAACCCATTGCTCTCCCTCCTCTCCAAAAGTCCCCCACAGTCCTCACAGGCAATCAGCATGGGAAGCTACCCTCTGAAGTGCAGGTCCCAGAAAATGCAGTATTGCAGGGCATAATGCAATCCCCAAAGAGCAAAAACCTGAAGAGAAGCAGTATGCATTTTCTTGGTAGTGAGAACCCTAAGATTCCAAGTTCCATTGCTGTGCTACCAGAACAGAAAAACAATCAGCTAAGTCATCTTCCAACAGTGTAAAACTCTGCCAGCTGAGACAGACTGAAGAAGAGTGTTTGCAAACACGGTTTTCTGGCAGAGGGGCATCCATTTCTACAGCCATGTTCCCAATCACTTTCAGTGGTCCCACAGGATCCTCAGAGAAGTCTCTCTTTTTGTCCCTGGCCCTCTTAAGGTTGTCCAGTTTCCTCTACCAGCTGCACATTGAAACTCTTGACACAGTCTAGTGGAGCCCTTATTGCCCATCTGCTGGAAAAGCAAGATTTTAAGGCAGTAACAACCTTGCTGAATTTTGCAAATACTTTTTTCTCCTCACATATAATCAAGCATGTTGAGCATATGGACAAGAACTTCAGGAGTGTTGCAGCCAGGGCCAGGAGATGGCATTTTTTCTGTTCTGTTCAAAGTTCTGTCAACAGAGAGTAAGATGATTTTGTTTCTAGAAAGCACCATGTCTGTGGGTTGCTTCTCCTGCGGCACAACCAGACAACTGCTGGTTCACAGTTTTCAGACACGTTAGGAGAGACTCCACCTTCTGGCATCTAGGCACAATGAAGCTTCTGAAGAAGGATTTCCCAGTGCTATGCTGAAACTTGCTGTGTATCATCGATCAGCAGCTTCTTTTTCATCCACAACAGAAGTAGGCAAAAGCCCCTTTACCAGTTCTTTCACATGGTTTATATGAAATTCAGAAAACTTTGTGAAGTGCATACATTTTTCCCATTGATTTATACACAACTGAAAAGATTATTTTTCTTCCAATCTTACTCTCCACTATTTTTTTCCAAGTGAGATAAGACATGTGATGGCCCAAAAGAGCAGAATCTTCCTCCACTGGTGAACTCCTACTCTATAACGCTCCTGCAGATACAGGGTTTGCAATTTGGTTGTCTTTCCTCCTACGGTTTCAAAGGCTTGCAATTTCCATTTGATTAAAGCATGGAAAAGGCTAGAAGCATTTTTCTGCCTGACTATTAGAGATACATCTTCAAAAGGACTTCATAATCCTCTTCTCCTGATTTGCAGACTCGAGTTGCTGGTGAATGCACCACAGCAACTTTCCTTTATAATCTCTTTTCACCTCTGTAACATTTCTTTGTGTCACTACAACACAGAGGCTGGTCTATACTGCTTATGTGAGCACTGCTAGAAGAGCAATAAGGCCACTTGGAATGGCATGCCTGTTAATTCAAACCAACACTACAGCACAGCACAACACGGTTCTTAAGGGAGATTAGGAGGCCTGCCAAATCTTATAAATTGGTTATAAACTCTTCAGAAGGGTCAGGCAAGGAAGCAGAGGCGGTGGGGTAGCCCTGTATATCACTAAGTATTTCAGTTGTCTAGGGATTAATGATGGTGATGATAGGGTTGAGTGTTTGTGGGTGAGAATCAGGTGGAAGGTCAACAAGGAAGATATCATGGTGGGAGTCTGTTACAGACCACCCAGCCAAGATGAGGAGGCAGATTAAATATTCTGTAAGCAGCTGGACAAGTCTCAGAATCACTAGTCCTTGTTCTCCTGGGAGACTTCAACCCACCAGACATCTGCTGGAAATACAATATAGTGGAGAGGAAACAGTCTAGGAGGTTCCTGGAGTGTGTGGAAGATAACTTCCTGACACAACTGGTGAGTGAGACAGCTTTGTTCACAAACCTCCTGTTTGTGAACAGAGAACGACTTGTGGGTGATGTGATGGTTGGAGTATGTCTTGGGCATAGTGATCCTGAAAGGATAGAGTTTTCAATGCTCAGAAGAGTAGGGGGGGTGTGTGTGTGTGTGCAGCAGAACTGCCACCTTGAACTTCCTGAGGGCTAACTTTGTCCTGTTTAGGAGCCTGGTTGACAGAGTCCTGAAAGGCAAAGGAGCCCAGGAAGGCTGGACATTCTTCAAGAAGAAAATCTTAAAGGCATAGGAGCAGTCTATCTCCATGTGCCAGGTTGTCCAGATTTTTGTTAACTAAAACATGCCAAAAAATTATCTGTCCATCTAATAGCTGTTTTTTCTGTATTCAGCCATGCTTAAATTGTACTGTATGGATAATGTTTTAAGAGGATATATTTGGATCATCATTTTAGTGTTGTGTAATTCAGCCGGGTACATTTATTCTTCGCTACTTATCAAAAGAACAGAGAAGTGTTTCCAAGTGAGAGTCATCACTCTGAAGAGATAAAATACTCTTCTGTGACATTTGTGATAGCCATATTCCAGTTTCACTCTATAATGCTGAATTCTTTTTTGTTTTGGATGTGAAAAACATTTTTTAAGACTAAGAATTTTTTTAATCTAAGTATGGATATTTTTAATTTCAAATGTAAGGCAAGAGAAAGACAACTGAACATTTGCAATGATCAATTCCCTTCTGTGCAGTTCCAGTGGTATTAAAACAATCAATTCTTTCCTGGTTCTCTTCAGGGTCGACATGTAGCTGCTATGGAAAAATTGTTTAAGCTATTATGGCATCAAATCTTCTTTCTTTTCTTTCTTTCTTTCTTTCTTTCTTTCTTTCTTTCTTTCTTTCTTTCTTTCTTTCTTTCTTTCTTTCTTTCTTTCTTCTTTCTTTCTTCTTTCTTTCTTTCTTTCTTTCTTTCTTTCTTTCTTTCTTTCTTCTTCTTTCTTTCTTTCTTTCTTTCTTTCTTTCTTTCTTTCTTTCTTTCTTTCTTTCTTTCTTTCTTCTTTCTTTCTTTCTTTCTTTCTTTCTTTCTTTCTTTCTTTCTTTCTTTCTTTCTTTCTTTCTTTCTTCTTTCTCTTTCTTTCTTTCTTTCTTTCTTTCTTTCTTTCTTTCTTTCTTTCTTTCTTTCTTTCTTTCTTTCTTTCTTTCTTTCTTTCTTTCTTTCTTTCTTTCTTTCTTTCTTTCTTTCTTTCTTTCTTTCTTCTTTCTTTCTTTCTTTCTTTCTTTCTTTCTTTCTTTCTTTCTTTCTTTCTTTCTTTCTTTCTTTCTTTCTTTCTTTCTTTCTTTCTTTCTTTCTTTCTTTCTTTCTTTCTTTCTTTCTTTCTTTCTTTCTTTCTTTCTTTCTTTCTTTCTTTCTTCTTTCTTTCTTCTTTCTTCTTTCTTTCTTTCTTTCTTTCTTTCTTTCTTTCTTTCTTTCTTTCTTTCTTTCTTTCTTCTTTCTTTCTTTCTTTCTTTCTTTTTCTTCTTTTTCACATGTGTACATAAAGATTGCATAAAACAACATTTTCAAATCTTTACTGATTTTTTGATGACAACTTTTTCAAAATATGTATCTTGTGCACAGCTCTGGTTCAATTAAACTGAGGATCATGGTCAGCTAGAAAAACATACAATTCACCTTAGGTTCTTCATTGAAAAATGGTTACAGTTAAATTTCAGTGTGGTTCTCCCATCCTGAGCAGCAAGGATTAAGTGACTGCTCAAGGTATACCACTCCAAAGAATTGTTGGAAATCCTTGTCTAAATGTAACATCTGAGAATTGCCTGGACATGTTAGGCACATCTTTCAAATTAGCTGCACTGGAATTAAAGCTGATGCATCAATTGCTGCATGTTGCTTACTCTTAAGACATAAAACAGGAGTAGGAGGATTCCATGAAGCATCTTGAAACACAGATGCTGCATTTCAAACAAAATTCTGTTCATTTTCTCCCTTCCTTCTTTGAGATCTTAAACAGGAGAAGGTTGATTGATAGCTCTGGGGGCTGCATCTAGCCTGAAATGTACTTTAAATTGCTGTCTAGGAATACTCTCTGGGATTCAGCCTCACTACACTGAGAGGTTGATTCATGTGTAAGGTACATTGACAAGTGTGCAGACTCAAATCTGAACTTGGCAGGCTTTATTAAGACACCTGTTGTGTTGAATAAAAATGATCTTACTCGTCTCCTCCAAATATCTAGGGCTGAGCACGTTGAAGGGGAAATTCAAATTGTAACTGCTCAGCCATGGTTAGTTGTGACTAAGGAATGATCTGGCATGGAGGGCAAGAAGGCCTATCTGCAGAAGGGCTTAAACTGGCTGATTAGGTAAGACATGCTGCAGTGTTGTCTTGTAACTGTTGTGGAATGTGAGTGCTCAGGGGCCACTTTTGGTAAACAGAGCTGTCATGGGGTATGAACAAACACCAGGCTGGACAGCCTGATGCCGATGCTCACATCACAGGTGCTACTATGTGTATTAGGAATCAGTTTTTGTGGCATCTTTGCACACTCCTTGAAGAACCACTTGTAGTAGTAGGACTCTGTCCAATGCATTGTTCATTAAATTTTTCTATATAAGTACAAACCTGTGTTTAATTTGCCTTAAGGGGTAGAATAAAAATTCCCCAGCAGTTTGGTGGCAGACATAGGATTGCTGCACACAGACAGAAGCAGCCTGACTGGAACAGAAAGGGTCACCCAAATCGGGGCCACCACAAGAGGTAAGAGAGCCTAATTTCAAAGTCTCACTTGTGTGTGGACTTCTGCTCTCTCATGCCTCCTAGCTGGCCAGCAGTAAGTGAATCCTGTTATTCTAGTTTGTGCTTACAATATAAAGACTGGGAAGAAATTAAGGGATACAACTGCCCAGAACCTGCTGATTGATGCCCAGCAAGGTCCTGAGTAGTGAGAGCCAGAGACCCCAAGAGCCTGAGCCCAAGAACCAGGCTGAGCCAAAGAGCCAGGCAGAGCCTGAGAGGGTGATTGCACCAGAGCCAGAGCGAGCCTCACGAAGCAAGAGAGTGACTGAGCGAAAGCAATAGCGAACCAACATGGCCCCCAGACCCATGCCCAGATTTTATACTGAGCATGACATTTTATGGAATAAAGTACTCTTTTTGTCAGTTTGAGTCAGCAGTCCTGGCTGTGCCCCTCCTGTGAACACAGGGACAGTATGAGAAACTGAAAAAGTCCTGTACTTGACACAAACACTCCTTAAGAACAACTGAAAACATTAGTATTACCAGTATCCTTCTCAGCAGAAATCCAAAACATCGCCTCATAGTAGCTACTTTGAGGGAAATTCACTCTATCCTGACTAAAACCAGCACAGGTGATCAGGTCAAAGGTCTGTCTTCTCAGCAATGCCTGAACTCTTCTCTTTCTATTCCTTTGCCATGAATAGCCTTAACTATGTCCTTCCTCACTGACAAGAGTTGAAAATGAGTTGGGAAAAAGGCTCCTTGTAAAGGGCTTAATGTGAAAACATGCTCTGTCACAATGTTGTGCTGGTCCCTGACAAATGCATCCGAAGACCCCCACAGCGATGAAGGCTGCAGAAAAGAGGGCCAGGATACAGGCAGGGATAACAAGAGAACAGGAGGTCTGTACTGGTACTTGGGGGACCTGTGATTGTTCTTGAGAACCTAGAGAGCAGTGTATGCATGTGAAAGTGTATGTGCTTTCAGTAATGGAACTTACATCCCCATTAGCCAAACGGGAGGAAGGGGATTTGGAAGTCTGTTTTATCCTGGAGGTGGGTGCTGCTGACATCAATGCCATCTCTGTGGCAGCCTGACTGGCCATGGCAATGTCCTGTCTCTGTGTGTGTCTCCGGGATACATGCTCAGCTTTGCTACTGGCTGAGCCTGCAAAGAGGAAAGCATCAGCTGTGTCTCTCAGCATGGGCAGGGGCCCTGATCCCTGGTCCCTAGGCTGACCCCCAACAGCCAGGTGGCAGGGTTCCTGGCTGATGCTGCTGGGGAAGACAACCACACTCCTAATGTCCCTTAATGGCTTTGTAGTCAGCAGGATCTGGTCAAGCTGTGTCTTTTCCTGAGAGTATGTGCATATAATTCTTGTGTGACGGGACTGATCCTTTACAAACGAGCCGGCAGTGTTAAATTTGTAACCAATGATCTAGGGCTTAAGGTGGGCATCCAAATGGAACCTGTATTAGTAAACTTTTGGATTAATTGGAACAATTGGGTTGAAGTAGTGAATTGGGAAGTAGTGAATGAACTCCTTATTTTGCTTTTTTTTTTGTGTGTGCAGTTTTTACTTTACCTACTAAACTGTCTTTATCTCAACCCATGAGTTTTTTTCACTTTTACCCTCCTGACTCTCTCCCATCGCACTGTGCAGCAATCAAGTGAGTGGCTGTGTGGGGTTCAGCTGCTTGCTGGGGTTAAACCACAACAAGCAAAAAGCCTTTTTTCTCTTCTACCCTCTATCTCTGCCCCATGGCAGTAGCTGAACATGCCTGGCACTATTCTCCACCTTCTCCAAACCCAGATGTGTTCAAGGGAAAGGCAGGGAGACACCCCTTCACAGTGGTCTGCACAGAGAGTATGCTGTACATGCTTGATCATAGGTGCAGCCAGGCTGCTCCCTGCAATCTGTGGCTGCCCATGGTAGTGGGACAGTGCCCCAGGCTGGTCCAGCCCACCACACCCCATGTGGCAGTCCCACAAGGTGCAGGGTGAGCTGCTTGTGGCACTGACGTAGAGGCTACTTCTCCAGGTAGCCTCTGACTGACCAAGGATGTCATGGCCATGCCCCTCACGATGTCCTGCTGGGCTATGCTGTGCTCAGGAAAGAGCAGGACATGAGCCTCTGAGGGGTGGCATGGGGACAGGCAGGTCCCTCTTTGGGCATTTCTCCATCCAGGCAGAGAAAGGTGATTGAGGCGGGCTGTTTGAGGCTGTCTGCTTCTCTCCTGCTCCAAGGAAGAGACCTCCATCTGTGGCTAGTGCTGGGCAGAGCAACACAGAGGACAGAGAAGCTTGCCAAAAAAAGAGGAGACCCAAGGGCCTGCAGGTGTTTTCTTTTGCTGCATAACCTCCGTAGCAGGACAGGACAAACGTTGATGCAAGAGACCGAGCCTTGGGTAGCTAGGTGCCCTGATTAAAGTGACATGTAGCCTGACACTGCGGATGTGCTGGGCCTCTTTCTCTGTGTGCCATGGGAACTGGCCTTCTCTAGCATGACACTCACTGCTGCAACACCAGTAGAGGGAGGAGCTGAACATTCACAGCATGCAGAGAGCATGGCCATGGCACTTGACAAGCTCTGTCCCATATACCTGGTTGGCTGGGAGGAGGCCAGCTACATGATGTCGTGCTGCCAATAGTTCTGCTATACCTGTTCCTGGGGCAGGGAGAAAGCCAAAGTGCCCCTCCTACAAAAGGAGGGTGACCTCCATCCTCCTCTGGGTGTGAGTGGATGACAGATTTGAAGAACATGTCTTCAGACCATCTTTGGAGTCACTGGTCTTCTTCCACCAAGCAAGGGGAGATTCTGGCTGCCCAGCTGCCCAGAGCTGCCATCACCCTGCAACATTCCTGCCATCAGCTGCAGGGCTGGTGCCAGGGGATCCAGTAGGCAGCTTCCAGACCTGCATCTGGGCACACCTTTTATATGTATACCCAGCTGTCTACAGATCCTGCTGCCCTGGCTGAGCAGGAGGCTGAGGTGGATTACAGTGTAGCACACCATCATATCCACACCGTAGCCCTTTGGGCTGGACAAAAATCTACTGTTCCAGGAGCTGCTGCAGGTCTCCCCCTGAAGCTGCACACCAATGTTCATGCACTAACTCATCAACGTTCTTATGTGAGGGTGCAGGGGGAAGGCCCACCATGTGCTGGGACAGTGGGACACACATGCTTCCATGGCAGCACCTTCTCTGCTCCCATTCCCATGTTCAGGGAACAAGAATGCCCCAGGAGGGTCCAGAGGAGACTATGCTAGTGCCTTCCACCCTCAGTCAGGGCAGTGAATGCTCCTGTATCCTGAAAACCAGCTACTGGGGGCCTGGTGTGACTGAGAGGCTCAGTGCCAGTGACTGGAATGGGACCGTGGGTCACAGCCTGTGTGCCTGCTGCTGGCTGCTAGAGAATGTAAGTGTCTGTATCATCCTCAAAGCTTGTGTGTGTGAGGGGGTGTGTGTGTGCTTGTGTGGGTGTGTCATTCAATGACAATCTTCAAACTGGACGAGCTGGAAACAGGGAGACCTCAGTCCAGGCTGGGGCATCAGACAGGCAGATCCCTGCTGGTATTTGGGTGAACCTGCAAGTGTAGGGTGCCTGTAGGATGACAGCTTGTGAGGAGGAGGGGACTTGGCTGTCTGTCCTTGTGTTTATGTCTGTCCTGTATGTGGTTGCCTGTGGCAGTGCTTGTGACCAGCCATGTCAATGTCCCTTGTGTGTCCCTGTTTGTGTCGCTGGGACATGTCATCAGCTTCTCTGCTGGTTGAGCTTGCAAATAGGAAGGCAGCAACTGTGTCCCTAAGCCTGGGCAAGAGCCCAGGTCCCCAGGGCACTGGGCTGGGCTCCAGCTGATGTTCCTCACATCCTTTAGCAGTCTACCTTTTCCTAGACATATGCAGTCTGTTGTCTTTTGGCTACACTCTACCTCCAAAGGAGCCCAGGGAGGGTCTGCGGTGAAGTAAGGAAATCTTTCTGTGGTTAGGTGTGAACATCCTAGGGAAGATATCTCCAA
Source organism: Rhynochetos jubatus (assembly GCA_027574665.1). Lineage (NCBI taxonomy): Eukaryota > Metazoa > Chordata > Aves > Eurypygiformes > Rhynochetidae > Rhynochetos > Rhynochetos jubatus. The sequence goes on along the minus strand of CM050690.1, from coordinate 68,778,658 downwards.
ATTTCTGCCTGAGAAATAACAACCTGCCATCTCTGGCATCTGCACTCCCTTGCTTCTCTCTTTTGCAGTTGGTTCTCTATCAGCTGGGCCCTGAGGGAGTCAAAGGATCCCAAGCTGTATAGACAGAGGATCAGAGAAGAATTGTATCCTAATGAAGCTGTTTTTAAATGAAATTGCTCTGTTAGTCAAAGCAGGTGGTTCCAGTAGCTCTTCCTGATGTGGCTGGAATTAATATTGATGAGTTTAACCAATACCTTTATGATCAGGACCTCATCCTGTGGATGGAATTAAATGCAGTCAGTCTAGAGTTGTGATGAACTGAGAACAATATACTTGGAGAAGCAGAGGGCATTAATTTAGCTGCTTTCCTGTAGCTGCTGCAGAACAACATGACTGTCCACCTACCTCCGGGCAATGTGAGAGAATAAGCATGGCTCCCTGAAGGGCTGAAGACCCATGGCCACTCTTGACTGCTGCTCCCTCTTCTCTTTCTCTGTACAGCCAAGTGATACCATGTAGCCGCTCTGATGAAAGTAATTTATTTATTTGTTGGTTTATACTGTAGGCAAACAGGCATACAAAGACAAACATCGGAAATCTTTGGTAGGCTGGAAGGCAGTTTTCAGGCCATCGAGGGCCAGGAAGAGTTCAAAGAAGTCTGACAGCATGCAGAAATGTTCTGGATCTGAGAAAGGTGTCATCTTCCTGAAACATCTGCTGTGAAGTGCTTCTCCTCCACAATTTTCTTCTTGGTTAGACCTTTCTCCGTGTCAGCTTTATTCTATTTTTACTGGATAGAGTACAACTCATAGCTTAAATAACTTGTCAGATTATTAGAAGCAGTATGTTTCTATCTCTCAAAACAGGAATGAAAGTAGGGAAAAGAAATGTCAGCACTTTCAAATTGGATTACACTAGATTGTTAATTTCATGGGGGCTTCTGCTTAATTGAAGTATTTTAGAATTGTGGTATCCTTTTAGTACTCTGCGTGGCCCCCATGCTCTAGAAGGGGAAGGAAAAAGCCAATGTTTTTTCATGCCTGCCTATTCCTAAATGTCAGTGTGAATAGGCTTAAATTTGTTCTCATTTCTCAGTAGGCACTTTAGTTCCAGGCCATTTAAGAGGGCAGTTACTCAGATTTGTCTGCTGTCACGCAGACTGGAGGGGAGGAGAGAATGTTATTTCTGCAGTGTTATAAAGTGCAGCACTCACCTACATTCATAATTAACAGCACAGACACACATGCTCTGCCTAGCTTCTCTCTCTTTGTATGAGCTTCCTTGTTCACTTACATCCAGGGATCATTTAGCTACTGTTAAGGAACGGGAAAGATGTCAAGGTGACAGTCTGTGATGATTCCCATGCACACTTCCTCCCAGACACTGCATTGCTACTCCAGTACAAACACCTCTTTCTTTTTGATAAAGCAGCCCTAAGGCCAAGCACATCCAGACATTACTCTCTGAAGTTTTTACCATTCAAGTCTGAAGGTGGTTTATTAAACAATAAATCATCAGGAAGAAAGCCCAGGAGTAAAGGTAGAAATCCAAAAGCTGTCTCTTCCTAGTATACCTTAAAAACAACCTGGACTGGGTTTAGTCAGGAAAGAGTTAACTCTGTTTACAGTGGCTGCTATGAAGCTGTGTTCCTTGGTTTACACTGACGGAAGTACTGATAGGGTCTTAGCTGGTGCTGGGGAATGCCTGCACTGAATTTAAGGTCTCTCTCAGCTTCTGATACTGCAGTTGCTTTCCCAACTCTCTGTTGCTACAGGCAGTGTGGGGGGACACACAGTTCAGACAGCTGACCCAAACTGGCCGAAGGGGTATTTCATTCCATAGTACATCATTCTTGGTACACAGGCAGGAAGTGGGTTCAGAAGCCATTATATTTTCACTTACACGTTCACTTTCTCTTTCTTACACTTTCTAGCACTCCCCCTAACTCCTTAATTAGCTGCTTTGTTAACTCCTTTGCAGGCTCGTTGGTGAAGTGAGTTGGTGGGTCTGTTAGTTTTCCCAGTGATGCTGTCACTGACAGGGCTCACCCAGACTCTGCTGTGATCGCTCTTGGGCTGCAGCTCTCGAGCTCTATGGTTCTGACTCTCACTTCTCAGGACCTGTTTGCGCATAAGTCAGTGGGTGGTGATCAATTGTATCATATTGTATCATATGTTTTATTTTCTATTATTTTAATTACTTATTATTAGTATTCTTTTTATATATCCATTTATATTTATATTATTCATTTATATTCAATTAGTAAATAGGTCTTATCTCAATTTTACAAGCTCCCTTGTCTTTTTCCTCTGATTCTTCCCTGTGCTGGAGATGGGGAGGCGGGACCTGTGAGAGCAGCTTGTGGTATTTTGCTAGCTGGAGTTAAACCATGACACAACCAAAAAACTCTCCCCAAGCACCCTAAACTTAGGGTAGACCCAGGGCTTCACAGTTTTTGCAAGCAGGGAAGCTCACCAATGGAAGCTGACTTTTACAAAGCTGTGCTGACTTACACTTCAGCAAGATCTGTGATCCTGGATGAGAATTCCTCTCTTTTCAGTGGTAATTAACCTTCCCTTCCCAGCAGGACTATTACTCCTGTCTGCCTGGTGCATTTCATTCATTGAAGGATAATGCAATCTGTAGCAGGTGTTTCCAAGCACTTTCCCTGCACACTGACTCATGGGTTATCTCTCAGTGTCAAATCTGCAGGTAATCATACAGCTGGCTGGGCTGCAGAGCTCTATCACGGCAAGCAAAGCTTTCATAATTACTTAGTGTCCCCATTTGTGTTTGCACCAGATGATTATGCCGTAACCCTGGCAAGACTGGTCACCTGTTGGAGGATTATCCTTTGTGTTTAAAATTAAGGTTGTATTGCAGTAAGACCAGGTAAAAGCATAGATCTGATACAAGGATATGCAAGTTGCTTCCCCGCCCCTCTCTCCCCCCACCCCCCCCTCACCCCCACCCCCACCCCCACCCCCGGTTTGCCCAATTCAAGTACCTGTTTAGCAAACCCAAGTGACATTCCTGCAGACTGAAACCATATTGCTGGATTTTGGGATAACAAGCCTATTGCTTGTACACTACACAGGAGACAACTAATAGAATCTGTCGATGCAGCCTGGGAGCTTCCCGTCACTAGGGCAGAAATATTCCTGTTGTACTCTGCCACTGTGCAGGAGGAAAGTGCAGGACCACCTGCTTCCATAGCTGACTGCAGTTATGTCAAACAATGTGCTGGGCATGACACTAGGTCCATCTTATGCTAACTGCAAACTGGCACTTCTGCCTGGGGCAGGGGCTACCATACGCACACACTTCAGGCATATTTACTTTAGTCCTTCTGCCAGAAGTGACTGTTAATGGCTGTCTTCTTGTGTTCTCTGCAGAACTGGATGTCCTTTTGTCCCATCCACTAACCCGTTGCTGTTCAGTTTTTCCCCCATCTCTGGTGTATACAGCTGCCTGCAAGAAAATGAAGGATGAAGAACAATCAGTGTGTCAGTTTGCTGACAGTTGCTGTCTTTGGAGCATTTCCTCTGAAGTGCCCTCCCAGTCTCTGTCTAAGATGAGTCTGGTGAATAGAGAGGGCAGGGAGGAACTGTGAAAATCATCTTGCCCATTTCTCACCTCGAACATCCTGGATCTTCATTCTACCTCATCTAATTGTGATGTTATGGATGAAAAGCCTGGCCTAAATGACCCCTATCTGGCAACAAGAAAATGGTCAATACTTGTGTTCTTCTTGTATCTTTGCTCTTCTCTTAGTTTGCATTCCAACTTTCACATCTCTTTTCTCTATTAGGTAAATTGTTTATTACCTATGTAGTTACCATTCCCTGCTTCCAATTTCCTGCTGCAAAGCTCTCAGCAATATTTGGCTGTTTCCTTCTTCATATTTCAGTCTGAGATCATAAGGCTATGCTATTTCACTGTTTAAAATGATACATATTTTATATATTTAATGGTAAAACAGCTATGGATGCTGCTGCTGTTTTATCAATTTGTGCAGATGCATTCCCTCTGCTTTTCAAGATACTGTAAATTTTTTTCCCCCAGTGTTCTGTTCCCATGATTAAATCAAGCAAGCTGTATACAATCTTTTGTTGGAATGTCCACAGTATATGGTCTGTTACCCACCCATCCAAGGAAAATGGTTCTCTGAAATGAATTCTGCATATTGGCTTGCTCATGTAACATTTTAACCCTGGTGAGAGCTGTAAAACCTTTTTTCTTATCCATCTTTCCTTTGTAAATTCTTTCCCTAGTGCTAGGAAAACAGTTCATGTTAAACTTAGGTTTAAATTCATCTCCCACACAACAAGGAAGAATGGTTATCTCATCTGAAAATGACATCAGAAATCTGAAAGGTACAAGCACAATTTCTTTCATTTTCTATCTGCTTTGCCTTAGTAACCACTTCTGTCTTTTTGCTTGGTGTTACAGTATCATTCCATCTGTCCTTGTTCTCTGCCTGTTTCTCAGCAAACAGATGACTAAGAGGGTAATTTTTTCAGTTTAGTGTCTTATTTGATTTTTAGACAACTTGAGGAAAGGCCATGTTCTTTACACCATTCTGTCCTTTATGTCTAGAATCTGAGGTATCTGGATACACTGACTATGACTCAGATTAATGTCAGAGTCCAGTGCAATCTGACCAGGTTCTTTTGGATAGTCCACACATGGAGGATGTAATGTTTACTATGAAATTTACTTATTTATGATAGCTGAGTTACACAGGATTTTTGATTTAGCAGAGTGATACAAAATACACTGAAAACACAATACAAATGTAAGTTACACTTAAAATTTAGTAATTACAATACACAGTTCCACCACAACATCAGTGTGATTCCCGTTACTGATGTCTATAATATGCTCACCATCATGATGCTGGATGTCCCCAGTCACACTGGGAAGGCAAATGTGTTGAAGTCAGCTCAAGCCTGTTGTTCTCTTTGAAATTTTTTTTGGTTGTCTAGTTTTCATCCTGATAAACGTAGCTGTTTATCTAAAATAAAGGTCATTCTCAAGTCCCCTTTGTGTCAAGATGAAGTCAAGTTTCTTTGCCACAGACATGGTCAATCACACCCTATGTTATTCTCTGAGCTTCACAGGCACATCACCCCTGTCTGTCTTCTCTGAGCCTTCTCTCATTATACGAGTCAGTCACAACATGCTTGCTGGTGAGTTCTGCCCATCCTCAGTGCAGAGAAACTTCATTTTTGCAGTTCTCAGCTGTCCTGCTACCAGTTCTGGAAGACCTGGTTTTGTCTGGTAGATAGGTTTGATGCTGTTATTATAATTTTTTAGTCATGATCCATGCAGTGTCAAGAATCTTTCACAAATTCACCTCTCCTGTACACAACTCTGTTTAGCCTTCAGTTTGTTGACTTTGGGTGGAAGTAAGGATGCAGACAGAACTACTGCCTTACTGAGAAGGGAGAAGAGTTGGAAATCCCTTGTAAATATTATCTCTTTCCAAGGACAGGAGGAATTCTATTTAGCAAGCTGAAAGATGATAGATCTTCAACTCTGCTTCAGGCTGTAGATCTTTATTGTTCCTTCTTCTGTTTCCAGGCCTTTCTGATCAACTTACTTTTGCCATCTTGGAGTTTCCTGGTTGGGTAACATTGTCAGAAGTGTTAAGGATGTAGCTCAGTCCTCCTTTACCACAGAGTGAAGATATTCTGGAGGAGACATAAGGAATGTGTGAATGGTGTAAAATAAGATCTAACTTCATTAGCACTGGCCAAATGTGTTGTCTTTACAGTTTGGTGTCCCAGAGTATGAAGGAGACTCTGCCATATTCCAGTTAGAGTTGGGCAGTCTTCCTAAAAGAATGAAAGGTGCTGAAACAAAGTCTGTCAGGAGTCTATCCTTAGTCCTGGGGCATTTTTATAGTGGGGACCAGGTGCAAAGTTGCAGTCTAGGTCCCTGTTCCATGGGAAATGTCCACATACAGCTGGGAGAAGAGATATATATCTGTCACTTCCTGGAGCTCAATATCTTTTTTTGGGAGAGCAGTGTCTGTGCTGTCTCTGTAACATGTGTACAATGAGTAAACATGCTTTAATATTCAAATATACCAGTCTTACCTGGCTAGTTGTGGTGTATGACCATAAGCATGACCATTTCCAGTATGTTCTGTGCCTTAAGGACATTGCCCAGAGCAAGTTGTTTAATTGGCCAGAGCAAGTTGTTTAATGTTGTATTGTCATAGTGTTTTAATGGTTTTTAAGAGGAGTCAAAACCACACTGTCTTGTTGACAGTTTTTTATACCTTATTCTATATCATGTCTAAATTCATGCCTTAGTAGCAGGCTATAATTTTATAAGAAAACTCCAAAAATTATGGTCTTTACAGCCTCTTTTAATTGCTACTCTTTATTAGAGAGAAACCATCCTTCAGTGAACCTGAAAAAATTGCAAGCTCTTTCTGATCATTTTGAAGAAATAGCCAATGACAGCAAAATGAATTTCACTATTACATTTGAGCTGGTTTGGCTGAAAAGACTTAAGATGCACACCTTAATCAATTCAAGTTATAGTAATTAAATTAGTTCCTTCCTTTGGCTATTCAGCTTCTTGTTCTCCAATAAAATTGCTGAAATTATTTTATATGGCACAACCATTGACCAGAAGAATACTGTATTTCTGGAATAGGAGATAGAAATATAAATGTATTTTAATGGAAGTTGCCATGCCAGTTGCTAGCGCTTAAATGAAATATGATTTCTTTATTGTGCAAATGGCCTGGAGTGAAGGAACACTGTGAATTACGAAAAGCTCTGTGCTGTCATGACACAACCGGGTGATGTATAACAAAGGGGAATAAATCATAATTAATAATCTCTAGATTCTATAGGTGGGTATTTTTTTAAAAAGCATCATTTGGAAAGGAAGCAAGATAGGAGAGTAGAAAGAAAACCCAGAGGACCTGTAAGAGGAAAAGAAAGGCAAGTCAGAAAGAATACTGGCAACTAAACAAACCCTATAGTGCAGATTTTTCAATTATTAGCAAACATCGACCATTAAAAGGAAAGCCTTAATCTCTAAGACTAAAAATTTGAAAGGCACAAGTGTGTTTGTACGTTTAAGTCATCATTTTCTCTTAAATTCAAAAAAGCTGAGAAACCCACTGAGGATTACATACAGTACCCCATTCAGTTTGTTGAAATAGAACAAGAGCTGCTAGGGAACAACAAGCATGATATCTGAGAGCAAGTTTTCCCAAGAAAGGCCATGGTAAATCTTCTATGGTCTAGAAAACAAGATATTGCTCACTCCTGCCTGGCAGAAACAAGCTCAAACTCCCATTGTAATCTTTTTGATAGTAGAAAATAATGAATTAAGAGGAGTTCTCTAATCACCTGGTAGTTGGTCTTTCCCATGCCCTGGAAATGGAGTGAATTATCCCAAGCCTATATAAAAGCGTACATTTCAGTGAGGCATGAGTGTTTCAGAGGTATAGGTGAACAATGGTTTTTAATGCACAATGTTGTGCGTGATCATTAGTCTTCTCAACCCACTTGAATTTAGGGACAGGTATTATGGGAATTTAGGGACCTGTATTATGACAGGTGTGCATAGCAGTCTGGTATCCTCTTAATGCATGGTTTTTGTGACAGCATATATTCTTCCATTCTGTGGGATCCTCGTTCAAAAATTAGACATTCTGCAGGCCACAATAGTAAAAAGTGTACCTGCAATGACTGAGAAAATACAAAGATGCAGTTGTTTGGTTGCAACTTCTAAATCACCAAGCAACTAATTCTGACAGGGAGGACTTAAGCCTTAATGATTTACATTTTAACATATGCAAAAAAAATTATCTATTTTCCAGTTTCATTTTGTTTTTCAGTGTCCTATTTATACTGCCTAAGCATTGTCCTTAGTGATGAGACCTCAGAGAATTAGAGAGATGTCCTGCCTGTGTGGAGTGAAAGACAGTGATAGTTAAACAAGCAGCATGGCTTAGTGGTGCTGCGTGCTCTTTGTGTCTAACACAAATGGTTTAAGGTCACTTCTAGTCTGTTGCAGCTGATGTGGTGCTGTATAGCCCTAATTTAATAATTCAGTCATTTTCATTAATAAGAAAACACTCATAGACCCTAAATGATGATATGGGATGTTTTGTATTTTTTTTTTTTTTTTTACGGGGAAGGAAGATGGAACAATTATCATTTAGGAATTTCTGAATTTGAATTTGCAATTTTTTTACTTGTTCTGTGAACTTCTGCCACAGACAGCACTTGGACCAAAGTTCATGTGCAAATATTCTGAGTGCTTTGATATCTAATCAGTACTCTCTTTCCTTTGGAGGAGAAAAATAGATCTGGGAGTTCATATATGAGTTATGCTCTCTTCAACCACCATCAGTAAAGCAGACAAATGACCCTAAAAACATTGTTTAATCTGTGGGCAAAGACAAACTTGTATAATGGCAGGAAGCTGTTCAGCAAAAAGATGAAATCGGAGAGAGATTTTAATTTGGTTTTCCCATCATCTTAATATAATAAGCAAAGCAATTTTGGACAGCAGGTCAAAGAGTCTACAAATGCAATTTATCAAAACCAAAGGGATATGTTGAGAAATGGTAGCATAGGGACCCTTTTGCATTTAAAGAAGAGGAATGTAGTAAAGGATTGCTTCCTTTTGCTCTTTGGTCTTTCTGGGGACCTCCATAGAAATGAAGCTGGAACTAATTTCTCATTCTGTAAGCTTGTTGGGGATATTGTGTTATTTTCATGATTCTTTGATCTGTTTTTCTTTAAAAAAATAGTGGATGGACATAATTCTCACACGGTTAGATATTCAGTGTTGCCAGCAGCATTATTCCAGGAGTCCTCAGTGCTGAGAAATTATTAATGTCCTAGGACTTAAGGCTTAGATCCAGAGGGCATTAAGAAAGCCACATTTCACATCTTGTCATCTAAATCCATTCCAGAAATATCCCTCTGCCTCCAATTATAGTTTCTGTACAATATGAAGTACCAAAAAATCATGTTAAACACCATCTAGTAGTCTGTAAAAATACTAGTTGCGAAAATTACCCCACCCCACCCCCCACCCCCCAAAAAACCCAACCATTTCTTTCCTAGCTCTGTGTGGCTTAGTGCTCTACTGCTAAAGGCCACTTTGCATGAATCACTTCAGTGTCAGCAGCCAGTCAAATCCTGGGGCTGCTTTGGTGAAAGCTGCCACTCACACCTGCTCTGGGGAAAGGAAGTGGACATTCAACAGGCAGCAGGTCACCAAACAACCATCTTCTGAAAGCTGTCTGCTCAGCAGACTTCTTACTGTGGCACACAATAAGGGTTTGGAACTGAAGAGAGTCAAGTACTGTTTTCAATAAAGAGCCTAGTTTTCTTTTGACAGGTGTGTAGATGGTGTGAGCAGAGCTCAGCTTTGCTAGCTGTTAGCTGCTGAGGAGCAGCAATAGCTGAAGGAACTGGTGTGTACTGAGAGTTTCATGCTGTTTCCTCACACCATACCTAGCAGGAGGGAGATCTGGTGAGACCCATCCCATGCCCCATCCTGCTGCCACCAGACACAAAGTACCCTGTCTGTTGCCATATGTTGTCCCAGCTCTGCAACAAGTGAGGTCTCCCCAAGTTGTCCTTGTCTTGGGCCTGAGTTCTGGTTGTCTCACTTGTTACCCCTGAAATTAAGTTGAAATTGCTTATGCTGTATTTGCTGCAGCAATGTGTCATGAAATGTTTTACTGATAAGTTGAAGGCATGGAGACCAAGTAGTAAAGTTGATTGCTTGGATCTTGAAGGGCAAGATTTACAAATCACCAGTGGAACACCTTCAGTTTTAACAAATGTGTTTTTCCAGGATTACCAGTGTATCAAATTTACCAGAAAAGTCTACTGTTTTTCAAACAGACCAAGTGAAGAAACACACTGTTTTAAAAGACCTTTAGTTTTGCCGAAATTAATTTTGCCATCTCCAAAGAGCTCCACTCAGCTGCCTGCCAAGTGTTTGTATGTCTTGGGAAACGTTCAGTTCAAGTTAGCTTATGAGGAACTGGGCAGCACATAGGAGAGTGCAAATGCATGCTTACTGCAAAGTGAAAATCACTGGTTCAGTGGATGCAAGCGCTTTTTTTCCCATATCCTCAGTTTGTGAGCATGCAGAATTTCAGGTATTCAGAGGATGAACCTTGAGAAATGGCCAGCCACAAAACCTCAGCATTGCTAATCTGGCCTTGATGAGTCACTGCTTGTTGGTAATTGTATTCTTAAAAGACAAGAGTGAGTCATCTTTGGCAGTACCAGCCAGGAGTCAAATTGCCTCTGGGCATAGAATTACAGGAAAGTAAAGCCAGGGAAATCCTTTTAGTGCTGCAGTAAGAGCACACAGATTACAGGTACTGAATGCTAAATGGATCAATCACAGAGTCCAGGAGAGACACATAGCTCTTAGTGCTAGCCAGCAGAAGAATTTTAGCTAGAATGTCCTAGATGACCTCTCAGTGGTAAATTATGTATGCTTGGCTGCTATTTAAGTTACTGAGATGAGGGTCTTGTCCAAAGTAGCCAGAATGATCTGAAAGCAGTCTTTGTGACAGCAAAAATTCTTATCTCAAAGCACTTTTAAATTGGGCTTAGATTCAGTATTTAAAGAAAGTGCGCAGAATGGAGATTTTCGTGTCAGAGAATCACCACCTAGGGTTTGGGACAAGGAGGAGAACCTCTTCGGAGTTTTAAAGCTGCCCTTGTGCCTTCTTGATCCTGAGTTGCTATGACAATTGCACAGTCCAACCTACTATGTCCCCATCTGTGTCCAAGCTGCTGGCTTTTGCAGCCTTATGATTCAGATTGGTACCACATCCCAGGCCTGGCCTGAAGGGCCCCAGGTCCTCATGGGAGCAGAGAACTCCTACTTATCCCTGACATCAAATGCTGGAAAAAAAGACTCTCAAACATGGATCGTACCAGTGCCCTGTTTTAATGAGTTACTCTTTTTGTTGTAGCAGTGACCAATCCTTGAAATTTTATAAGGAGACACAGTAAAGAGGCAGTTTGAAAGAAACAACTATTTAATAGCTTGGCTGTACTAACCAGCACATGCAATGCCCGGTTTATGTCACCAAGCTGAGATGGCAGATGTTGCCTGACAATTTTTATCCTACCAGTACTGCTGTGCTCACAATATTTTTCATTCTGTCTTCCAGGTCTCTCATTTCTATGATGTCCTGATAAGTTAGTGATTCTGAGAACTACAAACAGAATTGAACCATCCTTGATCTCCTTCAACTTTGAGATAAGGGAAATGAATGTAAAGTGTGTAATAAACCTAGGGCTCATTAGACAATCCTTTATCAGCTGATCTGAGTGCTGTCTGAACTAAAAGGAATACCGGTTTGAAAGTAGGAGCTGATGTGATCTAAGCCTTGTATATGAAATTGTGTGCAATATTTCACCAGATGTTGGTAAATCTGTAGGTTAGGGGGCTGGAGATAAATTTACACTGACCTATGTAATATACATAATCTACCCAATATCACTAGAGTATCTTAGCCCCTTTGGACCATGAGGACTCTTTTATAGTCTTTAAGAGAATGGCAGTGCAACAGATTTATGAAGCTATTTGTTTGACAGTGATATTCTGATTATATTCACCAGCTGAATGCACTACCTGAAACCTGATCATCTGGTTTGTATATGTGTGCAAGTGTGTTCACGTACTCTTTTTTTCATGCAATGTGAGTGATTTTCAGATCCCTGTGGATCTGCAGCCCTGATGAGAAAGTAGAATTTGAAAGACATTTATGAAAAATACTTGGTTTAAGAAAACTTGTGCCCTGGTGTGAGCACAGTGAAGAATATTGGAGTGGCTTCTGCATTTGCTGTAGCAGAAAGGAAAACAATTGTGGGCACCATCATTATGGCACTTGGATATCAATTTAGGAGAGGCAATAGTGGTGTTAGATGTTTGCTGACTATGTTGTTGCACAGCAGGTTTGAAAGCAAAAAATTGTAATGAGGTGTGTGCAAAGATGTGCCTTGTTTCCAGTGTTAGCAACAGATGTGACCCATAAGACTTGTTTCTTTCCTGGCTACCTTTCAGATGCACTGGTGAGGAGTACTGATGCAGAACCTACAGTCTGTGGGGTACAGAAGATAAGACTCCAGGGCCAGCTTTTTGTCTGCTAAATGAGAACAGTGACCTTTCCTTTCTCCCACCCTTTCTGACATTTTAGGCTGAAAGTCTTTCATGACAGAATCTGTTTTATATTACATATATCACGCTGGGCACCTTGTGCAAGCTGTTGGAAAGTGGCTCCCTTTAAAATTCTTTGGTAGTTTCTGCAGAGTCTGTCTTTTGCCATTATTTGGGAAAGGGCAGGATGACAGCAGAAAGAGGAATACAGGAAAACTCTCTTTGTAGCAATTCAGCATTCACAACACGAAGCACAATCTAAGTTGGGAGCATGGTTACCACAGTAAAATACTGAGTATGTGACAAGTGGTAGAAAAGTATGTTTCATATTCCCTTGCTGCAACTACTGGATGGGTTTGCTGCTGTATGCATTCCATCCTCCTTTGATTCACTTTCCAAGTAGGAACTAGAAGTGAAAGTTCGTCATCTGTTTCTAGCAGTTTACAAAGCATTAACATTTACTTTGTTTTTCATCTTAACAACATTCACCTATTTTTCTCGTTTTTCAGCTCAGTTTCCCTGTGCTTGCCTTGGTTCCCATTTGGATTTCAGGGGCATACAGCAGCTGCACTCCTGATCTGCTGACTAACTGTTTAATAAGAACTGCATAAGTTCTTGTTGGTTTTGCTTGGCTTCAATTCTTAAGTAGAGGAGCATGCACTGATGTCATAACTACATTCAAACATTGTGCCCTCTGCTATGCTTCTGCAGAGAGCTGCAAGTCCCAACAAATGGAGTCAGATAAACAGCAAATGCACAGCCATTGATAATTGTTGTTTCCCATCACAATTTTTATATAAACTAGATGACATACTGCTAACAGTATAAATCTAGGTTATAGCCAGCTGATTGTCAAGGCCAGATACTTATGCAAGTTTTGCAGTTCTGTGAGTTAGTGGTAACTGGGACTGCAGATGTCTCAGATGTAAACTACCAGTAACAATCAACCAGAAATTATACATTTCCCCAAGGCCTACAAGCACCCTACTTTCCTTCTATAAAGGGACATAAATCAGAGCAGGCTGCTTGTAGTTCATAGGGAGTTATTCAGTCTTTTATTAATGAAAAGCTTAATGGAATTTTTTCCATCATTCAGCATCTTTTCATATGAAACAAAACCAAAGTATCCCTGTATTATTCAAAAGTGCAAAATCCTGCAGAGCATTTTGCAAACATAAACAAGTCTTGGGTGACCTACAGAATCAAATATGCGTGTGTTTTCAGTTGCTAACAGCAGGAGTATGCCAAGAACTGAGTGAGAAATCATCCCAGGAAATCTGCCTTTTAAAATGGGCAGGTTATGTTAGGATTCATGGTGAGCCTGTGGGAGAAAGAGGTGATGTGCCATGAGTCTGGGTATCATTGCTGGTCTTGCCTAAGATTGTAGATTGTGACAGAACACTTTTAAATTGCAGAAAAATTAACAAAACAAAACAAACAACAAAAAAAAAAAAAAAAAAAAAAAAAAAAAAAAAGAAAGCCAACAGAGAGAGAGAGGTAGGGATCTAATCCGCATGTCTTTCCAATTTTTAGAAATACCTTCCATGACCAAACTAGCAACAAACACAAGTTGGCAGCTTTCCTGCTTGAAAATTCCCATATCTTCTGCTATATCGTGACTTGTGTCTTTTTCCTGCAGCTCTGAACTGTTATGTCTGCAGAAGATAATTTTGTGCTTTTTTTAACCTTCACAAACTATTGCTTGCTTTCTCTTAGTGACTCCTTTTTTACTAGATTTTGTCCTCTATTCAGCAACTGAGAAAAATACGTGTATATGCTTATATTTTAGCTGTTAGCAGCCATCTTGCAAATATCTTGGGTTAAAATCTTGTTCAGATGTTTTTTACTGGACTTCCATCAGTAAACAATATCTGTCATGAAGCAATAATGTATGGCTGTTGAATAAAATGCCCATGAGAACACTGGAAGGTGAAACTTGTACTGGGACTGTGACGTTGTAGCTCAGTAGCTGACAAACATTATCAGAAATATCCCTTTGAAGGTAATTTTACTATGGAGAGTCATTCACAGTCCTGTCCCTGGAAAATGAAAAAAAAACCAACCAACCAAACAAAAAAAAACCCACACCAAAACCACCATACAAATATGTGCATTACTTAGTCTGTATACTTACATACATAGGTGTGTATCTGTAACTTTATCTTAGTATGGTAAGATCGTGTCCTGTCTTTTTCCCTTTCTACTTTAGTTTCCCACTATGACTGCAGATGTCTATAGAAAGAATTGGAATATTTTTTTCTCATCTTACGTTAATGAAGGAGAGCAGAAATGTTGTTTGTGTTTTATCAATGAAGAAGAGAAAAGAGGTTAAGTGGACATTCTCAAGGTCACACAATGACACCTGTGGCAGACCTGTGGTTTGAAGCAGAATCTCCTGAGCCTCAGAAATTAAACTATTAAAATATCATGATATTTCAGATATAACTAAAGTGAAGACCCCCAGATCAAATGCAGACTGCTTTTTTACCCCTAAACTTAACAGCAAAATATGGGTTTTGTTCAAATGTTGTTCCTGCAATATGATAGCTCTTATCAATATACCTTGCAAATCTTGATGGGGACTGTTCACCCAGTCCCATATTTATTAGGATGAGAATGATGCACAGAAGGAGCATGATTCAGAAGATGTATTTTGGAGTAGATTTTTGACTCTTTGTTTCTTTCTTTAAACCAACTGGGTTATAAAGGAACAGACTTTCAACACCTGATCCTGATCCAAAGGATTTCAACTCTTTTTCTGTTTCTGTCTTTAAAATACTCCTTTGCTGTACTACCTCCAGAAAAAGTTTGGTTTATCCTACCCACAACCTGCCATTCTGTGTACTAATGACATACTTTTCCTATGTCCTCCTCTGCCTGTCTGCTCCCGTTTTGCTCTGTTCCTTTAAGTAGTAAGCATATTTGGACAAGAACATCTTTTCTTCCTCTCCTGTGCAGCCATAAGCCATGTACAGGATGCTCTGGGGGTTGACTGAAGAGCAAACCAGAACCACACAGTTACATCCGAAACTTCCTTTGCCTTTTCTCCACTGAGGTGTGGGCTTACATCAGCATGTAACCCAGAGATGCTGCTAGTGTTCTGCAGAGACTATCAGTGATTCTGCATACCACTGTTTTGGGGTAGTTCTTTTATGATACCTTAAATATCCTGATTTCCTGACAGTTTGGTCTGTCTTCTTTAGCACTCAGTTCTTGTATTCTAACCTTGTCAGGGTTATTCCCTATCTCCTGTGGGTTGATCAGTTGGGAAACTGGAGCTATGTTAGTTTTGGTGTGCAGAACTATAACAGCTTTACCCCGCACCTGGCAGTTTCATTGACAAATCTCAGCTCCAGAAATATTCTGCACTTCTGCTCCCCCGCCCCCTTTTTTTTTTTAATTTTTTTTTATTTTCCTTTCCTTTTTTTTACTGCTTGAGCTGCTTCTGAGCAATTTTTATCTAGGGTCATATTTCTGCTGAATGTAAAGATTCTGCTGACTTCTGCTGCTTCCCTGACTCATTTTGTCTCTTGTGAACAGCCAGTGCTGGGCTCTCTTCGAAAACTGAATTACGGTGGAAGATCTGGGCTTCAAAAGAAATAGATATGAATAGTGTGGAGTTCTGAAGTCTGTAACACTTGAAGGAGCTTTCTGGACTCAGTAGCTTCCTGGCTTCATTCACAGAAGGGAAAATGGAGATAAATATTATGTGTAGTGGATTAACAGGTCCCTTGGTGTCTTGGCATCCAGAGAGCAAAGACTGGGAAAATAAACAGAATATTCTGAGCTGGAAGGGTTTCCAGTCCTCAGAAAATATGGATATGCAGCCTACCTGTGCAGTGCCAGGAGCTTCAGCTGTTTATTTGACTTGAACTGGCCTAGCTGGTCTGTTTTGAGAGGATCACTGTATGTGCACTATCATGCTTCCAAATGCATTAACCATTTAAGGTCATAGCTGGAGGGCTGGTATATCTCCAGCAGCTCTTTAGACATATCCTATGTTTGTTCTGAAGAATGCATTGGAGTGACTAGGTACAGAGAGAGATGCAGATGTCTCAGATTTGGGTGTGCTAAGGCAAGGCAGCCAGTCTTGTTGCTGTTTAATCCTAGAGTGTGCGAGGAGGGAGAGGAATATTGTCAGATTTTGCTGTTGTTTGGTGGGATAACAGTAGGCTGAATAATACTTAAAAAAAAAAAAAAAAAAAAAGTTATGTTCTGTGCTTGTTCAGAGGTCTGGAAGATCGTGTGAATCACCAGACTTTTATTTTCTGGTCTGGGAGACGGACCTTTCTTAAAGACCTGATGGCTGCAGGTCAGAGGGGGATGTCAAGCTTCTGGGACAGGCAAGCTCCTCTCACCACAATGCTCCCTTGCCCTGCTACGCAAGTCATCAGTGTGGAGGTTTAAGAAGTGAGTCTATAGTTGTGCAGTTCTGCACAACCACATCAGGCTTTATTGTTTTCTGCTTAGGCAAACCCCCTTAACTGTCATTTTTATGCTGAGTTCTCTTAACTTCATCTCTTGTTTAGGATATTCCCGTAAGAGCACCTGAATGTAGAATCATAGAATGGTTTGGTTGGAAGGGACCTTAAAGATCATCTGGTTCCAAGCCCCCTGCCATGGGCAGGCACACCCTCCACTAGACCAGGTTGCTCAAAGCCTCATCCAGCCTGGCCTTGAACACTTCCAGGGATGGGGCATCCACAGCTTCTCTGGGCAACGTGTTCCAGTGTCTCACCACCCTCTCCAGGAAGAATTTTTTATTCCAGAATAACTTTCCTTGCTTGATAGACCATAGCACATTGTAATCCAGATCAAGACAAAAATATGCAACAGTGGGAATATAATGCTAATAATGGTTAATTGTTTTTATGTATAAATACTGAATGTCGAAGTAGGACTAAAAAATGTTATTGGATGCCCATCAGGTAAGAAAACCAGAATGAAGAAAGTTAATTGCTCATAATGGCATTTGAATACCTCTAGATGCCAGTCCTCTCTCTTCTGACAGGCAACACTGTCTTGAAAAGGCTAATAAGCAGCTTGTATCCCCATCAATACAAACTTTGCCATTCATGTAAGTTTTTCTTTCTGAAGTAAATATTTAACAGTGTATTCAGAGCAAACATAGCAACTGGCTGGAGATGGATGTCTGCTCAGCTCCTGTCACTTGCATGACTGGGTGCACTCACCAGACCAGCGACTGGGGTGGAAGACTGCATTCTATATCTGCAAGATCCCACCAGTTATGAAAGGATACGTGAATCTCAAGAATAAATTGGCTACCAAAGAACTGAATTTCTTCTGGCTGAAAGGAAAAGGGAACATAAGGATTGTTATTGTTCTGAAAGGAAAGTTTTTGTGTGAAAAAAAACATTCTGCCCCTGCAAAGGAAAATCCAGAATATGCTTGATACTTCTTATTTATATTGAGAAGTGGGGTGAAAATTTAAAAAAAATATCTCTCCAAGGAAAAATTAGCTGGTGGAACATGCAGGGTCAGAGGCTTTGTGATACAGAAGAGTGAGAGCTTTTTTAATGACTTTTTACACTCCTCAGACTCTCCTCTGTAACAATAGGTAACCTTTTAACCTCAGAGTTAGATGAATAAATAGATCTGTGTCCAAGGTGTATTTTTAAAACCTGCTTATTTTTCCTTCCTTTGTCTGGTTACAACAATTTTTGTATAGGATAGAGGTCAGTGACTGTTTAGGAGTAAGCAGCAGTCTGGCAAGTCAGGCTGATAGTTAAGCAAATGGTGGACTAGCCCAGAGGAACCCCAGGACACCCCACACCTGCTTCCTATACAACAACATGGGCTCTGGGCACATGTGCACAACTTTACAAAAGCAGTCTTTCCCCTGTTGCCCCAGTGCAGGACCAACTGTACTTAAACCAGCCATAACAGATATGTATCTAGCTCATTCTTGAAGACCTTTAATGGTGGTGTATCTGTGTCTGCTGCAAGAAAGTTGTTCCAGTCTAGCCATCATTACTGCTTGAAAGATTTTCTTTGTATGTAGCAAGAATCTTTTCTGCCATGATGTAAGTCTTGTTGCTCACTGTGATGGATGCACTCAACCCCTCAACAGAACTAGTGGTAGTTTGGTACAGGCTCTAGAAGAGTTAATGGCCTGAGCTGTAGTTCAGCCAAGAACTCCTCTAGTTCCAGTCTGTTCACTGAAAATCCTCAAAGGAGCAGAGTGACACAGCAAGCATCAATGCATATGAGCTTGGAACACCATTTATATGATTAACACATGAATAGCAGGTGAATTTCCAAGACTCATTTATCAAGGAACAGAGTGAGTTGTGGATACAAGGGTTTTCATGCATACCTTCCATCACGTGTAATTTGACTACAAGTCAACCACTTTATCACATAAATGTGATAGCCTAAGTGAGCTTTCTTTGAGCTATCCCTGTTAGGCAGTGTGGCTGCGTGGCAGTAATGTCCCCTTGAGTTTATACACTCCTCAAGGCTGTTCCTCCAGGCAGAGAGACTTTTTACCAATAGCAGATTTTTGGTAATCTACCCATATCATAGCTAAACCAGTAGTACGATAACTTTGATTGAGCCTTAGTATCTTTGATTGCATGCTTAATTGATGCTACTGAAACATTACATAAACTTTGCATATTGAATTCTTTAGACATAAACTGTTGACAAAGTCTTCGGCTAAATCTTGATTCAGCTGCACCTAGACTCCTATCTGAGAAGTTAAGAAAGCAAGGGGGTCCATTCTGAACCTCTTGACTCAACAGAGGGTTTGCATTTGTATGTGCTTCCATGCAGTAGTTAATAGAGTGAATCTTGTCACTGTAATTTGTTAAGTTGCACTTTTACAACATAATATTAAACCTACATTTGCTAACACTTATGACAGTGTTGTTTTAAGCAATCTAAATCTAAATTTGCAACAAATTGGCATGGTAAAATCATAGAAACATAGAAAGGTTTGGGTTGGAAGGGACCTTAAAGACCATCTAGTTCCAACAGCCCTGCCGTGGGCAGGGACACCCTCCACTAGACCAGGTTGCTCAAAGCCTCATCCAGCCTGGCCTTGAACACTTCCAGGGATGGGGCATCCACAGCTTCTCTGGGCAACCTGTCCCAGTGCCTCACCACCCTCTCTGGGAAGAATTTCTTCCTCATGTCCAAACAAAATCTCTCCGCTTTCAATTTAAAGCCTTTACCCCTTGTCCTATTACTACAGGCCCTTGTAAAAAGTCCCCACCCACTTCCTTTTTGGCCCCTTCAGGTACTGGAAGGTGATATAAAGCCTCCCCGAATCCTTCTGTTCTCCAGGCTGAACAAGTCCAACTCTCCCAGCCTTTCTTCACAGGAGAGGGGCTCCAGGCCACTGAGCATCCTTGTGGCCTCCTCTGGACTTGCTCCAACCAGTCAATATGCTTCTTATGTTGAGGGCCCCAGGACTGGACACAGCACTCGAGGTGGAGGTCTCACAAGAGCAGAGTAGAGGGGGAGAATCCCCTCCCTCAACCTGCTGGCCACACTTCTCCGCATACAGCCCAGGACACGGTTGGCTTTCTGGGCTACCAGTGCACACTGCCAGCTCACATTCAGCTTTTCATCCACCAGGTCCTTCTCCTCAGGGCTGCTTTCAAGCCATTCTCCACCCAGCCTGTCCTTGTTCTTGGGATTGCCCTGGCACATGTGCAGGACCTTGCACTTGGCCTTGTGTAGGCAAGACAGCAAGTAGTGTCATTTATTACTTATGGAAATAAGGAATAAGTCTGAGTCCCAAATTCTCAGAAGGATGGGCTCATGATAATTAGCATGATTGGGAAGGTGTGGAAGAACAGCTAAAGGTGGCCAGGGGGCATATAAAGGATGGAAAAGACAAAGGCATTATTTGCAAAATACTAGTTACCTGTTTAGGAGCTGTTTATCAGTGTAGGAAAAAGCGTAACAGCGACAAGGTCTGAGAGAGGAAATAGAAGGCAGGAAGGCAGATGAGTTATTACTTCAAATTGAATAGCTACAGAAGCAGTTACAGGGATAAAAGGAGAAAACAAAAGCTGGAATAAAAGATCCAGATGATGCTCATGAGGGCCCTGCATCCCCTAACCCCATGCAAATTAGGAAACTAATAGTGTCCTCAGAGGATTGAGATGGTGGTATTTGGGGTGATTCTGATGGCCATGAAGAGGGAAATGTTAACCTTCTATCACTTTTGGACTCCTCTGACTGTAAGACTAGACCCATCATTAATGCAGAATAGGTTCTGTTTCCAATTGTTCCTCAATGACAATTGATGAAATTTCTAATAGATACAAAGGCACAAATTTACTAACACAACAGGGTAACAAGAACATGGATGTACAACCTGAAAGCAAAGAGTTAGTCACGAGAGTAAACAGAGCGTTACCTGCCAAACCATGAAAATTAATTTATGCCTCCCTGGCAAGAAGCACATGTTGTCCACTCACTTTACAGTTAAAAAGCACAATGAAAATATTTTGGGTCTTGATGTTTTCACTGGACAAAACTTGCACTTGCCAGATGGCAGTGTGTGGTTCTTCAGCACAAGTACTGATCCCAACCCCAGTAGAACCTGGGAGGCTAGAGTGCAAGTGCATGTACTCCACTCAGCCCCTGCATTCCCTGATTCAAAAATTGCCAAAATACGGCAGTATGATTTCTGCTGCAGGGAAAAAAAAAAAAAAAAAAAAAAGAAAAAGGAATTTCTGATGTAATAACACACTTGGAAAAATGGCCCATTATTTCTAGAACCCACTCCACATATGAATCACCCACCTGACCAGTCCAAAAGACAAATGGGAGATGACGTCTGATAACAGCACCTAAATGCCAACACAGCTCTGCAGTACCCAATACTGCAACTTTAACAGTCACACTACAAGCAGCCACACATCCATGGTGGCAAAGTTAGATAGATATCAGAGATATGTACTTTCTGGTTCCCTTGCAGGGTGATGATAAAGAGAAATTTGCTTTTACCTGGAAAGGTGTACAATATACCTTAAACATGCTCCTACAGGGATATGAACATTCATCTTGTGCTGCACTTGCTAAACTTTTACAGACAGTCTCACTCCCTCAAGATGTGAAACTGTAAAAATACATAGATATTATTCTAATAGGAGAGACCTGAAAGGTGGGGGAAGTGGCAAGAGTAGTGTGGCAGGCACTTTATATAGCATCTTTCAAGTTCCACCTGAAAAATGTCAGCAACCAAGTAGAGAAGTAAAAATTTTAGGTACAGGGTGGATCGAAGGTAGTGCAACAATTCCACTGGACACCCTAAGAAAAATAGGACAATTGCAGATGCCCCAATCTTGGAAACAGTTACAACAGCTTATTGGTACTTTAGGGTACTGAAGGAAACAGGTACAGGGAATTTCTGTCTTTGCTCATCCACTGTAGTCACTTTTAATAAAGGGAAAACTGTGGAAATGGAACCCATAACATGACAAAGCAGTCAGAACTCTAATACAGGATTTAAAAACATATCAGTCATTAGGACCAGTACACCCTCACAACACTTTTATAGCCAAATGGGCAGCGGGTCAGACTTTCTGCTGACGCACACTAGCAAGAAGTTTTCATGGGTCTGTCCTTCAGTGTAATCCACCCGTAAAGAAAGAATAAAATCAAGCAGTTCAAGACCAGCTTCATCCTTTTAAACAGCTTCTTTTCAGTGTCCCTTATGCTGTCCTTTATCTTCATTTAAGCACTGCTTTTCAGTGTGGACACCTTGAATTGGTTGCAACTTACAGGCATGTTATCCTCACAGCCAGATATTGAGAGGAGCAGCATGGAGCGGTGGGGCTCTGTGGATAGCCTGCAGGCAATTCTTGGGATGTTGAAGGTTGAAGCATTAATTATTTCTGTTTCTACAGACTGCTGGTCTAAAGCATGACATCACTTCTAGGCATATAAAACAGCAATTAACAATGCCAAACAGGTCCAGACAAGTGTCTGCTCTGAGATAGTCACACACGTCATCAGTCTGGATCTGCTAAAGCATTCACTTTCACCAGTGTAGTTGTTATGTGCTCAGCTGCAGTAAACTCCAGGCAAAGATAAGAAATACGTCGGAGATCAGAAATGGCATTTTCAGTGCTTTAGGTCAGATGTCAGATAGCTCCAGAGAACTCTGAGGAGCACCAAGGCTTTCAGCTGGCTTGCTAGGGGAACAGAAAGGGTCTTCAGGAGCACAAAAATTACGGGCCATGTTAGCAGCTGCTACTGGGAGTTACAAAGTCTATTGGTCCTCTTATTCCCAGGACAGACGTCTGTGGTAGTGTGACACCTATTCCAGCAGCTGAGGATGAACAGAGGAAGGAATGGAACATGGACTAAGGCCTAAAACAATCTTCAAATGGAAGTAACAGGCTGAACAATGCCACAATGCCATTCCAGACTCTGCAGAGTCTGGAGTGACCTGGGAGTTATGAAGCTCCATAGGGAGTCTTGGACTGCTGGGGAAAAACAAACATTGTACAGGGATAGTTCTGCTGGGTAAGAAGAGATGTAGAGTAACGTTCTTCATCAGCAAACCGTAGCAGCAGTATTAAGGCATTAGTGTTTGTCTGAAGCCTAGTCCTTCAAAAAGGTATGGAGAACTTTTGGTGAAAGCTCACAGGGCAGTAACCAGAATATGCCAGATGATAGGTCAGGAAAATACGAACTACCACAAAAGAGGACACTGGAGGGAGCAAGCAAAACTGACTAGAAGTCTGGCAAAGGAACAGAAAAACACTGCTTACCTGCAGAGTGGGTGTCACAGAAGAGTGATGTACGTCATGAAGCTCATATGAATCTGTGCTCACTGTTTCACTCTGCTCCTTTGTAGCTTTGCAGAGAACAGATTGGAGCTAGAGCAGCTCTTGGTCTAGCTACAGCTCAGGCCTTTATCTCCTTTAGATCCTGTACCAGACTCCTGTTGGTTTGTTTAATGGGTCAAGTGCATCCATCGCACGTCATCCCATGACTAAAGTCAATACACTTTATCAAATCAAAAAGTGGTAGTACATTTACCTCTTGCCTTTATGTCATGAGCATGTGGCATATTGAAGATCAGTGTTAAGAGCCCAATTATTCGATAAGTTGTTCAGTTTAAGTGTCACATTTAATGTTAGTTATATACCATTTTAGATATGGCATCAGCTGACTGTATATGTAGTCAGATGTGCAACACTAGTGTGTCTTGCTAGACTAACACTGAATACCTACAGTGTACCCTCTCTGCAGAGGAGCTGTTCTTAATGCTTTCTGCCATGGCCTCTGGAAAAAATCGAGGCAGCTGCCTTATTCCTGCTGCTGTTTTATGTATTTGGTCATGTCCCTTCCAAAATGGGACCAAAATCAGCAAGGTGTGAGCAAGAGGTGCAGGCTTTAAAGCCAGCTCACAGCTGGATCAAAAGCACTGGTCAAAAGCTCCATGCTGACATTGTATATAACAGACTTTTATTTATTTATTTATTTATTTATTTATTTATTTATTTTACCAAGAAACAAAAAACCCAGAGTCTGACAATTCCAATGTGTAAGCGTATCACAATGAAGGATCTCATGCTGTTCTACCTCACTGTATACTGCCTCGTGTTTCTCACCTTAGAAGGGGGTCATTATGCAGTGTACAGAAAGACAGTCCTGTTCTTCCCTTCTGCAGCACAGGTTTCTCTCTGGGAAACCCAAACCTTGACTCTTGTATCTATTGTTATTGCGCTTTTAGTTTTAAAATATAAGAAATATGTAAAGAACTCCAGAGGGACAGTCCAGCTCTTCCCTGTCTAGTGAGACCGAGCATAATTACTGTTTTTAAAGAGTACAAACAGGCAGGAAACCACACAGTAGATGGAACTTGAATCATGCGCAAAAAAGAAGGAGCTGAACATAAAGGTGGAACCAGTGGTGTAGTAAGGAGTACATATATAAAACTGTTCGGTTATGAAGAGTCAACTATTGACCTCTGTGTTTGTGGAACTGGGGAGAACAAACTACACACCAACAAAGGAATGAGCTTGAATTCCAGCACTAGTTGAATCCAGAGCTCTTTCAGTGTCCCAACTGCCCAGCCAAGATCATCCTTTATTACTAAATGTGAAACAAAAGAACATTGCATAAAAATCTCAAAGGCAGTATCATGTGACATTTCTTGCTCTAAAATTGATATTTATTAGCTAGAGCACTGCAGCAACTCTGCTGTTACTTTACATACTCTTCAGGCACAAGTACTTATTTTTCTTTTGAGAGGAAAATATTGCAGTTGCTGTACTGGAGACACTTGATGTTCATGGAATAACATGTCCATGGAAGAGAAGGTTTATATAGCATTACCTGGAGAAGATCAGTGGGTTTGGTGCTTTTATTTTTAACTTGTCTGTGTGTCCTTGTCTGCAAGGGGTTTGCTCAATACCCATTATGTTGTTATATTTCTTATGCAAAACTTGGGGACTCTTTATTCTGCATGGTCTCATTAATTCTCTGCTACTGACACTTGACATATGAAGACCAGAAATGGTGGGCTGTGATGATTAAAGTCTTCCCTTTTGTACAGCACAAGCTGAGACCTTCACTCAGCCTTCCCTGTGTGTGGGACAAAATACTGCTGCTCAGTTTTGGTAGCACATTAAGACCGGAAATCTTTATATGTTAATGAAGACACTGCATTAGTGATAAAATCCTCCTAAAGGGTTACTTCCCCACAAAAGAGCAAGCAGGAACCTTGCTTATGGTTTTGTTGTGGCCAATTCCAGCTTCTGATTCTTGCTCTTGATTTGCCATTTGGGAAAGAAACCGTTTGCATTAATGTTGCTGTCAGATACAGTGGCAGATTATGGATCACTTCTCTTATGAAGAAAGGCTGAGAGAATTGGACTTGTTCAGCCTGGAGAAGACAAGGCTCCAGGGAGACCTGATTTCAGCCTTCCAGTACCTGAAGGGCACCTACAAGGGAGCTGTAGCGGGGTGTGTGTTGTACAAGGGCCTGTAGTGACAGGACAATGGGGTAATGAGTTTAAATTGAAAGTGGATAGATTTAGACTAGAATCAGGAAAAAATTCTTCACAGAGAGGGTGGTGAGGCACTGGAACATGTCACCCAGAGAAGTTGTGGAAGCCCCATCCCTGGCTGCCTTCAAGGCCAGACTGGATGAGCCTTTGAGCAACGTGGTCTAGTAGAGGGTGTCTCTGCCTATGCTGGGTGGGTTGGAACTGGGTGGTCTTTAAGGTCCCTTCCAACCTAAACTGTTCTGTGATTCTATGATTCCGTGACCCTGTACTCTTGGAGTCTGTCATGGTGTTAGCACAACAGGTTGCTCTACCACTCTACCCCCACCCTGCACCCCCTCCCGGTGAGGAAGGGCCAGAGGAACAAAATGAGGAAAAACCTGTAGGAGTTAAGAACTATTTAATTATATAAATGAAACTTAGGGAGTTACTAACAATGGTAGTGCTAATAAGTAATTTAAGAAACAAAGAAAAAAGGTAGAACAAATGATACAGGATCTCACCCCGAGAAAAGAAAAAGAAAATGAAACTGAAGGGAGCAACACACACACACACACCCACACACACACCCTGAGTCAGCCCGGGAGCAGAGAGCAGGGAGAGCAAAAGGAAAAAAAACTTTCAAACCCCAACTCCTAGACCGATCAGCCTGACAAAAGATTCTCTCTCTGTGCTGAGCACCCAGCACCTGCCATGAGGTCCCCACAACAAAGAAACCCCCTACCCCCCTGGACGGAAGCTCCCCTGGACCCTCCCCTCTTCTGGGATCATGCCCAACTGTAATCCTTTCCATCCACATCCCCACCCCCTCCCCGCCAGTCCTGCAGTGCCGCAGGCACCGGGTTGGCACCACCTGTTCAGCTTGATGTCTTATGGGGTGAAGCAAAATATAGGCGAGCTGGTGCAAAATATAGACTAACTGGTGCAAAATATAGATTAAGAGAGAGTGTCTTCCCAATTTCTCTTCTTTTCCTCCCTTCATAGAATCATAGAATCAATCATAGAATCATAAAATCGTAGATTGGTTTGGGTTCCAACCATCTAGTTCCAACCCCTCTGCCATGGGCAGGGACACCCTCCACTAGACCAGGTTGCTCAAAGCCTCATCCAGCCTGGCCTTGAACACTTCCAGGGATGGGGCACCCACAACTTCTTTGGACAACCTGTTCCAGTGCCTCACCACCCTCTCCATGAAGAATTTCTTCCTGATATCTAACATAAACCTCCCCGCTTTCAGTTCACACTGCTCTCAAGCAACGTTATAGAGTTTGAAAGAACATTGAAGACAAATGGGTGTGGAGCAAGAGGGAATGGCACTACTCCTCAAATCTAGGATCCTGGAAAAGGATCTCAGGGACAAAGAGATGCTGAAAGAGCTGTAAATTGTTCTAGTATTTGCTATGTGTAAAATAAAGTCCCAATCATCTGTCAGGTTGACTTCATACTAATTTGGATTAGGTTTCATTTTGAAGAAAGTTTCTTCTATGTTTAGGCCAATAAAAAGGAAGAGTACCTTGTTTAATTAAAGAGTTTAAATATTGTAGAAGAGTTCCATATAGAGGAAAAAAAAGTAGTTAATATTTCTTTTTTCTTTTTTAACATGTAGTTGGGGTACAAAGAGGGTTTTATCAAACAAGGTTTTTCTTATGTGGGGCAACTCTTCAGTGTCTGGAGAACTAGAAAAAGTGGAGAGATCAAAGTTCAGATTAAGAAATACATACGAAGATGATGAGGCTCTTCACATTGCTCTTATAACAGAATCGTAGAATCATAGAATGGTTTAGCTTGGAAGGGACCTTAAAGATCGTCTAGTTCCAACCCCCCTGCCATGGGAAGGGATACCTTCCACTAGACCAGGTTGCTCAAAGCCTCATCCAGCCTGGCTTTGAACACTTCCGGGGATGGGGCAATCCACAACTCCTCTGGGCAACCTGTTCCAGCGCCTCACCATCCTCTTTGTGCAGAACTTCTTCCTGATATCTAATTTAAATCTCCCCACTTTGAATTTAAATACAATACCCCTTGTCCTGTCACTGCAGGCCCTTGTAAAAAGTCCATTGCCAACTTTCTTCTAGGCCCCCTTCAGGTACTAGAAGGTACTATAAGTTCTTCCCAGAGCCTTCTCTTCTCCAGCCTGAGCAAGCCCAATTCTCTCAGCCTTTCCCCATAGCAGAGGTGCTCCAGCCCTCTGAGCGTCTTCATGGCCTCCTCTGGACTCATTCCAACTGGTCTATATTCTTCTTATGGTGAGGACTCCACACCTGGACACAGCACTGGAGGTGGGGTCTCACAAAAGCAGAATAGAGGGGGAGAATCCCCTCTCTTGACCTGCTGGCCACACTTCTCCTGATACAGCCCAGGACACAGTTGGCTTTCTGGGCTGCCAGAGCACACTGCAAGTTCATGTCCAGCTTTCATCCACCAGTACCCCCAGGTCCTTCTCCTCAGGGCTGCTCTTGATCCACTCTCCACCCAGCCTGTCCTTGTGTTTGGGATTGCCGCAACCCATGTGCAGGACCTTGCACTTGGCCTCTCTGAACTCCATGAGGTTGGCAGTGGCCCACCTCTCCAGCCTGTCAAGGTCCCTCTGGATGGTATTCCTTCCCTCCAGCTTGTCAACCACACCACACATCTTGGTGTCGTTCATAAACTTGCTGAGGCTGCATGCGATCCCACCATTATTATATATGTATGCTGCAGCTAGTGAAGCCTTCTCCCATCCTGAAGACAAATGACATCTCCTTTCCTGTGGTGTTTTACAGTGAGTATACTGTATTAGAAATAAGTCATGATTTTTTGCCAGCATCACCTACCTCAGAGATTTTAGACCCAGAAAACTCAAAATTCCTCAGAACTTCCTTGAAGAACAGCTATTTATCACATTCCTTTGCAGGCATGTGCACAAAAGTGTTGTGTCTCTTGTTTTTCATTTCAAATGCCAAATAGTTGCGGGAGAAAAGACTTATTTCAAATGCGTAAACCTCCCACCCTTCTGCAAAACTGTGGTAGATCATCTTGCACGTTCCTTCAGCAGTTGTTTGGCACAGTGATGGAGAATTGAATTTGATGTTACTGATATTTCCAATGTGTAAAACATCTTTAATTGTTTCAAGCGGTCACGCTTTGAAGAGTGTTCTTCAGAGAATGGAGGGCAATTTAGACAGAACACAACGCTGAAATAAAGCCTACTCTTCCACTGAACACTACTGCAAAGAATAGCTATCACTTCATACCTTTTCTGCATTATTTCAATACCAAAAAGTAAAGAGATTCAGTCTATGGACCATCAAGTGCCTGAAGCAGCTAGACAAACAGATATCTTCTTCCCATCTTATAGGTGTAGATTTGCTCTGCCGGACAAACTCCTGGACATCATGTTCAGCAGCAACAGCACACATGTGCCTGGGCTGCAAACTATGTCAATCAGTTGCCTGTGTTTCATGCTATGCTGGGTTCACTTTAGAATACCCATATGACACAATTCCTCCCAGTCATGAAGAAGATACAGCCACTGCGCATGATACAATTCAACATGCCATCATTCATACTTCTGAAAAGGACTGCACAAAATCTTTTGAAAGAGCGGACTGGCTTGATGTGGAAAGATAGGTCAGTTACTGGGAGGAGTACCTTCATCCGTACACACGGGGAGAGTGAATAGGAAATGGAGATGGGTCTGTGCCCTTTTCCCAGATTTTCTGAGAATTAATTAAGGCAATACTTATTTAAAAGAAAAAAAAAAAAAAAAAAAGAAAAAAGGAGAAAGGAGAAAAAAGAAAGGGTCAATATTGCTTCTGGTAACCTTTATAGTGCAAATAATACTCTTTAGAAACAGAGAAATGCTCCTATCTTAAACATCCATAATGCTACCAAACAGCAGCCTAGTCCCACTCCTTTTATCATCATGTGTCACACATGCAGTATGTGTGTGGTAGAGTACATTTTTCAGTGGGTGGTACAGCTGCTGCCTACACCTTCCCTGGGACACCACTTTTGCTTACATCCAGAGCGGAGGGACTTATACTGAATAAAAGGTGCTCTTCTTCTGCAAAGCACCAGATTAACGAGGCCTTTTTGTACTTTAGCAAATCCACTTTAAATCTGCACTCATTAATTTGGAGGAATCCTCCTCGATGACTCTAAGTGGAGTAGCCCTCAGACTGCTTGCTGGCAAAATGAAACTGTATTTTAGTGCTGCAGAGGTACTTTGGGTGAGAAGCCACACAGCTGAAATACTGCCATCAGCTGCAGCCCCTTGACAGCCTCGCAGCTTGGGGGGGCTGCGGGGGGGGGGGCATGCAGGAAAGGCTCCTCGGCGCTGCTGCCGCACGTGGGCACTGACACGGTATTACAGGGCAAACTGTAACAAAAAATTATTACAAGTTACAGACAAATTTGATACAATTGTAACAATTGCACCCACTGCCTTGGTTCTGTCACTGGGCACGGCTGAAAAGGGCCTGGCTCTGGACGTTGCTGCCTTCCTTAAGGATACATTGTTGCAATCACCCCTGAGTCTTCCTCACATTGACCAGTCCCAGCTCCCTCGGTCTTTTCCTCACAGGAGACATCCTCCAGGCCCTTCAGCATCTTGCTGGCCCTTGGCTGGGCTCTCTCCGGCACCTCCTCATCCCTCTCGTCCTGGGCAGCTGGATACAGCAGTGCAGGGCTGGCAGCACCAGCGCTGAGGAGAGGGCAAGGACCCCCTCCCTCCACGTGCTGGCAGCACTCCTCCTGATGCAGCCCAGCAGACCGTTGGCCGCCGTTGCCACCGGGGCCCGCTGCTGGCACGTTCTGCTTTTTGGTGTCCCCCGGGAGCCCCGCTTCCTTTTCTGCAAAGCCGAGGCGGATCACGCGCTTGAAGGCCGTGCAGCGGCCTTGCAGGCTGCAGGGGTGTCTGCCAGCAGGGCTGTCTGCCAGCAGGGCTGGGGGAGTCCTTGCAGGACGTGGGGTGAAAGCGTGTGGGGTTGCCCAGACCTTTGGAGAGGCTGTTGTCGAGAGGCTTGTGGGAACAGGCCAGGCTGGTGCCAGTATGTCTGGGGAAAGGCTTCAAAGCAGGACAGAGATGGGCCCAGCGAGAAGCCGAGGGAGGCGGGGCATTTCAGCCCATGGCACAAAAGTGTTCTGCTTGAATGGCCAATCTGTTTCTGGATTGCTCCCGAAATGCTGGGGTGCTCGGGGTTGAGGGCTTTGCTGTCCGCACAGGCCAAGGCAAGGCCTGAGAGATGGGCCTCCTTCACCTGCCACGTCCTTCGTGCAGCAGGCCTGTCCCCACAAGAGAAGAGCAACCCCCTCCTGCCTGCCAGCTGTGGCTGCGGGCTTTGGGGCTGGAGGGGTTGGGCCACTGTTGTGGAATGGTGTCAGGGGAAGGCTGACGAAGCCGATAAGCTGAGCTCGCAGCGCCAGCACCCTGACGCTGCCGTCTGTCAGCAGGCCTGGCTGGGCGCGCCCTCGCAGCCTGGGGGGCGGAGGTGTTGGGGGTCCTTGGAGCTGCGTCGTGCCCGCTGGCCAAACGGGCCGAGCGATGCAGCGACAGCAGGCGCGTGCGAGGCTGAGGGACTTGGGGCCTTCTCCATCTCAGCCTTCACTGCCAATGCCTCCAGGTGTTTTGTCCCCGAGGCAGCGATCAAGGAGCGGAGGGATCCCAGCATCAGAGGACGTGCAACTCAGGGGTCTCCTAAGAAATCTTGCCCCATACAAGCCCAAGGACCCTGACGGGATTTGTCTGGGGGTGTCAAGTGAGCAGGCCGATGTCACAGCCAGGCCACCCTCTGTCATCTTTGGAAGACTGCAGCTTGGGGGAGGTACCAAAGACTAGAGAGGGCCAGGTGTTGCACCCCATCTGCCAAAAAGGCAAGAGGATGGGCTGAGGCACTGCGGGGGAGTTCATCCTCGCTTCCACCTCTGGGGAAAGTATGGACTGAGTCCTGGTAGCCATGGCAGGCCACAGGAGAAACCCACACCGGTGGGGATAGCAACACCAGCTACACTGTCAGAAATGCCAAGGCTCTTTTGGTAGCTTTTGTACACTGTTGGATTCTTTAATGACTGGAGATGGACTGATAAGGTCAGCCTCCCGCTCCCCTTGGAGCTGGCGGGTGCCCCAGCTGCATGTCCGGCATTGGTTTCACCAGCTCCTGGGGCAGCCTCCTACTGATGCCGGTGGGCTGGCCTCTTGTTTGGTGGTGAAGTGGCCACCTGGCCATCAGCCCTCCTCTTTGGTGCTCGCCGAGGCTCCTGCGGGGCGCGTTGGCTGCCCTGGCTGAGCGTGGAGGGCCCAGGCACAGCCTGCTCTCGGGAGTCCTGTGGCTCTTCCTGCCGACGGGCTGGCCTCTTTTTCGGCAGAGAAGTGGCCACCTGGCCATCAGCCCTCCTCTTTGGTGCTCGCCGGGGCTCCTGCGGGCAGCGTTGGCTGCCCTGGCTGAGCGTGGAGGGCCCAGGCACAGCCTGCTCTTGGGAGTCCTGTGGCTCTTCCTGCCGACGGGCTGGCCTCTTGTTTGGTGGTGAACTGGCCACCTGGCCATGGGCCCTCCTCTTCGGTGCTCGCCGGAGCTCCTGCGGGCAGCGTTGGCTGCCCTGGCTGAGCGTGGAGTGCCGAGGCACAGAACGGTCTTGGGAGTCCTGTGGCTCTTCCTGCCGATGGGCTGGCCTCTTTTTTGGCAGGGAAGTGCCCACCTGGCCATCAGCCCTCCTCTTTGGTGCTCGCCGGGGCTCCTGCGGGGAGCGTTGGCTACCCTGGCTGAGCGTGGAGGGTCCAGGCACAGCCTCCTGTGGGTGGTCCTGAGGCTCTTCCTGCCCAGCATGGGTGGGTTCAGGGGCATGGGAGGGGCTGCCGGGATCCTCCTGTAGGGCAGCTGATGAGGTGCTGGGGACAACCTCTTCTGCCTCCTGCCTGTCCTCATGGTGGGAGGGGGCTGGGTTGGGTGCAGCAGCTTCTCCTTCAGAGGCGGCAGGACTGGGATGAGCAGCAGGGCTGATCTCCTGCTCCTCGGCATCATGGGGGTGCCCCAGGCCCATCCAGCGTCGGGCCTCACGGCCGCACCAGTCCACGATGCTGTCAAACATCCGGCGGACGAAGGTCCTCAGGTGCTGGCGTAGGTCAATCTGCAGCATCCGGACCAGACTGTCCTCATCCAGGCCAAAGCGCTGCAGGGTGGACAGCACGAGCGCCCGTGCTGCTGCTATTGCCGACCTGCCAGCCCTGAACAGCTGCTGCTGCAGGTCCTGTCGCAGCCGGAGCATCGCAAGCTGGATCAGAGCTAAGTGTTCTCGGAAGCGTGAGAGCCAGGGATGGCGGCGGCGTCTGCGCACAAGAGCTGCGCGGGGGTGGAGGCGGCGGGCGGCTGGATGGCCAGGATGTCCCAGTGGGGCACGCGGTGGGATGACATGCTCCTCCAATCTGTTATCCTGCTGCACCGAGTGCACGATGGACGTCCCCCTCCTTCTGAAGAAGGGGTGTCGTTCGCGCACAAGAGCTGCGTGGGGCTGGAGGCGGCGGGCGGCTGGATGGCCAGGAGCTCCCGTTGCTGCAGGTGATGGGATGACATGCTCCTCCAATCTGTCATCCCGCTGCACCGAGCTCACGATGGACGTCCCCCTCCTTCTGAAGAAGGGGTGTCGTTCGCGCACAAGAGCTGCGTGGGGCTGGAGGCGGCGGGCGGCTGGATGGCCAGGAGCTCCCGTTGCTGCAGGTGATGGGATGACATGCTCCTCCAATCTGTCATCCCGCTGCACCGAGCTCACGATGGACGTCCCCCTCCTTCTGAAGAAGGGGTGTCGTTCGCGCACAAGAGCTGCGTGGGGCTGGAGGCGGCGGGCGGCTGGATGGCCAGGAGCTCCCGTTGCTGTAGGTGGTGGGATGACATGCCCCTCAAATCTGTCATCCCCCCGCACCGAGTGCACGATGGACGTCACCCTCCTTCTGCAGAGAGGGCAGTCGGGCCGACTGTCAGCCCACTGCCGGATACACGGATAGCAAAACCGGTGGAGGCAGGGCATGGTGTAGCTGGGCTCCTCCCAGCTGTCCAGGCATATTGGACAGCGG
Source organism: Rhynochetos jubatus (assembly GCA_027574665.1). NCBI lineage: Eukaryota > Metazoa > Chordata > Aves > Eurypygiformes > Rhynochetidae > Rhynochetos > Rhynochetos jubatus. Next base: position 68,745,433 of record CM050690.1, on the reverse strand, counting down.
TTGTCCCGCTCCGCAGCCATCCTCTCTGTGTGCTGCGGTGGGCTGTGGGGAGCTGGGGGTGTCGGGACGCTCCCTCTCACTGCTGCAGCAGCAGCTGGTGTCTCGTTGGAAAGGGGAGATAGGCCGCGTCAGTCACTGGCCCAGGCGGGAGGGGAAGAAAGGCCCAGGCCGCTCAGGAAGGAAACCTGCCAGCTCCCCAGGTTGGGCTTTCCCCTCCCAGCTCACCTCTGCTGCTGCGAGTGTGGCCCTTGGGTGCCCCGGCTGCCTGCAGCTGGCAGGGCCGGCCGGGGAAAGTCCTCCCGCTGCTCTGGAGCAGCGAGCGGAAAACTGCCAGGACGAACTCCAAAATCAGGACCCAAGCACCAGGGCTCCTGTGAGCAGTGCAGCCTCGCAGACTGCTCAGCTGGAGTGAGGGCACGGGCCGGCTGGGTGGGACTTTGATGCCTGGAGACAGTGCCTCGCCTGGTGACATCACAGTCCACCCGTCGGCGACAACAGAACCAACCCATCGCTGGGGACCATACCTCATTGGAACCATCACTCAGTGATCTCACAATGGGCAACCCGCGGCCCAGCAGCCCTGCAGCCCCAGCTCACGTGTCTGGGGTTCCCACAGCGCCACTGCCCACTCCATCCCCCCATCTCCTGGCTTGTGCCCAGCATCGGTGTTTCACGCCAGGCACCGAGGCCTCGGCCATGTCTTCCCAGGGCCCTGTCGGGTCGCTCTGGCCGTGGCAGCCATCTCCCGGCACCTGCGGCAAGAGGGTTGACAGGGTGACACCTCCTGCCTCCCTGGAGGCTCCCCCCATGCCCCAGCACTGCTGGCCAGGCCCCTGGGCTCCCACGGGGGTCCCAGCAGCACTTGGCTCCCTCTCGCGCGTTTCCTCCTCTCCCTCTCCCCCAGCCAGGCGGCACGAGGGTGATCCCCCCGCTCAGCACCCATCAGGCCTCATCCCGGCACTGCGTCTCGTTTGGGGTCCCGGGCAGGGCAGAGGCCCACAGACCAGAGGGACTCAGGGGAGCCAAGGAGGATCTGTGTGTCTGGGGCTGGTCCGGCATGGAGCAGGGAAGGCCTCGGGGCACCTCGAAGCGCACTCCGGTGCCTATGGGAAAGGCATCAAGTGCAGGTAGACCAAGCTCTTTCCAGCTGTGCCTGGTAGGATGGGGACAGACAGTGGCCAATCCTGATGAGAGTCCTGAGGGCTGATATTGTCAGCCTCCCAGTCCCCTTGGAGCTGGCGGGCACCCCAGCTGCTGGTCCAGCACTGGTTTCACCAGCTTCTGGGGCAGCCTCCCACTGTCGCTGGCAGGGTGGCCTCTCGTTTGGCAATGAAGCGGCCTCCTGGCCGCTAGCCCTCCTCTTTGGGGCTTGCCAGGGCCCCCACCCGGAGCGTTGGCTGCCCTGCATGGGAGTGGAGGTCCTGGGCACTGCCTCCTCTGGGTGCTCCTGCGGCTCTTCCTGCTGCCCGTGGGTGGGGTTGGGGGCAGAGGAGGGGCTGCCGGGATACTTCTGAAGGGTAGCTGATGAGGTGCTTGGGACCTCTTCTGCCCCCAGTCTGTTGGGATTGTGGGAAGGTGCTGGGTTGGGTGCAGCAGCATCCCCTTGGGAGATGGGGATGCTGCTCTTCCGAGACACGGAAAACTTATGCCCAGATGTAGGCACAGAACCCGCCCACTGGAGCCTGGAGCAGCGACTTCGCACCTGCCAGCCAGGTTGCTGCAGGCTGAGGGAGGCTGTGGGCGGCTGGGTGTCCGGGAGCTTCTCCTGTCAGCTGGACGACGACTGATGGAGCTGCAGGTGTGGGATGACATGCTCCTCAAAGTCGTTGTGTGCCCGCACCCAGTGCACGATGGAGGTCGCCCGCCTCTTGCACAGGGGGCACTCGGGCTTGCCCTCAGCCCACCGCAGGACGCACCCGTAACACAACTGGTGGAGGCACGTCATGGCGTAGCTGGCCTCCTCCCAGCTGTGCAGGCGTATGGGACAGCGGTTCTCCAGCTCTGTGGCCATGCTGTCCACTCGCCGCAGTGGGCTGGGGGGAGCTGAGGGTGACAAGCAGCTCCCTCTCACTGCCGCTGCAGCAGCGGGTGCTGCGCTAAAAAATGAAGAGTGGCCATGGTCATGGGCTGCTCCACGGAGAGCTGGAAGACATGCCCTGGCCCCTCAGAAAGGAAACCCTGCCAACACCCCCCCCCAGGCTGAGCTTTCCCATCGCAGCTCACCTATGCTACTGCGAGGGAGTCTGCTTCCCAGGTGCCCCGGCTGCCTGAAGATGGCAGGGCTGGGAAGAATCCCCTGGTGGCTCTGGGGTCGGGCACCGAGAGCTGTGGCGAACAACTGCCTGAGCATGACACCAGCACCAAAAGCAGCCTGTCACGACAGCTCCAAGCCTCAAGCCACCCCAGCCCTTCCTGGGGCCTTGGTGAGAGGCTGGTGCCCCTGGGCCCTCTCTTGTTCAGGCTGACCAGTCCCAGCTCTCCCAGCCTTTCCTCACAGGAGACATCCTCCAGGCCCTTCAGCATCTTGCTGGCCCTTGGCTGGGCTCTCTCCGGCACCTCCTCGTCCCTCTTGTCCTGGGCAGCCCAGAGCTAGATACAGCAGTGCAGGGCTGGCAGCACCAGCGCTGAGGAGAGGGCAAGGACGCCCTCCCTCCACGTACTGGCAGCACTAACACTGTTAGTCTTCTTTGTAGCAAGCGCATACTGCTGGATCCTGTTCAGCTTGGTGCCCACCAGGACTCCCAGGCCCTTTTCTGCCAAGACACTTTCCAGCAGGGCAGCCCCCAGCCTGTTGTTGTTTGTGCACAGGTGTAGGACTTTGCACTTCCCTTTGCTGAACTTCATAAGATTTGCATCAGCCCATTTCTCCAGCCTGTTCACACCCCTCTGGATGTCAATATGACTCTCTGGCGTATCAGCTACTCCTCAGTTTTGTGTCATGAGTAAACTTGTTGAGGGTGCACTCGAGCCCATCATCCAGATCACTAATAAAGATATAGCAAGGATTGGACCACATATTGACATCTGGGGTACACTGCTAGTTACTGGCCTCCAACTAGACCTTGTTCCACAGATCTCCACATTCCTGGGCTGGCTATTAATCTGTTTCAGCCCATCTCACTGTCTCCTCATGCAGCCTGTACATCAACAGTTTGTCTTTGAGGATCCTATGGGAAACTGTGTTTAAGGCCTTACTGCAGTTCAGGTAGACAATATCCATTTTTCATCCCTTGTCTACTGAGTGGATTGCCATCCTGGCATATCCTTCCTCAGCCTTGAACAAACGAACTCAAATTTCTTCTTTGCTGCAGTGATACCACACACCAACAGTTAACACTGATGATAGCAAGAATTTCAGGTGAAAGGTGTTATCTTATAGCAGGCAAGTCTAGGCTGGTGTTTCATCACTGAGACTGTAGTTGCCCTGCCTGAATCTTTCATGAAATCTTTGTCTTTCAGGAAATTTCCCCATGGAAAGGGAGATGTTTTCTAGCCAAAGAAATATATGCAAGTATATTTTATTACTTGAAGGACTGTCATTGTGTTTAAACACTCTCCTCCCTTCCTCTTCCTGCCCTGTTTGTAATTTTCTGAGATTGTATTGCAGTTTTACGTGAGACCTATTTTTGATTGGTTTCATTACAACAGAGCCATGTAGAGTACAGCCATAGGGGTAACTGAATGCCCTGGTTAATATTCTTGGCTCAATTCATAAGTATTCTGTTAATATGCAGTGTGTGCCTGCCTACAGTAATAGCATTTATCAGATGTTATTATATCAGATCGAATAATCTTTTACAGTTGTAATACATTCACAGGAGGGTACTTAAATATAGATTCCCTGGAGAGTTGCTGGGATAACATTACAAATAAAAAGAGCTTATTCTAATGAAATTGTTCAGTGTTCCTTCATTGCCTGCATAATTCTTGTTTTTTTCCCCAACTACTTCAAGAGAACATTTTGTCTTAAGTAAAATATCAAGTTAATTTTGTGGCTTTACATGCTTTATTCAAGGTTGAAATAGTGAAAGTAATACTATTAATATGTATGTTATAATGTTATGGGATGATATTACTGTCTGTTACTTGGCCATGTTCACCTGTGACTAAACTCAGACACCTCTCAAAGATTGATCTTGTCATCACAACGTCTCATGGGAGAATGGGTAAAAAACTGCCAGACAATGAGGGCAGTAAGATTTTTTTGTGTCCCCCCAGGGAATCTGTGAAAACTAGTGTAATTTTCTCTCATCTTCATTCTATTTCACTAGACTTCCCTATGAGGCAGCAATATTTGTAAAGACAGGTCTGGTGGGTGAGTTCCAGTTACTGTAAATTTATGTCAGTGGGGAGAGGAAAAAAATGAACATTCACCCAAATTTCCTACCAAATGGCAAGGGAACAGTCCTGGTGATTCCTTCTTCTCTCAGTGAGTTTCTTGGTGACTTGAGATACATCTTCTACTGATGTCAGTCAGAAAATTCTAGATCTTCTCATATTATCTTGTGGTTGATGCAGTCATATGGATGTGATACATATTGGTATCAGAAGTCTGATAGCACTTGAGAGTGCAGTCCATAGTGAGGCATTAATAGAGATCAAAATGCTGTATTACCCTAAAAGTATTATGAGAGAGTATTTAACCCTCTCTCCCTCCTTTCCTACTCTTATCTCTACTGAACTCTCCAGGATCCCCAGGAGTCTTTCCCACTTATCCTCTTAAAAAAGCACTGGGAAAAAAAAAAATACTGTGCACTTTCACAGAGTTATTAGAGACATAAAATCAGCTGCAGAAATGACATGCTAGGCTATAAAGCCTGCATTACCTCTGGGAACATTGACTTGGGAGGGAAATGGGAGGTGGGGGTGGGGGTGGATGAAAATAACCCCCCCCAAAAAACCAAGGGGAAAAGAAAGAAAAACAAATCAGATTTTTAAAATAATCCATTTCCATATGAAGTACAAGCTTTATCTTCTTTTATAGGGATTTTATATGTTAATTCATGGCTTGATTAAATTCTTCCTAGGGCCTGGTTCAGCCGAGCTTAAATTCCTTAATTCTAAATGCTTAAGTAGACTTGCTGAAGTCAACTGGATTTCATTCTTTCATTAAAAATAAACTCTGCTTAATGATTTGCTAAGCTGGGATAGAAAGTGCAGAATCAGAGAGAAGATGGCTCTCAAAGGGACGTGTAGTCTACCTTCATGTCTCACTGAAGGATTAACTCTACATTAAACCTGCCTGGATTAACCGTACCCTAAACCTGCCTGACACATCACTGTCCAATCTGTCATTAAAAGCTTCCAAGAGTGAAGACAAAATACTCTGCAGCACACTTTGACTGTCTTTCCTTAGTGTCTAATACACAGCTTCCTTCCATTTATTTAATTTAACATGGCTTTATCAAGGGCGTTTCATACCTGACTAATATGGTGGCCTTCTATGATGGGGTCACTGGTGGATTTAGGACGGGCAACCGATGACATTTACCTGGACTTGTGCAAAGCCTTCTATACCATTCCACAAGACATCCTTGTCTCTAAGCTGGAGACACATGGATTTGATGGATGGACCGCTGGATGGATAAAGAACTGGCTGGATGGTCACACTCAGAGAGTTGTGGTCAATGGCTCAGTGTCTGAGTGGAGACCAGTAACGAGCAACATTCATCAGGGGTCAGTTTTGGGACCAGTGGAGTTTAACGTCTTTGTCAGTGACATAGATGATAAGATCAAGTGCACCCTCAGCAATTTGCTGACAACACCAAGCTGTGTGGTGTGGTTGACACGCTGGAGGGAAGGAATGTCATCCAGAGGGACCTTGACAGGCTGGAGAGCTGGGCCTCTGCCAACCTCATGGAGTTCAGAGAGGCCAAGTGCAGGGTCCTGCACATGGGTTGCGGCAATCCCAAACACAAAGACAGGCTGGGTGGAGAGTGGATCAAGAGCAGCCCTGAGGAGAAGGACCTGGGGGTACTGGTGAATGAAAAGCTGGACATGAGCTTGCAGTGTGCTCTGGCAGCCCAGAAAGCCAACTGTGTCCTGGGCTGTATCCAGAGAAGTGTGGCCAGCAGGTCAAGAGAGGGGATTCCTCACCATAAGGAATGTGGAGTCCTCACCATAAGAAGAATATAGACCAGTTGGAGTGAGTCCAGAGGAGGCCATGAAGACGCTCAGAGGGCTGGAGCACCTCTGCTATGGGGAAAGGCTGAGAGAATTGGGCTTGCTCAGGCTGGAGAAGAGAAGGCTCTGGGAAGAACTTATAGTACCTTCTAGTACCTGAAGGGGGCCTAGAAGAAAGTTGGCAATGGACTTTTTACAAGGGCCTGCAGTGACAGGACAAGGGGTATTGTATTTAAATTGAAAATGGGGAGATTTAAATTTGATATCAGGAAGAAGTTCTGCACAAAGGGGATGGTGAGGCACTGGAACAGGTTGCCCAGAGGAGTTGTGGATTGCCCCATCCCCGGAAGTGTTCAAAGCCAGGCTGGATGAGGCTTTGAGCAACCTGGTCTAGTGGAAGGTATCCCTTCCCATGGCAGGGGGGTTGGAACTAGATGATCTTTAAGACCTCTTTCAACCCAAACCATTCTATGATTCTAATTCCACTGCTTCCTGTCCTATTCACTTTCTACGTAAATCATTCCCTACCTCTTTACAGTAGAATTTTACATGTCTGAAACTGTTACTATAGCTCCCTTCAAGACTTTCTTGGAAATTCCTGTTATGAAAACTTTTGCCTATTCTTTCTGCATGCCTGAAGTGGCACATGTATTTCTCAAAAGGTCAGGTCCCCATAATGTATACGGTACTCCATCTGAAACCTTAATGGGTATTATGTCTTCTATAGACCATTCCTCCAGGCATGAATCACAGGAAAGCTTCTGCTTTTTTGTGTTTACCCTTCAGTCTGTATTTGAGCTATGGATGAGCTGAACCATTCATCATGATGTGGAGTCAACCAGCAATTTGGAAATTACTACTGACACAACACCAAAAAACTGTGGTTGGTTTGTTTGTTTGTTAGATGGACATGGATGGCCAGTAAAACCAGAAAACCAGAAGTTGTGATCATGTCACTCACTACATGATACATGAGAAAAATCCTGTCTGGACTACTCCCATCCACTTCCGAATACATACAAAAATATTTCTATTATCTTCCTAGCCTTTTTTTTTTTTTTGGTGAGACACAATGTAGGGCCAATGATGGATGTAATTTGTTGAGACAGGGCTTGCTGGAAAAGTTTTTGGAATGTAAATTCTCTGAAGATATAACGGATTCAGAAATAAGAATTTCCATTGCAATCAATTCTTCTGAACATGTTTGGATCTAGACAGCATCTCAGCATTTACCTTCCAAACATCTCCCTACTCCAAGTAGAAAGGAGGTGAAGCAGCAAGTACAGGGAGATTTCTCGATTCAAATTTTCAGCCATAACAGCAATAGAAAAGGACAGTCCCTGGGAATGTTATCTGAATGCATGAAAAAATTTTTTACTGTGAGAGTAGTGAAACACTGGCACAGGTTGTCCAAGGAGGTTGTGAAGTCTCCAAAACCCAGCTGGACACAGTCTTGGGCAACTTGCTCTAGCTGACACTGCTTCAGCAGACAGGTTGGACCAGATGAACTCAAGACATCGCTTTCAACTTCAACCTTTCTGTGAAGTGAGTGATCTCTTTATTCTGGGAATTACCTGTCTGTCACCTTTTGGTGCTGCCAGTTTTAGCCTGTTCTGGCCTTTCTGAGAGGTAGACCTGAATGTCATTTTGGCCTTGCTTTGTAAACTGATATGAAAAGACACACTTCTGTTTAAAGCCATAAACTTTTACTTTTCATTTATCCCTGCAATGAACACACTGTTACACTGAAAATCTTGTTTATGGTCAAGAAGGAAGCCAGGGGTCTATTGTTAGTTTAACTGAAATAGTAAGACTCTTCAGTATTAATCCAGCTCTAATAGTTACAAAAATAAAGGAATAGCAATGCATCTGGAATACTAAGGAATTGTAACAAGCACATACACAGTCCTCCATTTCACCTTTTTCCTTGGCACTGTGTTCATCCTTCCACTGGTTGCCTGTATTCTAGTGGTTTTACACTGCTGCTGGTAGTGGGGGATGTTATTGGAAGCTGTCAACATCTGGAGTCCTTTGGCAGGAAGAACACGATGCTCATGTTGATGTTTTCTTCTTTCTTCCTCTAGGACCCACTTGGGATCATTTCTATATGTTTACTGAGATATTTTTATCTTTCTCCAATAGTCTGGAGCTCCATGTTACATCCAAATTTACTATACGTGGTACCATCCTAATATGTTACGTCTTTGTTATCCCTAAATCAAGTTCTTTCCAGGTCTGGATCTGTACTTCAGCTGACTATGGGCAAGTTTTTTGCAGCTGTGCTTCTCTGTGCTGCATCTTGTGGTTTTTTTTCTCAAGGCCTCTGCTGCTCTGCTGTCCTACCAGGTCTATATTTCTCAACACCTTGTCATCATCTTATTATTGTATATATCTCATTCCACACTGAGTAACTGCTTGTCATTGCTGTCTATATAAAACCGTAGCAGTACCACACAAGGAGAAGCAAAAATAAAACAAATCAGGCAGACATCTGGTCAGTTGGAGAAAGTGCTGTCACTTCTCAGAGAAGCAAAACAAAGCTACAGGCACATCAAGGAAAGTTCAGAGAGTTCAAACCTGAACAGTCTCAGTCCATAGATTTTGCAGATTCTGTATAAAGCTTATGGTCTGTTGCTGAGCAGGGCAGAGCTGTATTGCAGGGCCAAATGATTACCACACCACTGGTCTCTGGGTCCGACCACACTGTCTTATGTCACTGGCCTACTGTTGGCAGTAGCAGCTGTCTCCTCATACCTCAGTCCTGTGTCACTGTTGACTAATATGTGTTTTCCAGATACTACCTTCTGTTTAACCCTGGTGAGGGTTACTTTCCTTCTGGAAAACCTTTCTTCAGCTCTCTTTCCAAAAAGAGTACCACCTTGACGAGATAAAGGACAATTTAGTCTAATGGCAGTATTTTTCCAACTCTCTTTTTGCTATTTATTTATTCACTTAATTCATGTACTTAGTTGGAGCAAAACCATTACTGTGAGCCCTAGGGTCTTACCTGCTTACCTGTTATTAAATGTTCCTTTTTTCCCACATCATTGGTTTTGGCAGACTTCTGCCTATTGGCTGGTGTGCTTGTTTCCAACATAAAATGAATAAATATCCCATTTGCCTATAGCCTGATAGTCGATTTGTTTTCTGATACAGCATTGTCTATTGCTCCTGTAATATCTCTGCTGTTTTTTTCAGGCTTTTTGGCATTGTTTGGGAGGGCCCAAAGGCACTTCTAGGGAGATGACACTCTGCCTGTTCCTGAAACTTGTGCAAGCATAGCCTCAGTCTGCAGTGTCTATTGCAGCAAACAAAACCCACACACAATTGACCGTCTTATGACCTCTAGACACCTTTCTGTCTCAAATAATTTCAGTATTTGAACATGGTCTTATGTTCACAATGGCAAAGTCTTGTGGTCCTCACCATAGACCTATCACTGACAAGCAAGGCTTCTTCAGAAATCAAAATTATCATTGTTTTGTCAAAAGTTAATTTGGGATCTTTCATGATGTCTCTTTCTGCTAACTCTCCATTCCCCAAGTGTCCTGGACCTCTGCTATTCCTTAATGTCTTATTGTGGTTTTAACTCTACAGTTTGAAAGAGAGATTCTTCAGTCTTCTGTCCCTTGCAAATGTTTTGCTTATCTGGTGTCTTCTTGTACTACTTTAGCAAAATAATTGCTTTCTGCAAGTCCAATACTATTCCAGCATGTTTCTCCCACACCATTCTTCTGGAAACACTATTCTTTAATTCATTTAACTCCTAAGAGCTGATGGTCTCCAATGATCAGTCATTACTACTTAGTCCAGCTGGAATCTGACCCTGCTGCCTTCTCTACATTTTCCTGAGTGGAGAGGTGTAGCCAGAGCCTCTTAAGAATACAGCAGCTTGTTCTAAGCCGCTTCTGTGAGGGTCATATAGAAACAAAGTTTCCCATCCTTTCTAGATTAGAAACCAAAGGAGATAGACATATTTAGTCTGGCTTTTCTTTTGCTACTGTATTATTCCATTTGATAGAGACTTATATTTTTATTCTATTTCTAAAATTAAAAAAAAAAAATCCTAATGTAACTGTTAATTCTACCCAGCTATTTTTCAACACCTCTCCTGTTCCTTCTCACCCCTAATTTTAAATGTTTGCCAAGTGAAGTTGAAACTGGTTGAGATGTGTAGATCTCTGAGAGGAAAGGAATCTAAATACAGTTCCCATGGCTCAGTTCTCCATGGAGGCATCAGCCTGGTGGTCAGTAATCCTGTTTGCACATAAAAGCACCAGCCACCACTCCAATATCTCTGGGTCAGCTATAGCACACACTGCCTCTAGCCCACTCAAGAGGGAGAAAGGAGCAATGGGAGGAAGGTGAGGGATGGTGGAGGATGAGAAAGGAGGGAGTGTATGAGGAGAGATTAGGGGAGATGACAAAAAGCTCTAGAATGACTGACTTAATTTGTTCTGTGGCTCTTGAAACTGCTTGTCCAAACTGGGGTGCAGTGAGACTGCAGCATGCTGCACTGCTGCTGTTATGGTAGTGGACAAAGGGGACAGGTTCTGGCAGTGGTCTTAAAACTTTTTTTTTTTTTTTTCCTTCTGTAAAATGGCATTTATAATGACTGCCTCAGACATGAATTTGAATAGTGAGGCTTTCAATCTCTGCCATGTGTGTTATGATTTCTCTAGGAAACATTGTGCTGCTTTCCCTAGAGCTCTTCTGTGGTTGATTGATAGAAGGTAATTGTTGACCTTGAGCTTGATCCTTGAGCATCTCTGAACCACAACAATCAGTATCTGCAAGAAAAGCTCACACATGTTAGGGAACCATTGTTGCCAAAACATGCTTGTAATCAAGGTACAGATCTGAGCTAAGGCAAAGAACTGTTTCTGACCCAAAGGGCCCTTTGAACAGCATTCAGAATTCATGAAGTGTATGCGTGCAGGGATCAACATTTCATTCATATTTGAAAGGAAATAATGAGAATATACTACTATTGAGCAGGCTGCTTTCTATCGTCATCACTGGGAAAGGGAATTTCCTAAGTACTGAAGAATACAGAGTTAGAAACACATTAAGCAATGTTGGGAAGTATATTGTTGTATGCCTTTTTGTTCCCCTTGCCAAATTTCCTGGGTAGATAATAAAATTACTTGGACATGACCCCACTACATGATGTGTAGATAACATGCAGTTTGGTTAACTCATGCAATGTAAATATAGCTCTCAACAGATATTTCAGTGGCTAACACTCTACCCACTTATTTCTCAATTAAATGCCAGCTGCAGCAAATTTTCTTTGTGTTAATTCATGAATTAACTGTAAAAATGCCAGCACAGACTGCAAAATATAATGTGTTTTGTTTCGTGCTACATTGGACATTGCTAAATCTGACTAATTAATGCAAGTGTTTTCCATTTGTGCCTTGTAGAGTCTGTTTCATTGGATTGCCGCCTAGGAATTATTAGGGTGTAACAAACCAGAAAAATCTCCTAACTGCCCTCTGAGATGGGGACATTCAGGACTCAGGTTCATCCTCATCCTATGCCTTGTTCAGGGCTAACCTTGGTCCACAGTAGGATCAGGACAGAACATAAACGGGGTTTACTCCCAGAGCAACACAGTTTCCTTGACCTTGGGTGTAGTTTTCACAGCATGGATGGACTGAGCACTTTAGTTTTGCCCTGAGTTAGGAACAGGGAGGTGACAGGTAGTGCTTTTCATCTACTTCCAGCCCTTGGGAAGCCTAGCTGAAGATAGGTCGATGGATGCCTATACTTGCCTCTACCCAATGTTTAAGATTATGTATTCAATAAAAATCTCAGAAAAATAAATTTTTGCTGCTTTAAAAGACCCCATCTTGCTAGATATGTCTGAGACAGCTGCCTTTGGAGGTTAAAGGCACTTGGTGCCCTCCACTATATAATCCTAGTAGCTGATGAGAAGTATTAGTTCTAATATGGACTCATGTAAAGTATGTTTCTTATTACTTGGATAAAAAGGTTAAGTTTGTCTCTGAGGAATGATTTTTAAAGGTCACTTTAATGTCAAATTAATGATTTTGGTTTCCTAATATAATTTTCAGTGTTTGGCAGGTTCTTTTAGTTAAAATAACTATTGGGTGACATTTTAAAAGCAATCTGCTGTTTTGGCTAGCTGAGATTCTGAAACATAATGATTAAAAAGGGAAGGTCACAAAAGAGTAACTGAAGCAGCTGCCCTTGATATCACACGCTGAAGTACAACTTTTCCCCCTGGATATTTTCTGCTTGCCTGTATATCCATATCCATACCTAGCACTACGCTACTTCAGTAGTTTCAGCTCCTGACTCAGAATTGTATGCCCCCCCTTGTGCTAGGCATATGCACACACTTAGCACCTTCCCCTGCTCCTGCAAAGTTTCACATGTAAATTCAAAAATCGAGAGTGAATGGCTTGCATAAGGCCATGTGGCAGATCAGTAGCTGAATTTGGACTAGGGCCCAGAGCTCTTACACCTCTAGCCAGTATGCTAGCTACTTGACCCCTGGCCAGACTGCATGAGAATGCCTTTCAGTTCACTACTGAATTAGAACATTCATTTGCTGTCTCAAATAATAGTCTCACTTCCAATATGTTTTTCAGAACAAGAGGTTGATTTCCTTCTTTTTTTTTTGTAGGTTGGGCTTAGTTTTGAGGACTGGAAGTTTATCTACCAGCAAAGCTTGTCCCAGTCACATGGTCTAAAATGTCATTGCGGAGACATAGTTTGTCACAGGAGATCTGAGGAGTCTGGGTCATCCATTCACACAGTAAGAACCATTCCCCAGTTTGTAGAATTTGAACCCTGAATAAAGAAACCGGAACAAAACTTAGATATTTGTCTGCTTAATAAGCTTCTTGAAACAGCAAACAATTGTTCACTGTTTGTTATCTTGCATTCCTTAAATGGACTGCTTCCATTTTGTTATTTCCTGCTTAGGGACATTGAAATTAATTTTTGTCTTTTAGTACCTTTTGATCCACTCTCTGCAGTGGATACTTTGAATTGCCAGCAATTTGCTGGGGAAGGAAACTAAAACCTTACCAGTATCCAGATTGCCTTTCTAGACATGCTAAGGCACCTGCAGATTTACCACCTGGCTCCTGCAGGCTTCATATGTGCTTGACCTGCATGTGCGATCTCCCAGTTTGTAGCCACACAGATGGATGCCTGCACAAACATCAAAGTGGGGCTCATTAGCTTTACCGCTGGGTGTCAGCTTGGCTGTTGAAAGCTGGTCCAGATGTAAGCTGTGTGAGATTTCCTATTGAGTAAATAATTGTGTGGTGATAATAAAAAGGTCTGCACGAGGATTTTTTTTTTTTTTTTTTTTTTTTTGAAGCTTCCATATTATTTCCACCTCTGCTTATCCTTTGCAGAGACAGGGAAATAAGGCAAAAACTACGGTGATTTTTCCCTCTGGCCTCTGAAGGGAGATTGATCTTATAAATGCATTTCTCAACCTAGTGATATGAAACACCTCTAATCTAATGTTAAGAGACCAATATTACTCAGCTCCAGAGGAAAATAGACATTTATTTTTTCACAGGGTCCAAGTGATTATCAAATCAATGGTCACATCCTCCAGAATATTTCAAAGGCTAGAAACATTGTAAAGTCTGCTAGAGAGATCAAATGACTCCTTCTATGCTGCTTTCATCAGCTTTTTTTCTGCTGATTTATTGTAGGTACATGCTTTTGCCCAATTCATTGCATGTAACCATCTAGTTTGCAGATTTGACATTACACAACGTTTCCCAAGAGCAAGAGGGTTCCACCTTTGCCATTTTCCCACATCCATATGAATCTGCTGTTAGAACAGCCCTATTTTGACATCTCTTGCCCTTCCAAGGCTTATTGGAAGCTGGTATCAGTATTCCCAGCTCAGTCAGTCTGTTCTTTTATCTGCAGGAAGCTGTTTGGCAACAGTGCCGTTTCTGATCCCTTACTGAACACACTGAGTGATATATAATATGTATTCAGGACTATAGCCTTGATGTGTTTTCTGTTAAACTGTTCTTCATTTGCAAGGAAATGTCTTTAGAGTTTCTATCAGGTAACCACCCAGAACTATCTGTATTGTGGACGATGCATGCCTTTGTCTATACTGTCTATTTTGTGTTAGTTGCAACTGTGCACCTCAGGTCCAGCTAAATATTCCTAGCAAGTATGTACAGGCGATTCACAACCACAACAGCCCTAAAATAGCTGGTAATGCATGTGTGTCAGGTGCTTAAGAACTCTTGCCCCTGGGCTAGGACTGAACAGGATCTTGTCTTGGAGCAGGATGAGAAAGGGAAAAAGAAAGAGAAAGGAAAGCAAGGTATATCTGTCTCTTCTGTCAGAGAGCACAAGGGCCCCAGCATTCCTAAGCAATCTTTCCCCTAAGACACTGCAGGCTTGGAATGAGGGCTGTGCAGCATAAGGATGATCTGGCATGAAGGTGGATCTGCATGAAGCTGGAACCAGTTCAGAAAGTCAGCTTTGCTGCAGAGGACAAGCTTGGAAAGGAGCTGCCTGTTCTGTCTAAGTCTGCCAACATCTACATCTGCATCTCTCTCATCTCCCGACGTAGTCTGCAGGAGGATTCAGCACATGTCTCTAGAGTGCTGTGAATCAGACCATATTAACAAATACAATCAAAACAGGTCAGAATAATCCTGATCTGAATGCCTCTGCCTGATGGGAAAAATCACCATCTAGGTCAGATGTAGCTCTGGGTGTGGAAGATGTTGAAAGTTAGGACTGATGAGTCAGCCCTCATGGGTGGTATACAACAGACAACGTTTCACAGTGGGGCAGCTAGCTTCTGGCATCCTTACACAAACGACAGCTTTTCTTCAGTCATCCTACTGCTCTGAAGGGCCAGTTTCAGCAAACAGTAGGCTTTGCAGGATGCTAGTCTCTGATAAAAGCTTTTCCATTTCCCCTTGGGTGTATACAAAGCAGGTATCTCTGACGTGCCTGGTGCTGTGTGGCACTTGTGGTAAGTGCCAGCAGCTGGAAACAGCATGTCAAAGAAGATTCAGATACAGCTGACACACATTACCAGGGCAAGTGCCTGTGAGCAGTGCCTATGGGCAACATGAGTACTATCACAGGAAAGAGATGGCGACCTCAGAAAAAGTGATAGTCTGACAGTGGGCTGATACTGGGGACATGAGGAGATATGGTACACCTTCTGCCATAAAGATGCACTGGTTCTTCTCCTTTGTTGACAGGGTATGCTTCAGGGATGTGTTTCTGATCCCTTCTCATATGCTGCTCCTGAGACTTCCACTCACCTGGTGGCAATTCAGATCTTGGGGTTCTTCCTCATGCATTGTAAACCAGTGCCTTGTGATCCTGTCACCAAGTGATTGTTTTTCTGAGTGACAGAAAAGTAGCCAGAGAGGTGTTTCCCAATGTGGCAAGAGCAAACAAGAAGACTTGGAAATTCTAACAGGCAATTGCGCTTTACCAGGATCACCATGTACTCTTTTTTCTTTTTTTTACCTGCCATTGTCACAGATCTTCTTAATAAGGAAAACGTTTGTAGAATCTTACTCTGCACACTGTTTCTGAAAAATCCTCTTCTGGTGTCTAAATGGGCCTTTTAATGACAACTTATGATCTAGATCTGTTCATGACAATGCAAAATACCCTTTTGGAGATATTCCTTTCCTTCCAGTGCTTTACTTGGACGATGTAAGCACAAAACCAAACCAAAGTTTTTAATTGTTTGCAGTACTGTGATCATTGGAAGGTTGGGGTAAAGAGGCAGTGTCACCACAGGTTGCATGGTTTATGAAGATGGAGTTTTGCTTCTCTTTCACACTGGACTGTCCCATCTGAGCTGTAAATGATGTCTTGGCAGACCTCTGAAAACAGTTAAATTATGATCTAGCAGGCTGTCAGGTCAGGCCGCAGAAGCACAGCTTGGGTCATGAAAGGCAGAACAGACTCCAAAAGAAGAGCTCTAGGGCAATCTGTGTTACCTTTCTGAAATCAAACATAAGTATGATAAAGCCTGTGGAGGAAAATGCCCATACAGAGAAAATGAGAAAGGAAACAAAAATGCATCTGGATTACCTGTGCTGTGAAACTGAAGTAGAAAAGTATAGTGTTGGCTAAAATAAATATTTATCAAGGCAAATAGAAAGAACATGTCTCAACTCACAGAAGTCTATCCTGTGGTTTGAAGAAACCCAGTGAGCTCTTGTCCGGAGTATCTCTGCACAGAACTTTGAGATCATTCTTGTTTTCCCCAGTTTGCAAGTGTTGAGCTTGCCAGATTTTTGCGTTCTGAGAATACTGAAGAAACATTACTGAATGGCTCCAGAAATAGTGCCAGTTTGAGGTATTGAAATGTTAACAGTTATTATAAGAGAAATCAATCTGTTACATGGTATTTCCTAAAAACACCTGACTACTCTCTTGCATCCCATTACCAGATCCAACTCAGCATTAAGAACCAAGAATTAATGTCAAGCATTAGTATTTTTATTCAGTATGCAAACCCTTTAACTATAGCAGTGCTTGGAACCTCAGCTTTCCACAAAGGAGATGTCTCTAACCTGTGTTAAAGGGGAGAGTATTTCTCTTTAACTGTAAGTAGACAGCATGGGAATATGAGATTTAGAGTATGCTTTGAGTTTCCTTTTGTTCTGCACCTTTTGCTTCTCTCTGTAATACCATTAGTGTCAAACCACATGAGTTAATAAATGTGGCAATCCCGCAGACTTTAATGGAAGATGAAGGATTTCAGTGAGTCTATTTTTCCTGTCATGCAGGAAAAAGTCAGGCCAGTTCATGTGACTCTACGTGTCAGTATTTCTTTCAAGTTTTTTCATGCTTTTGTTTGTGTATTCAGGTTTTTCAATCAAGAACAGATAAGTCTTTCAACAATATTTACATTTCCTGCAAAGTCGCTTATGCCTTGGGGTATTTATTTATTTTTGTTTGTCTGTTGTCCATTATCTGGTCTATGTGGAACACTTCTGCCCTGTCAGTGAAACCCCTATTAACAGACAGCTGGACTGGGAACATCTACAGTCTTCAGGTTTCAGTTCTGGGCCTGCTTCTGCTGTCTGAACTATGTGCCATCATACTGACCTCCCAGAGAACAACTCAGCTAGTTGTCCTAGAAATGCTGCAATGTGAAGGTGAATAGGAGGTGAACAAAGGGAAGAATAGTGTCAAAGTGAGGTAGGAAAAGGTTTCAAGTGAGACATTTTTTGTGTATGACCAGGTGTTACCAATTTAAACTCATCCTGATCCCACAGTCCACCTGGCTGGGATTCCACGTGCTATTTGCTGTACCTCCAGTATCACCTGGAAAGCTATTCATTGCTGAAAATATTTGTCAAGAACTCCTCTCCATCAGAGAAAAAGGGAAATGTGGGGCTAAATACAGTACAGAACCTATCATGGTCCCACTGTCATCTTAGAGTTAATCCTTATACAGATTTCAATTTGTCAAAATTGAAATCAAAGCAGTAGCACTCTGCTTTGTGAGTTTTACATTGAAACAATTATGATCTGCTTCAGAAAAGCAATGCCCTTGAAGTTAAATGTTATGCTGAGCTCTGCCAGAAGCTCGTGTTTTGCTGCTGTCCTTTACTTAGCCTGCACAGATTGCAGTACTGTGGTAGGAGAGCGTCGCACTGCAGTGCACTGTCATCAGCTCTTAGTGCAGGCTTTGGAGGCTGCAATGTAAGACTGCAATGCTACACTGCAGAGCTTTTGAGAAGCTGCAGTTAGATGTGGTTGGACAAGCAGAGGGCTCAGCTGTGGGATTAAACCTGTCTGTGAGGAGGTTATGTCCTTTGCAAATATTTCTGTAAAACACAAAGGACTTGAAGGAAAATCAATCCTCTGTTTCCTTGTCAGATGGGAGAAAAGGGGACTAGCTCTGGCAGTCTTCTTGTATACACCTGAGTGCTGCTCCAGAGCTGTGTGCATGCTGCATTGTTTGCTAAAATGCAAAAATCCCTGAGGCTTACACTTTATGGTTCCTTTTACATTGGTGAAAGGAAGGAGAAACCAGCAGCAGCACAGAGCAGGGAGGGAGCTGACACAAGGTAAGAAATTCATGTTCAATAGGAGTGCTGAGGGGTTTTTACTTGAATGATCTGGCTTTCATCAGGAAAATCCAACAGGAACCTGAAAGTTCCCCCTGTGTCTTTCTCAAGGCTAAGTAGGGCTGGCATTGTGGGACTGCGATAATGAATAGCTGGTCTGGAAGCATGAAGAACAGCATTGCTGTCTTTCTGGGGTGAGTCAATTCTGTCCTTTTCTTCCACACACTCTTGACCACCACTGGTGTTTCTGAAGCATGCAAAATGCACCTCCAAATCAGTTGTTGATCAGAACTGCTTGATGGTAATAAATCTTTGCCAGGATGTTTGGGTTGGATGCATATGAGGAGGGCACTGAGGGGCAGACCACTGTTGCAAGAAGTTCTTTGAATACCTGTTAATTGCTCTAGTCAGCAAGATCACAAGACACTGCTATTGTAGTACCTTTGGATGATCCTGTTCTCTGAAAGCCAGAGCTGTGATGAGGAGAAATCATTGGAAGGCAGTGTTTCATGAGGTGAGGTAACCTGGCCTAGGTTTGACCTCAGATATTTACAATCTGTCAGTGTGCTTCTAATGGTAGACAGCACAAAATATTTTAATATGTTTGGAAACCTACATTTAAAAACATCAGGGTCTCTGCCCCTCTGAGAGTAGCAGAGATGTTTGTGTTTTACTAACAACCAAATTTATTATTCAGCCTTCTCCAGTTGTTGTCCCCACAAGTAATGTGGTGTGGCTAGACAAGGACTTCTATCACAGACGTGTATTAAGATGCAAATAAATCCAATCAGAAGCAAATGTGCTCCATTTATAAATGAGTATGAATAATTATGTAAAGCAGAGCTCCTCCTCAAATGGCCATACAAAGACTACTGCCATGTAAACAAAAGGAACAACAAACAGGAGGCTGCCTGTGTTTCTTGGCAGAAAGAAGTTTCTCCTAGGAAAATGTTTTGCAGCAGCCTCTGTAACACTGAAGATCTTGCTAAGAACCAGAGTTTTGCAACTGCTGAAGATGGAAGCTGCATATCTGAAAGTGGAGGATGATGTTGCACACACTTCGCTTTTGTAAACTCTCTGATGTAGACCATTCATCAAGTCCTGGGACAGATGGATGTTTGCTTAGACACAGAAAGGCTGTTCCCAAGTTCTGTCTTTTCTTAAGTTAGACTGTAGCAGGAAGAATTACATTTTGGTAAGACCACAATCATTCAAGAAATAGACATAATGCTTCTGAATACTATAAACAAATAACCTGCAACTTGGCTGCCTTCTCCTGGAAAGGAATTGGAAGGACCTCTTAGTGCCTTGACCATTCTCTTTGCACCACATGTCAGGGTTGGTGAAGCTGTCACGATGCCTTTGATAAGCTCTGTGCACAGTGAGCTCAGAGTTTGGGAGACAAGCTCTGTCTGCAGAGTGATGATTTCTCCTCTCAAGCCTGCAGAAAGACGTTTTCTCCAGAAACCACTTTTTAGCATACCCACTGCTATTCAAGCTAATAAGAGCCAGTCTACCACTTCAAACACAATGGCTAGCTCAAAATAAGATATACGTTCAACTTCAGTGTGGCACATTTCTTGTTTGATGATTGCTCACATAACACTGTTTGGCTGTTAAATCTTTCCAAAATATTTAATCTGTGATCCATCGGTTGGCAAGGAGAGAAAGGAAAAAAAAATATATTTTTATCATGTTGCATGTTGGTGCACTTCTTTCTGTACTAGTTATGCAAATTTAATGGTCATCTTAAAGGGAGATGTTAAAAAATTAGTAAAGCCTATAAAACGTAAATAGTTAACGTTTTCCATATTCTAAAAAATATCAGAAAAATATTTTAAATAACAACACATTATTTTTTCATGCAGAAAGTAGTAAAACACTACAAAAAATAATTCCTATTATATTGTGCTGTAAATCTTCTGTAGGAGAAGAAAGACTTAGAAACACATCTGACTGACACGTGGGAGACTGGAAAATCTTTTCATTAACTAAACATAAGAAGACAACTAAAAGCCTCTCAAATTTACACTTGAAAACCCTCTGGTTTACACTTGAAAACCATCTGTAATTTCTAACATGCTATGACTAGTTCTTATGAACAATAGTTTGAGAAGGTTAATAAAAACAAGTTTTAATTGTGGTGAAGATTCAGCAGTTGAGTTCCACAGAGCACGTGCATGATACAACTTTGTCCAAGGCATCCTAGAGCTGAAAAAGGTTGTTTTGCTGTTCCTTTACAATCCACAAGGTGTGTAGCCTAAAACATTACCTGTAGAAAAGACAGAATGAGAATCAGGATCCTCTGAAAACAATCCTGATTCACCTGCAAGCAGCTGAAACCATTCAGATCTCTCTGCCTGAGGGTAAGAAGGCTCTGCGGAGGGATCTGGACAGGCTGCAATGATGGGCTGAGGCCAACTGTATGAAGTTCAACAAGCCCAAGTGCTGGGACCCAGCACTTGGGCCACAACAGCCCCCTGCAATGCTACAGGCCTGGGCATGAAAGGCTGGAAAGCTGCCTGGTGGAAAAGAACCTGGGGGTGTTGGTCAACAGCTGGCTGAATATGAGCCAGCAGTGTGCCCAGTTGGCCAAGAAGGCCAATAGCATCCTGGCTTGTATCAGAAGCAGTGTGGCCAGCAGAACTAGGAAAGTGATTGTCCCACAGTACTCACTGGCAAGGCTACACCTTGAATATTGTGTTAAGTAGTAGCCTCACGCTACAAGAAAGAAATTGGGGTGTTGGAGTGTGTCAAAAGAAGGGCAATGAAGGTGGTAAAGGGCCTAGAAAGCACATCTTATAAGGATCAGCTGGGGGTGTTTAGCCTGGAGAAAAAGTGGTTCGGGGGGACCTTATTGCACTCTACAACTATGTGGAAGGAAGTTGTAGTGAGGTGGCTGTCTGTTCTCCCAAGTAACTAGTGACAGGATGAGAGTAAACAGCCTCAGGTTGCACCAGAGGACATTTAAATTGGATATAAGGAAAAATTTAGTCAGTAAAAGCGTCGTTAAGCGTTGGAGCAGGCTGCCCAGGGAAGTGGTTGGATCACCATTAGTGGAGGTATGTGTCACTTAAGATCATGGTTTAGTGGTGGACTTGGCAGTGTTTGGTTAACATTTGGACTTGATGATCTCAAAGGTCTTTTTCAACCTAAACAATTCTATGATTTTATGAAGTTCCCAATGTTTCTCTCATGGCTGTGGAGATGGAACAGGATGGATTTACAATCCCTGCTTTAGAGAGGGTTTTTTTAATAACTATTGCCCTTAACACTGGAAGAGGATAGAAGTAAAAAGAATTAAATGGCTAGTCATGGTATTATTCCCCTCACAAAAAGCAGGGGGGATAAGGGGTAGTGGGAAAAAGGGAGTCATTTGACTTTGTTCTCCTATTTTTATATGTTTGTTTTGGAACATACAGACGAAAACTTGCAACAGAGAATTAGATAAATAAAAGAAATAAGAATATCAGATTATGGCTTAATGCTGGAATGAATCATGCTCAAAAGACCTTTCAGCCATTATATCAATGTGAAACCCCATCAAAACTGTTAAAAAATAACATTATTTTAGCATGTCTTCAGGTGCAAAATTGAAATTGCTGTGGTGGTTCTCCAGGAGTCTAGTTACAAATACAGGCGTATAAGGATTTTTGAGTCTTCCTTGGGACTAAAACATTATCCTTGGGAGAATGTGCTGGTTTTCAGACTTTGGCAATATTCAATATAGCTGCAAAGACTTTTCCTTTGAGGATGTTGCAATAGGGTGAGGCTGCTATAATCAGAGGGTTTTGATGCAAGTTTCTGTGCTATCTCTTTTGCTAAGAGACTTGTTATCTGAAGTCCACATTGGCATTGCTTTGTTGTTGCTAGGTATTTATGTGAATTAGTTGAAATGTAGCTTGTTGCAGTGGCAAATTCCTTGGAAGAGAATGGAGGACATTTGAACTGTTTTGTTGGAATGCTGCAGCCACTCAGAGGGAAGTAGTTCACTCTGCCTGAAAGGAAAAAAGGAAGCATGGTTATTTCTGAATTGAAAATGTCTCTGAGCACTCTACGTGCCTTTTTTCATATTGTTGTTTGTTGAAAACTGTTTTGAAGTCTTGCAGGACTGAAAAAAGTTTAACAGAAGCATGCTGGAAAAGTAATGATGCTCAAAACTCTGAGAGGCATCCACCCAAGCACTGCCCATCGGGCAATTCTCATTCTTTTGTAACAGCAAAATTACACTTCTATTTTCTTCTGTTTACATCCCCCACTTTATTTTTATGGATTTATTTTCATTACTTGTGTTACGTATAGTGGAAACAGAGGCCTTGTTACTATTTCTGTAACTGAAGAATGCTTTTAAAAAAATTTTATTAGAACAATTCACTGTTTCTACAGTGATAGATTCTATGCAGGTTTGTGCTGTTCCTGTGACATGTAAAGAAGCTAGACAAGTAGGTTCTGGCACCCTGTCATCCAGTGAAGTGTGAGTCCCTCAAGATGTGCTCTAAAGGCAGATTGGAGACTGACAGAAGAAAATAGCTAAGGGAAACTTGTACAATAAGGGGAAGCCACCACAAAGCAAACTATTGGCTCGAGTGTGGCAGACTGCATATGAGATATTGTTTTTTGAAATAAGACAATGAGTGAAAAGGGGCAGGCTGGCAGCTCATAGTTTCAGTGGCTTGGACAGAAGATATTGTTTTATTTGCTCATTTAGTTGCACCAAGACTTGCTGTGAGAAAGACTGTGATAAAGAACAGCTGGAAAGATGCATTTATCATGCTGTGGGGGATCACAAGTACTTGAAGAATATTGCCTCAGGCATCAGACCAGAATAGATATCGACCACATAAACCCAAAAAGATGGGACTGGTGGAACGTTGCAACTCTCTAGCTTTTCATCACAATGAGCTTAGTGTAAGAGAGGAGTGAGAAAATGTGTGAGAAGTTTGGAAGTTATCCTGGACTTCTGAGACCTATGTTCAAGCCTTTTTGGTTTTGGTCACTGAATAACTTTGGGAAGTCTGTTGGCATCTGGTTATGCCTTCAAGATGTCTTAGAGTGAGTTCTCTGAGAAATGGCAGGTAGCACTGGACAGTCTGCCAGAAATCTTAGTATCCTAGCAGGGTACTAAGCTCTCAGGTATGCTCAATACAGTCTGCTCTATGATGAACCATTGATTTGGAGGACACATAGCCAACTATACAATAGACAAAGAATTCAGGTGTGTGCAACTACACTGCCTGTAAGACAAATGAAATTCTTCCTGTTGTCACTTAAACTGTGAATGGTTTCTGATCTACATCTAAACAGGTTATTTACCTGTCCTTCCACCAATGTTTAGGAACAGATTTCCTTGCTGTTGTGAGTATGCAGGGTTTTCATACTTGAGGGCAGCAAACCTTATGTTAACACAGTTCTGATAACAATTAATTTTTCACATCTTTGTATGTGAAAAGAGAAGAAAGAGGAACAGTCAAAGGAACAAGGACAGGAGGCTGAGAGTGGATGCAGAGGATGAAGGGGCCAAAAGAAATATGAGGAAGGGAAAGCCTCAGAAACTAAATGAGCCTAGAGAATGGCTGGGTTAAAGATGGGGGAAGAACAGAGGAATTGAGAGCAGGAAGATGAGCTGAGACAGAAGGAGGGCAAGAGTAGGTCTGGATGAATAGGTACCATGGTTCCAAATCTGCCCCATGGTTCTCAACTCAAAGAAATGCACTGAAATAACCGGGAGAAAGGAGTTTTGGCCATGACTTGGAGTCCTCTGGGATCTCTCCCTGACTCTTACTTACGTTGACCTTCTTTGTGACCTTGGCCAAATTCTGTATCCTTCCTGGTCACATTTCCTCTCTTCATACACTTACTTGCAATAGATCTGGGAGATGCCACACTCCCTATGTGCTCTTCTGTGTCTATCACAGGGTGATTTCAAGTCATTAGTAGCCAGAAAGTACAAAACATGAGAAATTTGAAAAAACAGCTCTGTAGAAGTGCCACAGCAGTTTACTCCATGACACACCACTAGCTGAACAAAGTGTTTGACTGAACAACAATAGCTACTGATGTTTCTTTCCTGTGCTGTGAGAAATATCCAGCCATCTAAACCTTATTAACCTCTCCCTTATTCAACTAGCTGCTACTTGGCTGGCCACTACATAGTAAATAGTTCAACAAGAACTAGCTGTTGTCTGGTTATTTCCTCATTCACATATACTCTTCTATCAGCCCAACACCTTATAAAGATACTAGACTTTACTTTTCTTCCAGTATCAGGAAATTTCACTCTTCCACCCTGAAGCAACTTATTTCTTCTTTTATGGTGCTCAAAGAGGAACTTTACCACTGTGTTGCCCTGGTTTCCCTCATAATGTATGAGCGAGTGCTTGCAAATCCTTCTCACCTGGGACACATCTGCCAAGGAGTCAAAGAAACTCAGACAGGAAAGAATAATAGAAAAGAATCACCAAGCCATCCACTTACCGCTTCTGGGCAGCAGCTGAGATGTCAATATTGCTGCAGTGGCAGTGACCAATGCTGGTCAAAAGAAAAAAAAGCCTCTTTTATCTATAGCCTGTAGCAGCATTATGTTTCAGTAAGTGTGGATGTGAGGTGTTCACAGTGTCTTTTACTCTGAAGCTGCACTTATCCTGACATAAAGAAACTCTGGTCTAATTAAGGTAATGCTGCCAATCCTTCTCTCAACTAGTGGCTGCTGCTGAGAAAACCAGATTTTTTTCTTTTGGTATGCATTTTTTCCTTCTTGTTTTTGTATATCTATTAACAGTTGGTCAGGTAAATGGTTTAACCTTTCAGAAGCTTCCCAGTCTCCTGTATAGTTTTCCACATGCTCTGGAAGCAGAGAACATGTTTATACAGTTAACAGTGATTGTTGCAAGTTAGTTATTATTTCTAGTCTTGAAAGACTGGAAAATGAAGTATCTTAAAACAACAGGACAAGATTAATTCACATGGGATTAAAAGAGAAAAGAGGCTACCATTGGTGACAAGTATATTTGGATGTCTTTAAATTGTTTCGTATTGCCAGGAACATCCTCAAGTTCCTCTAGTATATTCAAGAGAGGGTTTGCACTGGAAATGTTGATTCTATGCTCTGGTGACAGCAAAGGTAGAACAAAGCAAACAGAATATGTGATTGAAAGTACACTAGTTTTATGGTCAATTGATCAAAGGAGAATATTTTAATTAGAATAGCTTCTATTACATCTATTATACAGTTTTAGGCAGTTCATTAATGTAACTGCTAGTAGATAGGATTTTATTCCATTTATTTCCATTTGATTTCATTTATTTAGCTCCTTTCTTCTCCATAAAAACCTCATCCTTGTTACTGGTAATTTTTTTGTGTCTGTAAAGCTATGTAAATTTTTATTTCTGGTGGAAAATTTACCTGGAAACATTAAAGATGTGTTTGCCTGGAATATGTTAATCATAGAATCATAGAGTGGTTTGGTTTGGAAGGGATATTTTAAGGTCAGCTAGTCCAACACCCCTGCATTGATCAAGGACATCTTTGACTGTATCAGGTTGCTCAGAGCCCCCACCAACCTGAACTTGAATGTTTCCAGAGATGGAATAACTACCACCTCTCTGGGCAACCTGTGCCAGTGTTTCATCACCCTAATAATAAAAAAATTCTTCTTTATATCTAGTCTGAATCTGACTTCTTTTAGTTTAAAACCATCAACCCTTTTCCTAGCACTACAGGTCCTATAAAAGACTCTGTCTGCATCTTTCTCACAAGGTCCCTTTAAGTATTTAAGTATTTCCTCATAGAAGAGGTATTCCAGCCCTCTGATAATTTTCTGTGGCCCTTCTCTTAGCCCGCTCTAAGAGGCCTATTTCTTTCCTGTACAGACTTATATGGATTGAAATATTCTTTGCTTTGTTATTACACCAACATTTAAAAAAAAAAAACAAAAGAAAAAGCCAAACACTTTGATGAAAGTATCCTTAAGGCGTTTGTGTAGCTTACTTTCATGTGAGTCAGAGCTGTTTGTACACCAGGTAAGACAAGTGTGTTCCAGTTCCTTTGGGACAGAAGAGCGGAGCAGGTGGCTGCCAGAGGTTCTACACAGTTCTTGATCTGGCTCTGTATTAAATACAAAGTGAGGTGCCTAAATTTCTACATCTGTACCTAAGCAGTGCCAACATTTACAAAAGCACTGATTAGGATATAGTTCTCCAGACATGAAGCTTTTGCCAGTCTAACTTCTTCAGGCCTGTGACAGGTCCCTTATTTAATTCAAGTCTTATACTAATCTTCTGAGCTGCAGAGATCAGATAAGACTTTGCCTCCTTTTTCTACTGCCTGATGTGGCTTAAAAGTAGAGGGAAATAAAAGTGAACTTGTTCTGTTTCTTTTGATATGAGATAATTTTTTGGAGGCCACTCTTCTGGAACAGGAACCCTGATACGAGATTGTAAGATGCTTGAAGGGAGTAAGGCTGTGTTTGTTTAACAAACTCTCTAGGGGCTGTGAGCTTTTGAAAACAAGGCCACTCATGTAAGCATCTAAACAAGGGCATCAAACACTGAGCCATGTTATCACCAAACACCAGTTTTGCCTTTGCCTCAGAAGAAATCACAGCTAGAAAGTCTGTCATAAAGTTTTGAGGAAATAGAAGAGGCCAGATAGAGGAGCAGATAATGTAAGTCCTGTTACTACCAGAAGGAAACAGGCTAATCCCTTGTCCTGCCACCCATCCCCACAACTCTGTTTGTTAGCCTCCAGAGAATCTACTCAGACTGGTACACCTCATAGCATCACATTGCACACAGAGTGACTTTGCTTGTCGAGTGTAAAGTAGGTTTTGGGGCTTAAAAACATAAGCTTGCTTTTCACTCATCTGCCATGTGAACATGTGAGAGGGATCTGTAATATGGCAATTCCAGATACACTGCAGATAAAACTGCAGATGTCCATGACCTCTCTCAGCTTCAGATTTTCATCTCTTCCCATCATGTTTCTTTCAAAAATTTTTTTGACTATGCAGTGTACTATGATGAGTTTCCCTAATGTAGCCCCATTTTTTCTCTAATTTGATTCTATCCATCTCATATCTGCACTCCTATTTTTTTTTTTCTAATTTTATTATAACATAGAATGTTTTATACAGCTCCTTAAGATGCAAAACATAGATACACTTGGTTTTTTATTTCCCCTGAAAAATGAATTCCAATTTTGAGTCACACACAACTCATTACAGTATCATTAGCAGATTTAACATAAATAATAGAGGGAACTGAGGATTAAATGTGGCCATAAATATGATGAGTGGCAGTGTGCTTCTCCCACCTCCTGCTTAAGCATTAACCACCACTGGTGGTTGTAATGGCTGCATCCAGCTTAAGTTATATTATGGAGAGACAGATAACAGCATAACATCCAAGGGCTATAAATCTTCCTCAGCAGCTGAGGACCAGTTGAGCATGGGTCAACAAAAGTACAGCTGTTATTCAAATATGACTATAAGTCATCTTACTCCATAAATAGCGAACAGCCCAGGGCCCATTGAGCTCTCCTGCACAGCAGTTGGCTGCACACCATAACCTCCCCTTGAATAGGGATGACTCTCAAGGTAACTCCTCAAGGTTGAGAGAATCCTGCTCATGTTGGATACTCAGTGAGTGAATTGGGAATAAGTGCTCTGAAACCCTGAAATCTTAGGTAAGTGATATAAAGGATTGATTGAACATATATAATCCTTTAGACATAAAGCATTGACCAAGTGTGGTACTAAGTCCAGGTCTAGATCCACCTAGAAACCTCTCTAAGAAGGAGTTTAGAACGCAAAGGGGTCCCCTCTGAACCTCATGACTCAATGGGAGGGTCTCTCTGCCTGTTTTGTCTGACCTTGTTCTCTATGCAGTAAATAATCCAGTGTACTTTGCCACTGAGTCTTGTTAAACCATTGTCACATCTACCACTGAACTTTGTTAACTCACTATTTTATATCAATAAAATATATTTTTGATTCTCTTTTGCAAGTGAAGTGCATCACTTCCTGCAACAGTGGCATAAGAGAAGTGGATGACTTTAGGAAAGAGCTATCACAATTTTAGAAGTCTGTGAAATGTTTTTTAATTTTCTGAGTTGGTTCATTTCTAAGATAAAAAAGTCATTGTCTCAGATGGGAGTGATTTTGACTTTCAGTGGTAATGTTGATGCCTCTGTTATTCAGGGCACATTATAAACTCCTAATTACATATGTTTATAAACAAAGCTGCAGAGATTCTCTCTAGGACTTAATTTTCAAATACAATACTTATGCATGAAGAATAAGATGGCAAAGCTCTGTTCTCCATTTGTCATTTTGCTCCCTGCCTTACCCCCCATCACTCACTCCTAAGCCTTCTGTATGCTGGCCATGTTTCTTGCTTGAGCATGTGCAAGGCAAATTTCAGACTAAATCCAACACAGTGTCTATGCCTAAAGATGGCAGAAACCAGCAAATATAAACACTTGCTGCATCATTCATAAAACCTCAAAACCTTAATGCATCAATTATCTTTATTTGCCCGTATAAATTGCCATTAACTCTTTGCCTTATAGTGAAGCCCACAGGTTCCCACTGAGATGTCAGCCCTCCTTTGAGTTAGACCCAGGGAGTTTAACTCAAGTTTCTTGTGTCCTGGTCCAGTGACCTGCCTGTTAAACAATTTTCACCTCTCTCACTTGGAGTTGTCATTCACATTTCATTGCAAAATGGTAGTTGGAACTGCTGCTAAATGAAAGTTAATTTTTCAGTTTTTACCTTGCAGTATAATTTCCATATAAAACCCTTCTCGAGAAAGATACATACAGATGACATATGTTGAGACAATGGATGCTTTGCATGGCGTGTGAACATCCCATTGCAGAAGACTGATGTAACTATTAGAAGACTAATGAGAAAATGAGGAGAGAACCTTTGCTTTTCTGTATACGCAGAATGAGGTATGTGGCTTAGGACTGAATCAGATGATCTGTAGAACTCTCAGTCATTATTTTCCACTGATGTGGAACAGACAATAATCTTTGGTATAGCTGAAAATGTGGATTTACAGTGGGTGGTCATGATAGGTGTCTGCAGAGGACATTCTTTGCGGGTGGCCTTTGAGAGAGGTTTACCTCTCTATGCAAGAGAAGGGTTTACCTCTCTATGCAAGAGAAGGGTTTGATTTTTCACTGCACAACTTCCACCCTCAGGACTCCTCAGGAGATGGACGATTCATCCTCACCCTTGTCAAAATGACAGAGTTTGCTCAAATGGGAACAACATAGATGCGGAGACAGAGGGATGGGAACAGGTTATTTCCTGACATGTTCAGAGTCAGTCAGGCTGTGAGGCACTAAGCCCATGCTGAGGTTAGAGCCCAGAGATGGAAACTGCCTTCATGACTTATGAAAATGGCCTTTTCTTCTTACCTTGGGGTTAGTACTCTGTGTGTGACCTATCTTAAAAAGAGGTAAGGTACTGTTTTTGTTTTACCACAAGGCTAACTGGCTCAAGATTCAGGGCAGAACTGAGGTGGGGTGACTCACTTTGTAGCAGAACTGTGTCACTCCTTGTCTTCTGTTTTTAACGCAGGACAGATGTGAGTCTCTGTAGTTATGCTGTGATAAAGACCACAGCTTTCTGTTTTCTTCTAAACCAAAACCCAAAAATCCAGGAGCTGAATTACTTTAAGACAGTTCAGAGAGGCAGATTTTGCATTCGTCATTCTCCCAGAGTATAGTGTTAACCCCTTAAGGTTTTTTGACATATCCCCTGCCCTGCTGCCTCTGACCTGAGCTGAATGCTGTGAACCTTTCTTTGACAAGTATCTGGTAGAAACAAGCCATAATGCACCAATGAGTGCTGGAGCTTTCCTGCTCTACATCATATTTCTATGGAAAGACGACAGTTGTCAGAAGATGCCAGTTGTCACATTATATGTGGAACTAATACAAACTGTTTTCATAGCAAAATGTCACAGAGCACATGTTGTCTGGGGTAAAAGAAAACAAAGAAAATACTGAAAAAGTACTAAAATTTAAGCTGCTTCGTACTAGACACTGAGTGGTACAAAGGAGAGGGCCACCAGTGACTTTGACAGTGTTTTAGTCCCTGGCTGAAACTCACAATGTGGTCCATTTATTTTTAATTTCTTGGCTCTAGTCCTAATGTATTAATAAAGTTTATGTATACTTGTTGTTCCTGGTCTGTAATGCAATATTCTGGGGACGTTTCCACAGAAAAGGAACTACAGAAAAATTAAAGTTGGAGTTCCAGAGGTTGCTGTAGTATTTTTTTTTTTTCACTCTCCTTTAGAAAAGTTTTAAAAATAGATTAAGAAAAAGTTTTAAACATCTTCTGGGATTTTGCCACTTCATTTGTCTCATGACTTCTCACTTCCCTGTAAAATAAAGCAATAGTTATAAAATTAAACACATGCATAAAAATCTAAAAAATGTAAAGCAGAGATTCTGGGGTGAAGCACAGTCACTAGATCCTGCTAGAAGTTTGGAACACCTATGATTATGCACAAAGCAAACAAAATTAAGAGTTCTGAATTTGTTCTTGCTGTATGTCTCTCTATGAAAGCACTTGGTTCTGCACAGTTACAGAACATACCGAAGACCTGATTCTGATTTCTGTCAGCAACTGGGATTTGTCTTTGTCTACCAATATGAAACTGAAACAAGAGCCCAAAAATATAACTTCCTGAATTTGGAAATGCTGCACTGTCCATGAGGTAAAGGGGTGTTAGCTTGAGAAATTGTGCAAGAAGGCCAGTGGGCTCACCAGCAGGCTTAAGCTGTAGCCCTGGTAGTCACCCTGGCTAGCTGGTGGCTGTACAAGTCTACCCAGAAGCTTAAGGTCTCCAAAGAATTCTAATTAAAATTTGAATTCAAATAAGAATTAGAATTGCTAATTCTTTGAAAAAGGATTAACAATTTATAAATGGGTTTGGTTCTGTGAAATGTAAAGAGACTACCTGCTGCAAAGCTGAAACTAAAATCCAAGCAGAAGAAGTACACCTGTGCTGACCTCTCCACCCAAAGCGAGCTCCCAAGAACTGGAATAGCTGTTGCACCAGCACCTGGCAGCAACCCTAGGCATGGAGTCCCTCTGGTATTCACACCTAGCAGTGGAAGTCATTGCCACAAGTGGGCCCCACTGGAAGAACTCTTCAAACAAGTAGCTCTTATACATTAGGAGCTCAGCAGGCAGCAACAGTGCCTGGGAATGTAAGCAGATGATCAGTAAGTGGTATTGCATGCAGTCCCAGACTGAGTAACAGCCCTGCCTTAAGGCTGCACAAAGAGAAGGTAAGCCTGAGTCCAACCTCAGGCTTTCTGACACTAGTAACTCTTGACATGGAGGAAATTGGACCATTGTGTCTGCATCGAGAACCTTCCCCTGAGGTATCTGTGCACAACAGATACAATGATTTGGGGCTGGAGAGTGAAAAGCACTTTAGTAGTGGATAGGATCCAGGAATAGCCAACCATTCAAAGCTAATATGACCACCTGCATTAGCACCAGTGTCACCAGAAAGGTACATCAAGTATTAGTAATTTAGATGACTTACTGAGAGGCATCAAAACACCCACTTCCCACCCTGGATGTTTCTCTAGAGAAGTTTGCTTCTTACCAGGAACTTGCATTCACACTGCCACTGAGAGGACGCTGAGCCTAGTGAACCCTAACAATTATCATCTGTTCCTGCTGTGCTATGTAGGTTCTGTGACAAGGAAACTTGAAACACTCAAAAGAGACTGTATGTCCCTCAGAACAATGTTATAAGGATCTGGAGCACAGGTGATGTTCTCCTCTATACTCCAAGTCAGAGGATGGGGTTCAGGAAGGAGGACACAGATTGAAAGGTGAATCTCTGCCTGGTTCCCCCAGTACAAGACAGACATGGACCTCGTAATGTGAGTCCAGAGGAGGGCCATGGAAATCATCAGAGGGCTAGAACACCTCTTCTATGAAGACAGGCTAAGAGAGTTGACATTGTTCAGCCTGAAGAAGAGAAGGCTCTAAGAAGAGCTCACTGTGACTTTTCAATATGTATAAAAAGGGCTTATAAGAAAGACAGAGACTTGATACTAGGGCCTGTAGTGACAGGGCAAGGGATAATGGTTTTAAACTGGAAGAGGATAGATTTATATTAGATACAAGGAAGAAATTTTTTATGATGGACGTGAAGTAACGCTGGAACAGATTGCCCAGGTCATCTCTAAAGGTCTCTCCCAACCCAACTCATCCTATGGTTCTACGAGTCTGTGAAATAAATCTAAGGGCTTTTCATTTTTCAGTGCTATCACAGTCTTCTGGTATAGCTCTGAGAAGTTCATGCCCTTGTTCCTCACCTCAGTAACAATAGGTATTGGTCTTTTTGCCTTGCCTGATCACCTCTGTTGTAAAGACAGTAGGGGATGACAGCCTGAGCATGCACAGAACTATACCACAGAGCCTACCTCTCTGGGTGCTACTGGACAAGACAGTAATAATATATTCTGGGGGTATCTGGAATTTTGGGATGGTATTAATTTTGTTTAGGAGAGACCTAGAGAGGGAGCTAGAGCTGGTGCTGTAGAAAGAAAAAAATGAGCTTGTATACAACAGCAAGGTCCCTGCATCTGATAAGGAAGATTTGTGTGAGAAATGAAAAACTGATAGGCTTTTCTGAACACATGCAGACTGGAGTCATAATCCCTTTACAGCACTTCTCATGTAGTACCCACCATGAGATAAAGCTCTCTATGCCCTAGTTTTTAAAGCTATAGCATTTTCAATCTCAAGAGAAATTTGGGGTCATAGAGGCATTTCCCTTAGCATGTGGAAGCAAGTTTTGTCTTGAATATTTCATATGCAGCAATGGCAGTCTTCACCAAGAAAGGTCCTCTTGGGAAATACTAACAATGAAGACTGGTTTTATTTCGGGTTTATTTAGGTTTTCTTTAGGTCATCCATCAGAGGTCTACTGGTACTTAAGTGGATTACTCAATCCACCCACTTCCATTTGTGTTCATCTAGTTTTACATTTAATGTTCATATATTT
Source organism: Rhynochetos jubatus (assembly GCA_027574665.1). NCBI lineage: Eukaryota > Metazoa > Chordata > Aves > Eurypygiformes > Rhynochetidae > Rhynochetos > Rhynochetos jubatus. Next base: position 68,712,182 of record CM050690.1, on the reverse strand, counting down.
CTGGAGTTGGTTAGCAGAGGATGAAAATGGGGACTGGGGTTGGAAAGTGATTTTTGTCCTTGAGCAGACTAAACAGTCAAGCAGCAAATTATTTCTTTGTTACCTTTCTGAAGAGAAAAAGGCAGAGAAGAACTAGAGACTAGCTTAATGGTTTTTTTCCAACACCACATTTGCCACAGACATTGGCACCATCTTAACTATGACTTAATAGAAAACAAGAAAAAGTACTGAACTACTGAAATACTTCCTATTCTATAGGCTCGTGGAGAACAAGATTGGAAAACTGTAAGTCTTTCTACTGTTCACTGTTCAGGGTTCAGCAGTTTTGTATATAGAGGAAAGCATGTTACAAAGTCATGACATGGATCCTGCACTAGGGTGATGCTGATAGCTAGAGCAGATACTGCTTCCAGGATGACTTTTACCTGAGCTAACGTTCATCTAGGAAAGATTTGCATCACAAGCAGGAAACTGTGGCCACAGAGACTGCAGCACTGGCTGTACTGGCAGTAGACCTCTGGGAAGTTATCAGGTGGGTTTGTTATGTGAAGTTCATCCAACTTTTCTGCCTTTTACACTTGATGCAGTAACCTCTCTGACTTCAAAATACATATGGTGAGTAGCTCGTAGTCTACCTAGTTTATTACTGAATTAATTAAAACTTTTGTGCAAGTCAGAGAACACCCTGTTTAGCTTGGAGTCTAGTATTTGTCATAAAATCATAGACTATTTTAGGTTGGAAAAGACCTTTAAGATGATCAGGTCCAACTGTTAACCTAACACTGCTAATACCACCACTAAACCATGTCCCTAAGCACCTGTCTACCCATCTCTTAAATACCTCCAGGGATGGTGCCTCAATCACCTCCCTGGGCAGCCTGTTCCAATGCCTGACAACCCTTTCAGTGAAGAGAATTTTCCAAATATCCAATCTAAACCTCCCCTGGCACAATTTAAGCCATTTCCTCTCGTCCTAGCACTTGTCACTTGCAAGAAGAGACCAACACCCAGGTAATACTGTAAATAATTAAGACCTTGTAAATATGACCCACCTGTATTGTTCAAAGAAGAAACTCTTCAGGCTCATGCACTGTTACCTTCCTTCCCACCTGCTTCAGGAGCTGAGTGTCCTGCCTTTGTTGCTTACAGATTGTTTAGTCCAACTAAGTAATTAGTTGGACTCAATTTAAGAATGAGATGGAAGGAGAACGGAAGATTTTAAATTTTAAAAATTTTTTAATTTTTTCCTAGGATTTCACTGAACAGGTTTAAAGTGGAGCCTTTCTTAAAGCTCCAGCTGCTGGACTAGGAACCGGGAGTGCAGAACTTCCTTTTATTTTTTTTTCCTTTTTAAGAAAACTTTAATTTAGTTTCCATGACTGAGGAGTATATTTGAAAGTAGACCTGAATGTAGACCTGAGTATACCATTCAAAGTAACAAGTATCAATTGAATGCCAAAGACCACCAAAATTCCCTGTTTTAAAGGCAGCTGACCAATTTGAAGATTTGAATTACAGTATTTCCATGGGTGGAATAGAAGAGTGATGCTTGTACCTGGGAATTCTGCCAAGTGTTCCCATTCTCATAGCCTAAATCCCTGATCTGTCCTGTCTCCCACTAGGTATTTGGGACTCAGCTTTCTGCTGCTGTCACTTTTCCCAATCTCTGTCCAGTGACATCCTCTAGGGAAGTGGTTTCCAAAGTGGGGTGCACACACTGCATACAATCCACAAAACAATCCATTGTGGTGCATGTTGAAAATACTTTTTGTAACATTAAAAACAAACAAACAAAAAACTTTAGAATATTGCTTATTTCATCTTTATGTAATATTTTAAAATTTCTATTTTGGTGCATGTTTTATTATATACAGAGTATATTATTACAGTAGTACATGTATATAACAAATAAACATATATACATGTATCAGGGCTGTATGCTCAAAAATATTTTCCTGATAGGGTTGTGCAATAAAAAATCTTTGGAGAACAATGACCTAAATTTTTGTTTGTGGTAAAAGTTGTCTGAAAGAGAGAAGGAAGTGAAGTAAAAAAGTACATGTGGTAAACTTCATTTATTGCAGGAAGAATAATTTTCTAGCTCAAGTTATTAAGTGTTGAAGTTAGTGTTTGAGTCTTTGGATTTGATTAAATAATGAAAAGTACAAGTAACCTTATTTCATCAATGATGCTTGAACTGAGATTTTCTCTTGTGTTGGTTTTGACTGGGGTAGAGTTAATTTTCTTCATAGCAGTTAATGTAGGGGTCTACTTCAGATTTGTTCTGAAAACAGTGTTGATAATACAGGTATGCTTTAGCTACTACTGAGCAGTGCTTACACAGAGTCAAGGCCTTTTCTGCTCCTCACCCCACCCCACCAGTGACTAGGGTGCCAGTAGGCTGTGGCTGCAGAAATAGTTGGGAGGGGACACAACTGAGACATCTGACCCCAACTGAACAAAGGGACATTCCAATACCATGGGATGTCATGCTTAGCATGTAAAGCTGAGGAAAGAAGAAGTAAGGTGGGGAAAGTTTATGTACTACAATGAGAATCCCAGAATATCTTTTCTAATTTGTATGCGTCCTGAAATTATATTTCAATTTCAAATCTTTGGCAACTTACTTGCGGTTGTTTGATTACAAAAAAGAACATTGTTCTGTGGTGATGAAATTTGTGATTAAACATTGTAGCCCACTGAGTATAAGTGCACTGTACTCTGTCATCGTGGCATGAAACATCAAACCAAGCTTTATTTTTTTTTTTACAGATGATGGTTTTCTTGTAAGCTCAACTCAAATTCTGCAGATGGAACTACAAGGTACATTTATTTTTAAAATATCCCTGATATAGAAAATTTCATACCATTAGAAGAAAACATTCCCCCCACCCCCCCCCCCACCCCCCCCACCCCCCCCATTTTTATTACAAAAGGGAAAAAAGCAAAACCAAAACTGTGAGATGAAGGTGATCACTGCTGAGTTCATCTTGTCAGTCATAGGTCACATCATAGTTGTTTTTGGAAGAAGGCCATCATTTCTGCCAGGAGTGGTACCCAGCACTGAACTACAGGCTGAGGTTATGACTGCAGATCCACTACTTTAACAACCAGTTATCACTAATTTAACAGGGGGAGGGGGCACACAAACCAGCAAGAATCCTTAAGCAGCTCTTAAGATCCAATTCTTTACTACTAAATTTCATTGCTAGGGACTTATGACACCCACAATGTAATATTTAATGAGTCACAGAGGCTGAAGAAATTCCCAGGAGTCTTAGAATGTCAGGCGTCCAACTTTGTAAAAAGTGAAAATGAGACTATGGGGAACAACTTCAACTGGGGAAAGATTCTCAGGGAAATTATTAAGTAATACATTTACAAGCTCCCAAGAGTGTATTACAAGGACAGAAAGCAGCCAATATGGATTTGTCAAGAATTAATCATATCAAACCAATAAAATTTTCTTCTTTGACAGCATGTCTGACTTTGCAGATAAGAGGAAAGTTGCCAGTGTGATAGATCCTGATTTCAACAAAACCTCTGAACATGGTTGCTCTGGACTTGTTTGACAGGCAATGTGAAGATGAAGAGGCCTCCAGACAGTGGGAGGAATCACTGTGATTCATCCCATGCTACCGTTGTAATTGCCCTCTGGAATGGGACTGTCTCTTTCTGTCAATTGGCAAATTCCTTCTGTTTGAAGGGGCCTAAGGCTACTGGTGGTCTAAGCTGTATTTAGACAGTCACAATCCCTGGATAAGGTAGACAAAATCTGGGCCATTGCAGGAGACATATCTTCCCTTGATAACTATCTTAATAGCAGGTAAAGCTAGCAAGCCTAGCTGACCCATGCTCTGCAGCAGCAATGGGGACAAAGCTGACTTCTCCATCACTGGCCCATGAATCAGAGTATGCCTTTCGAGGGAGAGAGGTATCCTTTGTAAGATGTGTTTAGGAGAGTTTTTATAAGAATATGGGAGAGAGACCGAGCTGAAATTAACTGTGCTTCCCTGGTGAATACTGCTTTGCTTTCTTATGATGTTTTTTAGGTCCCCTGCCATGTAGGAAAACCTCATATGAGTCAGTTTACAAGACCAAATCTGAAAACTTAGTGGCAGCTCAAGTGAAATTAATGTATTTTTTGAATTATGTCTATGTTAAACCAACAGCAGCAGCAAGGTGGAGTGTACTCAGAAGCAGGCTTCATAGTGGAAGTCTGTGTTCTCTCAAACTCCTTCTCTTGTGCTCTGGTACATATCTAGCCTTTATCCACGCTGTGATCAACCTTTCAGTGCAGGAAGGGTGCTGAAAAAGAGATATTCATTATGATGAACTATTCATACACTGAAGAGCTTTCAAAAGGAGTTTGTAAACTACATAGTTTCCAGAAGAACCTGAAGACTTCTGCAGGCTACAGTAGGGAAGATATTGCCATGAAATGGCAGATTGAGTCACATTGGAGGTCAGTTTCTTCTGTACTCACCAGGCTGCCTGTTGCCCAAGTAAGATGTTAAAGTGCGATTATCTCTAAGAAACTGAAATGAATTGTATCTAACTTTAACCTGCTGTATTGCGTGCATTCAGTTTTTGATGAAGTTACATTTCTACCTGCTTCTGCTGTGTATTTCAGACATTACTGAGGCTGTACCTCAATGTTTCTGAGCAATACAGTAATTTAGAGCTGTACTGATTCTTGGTTTGAATATAGTAGTCTTTCGTTTATTTCTAGTAGCACGGGAAATGTTAGTGCGTTGCAAGAACTCCACTCTCTGGGTTTCTTCTCCTTTTCCAAGGCTTACTGAAATCCAGCATTTGTCCCACTGACAGTGGGCGAAGGCTAGGTTGTCAAGTAAGCTTTTCTTCTTGATATATCAAAGTTGAGATATATTAGAGTCTTCTTTGCTATAAAGCTCAGGAGGCAGAAATTCTGTAGTTCTTGGCTTTAAGACTAGAAATGTTACTTCTTTATTATCTTGTGGTGGTTTTTTTTGGTTTAGTTGAGTCTATCATGAAACAAGACCAGCCAGTCAGACTACAGCATTTCATAATAGATCAGACACTTGCATATCATCAAGGCAACATGAATTCTGAGATTGTGTCTTCTGCTAGACTCATGCTTGGCATCAGTAAATCTTATCCTGTCTCACCTATCTGAGCTGCAGGCACTCCAGGGAAGGGATTCTTTCTGACTGTCTGTCTCCTTGGAAATTTTCTTCTCCATGCCTCTGTAATATCAATAGAATAATAATGGATAGCCTCATGTAATGGTTACTGATCCAGAAGTTAGGGCTTAGTTCTGTCATCAGGAGTTACCTCATCCATCTCAGAAAATCTTAAAAAAACCTCCTAAATTGCTTATGTGTTACCACACATTGTTCTTCATTTTTTTTTTCTCAATGGAGATGCTAACGCTTATCTTCCTTGAGAGGCGAGGGCACTGTAGCCAGCTGATGAAACTGCAGCTGCTGCTTGGCCTTTTGAGAGTGAAACCGAGCATGTTGAGGCATCATTGATAGAACTGTGAGGCATGCACTGTCATGGTGAGCCCTAGCTTGCTCCAAGATTTTCCTTTTTTTCCAGTCACTGAGAGATGATCGTTATCACTTGACATTAACCTGTGTGCCAGAAACCAGAAAAGCCTAGAAATACACTTGGAAACTCAATTTGCACTAAATAGTAGGGTCTTCATTGTAATTACACACCTGTTTGTTATGTCTGATGATTCTGATGATAGAAAATGAAGGAGACCAGATGTTGCAGCATTATCTTATAGTAATGCCTTTCATCACCTAAGTGTAGTTAGTCACCACAAAAAAAAATTATAAATATAGCTATTAGTTTATCACATAATATTAATGAAATTGTGCCTGAAGGTGTGAAACTGTCAAACAGATCTAATCCTCTGAATAAAACATGAGTTGATTTGTAAGTGTTATTATTCAGATGCAGTAGGTAGTTGTAGTCTCCTTAGCATTGTCTCAGCAGGAATAAGGCAGCTTTTGTGCACTGAATTGCCAAGGGCATCTTCCTGGCTGTATTGGTAATACATTATGCAAATTGTGTTTAACCTGCTTCCCTGGCTCTTCCTGGGATTAATAATTCTCCAATACAGGTGTGTGTAAGTCTGGTAATAATGGTTTTAGGGGTAGGGATCTGTTTCTGGAGAGCTGTGAAGCAATATGGAATGACCAGCACTTGGCATTTAATCACATTTCCTGTCTTAAAACACCAGTTTCTGGGGTTATGGGATTACTTCATTTTCTTCATTAAAATAATAGGCTTTTAGAGGTCTCCAGTGCACAGAAAGTCTTGAGAATGAAACATATTCAACTTTCAAGACTGAAAATATAAAAAAATCACAGTAAAAAAAAAGGAAATTATTTATCATAGAAAAAGTTTTTATTTTAAAGCTAAACTTCTGTATAAAAATTATTTTAGGTATGGCCAAAATTAAGTAACTTTCAGTGTAAGAATACAGAGCTTTAGGTCTTTATTTTTAACTGTAAGAACACAGAATTCTTTTGTTTCTTTCCCTTCTCTTTTTTAGTGGAAGCTGATTTTTCAACTCATGATGTTACTCGAGGGACTAGAGCCTGAAGTCAGTCTCAAACCTTGGGACAAAAGCATGAGAACTGTGAGTAACTGAGATTGACAAAGCTTCTGTAGACCTTTGAAATCAAAGATGCAACTATTTGTATTTTAACAAAAGAAATTCCATTCCATACCAAAAAGGCATGATAGGAAAAACTGCCTGGAGAATATTAGCAGAATCTCAGAGTGTCTTGAAGAGCAGTAAATGCAAACTAGCGGGTTGAAATGAAATATTGTCTTGATCAACTCCTAGTAACATGAGCAGGTCTTAGACCTGCTGCCAGGATTTTCCCATGCTTTATGGTTCATTTTGACTGAGTACTCTTTTCAGTCCTCAGTTGTTGTGTACAGCTACAGAACATCAAGGACAAAGGGCTTAGTGATTCTTCTATCTTTGTACCTTGAGTCTTTTTCTGTCTTTTTCTCCAGGCATGTCTGTTGTGCTAGCCTAATTTTGGATTTCTGTGAAATGTTCTATATAGGACTTTAAATTGACTTTGAAATATTCCGTGCAAAAATAATGCATCAGCTCAGTTTTGCAGATGTGTTTCTGGGCAGCACATCAACAGATGCCTATTCTTGCTCCTTTCCTATGGCTCTGTGAGGGTCTCTTTTATCAAATATATAAGGAAATGCTTATTCTAGCTCTTGCAATTGCTTATGATAGTTGATGCTGTTGTTAGTAATGTTCCCCCAGTGATGGAGTCTGCTTATCTCCTTCTGGGACTAGGGCTTTTTCTTCACTGCAGCTGTAGTCATGAAGGCCCTGCAGAGCAGGGTGTGATGTCCTGGTCTGACACCTACGCAGCCATGCTTACAGAAGCAAACAAACGGTTACACTTCACAGATGCTTAAGGCTGTAGAGTGACTCCAGGTTTCCTTCCAGATAAGGTTTTAAGGTCCCTGTCCTTCCCTCTGTGTCCATGCTGGGCCAAGTGTGGTAAATACTGTGGTTCACTGGGGTTTCTCCACCCTTTGGCACAGGGTGGCCAAGCAAGGACTGCTGTGAAGACAAAATCTTTCCTCACCCATAATGTGAGGAAAGATAACTCTCTTACAAAGCCACATTAGTGTTGTTCTAGAATAGTTTTCCCTCCCCCCCTTTTTTTTTTTTTTTTTTTTTTTTTAAGAAAACATAATAAAAGCCAAGCCAAGGTCCATTTACCGGCCTGAATAGTAGAAGACCTTCATTAGGCACAGCTTACTGCAGTCTGCCAAGAATCTGTAATTGTCTTTGGCCATCTGGGGATCCTGGATATGAGTGAATCTTTTTTACCTGCCTCTGCAGGACCCTTCCTAAGGTTTAGGCTTATTGCTGTAAATAATGGAGGCACAAGAATGCACACAGAGATAATAGGCTTGGGCAGGGGCAAAAATGTAACTCCAGCCTCCTAGAGTTAAATTCTAAGGACCAGAAATCCACTGTGGACACTGTTGCTCTTCCTGTATAGAACGAGGTGCCTGTCTGATAATAGAAATAGTTGTCTTGTGACTACTCAGCTGGCCAGAAGTACAGCGAATTATTTACTATTTTGGGACTTTGTGTTGCTTCAGCCAAACCTGTGCCACAGCACCCCTGCATATATACACACAAGTAAAATGGTGGAAAAAGAGTGACAGTCCTTACAGATGCATGATAGGTTTTTGGACTATTTTGCTGGGAAAAGTACACGTAGGAAGAACACTCTTCTCTGAAGAAGAAACCTGAATTACATGAAACACAAACATTTTGGGTCCCTCTCTCACTCATCCATCTATAACTCAATAAAACAAATAAGCTGTATTGGCAGCATGCAATTTAGTTGTTATTCAGGCACCAGGTGCTGGAATAATGCATTAAAACGTGTGCTGACTGGCAGGAACATAATCATGGAAGTTGTACAAAATTTGAATGTATTTGCACAAAGCATTAATTTCATTCTTAAGTGTACTCCACAATATTTCTCTTGTCAATTAGAGCTTGTTGCAAATCCTTTGGAGGAAATGTGAAGAACCCTCTCGATCCTGGAGATTTCTGGATTGGTGTCTTTATGTGATACTCTCAGCAGATAATTTAACTCCATAAATTAGGATGTTGCATTGATGTCTGACAGAAAGAGACTAAAAGATCCTCCGGAAATGTGGATCTAAAGAGGAGGCAGCAGTTTAAGAAGAGACAATAGATAAATCTGCAGTGGGAATAATTAGAGTAATTTGAGATCTTATTCCAGGGTCACACACCATTGTGTGTCTGTCACATACATTGACTAGACACAAGATTTCCTTTTACCTTCCCAAAAAATAATTATATCAATGTGGTTTTGGCTTTTGTTGCAAAGATCCCAGATCTTCATCTGATTAGTTTATTCTGTGAGAGGAGACATTGGCACTTGCTGTGGTATTGTCACTCTTTGAACACTGGAAGTGGTGCCCCATCCCTCCTCTAACCACAATCATAAAGCATAGTATCTTCATAATAAGGCTTTTAGCTTCACATTCTTTTAATTATGGTTTTTACTGCACAGAAGGAAGTTGCTACCTAGGACTCCTGCTTCTTACCCAAACCTCACAACACCTAAAGGCAACAGCAGGTGGTTACCTCTGTAACAGAATCCTTTCTTCATTCCATGACTGATGCTGGATATATATCAGAGGGTTTGTGAGGATATGCAGGCTTCACCTAGACTGGACAAATTACATTTTTGAGAAAATTTATTACTGGACTGAAACAAACAAACAACATCTGTCATTGTAAAAACAACTAAGAAAGAAACTTATTTATTTACAAACAGAAAAATTTTCCATTTTTTTAAGTTTAAGGTAAAAATTCTTAGGATAGAAATGTGCAAAATGGTGGTTTCTCATGGAATGGTGGGATTAAGCAACTTCCTTCTGGCACCCCAACCCTTTTTTAACATGACATCCAGTGTTTTCTAGAATATGGACGGCAGCCTGATGAACATATCCTACAGGGTCACATTGTGAGTCTCTGCAGGGCACTACAAATGATTGTTCATTTCAGGATTTGGAGTGGAAAATAGAGATAAAGGAATGACAAGGTTGTTTAGCACCAAGAAGGTTTGCTTTGTTATGATGCCAGTAAGAAAGACACTCAGACTCTGCAAAGTACTGCTTAATAGTATTATTAAAAGTAATACTATTAAGAAAGAAAGCATAACGTAGACAAACATATCACTTCAGGTGCTGGCAAATCCCAAGTTGTTCAGTATCAAATGGCTGTGGCATGCTGTGCAGATCCATCCATGGAAAATTTATCTCATTTTCTTCCCCTGAGCTTTTACAGGATTTTCTTACAAGGAAAACAATTCTATTCATCATTTCCGCTGGTCAACCAAAGGATGTTCCCATAGGAACTTGTTGCTGCTCTATTAGATTAAGGCAAGGCTGTGTAGGTTGTGTAATCATTGATACCAAGCAGGAGCTGCCTGTCAGTTCCTCTGCTACATTTGACCAGGTAAGTTTATCCCACAGCCAGTAGATATGCACAGAACGAGACACACTTGAAGGTCAAGATGTGCGTGTCACATAGCAGAGCAGAGCACAGCCCTGGCTTGGGCCCACTCACAGAAGCTGTTCACTTCCTTATTTATTTGCATATTTAAATTTTTTTCCTTATTATTGGAATTCATTATTTTGTTTGCTGCCATGACAACTAGTGACTACTTCTTCTGCTGTTAGCTTGGCTCCTGAGGTCAGATGGCTGGTATATGTGTCACCCTTACTCTTATATTGCCTACAACATTTGCAGGTTGTGCCATTCATGCTGCTAGTTAAAATATTGAGATTAATGAGTGCAGGGTGAAACCCAGTGGAGCCTCATTCAACTGCCCACTGAATTTAACAGGTTATCCTTGAGAACTGTTTTTCTGAACCACATATTCAAACAAATTATTCTCATCATGAATTGTTTATTTATATCTGTATGCATACTCTGGGAGGAAATCTTAATATCAATCTTCTGTGCTCAACTCCATCTTCAGCTCTGTAGACTTAGATGACACTATTGGAAAGAGAGGCTTCAGGAAAGTAAGAGAGATTGTCTATCATCTTTCACTAAGGACCCTTTTCAGTTTCATCTATGGTATTTTTTGTTTTCTACTGAAAGGATCAAGATGAAAAATAGCTGAATGGGCTTGCAGCTTAATGTGGTTCTGTATATTCTTGTGGTTTCCTTGTCATACATTGCTTTTCAGGTAAGTATTTAGCAGAATTTTGAAGAGAATAAGTCTTTATACTGCTTATGGGAAGAACTTCAGTAATAGTGGGGAAGGTCATTAAACCAGATAGAACATGGCCGGGACTGCCTTCACTCTTCTCTTTAGATGCAACTGTGGACCCTAAAGAGACAACATCAGTAAGGTAGTTCACAATTTCATGCATCTAGTTTCAGCAATAAGTGCTGCCCTTTGACCTTCAGGGCACTTCTTAAACATTTGTCATGAGCTTCTGACAAAAAAAATCTTTGTAATTCCCCTCAAATTTAAGTAAGATTTTTTCATAATTCAGCTTTCCTAGGTATGAGAACAAAGGGAAGAATGAAAGCACAGTGGAACAGAAGGGAATGGGAAGGGAACCATTTAGAATAGAATAAGAAATGTAACATTTGCTGTAGCTTCTGTTAGTACTGTAAAGTATAATAAAATGGAAATCACAGTGTGCTTGAAAGAAGTATGTTTTTGTAATCTCAGTTTGGATAAGGCTTGTTGTTATAGGCTCTTACAAAAAAGCTGTTAAATGTAATTTGAAAAGAATATAAGATTTTTATTCTGTATGTTACTTGTATATCAAATTTGTACATTTTTAGCAGTTGATTTAAGAGAGCAATTTGCACACAATACTATTCTTCAAATGAAACGAACATGAATAGTAGTGATGGGTCAAGGTTTGGGCAGGCTTTTAGTATGAGTAGAGGTAGGCAAAGGAAGCTTATAGATAATTGTTATATTCATATTGTGTTTCAAGTGTTTATCCCTTTCCTTCCAGCTCTCTGCTTTGGTTTAAAGTGGACAGTTTCACAGTTTTCTCAACTTTATATGTATTTCAGGAGCTCTGAAAGTTTTATCCCCATCACCTCCTTAGGAGACTGACATGAGAGTCTGTGGAGCAAGAGTAGGTTTCAGCAGTTTAATTACTGGGCCAAGAAACAATTACAGGCTTGGTTTTAGCTTGATTAGCATGATTAACAAGAGAAAGTTGTAACAGGTAAGATATTTGGATAAGTGACCAGACAGCAGAGGGAACAGCAGATTAATCAAACAAAGGACTGGTAAAACCAGACAGAACAGATAGGCTACATGTCAAGATGTCTACACAGAATCCAAATTAGATACAATTGTTACAGAAATTTTGTAGGCCTTTCTGTCAAGATCACTGTTAAATATTGTACCAGATAACCAGCTCTTTTGTATTTTTTTTTTAAAGGATAATACAGAATGAAACGTGAACAATGAGAATCAAAACTGGTCACAGTTTTTCAAGTACTAAAAGGTGGGATAAAAGAGATATCAGCAAGAAACCAGCAGGGTGTGAAACTGGGAGATTATACAACACGGGATGGTGTGATCATGAAAAACCATGTTCAGTTTGTAGGAATGGTGAAGAACATTTATTAATGTTTCTAAACAATCGTGTACGTAAGTGATCAAATATCAACTAATGGCATTTGGTAGTAATTATTAATGATTATGCAGCTGACATAATTTTAGGTCAGCATGAAGCTGATTTTTTTTTTCCTATTAAACCAGATGATATATTATTTAGAGACAACTTAAGTATTTCCTATGACTCAAAATAAAATAATATTTTAATTTAATTTTTCTTGTAACTTCTTCTTCTTTTTTTTTTTTTTGACAAAGGTATATACTAAATTTGACTCATATTCGTAAACAATTCAGTCACCTTTTTGGGGTTTTTGATGTTGCTATATGCTGACATAAAGGTGTTTAATGTTGAAATGGGTATGATCTATTCTGGAGTTCAGATGTATCACTGCATTACACAGACATAATAAGAACCACCTAAATATTTGGGTGAAGACCCATTGGTAAGTGGGTAACATTCTGTAATGTTCAGATCTGTAGCAGCAGCTAATGAATACTTGGAACAATGTTTTGTTTCTAAATACTGTGCTTTGATAAATACCTTCCATTTTTAGAGTGTGAAAACTTTCTAAAGGATGGTGTGTACAGTCCTACTAACATATATCAGAGTCTACTACTGACTTAAATGAGGCCAGAAGCTTTCCCACACAGAGCTTCTGTATGATAATGTAAAATTAGCTTAGAGTCTTAGCTTGAATTGACATAAAAATAACACTATGCCATATCTATCTATCTATACAGATATATACATACAGATAGCTAGCTAGCTAGCTGTAATTAATGTGTTTTTATTTCTAGTGCTGAAATCAGGAAAAAAAAGTTTCCACACTGTGATCCAGCTTACAGAGTCACAGATTCACAAAGTCACAGAACAGCTACGGTTGGGTGGCACAACTAGGGACTGTCTGGTTCGCCCCCTCATACAGATTCTGTTGAAATAGGTTTCCCAGAACCATGTCTAGTTGAGTTTGAGTGTCTGCAAAGTTGGAGACTCCACAACCTCTCTGGGCAGCCTGTTTCAGCATTCAGCTTCAATCAGAGTGAAAGAAGTCTGTTATATGTAAATGAAATTTCTTGTGTTTCAGTGTGTGGCCATTACCTCTGGTCCTGTCACTGGTGACGGCTGAGAAGGCTGTCTCCCCTTTTTCATTCCCTCCATTCAGCTATTTAAACACACTGCTAACATCCCCCTGAGCCTTGTGTGAAAGATGCACCTGTCCCTGAATCATATTTCTGACCTTCCATTGCACTTGCTTCAGGAAGTCGTCATCTCCCTTGCACTGGGAAGCACAGAACTTAGCACACTACTCCTGCCATGGCCTCACCAGTCCTGAGAGGAAGAGGGAAGGACCATCTTCCTGGCTCTGCTGGGAACTCTCTTTCTCATGCAGTCCAGGCTGCTGATGGTCTGAGGGCGCATTGCTCGCTGTCCACTGGGGTCCCCAGGTCCTTATCTGCTGGTTGCCCCCAGCATGTACAATGTTATTCCTCTCCTTGGGCAGGACTGTACATTTTTCCTTGTTGACCTACATCAAATTGCTGTTGGCTCAATTTTCCAGCCTAAAAAGCTCCTTGTGAACAACGGCACAACCATTTGATATATCAGCCAGCTTACAATAATTGCATTTCTTGCAGGTTTAATACTAGCTGCTGCACGCATGCAGAGTTGCTGTTTATTGTCTTCTTGTTTGTTCATTTGGGGCAGAGACTATAATTTTCTGTTTAACACATATTGAGTTTGTATTATGTTTTTACTGGGGAAAAACAAACGCATCTTTCTATATCTTGGAAAAATTAAATATAGTTTTATTCAGAAAACATAACCTAGTTAAAAATATAAGGGTTGAGAATCAGCCTTAAATTCTATTTCTTTTCCAAAATTTTCTTCTAGACTTAATTTTTTTCATTTTCTTTTATGATCTTAACTAGCTGCAATGTAATTTTGATTTTTCCTGAGCATGCTTTTTTCCCCCTGCTTATTTACTTTCTTTGACAAAGTTTATTTCATATACTATATCTGAATCTTAGAGATTGTTTCTCTATGATATCTCCAATGACTTAGTGGTATTGTCACAAATTCTCTCCTGTCCTACAGTTTGCCTTAATGCAGGACAGAGAGCAAATTAAGCAGTGTGAAAAAACGTGCTTTACCTCAACTCTCTTCACGTATCAGCATGGCAACATAGGAAACTACACTTGGAGTTTTGCTGATAGCCAGATAGTGGTGCATAGGTGGATTAATTTCTTTCCTGCAAAGAGCTTTGGCGTATGAACAACAAGCACCGGGAAGCATCCCTTTAGTGGAGTCAGATGCAAAAGTTGTGACTGTATCTCAGTCTCAGAGTTTAGCTTGGTGCCTGGGAAATTTCTTTTCTCTGTATGCCTGTGCAGCCACTATTACTAAGCCCTGGTACTGGATAGCTCTGCCCCACTCTGCTTTTCTTGCCTGAAATTAGGTCACCGCTCTGGTGGTGAGGGATAACCTCTGCTCCGTGAGGTGGGTGTTGGCAGAGTAAAGCAATGGAAGGACTTTCTCCCAGGAAATTTATCACCTGCTGAAGGCTGGAGGCCTCTCTGTATGAAATGTAATTGCACAACATTTACAGCCTGTGAGAAAAAGTGATGACTGTCTAGCTAAACTCACCTCAACCTGCTGTTCCTGCAGCAGGTTTGCCTTGCCCACCAAGATACCCTCACTGTTGTCCCACAGCCTCTGGTGACAGGACTCCCTGCTACCTGAGTGCTTCTCTCCATGACACCACATGCATCTTCTGGTACCTGTCTACTTATTAGCCACCTGTGACCAGACAATGGTCTACTACAAGATTTCTGATCCTGTCTGGGTACTTTATAGTTCCAGTATGTGAAAACTTCTGTATGTGCCATTTCCCTGGCATGTTTCCTACTTCTTATGAACCATCTCAAAGCGCTTAGGCTTTGACTCGTGGAGGGTGGGGACACGTTCACCACATCAGATTGTGATCTTTTCCTCTAGCTGTGTCTTGTAATATGTCACTTGCCTTCCCGTTGTGTGATTGGTGCCATCATTTGAAAGGATGGAGAAGGAACTTCAGCCTCCCCTACAGATTTTCACTCTTCATTTGCATTCTGCTTTTTGATGCACTGGTCCCCAGAATAGCCAGTTCAAAACAGTGCAAGAAGCACCAGAAAGAGATGTCATTAACATCCAGGGAAAGGGGCAGTTTGGAATACTGTTCGCCAGGGAATGTTTCCCAGTGACCTGAGCTGTTTAGCTTTAGTTCAGACATTCATTCATCTGCTTTTCAAAGACTGAGGAGCTACATGCAATATCCCTCCTTTGGCCAGTAGCCCAGGGACACTGCAACATTATCTGATCATTTTAGCTTTTGGTTTGTTTTGGAGTGGTTATTCTTTACAGTTTGGGAATATGCTTTAGGAATACCTGTCACACCATGTGCCTGAACCTGGCTAGTCTTGCCTCTGGGAAGGCTGTTCTAGACTGTGGAAAAGAACTTATGATCTCTGTGATGTGGGGCACTTTTCCTGTGACAAGCCATTGGGTAAAGCTGATGTGTTTAATCACAACAATGCAATGGTTTATGGAATGCCTGACCCAAAGCAGAGAACAGCATCATCCCACACTGCACAGAGGCAGCTGGTTGTAGTCAAGAGATGGGAATCAGTATGGGTCAGGACTGAGATCCCAGTCTGAGTTACAGTTACATTCTTTTGGCTTTACATGAATTCATTATGCAGTTCAAGGTACTTGTCATGCTTTCTTCCTCCTCTGATCATTTAATTAACCTGTTCTCCCCAGAAAGGAACAGTGTGCTGCAGGTAGGTTTGGAGATGTGGCTTTCTCATGGCAAATATTGATAGCATCTCCAAAATGTCTTTCTCAGTGTTCAATGGATATTGGCCTCACCATTTTCGTGTTTAAAATATAGGAAAATTGTTTCAATTTTTATTCCATTTATCAGGACCTGAGAGCTGCAATCTGGTTGTCAGAAACTTAAATGGATTGAGAATCACTTTTAAAGCCAAAAATTATTATAGTCCCACACATACCAGAGAGAAAAGAGTCAGGGCACTTGAGGGAAATGGATTTATTAGAATGGGAGACAGACATCTTTACTAGTGATTCATACTATAATGATGTCTGATTCTTTTATTCTGAGCAGGAGCTACAAAAAGGTGATATTTCTACCTGTTGGAGAGACTCAACAAGGACATAACAGCACAGCTAGGTATCATTTTATCTTTGTCTGGATTCCACCCCGATAAAATTTTCTTCATCTCCCCTTTTATGAACATACTTTTCCTGTAAATCAAGACAATACTTACTCAAGAGAAGAGCTCTTACAATCTATGTTCATGTTATGGGATCAGGTATTGAACAGGTCTGTAAAAGAATGGGACTTTCAGACTCCTTACAAGATATCAAACAGAACATCAGTTTATTCATAGGGGACGAAAACTATCTGACCTATAGCAATTTTTTATGCTATAAGATGATTGTAATCCTGTGGTCTCTGCTTGGAAAGGAGGACAACTCTCAGTCAGCTTGTGATGCTGGGCAGACCATAAATCTTCTCTCTTTTTCAGGACATAGTATGCAGTGAGAGCAGAGTTCAGAGTGGGTTATGCTGTTGGAATTAGAAGAGGACCTGCTATTTCCTAAAACAACAAATGAAGTTTTCCAAGCCTGCTTGCTGCAGTCAGCCTGAAATATCTTCTGAGTGAAGAGGCTGTTTGCCAATGAAAACTAGTATATTCATAAATTAACATTTTCCTAGGGGAAATCTTGTGGTAAGTTATCATACTTACTATTTGTCTTATTAAACCTAGTGTATTTGACCAAGCACAGTACCTCCTTTCAAGAACTTCTAACTACCACTCTCCCACCATCATTCATTGAATATCACATAGTTGAGATTTTGGCAGTGGCCAAGAAAAGGTGTTTAAGACTTGCCCTGGAGTTCCAGCCTGAGTAAGGATAAGACTGGGATGGCAACCTGCCTGATGCTTCCCTGGGGATATTATCTATAACTAGGTTCTTACTACTATGATTGATGTGTTCATATTGCTTCTGGGGAAACACAAATGTTAAAAGTAAAAATAAATAATTAGAGGAAATTATAGCCATAACAGCAAGAATTTAGTACTATCATATCAACAACTATTCTGTGATACAGCATGATGTCTCCCATTCTTTTTGTTTCTGTAGACTGTCCAAAGGATAAGAACTGTCTCTTCCTTGTATTTATCAAGCTACTCTGGGTGGGGAACTCTTCGAAAGAATAGAGTGAAAGTAATGCCAAGGAAATTGACCAAAATTTGTTCATGAAGAAAACAAGCTGCAGATGGGCAGGGGATGTTCAGACTCAATTTCACTTTCCTTCCCTGCAGATCTCTCATGCTTCAAATGACCAAGGCCATATCAGGATAGATATGCTGAGCTCTTCAGTCTTTTCTGTTCAAGGCTCTTGACTCTGAGCCTCTTCAGAAAGGGAGATGTGGCTGTTTCAAATGTAATGGTGCTCAGGATGCCTAAACTTTGCAGGTCATTTGGAACTGAGGGAGGGGAGAAAAGAATATGTAATGACTAGTGGTAGAGAGGGAGGTCTTTCCGGGTGTATTTGAGAAGAGTGAAGGCTTTCAGAAGTGGGCTGACTTACTGTTACAGTAATCTGGGGCTGCAAGCTTGAAATAAATGGGATTTGTTTTAAAATATTAAAAAAAAATCCAACAAAATCAGAACACAATAACTCCCACTAACCCCAGGTAGATAATAAACAGCACTTTGGGTTTATTTTTGAATTTCTGCCAAGATGAAAAGGTCAGGAGAATCTAATCAGATGCTCTGGCAGTTGCTACAGAGTGGACAATTTGACTGCATCAAGGAAAGAAAGGGTTTTTTTTTTTCATCTGGCTGAACAAAAGAGTATTTTTGTCATCTAGAGTTGTTTTTAGTGATTTGACAGAGACACGGTAAAGTTGAGTTTTGTTCTTCAAGTATCTGAGTCAAGAATGTGAAAGCAAACCAGAAAATAAAACAGTGAAAAAAGACCTGATTGAAGCATCACAATGTCTGTTCCCACACATAAAAGCACTGAAGGCTTTAACAAATCATTTACACACGGGAGGCAGTGTATAATGAAATGCCACAGAATTTAACCATCACAAGAGAGGTTTTTCCAGAACAGTACCCTCCTTGGAAAGAGAATCTGTATTTGGGAACCTCAGTAGAGGGATAAATGGTTTTTACTCTTTCTTCCACTCTCTATAGAAGTTCTTCTGAATATCTGACTTTCAGTCCAGCAGCTAAATCACACATCAAGAAAAAAAAGAGAAACTTTCTGAATTGACTGGAAAACTTTTCACTTATTTTTTTCCTCGACTGAATTAAAAACGAAGAGTGTTTTTTTTTTGTTAGACATTAGCTGTAGTAATTTTCACTTCTAAAATAATAAAAGTGCAAAAGAAGTGAAGAGCAGATCTCCTGGTAGCGCTTTTTTCCTGAATGTCATGTGATTAGAAGCCAGCATGAAAAACAGAGGAACTCATTTGCCTTCAGACAAATGAAGACAAGTTGTGTCTTGCACAGTGGAGGTCAACATGCTAGGGTTCCAGCTAAAGGGAGGTATCAGCAGATTTGGAACCTCAGCTTACTGCTGTTGAATGATTTCTTGGGTATTCTGGCAAGCTAGCAGAACAACATGGCTTGGGGTCTGAATATAACTTTTGTGTTATGGATTAAAAACAAAGGAGCCTGGGCACGTTTGTACACAGAAACATTTGGTCTTGACTTTGGAAAGGACTCTTTGGGCCTGTTATCAATGGGTTTAAAATTAAACAGTTTTACATCACTAAAGCTAATAACAGCATCAGGTGTTATTCTTCAATGAGTTGAAGATCTCTTAGAATCACAGTCGCAGAATTTCTGAGGTTGGCAGATACTTCTGGTGATTTTCTAGGCCAACCTCCCTTCTCAGAGTAGGGTCATCAGGATCAGGAAATCCTGGACTATTTTAAGTTGGAGCTTGAATGTCTGCAAAGCTGAAGGCTCCACAATCTCACTGGGCAGACTATTCCACAATTTGATCATCCTTATAATAGCTTTCTTTATTCTTGTATTTAAATGAAATTTCTTGTGTTTCAGTGTGTGACCATTACCTCTGTTCCTGTCACTGGGCACTGCAGAGAAGAGACCTCTCTGAGCCACCCTTCAAAATTTTGTGTCCTCTACAAACAGGCAGAGTGAGTCTCTATCTCATCATTTAGGTCATTAATGTATATTTTAAGATACTAACCCCTTGGGTACATCACTAGTTACTGAGTTCCAGCTGGACTTTGTGCTACTGAGCAGAACGCTCTGGGCTCATCCATACCACTAGTTTTAAGCGTACATCACTGTCTGCTTGTCTATCCCTTATGCTTTCAGTTGGTCTATGAGGATGTTATGGAAGACAATGTTGAAAGACTGGAGAAAGTAGAGATAAGCAACGTCTGTGACTCTCTTCCAGCAAGCTAATCATCTCACTGTAGAAGATTATCGTATTGGTCAAGCAGGGTTTCCCCTTCATACATCCATGCTGACCACTCCCAATCACCTTCTTGTCCTTCATATATCTGGAAATGGTTTTCAGAATTAGCTGCTGCATCACTTTCATGGCCTGAGGTGAAGCATTTAATAGATGTATCCTATCAGGCCTCATGAGCTTACTTGTGTCCAGTTTGTTTAAATGTTCCCTAGCCTCATTCTTCTTACCAAGGGTAAGTCTGCCCTGCTGTAGACATCTGGTCTTAGAGGCCCCAGATTCCTGAATGCTGGTATTACCAGTAATGACTGAGATGAGAATGCATTGAGTATGTTCACCTTCTCCATGTGCTTTGCCACCAAGTCCTCTGCTCCACTCAGCAGAAGGTCCACATTTTCTCTAGTTTTCCTTTTGCTGCTCATGTGCTTACAAAGGTCCTTGTTGACTGTCACATCCAGATTCAATTACAGACAGGCTTTGTCTTTCTTAACCCCATCTCTGCACACTCAGACAGTATCACTAAGTTCCTCCTTCGTCATCATCCCTGCTTTCACTTTTCATATGCTTCCTTTTAATGTTTGGGTTTTGTCAAGAGCTCCTTGTTCATCCATGTAGGATTCCTGCCTGCTTTGAGTGGTTTCCTGCCCACTGGGATGGACCATTCATGAGCTTGGAGGAGGTGATCTTTGAATATCAACAAGTTGTCTTCTGCACCTCTCATCTTCAGTACAGGGTCCCATGGGATCCTTTCAAGTAGGTCTCTGAAGACATTGAATTTTCCCCTCTTCAAGTCAAGGGTTGTGGTTTTGCTTTTTCCTCTGCTCCCTTCTCTCAGGATTCTGAACTCATGGTCACTGCAACCAAGGCTGCTCCTATCATTTACATCCCTGACCCATTCTTTCTTGTTTCTAAATGTCAAATGTGGTAGAACAATTACCCTCCTCAATTCCTCAGTCACCCACATTACAGTTATCCTCAACGTCTTCCAGAAAACTCCTGGACTGACAAGTCATTCATAACCAGAATATGCCACTATATTTTATATGGTATTTTCCCATTAACTCTTTATAAGAAAGAAAATAACATAACTGGGCCTTTTGTATTTGAGTCACTATTAAAAAATGAACAACTTTTATGGATAAAAAGCAAAGATATTTTATCCCTATGTCATGGTGTTGTCATGGCTGATAGGCCACCAAATAGCCCACAGCCACTCACTCACCTCCTTCTTTTCCCCTGTAGTATGGGGGGAAAGAATCATAAGAAAAAAAGACAACTGTGGGCTGAGGTAGAACAGTTTAAAGTAAATTAAATATAACAATAATATTACTACTATAATGTAATGAAAATACTACAATCATTACTACTAATGCTAATATGTATTTAAAAAAAAGGAAAAGGGGAAGGAAAACAAAATGATACAACAGCTCACCACCAGCCAACTGACACTAAGCCAGTCCCTGAGCAGTGATTCCCCTCCCAGCCAACTCCCCCAGCTTATGTACCAAGAATGATGTTTGATGGCATGAAATGCCCCTTTGGTCAATTTGGGTCAGCTTTCTGGGTTGTGTCCCTCCCAGCTTCCTGTAGAGAAGAAGCTGGGAACACAGATGCAGTATGAGAAACTGAATCATAGACTCATAGTCCTTGACTTGATATAAACATTGCTCAGCAACAACTAAAATCAATAGTATGTTATCAATATTCTCCTCAGCACAAAGCCAAAACATAGCCTCATACTAGCTAGTGTGAGGAAAATTAGCTCTGTCCCATCTGAAATGAGAACACCCAGCAAGGGACAAAACCTGTACTGATAAGACCTCTTTGTTGAATTCATATTATTTCCTGTTTTTCATAGATGGAATAAGAGATAAAAAACATTGTCTAAGTTATTAACCATCTCACACATTACCTAAAATGAATGTTCTGGTTTTAGTCACAACTGTTTTGCATTTCAAAGACCTTTTTGAGGAAAATTAGAAAATGGAATCTCTGAATCTCTGATCCTTTCCCTTTTCTAAGTGATTTTCTGCATGACAAGGTCACACTCACAGTGCTGTATCAAACTCCCAATTATGGCTCTGATTTAATTCATCTACAGAGGAACTGAGAAATCTATCATGAATAATTTCTGAGCTCTGGAGCTAGACAAGCGATTCATCAATGCCTTTATAGATGCTCAGTTCTTTGGCACACCAAGTGTCAGGTAATATTCCATATAATGGTGCTATTTATAGCTAACTGTGCAATTGTGAACCAAAAGATGGTTTTCGCTCCTGAGACCTGTTAGTCAAAATGGGCAAAGGTGGACTTATCCCCCCTCATTCATTTCAGGGAATAATTTACCTGATAAGTTGGCTTACTGAATTTGTCTGTGGTTTCTGGAAGAGATGGAGAATTGTAGTAGAATTATACTGTTACTCTTTTCCTCTCTGAATGAAATTGTGTGCAGAGCATTAGTTCTTAGGCATTTTTCCTGCTTATATTTACCCAGCTGAGCCTGAATATGAAGTTTAGGTTTGAGGATCACCTGCACACTCTGCTACTCACTATATTCAGCCCAGAAAGTGCACTGAGAGGATTTCCTACACTGACCTAAGGTGGATTCCTGGAGGAGTAGTGAAAAAAAAAGATGTAGGTATAGCCTTCCTGCTGTTTCAGGCTTGAAGAATTGTGTGATTTGCTGGATCATCAACCTCCTTTGTCTGTCAAAAAAACCCCAAACCAAACCAAAACAAAAACCCCAACCATGGGAAAGGTATTCTGAAGTGAGTGGGCTGGATTGTTTGTGCAGGGAGAGACAGTCCTCTATAACTCATGGAGTGTGGGGCTAAGGAGTAGACGCATAACATTAACAGCACTGAAGAACAGAGCCATCCATTTTATATGATCTGGCTTGTTAGACGGGAAGACACAGGAGTTACTGTAGGATGCCAGCAGCAGTTGAGAAGTCTTGAGATCCTTTTAGAAGGAAAAGTCTGCAAGACACTTGGCTACTGTCCTGTTTAAGCACTTATGTCCACCTGATGCCAATAGCCATACATGACATTTTTTTCTAAAGGAAAGCACACTTCCTAGTCCCCTTTTCCTTGTCCCCTTCTTTGCATCAGTAGGCTGACAGATAGTTTGTTGCATACACACTTGGCAAGAGTCATGTTGTGATTCCCTGTGAATTTGTCTGTTGCTGAATGCAAAGTGACCTTGCTCTGCTTGGAGGCTGCTTAGACTTCAGGTCATTCAGAAAATATCTGTTATTTTTGTTTACAGCTTACCATTAATATATTACCTCTACTCTCTATAAACCAGTTTTCCAGACCATTTCCAGGTACGATCTCAGTGCTGAGACTAATACCTGTATTGCAGCAACACTTCTCAGCACTGGACAATAGTCTTGAGGGCAACATCTCCTGTGCCTAAATACTCAAGACTCAGTAGTGTGCTTCCATGAGTTGTTTGGCCCATGAGAAATGAAGATACTTCAAGTCTTTAAAACATTCTTTTGAATTGTTGAGTAGCTGCAATTTTCCAAAGATGGACTTTCAGGGAAGCACCTGTCCTTTCCGATTTTATCGATGCTTTTCTAAACTCAGAAGTCTTTCTGAAACTGGCTAAGTGAATACTCAAGTGGCTTAAATTTGCAAGACTACGATGTTGCAGAACTGCAGAGTTTACAAAGAAGACGTGGCATTAGATCTCAGTTTTCAGGAATACTGGATCATGATGTAGCCAACTGAAGAGAGGCAGGAAGAAATGGATAACATTGAGTATGCAAATCTGCAAAGGGAGTAGAAAAGTAATTCCACAAAACTAGTGGAAATGAGCAGCATAACTGAAAGAAGGATGATACAGAAGAAGGCAGAGGGAGAACGAACAAATACACATCAGTCATAATCTGAGCAATGTGCCAAAATGGCTTGAGGATTCAGGCTGAAAAGAAATAGGATTAATATACCCAACAACATGGATTTCCTAAGCATGGAAGAAATACATGGTTTTTTGAAGTGCCATAAAAGAATAATAATTCCAGAGATGAATGTTAGATAAGCAGGCTATTTTTAATCTATTATGAGAAAAAATATCAAAAGACATTATATGATGCAAAAGAAAATTTCTGATGTATTCCAGCAGCATCAGGCTGACAGGCATTTCTGGTGTCAAATAAGACTAACTACATGTGTACAGCACTCATACATAGAACATCACATCTATGGAAAGCAGGAGATTTGCTGTCGAAAGAAGCTCTTAAAGAGTATGTGTATTTTTAATGTTTTTATGTAAGGTTGTATGTTTTGATATTTTAGACAAAGAGTCCTTATGGTTTTAGCTTGCATGACTGAGTGTACTTGAAAATGGATTAAATACAAATAGAAAAATAAAAGGCTGCATGTGACCCAAAAAATAGGACAGAAATTGGTATAGTGATTTAGAAATTAGTACTGTAAATTAGGAGACCCCATGACTCGGTGCACTGAAGAACCACTGAAAAACCCTCCTTGTTATTCTTGGTTGTCTTCCTTAAAACAATACTAAACAAGAGAATTGAAATGTTTAAGAAAAAAACCCTACAGAAAATGTAAACATGAGATAAATTTTAGCCCCTGCTCAGATTTTTTGAGTAGGTCACATGCTTTGGCTGCTAAGTGCTAATTTAGGAACTGAGTGCACATCTCAGCATGTAGGCTACCACTGGCAGTTGTCAAGTGCTGCAGGAGTCGTTGGACAGTAGCACAACTTTTCAGCTAAACTCCATTTTCTTGAGATTAACAGAGGCATTACAAATGTTCATTTCTGCTTGATATCAGTGGTAACAAGGGGCAAGAGTAATGAAATAAGAATTTCCAGTCCGGTCAGACATTTATGTCACTGACTAGATGTGTAAAAATTAAATACCTTGCTTGGGGTATACCAACACCAGGAGTGACTGCATCTCATAACCCACCTGAAATGGCCACACTGTGGCCACCTCTCCACTCCAGTGTAACAAGCTCAAGGCTCAGAAGCTGAAAAGAATTTTAAGTGCACTGCTCTGTCCTCTGAAAAGCTGTTCATAATTGCAACTGCCATTTCTTTAACTAACTGCAACAATATTCTGATGAGAGGTGTTCTTTCATCTGACTTAGCCAAAGGAAATTACTTTATATAGACATTAATCTCATGACAAAGGAAATTGCAAATCTAAAGCACCATGAAGATGTTCCAGGAAATGGGTCACAAGCCAACGTGGCTCAAATAGTACTGTTCACCCCAGAACTGTTTCATACCTTGATAGAACCAAAAACATCCTACTGAAGAAATCTAGGAACAGCCTCACAGAAGCATTAATGATTTCCCCTACCCACCCTCCTTGTCCCCATGCCCGTCGTCCCCTCTGTTCCCCTGTCCCCCATCCCCCACAGGTATAACTACCAACCAAATGCAATTTCAAAACTGTATAGAGGGGAAAAAAGCAACGTATTTGTTTCAAAGTTGTTCTGTCTCCCAAATACCTAACCCTCACTCCCTACATCAGCCTGCATTGGATCTGTTGCTGAGGTTTTCCTTTTTTTTTTTTTTTTTTTTTGCCTCCTTTTCCTCCCTCCATTCTCCATGCTTTCCTGGGAAGATTGCATCCATCATGAGATTTGCCTAACACTGATACATCAGGATACATTTGCTGATTATCCAGGTTAAATTCTCATGGGATTATTCTCATTGTCTTCAGTAGGGCCAGACCCACAGGAACTGCAGCACTGAGTGATGGTTGAAAGAAAAATGGAGCTAGAACTTGGAGTAGGGCAACATTTCCTTGCTCAGAAACAGTCTCGAAACACAGCAATCTCTGCAAGATGTATCAGCAGGAAATGCCAGGTAGTAAAACTAGAATATTCCTGTCTTCAATTGTTGCTGAGGTCACTCCTAGGCTAGTTTAAAACCACTACCTCTTGTCCTATTGCTACAGGCCCTATTAAAGTGTTTCTCCCCATCTTACTTATAAATTCCCATTAAGTATTGAACAGCTGCAACAAGGTCATGGAGCCTTCTCTTCTCTGGGCTGTAGAACCCCAAGTGTCTGAGCCTTTCCTCACAGGAGAGGTGTTCTATACCTCTGATCATTTTTATGGCCCTGCACCAACGAGTCTATGTCTGTTCTGTACTAAGCACTCCAGAGCTAAATACAGTACTCCAGATGGGGTCTCACCAGAGTGAAATAGAGCAGCAGAATCATCTCCCTCAATGCGTTGGCCAGGTCCCTCTGGATGGCATCCTGTCCCTCAGGTGTGTCAACCACACCACTCTTCTTGGTGTCATCTGTGAACTTGCTGAGGGTGTGCTCAATCCCACTGTCTATTCTGTTGATGAAGATATTAAACAGTACTGGTCCCAGTATGGACCCCTGAGGGTCATCACTCATCAGTGATCTCCATGTGGGCATTGAGCCATTGACCCCTCCCTTCTGGATGTGACCATACAACCAATTCCTCATCCACCAAATAGTCCATCCATCAAGTTCTTATCTCTCCAATTAAGAACGAAGGATGTTGTGGGGGACCATGTGAAAGGCCTTACAGAAGTCCAGATAGAAGACATCTGTAGCTCTTTCCTTGTCCACTGAGGTAGTCACTCCATCATAGAAGGCCACTAGGTTGGTCCGGCAAGACTTGCCCTTGGTGAAGCCATCCTGACTGATCCAAGTCACCTTCCTGTTCTCCATTTCTATGCCTTAGCATAGCTTCTAGTAGGATCTGCTCCATGATCTTCCCAGACACAGGGGAGAGGCTCACAACTTGGTAGTCCCCAGGGTCATCCTTTCTACCAATCATAGAAACAGGTGCAATATTTCCCTTTTTCCAGTCACTGAGGACTTCACCTGACTACCATGACTCTTAATTGAATAGAATCATAGAATCATAGATTTAGGTTGGAAAAGACCCTTAAGATCATCAGGTCCACCCATAAACTTCACACTGCCAAGTCCCACTAAACCATGAACTGAAGCATCATATCTACACATCTTTTAAATACCCCCAGGGATGGTGACTCAACCACTTCCCCGGGCAAGCCTGTTCCAGTGCTTCATAACCGTTTTGGTGGAGAAATTCTTCCTAATATCCAGCCTAAACCTCCCCTGGTGCAACTTGAGGCTGTTTCCTCCTGTCCCATCACCTGCTACTTGGGAGAATAGACCACCACCCACCTTGCTGCAACCTCCTTTCAGATAGTTGTAGAGAGTGACCAGGTCTCCCTTCAGTCTCCTCTTCTGCAGGCTAAACAAGCCCAATTCCCTCAGTTACTCTTGCCAGGACTTGTGCTCCAGACCCTTCCCCAGCTCCATTCCCTTCTCTGGACACGGTCCAACACCTCAATGTCTTTCTTGAGTGAGGTGGCAAAAACTGAACACAGTATTCAATGTGCAGCCTCACCAGTGTCCAGTACAGGGGGACAATCACTTCCCTCATCCTGCAGGACACACTATTTCTGATACAAACCAGGATGCCATTGGCCTTAGACAGTGGCTTTGCAAGTACATCAGCCAGTTCCTTCAAGACTCCGGGATGCATCTTGTCAGGTCCCACAGACTTATATATGTTCAGGTTCCCAGATCACAAATCTGATCTTCTTTTACAGTGGGAGGTACTTTATTCCCTCGTCCTTGCCTTGTGGTCCACCCACTCAAGAGGCGTAGGAAGAGAGGTTGTCACTGAAGACTGAGGCAAAAATGTTGTTAAGCCTTCTCCTCATCTCTTGTTACCAGTTTACCAGTTGTGTTCCTCAGGTGGGGTACACTTCCTTTGAACTTCCTTTTCTGGCTGACATACCTGTAGAAGCTCTTCTTACTATTCTTAGTGTCCCTTGGCAAGTTCAGGTCCAGCTGTGCCTTGGCCTTCCTGACCCCATCCCTACACAACTGGGCAGCATCCCTGTACTCTTCCCAGGGTACTAGTTCCTATTTCCCCTGCCTGTGCACTTCCTTCTTGACCTTTGGTTTGAACAGCAGGTCTCAGCTCATCCATGCTGGTCTCTTGCCTTCCTGTCCTGAATTCTTACACTTGGGACTGAGGATGTAGACCTTTTCAGCCTTAGCAAGAATTTAGAAACTTAGTAATTTGGAAGCACAGAACATTCATATATGCTATGACCCAATTCACTTTTCCACATTTTATGCTGGTTTTGTACATTGTGGAAAATACTTGCAAGAGACATCAGCACAGTGTCAGAAGAGGTAAGTTAAAATTGTCTAATCTGCCTTCTTGCTTTGTTAGTCATACTTAGAGCACCAACCATGGTGCAGGTATGGTGCTGTTCTCTTAACACCTACAGTCAAAAAAACCAGTCAACCAGCTACTGACCAGAATGGCATACAATCAGCATTCTGAAAGACAAAGTACATGTAAAGATGCTTCACTTGAGCATATGCCATGACATTCAGAAGGCAAAACAAATAAAGAGGCACCATAACGGTCACATCTGTCTGTCTATGTCTAAATTTCTAAGACAACCCAAGAGCAATTGATAATTGGAAATTAGATTTGTAGGTCAAGAAAGAAACATGCTTTAAGACCTGATCATTTTCTGTCAGTTGTATTACATGAATCTCTCAAACCAAATCAAGCCATGCTGAAGAAAGACAGCAGCATTTGAAGTGGCCAGGGGCATAGTGAATGTTTTTTAAGTCATACAAGTGTCTCAGATAATAATGAAAATAATCAAGGTCTACTCAGCTAGAATAACTTTTTCCTCCAGGAAAAACACTGACAGAACTAATGGGCCTTAGAAAAGCAAACGCAAGCCAGGACAGTTTATTTAAAGTGACTGTTGGTGAAAAACAATATAATTAGGCCTCTGTGTTTGCTTTACAGTCACAAATTATTGCAATTGCCTTGCTCCCTGGCTTCCTGGGAGGTAAAAGTAAGATGAACATGAATAAATCTCCCTCTGGGCCTCGGTATGTTAGACAAGTCAGTCCTAATCAGACATTGCTCATTACAGAGATGTTAGCTCACAAATGGACATTAGAAGGATATATTACATCTGTTCTTTATTTAGAAAGGATATACTTGGATTTGCTAATCCTTCCTTCCTTCCTTCCTTCCTTCCTTCCTTCCTTCCTTCCTTCCTTCCTTCCTTCCTTCCTTCCTTCCTTCCTTCCTTCCTTCCTTCCTTCCTTCCTTCCTTCCTTCCTTCCTTCCTTCCTTCCTTCCTTCCTTCCTTCCTTCCTTCCTTCCTTCCTTCCTCCCTTCCTTCCTTCCTCCCTTCCTTCCTTCCTCCCTTCCTCCCTTCCTCCCTTCCTCCCTTCCTCCCTTCCTCCCTTCCTCCTACCCTTCCTCCTACCCTTCCTCCTTTATTTAATATTTTCTCCAGAATTGGTATGCCTAATCCCCAAGCAGCACAACAGGTCTTACAAGCAACTATTTAAACTCAGTAACTTGATTAATGGACTTTGAAGAAAAAAACAAAACAAAACAAAACAAAACAAAACAAAACACACCTCATGCATTTGTCTCTGCTGCAGAACCTTCTTCAGCCTTGCATTTTTCCTACCTGACCTAAAGAGTTGCCAGTGGACCCCTCAATCTTTCCCCAGAAAGATATCAGAGTGAGTGTTCCTGCAACCTCTGTAGTAAGGAGGTTGCCTACCAAAGACTATTTCTGATGCATTTTGTTATCAGCAGAATGAGCTCAGAGGGTTATTTTCCTGTGGGCCCTGAAAGTGCAAGTATTTACTCCTCATGGCAGGAATCAACCCCACATAAAATGCAAGGGAAGCCTCTCCCTGCTGCAAAACTTGTGCAATACCATGTTTGTGAATGTGCTCATTCCAGCTTGATATTCACCAAAAGGTGTCCTTGGGTCACGTACAGACAGCAACAGACAATGGAAGCCTTGTGTCTTTGGGAAAGGATGCAAAATATGCTGCTATTTTTACAAAATACATGAGAAGAGAAAGAAGTTACTCTCCTGAAGACAATGGAAGCACACTCACATGTGTGGTATGTGACTAAGTAGTTATGAAGTGAAGGTTAATGAAACTAGCTCTGAAAGAATAGCCTTTAAAGAGGAAAGACAAATGTTTCAGCATGGCCTTGAGGTTGGGAAGTGATAGAGTTGTTCAAACACTGAACAAACCCAGTGAAGCAAGATCCCAGGTCCCAAGGTGCCATAACCCCCAGAACAGCTTACCTTTGGGGAATATGTTTGACAAGATGCAAGAGAAGATGATTCCCGTTTCAGTCATGTAAGAAGTAAAAAAAGAAAGAATTAAATTGGAAGCTTTAGTCTCCTGAGACAACATGCTGACAAAAAGATGCCTAGAAGAATCAAAGGATTGATCTGATTTCTCAGCGATTTTTGCCTCAAGGTGATAGATTTTACTCACCAACACCCACAAAATTTGAAGTACTGGGTTATTCTTTGCATATTTCATAAATTTCAAGCTAAATTACAGCTGCACAACATACAGCTGAACTTCCATTTTCTACATGCGTTGAGAGCAGAAAAGACATGGGATAAGAGCTGTAATGTATAAGAAAAAGAAAGGGAAGAAGAAACTTCTGATGGTAAACAGCCCACAAAAAGGAGCAGTTTTTCTCAAGGTTCTTAGTTGCACTTTTTCGTCTGAGTTCTTACTTGTGTCAAGGTGGAAATGATTTCCGCTGTCAAAGCTGATCTGCTATACAGGCACAGACACATGGTGCTTCCTTTCATTGTAAGATACCGCTCTTGTGGCAATTGCGTAGCACTTGCATGTTGAAAGACATGAGCTCTGCAAACCACATAAATTTTCAGTTTCTAAGGAACATTTATTTTTATATTCACCCTCACCATCCAAATGCAGGAAGATGGGTGAAATTTGTTACTGTGTGATGTGTGCACTGGAGGTCAGGTTTTGTCTCTGAACACCACTTCTATCCCAGCCCAGTATCAATCAGCGTGGAACAGAATAAAATCATAGAATAGATTGGGTTGGAAGGGACCTTTAAAAATCATACAGTTCCAACCTCCCTGCCATAAAGAGTTTGGAAGTATACAGATCAGCTAAATAACACTAACCAGAAACAGGTAATTTCAAAGCCATCTTCTTCTGTGGATTTTTAAGGTGACTGTGGGATGGATGTAATGTTTGTTAGTGATTCAGCTTTTCTTACTATGAGGTGGGGAAAGATTCTGCCACATTTCATGTAAACTCCTTCTGATGAGATTCCCCTTTTTCCTTTACTGTCTCAGCCACTGAAGAGATTAAAAGAATAATAACAGTCATTACATCTGCAGGATCTTTGCTGCCTGGAGAGGGAAGACACTGAGTGCCTGGGTTGGAACTGCCCTCAAGTCATTGGAGGTGGAGCAACCAGCAAGCAGAGTTAAAGGTAGATAAAGTCAAATTCACTACCAGGCTCTCCTACCTATAGATTGTGCTAGTTTGGGAAGGCCATCAATGATATGCAAGTGTGTTTTTGTTCTGCTGGTTGTAGTTGGGACAGAATTAATTTTCTTCACAGTAGCTAGTAAGAGGCTATGTTTCATTCAAGGCTGTGTTTTGGATTTGTGCAAGGCTGTGTTTTGGATTTGCACCGAGAAGGTTATTGATAACACCCGTGGGTTTAGTTATTGCTCAGGGGTGTTTGTACCAATTCAAGTACTTTTTTAGTTTCTGATACTGTGCCTGTGTTTCCAGCTTTTTCACTGAAAAAAGACTGGGAGGGGACACAGTCCAAACAGTTAACCTAACTGACCAAGGGGGTGTTTCATTCCATAGGATGTCATGCTCAGTATATAAGTTGAGGGTGGGCCAGGGACTATGTTGGTTGGTCCGTTGGCTTCCTCAGTCACTCTCTCTCTTGTGGGGCTTGCTCTGACTCTGGTGCAATCTCTCTCAGGCTTTTGGGCTCTGGATCTCGCTGCTCAGGATCTAGCTGGATATCAGTTGGTGGGTTGTGAGCAATTGTATAATTTGTTTTATTTTCCATTATTTTCTTACGTATTATTAGTCATAGTGGTAATATTATTTTCATTACACATTATTATTAGCATTTTTATTAGCATTACTATTTTATTCGTTTATATTAAGTTATTAAATTGTTATCTCAGACCATGAGTTTCCTTGTCTTTTCTTTGATTCTCATCCTCCACTGGATGAGGTGGGAGGAAGTGAGCAAGCAGCTGTGTGATACTTAGTTGCTGGCTGGGAATAAACTACTACACCTGTACAGTGCTTTATAACTGTGGTGGACATATGGTCCCAATGAGGTACAGCCAAGAAAAGACATGGAGTAGTGGAAATATCTATGTAAAACAGTGCTGTGACATCACAACGGCAAGGAACCTTGAGCTCAATGCAGTACACTGGCCCACGCTGACAGGGTGGCAGGATGTACTCCCATAAGAGTTAGACCTGTGACAAGTCAATGTAATACATTTGTCTCAATTAATAAACCTGTCAGGAAACTAGGAACTGAAGGTGACCTATGGATATGAAGTGACTGTCTGCAAGGCACCAGTTGGCATTAGCTGACTGCTAAACCAGACTCAGCCAGTTAGCATGTTTGCATTCAACTTACAGCTGAAGAAAAACTAAGTCTTAAAATAGAAAGTTTAGGGGGAATGAATTGGAAGAAACAATGTGTAACAGCAGAAGTCTGCATTTCATTCTTGCATTTTTCTTTGGGTGAAGAAGGGTGTGTGTCATCATTCACAGCTTTGGCCAGTCCTCAGTCCCAAGACAACCCTGAGAGTCTGATGGGAGGCAGCTGTCTGCTGAGTGAACTGCAATAATGCCTTGGAAGTAATAGTGCTGCTTTTGAGCTTGCAAGGGGGTCAAACAAGGATAGTTGCAATCCGAAAATCTAAAATTTCTTTAGCTATAGTGAGCAGTGTGCTGCAGTGTCTGGGGTTGAAAGTGGAAAATCTGACTACCCCAGAGGATGTCATAGCAGTTGCAGACGCAGTGGGAGAGCACACAGCAGTCAGTGGGAACAAAGGAGAGACCTGATAATGCTTCCAGTGGGTGCTCCCATAGAGCCTGCTGCCTGTGACTACATCACAGTCTTTCCAAAGTACAGAAATTTTTTAGGGTTGGCTAGTATAGGGTGCTCAGAGAACAGGCTCTTGCTAGGAAAGTCCCTTTCCAGTGGTTAGATAGAGGAAGTTTAGGGAGATGAGTCTGCTCGGGAAGACAGTGGGAAGTTCTTAAATGCAGCAAAGCCTGTGCTTTCTGTGCCAGGTATGAAAATCCTGGTATTTCTTACGTAGCTCAGGAGCTCCAATATTTACTTTCTACACCATATTAAGAGAGGACCTAATGGATAAATCACCCAGCAACAATCCAGAGGACATAGGCTCTTATTTTAGTTTGCTTGAAGGTCTAGCCAAGGTCATGAGGTTATCTCTTCATCCTGCTAGTCAGTGGTGATTTTGGATTTCCTGGGAGTACATAGACAGTAAGTTCCATTGCTGCGTGGAAGCACATGTGTCCAGACAGCTGTGTTTAACCCTGGCTAGCCAAGATCTTACTGGAGTAGGTCAGATTTGTATTACTGACGACCAGAAGTGATTTGAAATCGTAAGGAAAAATAAATAATGTGACTATTTTCCTCTAAAACCACGAGTTTTAATGTCATGCTGCAGCTCTGGTAGTCACCTATCGTTCCTCCTTGTGAACTGCTTAGGTGTTTGAGAGTGAAAGAAAACACATTTCTCTTTATGATGATTCATTTTCTATCACCCCAGAGTGCTGGCATTTGCTCAAGTGCATGGTAAGAGTGTCTGTCACTAAAATGCTCCTATCTGCTAGACAAGATGGAACTGAATTTCAGGACACAACCCAGGAAAACGTCTTTTCTCTTGCAGAGGCAGAGTACAGCTTTAAATGTGAGTATCTGGATTTAGTGTAGAGTTTGAGCTGACGGCATTTTCAGCCTCATGGTATTTCTTCTTGCTTCTCATGTATTCAGTTCCAGGGAAAATCTGGGCAAACAGCACACTGAAAGCAGATGAATGAACCTGACAATTGAGGTCAATTTGTTAAAACCTCTTGAGCAGATGTGACAGAAGAGCTTTTTGTACCAAGCCTCTACAAACATCATTCCAATGACAAAGCTGAAGGGACAAAATAAGAAGAAAGGAAATGATTGGAAGCCACAGCTATGCCGTCTGTGTGTGTGCACAGCTAAAGACTTCGTACCACAACACTTTCAGAATGGTACTCACCACTTAACCCCTCTTCACGGTTGGACTCAATAATCTTAAAGGCCTTTCCCAAACTAAATAATTCTATGACTTTATGATTCATTTCTGATCATGCACAAGCCACTACAGATATTTGTCTCTTGATATAAGTAAGCAAGCAATGGAAAGCTAATCCCACCCACCCACCCCATCCCCAGAAAACAGAATAGGTTTTTACTCTCAATTATCTGAAATTGGAAAGCAAGGTCATTAATGACTTCACAAATCCAAAACCTTATCCAGAGTTAGGACTGGATGTAAGCTTGCAATTTAACATTTTGTCTCCCCCACCCCCTATGTTAGTTCCCACTTGGACAGAAGGGTTTTTATATCATTTTCAGCTTCTTTCAAAATAGTCTGGGTCTCTGTTGTGATTGCCTGTGTTAGCTCTTACGCCTCTTCACACACTTAAGGTCTCGAAGCAAGTCTTCACTTTAGCACGTCATGAACTTCGCAATATTATTCAGCTAAACAGTGTGTGTGGTTAAAGTAGACCTTTTTCAGAATTGTTGAAGCTGATATGGTTTGGTTTATTATACACAAGTCCTGTCTGGTAACTTGCCTGAAGGTTGGCTGTTGACCCTGATCCATGCTAGCAATCAGCTCGAATGTTCTAAGATATTCCTTGAACCATATTTATTGGATTGATGGGGTTGCTTGCCCTGGCATTTGACAGAGGAATTTTCCTCTTATGTTCCACATCTTTGTCATTGCTTTTTTTTGCCCTGTTAATAGGAATAGTTTTGCTACCCCAGACCTTGCAGACAGTTTAGCTACGTCACGTTCCACAGCAACTCCTCAGTGTTTTCTTCAAACCACCCAGTACTCGGGCTATGTGAAATGTTATTCCCTGGGTGTTCATAGGCTGCCCTGAGATTGACCATCAGCAGCTGCCATCCCTCCATGTTTTCCCCACAATTATATGACCGCAGGAAGCCCCTTCCCACTGGACACACAATGGACATCATGTTGTTGCTGCTGACATTTGTCAGAGCACTTTTTCCAGCAAGATGAAATGGTCCATGTCCACAGACTTGGGTCTGGGAAGTCTTTGGAAATTATGGTTACTTAATTCTCCTCATAAAATCTGATTGTGCATCAGTTTAGCAAAAAGTATTGCACACTGTAAAATAATTCATACATCTTGATTCTGAGTATTCAATTAAAATGTTCTACAACTTCTGCCTTTACTTCATTACTAGTAAGAAAATGATGAACATATAACTGCTTTAACAGATTGTTTAAAATTTGATGTAAAAAGTCTTCTCTCTGGTCAGTCTGCAATTTCTGAGGTGTCTGGCCAGACACTAAAAATTGATTTAAAAACCTGGGCCATCTCAGAGCCTGTTTTATCTTTTGAACTGATGGTTCAGGCATGCTTGACTAATATGTCTGTGTGCTGGGTTCAGTCAGGAAAGGGTTAACTCCCCTTACTCTGGTTGCCAGGGAACTGTGTTGCTGGACAGTAAGTGAAAACACTGATAAGGCCTCAGCTGGTGCTGGGGATGGCCTGTGTGGAATTCAAGGTCTTTTGTCTGCTTCAGATACTGTAGCTGACCCAGACTGACCAAGGGAGTATTTCATTCCATAGTACGTCATGTTCCGGGCTCTTGGAGAAGGGGATCCAGTAGCCATCACTCTTCCCTTCTCTCTCTCCTTTACTCCCTTGCTCATCTCTCCGGGCACTTGCTAGCCCTCCTGAGTTAGCTGCTTTGCCAACTCCTGTGCTGGCTCATTTGTGTGGGAGCTGGTGGGTTATTTTGAGTTTTTCTGGCTGTGTTATCAGTGATAGGGTTTCTCGAAATCTGCTGCATTAGCTCCCGGGCTCCGGCCCTCGGGCTGCGTCTCTCGGGCTGCGATCGCTCTCGGGCTGTGGGTCTCGGACTCTCTGGGTCTGATTTTCATCCCTCAACATCTGGGTGTGCATTGATCAGTGGATGGTGGGAAATTGTATCATATTGTATCATATTGTATGTATTGTATCATATGTTTAATTTTCTACTATTTTAATTATTTATTATTAGTATATATTGATTTAGATTTAATTAGTAAATGGTTCTTATCTCAATTTTACGAGTTTCCTTATTTCTTTTTCCTCCAATCCTTCCCCTCCACTGGAGGAGGGGAGGGGGATTTGTGAGAGCGGCTTCATGGTATTTTGCTAGCCGGAGTTAAACCACGACAGTCTGTTACTGTTAAGATGTACTTAACACCATTGTCATATGTGGAAAACCACTGCATATCCACCAAGTCTGCCTGCCACTGCGCATCCACCTTTGCCACACTCACCTATCCCTTTAAAGTGCCTTCTTGCTGCCTTGTGTAAACTTCAAATGTACCAGTTTGAAAGCCAGTCGTCCCTTCCCTTCAGTTCAGAGTAACAATCTATATCTCCCAAGTTTCCCACCTTCCCAGGAACACAGAAAGTGTCTTTTAACAAAAGTAGTGATGCAGGCATGTCTAGTGACCTGCTGCTAGTACCCCCATGTAAGAAACGCAAAACCTGACAGCCAATTGAACTCAGGTACAGATAAACTTTATTAACTGCTTATGAGGGAATTGGTTGTTAAAATTTTCCAGACTTTTTCCCCAGAATGTTGTTGTCCCATCTATGCTCATTCTCCTTTCTGTGATTGTGTCAGGCCTTGGACAGGAATGTGGGCAGGTCACAGCACACTTCTAAGTTCTGCCTCCTCAGTTGGTCAGCTAGAGCTTTTTGAAACTTTCTGTAAGGACACTGACTTCAGGATAAGGAAACTTAGCACAAGCCTGCACTGTAGAGAGGACTTGCAGGTAGCTTTAAGACCCCTCCATAACTGTTGGAAAAGGGAGGTCACCATCACCCTTCCCTGACTGTGTGAAACTTGCAGAAAATTTCACTCCCAGTTTTTGGACCCCTTGGCCACTTCTCCCAGTCTGTGTGGTCTGTGTCAGAAAGATCTTAGGGGCTTTTTGTTGTTGTCCCCACAGAAACATTCTTTGGAAGTTGGCATTGTTCCGTTTTCATGCAGAGTATTGCCTGTGTCTGGCATCACTGTGCAAAACCCGAAGTCTGCCCAAGTCATACTGCATGGTCATCCAGCTGAGCTGTGTCCAGGTGCAGAGGCCGCTTGGACCAGCTTATAGGACTGGTTTCTTGTATGTGTTGTGCCTGATCCCTTGATAGGCCTCTGAGGATGGGTTCATGGGACTTAGTCATGCTTTACCTTGTTTGTGCCTCCGATTCTTGTAATTCCCCCCGCATTCCTGCCTTCTCCCCCACCCCTGACCTGATGAGGCTTGTACAGCTGCCTCGTAAAGCAGGGTGGGATCTGAACCTATGTTTAGTTTAATCGTTTTCTATTCACATTTAAACTTTAGCTATCAATTTCCTTAGGTCTTGGAAAAGAATATTTTCTCTTATGAATATATTCAAGTATATTTAATATACATCTTTTTGTATGTATCTATCTATATAGCGTGCTATATATACAGGTATGATGAGTCAAGAAACAGACAATCACAGGCCAGTATGAAAACAGCTGGGGCATGACAGTTAACAAAACTGTGGTTACTTGCCTTAAAATTGTAGCTGAAACAGGTGGATTCTTGCATATTTAGTGGGTGGGTCTTTAATGCTCTGAAATCTTTATAGGGTAGACAGAAAGGGACATCTGGTGCTGCCAGCCAGTCACAGGGCAGCCTTTGAGCACTTAGGGTATGATGTTTCACAAAATTGTGACAGAGCAAACAGAGCTGAAGCAAAGAGAATACATGACTGGAAGAGGGGAGGGACCTTTGGGGCATGTGGACATGTGACTGCTTGCAGGGTGTGTGTAAGAATTCTCATTATAGTACTTCCATACAGTTGTCCTACCTTGTTCTTCAAACCATTAACTTCTGATTCTAACTGCTTTTCAAGCTGCCTCTTGGGGAATTAACATGTTTCCATAATTTTACCAGCAAAATTCCAAAGGAGTAAGAAAGAGAAGTCATAATTTCTTTCTGGGACAGAGATCATCTGACCTACCTTGTTACTCTTAATACTTTAGGTTGATCATAAAGTAAGTCTAATTCACACAGAGTCACCTACCGTCTAGATATTTAAAGTTATGTAAGATGAAACATCCTACCCCCAGGAAACTGCACAGGAATAAGAGGTTATTAACACCTATGCTGCAGGAAAAACCATGAGTGAGTCATAGCACTCTGCCAGACAATCAAAAATACCTCCAGGCTACAAAATGCTGTAGAATAGCACGCTGGTATGATTTCAAGAAAGGTTTTAAGCTGGCAGAGTTTGCATCTCAGGAAAAGTCTCAAGGACTTTTCTGTTGATTCTGGCCATGCAATCTCATATAAAACCCTGAAACAACTTGGTTCTTGTGTAGATTTATTGGACATGACCCAAAAAAGCAGTTACATTTAGTTCAGGCTATTCAGGCTGCCTTCTACGCCTCTTTGCACTCAAAGCCAATTGCAGAACACTCAGGCAAGGCTAACCATGTTTAGTCTACAAGGTAGGCTTCAGTGAAGTCATTCATGGGATTGCCTTAATTGCTTGAATTTGGCTGAAGTAGGGGGCAACACTGATTTTTCTTCTTCTATCTTTCACATTTATTAGCTTTTACTTAGAACCTAAGGTAGAAACTCAAGCATGTAGCAAAGGGAGTTTCACAGGATTAATAAGAGTGAAATGGGGAAGGCAGTTACTGATTTTCTTAATATTCCCAGTCTTATAATATGCTGTGTATTCTAAGGAAAGTAATGGCATATTCCTTATCTTTTAGCTAATGCTCGATATTTCTTAAAATCATGCAGCTGATGAATGCCTGCCAGGACACATTTTTTTGTTTTTTCTGCAGCGTGGTGAGAAATACTATTCTTGTGTGGAAACATAAGCCTCTAATGTCTGCCAACAGACTATGATCCAGCTATCAGCAGGGCATACAGCAGTCTCTCTTTTTAGTGGCAGATCATGGTTTGAGGAGTAAATACATGCTCTATTAAGGTCAGGATGTAAACAGAGCAAAGATCATTAGGCAGGAATTAGTCATATGAAGCAATCAGAAAATTATGTTGCATGGTGTCATCTCTGGAAATAAGCAGCTATAAATTGAAATGACAAGTTCTGTTCTGTACTCAGAGTATGAATTAGAGTTCAAGGTAAGTAAATCCCTGGAGTAAGATTTTTCAGTTGAGTCCACTAAGATATAAGATTATATATCATGGAGACTCAAGATATCCCTCATATAAACAGGTCCTGGTAAGATGAAAGAACTGAGGACTAAGCAGAGAGGAGTGAGACAAGACCCATAAGTAGCAAAGTGAGATCTCAATAAGCAGCTATATGACGTTGTTGGGAAGGAGCAAGACAGGAAGTCTCTTCACTGTATGCACAGAATGGTTTCATGATTCCCTGATGATTCTTAAGGTGTGCTACTCTGTGAAATTTTAATGACGGTCTGGTTATGATGGGGTAGATCATGCTCCTTCACTAAGGGAGGCACATTGTGGAGCACACAGTGCTGCCTGCCACCCTACTGTAGCACACTTCAGTGATGTGTGGCAATCCCTCTCTGCCTGATCTTTTGCAAGACAAAGGTGTATTACTGTAGCAGAGCTTTTTGTTCACGTAGAAAAGAAAAATTGCTCTCACAACAATTACAGTCAGATTCCTAGTGTGTGAGGTCTTTTCACAGCATTGCCTTCCTTCCAGACTCTCCCTGCCCATGCAAGACTAGATAAGATGACAGAAGTTCTTCATATACAGTGCATCTACACAGTTCTATGCTTTTATACCAGCTTCCTCCAGCTTCTTTTGGATGCTGGTTGCTAGGCCTCCAGCATAGTTCGTGGCCCATCAGAACAGTCATTGTAGATTTTACTTAGACTGTATCTTCTTAGACAAAACAGCTTCAGAGGTTTATGGGTCAGATACATGTTTTTAGGTTCCAATTTACTCTGTTGTGCAGGACAAAGCAAAAGTTTTCGTTCATATGTGTGGAACATAAACATAATACTCTTCCACTTAGACCTATGGGAGTACCATGTCATTGTAAGCAATACAATTGAATTAGGGTGTGCTGCCTATTTTTTTCTCTTACTGTTTGGCAGGATGCTAACAGAATATAAAGGTGAGTCTGAAAGAAGAAATTTTCTGCATCTCATGGAAAAGACCATGTGAAGAACTCAGCATGGAAAAGACAGTGTTAACAACTCTGGCAGACAGCAATTCTATTCAAGATTTTTTTTTGCAGGAGGCATATACACAGACATAAGCAACATGTATGGTTCCCTGCAGAAAATTCAGTCATGACTGAGAAACTTGAGCTGTTGCTTTGGGTCCATGTCATAATGGGAAGAAGGAACTAGTGAGGCTCAAAAGTCTGCTCATTGGTCTAGCACCCTGTGTCTGCGATGCCTTCCACTTAGGGAAAGAAGTCTGATAAAAAACTGTAGTATACAATTTCCTCTGTCTAAATTCTAACAGAATTTTTCAAGGACAAGAGCTGCATGCAACTGCATGCTCAGAAAGAAAGATAGGCACAAAAGCAGCTTGCTTAATGATTTGTATGACACTTGCAAATTTGCTGAGATGGCTTCAGTGTCCTCCAGAAACATTCAAGTGAATTTTGGGTGAGTCCACAGCCCAACAGATCTGTGATGCTTAGAGTGAGAAAAGTGACATTTAAACCAAAAAAACCAACATTGTCAACAAATATATCATCTGGTGAGCCTTTGGAACTGACAGAAATAGGGTTGTGCTGACCAGCATAAAGGCCACAGTGTGTGGCAAATAGATTCACTGCCCTCATGATAATGAGGATTACAAACTCAGTCAGTGAGAAGAGATGCTGATCGACCTGTGCTGACAAAGAGCAACTCTACCCTTTTCACTTCCTGTCCTGCTTCCTCATTAATTTCTGTTGCTTCGTATTTTTCTACTTTGCTGTTAACTAGGTCCTCATTAGGCCTATTCTATGTAATTTTTCTGCTGGAAACTGAATGATAATAATGAGAGATACTGCCACTTGATTTCATTCTCTCACTATTTAATGAGTCATATATTCATGGAGTATTTTTGCTTCAATAGATTGAGGTGGATTGATTACTCTATAGCATTGTTGGCTTTTGCACCCTGCAATTTGCAGGAACTTTATGACATGATGTCGCAGAAAGGTGAAACTCAAGAGCTTCTTTTACTATGGACAATAATTGCTTAGGAAGGATAGTTACAATTCATAAGTTGGGTCTGTTCAGAACCACTTGTTAAGATCTGCTCACAGAAAGCTGCTTGTACAGGTTGTAAACAGTATTTCATAGCCTCAAACTGTCTTTTTACTGTTTTTTAGAGACAGACATGTATGTTTACTTTAGACTATCTCTTAACAACCCCACATCTGATATAAGTGGGCACCTTTCCTTTGATTTAATTGGCTCTTCACTGTCTTTTATGTGACTGGGAGTTTAGAAAATACATACATTTCTCCCTGCTGACTCACTCTCATTTTTTTACCTGTTTTCCAAAGATCCAGTCAAAGATAAGGTTGAAATTGCTTTTGTTGCTGTATTGAAAACCTTAAGTGTTAGGCTGGATTAAAAGAGGTAGTCTTCAATTCTATAAAACCCTCTCTCTTCTGTAATTTTTTGCCTGTGTCTTGCCCTGAAAAACTTTCCAAAGAACGGACTTTGACTGTGTCGTATGATAAGGTGCAGGCTACGCCTGAAGCCTGGCAGTTGGGAACAATACGTGATGGGACTGTCTGTCATGTATGACACCTACCTACTTAACAGAGAAATAAAGAACAAGCGTTTATTTGAAACTGCAGATGAATGGATATGGTAATTTTTACGGTGAATTGCTGTCAGTTATTTTCTCTTTCGATCACTTTAATTTCCTTCTAATAAACAGCTTTATCACCCCAGTTTCCTTCTGCAGGCCGGAAAGCTTCACTCATTTATTTCATTCTTCTGTTTTGCAATTCTCTCGAAGGCCAATTTGTCTTGAACTGAAGTTCTCTAGGAAAGCACAAGGAACCAAAAAATATTTATTATTAAAACATTCTGAAACATGCTGCCTCCCTGTAATTTCTTAGTTGTAAGCACAATTCTGTCAATTCTGGAAAGTGATTTTTCATACATTATCATCTCCAGTGTTGGTTAGTATTTAGCAAAATGTTTCTAAGTGTACTGAATGTTACAGGTGGTTTTATTTGGCATTGTGTATAGCTTTTTTTTTTTTTTAAGAATACCTAAAGAATTACTTCTGTTTAGTCCTGTATGTGACTTCTGATAAAACTAACTCATTACAAAAGTTTAACAGTTCATGTCAACAGCCTCTAAAAAGCTGAGTGTCATTTTTGGATGTTGAAGAAATTGAAATTTTAAAAGCAAAGAAAAAATATGTCACTTACTACACAAAAATTGTTCCCTCCAAAATAAATTCTCCCTCACCAAAAATTTCTCAATTAGAAATGCAGTTAGTCTGACTTCTTGATAAGGCACTTTCCACTGCTCTTACTTGTCTTACCATTTATCTCTCAATATTCACACTACAGGATCCTTGCTCATGTCAATAACCAGAGTCTTAGAAAAGTCTCCTCCTGAAGGAGGTGTGGATGACTCATTGGCTTACATATGACTCTCTGACTCAACCAGTAGCACTCTGGTGTTGTGCATAGACTGAGAAGTAGAGCCTTTTCCCAGTAGTCTGTGAGAAGACAAAAGCGGTTTAGCTGCACTAAACTCGCTAATGGGAACAAAGCTGGAAAAGGAAAGAGGAAATCAAGACAAAGAAGTTGAAAAAAACCACAGAAACTCTACTGGGAAGAAAAACAAAAGTTAAGGAGATAGGAGGGAAGAACAGCAGTGCAGGTGTTAGGAAAAGGCCGGGACATGCATCAAGGAACATCAGGCTCAGTGAGAACTGCCAAAGGTTAAACAGTGACATCTCCTCCCCTGGTGCTGTAGGGCATCCTTCCCTTCTGTCCTGGAGGCTTTGGAAAACTGTAAGGAGCATAAAGAGAACAAAACCAGAATACAAATGAGTCACTTAGAAGCTGACCACCTGAATGTCAGATCTGTTCCCAGGCTGCTGAACTAGACATCTGAAACTC
The DNA here is from genome assembly GCA_027574665.1 of Rhynochetos jubatus. Classification (NCBI taxonomy): domain Eukaryota; kingdom Metazoa; phylum Chordata; class Aves; order Eurypygiformes; family Rhynochetidae; genus Rhynochetos; species Rhynochetos jubatus. The sequence goes on along the minus strand of CM050690.1, from coordinate 68,669,168 downwards.
CAGTTGGACTCTTCTGAAAACCCGACAGGGTTAAGGCATTTACAGGAATGTCCTGAGTTTTGAATGACCTGCCAGAAGCATAGTGTGCTTCAACACTCAGCCTGACACTGAGGGGCTCTCCTAGTGGGTAACCATTTCATTTAGTGGTCAGCTCATTCATCAGTGTCCAGGTGTCCAATGCTGGTACACATGTATCTGTGAAACTGGAGCCCTGAATGATCATGACAAAGCACAGTTATACCTCTGAATACATCCTTCTGAAGGAAAGCAACACGCATTTTGCTGTTCAGTATTGTTTCATATTGTCAGTCAATTCTTCTCTAGAAAAAGCTCGTAACTCTGGAAAGAACAGATCTTTCTATGTCATACGTGATGTTCATGTTCCATGGACAGGCTGAACGTATGATCCAGCTCTGCTCACGGCTGTTATAAGCTTGCACTTGTTCTTTTAAAACAGACACTCCTGCAAAGCTTCTCATTTCCTCATACATTTAGCTTCTTACTCGATTTTTCTTCTTTTGTTTATTCCAGACCTGTGGGAAAATTTAGTAATTCATAGCCTTTATTTTGTACTAGAAAAGATGAGTTTGGAGTTTCTCTATCACTTGCAGATTCTGACAGTTCTTTTTACATTTCTTCTTTCATCTTCTTTCATACTCTTAGAGTAGTCACCACAGTTATGTTCTTCTGTGCTATGGTTCTGGGAAGTGTTTATCCATGGTTTTGAGATTCAGCTGGAAGCATGGCTAACATGAAATGTACAAAATTGCATCATTGTCTATGAATTTGCAAGACTGGCTTATGATCTGCAACTTTAGCAGATGTGGGACTAATTTTACTTGCCTTTTGGTTTTAGAGTTCTTGTGACATTGTTGAATCAAGTTATGTATCTCTCTGCTGCAATCCTGAAGGCTAGAGAATGCTGCACTTTGTGTGGATTTGGATGTTTTTCTGTATTAATAGAACTCCATCAGCCTTAAAAGGAAACATCAGCTCTCTCAGAGCTGTCAGTATTCCCCTTCCAGGGTTCTCAGAGATGACTCTCAGGCTTACCTGAGAATTTCCCTAGTAAAATCTGTTCCTAAAAGCTCAAACAAGAAAAAGCTTGAAAAAAGTAGTAAAGTAAATTTTTGAAGTTGTTGCCTTTACTGTTTAAAGTGAGGGTCAGCAGATGAGTATTTCTATAAATGGGGTCACCTATGTATCGGTCATGATCACGCCTGTTCCAGGACTGCGTTTCCTTAACTACACTGAGAAAATACTCAGATCCTGTATAAGCCATTTCTCTATCAGTAGGAAACCAACCTGCAAGAAGACACAGTTATCTACTACAAATCTGAAAGGGACAATACTGTCCCTTTGAAATACAGGTTTGCCTTCCAGGAACCTGTCTCTCTCCCACCTGTGGGTCTCTGGAAACACTGCTCCTTGCTACTTAGCAACATTTCACTCAGTCCAGGTTCAGATAACTGTTCACTGTCCTGGAGAACAGGCAGAGCTCCTGAATGCCTCGTCACTCACTCCTGATACCTAAGCCTCATGATTCACTCGTCTCTGTAAGGAGCTGTGCATGCCCATGCAGCACAATAGCCATTTGTAACGGCTTTGTGTGGTATTTATGTAATACAAAGTACAGTATAGAGAAGAGGAATGATAGGAGATCTGTGATGACTTTGAGAATGAGTAAACAGACTGTTACTACTATGAAAAATAATAGATAGACTTCATTATGGAAAAAAGAAAACAGAAGGGATATGACAGGGGTCTGTAAATTCTTGTGTACTTTGGAGAAGGTGTATGGAGTTTGACTATACATTGTCTCTTCAAAACAAAAAATGGAGGGCTGACACATGAAGTTCTAAGAAAGGCACTTCAAAACAGAAGGATTGGTTCTTTATACAAGTTACCATTAATCAGTATAACTCTCTGCCACGGATACTGTGACTGTTATAAGTTCATACAGTTTCAAAAGGCAACTAGACAGATACCCAAAAAAGAGATTCAGTGGGGTCTTGTAACTATAAAAACATCTTCTTTGGCAGGGGAATTCCTTGAACTGCAAATAGTTGGTGGTTAGGAAAGTATTTTATAAAGTATTACTGCATGCTTGCCCTGTTCTCTCCTCTCCAATTTGTCTGTTGTTGTCTAGTATTATAGAACAGCAAGGCTAAATGGTCCTTTGGGTTAGACCAAAAATGGCCATTTTTAAGTCAAAAGAAGAGATTGTGTGCATGGTGTTGGAAAAACCGATCCCTAAGATATCCATGGTGTTGCAGCTACCATCAGATTCCAGAACCTGGATATTATTTGTGGCAGAGCAACATGGTGCAGTATTTTGCGCTCTCTCACCATGCTGCTGACTGTGACTATGTGATTGTTGTTTGCTTATAAAAATCATAACATCCTCTCTTCAAATTATACTCAGGTGGAGAGATGTCATCCTTATCCTCCCACCTGAACACTTTCCAGGAGTGCGCAGGTTGACATAACTAATGACCGGTGGACAGCTGGGAGAAGAGCTGCATCTGTACTCTTTAGCCAGTCTTTGGTGTTTCTCTGTTCTGCCTTTCTGTTGGAGAAGACTAGCCAGAGAAGCTGCCTAGCATAGGAGATTAGTGCTTGATGTGCTCTCTGTTCTTGCAAATGCTCACACTGAAGTCTCATAATACAGACATTTAAAGACATCTCCGATGCTTATAAACCTTTGAAAGACAGGTTGATTTTGTTTTTTCTTGGTTAATTAATGTGCCCTTAAACAAGTCTCTGCTTTGTGAAACTCAGCTTTTCTTGTCCAGTCATGCCTTTTGATGTTTCTGTTTTAGTTTTCCAGCTGTTCCACTGCTATCTACAGGGATTAAAACTTGCATTTGCTTTTTAATTTCTAATGAATTCAGCATTTTTCTTTGTGTATTTTAACTTCATCTTATCCTTTCATCCGCCATCCTATTCTCCAGTGTGAAAGGGTCTCCTTTGCTATTAGAACTCCATCTATCAAGCCTCTTAATCAATTGATAGTGGCTAGGGTATGTGGTGCACTTCTGGATGTATGATACACCAGTGTAGTACTTGATCTTTCTGACTTCTTCCACTCCTTCTTGTTGAAGGAGCTTTAAGGAGGCACTATCTATTTGTGAACAAGGTGGTTGTCTCACACCCTCTACTTTCTTTGGCTACTCAGCTGAATACCTTGTGCTGTTTGTATGCATATAACAGGATGCAGTCCAACACCCTGAAATTCTTACAGCCTGAGGAAGGCTTGTGTTAGGTGGGGAAGCCATAGTTAACTGGCCTCTGGTTGACTGTCCATTAAAGATGATAACCATCACTAACTCCCATGAGGGTAGGCTGGTTGGTAGTTTGGATATCAAGTTGTCCTGGAGTGGAAGAAGCCAAAGCTGAATATTTATGTGCTTGTCAAACCATGAAAGTACAGTCCTACTGGGGAGTGACACAGGCACAGGGAGGTTATATCATCAAACCTAAGAACTGAGTTTTGCTGCCCCATCCAGTGCCTTCTCCCCTACATGCCCATAGTAAATTGCTGCTAGGTTAGTTTGGCCTTCAGATGAGAGAAGCTTGAGTCTGTCCACAGCCCTTACAGAGTTACAACAGGTGAATCAATCTGTGTAGATCACCACAGTGGTCCAGAGCTCCAACACTGGCATGTAGTAGTGGTGATGGACATTAAGACCAGCGGTCTAGCTCCCTGAGCATCCCCTCACAAAAGAAAAGCCTGTCATCTGGCATGGCTGAGTATGCCTGTGCTTCCAGTAAGTACTCCTCAGAGCCTGTGTCAGGAAAACTTTTCTTTGAAGAAGAGTCAGTGTGCCCTACAGACCATGTCATAAGATCAGAGACCAAAATGTATAGATTTTCAAACCCTCCTATGGTAGATTGTCCTTCTCTGTTTCAGGAACCCAGTGATGCCTACTAAGCCTTTGTGCTGTTCCAAAAGCACTGGGAATGTATGCTGATTTATCCCAACCCCTGCAAGGACGCACATCCCTCCTTACCCAGTAATCAACTGTCATCACTTTCTGCACAAAGCACTTAAGGTGTGTCCCATAGTTGGAACCAAACTTGAGATTTTCATGTTACCACTGGAGTGTCTGTGACACTTAGGAAGATTTGGTTAGCAAAAGACATGAATTTAATTTTTTAAGTAAGAGGTCTTAATTCAGAAATATGCAAGTGCCTCCAGTCTTTCTGCCTTTTCTTCTAGCTGGAAGAACTTGAAAATGAGCTTAGTATGTAGTAAGGGAGGGAGAAGTGAGTACTCTGTAAAGATGAAGGCCGCTTTGGCTACATTAGCACATCCTCCCAGGACCTCATAAGTTACAGCAGCCCTGCTGAAACAAGGAATTCTCTGTGGAGTTTCTGCTCAGAAAAAAAGAAGCAGTGTTATGTACTTCATCAGTATGCTTAGGGAAAGATTTGCATATAAATGTCTGCCTTGTTGGACAGAAGCAACACAAGGTGGTGATATTTTTTGATGATAAAAACATCCAGACACAACCTCTCCGGTGTATTTCCCCACAATTCTTCTTCATATTTACAATGTTAGATCATCCAGGAGACAGAATGAGTCATGTGAAAACTCCTCTTGTTAACTTATTCACTCCAAGCAGAGTAGGCGAAGAGTCGTAAGAACAAATCCAGGGAAACAGGCCACGTCCTGAAGGTAAGTTCTCCTGAGAAAAGCTCATGATTAAGGGTCAACATGGAATCTAGAAGGCTTCAGATCAAGAAAGTAGAGCAATCTGTGTTGCATTTCATTAGCTTGGTTTGTGAGAACCCTGAAGGATACATTTACTGTTGTAAGTGCATAGGGCCTGAAAGCCAGTGTGCACTCTGTATTAGGACTTCTTTCAGCTTCTTGTGCCTTGGAGGAATGATTAACTTTCATGCACACCTTATTTTTCCGTTGTTGCATGAATGTCCATGGGAAAGAGAATTAGTTCCCAATTTTTGTTAATGCTGTATGAAGACATACCCTGGCTGCTGAAACTCCTCTTTCACAGTGGACAAGGGCAGTTTTACGGCTGACAATAGAAAGTAAGGGTTGTTTACAGTCTATGGGTCTTGAAGACACAGGGAGTTAGATGAAGATTCATTTACCTGTCAGGACAAATTTATGGGGTTTTATTCTTTCTTATGCTCTCCAGAGATGTCACAGATGAGCAGATGCAAGCTCAGCCAGTTTTGCCAGAAGTAATTTCACTCTTGAAATATACACATCTTTGAGAATAGTTAATGCAAACTTTCAGAAAATTTTGCTGAAAAATGTCATAAAATTTTCAGTACAAGTTAACAAAAGTAAAATCCAGGAGCAAAACCTATTTCCTGAAAAATAAATGCCTTTACCTTTTTTTTTCCCCTCTCTCTTTTGTGTTTACTTGGGGTGTTGTTGGGTTGTTTTATTTTTTCTTAATGAATAATGGATTAAAAAATTTATGCTCTTAGCATTCCTTTGCAGCACTTTTTCGTGTCAGTTTCTGAAAAAATCTTTTGAGAATGGATGGTACACATGAAATCTCATGCAGAATGTCAGTTTTGAACACAATTCTTGCAAAAATGGATGGCTGCTTTTTTCCAGTTGACAAACTTATTTCTTTCATGTGTTTCAATCACAGCAGAGATCATTTAAGCTTGATAAGTAAACAGAAATATACCATTATGTATATCAGCAGCTAATAATGTTGTAAACCTAGGAAGGATCAGCACTTTGAGATTATCCCTCTAATTGCCATGACTCAGTGGGCTGGAGGGATGTTGGTGAAAATCTGAGGAAAGAAAAGGAAAAAGTTTCAACACAGTCCACATGCACACACAGTTTTTGACATGTTGTCAGCTTGCTCTTCATTGCTTATAAATTTTGTATTATTCTAGGTGGAATAAAGTGGAAAGATTGAGCCAGCCATGGGTTTTTCCAAATAATTCAGTAAGCAGAAGTTTGTGGTCTGTACCTTCACATTGCGGGAGGGAGGGAGACTGAAGATGCTGATGCCTGAGCGTATAGTTGCTTGTAGAGGTTTATCTTGCCCACCCAGATTGTTTTTCTTTCTCATCCTGTTTGTCAGGGTAAAGAATTGCTTTAATCGTACATTGGATGAGATATTACAGCAATTCCTAGCTATCTATCTTTCAGCACAGATGGCATTTTTCATGAAAAAGTGGATAAATATCTCTGCTGATCCCAGATGAGGATGACTAGTAAGGTCATACTGTGTTTGGTGTGCAGAGTCTTTATGTTCAGTAAACCTCAAATGAAAACCTCAGAAGAATTGCTAGCTTCTATTAAGAAAGATTTCCCTTCTTCTTTGTATCTTTCTTTCTTTTATTAATTTGTGCTTTTTTTTTTTTTTTTTTGGTGGGATAATGTATCTTAATTACTCAGAAAATCACAAGAGGGAGAGGGGAGACAAAGGTTGGGGTTGAGAGAGTAGGATCCAGTCCAGCTGCATTGGCAAAACCCAAATTCCTTTAGGTTTAATTGCCAGATTATCATCTGTGGCAAAGCTGTGCTAGTGAAACCACAGGCTAGGAAGCCCACCAGCAAAAATGTGACTGTCCTCTTCAGAAATTAAGAGAGTTTAATGATCGTGGTACTAAAAAGTGCCTTTCAGTTAACAGACTCTTGCAACCACTAGCAAGGGCAAGTGGACACAAGCATTAGTGGGTACTTTTTCCAGGTCAGCTGGTAAACAACATTAGTCAGCAGCAAAAATAGTGTTTCAAGATTTTTTTTTTTTTTTTTTTGGTCATTAACAGGCTGTTTGCTGTTGTAACCTATTCCATTACACTTGACAAAGCAACAAAGTATTGTTCAGATTCCTGTTTGAGGGCCTGAAAAATTTTGATAATTGATAAATAGCTGCAGGTGCGGAATGGTGGAGTCTGCTCCCAGTTTGGTTTAAGTTCTGCACGGTGGATCCTACTGAGCTCAGGTCTGTGTGTCCTGGACTGCAGAGATCTCTGGGGAGACAAACCTTCTGTTAGCATTTCAGAACTGGTTCAGGTTGTTTGGCAATACACACTAAACTGGGATTTGGAGCCCCAGGGGTTGGGACACGGCTGTAGCTGTGAGGTGAGTCCTTTTGGTGAATCAGTCTTGCTGTTCTTGCTTTGGGGCTAGCCCCCTTTCCAAAAAGTTAGTTACTACAGGCCTCTGACAAAACTGCCTCAAGTAATCTGTGATGCTTTATGAGAGGCGACACTGCTTGCTGTGTGATGTTCTTACGCTGCCGAGAGCTTTGCCTCAGGTGACAAAGAGACCCATCTGTCCTGTTCCCACCGACACTCGTGGGGAGGGGCTGCTGTCAGTGCCTAAGACATTTTGAGGCAAAATCTTGTGTAATTTGATTGGAGCAGGGAGAAACTGTGATTCCTGTGCTTTCACACCGCCAGCTGCCACTGTGCAGGTCCCATCTCCAGGGCCAGTCCACAGCTCAAATTATGAAAGCTGAGAGACAGCCTCAGGGAGTCTTACAAACCAACCAGCTATGGTTTTCCTTGGTCAAGAGCAAGAAAATTTCGGATGCTGCTGAAACACAGCCTTTTTTTTTTTTTTTTTTTCCCCACAACAGGGGGATTTCCATTCAGGATAAAGTTCTGGCTGGGAAAGATGGGAACAGAAAGAGTTCATACATACCAGGATACCAGGGCATGCTTTATCAGGGATTAGAGTGGGTGAACACATTGGCAACTTTAATGCAGCAACCCTGGTTTTATGTCAGCTCTTTCCCATGAGGTAAATGACCTCTCTGTTGTTCAAATCAGTCCCTTTCCTTAGGCTTGCTGCCATGGACATTATGTGACCATCCACAGAGTGAGAGAGTTTGGCTTGTTCAGCCTGGAGAAGAGAAAGCTCCAGGGACACCTTATAGCAATTCTCATTCCACAGAGACGGAAGCATTTGGTGGATTTGGCTTGGGGAAGAGACAACCAGTAAGTACTGTTGCTCACTCTGTATTGCTGCCTGCTGCAATCAGCCAAGTAGAAAGTATTTTCACAAACAAACAAACAGTCAAACAAAAACTTGTATCAACCAGAAAGATCGTGGAGAGTAGACATCCCATAAAAAGACATGAAATGATTTTGCTTGATTCGGATCAGCAATTCTTATTAGATGCATGAAAGCTCCCAGGAGATTGATAATTTAATTACAGACAAATTTTTACTGCATCTACAGGAAAACAGGCACAGAAAAGGTTAAAAAGCCAACTATAGTAGCAACATATTTGTATGTCTAATTCAGCTGTTGTACATTTCAACACTTGAAAATCTGCTAAAATTGGCAGTGCCTTTGTGTCTGCGGATGGGCCCAGCTGCTATCTCATGTTTGAAATTGACAAAAATACCTTTTCTTTTCAATGCTGTCCTGTGTGTCTCTAACTCTAGTTAATGCACAGACTGGATTTTATGTGCTTGTGGGTCAGTAAAAGCAAAAAAAAAAAAAGCTGTCGAGTCTATCCTCTGCCCTCAGCAAAAATGCACATCATAGGTCCATGTATGGAAATGGCAGTTCAGCAGAAAGAAGCAGCCTGATTTTCTTCTATGATCATGCAGAGGAAAGTAAGATGTGACCCTAGGGAATGTCTTGTTATGCTAAACTTCACCATTATGGTGAACTTTTTCTTTCTTTACTGGTACACCATAGGAGCCTGAGATGAGTATTACCTTCCAAAGATGCACTTTCCTCCTTTACACGCATGTTGATGGAGATTTCATCCCCAGATACGCAGCATGGGTCCCTATGACTTCAGTGGGCTTTCTTTGTGCAGCAGGAAATACAGATCAAGTTAACAGAGTAGAAGAGAGAACCTTCCTAGATTCCTGAATGGCCTAGTGCCAGAAACAGATGTATTTAAAAGCCAGCAGGCTTAAGATATAATTTACAAAGCAGGAACCTACTTGTAAATACATTTACAGTACATCTTCTGTTGATGTATTTGATCTACTTCCTGACAGCTTATTTAAACCCCTCAAGAAGACTTGTTTGTAACTAGTTTAGTTTTATCACTGATAAGCATAAATATTAAATGCAAAAAATGTACCAAGTTCCTTCCCCTGCACCTCCAGCATACTTATGTTTGCATTTTCATGCTTCATTATATCCAAAGATTGTTCCAATTAAATAAAGGAAACAAATACATACTTCTGATTTTCTGCTTGTATTGCAGTACTATGTAGACACGACTTGTGACAATAGAGCTTCATCATGCTAGGTGTTGAAAACACAGGGTAGAAATTAATTCAGAACAGAGAATGAGGTATTAGTTCTCCCCACAAAGGAAACAAGGTTCTGAAAGAGATTGCAGGGTAATGACTGCTAGCACCATGCCATGTAACTTTAGTTAGCATGCAAATGTGACACTAACCCTGAGATGAATCCTTAGCAGTCCTGAGAAAGAAGGCTCTCTGCCACCTTTCTGACCCACTTTCCTAAACTGTTTTCTAACCTGGTCAGCTGAAAATTTTGTCTGCTCCAGCAATTGATTTTGAAACGGTCTCATAGTACAAATATTGTGGTGATGCCAGTCCATAGACCTCAGGGAAGATGCTCAGTGCTGTACTCTGAATGGTGGTAGTCCTCAGTAGGACTGATTTCAACAAACTCTGGGCATGGTATTAGAGACGCTCCTAGCCAGCACCTAAGATGCTCTGCCACAGCCAAGTGTCATAGCTCTATCTGTAGCTCTATCTGTAGCTGAGTTTTGCTCCAGCAGTGGACCAGCTAGGCCATGTTTATCACTCATCCCATACTTCAAAGGCCAATGCTGTTCTATGCTTGCAACTTTCAGTGAGGCAGAACAGCTGCTCTTTGCTTATAACCTGGGCTGCTGAGTCCCATAGATGGCTGGTGGAAAGGAGCTGAATTGTCATCTTTCTGAGACTTGCTATTAGGTTTTATCATTGTAAGATGTAATTTGGGCCCTAATAACATATCCCAGCAATAAAACATTTTTAAGTGTATCAGGAGTCAGAATCAGACCACCACTGTGAACGGCTGTTCCCACCTGTGTGTTTACATTTCAGCTTCAGTTTGTCAGGATTTTCCAGGCTATTTCTCTTGCTCTGTTAGAGCTAATCAAGCAGTCTTGTGTGAATTATTACACAAAAAAACAAATCTGCAGGACAGCAGGCTAAGACATTCAGACATGCTTCTGACAGGAAGATGTACTAACTTGCCGAGGCTTTAAGGTGCACACACAGCTTTTGATTTTTCCTTCGTTTGCCATCTATTCTGGATAATTAGCTGTGCAGTTTCCCTCTGATGCACAGAATTCAATATTGTACACAGGGCAACATCTCCTACTGTCATGCTTTAGGTCTAGCTGGGAACAAAAGCATCAGGCTCACATCTAGAGGACAAAATACAAAGAAAAGTTTCTGGCATCAGGCAGGGACAGTGAGGGATAACTCATCCATTATGGTCACAGTCAAAACAGACTTGATTTGGGGGACAAAAAGGAAAAATTAATAAGTAACCAATCAAAACAGAGTAAGACAATGAAAGATAGAACAAAACAGATCTTAAAAAACTTTTCCCCCTTTTGGTGTCTCCCTTGTATCTCTCATGTCCTGCTGATTCTCTCCAAATCCCTTTTCACTCTCCTTCTGCTACAACTTCTTTTTGTGTTTTCTCCACTTAAACATGTTCATTCTCAGAGGTGCTGACTGGCTCAGCCGTGTCCAGAGGTGGGTCCAAATAGGACCCAGGGGAGCTTCTGTAAAAGCTCCTCATAGGAGCCACCCCTGTGGTCTTTCCCACACTACCAAACCCACGACCACCACAGAAACACAACACACATAGGTGAAGGAAATGCTCTGCCAGAACTTGGAGCTGGTCCCAGGGGCCTGAGGTAGGGAAAGGTAGCAGAAATTATGAAGGAAAGAGAGGGAGAGCAGACTACTGTCCTAATGTCCTTCAAGAGCATTAGCACTGCTAGGGTTGCACTGTGGATCTGACAGTATCATCCATCTTCATTTTTCCTGCCTCCCTAGATCCATAATTTGGAGAAGGCACCTAGATTTTATTAGAAAACCAGGGACAAACTTCACTATGTTATTTGTATCTCTCTTGCCCCAAAACGTGCCTGATCCATCTGACTGAACCTCCTCCAGCTGTGGTTGTAAATATGCACAAACTTAGCAATAATGAGGTTCTGACTAAGCTCCAGACTGCACCTGGTTAGTGCGGTACTTCTCAAACAGAGGATGGTACCACTCATTTGGTCCCTGCAGATCCTTTTCCGGAGATCTCAGTAAAGGAGTACATATCTTCAAAAAGACTGTTTAGACATTAGATATGCTGACTTGAGGATTTCTGAAGAAAGAGAGCTAGAGTCAGTCTGGGCAGAAGAAAAATCACTGTGTCTGATTCTGGCACTGTTCGGAGAGCAGCTAGAGTACTCTGTGGTTGATAGAATCATAAAATCATAGAATGGTTTAGGTTGTAAGGGACCTTAAAGATCATCTAGTTCCAAGCCCCCTGTCAAGGACAGGCACACCCTCCACTAGATCAGGTTGCTCAAAGCCTCATCCAGCCTGGCCTTGAAGACAGCCAGGGATGGGGCATCCACAGCTTCTCTGGGCAACCTGTTCCAGTGCCTCATCACCCTCTCCATGAAGAACTTCTTCCTGATATCCAATCTAAATCTCCCTGCTTTCAATTTAAACCTGTTACCAGTTACCTATTGCAGAAAGCCTGCAATGAGGTCTCCACAGAGCCTTCTTTTCTCCAGGCTGAACAAGCCTAATTCTCTCAGCCTTTCTTCATAGGAGAGGGGCTCCAGCCCTCTGAGTATCTTCACGGCCCTTCTCTGGACTCATTCCAGCTGGTCGATATCCTTCTTATGCTGAGGGCTCCACAGCTGGACACAGTACTCCAGGTGGGGTTTCACAAGAGCAGAGTAGAGGGGGAGATGATATTTCCGTGACATACCACCCGACATGATTAGCATTTTGCTATACACTGAGCAACTGGGCAGATACTTTTCCATGCCAGGTGTGTGATTGGCTGACTGCTACTTACAAAGTTTCAGCTAAAGCTGCTCAGTTATTGTTGTGAACGAGACTTGGCAAAGCTTCACTGGCATATTCCTGCCTGATATTGGAAAGAAAGAATGCAATTGGCATGAAGAGAAAGGAGGTTTTGGTGAGAAAATGTAAGTGCATGAGGCGCATCTGAAGGCTAGGCCCACTGTATAAGCTAGAGAGAAACTACATTGTCTAACTGGATCCCAAAGGTTCTAGCTACCAGGATTCCTTGGTCTCTTCAACTCTCCTGCTGTAAAGTAATAGCTATATCAGCAACAGCAATTGGTCTCAGACATTATTTCTCCATAAGGCAGAAGCTATTTCCAGGTCAGTATATCTGAGATCGCTTTGACAGTTGAAACAGGTGTATAAAATTCACCAATTTCAGATCATAAGGGAAAATTCCTATGGAGTTCATCTTTCAATTTTGTAATGTCTATATTAAAAGAAGCATTGAATTTAGGAATCATCCAGAAACCTTCATATTCTTCTTCTGTTGTTTAAACTAATTAAAGCAAGTAATTTTCTATCCTCTGCCACTGCTCTGTGTCTTGGCACAAGGCTTTAGTCTTGTAACCTTAAGATGAGCTATTCACATAGAATTTTTTATTTATTTGCTCCATGTTGTTCAACTCCAAAGCACAGTTCCCTGTTAGTCTTCTTGTCCTGTAATCTTCAAACAATGACAAGGATGATCTAGTACATCTGTATGTTCTGTGCATGTACTATGTGATTGCTTCAAATACTGATGGGCTTATTTGACTTGTATATGTGGCAATGGCAGAACTGTTTTCCCTATAGTACTTTAATTTCTCCACATGTGCAAAAGAAGGATAAACTATTTTTTCTCCTTTAAAGATTGTTGTAGGGGCTGGTCTTATTTGTTAGCAAACTGGAAAGGAAAAACAAGTTAGTTGTGAAGGCAAATTATTTACCCAAAAGCATAGCACTAAGTTCTTCACTGCTTTTCCCTTCCTCACTATAATATATCTTATGCATTGCCTTTCCTCTCCACCTCTTAGTCCCCAGTTCTGTCTTGCCTAGACCAAACATATCTAGCCCATCACCCCACTTCCTCTCTGGCTCGTCAGCCCCATGTGCCAGATCTCTGCCTCGCAGAGTAAGGAGAGATAGTGATGTGACATAAAGGAGTATGTGCCACTGTAGAAATAGCTCCTAGAAAGGAATTTATGGTACGGCAGAGACAACAAAACGTCAGCTGTAGCCTAGGTATTTGCTGCTTAACTAAACACTCACTGTGTTTTCTGAGTTTCCGGTGTGAAAGAAAGGTAAAGGCATTCCTGATTTGCTGAAGGATTAGATAAATTATATCTGTTCTCTACCACCATTTCAGGGAAAGGGGTTGGCAAAGCCTGGGAGGAATGTTTAGCTTTTTCTTGCTGAGAACAACTCATTCAAGATGCAAGGTGACACAGCAATCAGTGTGATGGATCGTGACACGTCTGGTAAACTAAAAAATCTCAGGAGACCTGCTGTGACAGCTTCAGAGTTGTAACATTTGCCCATTTGCCTGTTTCACTTCTGTTTTCTGTGAGAGGAAAAGTTCATTTTAAAATAATAATAAGAAAAGGACGGATTTTTTTCCTCTCTTCCAGAACGGCAAAGTTCCATTATGCAGTATTTATCAACAAGATACATTCCCCATTATCTTTTTTTAAAGGATAGCTCTATTCAAAGATAAAGGGGGAAAAAGGAAAAGTCTGATTCCTGGACTTGAAAGAATTCTCATAAAAAGCAGATGTTTTGATCTGACTGAAATGGCCTGAAACCATCTTTATTTTTCTGGCATTCAAGCAGTCAGGTTGCCTGCTTTAAATTCCATACCTTTTAAAGGTGAAATATATTCTTTTTTTGTACTCACTGGCTGCATGACTCCCCATCCAGCAATGCATTTTGCAGGCAATGTGTTGCTCGCAGTATACATTGGATCCAACTGGGCAGTAGATTACTCCATGCTAATCAGTTCTATGAGCAAACTGTATAAAGAGCTGTTGCCAGCTGGAATGCATGTAGAAACCACACTACATGAAATTCAGTTAGTGTGTGTCTTAGAGGCTATTTAGCTACATACTGATGTCTGTATGGAATTGCCAGACTCAGGTATTTTGGTGAACAACCAATAAATGACTGATATCATCTGTCACCTTCCCCAGAAGTTTCATCCGGGTTGCACACACATTTCACCTTCACTGTGGTCCTGCATGGAAAGGGGAGGAAGCGGTCACTGGTGTCACTTAACACATACGTAAGCTATGGAATAACAACTCAGATGAATCTGGACTAATAAAGTGAACAGAGGAGGGAATCCATGCACTGTGGATTCACTTAACTACATAAAAAAATCAGTATCTGACAACTTCCAGGGTTACAACTGCAATTAGACAAATTAAGGTGGAAGTAAAGGAGAAGGCATCCCTGAGCAATATTTTACCTCAAAGGTAGATACCAGTCAGAATCTGAGGCAATTCTGGAGCGGAGGGCCATTCTCTACCCAGCTTTGCGTCCAGTGTCAACATCTTTTTTGTAGTTATGAGTAGGGCCTGTGATAACAGTGCTATTCTTTGAGACTCTGAGTCTTTTTAAATGATCATTTCACCTTTTCTTTCCAGCATTTGGGCAAGCATGTAACTGTTGTCCATCTGAGTGTAGGAGCTGAACTTAGTAAGCAGAGCATTTCCAAGTTACTACCTACTGCCACCTACTCCTACATACTGCATGGCTCCCAGCCCACAGAGGACCATTCACACCAGCTGGGTCAGAATGTAGTCTCCCCATCAGTGGATGCTGCTCACAGGCAGCAGCTATTCTTATTTGGGTCTGCCTTCCCTTTCCCCTCAAGTAATGGCAGTCCTTAGCAAAATGGAAATAATGTCTCCAGCCCCAGTATCTCTGTGTGGTTGAAGCCGAGCAATTGCAGCTCCCTGGAGTACCAGGAAAACACCTCTTGTTCTCTTTGGATTGATAGTGTTTTGGCACCCTTACTGCCCTCCCCTTCACTATTCAAGTGCCTGTTGTTAAGTATCTAAACTGATTTTCCTGAGCCAGAATCCTTCCTTGTATAGAAGATCTCAATTTCTGGGACTTGGGGGCGGTGGAGGGGAAAGAAGGCTTTTTCTGTTGCTGGTCTGGCAGTTCCCTGTGAATGTTTCCTGCCTGCTTGTTTGTTTTCCAAACCATTGTTCTCTGACCTTGCATCTGCTTCTAGTCTCCCAGTGGCGAGAAAAAATCTTTTTTCTGATTTATTTGTTTGGTTTTTTTTTTTTTTGGGTTTTTTTTTTTTTTTTATGTAGCCACCACCAGAAAGGTTGATCCAGATATTTTTGTTTGAAGCTAGTTCTACCTCTAGATGATTCCATTTCTTTGCCTCCTGCTGTATGACAGGTCAGTCCACTTGCACATTACCTGGCTGTCAGGAGAACTGGCAGGAATCAGAATCATCCTGCTTTACATTTTCTAGAGAGAAAATCCCACATCTACTATGGAGAGCCCCTACACTCTCATTTCAGTGTTGTTCCTTGCTTGCTCTCTTCTGTTGGAGAGTGTTAGAAAGGACAGCTGTGAGAGCTGGCCAGAGGTGAACATTGAAGGCAAAAATCTTATTTAGGGATCTGGGGAGATCATAGGAACATGGCTGCTTTCTGCAACTCTTCTGCTCAACTTGTTACTGGAACTGTGAGGTTAAAGATAAACTAGATGTCTACAGGTTTGATGTCCAAGACTTGGTCTACCTCCCCATCCTCCTATGACAGCTGATTCCACATATTTATTCCCCGCTGGATTCTTTCATTGCTTCGAACAATTTCATACTAATTTTATTTAGTGTTCCAGGACTTCAGAACAGTTCTGTATTTACCTTGTCCTCCACTTTCATGATTTAGTAAATACCCATGTATTCCTCTCAGATTTCTCTGTTGAAGTTGAAGAGTCCTGGTCTTTTTAGCCTCAATCTATAGATGTCCACTGCCTAATTCCCTTTATCTGTCTGATCCTCACCACCACCCACTTAGAGAGGCAGAGAACTGAATTGCACAGTGGTTAGGAGGTAAGTGTGCCCTGTTTTTCTGTACATAGCAATGAGTCATCTCATCTTGTTCTCCATCCTTCCCTGGTGGTCCTTAGTATTCTTCTGGGTTTTGTTCAATTCATTGCTATTGTGTGTTGAATCAAAGACTGAAGAGACTTGTCTGCAGTGACTTTGCCCTGAGCTGTAATTGCCACCTCTGCACTCAGTGCCGCACTGACATGGCGTAGACGTATTTTTCTGTAGACATGTTGTCTTTTTTTTCAGTTATGTTGGAGGTTATCAGCCATTCTTTGGCCCACCACGTAAGTTTTGAGAGGTCCTCCTGGACTGTCTCATCATTAACTGTGGCATTTGACTACCTGAAAGACTATCATCAGCAGGATAGGAGGTTTTGCTGTTCATCTCCTTCCCAAGTTCTCTGATGAGTTTGCTAACTAAAACCTGAGGGACATAATTACTAGACATTTTCATCCAGACAAATGACCATTAAGCTTCCTGTCCTTTAACTACAGTTCAGCCTATGAAAGAATCTATTTTTCTTAACAATCCTTAGGATGTTGGTATTCTTTCTCCCCTTCCCTGGTCTCCCCTTGGATAAGTGATCCTCAGGAGAAATCCATGATGCTGGACCACTGTTTCTACCCAGTTTGGTATCTCTGAGTCCTCAATAGTGATTATGCAGCATAGGCAGGACAGACTTCTTTTTCTTAACCCTGACTGCCTGCTTGTTGGTCCAGGGAGTCCATGACAGAATAGGTAGAGAAGCTGTAAAGCCTACAGTGATTCTGAGCCTTCCTCCTTGCATTTCTTCCCACTAGGAGATGGTGTTTGTTGGCAGTGAGATGGCCATGCTGACTGAAAGATGGGTGAGGTAGAGACATTTATTCATACAGGCCACCACAATGGTATAGCTGTTTCTGGCATTTTATGCCATGTTGCTAAGATGCTGCAACTGCAGTTTTATAGATACAAATAGCATATTGCAAAATACGTGGCTGACACTCAGAAGACTGATAGTAGAGTCTGTAATAAAAGGGTAATTCCCTAAGACCTTATCCTTGGACTTTGACTAAGGCTTTCTTGATGTTCATGTGGAGTTCATTACTGTGGCCTGTGCTGGCCACCTAGAACTCTGGTGTCCTTCCTTGTGAAGCTTCCCAAGAGATGCATCAGGAAGACTTGGTTTGGGAATCTTCAGCCAAGCTAAGCTATGAATTGCTCAGACCCTCAAAAAAGGAGTGTTTCTGGACAGGAGAATGGTGAGGTTCTGAGGGATGTCCAGAGCTGGTGGTGCTGGGGACCTGAGAACAATCTGGTGGATGATGGAGGCATGAATCTCAGCTGAGATGTGCTGGGCCCTCATCACTATCTACAGAAGAGGCCTGAACTTGCACATATGTGCCTCACTATCAGACTGCTAAAATTAGGAGCTTAGATTTCCCTCTGTATCTCTGTTGCTGCCCTGTTCTTTTATCTTGTCTGACATTAGTTGCACAAGGACATTTAGGAATCCTTTGGCAGGACAGGACAACTCACTCGTCCTGCTTGCCCTTCAGTTTGCTGCTGCCGTGCAATCACTATTAAACATTAATGAACAAACTGTCTCAGCCTTCCCTGCTGAAAGAAACAAAGTTGTTGAGTTGTCTGCAGTTCAGGAAAGGAGGAACATAATCTGTTCACCATCATGCAAATAAATGTTGCACCAGGTATTTTTTTACTAAGTTTTCTATAGAGGAATTAACAATTGTTTGCACTGATGGTTATTTCTAAGTAGATGAAATATGAGCTTTCATTTATTGTAATTTGTACATATTGTGATTTGCTGTGTAAATAATACTGCTTATAAATTTTGTACATCCTTTATGCTTCCTCAGAGAAAAAAATTTGTTTACAGTCGTTATTTAACACATTATCTTTCTCTCCTTGCACTGATGTTAGTAGAGCATTCTTCTGAAAGGATACCCTGGCTTCTTCCAGCAAATTATCTGTATCTTCATTTCAGTTTTGTGCAGGCAAGAAAATTGTTTCAAAAGGACATAAGGAGATGTCCCATTGTATATTCAGTAACATTAGCAACCGAAAGCCGCTAAATAATCGATCAGTGACAAGAAATACCTGTGTCATTCTCCTTTTATAGGGCTGTGAAGGGACTGAGTTGGCTAGAAAATAGCTTGTATTACACCCATAAAGGTAGCTGATTCAGGAGTCTGGAACTACCAAGAGAAGGCCAGCAGGGAGGCCAGCTGTTGGTAAGAGCAAGAAGGGACCTTTTATCTCCAGGAATGGACTACAATAAAGAAAGCATGAAACAGTGATTTTTTTTTTCTTTTTTAATTCTGTTGTCTGTGAGCTGCTGCTAAAAAAACCCCAAAGAAACCCCACCCTCCATTGGAGAAGAACAAAGAAGAGATGGAGAGTTAGAACCCAATTTTCAATGCTTTACCTCCAGTTTTCTTTCACTGAGGAACCCCACAGTGGGAAATAAAGCATTGCACTGAAGAGTTTTAGAAGATTATTACCACAAAGGGTTTTCTGTGTGGAATTCTCACTCCTGAGTCCAGGACCAGACTCATAAATCACAAGTTCAAGGTCACCTGAAATACAGCTGCAGAATTGGATGGGTGTAGCATGAGCACCGTATTGCTGTCTCAGCTGTATTTCAGGAGATCTTGAACTTGTGTTTCAAAAAATCCCTCTGTGATGTTAATTTCCTCAAGTTCTTCAGTGCATTGATAATTAGAAAGGATTCTTGGACTAGGAAAATCATAGAATCATAGAAAGGTTTGGGTTGGAAGGGACCTTAAAGATCATCTAGATCCAACCTCCCCGCCATGAGGAGGGACACCCTCCACTAGACCAGGTTGCTCAAAGCCTCATCCAGCTTGGCCTTGAAGACAGCCAGGGATGTGGAATCCACAACTACTCTGGACAACCTGTTCCAGTGCTTCACCACCCTCTCCAGGAACAATTTCTTCCTGATATCCAATCTAAATCTAGCCTCTTTCAGTTTAAACGTGTTACCCCTCATCCTGTCACTACCCTTGTAAAAAGTCCCCCTCCAGCTTCCTTGCAGGCCCCTTCAGGTACTGGAAGGCTGCTATAAGGTCTCCCCGGAGCCTTCTCTTCTCCAGATTGAACAAGCCCAACTCTCTCGGCCTGTCCCCATAGAAGAGGTGCTCCAGCCCTCTGGTCATCTTCATGGCCTCCTCTGGACTCAGTCCAACAGGTCAATATCCTCCTTATGCTGGGGACACCAGAGTTGGACACAATACTGCAGGTGGGGTCTCATGACATTCCTCACCTCACTTCACCTGTCTTGTTAACAGGATAAGGCTGAATTCCTCTTATATAACAATGAAGAACAGTGTAGTCTCACAGGTATACTCACAGGTAGATCCCCTGTTGTAAAAAGGTGCACCTTTCTATCCTGGTGAATGGCATATTTAACAGTGGCCTTGCATAGAGCAATAAGAAAGGAACAGATCTCATAATTCTTATGCACATTCATGCAGTCATAACTCTGCCAGGGATTTCTATGCTTTCCAACTACAGGTTTCATTACTATCTTCTTGTTAGGAAAAAAAAAGTTTACAAGGAATTTAGTCAGTAAACTTGTGAAAAAGAAATCCATGCTTTTAGACTTTTGATGAGTGGCTAATCCAACACCCTCCTCCCACCTCGCTATTCTTTCACCCTGAGGCTTTCATTTAAATCCACTATTTGCAGAAGCTACCTCTAATAACAGCACACTGGAGGAGAAGGAGAAGGAGAAGGAGAAGGAGAAGGAGAAGGAGAAGGAGAAGGAGAAGGAGAAGGAGAAGGAGAAGGAGAAGGAGAAGGAGAAGGAGAAGGAGAAGGAGAAGGAGAAAAAGTATTGTATTTTTTATGGATCCTGCAAAATGTTACACTTTCTCCTTTGTCAAGCTACTACTTTGTTGGTTTGGTGGGCTCTGAGTCTCTCATGGAGGCAGACGTGAAGTACCAAGGGGGGACAGAAAGAAAAGTGACATAACTAAGTCCATCATGTCCTGTCTGCAAGACAAAGTTATTCCAGAACAAGACAGGGTTCATATTTAAAGGACATAAGCAATCTCTTGTGTCCTGTAAATACAGCATTTCACCGTAGTTACAGTCACAGTTTAGGCTCCCTCTATGTTTGGTAGAGAAAGAGGCTTTTCCAAGTGTGACATAACCCAGCTAGGATCTGCATCACTTTTGGGAAAGGGAGCTCTCCACAGGCCACAGTTCCTGTCAGAAAATATCCACCTTCTCTGGCATGAGATTCTCCATGGGCTTCAGTGTGGATATCTGCTCTGGTGCAGTCCTGTCTGCAGGGATGTCTCTGCTCCAGCATATGGAGTACCTCTGCCCCTTCCTCCTTCCCTGACACTGGTGTTTGCAAGGTGGTTTCTTGGATTTTTTGCCTTACTCTTCACAGCATTGTGCCCTTTCTTACATGAATTTTCCCAGAGGTGCCACAAGATTGGCTGAGGGGCTCAGCGGTATCCTGTGTTGAGTCTGTTGGAGCCAGCTGGAGCTGCCTGGAACCAGCTGTGTCCAACACAGGGTAGATCCTGGCCTTTTCTCACAGGGGTCACCCTTGCAGATCCCCTACTACCAAACCTGGACACCTACATTCATTATTTTCCACCCCTCACCTCTGCGAAACTGAATTGTCATCAAATTATACGTTCATAGCATGCTCTTCACAAACTTCACTTGCATCAACAAAAAAAGTTCCTCAGCTGAAAATCAAAGAAATATCATCATAAAACTGGCAAAGGTGGACAGTTTAAACACACACTGAAAGTCCACCCCTTGTCCCTTCTCTACATTGCAATAACAATTCAACACTCTTTTAGTCACAAATGCAAAGCACAAGTACTTTATGGGCTGGCTGCTATGAAGAACATTAACTTCACAACTTCATCTCAGTCAGAATGTAGTATAGCAGTAAATCATTACTAGCCCTGCTTTCTATGCCTGAAAACAGAGGTTTGCCTCAGAAGAATTAGAGGAATGTCTTTTTGCCAAATAAATCCTCTCATTAAAATAGTGTGCCCAACTAATACTGATTCATCTATATGAAGAGAAACATGGATTCCTTTGATCTGGAGATAAGGTAAGTTTTATCTTAACTGAGTTTTTCAAGTTAAAATTTTCAGATACCATTGTTGGACCTGAAGAGACCTTACTGTGATAAAAGATTCTGTCTAGAAGGGTTCTATGCAAAAAAACCCAAGCTGAATCAAGGCTTCAGTTATGGCAACTGCAAAACCAAGCAAACAAAAAAAAAAGTGAGCAGTTTCATGGCTGACTGAAAAATGGGAGAAAGATGACTGAAATTTTCCATGTTAATTCTGAAAGCTTCATTTAGGGAGAGAAAAGTCTGCTATTTTAAAAGGCATTCTAAATTTCTCTCCCTTGCTGGGCTCTGCATGCCAAGATGAAAAGACATTTGTTTTGTAGGTAATGAGCCTGTATCTCTCATTAACTGCAGTGTTCTGGCCAGGATTAATTGCTGCCTAAAGCTGAGAGTCCCCTTCTCCGGAAGCATACCTCTATAGACTTCTGTGGCAGCACAGTGGGGAAAGAAATGGCTTAATCTGTCTGCAAATCCATAGCCCATCAGGGGTGCTTCTGAGAGGGAGAGAGACTGCTCTTGGATTTTATAGAATCAAACCAAATTGGATGCCCAGGAAAGCCTGTAAAGACTTACTCCACATAATATACGGATATGAGTGAACCTTCTTAGAGCTGGGACTCTGAAGGTGTTTACTCAACATTTTGAGAGAAGTATTGCATCCCACAGGCTCTTTTGTGTTACAGCCCTCTTTGTTGCCTGATCATGAGAAGTGAGGTAGTGAGAAAGGAAAGAATTAAAGAGAAATCTGGTTACCATTTCTTAATTCTGTATTGGAGGATTTCATGCAACACTCCTTGAGGTGCCTCTCGTTTCTGACCAACACACAGGGTTCATTGCAGGTTGAGAGGATGATAAACAATCATGACAGAGGTCTTTTGTCTCCACGAGTATGATGTGCCCTGTCACACTTCCAGCCTGTTGCCTGTGTCCCTGGCTGTCTAGGAATGCTGTGTCCCTTTGCCCCTCCATCCCCAAGCCTACATGCAGGCTGTGTTTCTCAGACGGACTTTCTGCTTTTGCAAAGGGTGTTTGACACACAGCATAAATTGTAAATAAGCAGTCATAAACAGGGCACAGAGAAGGCCCACGTTTTCAGAATATTGATTAAATAATGTGTACCTGTGATCTGTGCTGAGTGTCAAAAATATCAAATACAATACCATGCTGGACAGGCAGGTAAGGGAATCGCTGGCAAGGGTACAGCTATGAGCAGTGTAAGTGCTGTAAGTCTGATGTTTAAATTTCAACAATGAGGGCTGTTTCCAAAATATAGTTCCCTTATTGTAATTGTTATAGATAAAAAATTATAATTGTTCTGTTTATGTAAATCCAGGGTATCTCTATTGTTTAATCTCAGTCTGAGAATACATGACTCCAGAAGGAGCTTTTCCTGCTGGTACACTTATTACCTAAAAAATGAATTGACCTTTCAAACAGACAATGATGTAGCAGGCCTCCATGAATGGACTGTTTCTATAGCTGTTGGCAAATTTACAGCCTGAGTATTTTTTCTTCCAAAAAGGTCATTTCATAGGAATAAAAACTTTACCAAAAATTGTCAATTCTGAAAAGATTTCCTTGAAAGGAAAAGGATGGAGTACAGTGCTTTGATAAGGTCAGCCCTTTTCAGAGAAGGCTTTCAATATTCTGTCATGTATCATTGGCCTTGGTTTAAAATCTTTTATAATAATAAACACAAACAGTTCACATTGGAATGAAGCTATAGTATTTGACTTACCACACAGAGTCACAGAATGGTAGGGGCTGGAAGGGACCTCCAAAGATCATCTAGTCCAACCCTCCTGCCAAAGCAGGTTCATCTACAGCAGATTGCACAGGAACACATCCAGGCCAGTTTTGAGTATCTCCAGAGAAGGATACTCCACCACTTCTCTGGGCAGCCTGTTCCAGTGCTCTGGCACCCTCAAAATAGATAGTTTTTTCTCATGTTGAGATGGAATTTCCTGAGTTACAGTTTGTGCCTGTTGCCCCTTGTCTTGTCACTGGCCACAACAGAAGATCGTCTGGTCCTATCTTCTTGACACCATTTAGATATTTTTAAGCATTGATAATTTTCCTAAGATAGTTCCTTCTTTTCCTCAAAATACTCTTCTGGGCAAGAATTAATACTTTATTTTTTCTACCTGTTTCTGATTCAAGAATCTGGTATTTCTCATGTGCTTTCTTACCCACATAGCCAAATTATTAGTAGATGGCCATAAGCAGTTTCTCTCCTGAAATTTCTTGTTCTTAATCCTTGGTAAGTTTTGTAGTGTTATTATGCAGTGATGAAGGAAAAATCTGTAATGTGACCTTTCAACTCAGAAAAAGGTTTGAAATAAACTAAATTTAAAAAAAAGAAATTATATTGGACATAATTATTTCTGTCCCATGTCTAAAAGGCACTTGAGGCTCAATAGAAAGACAAGATCTGGTCCTGCTCTGCCTTGCGAACAGCTAGACCTGAACTCTGGAAAAGTAATTTATTGAGGTTCTCTTTTTTAAAACTAGGAAACCAATTAGCAATCTAATTGATTTCCAAAGGACATTGGACTGTTTCTTACTATATTGAAGGAAGTGCTGAGCAGAGATGGGTGACCAACACAGAAACTCAGAGATGCTCCAACCAGCTCTGCTAAGTGAAGCTGGACTGTTCGTTCTTAAGAAAGGGTGTCCAACTCAGTAAGTGTTTGACGTTGCACCAGGGAACTTAGAGGATGTGTGGTAGTTGTTTTAGCTTTGTGATATGATGGGAATTAGAAAGGGATCACATTTCAGATGGCTTCCAGTTTGTGGTGCTTGATTTTGAAAATTCCCTTTCACTTTAATATGTTTGTATTTTTTTAGGTAGTTATTATATGTTGGTTTATGTACAGTTATGTGGATTTTTTAAAAACTATGCAACAAATTAGATTCTTCTCTGCTATGTTTAAAGACCCAGAGTTATGTTTAAAGACCCAGAGTTCAACATCTGTGTCTGAGCTGACTTCTCTTTTTGGATGTTAAGAAGCATGCCTAGACCTGTCTTGAACACTTGTTTGATCAGATGAATGTATCTGGTGGTCCTATTCTTTCCCTCTCTGTATAAAGAAAGTCTCGAGTAACTAACTCAGTCTTACACCTTGAAATTCTAAGTAGCTTATTCAGACCACATGAACCTTCTTTCATTGCTTCTACAATCAAAACAGAAATGTGTGACTCCTAGAGAGAAATCTGTTTCATAGAATCTAGACATATGTTAAATATTGTAGCAGAAACATAAGATGATTACTAGCTCATGCACAAAACTTAAGAGATGTCAACCATTTCAGTCCCACAAGAGCTTTTTCCTTAAATAATTACAAATCTCTATAATGACTGTAACAGAAAATCCTGACATCCCCCCTTAGTAGAAACACAACACTGCCAGATTAACAGAATGACTTCTCAAAACAGATTATGCCTTTTGCTTCAATCTTATGATTTAACCAGGGCTGCATGACTTAGAAATGGATACCATGAGGCATGTGAAGGATTTGTGGAGGTGTACGGAGCTCATAATTCAGATGTGCATTTACTATAATTTGCAGACTCATCAGTTAAGTTTTGGGTGCCATAATTTAAATAAGATGAGAATTTTCACATTGTAAGTGTGTCTCACTCCTGGTCACTGATCCTGCTGTCCAGTTTTTGGATTCTCAGCTGCGCGGAAATAAGTAGTTAGTAGGTACTTTTTTACAGGGGCAGGTCTGCTTTGAATTCTAACAGTCTCTAACAAAAACTCACATGTAGGGACTTCTCTCGTGGTCTGGGAGGCAGGTCTGCAGTTTCATAAATGGATATTGTGTTAGTGTCTCTACAATACACCCAATGCCTTACTGTACCAGGTGCGGTACAAACAGAGGGTAAAGCCACAGACCTTGCCTCAGAGCTGTTATCTCCTGTAGTCTCATCACCAGCTTAAAGCTAACAGTTTTCTCTCTTGGGTTTTATGTGCTTTTTTGGTTCATTCTCTGGAAACAAAGCCAAAAAATCTTTGAATGTCTTAAATAAGATGAAGACCAATTTAAGATGAACATGAGCCAACATCAGAATGACTGAGAAAAGCATTGCAATAGGGACGTGTGGTCTAATGAAATTGCCTGTGCTGTGATTCTATGGGCTTACCTCTTCCATGATTGCAGGTTTTGGGCAGATGTTGCAGTAGGCTGCCCTTCCCCATCTCCCCCATCCTCCCCAGCATGCACGACCCTATCCATGTCCATCCAGGCAGTATGGTATGCATATCTGAATGGTATCAGGTATTGAGGGGGAGCCTCCAACACTGCCCAGCAGTGGACAGGAAAAGCTTTACCTGTCAAGCCCGAGGATTTACAAAAGGTGCTGCACAGTAACACTCCTCTATTCTCTGATCCTTACAGATCACAGTTCAGGCAGAGCAGCTGTGAAGAGGGAGCAGAGGAGATGCAATACCACTGACAGCTTAAACAATTTACATAATGTGAGGGGACTGATGCAACTTTTAGGACTTCTGGATAGTGTCTGAGTTTCCCCTGTTTTATGCTGCTAGTACCCATCTGTGTACTTGACCTTTGCTAGGTTCTGTTCTGTGGGTGCTGGAAGTAGGCATCCCCTGCTCCTGCTCCCTCCATGTGTGACTTCCTTTTTTGCCTTCTCCATGCATGGGCCAAAATGCAATATCATTCACGCTGTGCAGTCAGTGCTGTATATTTATGCACCTATGCAGGCACAATGTAGGGAGCTTGAGGGTGTATTCAGTCATACCTGGGATTTGTGTAGCAATCATGCTACAGAAGGTGAATTTTGTAGTCCTCCATTTCTGTGAGTTTTGAATTGTCTGAGGTAGCATTTAGAAGGAAGATCATCTGTTTGCAGTAGTGAAAGGCACTATCTCACTGTAGTTGGAGACAGGCTGTGCCAAGCTTGTTCCTTGGATTGAGAAAGCACAATTGAATTTTTAAGAAGGATGAGAAGATAATCCCATTCTATTAAGGTCACAGAGCTTTAGAGGTGAATTTCATACAAGAGCAACCACTCAAAAAAGGAGCAGAGCTGTCAACCAAAGAGTTGTTTCATCTCTAAGATTCTGACTCAGCCACATATATTAGCATGCTTTAAGCATTTGCATAAGGTTCTGATGAATTAGCCCTGAAATATTTCAGACACACTATAAGCAAATATATCCTTTCTAGAAGATATTTCCTGCCCCAGTAATGCATATATGGTGAGCTACATCAACTTCAATACTTCAGTTTAAGTTTACTTACTTATGTGCTGTTGAAACACTGGAGAGAAACTTTTTGCTCATTCTATATATCTAAGGATCAAAACAATGTGGGTTCTGCATAAAACAAATGAAATATGGGCATTAATCTGAGTAGCAAGTGGCTTACAGTCTGAGATAATTGCCAAGATGCAATGAGAATATTCTCTCAAAGGGTAGAACAGATATGTCATTCTGTCTCCAGGACATTATTTGCTTGTTTTTTCAAAAGACAAACAGAAAGGAGAAAAGTCTAAGTACGAACTGTTTTGTCTTTCCCTCTTTTAAGATTGACAAGTTCTTTTCACAGCTGCATTTGTAGTGGTAGCGGGTCCCACTGTTTGTATTAGACATCCCATTCTGTTAGGTGCCTCTGTTTTTGTCAAACGGTTGCTAACTTATTGTTTTGAAAAAGCAATGTCAGATCACATAATTCTGCTGTCTGCATTGGCATCCAATTTAGCTGTCTCCAGCTCTGGGCCACAACCCTGATTTTCAGAGCTTTGTGATGAAATTCACAGAGTATACAGTAGGAGACATACTCTGTGATCTCCTAATTTAACTTTCTGTGTAACACAGGGGAAAGCCTTTCCTGATAACTCTTGCATCAGTCCAGGAAATGGTGGAAGAAATGGGGCATGTCTTAGAAGGTCTTTCAGCACAAGTCCTAGGTCTGTCAGAGGAAAATCCCTCCTCAGTCAGCGTCCTCTTTGACAGCTGGCTTCTGTGAATATTTCTCACAGTAAGTGAAGCTAGACACATAAGTGGTAGAGAGGATGGGTCAGAAGGGGAAGTGAGGACATTTCATGAGAGCTAGGCTGTTAGAATCCACTGCTGGGAGACCTAAAAATAGCTTTCTTTGCAAATCCAGCACTCCTTTAGACAAATGTTCTCCTTCATATTTTGCATAGAAAGAAATAGCTAATAAATAAATAAAATCTCATTTCCCCTCTTTTGTGAAAGAGGAGAATAGTCGTTTATTATGAAAGGAAAGTGTCTTAGATAATTACTACTGCAGACATAGTTTTAGGATTAAAATCAAAGCTGCATAGCTCTCCTGTTTTAAGACTAAAATAGCTTTTGCTTAGTCGTTCACAGAAATGGAAATACACCATACATTTCATCTAGTGGAATGGTGGAAAGCTCATGCTGATTACTCATGCTCTGGCTTTTCATCTGATGGTGCCAAATCTTGAGACTTCTCCAATATTTCCAACTGTAGGTACCATCACAAAGTATAGGTATTCAGTAAGACCCACTTCAAACAGGCTTTGAACTTGTGCTGTTGTATTGCAAAGGGAAGGTTTCCCTCATGTAGCCTTTATTTTGACAAAGAGAATTTTTATGTGAGCATCTTCTTTGTCTACATTTTCCTTGACACTGTCTCATCTACCAAAACAAAGTCTGTTGCAAGAGCTGGAGCTTTTTCCTCTTTTGGCCTCATGACATTTTGCTTGCAGTGCGGTTGCTTTTCCTCTGAAGATAAACTTGCACTGAACCACAGAAGGAATTTACAATATTATCTTTTTGGAATAAACAAGTATCTTCCATTACAGGCTCTGCATTGATCAGCTGTCACAGTTCTAGTCTTTCTTCTTTCAGTAGGGCTTTTCACAGACGATTACTGATTTGCTATACTGAAATAAAACAGCTTAAATCACATTAAAATTGTTTAGGGACCTTGTCTGCTGGGTTGACTTGTATATAGTGTCATTCTGATGACATTCACACTATAGCCCTTAATTTCTCCTCTAGAGGCCTATACGTAAAAGCCAGAGTTTGTTTTAAAGGGTAGTTGAGGTTAACTTCTCTCTCACACTGCTCTCCACAGTTGTTTGGGGAAACAGTGCCTTTGCCTTATTAAGCATTTCAGCTGTGCCAGACTGACAGAGCACAGACCCTCAGTCTACTGCTACACAAACACAATGGCTGCTGTCAGTTAACATTGAACTTGCTGTCACACAACTGAAGTTGGTACAGGGGCACTCTGCAAAATCAGGGCTCTCTCTTCCCATCTCTGAAGCTTCTACTAAGGTATCATAGGATCTCTTTAGCCTGCTGAAAGAAACAGAAGACTGAATATGGAGTACTAGGCTGCTGACCATCCACGTTTGTAAGGTTGGGTCTGGAGCAAGACTGCTCTGAGACACTCCAAAGCATGGACATCCAAAGGGCCCTGGGAGACTGCTCTTGTTCAGTGGCTATAGACAGAAACAACAAAACCGATGTCCAACATCATTATATCTCCAGTGAAAACAGGAAGCTGTGGGAGAACAGACCAAGGCCCAGCTCTAGTCCCAGCACCATGAATAGTGCCCTCTTGAAGGAAGGAGCCTCACATGGTGTTGCTTCTTTAACCCTTGTTCGGTCATTAACAGAATGAAAAAAATCTGGGCTGAAACTTGGATATCAAGTAATCTGCCCATCCTTGTTGGTCTGTGACACACTAGCTTTATTTGGGTTTGGGAGCCACCTGAAACCAACAAAAAAATCAAAAAAGCTTTAAATCAGACATGAAGCCTCAAGTTAGCCACAATAATTTCAACTGAGAAAAGTTCAGATACACTACACGCTAAGGATCTACACCATATAGGGCCACAAGAAGCTGAACTCCATGCAGCTGAACTCCAGCCACTGGAAAGCTGACACAGACACCTGGCCCATAACTCTCCAAATGTATTTCCAAGCCTTTGGTAAGCTGATTGGAGACTGAAAAAACACCAGAATTTTCTTCTTCTAAAGCCTGACTGGCTTTCGTTATGCTGGTAGTAACCTTGCAGGAAAGTGACTTCTTACAATGAAGGATTTTTAAGTAAGAAGCAGGTTAAAATAGCCTGATACTGTTAAATAACTGGGAAAAAGTAAAATATATGGTAGGTTTTTGAAAAAGTACCATTGCTATTGGAAGGACTAATCCTCCTTGGTTATGTACTAAGAGCACAGGACTGGCCAAAGGCCACAAGTTAAAAGCAAGAAGCCTAGCATGCTGTTTTTAACAGGAATTACTGTTGGTTCTGCAGGGAACAGGGTGAGAAAAGAGGGTGTTTTACTGTTCTGAAAGAGACTAAATCTCATTAGAGTTTTTGTTAAGGTCCTGACCTTTCAGACTATTTTTTAGAATAGTCAGTTTTGTTTATTCTGAAAATATTTTTTATGGTCATACAAAAGTCAAAATTCCTTTGAAATCTTGCAATAAACTTTCTGTGACAGATATATCACCACACAGAAGGCTGCACTGAAACATGAAAAGAGCCAGTCTGTTCTTGTTCTTGTTGCATATAGATATATAAATTTATGTATTTTTGATATGAAAGGAGAGCACATGGGCGGTAAAGATAAAACCCAAAACTCTCAGTTTCCAGGTGATTTAACATGTCCCTTTTTTGTGCTGCTTTATGCTTCAAAACTGTCAGAGAGCTTTATTCTTATTGTTATGTTTATTATTTATGTTCCCATGGCAACCAGGAGCCTTTGTCTAGGAGCAATCCCCCTGTGTTGGAGCCAGTTCCTGCTCCAAGGAACTCAGAGGCTACAGAAATCTGGCAGGGGGGGCTTGGAAATTAGATGCATGAATCAAGGGAAACCATGTTGGCTGTGCAGTCCATTGTGAATGCATCCAGGGATGGATATTCACTCGCAGGGGGACAGGAATAGCCCAGAGAGGTACGGGAGTGTTAGTGCTGGGGGAATTGACAGAAGTGGCATGTTGTTCCAGCACAGGAGCCGTCTATCACTGGGATAATCTATCCTGGTATGGCAGGTGTCTCCTGCCTTGATCAGCTTCAAAGATGGCATGTTGAAGGAAGGATTGAAACCAAGGAGACAGCAGCAAAATTTTTAGTTACATGTCTGTTTGACTTTCATCAAGTTCATGAAGACAGTTGTAATCCTAAAAAAATGTTGTTTCTGGCTGAATGTTTCTTATATTAAACATTTCCTAATATGTGGTTTGTCTATAGCTTCATATAACGAAGACACTTTCTTACTCTTTTATATTATTGGTGTTATTAAACATACAATAGAGGATTTTGTCTTTAAATTACATGAAATTTGGGAACATAAGTTACAGTTGCTTACAGAAAGTCTAAAAATATGGTTTGGGATTTTTGGGGGGATTGAATCTCAACTTGGAGATTTTCAAAAACCACCATGTAGCACAGCACTTGATATTGGCGTATTTATGTTCATGTAAATAACCCTAATGTGTTGAAAGCCTGCAGGATTTCAGATGGGCTAATACAAACCTCCCTTTCTAATATTCACACTATGACTGTGTGGCTGGCAACCCTGAAAAAACATTTGGTATACCCATGCAACCTTACAGACCACTGTCTACAGCATTAAACCAACTGCTAAATTAAACATCCCCAAAGACAATGTCCATGCTGTAGAGGGTCAAAAGTCACTTCAGTGGAAAAAATTAACAGCGTTATTCTATTTTATTTGATTTATACCTTTTTAATATTTCCTACAGTTTAATAAATAAAAACAATTTAGGCAAATGTTCTTATCAGCCATTAAAATCTTTGGTTTCTTCAAGTTGTGTTAAGAGGAAGACAAAAATACTGGTAGAAATTTTTTTTTACTGTTTTGGACTGACCCCCACTGCACAGCTTCTTCTGTCTGCTCAGCCTTGCTGCAAATGATGATTGTGTGCTGTAGAACTCCTTAACTAGCTCTTCAAATGTCATCACATTTTTTATCAGTCCCACCTTAACAGGAATCTTTAGCAAATGTCTTCTTGGAATTTTGATCCAAAGGACAGTTTCCATTACTCATGTGAAAGACTCAGCCAAAATCTTAGCATTATATCACAATGCATGTGCCTTCCTTGTCCTAGATTTCATTGTATATTGCCTTTCCTGTGATCTAATGGCCCTCAAAATACTACTGCTTAGGAGGAAACCACCTAACTATATCACAGGAGATAGTTATTCTGTATATTTACATTACAAACAGCTGAATCTAAAAGTATACCACCAAAACATTGTCTGGTTGCAGCATTTCTGGAGGACAATAAAAGTCCTCATTAAAATAAAATACTTGAAGTGGGGTAAATTTCCTTCACACGTACATCAGGGAAACTTCTTGCTCTGGACAGTGAATTTCCCAGGTGAAAACTTACCTAAGGCAGCCCTTAAATTGTCTGTTTAACATCTGAAATATCAGATCATCAAGCTGTAATATGCCCTGCGAAACTCAGTTGAGTTTCCTGCTTGCTGTACCATACAGGAAGCCCTCTGACAGGTTCCATGAGGTACTGGTGGGCATTAGGTATTACTCAGAATGTGGTTTAAGATACCCTCCATCCTGTGGGAAACCTAGGATTGTGGGGCCAGGGTTTATGGACTCACTTTCAGAAGGTCTAGAGGCCAGACAAGGAGAAGGCAGGAGCTTGCAGGCAGCTTATGGCAATTCAGGATTAGTATATCAACATTTTTTCCTGCTGTACTGTGTGTCTGAAGAGTAGGGATCAAGTCTCATAAGTGGCTGTGGTCTGAGGGGTCTTGCCCACAGTCTCAAGCAGCCTTTACTCCCAAATCCCAAGCCCAAATGACAATTTTTGGCTGCTTTATTTTAACAATCTCTTCACTAAGGACCTAGCAGTCTGTGATCCTTGCAGTACATGCATTGCTGCTTTGATGGTAATGCAACCTCTGACAATTGCAGAGGGAAACAACCACTGCCAGCATATTAAAGCATTAAGTTAGTGTGTGTGTGTGTAAGGATCGTGTGTGTGTGTGTGTGTATGTGTGTGTAAGGATGCAGCTAACTGGAGAGCTTCTGTCCTGCTGCTTGGGAATTGTGATGGAAATAGAAAACATTTTATGGAAACAAAAATTAAGAGTCCCTTGCAGCTAGTCTAGGAGCACCCTTGTCTGTTGGAAAAGAACTGATGTGGATCTGCATTAAAGGTCTGCATGGAGTGCTTTCCCAGGAGGAGCAGGACTGGGACCTTGCATTCCAACCTGCTGTGAAGGGATCATAATTTGCCCCAGCCAAGTACCTGGCCTGGACCAGATGCTACATATTAGCATTATTTTTGTTGTCCCCTGACTATATGGAAAAAACAACCATAAACTTCATCTCCCAATCTGACCCATATGTAAAATGTGGCATTTTGGAATGACAAGTGGCATGCAGATCAGAGCCTGCTGTACCTAGCTGGATATCTGCACTGTCAAAATTAGATTCTGCTCCACTTCTCCTCATACAGCTCAGAAACACGAAGGTGAATGGTGTCCTTTCACCTGGGAAACATGTATTTCTAATCTCCGAACAATCACACATGTGAAATATATGATAAATTATGCCTACAGCATTCATGGTATCTGAGTCACAACATATTTAGTTCAAAACGTCCTGAGAAACACAGAGCAAAAATATCCATTGTTCATGCACCATTTGTGAGAAAGTTTGGTGTTGCATGCTTTGCCTTGCGCAAGGCTGCAAGGCAAGAGTAAAGCTTATGGCTAGACACAGGGCAAGGCTCGGCTACCTGAAAACAGGAAATACTAGTGGGTTCCCTTCAAAAAAAAGAACCCAGGCAGCAAATGAGACATGAAGTATTTCTCTATGTCACTTATCATTACTTCTTTATCTTCCTTCTTTGTCCTCCTAGTCTGAATGTTTGTCCTTTGAGTCAGAAGTGCCTATTCTGGTAGATCAGGAAAGCCATCAGAAAGGAAGCTGTTCTAGGATAAACATCGAGCTGCTGAAAGGTGAGTGATGAAAGGGAGGGGATCTCTCTGCTGCTTTACACCCTATCCTCCTCATCAATATCCACGAATGACTTCTGTTGGACACAAGATTGGTCTGACCAAACACAGAAGTTCTCTCTGCAGATGAACAGACCTGGGAGTGCTCAGCAAGCAGGCACTGTTCAAGCAAAACTGCCAGCTCACCTGAGGAATGTGTGTCCTGGGGGTGTGTTGAGGAGAGAAACTTTTGATGATACCTTTGGATCATCCACAGTGACAGAGGTGTGAGTGTCCTTGGTCACACCAGTATGTAATGGGTCTTACTGAAAGAAGAAGGGTGTGGGAGGTTTCTTCAGACTCAGTGCTGATGTACCAGTTACTCCCAGGCTCACTTCCGTTTCAGTGAGAATTATGGGAGGAGTTTGCTCCTAGTGAACACTGAAAGTTTACACAGGAATTTCCAGCACCCCAGTGCTTATGACCAAAGGGCCACAATGCATTTGGATTCCTTCCCAGGAAATGCTGGTTTTTGCTGGCTTACCTGCTGTCTACTCTACTCTTAGAAGTTCAGCTTTGGAAGCCAAGCTGGGAGAAAAACTTCAAAATTATTCTCCCCACTGCTCTCTAGGTTTTGGTGATGAGTCCCTTACTTCTAAATATTAAAGTCATGAAGATTTTACTGACTTCTATTTCATGCTTAATGTGTACCCATTACTAACTAATGGCAAGATAAACAGGGCCTCATGCAGTGGGACTTCTGCTTGGAGGTGAAATTTAAGGGTGCCTTTTGAATTAATAGTTTCAGAAATCTGTTTGCATGTGAATGCCACTCCCTTGGGCACATCTGGTTTGCTCATCCCAACGAACTGAAAAATGTGGCAGGAGTGAGTTTGAACCAATTGCTTTATCTAAGGTGCAAGGAAAACCCACCAAGAGGTTAAAGCAATGAAGCTGCGATGAAGACGATGTCATTTGCAGACAATGGAAGATGTTTAGCAGTACACAGGCTTCCTTGCTACATCTGTAGCAGTAATATCTCTCTGAGTTGAGAGGAGAGTGTGGCTGGCAGTGTGGGTTTCTCAGCTCTCTTTGGACCTAGCTTTCATCAAAACAGTGTGCTTTGCCACTCATTCCAACTACATATGTCTTGACTGCTTTTAGGTTTTGGCTTTGTGAGAGGGAGATCCAAAGGTTATAATGTTGTGGTGGCATGAATTTAGTCTCTACTGCTGTAACACTGTGACTAGTGATAACCACTGATTTCTCTGAATCTCATTTTCTCTCCCTTTTGCAATGCCTGCTGATCCCCTGCCTTCTTGTCTGCCTGCCCCTGACCTCTCCTTCAGTATCCTTTCCACACATCACCTCAGTATCTCTCTGTACTTAATTCATGTCCTCTCTTTATTGAGAAATGAGGCTGAGAAAGGAGCAGAGTGGAAGTGGAGAACACCACTGGGCAGATGCTGGACTTAAAATTATTTGGTGGTCTCTTCAAAATAGCGAATAGGTGAATTGCTAAATGTTTAATGACAAAAGTCAAGATACTCCTTTTCCATCCAAACGTTTCTGTGTTGAAGCTTCTGTGTCCTGAATTTCTTTGCCAATGTTGCTGTAAATGCACAATTACAAATTCACAATCTAATTACACTTTAATCACAGTTGTAAATGTAAAATTGTGATCTTCAGTGCTGCTGTAAATGTTTCTGGTGAAGAGAATCCTGTAGCATTTCTTTCCTTATAGTATTTTTGTTCTGTTTAGAGGATAACAATGTCCCTCGTATTTTAAGGGATATTATCCACTTTTTATTATTCAAGTGACTTCATGCATTTTTCCAATTCTCATAAGAACAACTGGATGTCTGTATTACCTGACAGGACAAACCTAGTGGGCTTTGTGATCATCAACTTCTTTTATGTAAACTATTAACTGCTTGAGTTCCAGTCCTAATTCATTTACACAACATTGAATCACATTTGTTCTCATTCACTGTAAAGGATAGAGCCATTTAACATTCATCTCATACTTTATGGGAGCTGGACTGTACTACCACCAGATCTCAATTTCTCTCTGTCTTTCTTGAATTTTAGCCTCTCTGGTATTGTATATTTTGGCACATCTAAAACAAAAGCCCAAAAGTATTGATGCACTGACTTTTAATCAGAGTGTTAACAGCAGCCAACTCTGATCTGTTCATACTTGACGTGGTTTTGTCCACCTGTGGGTATTGGCTGAAGAAAGCTCCTGAGTTGTGAGATGGGCAGTAATAGATATAACAATGTTTCTGCCTTACTGGTTTGTGATGGACCTGAGAAACTGCTTTGTATACAGTGCTGTTTTGATACACCTATGGTATGTTCTAGTAATTCCTTTTCAGTCAAGACATGCTTGTAACATGCAAGAGAAGTTCTTGTTCTTCATATGCTCTCACGGACACTTGGAATTTGCAGTGTCCAGAGAGGCATCACTTATCTCAAAACATAGAACAAAAAACTGTCCCTAATTTATCCTATTGGGTAATGCCTGCCTCTGCCTTCTGGTGCCATGAATTTATTCCTTCTCCTTATGTTTAATGCTCTGTCCTCTAGCACTGATTCTGATTAGTCTAGAAATCTAGTTGTTGACATTTTCATGGAGACTGTTTCTAACTGTGGACTCTTCCATTTGCTATTGCAAATGGCACACACCCTTTGTTGCTTCATATAGGCTTGATTGTTTCCTGTATTCTTCCTCAGTCATTAGTTGTCTCAGGATATTTACAATTTATAGCTGAAAAATATTTTCTTTCCATGCCAATATTTGTTTGGGGAAGAAAATATTTCAGGCAGTCTGCCTGTATCTTTTCTTCAGCCTGCTTCAGTGAAATTTCTGTTGTGCTGTGTGGATTCCCTGGCCTATTTTGTGCAAATATACGCTAGAGAACAAGGAGGACCTAGTTTGTTGGTTAGGCCATTACTTTTCTCAGGCCCTGCAAAGCTTGGCTGATGAGCTTTCTGTAGTACTTCCAATTTCATATTCCAAAAGTAGATTCCAAAAGCATATGCCTAAATTTTGTAATCTTTACTTTGTCTGCTGAGCAACAAATGTGAGTCCACATCAACCCTTCATCCAGCGACTCATCAAAGAAAAAAGACCCAATATGTTCTAGTGAATTTCTGTGAAACTACCAACAGTGACCCAACTGTACATGGCTCAGGTACCCAGGGTTGCAAGGACAGAGTAGAGGAATTGCAGAAGACCTATGCAAGTCTAATACACGTGTTGTGCAGTCAGCAGAAAGCAAAGTTTAAAATTCTACTTTGGGGTTTTTTTTCCTTATTTTTGTTTTGTGATTTTTTTTTTTTTTTAAATTTATTATGGTCAATATGATTCCCAGTGCAACAATAGCCTTTTGGAGAGCAAGAGCCTCCATGGCAACAAATAATCTTCTTTTGATAACTATGATAAAAATAAAACTGCTAATGATGTTTTATTTAAACACCCCAAAGACTCTCATATTTACAAGATGCTTCATAAAGCAATTACTTGCTTTT
Source organism: Rhynochetos jubatus (assembly GCA_027574665.1). Classification (NCBI taxonomy): domain Eukaryota; kingdom Metazoa; phylum Chordata; class Aves; order Eurypygiformes; family Rhynochetidae; genus Rhynochetos; species Rhynochetos jubatus. The sequence continues at coordinate 68,632,440 of CM050690.1, read as the reverse complement.
GAAAAACAAAATCCAAGCAGTTTGTTTGTGTACTAGAAGTAGTTTCCAGACAACAAAGTAAAAATGAATGAAACTAGGGTACCAGCTCCCCACAGCCAAACTTACTACAGTGATTGCATAAAAACACCTTCAGAATAGTAGGATGTCCCTCCCAGGGCAGAGATCACTTGCAAAGGGCTCTTTCTACAAGCAAAACCAGCTCTTGTTTTGCCAGCTACCTCGAGTGCAGCTCCTACTAGCCAAAAGCATTATGAATGCACACAACAAAACTAGGCCCTGCTGTGGTGGGTAGTTAAGACTCAGGACAGAAATAATGGCATCAAATTAGTAATGGGTAGTTGTAAAATTAGGTTTTCACAGGTGCCTAGTAGAAATTTTATAGCAGGGGTTAAGGACCCCATGTAAAAGGCAATGATTCTATTTTGGCACATAATCAGATTGCAAAGAAGCCTTTGTTTCCTGCAGAATGTTGTGAACCAAATATAAAATACAAAGCGTGGGGTGGAAAAGGTGAAAGGAGACAAGCATACAGTACTTATCAGTATGGTGATGAGAAATTCTGCTTCTGGAGGAGCCCTGCCGTGATTGTTGTCAGGAGAACATTGTACGTCGAAGAGTTAGTGATCCACAATACATTTAACCTGAGCATGCCCAGGCCTGTGCTGTGCTGCGCTGCACATACATCATGGCTTTCATGCTGTGTTGTGCTGCACAACGCCTTGGCCTCAGGATAAGCTCTGCCAGCTCATTGTAACTGCAGGCAGCTCCCACATGGCACCAATAATTACTACACCTGCATGGCCTTGCCTCTGTGTGACAGAGCAGCAAGAAGTCCTCATGAAAACATCTTTTCTGTTTGACAGCATGAATGGTGAACAGATCTGTTTTCCTGTGACCGAAGCAGAGGAACCTCTCTACACAGACAAGACCAGCACAGCATGCCATGGGAAAATCCACCCGCGGTCCATTGGATGCTGCACAACCACTGGGGTTCCCAGCATTTGAACTGACGTAAGATTTACTTGCTATCTGTATTGTTCTTTTTATTCTCCCTTATTAAAACAGCTATTTTATTAAGCCATTTTTTGTTAGACCTTTTTTACTGAGATCCACAAAAGACCATGCACCATCTCACTCTCACCTCATGTCCTTCCCACTTGCCCTCACTCTCTCAGTGGTTGCAGAACAGGCCAAAACCCAACCTACAGTGGAGAAGTTCCCTTGCGCTTGGCTCACTGTGTCTAAATACTTGGACTGGAGTGAAGGGATGATAAAGATTTAATTCTCTAAAGGGTGTGGTAGGAACAAAGAATGGGGAATCTAAGTGCCATGGTGAGGGGGATCTGTGAACATGGGACCAGGAGACCATGCACAGGCATACAGAAAAGCTATTGAAGAAAAGCAGCTGTCAAAAGTTGCATTATGTAGTCTGGGGTTGTGGGTGTTAGTGAAAGCCCTGGTTACTGATCCAGCATTATATATGGAGCTGAGATGTTAGCCCAGTCTGTTCTGTGCTCCTATTTTTGCTAGCCTCTGCCAGAGGGAGTGCGAGGGGAAATCCCCGCATTACATTTTTTTAACCTTTTATCAAAGACAGAAAAAGAAGCGAACCAAAACAAAGTGTTTGCAATGTGCATTATAGCTTGTGGCTTTTATTCAACTTTATCCCTTGTTCCTTTCTATTTATCTGCTAAAAGCCTTTTATATGGAAAAGCCATGTCTGGCAATCCTATAGACAATATTAAAGACAGATTGTGGAAGGCAAGAAGAAAAGGTCTGTTCAGATGTCTGGAGCTGTTGCTGTCAGTCAGTCATTTGTTTTCCTTCAGACATGCTCACAAAAGTGTACCAAGGCAGCAAAGATAACTGGGGTTCTGCCTGTGGTCCTGACTTTAATTTGCAGTCTCGCAGCTGGAGGTGCAGAGCCATTCCATGTGACCAGCTACTCCTCCAGGCAAGAAGTCAGACTGCATTGCTGTCTGCTGAAACACTGCTTTTAACTAGCCTTCAGGTCACAGCCTTAAAGCAGGGATGGAAAGGTAAAATTACCATGGCTAAAACAAACCCTTATGAATCAGAGACAAAGGAGACAATGTGCCATAAGCAGCAGGTGACAGCACTGGAAATCTAAGGATCCCTCACATAACCATGTTGAGGAATGGGAAACACCATCTGATTTCTTATTACTGGTGGCCTGGAGGTGCAAAGAAGATCTCTGTAGGAAGGGAGAAATTGAAGTAGGGACAAGCTGCTTGCAGAAGAGTTTCCCATTTATACGTAAGTGAAGGTTCTGTTCTGTCAGCTGGTGATGACTTTGGAAGTATGTGTAAGACCCTGCGTTAGTTCTATCTCTGTGTCTGCTGAAACCTCTGAGCACTGCTGAGCTGGAGCTATGGCTTGTGGGTACTTTATTAGATTCTGGGCTCCCAAAGATTAGGGGAAGACTCTTTCACAGCCTCTTCTAGGTTACCTATTTCCCTCACAGGCTAAGGTACTGTGGAGCGAGAAATGTTCAGGTGGCCTGGTGGTCCCTTGGGGGTCAGCCCAAACCCTACCATATTCTCACATCAGCTTCTCCTCCCAGCTGTTCTGCTCAGTTACCATTCCAATTCATGCTTTTATACCAGCATTCACAAGAACTTTTAGCACCATTCCCTTAAACCTAAGCAGCTCCAGCTTTGGCCCAGGCATCCTGCCTCTAGCTTTTGTTGATCCTTATAAGGGGTTTTATGGAACAGGATGATCTGGATTTTTGATGCTATAGTAAATGTAGGCAGGCAGGTCTTTGCACAGTAGAGGCCAAATGAAGCTTTTGAGAGCAACTTAAACTTCTGCACCACTCACTTTTGCAATCCTTAATATTGTTTGTTTCACAGAGGAGGTAGGAGTGGATTTCTTCTGTGTAAACTTGTTTTATGAGTTAGAAAGCAAATGAAGTGTACTTATGAATACGCATCAGCCTGACTAATGGTGGGCCATACAATGGGTCAGGGATGGAAAGTGGCTTGCTGTTTGCAACCTCATTATGCATTGGAATGCAAGACACCTTCCTCTGATTTCAACTGAGAAACAAAAGCATTTGTCACCCTGCTAGAAGATACCAGCCTGCCTAGCAGAGGGAAATTGTGGCACAGGGAAGGAACTGGCTGATCTGGGATTCTGGAAGCATTGACAGAGAGGTTTGGTGTCTGGCAGTCCCAGGGACGTAGCAGGACTTAGACCGGTAAAAGTCAAAGGTGCTGTATAACATGTTCAGGGAGAGAAGACCCTCAAGGAACAACTGTATTCTGCAGGTGGGTATATCTAAGAAGCAGCTTTCTCTGCGACTGTTCTAGGAGTCAGACAACTCAAAGTGGAATTCTCTGCTGCATGCAAGAGGCCTGGGAGAAATGGTTTCTTAAGTCATACAGTAATAATGATACAGGAGATGTCCCTCAGCCTGCTACTGACCTCTGTCAAGTCACTTTCTTTTGCAGGGCCCCAGTTTCCTGCTCAATAAACAGAAACTGGGGCCCTGCAAAAACAATAAAATGCCAGGTTCCTGTGTGAGCTGCTTTCAGCTTTACTAGTATATGTCTTACAAAATAGCAAACCCTAGTTTTCCTTCCTTAAGGGATGGATTCTGGCCTATTTCACTCATGTCAGATGTGGTACTGAGGCAGAGGATTTATTACAGGTGATCATAAGAAGTTTGTCAGGATGGAGCCCTCCTGGTGGACACAAAAAGCCAGGGGTAGAACCAGGAAGACCTCTAGGACTACTGACTTTCAAAGGAGCCACGTTATTTTGTGGTAGCCTGTAAGAGGAGAGACTCTGGTTATGTATCCATTCACTCTTCACTTTCCATTTCCAGTTTACTCAGGAAAGGGTTTGATTAGACTACTGTGGAGGCTTGTTGAATGCTTATTTAGGTAGTCATGGAATGGCTTTCAAAGCTGTAGATTTAAATGTATTCTCAGAGTGAAACTCTTGCTTTGAATTAGATGGTCTTACTCACGGGTCTTGCATATTTTTCTTTTTTTTTTTTTTTTCCCCTTAAGCACACAGTTCTCTGTATCAGTCTTTTAACTTTGTTATTAGCCTTGACCCTATTTTTAGCTCTCTCTATATGCATGGCTCATAAATATCTTAAATGTCACATATAAATGGGAGTCATTTTTCCCCATCATACTGGTCACATAGCTGGTGGCAATCATTCCACCAGCTAAGGTCAGCTGAAGCTAACTGAAGCTAACTCAGGTCAGCATAGTTAAAAATTCTACTGAGAATGAGTTTATCAAAGAAAGGTTAATGGCAACAGCCAAAGTTTTGTAGAGACTACAGATCATGGATCTTCTGTGAATTTTTGTTTATTGAAGTAAAGCCTTCTATTAATTCTGATTTTGACATCAATTTCCTGTCTGTGCTGTTTTCTCATAGCCTATTCCCCAATTTTTCAACTATCCTGAGATTTCCTTGCTGAATTAGCTTGCTAACTCCCCTAAATTAAAGTCAAATAGTCTGTGGCAAACAGGAGGAACCTAGTTAAGAAATATTTAATAACTGTATTCAATATTCATATGTGTTTGTTGTTGTGTTTGTCTCTTCTTGTGAAATTCAGTTTTCCTTAGCTCCTGAAGTGCTCTTCAGCATGATACAGCACAATATAATAGGATTTACTAGGTGTAATTAAAACCTCACAAATCTTCAGTCAAACCTGTTGCAGAAAGACTGCTTCCCACTCCTGGAGACTTACTAAACACCCACAACAGCGAGCAGTCTGTTGGCTACTACAGCTTGCAGGGAGACAGCTCTAACCCTAACCCAATGACTGCATCAGTCCGAGGTTCTTTAACCTGTCAGTTACTTAGCTGGCTTCGCTGAGGTGCTGAGAGAGGAACCATGGCTATGGGGAGGGCATGTGGCTTCCTTGATGTGAGTCTGTATCAAAGTAACTTCATAGCTGAACATGAAACATGCTAGTACGTGCATGCTGGGGGCAAAAGACAGAGGGGAGAGAATCAAGAGCACTCAATGCTTTTTCTTCTCCTACAGACAATGTGAACAGATGTGCTGATTTTTTAATAGCCTTTCTGGGAAAGTGCGGTCTGTCTGCTCCCTGAACACAGAGAGACCATGGAGGCCACAATCTTAAGATTGTTGTTCTTTTCCCTTGAAAATCTGAGCTTGATGTGAAGAGCCTCTGAAGCTATTTTCCCACCACAAAGAGCCTCGCAGGTTAAAAATGTGTGAGAGGTAAGAGAAAGAGTATTTCACTGTATCCTTCTGGAGAGCTGTGCCTTTCTGGGCAGCACACAAAAACCTCCTCTTCTCCCAAAGCTGCTTCTGTTGTCCAGTGCCCGGGGTTATGGACAGATGTATTGAACTAGACAAATCAATGGGCTCTTCCTCTTCTGAGGGTGTCTTGACTTGGCATTCAGGTCAGTAAAAGTTACAGGTGCTAAGGAACACACCCTTTTGTGAGAGCTAAAAACCTGATAGGAAAGGATCCACAGGCCAGAAACTACTTAACTTACAGGCTAGAAATGACTTAATATGCTCTGTGGTGTTCTGTAAGATGAGACAAGAAGTAAGTTGATGGGTATTCATGATTTTGACTTAGTTCTCCTTAGTGTCTTCTTTGATCTGCTGGTAAAATGCCTTCCTGACAGAAGATGGCTGTCGGAAGGAGATCTGGGTCTCCCCTGCATGCTGCCTGAGACTGGGAACTGGAAAAACTTCTAGTAATACTGGTTCTGCTTTTCCCTCCTTGACCATTTGGCCAAAGAACCGCTTGCCCACACAGAAAGCTGAGGCTTGGTGTAGTCAAGCTAAGTACAGATGCACACCAGTTGGGGGAGAGAGGCTGAGACAACTCCTGCAATATCAACTGGATGGATTAAGTAACAGCAAGCATCATAGTGTCTAAGGGCTTCTGATTCAGAGTGGACTGGAAGGAGGTAAGATTTTTCATGTATTCTGGAGGAGATTTGGTCACACCGATTAAGTCACTGAGACAAATGGTACAATATGGGTGTCAGGATGGGTGGCTGGTGATAATGGGTGTCATAATGTGATCTGGGTTAGGGTGATCTTGGTATACATCCTGGCATATTTGAAGAGGGCAGCCTTTGGTGAGAAGTACTTTGCTTCACACACAGCTACACCAAACTGATCCCAGGTGCCAGCAATGAAAGTCACATCTGTGGCGAAGCAAGGACTCAGTGTACAAAGGGGCTCCCAGAGCAGGTTTCAAGTCTGCAAGCTTTACCACATAGAGTGAGGTGACTGAGTTTGTTAAGTGATGTTAGGACCTTGACCACTCCTGCAGCATCCCAAGAGTCCCTACTGCCTGGCTGCTGGAGGCTCCAGTTCCCAGGGACCCAGAGTCTCTGCCCAGGATGAGGCGTGTGGCTGCTGCTTTCCTATTTGAAAGTTCAAACATCTGAGCACAGACTTATAGACAAACACACACACACAGAGGGCACTGGCACAGCTGGTCACACACACTGCCACAGACAAGGTGCTGCCTTCAGCAGCACCCACATACAGGACACACATAAACACAAGGATGGACAGCCAAGTCCCCTCCTCCTCATGAGCTGGCAGAGACAGAAAGTCACTAGTGCAGGCACACACACATGACAATCTCCAGGTTCACAACCACATGCACGTACATGGACATCCCAAGAACCATCATGGCCCCTCTGCCTACCTGACACCCCTGTTCTGATCCTGGGCCCCCTCACCTGGCTCACCCGCTGGTCCTGATCGGTGCTCACTGCAGACACATAGCACTCACACACTTGTCCCACGGGCACCCCACACTCGCAAGTCCCCCAAAATACCAGCATGCATCCCTCTGCCCACCTGATATCAGACCTGAGGCTCCCCTACTCACCAGCTGGTCCAACTTGAATACACACACACACACCCTCCATGCATAGCAGGTTTTGGGGAAGTTACAAACACCCATCCCCTCCAGCAAACAGCAACCAGGCACATGGGCTATGAACTACGGCCCTGCTCCCACTGACAGTGCTGAGCCCCTCACTCACACCAGTCCACCCAGCAGCTGGTTTTTGGAATACAAACTGTTCCCAAAACAGAGGGTGGAGGTTAAAGACCCCCCTTGCTGCCTTTGCAGGAACTGAAATACCCCACTCACTCCAGCAGCTGACACCACAGGCCAGGGGTGCCCACACCCCCAGTCTGACCCCAGCAGGTGGCACCCACTCCACTCACCCCAGCCCCCCAGATCTGGCACTGAGCCCCCGCAGCACTTGCATGCACAGGACAGAGAGTGAGGTTGCACAGAGTTAGGTAAGCACAGACATTTCCCAGCTACCTGATTTCCCATCTAGCTTGAGTTATATTGGCAGAAATTGATATTTTTTTTTTTCTCTGTTACTATATACTGTTTTCCCACAAATTGAATTATTAAAGAATTTCAATCCCACAGCAAGTGTTGTTTGTCTATATTGTCATTCCAATTCAGGATGGAATAAATTGATATTTGAAAGCTTGTTATTTTTCCAGGGGATGAGAAGTCCGTTTGCTAGCCTTCTTTGGGTCCTGATCTCCTTCACAGACACTTGGAAAACCAATAACTGCACTATGCAGAGCCACATGTTAAGGAATTAAATACTTTGTTTTGTTTTGTTTTGTTTTCATTTTAGAAGCTCTGACTTTTGGCACACCACAGAACTTCATAATTCTTGATAAGTTGCTAACTTAAATTAACAAGTAATACTGTTGTAGAAAATAATACATGTATATAGAAAAAGCAGAGGGTCTTGCCAAGCAACCCAGTAAAAACGTTTGCACCAGAACTGGGCAGGCGAGCCATGATTTGTTGTCTTTTTGCGGTTTCACTTTATGAAGAAATATTCAATAGTTTCTCCTGAGAGTTGCTTAAAACAATGCATCAAGAAAACAGAAGACATCAGAGAGGAACTTATAAAAGGCTTTTGAGTATAACATATTATGTGACCTGAAAAAGATTGAATTGAACCACACCTTGGGATGAGTTAAAACATTCATTTTCCATAGTCATAGTCATTCCTCAATTTGAGCAGGTATTTTACTGGAAATAAGAAGTGACTGCCAGCAAAATATCAATAGAAGCTGTGCAAAGGAGGGCTACTTGGGGGTTTGTCTTTGAACTGCACATCAAAGCACATCAGTTCTTACAAAAATTGTATGCATTTTTGTAACAGAAAATCTCACAGTTATCAGAAAACTCAAGACTTTTCTGTGCAACCTCACTAAAAACATGCAGATGAAAAATATGCAGGAAAATATCTACAAAGGAGGGGAAAACTAGTTGTGTATTGGCACACATCGCAGGTTGAAGCAGGAATTTGGATTCTAACTGAGCACCTTTATAAATTGAGATGAATTAGATGAAAAATGCTTAATTTTTAAATATCATGATGCTTCTAATGCAGTAAAATGTTAAGCACAAGAAAAATAATGATCTGGTCTGTATTATTCAGTTACCTATCATAGTAATAATCACAAACTCATTGTGAAAAGCTGACATGATCTTTTTAGCAGAAGAAATTGTCAGGCGGCTTCTAGTATGCATTTTAGTCTTTCTGTCACATAAAGCTCCGAGTGACTTCAGCAATGTTTTACCAGCTCCCAGACAAAGACTACTACTTTGCTGTGGATGCCCCATAACTTGCACAGAATTTGGTTCATTAGTGGCCACTCAATACATATTTTTCCCTTTCCCCACATGAACATCCTTCTCTTCACTGTGTAACTGCAGTCTACCTGCAGCTTTTACAGGGACACCCATTTAACAGTCGCTGGCAGGAACAGCATTTCTAATTTGTGTATGATTAATCCTTGTCAAATGAACTCTGACAACAGCACCAGGCCTTCATAAAAAACACATGAATACGATTTTCAAACTCCAGATGTTTTTGTGTCCAGCCTTGGTTCTCATAACCATAGTAACAGAGGTCCAGCTCAGTCTCCTCCTGATGTTCAGGAGGAACCTCCCATGTTTCTGTCTGTTACCTTTGCCTCTGGTCCTGTTGCTGGGCACCACCAAAAAGAGCTTGGCTCCGTCTTCTTTGCAATCTCCCTTCAGGTCTTTTGATTGATGAGATCAATCATGAAGAGACTGATTGACACTGATTACACCCAACCTGTGCCTTCTCCTCTCCAAGCTGAACAGTCCCAGCTCTCTTAGCCTTTCCTCATACGCAAGATACTCCAGTCCCTTAATTCAGCTCCTTGATAGACTATCTATCTCCAGTATATCTCTTTATGACTTGTACTGGAAAGCCCAGAACTGGATCCAGCACTCCAGGTATGGCCTCACCAGTGCTGAGGAGAAGGGAAGGAACCCCTCCCTACACATGCTGGCAGCACTTTTCCTAGTGCAGCCTTTGTGGCAAAGGCACATTGCTGGCTCATGTTCAACTTGGTGCACACCAGGACCCCCAGATCCTTTTTTGCCAAGATGCTTTCCAGCTGGGCATACCCCAGTATTTCCTGGTGCACAGGGTTGTTCCTACCCTTGCTGCAGAACTTTGCACTTCTCCTTTTGAGCTTCATGAGGTTCCTGTCAACCCATTTATCTGTCCTGTTGATGTCCCTCTGGATTCCAGCACAACCCTCTGATGTATCAGTCACTCCTCACAGTTTTGTCATCAGCAAGCTTGCTGGAAGTGTACTCTGCCCCGTCACCCCGATCATTAATGAAGATTTGAAATAGGATTGGGCTCCATATTGACACCGGAGGTACACTGCTAGTGGATAGCCTCCAGCTAGACCTGTTCTGTCCTTTAGGCCATGCCATTTAAGACAGTTTTAAGTTCACCTCATCATTTGTTCATATCCTTCATAAGCTTCTCTATGAGGACCTCAAGGGACATAATGTCAAAAACCTTAATGTCAAAAGTCAAGGTAGACAATATCTATTGCTCTCCCCTCATCTACCAAACCAGTCATTCCAACATAGAAGCTTATCAAGTTGGTTAAACATGAATTCCCCGTGGTGAATCCATGCTGCCTTCCTAGAGTGTCTGGGTCACCATAATCGTGACCTGTAAGCAGTACCTTGCTTACATCGAAATGCTGGAGGTGACCTTGCTTAAACCCCGTTTTGTTGATTTTGCGATCCCTTCCTGTCACATTAACTCATGCCTTTTCCTTGTCAACCCTGTCCATCACTCTTTCACAGAGCTTTTGATTACTCTCTCCTTCTCCTGTCATTCCCACTTTTAAGCCCAACTTGCCCACCAGCCATCCTCCTGGCAAAGATGGTTTTGCCCCGCTTTGGGAGGTGGATCCAACCTCCCAAGCAGATGCTGATCTGTGGACAGTGTCCCATGGCTGTAGAACCAAATCCATGTCACTAGTACCAGCTCTGCAGCCAATTATTGCACTGCATTATCAGTGCCCTCTTCTTGTCCCCCTCTTCCCTGACCAGCAGGGAAGAGAACATTGAAGAGAACACCACTCTGGTCCCCATGTCCTTGACTACTGGCTGCCGTGGAACTAGAGTGACAGGGATATCCACAGGGAATGAAAATAGCACTTGTCTCTCTACACTGCATTTCTTCAAGGTATCTTGGGGCAAGGTTTAGACTGCCTCTTGTGACCCCCTCTGCCAATCCCATCTCTGTATACTGAGCTGCAAGTATAAAACCTGGCTTCTTCTGTGAGCAAGGGTGAGGATGTGGTCATTCACTGTGCACATTTGCCATGTGGACCCACAGGGTATAATGAGGACTCAAATGACAAGGCTTTAGTTTGGGAAATCAGAGGAGCTCTGTTTCCAAACACTTTGAATCATGCAAAGCCTTAGGGCAGAAGTCAGCTTCTAAATATTCAGGGGTAGGTGTTCCCTCCCCGAGCAGAGTCAAACTGCTTATTTACAGCCCTCACTGTGTAATAGATAGCTTGTGGAAAATACTGACTTTAAAAATAAGTATCAGCAGAGACTTTTCTTCAGCACAAGACATCTGTATTTTGTGTGATCCTTTTATCCTGATTTGTCTTCTTCAGGCATAGCTATAATGACCAGTGTAATAAAAATGCTGTCTCTTGGTCTCTGCACTTTCATCTGTCTCTCTGTTTATCCCATAACAGTGAAGACCTTCATAGTGGACCTGGACAGCATTTCACCAATCAAAAATTGTCTTCTCCCTTCCCTAAATATGTTTTTTCTCTAAGCTTTTTCCTTTAGTTTTTTAAATTTTTCTTCTCTTTTGAATAGCTGAATGATAACTAAAGAAAGAAGCAACAAAATTCCTGAAAAAGAAAAATGCCATTGCTGCTCAAAGCCTCAAATCAAAATATTAATGAAATTTCTGAAATACTTCACTGAAGGACTTTCCCTACAGAAGATGTACTGACAGGTAGGTGGGAATCTTTGTACGGCACACCACATAACAGGGTCCTCTGCACTCCTGACACTCTTTAGGTGGTCCCCATTCTGTTTCTCTCGCTGTCCTTCCCATTTACTTGTAGCAGTGTTTTTCTTCTTGGTTGGTTTTTTTTGGTGTTTTTGGTTTGTTGTTTTTGGGGGTTTTTTTTGGTTGTTGTTTGTGTGTTTCCTAAATCACATTTTAGACCTTCCAAACACATCTGCATTTTTGCCTCTAGCCACTGACCTATGGAGGCTGTTATTGTGCCTTGTGATGTGGACAGCATTATGATCTGCAGTAGTTGACTGGCATGAGACCAATTCAATCAGCTTTTGAAATGAATTTATTAAAATGCAACTGATGCAGAGAAGTGTATTTACATTCCCAAATCATGCACACTTGAAGCCTTGTGTGGAATCTCTCTGGTGCTGGTGTTCCAGAACAGCTTCTCTCAGCTTACCCAGAACATCCATTCATGTGAGATTTCTGCCTTTTTAATGACATTTAGTATTGGTTTTAAGACTTATTCTTTCTTCTAGATATTCCAGTTGTTCTGCCTTTTATTTTAATGGACTAATGAAAATAACAGGACCTGGTGTCATTGTTCCCTATATTTGTGAGCACTTACAATGTCCTTAGGGATTTCCATTATGTAAATTACAATTTTTTCTTCAATTGCTTTTTTTTTGCCTAATTTCTCCCTGATTATGTGAACTTTTTTTTTATGCTTTGTGATGTCTTTCAGCATTTTTCTTTAAAGGTTAGCCAGCTGACCTGAGGAAAAATAATAGATTTATGAATCTCTGTCTAATTCAAGAGAATGGAGGAAAAGTCCAGGTGAGTTGAATCGAACAGGTATTTTCTTTTCTAAATGAGAACCCAGATCCATCTAACTTGACCATTGTTTGCACATTTTTTTGATGTTTCATAAAAATTTTGAATTATGTAAGCCTTTCTCTAAAGCACTATTTCTCCTATTAATTTCAGATAGGTCAAAAATGCCATTTGTAAATGAAGGGTATCATCTCTTACATGGACAAAAAACACCCAGAAGAACATTTTTGTTGACTGAAAGCAAAGGATAAATTAGAAAGCAGCATCAGAGATAGCTTCATATGTTTAAAAATAGTTCTTTATTTTTTACAAAACCATTTTATAAATTGACTTGGGTTTTGTCCTTTTTTTTTCCCTCTAAACCGATTCTCTATTCAATCCTTATGCTTTGCCTAGTTCTATTTACATTCTGTCCTGCAACCATTGCTCATATACAGTTGTATCTTTCCGCTGGTATATGCAGATTGACAAAGTATTCATTACTCATATGAAGGCGCTTTCCTAAGTCTACCACGTGCAGTGTGATTTCCCCAAGTTTTTCACATATTTGCAGTAGCCAGTGAGTGAGTGTTCTTGGGGCGTTCCAACACAGTGAAATTGATGGAGACCACTGGACTGGTTTCATGCCTTTATCCTGAGTCTAGAGGGGCTGAGGGACAAAGTATCTCCCTTCCTACTTGCAGTCAAGTAGTTGTCCAGCCAGAGTTGCAGCCCCCCATAGAGGGAAAAAAGTGTGAGGTGTGAGGGGTAGAGCACAAGCCTCTCAAGGTCTAAGAATAAGGAGTAAGCTGTTGGGGGGACTCCAGGGGGACTTCAAGGGCAGAGAAAGTTAGAAAATTGAACTGAGTACAGCATCTGAGGTGTCAGTTCCTGATGAGCAGTGCTTAGGGACCCACTTGGCTGTGTAGGCTGGGGTGAGTCTTCATGTGGGCTTAGACTGAATTTTAGGAAGAGATGGGTCAGAAAATGGATACTCTACAAAGGTATGGGAGAAAATCTATGTAGGAGCACCCGTCTTCCACACCTGGAATAGAGATTAATGGGTAGTTGTCACATTCTACTGTGGGATGAGGGGTTCATGTCATGCAACAGGGAAAATGGGTGAACCCATTGCAGCATTAAGCACACTGCCCATGTGATTTCTACTGTCATGTGCTTATGCATGTTTTGGCTTCCTGCCCTTCCTACCATAAGGAAGTATTTCACTGACAATGAGTCTTTCCTGTTAAGAAGGACCAAAAGTGTCCTTTAAGATGTGCCCTGGCTTAGTACTGATTTCATCAGTGGTTGTTCTTCCTAATATTGTGGCAGTGATGTCTTCCTCTTCTCCATATAGGTGTTTGCTGCATGCACACTTGTGAGTGCAGCATGGAAAGCATTCAGCCATTTGTGTTGCTCAAAAAAATCAGCAGTATCTAATTCCTACACAGACAGGTTCGATTAACAATGTCCTGAGACAAAAATACATTTTTTTGTTTGTTTGCCTGGGATTTGGTTTCTAATTAGCCTTTTAATAAAACTCATGCTGCAGAAATCTGTCTTTTCTCCATTATTTTTAAATAGTGCATACAACCAATCAGCAATGTAACTTCTTTCTTCTTTTAACCTGTTAGAACCAGGTCAGTACCTGAATTAAATAGTCTACAACTCTTTCTTTGGGGGTGTTTTTTTGTTTGTTTTAAATAAGGCTTTTTGGCTTCCTCATCACATGGTGCATTACAGATATTCAAACAATCCGACTGTTTTAGACATCTTACTGTAGACTTTTATATTTATAAATGAAAATCTTTTCTGGTCACTGTACAGACATATTAACTCTGTGAACACAGGGAATTAATATGGTGTGGTAAAACAAAAGAGATCGATAGAAAGAATGCCTTTTCAGTATCAGAAGGAATATCTGGGGATGACAAGACATTAAAAGAAAACTGTAGAAATTCGTGTCTAGGCAGAAAAAAGACTGAAAATTACAAAAAACCCTACCGTGAGCAGTTCTAAACAGAAGTAACAGTGAGGAATCATGTCCACTTTTTTTACAAATAATCCCAATGACATTTTATTCCCTTTGGTGCTAGATGTATCCAGAAAATTCATTCTTAACAAATGCTTGCACAAACACAATGTTTCACAAAAAGCTGATCTGAATGTAAGTGCTCACTGACTTTCCATCCCTCCAGCACGGTTGTCATCAGGCATGGGTGTTCAGAGAAAACTAGGTCCTAGAGTGACTATGTAGAGAAGGATGATTTACAAGCTACAGTCCCTCCCTCTCCCACAATTCTCAGGATTGTCACTTGCCTGAATCTTTTGTAACCTACACCAGTCGTGATAAAATTGTTCTGTGGGAGAGGCAAAACTGAGTTCCTGGGCATGGTACTTCCTTCACTGCCATGGTCACCCTGATCTGGAAGGGGATACCTGTGTACAGCCTCATACATGACAACACAGCCTGCTAGCAGTCCTCATAGAAGTGGTCTGTTTGATATGTAAAGAGGCCACTGCAGTCCAAGGTTCACCTGCAATGACTTGGTTTGCAATTATTAGTATGAATCTCTCAGACTAATAGTGCCCTAGACACAGGGCACTGATGAGCCTGGAAAGAGTGCTAGTACTTCTTCCTCCAGGAATCTTTGTCTGTGAACATGCTCAACTCATGAGAAACAAAAACAGAAGAAAATTATGTTGTACTATTGAGGGGAAGAAAATAATCCCAGAAAGAAATTACAATTCTTTGTCTAGCAAGAACAAAGGAAGGCAATGTCCCTGACCAACATGGTGGAGTAGCTTTGAGCTGCCATTGAAATACTTGTTCTACAAAGAATGACTTCAGCTGGAGGCAAGTGGGGACCCCAATGCCTTCTAACTTCTATTAAATTCTATTTGCAAACAGGACATAATCCAGAGAATAATTCTTTATTCTCAAAGTATGGTGCTCCATGCTAGACATGGTACTGTAGATGAAACCTTCTCCTCTCCCTCAGAATATATATTCAAAATTCCTTTTAACACTTTCCAAAAGAGGTGCAGTAGGATCTTACTGCTGTTTGTGAGTTAGTTTCACCCTCAAAACTCCTAACACTCTACTAGTCATTAGCTACCTTTTTTGTAACGACACATTTATTTTTTCCCTTCAAAATGTAACACTTGTCTTTGTGGCATTTAATCTTGTTGACCTCAGGCCATCTTTCAAATTTGTAAAGACCATTTTGAATTCTGATTCAGCCCTCCTGAGTGCCCCTTTCAGTTATGTGACCTTTGCAAAAGCTGTAAGTGCACTTGCTCTCCATCTTCCTGGTCATTAATGAAACAATTGAATAACACAAGGCACAGGACAGACCCCCCATGGGAACCAATTTGCATCTCTCTCCACAAATGACAGTGAATCATCAATAACTATTCCGGGTATCTTCTAAAAAACCAATGGGCCACCCCCCAGCCACCTGTCTGTTCCTTGTGGCTCCACAGTGCCAGTGGTTCATTGTTTGCTAACAAGGAGGTTATGTGCAGGTTTACTGAAACTGATACATACTGCACCCAGTGAGTACCCTTATGAACAAGGCCAGCTACTTGATCCTTGACAAAGGCCTGCTACCTGTCCTTGTCTTCTTTTCCTCCACAGTGAGCTTTGTTTAGCCCCATATTCTGTGAGACCTCTGTAAGGTATCTTTCTCCCTTTTAGAAAAGTAGGTGTATTTTTGCCCTGCGCTTTCTACTTTTCCTTTCTAGTTCTCAGAAGCAGTAATATTTAAGTTCACATTGGCTGTTTGCTTCAGCACTCAAGGAAGTGTTTCTTCAGACTTGGCCAACTTTTCCAAAAGTTTTATCCTGTTCTTTTCCTTACTCTAGACAGTGTTTTTCTTGACTTGTAACATTTCCTGGTCACAGTTTTTTGATTAGATAGAAAGAAAAAAAATTGTATCACCTGTTGTTTGCTCTCTTTTCCCATGAAGTACCAGATCTGTACTTTGCTTTGACCTGTTCTGTTGTACTTGAAGAATGTTTTCTCATTGTTTTCTCAGGTGTCTCATACTTATTCCTCCCCTTTTATATACTGGTATTGCAGCTTTTGAGCCCCTATGGTAAAATTTGGAATATATGTTTGCATTGTCCTCCACCTGTGAGGATTTCCATCTGTGGAAAGGAAATTCTATAAAAACTACATTCCTCCTGAAGGTGAGATACCAATAAAAATGCAGACATGATGCTATATAATGTCAAACAGTGAGGAACTGAGAGGGTAAATGCTAAATATGGTTGTTAATGTCATAATGGAGTGTCCTGTAGACTAATGGGACAGAGGTAAGACTAGAACATACCTTCACCATTTTACATTCACTTCATGCTGCTGCATTACTTACTTCCCACTGATCAGGATGTGGGCTAGCATAATCAGGGAGTAGATAGGACAACAAAAGAACTTGGGGAATTTGGATAGGACTATTTGTTCCTCTTCCAGCATCATGTTCCTAGGCTACAAACTCAAGTCCAGACAGTTCACCAAGAATAATCACATGTTGCTCTCTAAAGACATCTGAATATATTAAATTACTTGATAGCATAAGCATTTTACATGTCTCTCTGAATGGCGTTGTTTGAGGCTAATACATATTGCAGACTGTGAAACTTCAAGCATCAATTGTTAAGCAGAGTAACTGGAAGAACGTTTGGACTGTGATGTTGATGGAGAAGTAATATCTGCAGTTTGTGAATTAACCAAATCAAAGACCAATCTTATTGGTGGCCTACTGTTAAAAGGTAAACATCCACACAGTGAAAGTGCAGATGGCTCTCAAATCTTGTATGAGGGGGCTGGCATTAGTTGCAAGACTGAGCTGGAGAAACAGTCTAAGGTGCCTACTGTTCAGCAGAGGTTTCTTACTGCATGAGTATTCATTACACATCTTACTGGATGTAGAATAAACGTCCTTTGGCTTGGTACCTAGTGGGCAGAGGTGTGAGTGATAATACCTGACTGCTACAATGCTAATTTTCCCGCTGTCGTCAGGTCTGCAGCTGCTACAGGCCCACTAAACACTAGCAAACTAGTATTTTCTTAGTGCAGGTGGCTGGAACAGCTTACTGTGCCATGTGCTTCCCTATCTGGGAATGCTGACCTAATGGCCTTGCTCAGCACATACTGTGATGTTGAACAGCAATGATTGTATGTGAGAAGGCTTCTTCAATCAGGTCATTTTCTGCTTGTGTGAATAAGAATACAGAGAAAATTGTGGTCATGTTCAGCAGGGTCATGTTTGCTTGTCTACAGAGATGGTAAACTGACCCTTTCATTTCTTGGGCATAAGTATGGGGGTTAGTCCATATGGGTCCCTTGTAGGTTTTTATTGAGATTATGGGCATGATACCTCTTTACTAAGAAGGCAATGGACAGCAGATGTGTGTATATACTTAGATGTCTATTGTGATATGGCTGAGTTGTTTTAAGCATGTTTGAAGATATTATTTGTTTTTATTGTAAGAAAATACTTCTTTGAAGAATTAATTTCTTTGCAGACAAGGTGAGAAACTAGTCATAACTGACAGTGACAGTCAGGAGTTAGTTCAGAAGTATGTTACTACAGAGATCATTACATTTTATATTTTCCTACAATGTTCCTTGCTGTAAAGCAATAGTATGAATGGGATACCTTTTGCAGTCATTACAGTTCTTCAGGCATATAGAGCAGGTTTTCTTGTTAAAAATACTCTTAAGCATTAATTATAAGAGCTCTATCCCCATTTGACAGCATTGTTTTAGACATAAAGCCAAATCTTGCTTGTTTAATGAAATTTGGATTGCATGTACAATAATTTTGAGGCAGAGGCAAGATGGGAACACATTCAGCTTAGACTCAGGTTTCTGTGTAAAGCTTCATGTCTCATCTCTGTGTTGGAATAGGAAGTCTGCAGTCCTGGGGAATCCTTTTATTTCTTCCAGCATGTCTCACCCCTGACAGCTGGTGCATCTGCTTTCATCAAGTTCCAAACTATCTGGTTTTAGTCTGGAAGATATGATGAAGAATTATAACATGTAACTTCTGGCTCTTTCCACTCAGTCAATAGTAACCTTCTTTTTTCCCTTCTGTCAAAGAAAAAAGGCAACTTGAGTCTCTGGACCTGACTTTATCTTTAGGTAGTCATGATTTCTCTGCAGTTTTCTGGGTCTTGCAAGACCAAGGACAGAGTGAAGCAAGACTAAGGAAAACAATTTCTTCATGCTTCCTGCCAATAGGACTCTTCCTCCAGTCTACAGTCCTTAAGGTTTTGTGTTCTTCCTTTTCTTCTCCTTTCTTATTTTTCTGTTTCTCCTCATTTTCTTTCATCAAGAACTTAGCTATCACCAAGAATTTATGCAGAGAAACTGCAGTTCCATTCACGCCAAAATAATTGTATGAGAAATTGCCAAGAAGGAAAAACAGTTCTTGATGACAATATCATAACAGAAGAAAAAGGACATTATTCTGGAAATGTTCCCCTTTCATTGTGTTTCTTCAAAGTACCTGTGATGACAGTCTTCGCTCCAGATTCCCCAAGGACAAATTTACCAAGAATGTTTCAACAGGAAGAGAAGTAATGGAGAAGGGAATTTCAGAGTCCTTCCTTGCAGATTAGGTCCACGTGGGACTTAAGCATGTCTTAAGCATGAAACTAGAGGTGAGGTGTTGTTATTACTGGTGAAAAATAAGTCCTATTGGAAGAAAAGTCCAATTTTGAAGGAAGAAAAATTAATTGGCAAACGTCATTGTTTAAGGGGGTGTGTGTGTGGAGAAAAGAGAAAGGGTATAAAACTTGAAACCTTTTAGGCTTTGGGGTTTGGTGTGCTTTTTTGGTTTTTTTTTGTTTTGTTTTGGTTTTTTGTGGGGTTTTTTTTGTTTGTTTGTTTGTTTTTGTTTTGTTTGTGTGGGGTTGTTTTTTTTTTTTTAGTTTCATTTGAATGTCGAAAAGTTGCAAAATAAAGTAAAGCATTAAAGCTGTCTATTTCTTTGCCAGGCTCCCCACACATCAAAAACCCAACCGTCTTTTGCTATAAGGGGTAGAAAAATTGAGGTGAATGGAACAGTCCTGCAGTCCTACCCTATTTGCTTCTGCAACTGAATTAATACAATGAGAAGGGAGGTTTCCACATCTCTGACCGAACGCATTACACCAACATATGCAGTCGTCCAGTACTTGCTGCTTGTGTATGCTTTACCTTTCACAGCAAACAGGTTGCCTTTTTGTACACAATTTGGCATAGAGTTCAGGCTGTACTGGGCTATTTTTGTTTAGCTTTAGGAAGATAATTCAGACCAGCATTGTGGTTAGTAAGAGATACTAATGCACAGTGAGCAGAGAACACAGTGATGCAGAGGTTTTCTAGGAAAGAAGGTGAAATGGCAGGACTCTGGGGACAGCTTTGGATAGTGAAGGAGGAAG
The DNA here is from genome assembly GCA_027574665.1 of Rhynochetos jubatus. Classification (NCBI taxonomy): domain Eukaryota; kingdom Metazoa; phylum Chordata; class Aves; order Eurypygiformes; family Rhynochetidae; genus Rhynochetos; species Rhynochetos jubatus. Next base: position 68,612,824 of record CM050690.1, on the reverse strand, counting down.
TCATAGGGATAAAGAGCTGAGGAAGGGGTTGAAATACCAAGTTTTGGAGAGGGCAGGGCTAGAAGAATCAGCATTTTCTGTGGAATGTGTTGACCTAGTCATGAAAACTTCATTAATTTTACAGCTGTTCATTTATTAGCACTAATGAAATGCATCCATAAGCAAGTAAAATTAAAAGGGAGTTTGGGGATATCCTTAGGAAGATTTTAAGAAGGTAATTAAACCACCTCTAATTCAATGCTGTGCTTCAGCTATAATATATAAAAAAAAAAAAAAAAGGCTTCACATCTTTGCCATGAAATGGGATAAAGTATCAGCATTTTTGAGAAGGAAGAAATTGAAAACTTCAGACATTTTAGGAATTCAGTTTTGCAGCAGCAGTGGTTATATTTTCTTATGAAAATGGGTTTTGAATGAAAAACAGGTTTCTTTTTATGGCAAACATTTTCTTTTGACAACTTCAGAAATTTTTTCTGCCTTTGCCTGGGGAAGAAATATGTCATCAAAAGATTTCCTGACCAGGCATTGTTAAAAAATAGTGAGACTGATTTCTTCTTCTCTTGCATAATATTAAGGTAAAATGGTATTCATGTAACTGTGTCTTCTGAATATTGTGCTTCTCCTGCTGACAACATAAATTACTAGAAACAGTGAAAATGAGAGGTCAGCCAGGCAGCAAGTTAGGATCATCACATCAAGACATAGCAAAAAGATGCCTTTTTTGGTCTTCTCTTGGACAGATGACCTGGGCTAAGAGATCAAATGGTTGTCATACCTTTAATAAGGGAATGATACACAAGCCAAGTTATCTAACAAGGTTGAGATATATTGGACATGCAGCTGACTCTTGCTATCTGATTATAATAATAATGGATAACAATTGTGTCAATTAAACAGCCATACATTGCCAAATTTAAGCTAAATAGTGGTGGTAAGAGTAGAAAATAACTGATTGCAGCTCTGCAACCAGTACCTCATTTTCTGGAATTGAATGAAACAAAAGGTAGGAAAATTAACTTGGAGCATGCTGACCCTCTGTAAAGTGTGCTGTGAAACACTGCATCAGCTGATGCATTGTATATCAGAACTGCTGGAAAGCTTTTTAAAAAATGAAAAATTGTTTTCCTTTCTCTCATATCATTACTGGTTTCTTCCTGCACAAGGGAGAAGGCAGACTGCCCTTTGTATCATTTGCCTTATGAAACATTGGGAGGGTCATTTCTGCTTTGGTATTTGCTGTTAACTTTCCCTGTTAATGGAACCGCCTGGAAGAAGAAAAGTGTTTTATTTTCACAGAATCATAGAATTATTTGCATTGGAAGGGACCTTAAAGATCATCTGGTTCCAACCCCCCTGCCATGGGCAGGGACACTCTCCACTACACCAGGTTGTTCCCAGCCTCATCCAGCCTGGCCTTGAACACTTCCAGGGATGGGGCACCCACAGCTTCTCTGGGCAACCTGTTCCAGTGTCTCACCACCCTCTCCATGAAGAACTTTTTCCTAATATCTGATCTAATTCTACCTGATTTCCCTGCCTTTACCCCTTTTCCTGTCACTATAGGCTCTTGTAAAAAGTCCATTCCCCTCCAGCTTCCTTGTAGGCACACTTCAGGTACTGGAAGGCTCAATAAGGTCTCCCCGAAGCTTTCAACAGTAAAGAATTAAATACTGTGTTGGGTTTTAATAATATCTTGATGAAATTAGTATTTTTTTTTTCCTTGTTGGTTTCCAGAGTGGCATTTCATTTTGCTCCAGCTTAAGGAAAAAAGAAACTTCTGACTGGCAAGTTTCCTCACTAAAGAGGACACAGAAAGCTCAAATGGCATGAAATATTTACCAAAATAAAGTTGAAATGTTTACCAAAATAACAACACTTTTGATGCTGTTACTGAAATGCTGCAACAAGCACATTGCCTTTTCATATTCTTTCATCTTGTCAGAAAACTCAGAAGGGAATGAGAATCATTGTGAAAGATTTCTCACTGCCTCTGAGAAGTTTATTTCTACTTACTCTAAAATCCAGAAGATTCTTTCATTCTAAAGTCAGCATTTTTAATAAGTTCAGAGCAATCCAAGTATATTGTTATTTCTGGGATAAATTTACCAAAGTGAAAGGACATGCACCAGAGTTTAGTATGTTGAGCTAAACCAAACTACCTGTGGTGTTAAACCAACCAGTAATGCATGTACTGAACAATCCTGTATCTGGAAAGAGTGCAGGCCTCAGTCTATTTCATCAGGAAATAGAGTAGAATATCCATCTTTTGAAAAGATGACTACAACTGCAGATGCCACAGGAGAGTTCAGGAAATAATCTCTGGGCACCTGCAGGTCATAATGTAGTTCTTTGAGTTGCCCTGACCTCATAGAGGCCAACTGAAAGAGATCTGAAAGGTATTTAGATCAATATGCCTTTTCCAGAAGGTGACATCTCTTGTCTCCAAGTCCAAGATTCATTTAGGAAGGCACATGTAGCTGTACAGTCCTTCCACTTCTGGAGAGAACCCTCTATAACCTGGCTTCTTGCGTTTGGTATTGCATATAGCACATGCCTTTATACTGGAGACTGGGAGATGGCCTGTTCAGATGCCTTTGATGTTTCAGGTTTATAAGGTCCAGGAGTATCCTATGCAGGGAATAATTAGCTATTGCTTCTTCTTTCCTGTAGGAAAATCAATGCCTAGACTGATGTCGTTCAACGTGGGATGACTAAATCCATCTCTTTTCACTCCGGAATCGGAAAATGAAAACAGGTTACTGTTGTGGTTTAACTCCGGCTAGCAAAATACCACGAAGCCGCTCTCACAAATCCCCCGTCCCCTATTCCAGTGGAGGGGAAGAATTGGAGAAAAGAGAAATAAGGAAGCTCATAAAATTGAGATAAGAACTATTTATTAATTAAATCTAAATTAATATATACAAATACTACCAAAAATAAATAATTAAAATAATAGAAAATAAAACATATGATACAATATGATACAATTATGATACAGTTGCGCACCACCTACTGTCCAGTACACAACCAGGTGCTGGGTAGCGAGAGTCAGAGCCAGATAACCGGAGAGCCGCAGCCCGAGAGCGATCACAGCCCAAGAGCCACAGCCCGAGGGCCGGAGCCGGGAAGTTATTGCAGCAGATTCTGAGTGAAGCCTATCAGTGATAGCACAGCTGGGAAAACTAAACAAACCCACCAACACCCTGATGAATGAGCCAGCACAGGAGTTAGAGAAGCAGCTAATGAAGTAGTCAGGGAGAGTGTTAGCAAGTGTATAGAAGCAAATGAGCAGGAGAGTAAGAGGGAGAGTAATGGTTTCTGGACTCCCCTCCCCGCCTATGCCCTGAGCATGACGTACTATGAAATAAAATACTTCCTTGGTCAGGTTGGGTCAGCTGTCTGAACTCTGTGTCCCCTACACTGCCTGTAGCGAGACAGTGAGAGCTGGGAAAGCAGCTGCAGTATCAGAAGCAGAGAGAGACTTTGAATCTGGTGCAGGCATTCCCCAGCATCACCTAAGACCTTATCAGCACTTCTCTCTGCATCCAGGAACACAGCTTCATAGCACCCATGGTAAAGAGAGTTAACTCTTTCCTGACTGAACCCAGCACAGCTATGAAGGAGTGAAAGAGTTTTTTCTCCAAGCCACCTCTCCTTGCTCACAGATCTGCTTTAAGCAGAAGCCTCTGCAAGCAGGAAGCTGGAACTGCAGCAGTGGGAGATGTGGCATAACTTTGAATTGGGGAGTGGACACACCGTTTGGTCTGGTGCCCCTACTGAGCATTGCAGCATCCCTGAGATGGTTTATCATCCAGTGCGGCAAGGATGAATATCTGAAGGAGTATTTTTGTGTAGGTGTGCTGGTTTTAGTTGGGACAGCGTTAATTTTTTTCACAGTAACTAGCATGAGTCTGTGTTTTGGATCTGCACCGAGGAAAGCATTGATAACGCTGGTGTTTTTAGTTGCTGGTATGGAGTCTTTGTAACAAGTCAAGGAGTTTTTTGGTTTCTGGTACTGCACCTGTGTTTCCCAACTTCTTCACTGCAGGAAGCTGGGAGGGGACATGGCCAGGACAGATGGCCCAGACTGGCCAAGGGGCTGTTTCATTCCATAAAATGTCATGCTCAGAATAGAAGTTGGGGGTTGGGCCGGGGGGGGGCGCTCTCTCTGTCTCTCTCCAGCTCTGTCTCTTAGTCAGCCGGTGGGTGGCAAGCAGTGGTCTAATTTCTTTTCCATTATTTTCATTACATATTATTAGTATCGTTAGTTATTGGTATCATTATTTTATTTCAGTTACTTTCAATTATTAAATTGTTCTTATCTGAACCCATGAGTTTCCTTGTCTTTTCCTCCAATTCTCTTCCTCCTAATGTGATTAGTTCATTTGGTTCCCTATTAAGCCTGGCACACACCCTCTGAGACAGAAGTCTGTGCAATTCTGTGATCGTGAGTCACTGCTGAACCTAGCAAGAGCAGGTGGAGACAGCAGTATCCTGACTTCAGCTGTGCTTCCAGAACATTTTTGTTCAACATTACTTTAAAGTAGCGAGTTGGTCCTTTTTGTCCATTAATCTTAAGAAATACCTGCAAGCTTAACCTGGTGAGTGCTTTCAGAAGACTCATACCTGAGCGGTTCCAGCTCAGAAACTGAAATTTAAGAAAATATGTGGGTTTGGAGAAAAATGTACACATTTAGATTATTGTCACCACCTTGGTGGATGGTGACAGACTGACACCTGTACATACAGTATTGCAAACAGGAAGGTGTCAGACTCCCAAGCTGACATGGAAATGATTAAAGCCCTAACGCCTGTCAGGGCACTGACTCCAGAACCCAAAATGTCTGCCACTGTGCTCACATTCTGCTGTGAGACCAGTGCTGGGGACAAACCAATGTGGGTGTCAGCAGTCACATGACCAGATGTGTTCTCTGCTCCTGACAGAGTGATGAGAAGTTGACTAGCTGTTTGTATGGAGTGTCCTTCCTACACAGCTCAAGGAGTTCTGTGCTTCAGCAGGCACTGTGGAAAGGAGCTGTGGGACTGTCTGTACTCAAAACATTTTCCTATTACTTCTGCTGTGGAACTATGCTCCCAAATAAGTCATAGCTGAGTCCTCAGCTCAGCTTACGTGGACCTAAATCAATTTCAGACCATGGCCAGTGATTTTTCCTGTGTGTCTAGAGATGTGGCAGTTCTTGGGCAGGGTAACGGCCCATTCTCCGTGTTCCACATCCAAGCTGTTTGCATGCAGGGTTGTCTAGCCTTGCTCACGAACACCTTTTTTGAATTCTCTGTCATCCCACTGGGCAGGGAGTGTGCGAGCAGCTGTGTGGTGCTTACCTGCCTACACTAAACCACATTGGTTGATCTTGTCCAGTAGGCAAGAGTTCCTGCCTTGATTCTCTCTTGTGCTGCTCATGCATGCTGGGAGTGCAGCTCAGAACGAGCTGAATCTGCTGACTACAACCTTCCTGAAACATGACTGGAAACTTCCCTGAGGAAGAAAAAGAGAGATGCCCAAAAATTAGGCTGCATGTGATGGGGCAAACCCCACCTTTATTCCAGAAAGAACAAGTATGTTTTATGGCTAAGGTTTGTGAGGGGCAGCAGAGATCAGGAAAAAGCCAAAGACCTGTGAACAGGCCAAAAGAATGGGAAAGAACACAGAGTGGTCCTGAATCCTTAAAGCTATCAGTTGTTTGCAACCTTCTGTTGAATACACTTGTCCTTTGAGTGCCAAGAGTTCCTTGTGTTGCAGGAATGCAATTCCCATTAATACGGCTGGTGCTCCAAGCTGCTGGGAAGAGTACCAGCTGTGAGAAGACCAAACAAAATTATTATCACAGCAGCTTGAAGGAGACAGGAGTCAGTTCCACGTATTGGCACTGACTCACATATACAGCACTAATGAGCATCCACATCAGGAAAATAACCTAAGCTATGCCAAAGGGAGCAGCAAGGGGTTGGAGAAATGGCTGGGATGGAATACAAGTGAAAGAAGGTGGGAGGGGGATAAGTTGCCTGGTTCAGAAATATGACTGATAACTTTTGATTCATCTCAAATTAATCCTGGGCTTTGTAAAAGCAGAACTTGCTTTGTCTGGAGCCAGCTGGATGAGGAACACTCCTGAACTCACTGCCCTGTATCAAGCAGCTGAAATACAACAGAGGATCAGTCAGTGTTTTACTGCAGATCCTGGGGATAATTAATCTTCAAAATCTCAATTCACTGTGACTGTGCTGGCAGATTATGATGTAAGACAAGTAACTCAAATTTCCTTTTTTTTTTTTTTTTTTTTTGTTGTTAATGAGTGAAGACACTTTCACCCTAATACCAGCTAACTTCTCAGAGGTCATGAGTTTATTCAGTGGTTGGTTTTAAGCAACTCAAGCGTCATAAAACATAAAGCTCAGAAAAGGAACCTTTTTCTTGGTGACATTTTAATTGGTCAATCCTTGGAAAGCAATTAACAGATTTTTCTTGAAACTCCTTGGACAATTCAAGTTTTATTCACATAAAATAGACTGAAAATAAGGTGAGATTTTTTTTTCCCTCCTTACAATAAGACCCATAGAAATTCCTTTCCTGAAGCTCAGCAGTTAATGTATCTTTAAACAGGACGGTACAATAATAGCATCATTGTTAACAGTAGATAACAAAGTGTAGAAAACATTCTCGTTAGGATGGTCTTGATACTTTCTGAATTGAATTTTACTGAGGCTAGGGTTTGTAAAATCTAGGACTAGATTCTGTATTGCCTTGGTTAATTTACTGTGCCTTCTTGAAACTTTATAATTTAGAGTGCTGTCAAACAGTGCAAATGACCATAGCATTTAATGAGCAGAGGAGTATTTGGCATAGGTGGCAGAGGTGTTTCTGTCATTGCAAAATCTCTCTGTGAAAAAAATCATCAGATTCAGCAACCCTTTCCTATTCATTTGCAAGGTTATATGTCATCTGGAGGTATTGGAAAGGAGTCAACAAGAGAATCAGTTCTGTAATCGAGGCTTTGATTCAGCAAGAGTACAACATGAGTTCAAATGAGGACTGTGATGGAAAGCAGCTTTATTTTACAAGGTGACTTTGTCAAACCTGAGTTTTCTTCTCTCCTGTAAAACTCACTGGTCCTTTGAGTATTTCATGTCTTCAAGGCAAATGCACTCGTTCTGTTAGAAACATATTACTTGTTGTTTCACCTTACTTACAAAGGCCATGGATACCTACAACTTATAAAGAGAGAACTAATGTGAAATGGTAACTTCATGTCAGTATCTGTAAAAATAGCTGTAGGCAGTAAAGTGATCCCTACTTTTCAGAAGACAAGGGACTAACATTGAGGTTTTTCAGAGCTGTTGGGCAAGCCAATCAGTGCTTGCTACTGAACTCCTTCCAAAACTCATCCTGGATTGCTTTTCACTTTTTGACTGGAAGAGTCTGATCTGAGACCAAGACCCTGGAAAGCAAATGCATCTGTCCATTCATATGAAAACTATGTAGATTCAGTGGATTTTGGAGCACAACTATGAAGCCAGCTCTTCTTGAGTGTTGTTTTGCCTTCTGTACAACTGTCAAGGTAGGAGTGGGAGAGGCAGGATGGATAAGCCAAAAGTGGTGACTTTGTCCAGCAGTGAATAAAGCAAGGATCCTTTAAATTCAATCCTGTTTGTCTCCGTTCCAAAGCACTGAACATGGTTTCAACTCTGATTTTTCCAAACACAGGGTTTGTCCATAGCTGGGTGCAGGTTACAAACTTAAGCTAGAGCAGGTCATGGTCACCCCTTCTGGGCATAGGGTACTTGTCTGTGCTAATCAAAGCCTTCACCATGCTTTTCTAAAACAAAAAGAAAGACCTTTATCAGACAATGAAAATTTCCTTTCCTTTGATGGCGTTAAGACACTTGTGACCTTACTATAGCCTACGTGGCGGATTAATGCAGTGCACACTGCAGAAAACAATATGGGCTGCGCCCCGTTTCTGAGAGAATGCTGTCCCTGCTGTGCCTTCTGCAGCCTGCTTTCTCATGGCAGACCATTCAGATGATTGATTGAAAATGAGTCATTCTAAAAATATATTGGTTTTAATATCTCCTTACAAATTCAAGATGATTCAATAATGCAAATACATCACTGTGACAAATTTAATTAAAAAAAAAAAAAAAAAGACAGATTAAACCAATGTCTTTCCTAAATGATATGAAGTGACTCTCGGACATTATACAATTAAATGATGTCAGCTTTTGCTAACTATTTTTTTGAGAAGTGCAATTAGAAAAAATATCCCTCCAAAGATAGCTTAGAACATGCAGAAAATGTTCTCAGTTGTTCTGAAATGAAACCCTTTAAACTCCAATTTAAAGCTGTAGTTTTTAAGAGTACCAGAGGACTGATGCTGCTTCTTTGTGGGACTGGCACTCTAGAAACCCACTCAGCTTTCTAAGAAGTAAATGACCCAGCCTGAATTACTTTTCACATGCTTAGGGTATAGTTCACTGTATCCTCAGACAGTTGTTTCAGGTAGGTGAAATAAGCTTAGGCACAATCCTGGTTGTGTTGTGTTGATTTGCTTTGTAAAAGCTTCCTCTTCTTCGTTCTGTTGTGGAATGAGAATGGAGCACAGGTGCTGTTTGAGACAGAATCGGCTTAGTCTCCAGTAATTAGCCTAGCATGATCCCAAAACACCTTTAAATCCCCAGCAAACTAGGATTGGAAGAGGGGAAGACCAGCAAATGACAGAAACAATACTATTAGTAAGCCATCAGGGTTTTTCCTCATGTGGAAGCAGAGCTGAAAATGGATTCAGAAAAAGCACACAGTGGAAATGACGGTAGCAGGGTGAGAGCCGTTGAGGAAGGAGATGGGATGACCAGCTGTCTGCTGGAAGCGCTGGGACTGACAGCTCAGAGCAATGCAGCCAAGATAAGACATGTAACAATCACATGAATCTCCATCAAATTTTCTTGCAGAAAGTAAGCTCTGAAAAGCACTGAAGAATGTTTAAATGATTAGAAGCTTACAGCAAGCAATTACTAGCAGCAGACAGTAATAGTATTCTTAATCCCTTTAAACTCGTTTGTATTTTTGATTTAGTTAATGCTTGGAGAAAGACATGGAAACATACTTTTACTAAACTCCTCCATGGAATCTGTTAATATCACAGGTCAAGTTTAAAAAAGCTGCAGAAGTGAACTTATCCAAGGATTACAAAGGTTGGAGATGGTTTCAGTTTTATGTAATTTTACCTTAGTACTTTATGCCTTGGCAGTTTGCTTCTTCAATGCAAATATACTTCTATATCATGATTTATAATCCAGGAGTGCATCTTGGTCTCACGCATCTGAAGCCACAGTGGCAGCCAGCACTTAGGCAAAATGTCAGCGTGAAATTACTACCTTAGAGGTGGAGGTAACAAAAACAAGAATCAGAGAAAATTTACCCTAAATCCTAGTCTGGTGACCTAGCTCCCAGTTGACTTGTTCATTTCCAAGCCAGTGACACTCCAGCATCCTTCCTCCAGGATCCAGTTCACCACCACTGCAACAAGCTAGTTCTTCCCCAAGGCATGAAGAAGAAAGCAGTATTCCTCTATCACTTTTGTGCTCCTTCAGTTTGTTCTGGTCTCATCTATGTAGTATTCTGAGAGCTGGATGAGACAGCAAATGCCCAGGACTTGCTGGGCAATTTTAATAGGTCAAACTCACTCGTAGCCAGCTCTGACAATTGCTTTCATCTGCAGCTTCCTATTAGCGCCCCAGCATTCAGGCAGTCTTGTCCTCAGTAAGGGAGGGAGGTTTTGAAGGCTGTGTTTATTGCTCTGGGATTAGTTCCTCCACTGCTCCCATCAGCTGTAATTGTTAGTTTCACGCAGTTGTTTGACAGTGACAAAAACACACTTGCCTACAGGTTCTCATCTACAAAGCTGTGATTATGATTAAAACCAGACCTCGTTTGTTGGTCTGTGCTGCTTTTTCTTTTTTTTCTTGAACAGCTTAACTTTTGCCCAGCCTCAGAAATAACTGTGCATTTTTTTAAGGTCCTGATGAGCTGTAATGTTGCACTTGAAATAAATGTCTACCTCGAATGTTGTGACCCCACTCTTTTCTGTGGTGATTGCTATTAAAATATCAGTGCTTGGTAGTGACAATTGCATTTGTGTTAAAGTAGAGTGGACATGGTTGGATTATTGTGATTATCCTTCACTCTCACTATGAGCAAATATTGGCTTTTTACTGTGGGAGAGATTTAAGGCAGAGGTTAAAAAATGGCTATCATCATCAGTTAAATTTTTACAGTTTTACATGTAATGTTATGAGAAAGCAGCCTGTACTTCTAGTTGAGCCTGAATTTAAGAGAAAGTTGGTGAGTAATTGCCAAGTAGATTGATGGATCTGGTCTTTGGGGAGATGGCAAGGAAAGCATTGCTAACTGGGGCTGGAGTTTGCCACTTTTTCTTAGCTTTAGAAGATGTGTTCACAGAAAATGTGCAGGATTCTAAGGACAGAAGTAACCTTGTTCTCTTGAATGTCTTCATTTTCTGCTCTATACCATCTCATATTGCCTTGGAAGGCATTTGCTACTTTGACTGAGGAGGTTTGGTTCTCTGCTTCTTCAGGTTCTTTGTGAGAAGGAAGACCCAGGCTGCATCTGGTGACTCACAGACACATATAATAATGTAGTCTCCTCCTAATAAGGTATTTCCACAGGAAGCCTGACCACAAGGGAACATGAAGAGCAGGGAGCTATGGAGGGAACCCCTATTGTGTGGAGTCAAGTCTCAGCAGTTTACCATAGCCTTTCATCTTCTGCCTTAACCTTTCACACAAACTCACCCTGCTGCATATTGACAAGAAAAAGCTGGAATACATTCACCAGCAACACATCCTTGGAAGGCAATTTGTCCTTAGCAGTCAGCCTGCAAAAGCCGGTAGTCTTCCAGTGCTGTCTGGTCCTCCATTCTCTTGTCTAGTCACAGTGTCATTGGTACCACATTCTGCCCCATGCATGTGGTGCCACAGGAGAGCAGGTGTTCAGTTGGAGGCCTTGGAGAGATCACAGCTTCTATTTGGCACAAGGGTATGCTACCGTCACACGGCACCTGTGGTCCTGCAGGAACAGGTTTCTCCATAAACACAGAAATCAGCGAAAGTGGGGAGCTTTTGAGTATCAGACTGATCCTCACACAAGTACTTCTGTTCCGCTCATGTAGACATCTGGCATGATGGCTACCACTTGCAGGGAAACTGTTGTCAAGAAACCAATTACCTTAACCACCAAGCAACAACTGTCAGTCCCAGAAAAGATAAAGAGAGATTTTCCAGAACTGTCTTAGGTCAAGCTATTTGTCAGCCAAAGGTATGACATCCTACATTAGTGACATCTAACAGTACTGCTAGGTCTTAGCAGTGTGCCCGAGATGGCAACCCAGTTGCTCCAACAGTAACAAAAAGTGCTTCTGCAGAAATTGGACAGAGCTGTCTGAGAGCTGCCATTGCAAGGTGTGGTAAAACAGAGGGTTTTCTTCCATGATCAGCAATTAGGACAGCACCCTGTCCTCCACTGAGACCATAACAGAGAGGGCCTCAAGGGAATGTGTGATGAGCGTTAATTAAATCTTGCTGAAGGAAGGCTCATCTGAGAGGGTGAGAGAGTAACACGTTGAGATAATGCCTGCTCGCATGACCCCAGTGCTGCTCAGAGGTGCTTTGAACTTTGAACAAAGACCTGGCTTTGGATGCCGTGCATTTTTGTTTAGACAAATCAAACTTCTAGACATTGGAGGGTTTCGCTATATCAGTATCTACTTGAACCCACTGGGATATGGTAGAGAGAGACCATTCTTTGATGAATCAATTAAAATTAATTTTCCAATAGCCAAGCCAACTTCAGGCTCATTAAATGGGTAAATTCCTTGTTGGTCTGTATTTTCATCACATTTCTATATCACCATCACAATAGCATGGAAAGCTTAGGTACAGTTGATTCTTTTGAAGAAGAGAGCTGTTACTTTTTTCCCTCCCTAGATCATGGAGGTCTTCCTCAGAGAAGTGTGAATAGAGTTCTTCACTGTCACCTGCCAAAGTCTATTGGCAACAGCAAGGCAGCCTGTGAATGATGCAAGCTTAAACTGCCACCAATTAATGAACCAGAGTGGTGTGAAATGCCTGCAGAGATTTAAGGTGGATCAGAGCCAGATGTTCTCTGCCAGATGGCAACACAATGGGGAAAAGTTGTTGTGCACTATTTCCAAATACAAGCTTACAGATGTTGCTGTTATTTTTCTTACCTGAACACTGTATGATGACTGCACGTAAATATGCTGCATGAGACTGGGTTAGGCACTCACTCTTGGGAAAGAACTGGACCCAACCTGCCTACGAAATATGTTTCTTAAGCCTATCACTCAGAAGTAAGTGCTAGCTCCCTAGGCACAAGGAATGTGCTGGCATTTTTGCCCACAGCATGGAAGCTTAGTGAGAGCTCAGGTGTCATACCTATGAGCAAGGATTTCAAACCTCCCTTCCTGGCCCTCTGATCCCCAGAAGTTGGACAAGGTCCTATGTTCTCACCAAACACATTGGTAGTCAGAGTCAGGATGCTGTTAGGCAGACCACTGAAAGGGATGTGGAAGTGTAGCAGGGAAGGAGGTTTGAAGCAGGAAGCACAATATGAAGGTCCTGCATGCTGTTACTGACCTGAGTTCCAGTGACATTTGGGGAATCTGTTAATGTAGTCTCTGGGGTGGTGTCTCAGAACAAATTTGGACACCAGCTTGTAAAACTGCCAATGAAGTTCAAGCAGAGCCATCTGCTCCACTGCCTGAAACTCATTCCTCACCAGCTTTTTCTCTGCCTGGGAAGAGCTTCTCAACATGCCTGAAATGGCTTATAAAAGGGACAAGGGAACTAAGCAGCTACTAATTTTCTGAACGGACCACTATGAGGATAGGAGTCCCAGCTCTGCATCAGCAGAGAGGCACAGAAGGGATGAATGCTGCAAACAATGTGACAATGGAGTTACACGAGCCATTAATGCAAAAGTGAAGCTGGTCCAAAATGTTCTTACTTGGAAATGTCTCATCCTTTCACTTTCCAGGTAAAAAGGAGAGACGTTTGAAAATGCTAGTATGTGGGGTCTAGGGGCCTTTGCTTTAGAGAAGGCCATGGGTAGCTTTGCGGTCACTAGACAGAGACAGAATGGGCCTTTTTTTCTGGACTAAGAAGGCAAATGTCTTTTCTGATAGAATTTAGTTGACATGAGAAAGGAAAACATGCTTCAGCTCTAGTCAGCACTTCTAATATGCCCACAGTCAAGCCCTGAGCTTCCCATGCTTATGAAACACTTCTTCCCCTGGTGACTGCAAATCCCCCACTGCTCAGCAAACTGGAGCACTGGCAAGAGTGACTGACTGTTCAGAGACTCACGAACTGTAGAAAGAAGGATGAATATTTACCCGTTTTGCCTCTCCAGAGCAGCTCAAGGGTCCCTCAGGCTTGCCGATCAACTATTCCTTGTCCTATCATGTGCCACACCACTATTAGTGTGTGTTTGTGCCCTTTCTCACATATTTTGTTTTCATTTTAGTCATAAACCCTTGGTACACTCTTTGGATAGATCCAAGCCAGAGATGTACAAGCCAGGACAGGCAGCGTTTAAGAAGCCTTTTGCAGTGGTCAGTGGAGAAGTGTGTTTTAGCACAGTAACTCACTTTATGAGTGTAATGCTCTCTCTCTTTTCTGGTGTCTTGACCAGACCATAGTGTTCTGGCACAGGAGATCTGCCAGGAAGCAGGACCCTACTGTCAAGCATGTGCTTTTTCCCTGACAGCAGTGGGTACCATATCCGAGACCCTGGATGAAGCCCATCCTGCTTCCATGGGGGATCCAGTCTTAATAAGAGAATTCCAGTCACCTGACTGACAGTGATTACTACCAGCCACAGGACTATGGGACATGACTCACAATGAACTCCGCATGTGTTCAGCCCTAAACATTGCTTTCCATGGTGACTACAACCTCTCCTGAGCCCTCACTCAGAGCTACTAGTGGGAGAGTGCAGGAAGAGGACTTTCAAAATTTTGGCTCTTCATTAATCTCTTACATTATTTATTACTACCTAAGGTCTTAAGAAGTTTAACTATTTATGATGTTTGGTTTGGGTTTTTTTTGGTTTTTGTTTTGTTTTGGTTTGGTTTGGTTTGGGTTTCTTTTAAACAAGCCAAGAATTTTGTCTTTATTGCTTTTCTTGGAGGACCCTTGGTCTGAGGAGACTATGATAATCACAGGTGAGTAAAATATCAGAGTAAGTAGTCTTAGTTGAGAGAACTTCCTGACTTGGAAAAGCTCATGGTGAGATGCTTGACATTCTACTTCTGCTGAGGGTTAATTTAACACCCATGCTACATCCCCTGAATGCCTTTAGTGAGGCAGGACTGTCTTGTCTCAGCACCTGAGAAAGGAAATGAGGGTAAAAAGGAATTTTTTGAGTGGAAAACACTTACAGTCCCTGAGAAACAAAAAATAACATTAAGTGAATAATGACCACTCTATGGACAGCTTTAAAGAGGCTTAGATCAGTTCAACAGGGAAAAAAATCAACAGCAGATAAGTTTTCCCTTGATGAACATTTAATTGTAGTGAACTGACTATGCAGTCCCATTTGCTAAGCTGCTTATGAAGCACAGTCAGCTGTTTAAGGGGGCACTGCATGTGTTCCACTTACATAAATATATAGCAGACTTTACAGTAAGTAAATAAATTTTCATCTGAAAAATAAATGCATTTAAATATATCCTAGGCTGGTCTAATTAATTTTAGTTCATGTCATAGCCTACAGTAACATTTGGTAACTCACATCTTTTTCATTTGTTTCATCTCATCATTCCCAAGAGTTTTTCTGACACACATTCCTTGGATATTGTTGACATGTGAGTTGCGAGAGTCCTCAGAGAAGGCTGCTTATGTAAAGGACAGTGTGTCTCACTGGGACATCTCCAAGAGGGGTCAGTGTCATTATCCTTACTTCACCAGTCGGGGAAAACCAGGAGCTCTGTAGCTCCACCTTCTTCTTAAGCAAGTGAACTAGCGTCTAATAACTGGGCAATGTTCTCCCTTGTGCTTTGCATGGGGCTGGCTCCCACAGCACGTTCTTGTGCATGACGTAGTGTTCTTGCTGAACTATCACTCACCTCAGTGAATAAGAGAACTTATGTAGATGTCAGCCTAGGAAATTTCCACTCAGATGTTCTACTCACATTTTTCTCTCCCTGAATGTAGTGCTGTGTTGAGCTGACCTAAAAAACCCATGAGCAACCACCATCTGCCACCCTGTGATTTTAACTGTGTAGTGGACATTTTATTTTTCCTTTCTTTGTCATAGCCTATTAAGCTAGTCTGGTTCACCTTCACACTAAAAATGGCTATAATCACACAGAGGATGAAGAATCTTTTCTTTTAAGGTAAAAACAAGAGATCATTAGGAGCTTCCTAATGCTATTCTGTACCATGATGAGAAAAACATCCCAACGCCTTGGATCTTATGCCCATTTAGTACTTTGAAACCCAACTCTTTATTTAATCAAATAAATAAGAAGGGCTTTCAATCTGTAACTGAATTGTCTGCTAACATTTGGCAATAGATGTGCTGGAATAACTTCAAATATTACTTGGAAAGACATAATCGTTTCGGGTTTTGTCCTCTAGTCTCCCAGATGAGTTTCAGTACCAAGCTACTTTTTCAGAGAGACTGTCTCAATGTATTTATTTGTAAATGCATTCACCTTAAAATATTCACATTTGTTCTGAGATTTGCCATATTTAATCTTAACAAAAAAAGAGGATTCTGGTTGAGGGGTGAATATCTGATGAGCATCTGTTCAGCTGCTGATAAGATAGGGAAACCTGGAAAGGTGTCTCATTTTTAACAGTTTAAAAGCTAGCTGCTAGATATTGGATTCACATGCAGAAAATACACAGTTTACCAGGTTATGAAAATGGAATAGCAAAGAAAGACTCCCACCTCAATCACACATGGGCTTCAGGCTCATGGCTTACATAACCAAATTTGAAGTAGTTGTACACAAAATTTGGCTATTTTCAGCACCAATAAAGACAAAATTGAAACAATATGAAGTCTTAATACCTTAATTCCATTTCAGTACACATTCTCGCTTCTTATGCAGATGGGCCTTTGCTTGGGTTTGATTTCTTCTTTGACCAGTAGCTGACAGATTGGAAAGATGCTGATCCATTTTGGGTAAATCTTTAAATATTATTTTAATAAAAATGAAATAGAACTGAACTACATTTAGTCAGATGGTTGTTGCTTGCCGTGGTCTAAACCTCTCACAGCCCAGCTGAAGTGTTCACCTCATAAGTTTTAAAGAAGCCCTTTTCTGTCTCAAATCACCTCCAGCTGTTGCCGCTTTAGCTTGCCAAATACACTGCTCTATCTGACTCTTCAGTCTTTGTCTTTCTCAGTTGTGCTTTCAGCACCTATCTCAAACCATCTGTGAGATCACCAGTCAGGCTAAGGCAGAGCAATCTTGAACAGGGAATATTCCCACGCAGTTGCAATCTTGTTTCTCCTGAAGAGAATAGGGACAGTTGGAGGGGAAGAATTAAAAATCTTGGTTGAGATTTTTTGACTGGGGGCAATTGATGCTGGCCACAAACGCCTGGGATCACAACGCAAAGGGTAGTGTGACAGCATTTGCCGGTGGCCTTCATTCAAGTCCCATTTTCAAAGAAAGCTTTATGAGGCCTACGTTGTCCATGGTACTTCAGGAAGAAAACGAAATTAAGACTAAAATCTACTTACCCAGGACAACCAGTGGTGGGTATCACTGCACCCAGGTTTTCATTTAGGAGTTTAATATCTGCTACAAGCTTATTCTGTGCCTCCATTTCTGTCAGTGAAGACTGAGAACTTGCAGTAGGGCTAATCATTGCATCCCAGGACCAGTGTCTGAGTAGATCACTAATGTACCTCTGTAAGTGGAATGATTTTTCATCTTTTTCTAAAATGATGCAATGTTTTTATACTGAATGTAACAACCACTGATTTGTCCCTGAGCAAGTAAAATGAGGCTTAGCTGTGTGCAGCTTGCCATCCAAAGAATTTTGTATATATTACAAATTCTGGATCCAGAGATAATTTTAATGTCATTGGAAATCAGCTTTTTACCTTTTTTGTTTTAAGTTCCAAACGTATTCTCACTAAACCATAATTATATGCCAGTGTTTATTTCAAAGAAATATTGTTCTGCTCTTCCTAAAAGTAATTCCTAATAGCAAAACTTATTTAAAATTTCATAATCACCTGTAGATGCCTCATCAGTTTTTTTGACAAATGAAAAAATGAACACATCCATACAAACATTATCCATGTTTCTCATCAATTCTGCTACTATTCTATTTGTATATCAGCATCCATACTTTGAATTCCAAGTGGAGCCTGGTAGGAATTTCACAGGAAAGCATTGCAAAAAATGTATGAAATCACTGGGGTTTTTATTGGCTGTGATTCCATTTTAAAAGAACATCATACCATTTACCCACATCATGCAGGAAAAAGTAGCAGGCAAATAACAAATGAAATTCACATTCACAAAGTCTCTACTTTAAATCATCTTCTACTTGCTTAGAGAGTACTGCATGCATCTGAAAGAAAGCTGGGGAGCATTTGTACTAGAAAATGCATGGCTAAGTTGAATTTTGCTCTGTGCGTGAGGGAGAGAGAGAGAGAGAAAACAAGCAATTTTTAATGACAGTACTAAAACATTTTACTAACTCAGTGCATGAAGAAACACTTGTCTTGATAACATATATTCAGAACAGATACAGACAACTTTCAGATACATAAGACATTACGTTGAGGTCACAACAACTAATTTCTAACAATGCTTATTCTAGCACAGTAAGCTTGCCAAAAAGATGTATTCAGCAGCATTGGTATGGTCTTTCTTGGCAAAGGAGAGGGTCTGGGAGGGACCTAAGCCAATGCATGGTACTAGAAACACAGACAGAGGAACTCCGAAGTGATTTAGCACATGACCTTATATTTTGTTTTATTTATTTTAAACACGAGTAGCATTCATAATTAATATTGCAGTCTGATTTCATATGGCTTTCTCTAAATGTGACTTCACAAGATCAATAGCAAACTAAATCATTTACCCTCCAAATGTGGAGGCTCTTTGACTTCTTTTTTTTTTTTAATTAACCAGTAAGGTCTTGGAGCTGTGAAGGAAAATGGCTGCAGTGTCTAGCCACCAACCTGTGTAAATAAAAACTAGTAAAAAAACCAAAAGACCTCATTTACCTGAGATTGAACAGACCAGTGATGCAAATAAAACAGTGGCATGGAAAGACAAAGAGATTCAGAATCCAAACAATGAACCATGCTTCTCTTTGGTCTTGTTTCAGTGCTTCAACATCTGCTTGAGTGCTGAGGGGGAAAGTGTCTGAGACAATGCTCCTCACGACCGTACATGAGCCAAAGGTGTCTGTGTCCCAGGACATCAGTTCAGAGTGGGAAGGGAAATGGATGGGCAGAAGGGAAGGGAGCGTGCCTGCTCTCAAGTCGGTTCAGCATAGCTTAGGCACTTTGGGGACATGCAATGACCTGAGGGGAGGTCCAGAACTCATGCAGGGTGCCAAAACTTGTGAGGCAAAACCAAGCAAAACCTGTCCAGTACCTGCGGTAGATCTTCTGTCATGTTTCTGTATTGAAAGAAAAGGAAAATTAAGATGGGAACTAGTAGTTCACACCTGGCTGAACTCTCTGCTGTCCACGGAGAAAGGTCTGCTGTGGGTGTGGAGAGCTGAGGTCCAGAAGTGATGACATGGCTGCCCTGGGGAGCTCCCACAATGAAAAAGACCCAGCCAACATTATCTAATAAAGCACCTTCCCTTTCCCTCCTTCTTAGTGAGCCTGGCATGAGGCCTAACAAACTCAGCATAGAGTTCTTATGGCCCTCTTCAGGGTTCACAGAGCTCAGGAGCTCAGCTCACAAAAGGAGTATTTTTAATGCCCTGTGCTCATGGATAGCACTACCCGCTTAGGAAATTTGATCACAGATCACAGAAGATCCTGACTTAAACCAGTCATTCAATGGCACAGCTGCTGAGGCACAGTTAGAAAAAATAAGACCAAACACTGCTCCCTTCTTTCTCTGTTCCTTTTCTTCTCCCTTTTCCTCATTTCTATATGTATGTGCACACACATGCACATCAACCTGCCAGGGAAACTCTGAAAACAAACAAGCAAACAATTGGCAGTACCCTTCTGCAAGGAGGACACCAGGCAAAAAATTCTGATTCTATGATGTCAGGAACAGTATTTGTCTGTGTGGGGAAATGAGTCCATGATGGGGGCTAGGGAAAGGTAAACAAGTGGTAGACAAAGGCCAAAAGCAAAGCGGAATGAGCTCATCCTCTTTATTTGTCTGTTTATATGCAGAGTTCTCTAGCACAAGGCCACAGGAAAACATGAAATAATGTTTTCCTTTTAGCAGGACCACATTTCTGCTGGTTCGCAGAAAGGGATGCAGGCCACAGACACTAGTCAGAGCATTTCAAAAGTATTGATGTCGGAGTGTCAGTGTGATCTGGGCTGGAAGATTTCACCACCAAGGAGTGGCTAAAGCAGAGTCAGACTCTGTCTTTTAGCTTTCAAGGGTATTGGACTTAGTTTCTTCTGTGGAAGAGCATCAAAACCAGCTGCTGCCTTTGAGACAGAATGAGAGTTTCAATTCTTCAAGGTGTATTTAAATAGGCTCAAATTACTAGTTGCTGAATTTGCATGGGGTGAGCAGGCCACTCTGCCTAGAAAATGGTAAATTGCCCACCACTGCTATGCTTTACCCAAGCATTGATTCAGAGATAAAGAGTGCTCTAGGTCATTAAATTCTTAGAGGGGAGACACTTACCTTGCTTTAAATGAAAGTTAGGGCAAAAAAAACCACTGACATTATCTCAAAGAATAAAACCTGCCTATCTGAAAGAATAAAACTTGCCTTCTCCTTCCTCTCAGAATCCCTTGGCAGCTCGTACTTGAATGAACATGTCTTGTTTACAGAGACAGCCTGAAATAAGTGGCATCTTTATCAGCTGATTCTGACTTGTAGATCTGTCAAACTTCCTCAGCCTTGGACTCAGTAGAAACTTACGGTTGAAGTTATTTGTGAAGAAGCAAGGATTCTCATACCAGAATAAAATTGGTGAGGAGGGCAAAATAAATATATTTCTTCTCTTTCATAATACTTTTTCCATATTATGAGACATGCTGCTAAAAGGCACAGAGTTCACAGCTCACTGCCTTAACCATGGTGCAGATTTCTTCTGCTTACCTGAAAGGATGGTAAATATCTTATAAAATTTCTTATTCAGGAAAGAACTAAGATATTTGCTCTCAGATGTAAGAGATATTAACACTAAGATATTAACTCAGTTCCACCAAACAAGTGCATTAGGGATGTTCCATTGAAGCAAAATGCTTAATATAGGTACATAATGAAGTGTCTGAGACTACTTTCATTTTCGTTGTCAGTACAAAGCGTGTATTTGCTTCCAAATCTTTTCCATGTACTTAGGAAACATCTTTTGTTCCCATGACAGGGATAATCAATGCTAGTTCTGCCACATAAATCCTGGTTCTCTTACAAAACTGAAACTGAGATGGCATGATGCTCTCACAGCAGCACTACAGAGACCTAGCCAAATGCAAAAACTCCAGGATCAGCTCTTCAGATGACAAGCCAGACACCTGATCATGGGGGTCTGTGTTCAAAATAAGTCTGTCTGTGTATGTGAGTATGTACTAGCAAGTCAAGATGTCCAGTGGAATTTGGCTGATCTTATTCAGTTACTCAATACCTACAGTGCTGTATTGAGGAGCCCTCTGTGCCTGGGAAAGGCAACAAAGATAATGGTGAGAGAGAGATTTCGTCCCACCCTACTAGCATCAAGAGATGTCACACACTGTTATAACATTGATTGGCTTCTGCACAGCACTGGAGAAGCAACCTCAACTTATGCCTTTATAGCAGGTAGAAAGTGAAACCTGGAGAAGCTGGGTGAGGCAGAAAAATTACTGACCTCCCTAAGGCAATGCAGTAATTTAGCATGACATGTAGCAGGCATACAGGATTTCTGGATCTCCAGGGCCATGGCTAACATTCTGGCCACCACACTCTCTCACACACTGCAGGAATGTGTGGGCAGGACACAGAAGCAATAACATACTGGAAACCAAATGTCCATCCTGCAAGCACTGATGGGAATGGGTCAGTTGAACATGGCACTGGGCAGAAAGAGAAAGGTTAGTTAACCAGGGCGGTCTATGTACTTGGTCACTGGCTTCAAAGAGGTTGGGGAGGTCCTCTATCAGAGCACCATGCACTCTCCTGTGGTTCCAGCTGTCTGTATGGCAACTGACCAAATCTGCACTTTCAAGTTAAGTGTATGGCTAATTCCCAAAGTAACATGAATCTTGCTTAGATTCTGAAGCATTTAACTTCTACCAGCATCTGAGGGCAGATGACTCACCTGTCCACAGTTCTGAATTATGTCAGCTGTGTAAGTTATGCATGATGTACCTTCCAAATGATCTCTTACTTATGCCAGTGATGGCATTAAAACACAAAAACTCTGCTTCCATGGGAGAACTGAGATATCCCTTCCAAGGGCAGATGTGCTCAACAACAAATAGCTAGTGTGAGCCAATCAACAAGAACATTAATAATAAAAAATAATAATTATCAATAATAATAAAAAAAGAATTAAAATTAAAGAGGCTACTGTTCACACTTAGTGAACACTCCTTCCTGCTTTGGATGGAAACGCACATGAGGTTGTTCCTTTTCTATGCTTAATGTACAGTTGCCTTATTTAACATACATAGTACTATGGCTTATAATAAAAGTTGTGTAGTCTGCAGCTTTTTAATCTTTACATCCATTCAGAGGCATCTACTGGAAGTGACTATGTACAAAAAAGGAATGGAGTCGGGGTGGAGGGAAGGGAGAGAGTCAGAAGGGAATGGGAAGCGCAGGGAATCCTAGTGAGCAGTAGAGGGCAAAGGTGGGGAGGGCTGCATGGTGGATGGCAAGATTGTAAATCCCCATTGGGCAAAAGAGAAATCCTTTGCAGTACTGTTCATGCCCATCTAACAGTCTGCAGCTACTACTTCTTGAACATGTCCTGCAGGGGCCCTGGTAGGTATTTGATGACTGTGTCTAGAATGCTCTCTTCTTCCTCTTCCTCCTCATCCCCACAGCCAGGAGGGATCGCCTTCTTGGGGCGTGTCAGACTCCCTTCAGCATTAGCTTCCAGTGCGGCCTGGGCCTCTGCTTCCTTTTCTTCCTTCTTCTTTATCCCATACTGCAGGGGAGAGATAACACATTGTCAGACACTCACTGAACAGGATGACTGATGAAGCCAGCCATCACACATGGGGCCTCATTATCTACAGTATCAACATCACTGTTAATATTCTGATTTTGCTCTTTTATGAGGACACCCAAATTATCAATCCTAACAACTCCCCTCTAAGTACAGCCCCGTAGATGGATAGCTCTCACAAGACAGATCACTCAGAAACAATCTGGGACTTTACAAGCTCTGTGTAAGTAAAGTTTTGGGTGGTATCCTACTGGTGTTGATCCTCTTTTCTGTTTAACAAGTCTGATGCTCAAGTCCATCATCCACAATGATTTTCGAATTCTATTTGCACCATTTTATAGTAAAGGTTTATGGATGTGGCAAAAATTCAGGAAAAAAAATAAATTATCAACAAAAGAAAGCAAATGGGACAGGACAGACAGGCAGTTTGCAGTGAAAAATGACAGTTTTAGATATTCTCTTATGGGAGATATCCTACACAATCTCATCCCTGTTCTCTTGGTATAAGCGGGACAGAAAGACACTTCAGTGAAAATAAATGTTTATGAGAAACTCTGTATTTTCACACTGAACCCTGCACTTCTGGTAGTAAAGTTGACTCATACTGTTTGAATAGAAACATCCTTTAGCCTGTGAGTAGAATGAATACCTGAAATTTGCTACTCCCCTTAAGAATTAAAGGCACACCACTAAGACTTTATGTGAGAAACCAGAATCTCACTTTATGATGTTATATTCAAAACACTAGATTTAAAAGAGGAGTAAAGATATGCCTGAGTGAATCAGACTTGGGAGAGAAGTGCTGTAGTACCTCAGCTCCTACAGTGGACTTTCTTTTCAACGGCTAGTTTGAAGGAATGCCCAACAATTTCTGCACCAACCAATACTCATCACTCAGCATTCATACTTTTCAGTAATTCTCAGGTTTTCCTGTTATTTCCATAAGTGTTTGCACAGGAATTCTGGAGATTATCGTCATACATAATTTAAAAAAATCAGCTCACTGTCACATGCAAATCTACAGCAACAAGCATACCTGCAAGCTACCCTCTTTATTATAGAGTCACAGAATGGTTTGGGCTGGAAGGGACCTTTAAAGTTCATCTAGGCCAAATGCCCTGCAGTAAGCTGGGACATCTTCAACTAGATCAGGTTACTCAGAGACATGCCCTGTTTATTCAGGCAAATTCAAATTTCCCAGACTGTTTCCACTATTTCTGTCAATAAATGGAGACTAAACTTTCTTGGTTTTGTGATCATCTATGCAAACTCAGGAGGCATCCTGTTTCTCAGTGCCCAGCTGTGCTTCAAAGAGGCCAACTGCACATTCCAAGGATGCTTCTGGACTCCAGGCTCAAAGAAAGCTCTCAGGGTCACAGGAACATTCTTCTGCTCAATTATTTTCCCTTCTAACCAGCCATCTTTATAGCTGCTTACACCTGCCTGCCTGTTCCTGCCCTATCAGCTCCTCATCCACCAGTGACCTCACAAGCACCTAGACAATTACTCACAATCATTTCACTCTGGCTACGTTAGGGAGGTATTTGACCTTTGTGAGGAAGAGGAAAGACATTCAGGTTTGCTGTAGCAGCTGTCAGCTTCAAAATTATTGCTCTTTCAAAGGCCATTCCTTTACTTATGCCTAAATTTTAATTAAAGCACCACATGGAATTAAGATTGCTCTCAGAACCATAAAGTAACTAACCTAAACTCATCCAAAGGCCAGCAAAACATTTTGCATGTATAAGCTTGAAAAGAACTTTGAAAAGAAAATTAGATATAATTTCAAAACCATCAAAGAGGGTAGTTGGTACAAAGTACTCAGCATTTTCTACTGTCAATGATATGTTACTGCTGAATAGATGTGAAGTAGATGCTCTTTTCATGACTTTCTCTTTTAGTTTTTTCCATTAAGGCTACACCAAATTGTTTACCAGTAAAGCAAAAAATGCATTGCTGCTGTCATGACTTTCCGATTTCAAAAGGCTCCTGGGTTTGACAAGAAACTCCTAACCATTTCTGAACAAACACAGTTATTTTCACTTTCTTTCTCCACCATCACTAAGATTTAGGATGACAGCCTGAAAGGTTGAAACTAGCAGCTTCGAACCCCCTTAGTTCTCTAAACCAATTCTTTCAAGCCAAAATGTTCATTAAGGACATCTGTCTTATGATTTTTAAAACTAGTGGACGCTGATCATGCCAGATTTCATGGGAGAGATGTTCAAGACAAATGACGTCTCCATTCATATCTGCAGCAAGGGAAGCATTTGAACAACTTGCAGTTACAGGGCTGAACACCACAAAGAAGATCCAATATAGGGCCAGCAACCACCACGTGGGGACTGACCCACACTGCTAAGCTGCAGACAACCTGCATGGCTGGCTGATACACTCCCTCTCGAGTCACAGGTAGGTGTCTCTATGTGATTTCCAGTGAAATTTATCTACACACTTTGCCTGTCTTTGCCAGCTAGAAAAGACCAGTAGTAGAGGCAACACAAATCATAGTATCACACAGGTCACCTGCATGCTTTCAAATCCTCCTCAAAACAAGTATCAGCTCATGGTGGGTTGATCCTCTAGCTCATGAACTTGTTAGAGACACCCAGGCCACAGGGTACTGTGGAGCAGAAACAACCACTCAGGCACTACTGTGTGCTAGGACAGACGAAAGCTCGAAGGTTATGTGAAGGAATTTGCACTGTACTTGTCAGCCTGTGCTGACACATTTCCTTAGGAGGCCTCTACTGATTGTCCTCACAGAATTGCGCAGTGTGGGACAGACCTTACTTCTTACAAGACATGGCCAATCTTATGGGGCAGCTGCAGAATGGGGCAATACATGTCCTGGAAAGAGATTTTTCACTGTAAAAGGGCATTAAGGCAAACCAGGCTCTAGTATTTCAGTTTACTGGCACAAATGCTAAGTACAGAAATTAATTTTTCTTGGTTCCTGCCCATAGTGATGCTACAACACGTAGAAACAAACCATTTCCCCCTAGGATATATATAACCCCCAAATACAAATTTATTTTGGGCGAAAGTATTCTTCTCTTGGAGAAAGATGACATTGTATCAAAAGCAATTTTTATAAGAAAGGATCAGTTTTGAGAATCCGCTGTTAAAATTTGAACTTGGTGGTACTTTGTAATGCTTTACAATACTCAAAATGTAATACTGTGATGATTCATAGGTGAATAAAATGGCATTTTTCAGGTTTGAAATTGTTTCAGTGGAAAACAAATTATAGAAAGGAAAGTCTTAATATGAGCAAAGTTTTAAAAAAGCATCTTAGCATCTTCATATGAAATCATTTACGTGAAGCAAAGAAATAATGAAAAAAAAATGACCAAACATAATGAATGTTTTAAGTGCACTGGCTTTTCTGAGGATAGGAAATACTGTGTTACCCCAAAAAAATTTGAAGGCTAAGAATAATTACTTCAGTTTTCAAGATCCAACCCCATAAAATTTAATATCAGATACTGCATTTGTATCATTATTTGCTTGGCCTTCACTCATGACACCATATAGTTAGTAACAGAATTATGGACCTAAACCAGCAAGATCCTGAAAGAATTTAAATATGTAAACCACCTTGCTACTCTAATCCTAAAGTCACTATTATACTGTCACATTAGGATTGTTTTCAATGGATCATATGTTGGTGAAATATTGCTGGCTGGAGTTCTCAGCCATCACATAGAAAAAGTTGGGAAAATATATCATGGTTTTGGTTTACCCCACGCCACCGACTGCATGTCAGGAAAACACCAGACTAAAAATTCTGCCATCAACTTCTTCCCCATCTCTTCCCTTCCCTATTCCTTCTGCTTTCCACAGGAAGTCAAAGTAAGTGCACGAATTAGAAATGCTCAAAATTCAGTCTAACTTTAATGAAGGTAAGGATGTTAAGGAATAGGGGAACTGTTGAGCCAAGGTCAACCTGTGGCTAAAATGTCAACCCACTACAAATATAGTTACCATTCCTTGTGACAAGTCAACCGTTGGTTGCTAAAAATGAACACATCTACCTAGCAAGTGTCTAGCATTCTAGATTGAATAAAGCAGTAACATCACAGTAAAGACACTTGTAGATGTAACTGCTTCTCTCTGGGTCAGTTGTGGAACTGACTCTGCAGGAAGGCAGCTGTAATCGAGGTCCACGTGAGTAGTTATTTTAGATCCGATTTAAGAACAGAAAGTGTTCTTAAATCCTATCCTTAAAGCCTATCTGCAGAAGCTAAGGAAATACAGAAGGAGTCAGGGGGTTGGAGCAATCCCAAGCACAAGTACAGGCTGGGCGGAGAATGTATTGAGAGCAGCCCCAAGGAGAAGGACTTGGGGGTACTGGTGGACGAGAAGCTGGGCATGAGCCAGCAGTGTGCGCTGGCAGCCCAGAAAGCCAACTGTGTTCTGGGCTGTATCCAGACAAGTGTGGCCAGCAGGTTGCGGGATGGGATTCTCCCCCTCTACTCCACTCGCCTGAGACCTAACCTGGAGTGCTGCATCCAGCTCTGGGGCCCCCGAGATAAGAAGGATATAGACCAATGGGAGTGAGTCCAGAGGAGGCCACAAAGATAACGACAGGGTTGGAGCACCTCTCCTGTGGGGACAGGCTGAGGGAGTTGGGCCTGTTCAGGCTGGAGAAGAGAAGGTTCCAGGGAGACCTTATAGCAGCCTTCCAGTACCTGTAAGGGGACTACAAGAAAAGCTGGGTGGGGACTTTTTACAAGGGCCTGTAGTGACAGGACGAGGGGTAATAGATTTAAATTGAAAGCCGGGAGATATATATTAGATATCAGGAAAAAGTTCTTTAAGGAGAGGGTGGTGAGGCACTGGGACAGGTTGCCCAGAGAAGCTGTGGATGCCCCATCCCTGGAAGTGCTCAAGGCCAGGCTGGATGAGGCTTTGAGCAACCTGATCTAGTGGAGGGTGTCCCTGCCCATGGCAGGGGGGTTGGAACTAGGTGATCTTTAAGGTCCCTTCCAACCCAAACCATTCTAAGATTCTATGATTATGCTACTAATATTTACCATGATTGTATGCTTCTAAGATTATTACAGTTGCTCATTGAGGTTATTATAGTTAGTCACATAATTGTATCTGCTATTGGCATGGTTGAACTATCATATTTTAAAGTCTCTGTAAATTATTAAATATCACTACATATATATTTCATATATCACAGATTCTTTCATCAATTGGTATTTTCACTGCACATTTTTCTGCCCTCCTAATACCTGGAGAAGTGCTCTTCGTACTACATACCTGTCCTGCAGCTCAGACCTGCAGTGTCAGCTGCTGGGAATGGAAAGGGGATAAACAAAGGCATGTTTCAGTGCTTGGAGCAGAGAAAGGAACCATGTTCTCCTGGCTAGCTTGGCGTGTTCACAACTCCGACTAACAAAAGGTTCAGCTGACTCTGGGGCATGTGTGAAGCCTATAGCAAGCAGCGGGATGCAAGTAAAGGTTGTTAACGTCTTGCTAGGATAAACCCATGTCAGTCTAGATAGTATGAATTTTATAATGGAACAGCATGTCCTAGGTCCTTTCTGGCCAGTGCTTTTCATGGCTGGTAGCAGCTGTCAACCAAATCTCCTTCACTGGGACTGCATCTGGGTGTCTGATATCTGAAGGTGTGTATACAGGAATCCTGAAACACAGCTATGCACCATGCATGGTGCTAGGAATTGTTCATGGCTGGTTGTTTTCACTGTGACCAACTGCCAACATTGTTGTTCTTTCACTCAGGAAACACCTCTTACTCCCAAGGTGCTCTGAGAGCCTGAAATCATTCTTCTGTCTGCATCTCAAGAAATAATACTACGTATTAGCTAACACTGAGTTTTAGTGTCTAGGAAAAGGTCAGCATATGAATGACATTGGTTACATTTCTCTTCAGGGATTTTTTCTCATTTTTGTGGGGTTTTGCATAGCTGCAGGTGGTACTGAATCTATGTCTGAACAGATGCAGCAGATAGAACCACATCTGGAATTTCCGTTTTATTTACCAGCTAGGCTTCTAAAAGATACCAAGAGATTTCAATGTTTGTTCCTTATCTCCCTTCATATACAAATTAGGGGAAACTGTCTCTTCTTACACAGCCCTGTTTATTAAATTTCATTCATATCCCAACCAACAATACAATAAAAAAAGAACAAAGTTATCAGACAGACTTCAAAGGGTATGGCTAGAGAAGACACCGAGGGGGGCAACTTGCCCACTCTTTCACCTCAAGGGTTAACTTGACCTGAGCCAGTCTTCTTCTTAAGAGACCTCAGCTGGTGAAGAACTCTTATCTGCTCTGCAACTTAACTACTCTTTCCAATTAAAATATTTCCCCTTATGTGTAAGCTTCTGAAATGCCTTTAAAAAAAAAAAAATCTGGAAAAACGAAAAGACACAGCTACTGCAAAAAAAATATTTCATCTGTACTTTTGGGAATAATTTGTTATGTGTGCTAAGTTATTATTTCTCTTCCATTACCAATGAGAACACCTGCCCAACTGATATCTTCCCTCACATCCATATTTGGTTTCTGTGGGGGGTTTTGGAAGCACAGGAAGGTCCACAGGGACAGCTCTTGTGAGAATTTTTGAGAGAAGCTCCCCTGCTCCAAGTCAGAACCTGCCTCTGGCCATGGCCGAGGCAGTCAGCACCTCTGAGAATGAACATGTTTAAGAGGGGAAAACACAAAAAGAAGTAGCCACAGAAGCGGAGTGGAGAAGGAGTTGGAGGGAATCAGCGTAGGGAGAGGAGTGGGGTGTGGGACAGACAACCATGCAGACACCTAGGTCAGTGCAGTAAGGTAGGCCAGGGCAGAGGTTCCCCTCGGTCCCTGGTGAGAGGAGAGGTTGTGCCCCTGCAGCCATGGAGGGTCATGGGGGCACAGAGACTCCTCTGAAGCCCGGGGAGGACCCCATGCCGGAGCAGGCAGCTGTGTCTGATCCCGGGACTCTGTGGTAAGCCCATGCTGAAAGCAGTCTGCTCTTGAAGGACTGTACCCCATGGAAGGGACGCACGCTAAAGCAGTGAGTGAAGAACTGCAGCCCGTGGGAAGGACTAATGCCAGAGAAGTTCATGAAAGACTGTATCCCATGGGAGGGACTCCCTACTGGAGTAGGGGAAGGATGTGAGAAGTCCCCTGCCTGAGAAGGAAGGAGCAGCAGAGACAACGTGTGATGGACTGACTGGGAAACCCCCATCCCCTGTCCCCCTTTGCCGCAAGGGAGTGGAAAGGATTTTAAGATTATTTTTTTTTTCTTATTTCGTTAATCTGATTTTGATTGGTAACTCATGAAATAGATTTTCTTTTCTTCCCCAAATCGAATCTGTTTTGCCCATGACCATAATGAGTGAGTGAACTCTCCATGTCCTTGCCTGATGCCACAAACTTTTCCTTGTATTTTGTCCTCTACATTGCACCAGGAGGGGCAAGAAGTGAGCAATCAACTGCCCAGTCTTTTATACCCAGCTGGGCCTAAACCACAACACCATCATTACCTCATGAAACCTTCTCCCAGGACTGCACATAGGACTGAAACAAATTGAGAGTAATGGGTAGAGTTTAGCACTCACCTGGATTACAGAAAAATACTCCAGGTGTATTTTATTTATACAAGCTGAAGAATTTCTACACGATTTCTTTCGTCTCCCTGCAAGTGGACAGGCTGCTGAGCCTGGCTTTGGCTTTAGTTTTCAGGTGAATATGGGGCAGTTTTCAGTCAGAGGCTTAGGAAAGTATCTGCCATTGTGGTGGACTGGGGTGTGGTTTTGTCTTTTTAGTGATGCTACAGCACTGCTCACAGATCTTCCTGCAGCAGAGTGCTGCTGCGTTTTTATGTGCAAGGGAAAGAGCGTATTCTTCTTCCCCTACATCTGTTCCCCCCGAGGCGCTGAGCTGTGGATGTTGCAGAATAAGAGAAAGGTTTTCCTACAGGAGATGACAGTTCTGAAACCCAGCGCCCTGAGCACTCTGTTCTCAGCACACAGACCTGCCTTGATGTGGTTCTGGCCCGGTAATGTGCACTGGCTCTTCTTCCACCTCAACATTAGGGATCTCTTGAATTCATTTGTGTGTGAACTTTGGCCATTTTTTGTTTGATTGGTTTTGTTGGTCTACTTGTCTTTCTGATACTTCATTTATCCCTGGCTTGATGTCCAAGGAGCTGCTATGGAGAAGGGGAGAGGATTAGTCTCCAGAAGACTTCTGAGGAAGCCCTTTAGCACATGTGAAAGGAGGACACTATCTCTGTCCCTCAATTTATCCATTTAAATATAATCTGTGCCATGGCAATGTTAGAATTACCCAGACTGTCTCAGGCAGCTAAGCCATGCTCACCCTGGATAATCTCTGTGCTTTGTGAAGAGTAGATAACAATCACAGCCTGCCACATAGGGAAGCCTGGAACTTTCTAACTGTGGTAGGGAATGAAAGGTAAGAGAGAGTGCTGGGTGTCTCAGTCCCTGACAGTCCCTGAGGGCAGAGATGGGGGGAAAGCGTGTCTGAGTGTTCTTATCTCCACGTGCTGCTGCATAGCTTGTTGACCAGGACTCTGTTGCTGTGTTAGTGGAAGAGGGTTGATTAATAATGGAAAAGAACAGGGTAAAGTCTGGAAACTGCAGTCCTAAATTATGTTGTTCAATTGCATGTGAGCCAAACAGAAGCACAACTCAGAAGAGGGATGGCAGACAGAAAAGAGGACAATACAGCTTTGGGAAGGAGGTACTTAAGATGCAACAGCAGAGCTATGGATATATGAGCAGTTTCTG
The DNA here is from genome assembly GCA_027574665.1 of Rhynochetos jubatus. Lineage (NCBI taxonomy): Eukaryota > Metazoa > Chordata > Aves > Eurypygiformes > Rhynochetidae > Rhynochetos > Rhynochetos jubatus. The sequence goes on along the minus strand of CM050690.1, from coordinate 68,581,644 downwards.
TTTCATGCTTTGTCTCTTCTGGAACAGACCGTCCTAAGCCATGTCCTTGGGGGCTACCAGAGTTTTTCAGCGAGCTTTCCCGCAGAGATTATGTGTAGACATGGTTTCTGTTCTTTACCTCATTCAAGGCACCACCTCACCACCAGTTCCCTGTAGCTGCACGTGCCTTGCTACTCTCTGATAGCTCAGACTTTCATCTCTGTCAAAATCACAGCAGGTCTTCATTCATTACCTATCTTGGTTCATGTCTTACAGTATGTATTTCAGTCCTATCCCCTCTTTCGCTCAGAGGGCTCCCATGGCAGGTACACAGAGACCTGCAGTTTTCAACTTGCACCACAGGCACAGAGCAGATGAAGATGTGGATTTCAAAGGTCTCATCTGATCTTCATCTGCCTCTCATCAGCATCTTCTTCTGGTGACACTGAGGGAAACTGATGGTCACTTCCTTCTCCCTCATGGCAACATCACTGCTCGAGAACCACATTCCTGTTTTCCATTCTGATTAGCTGTGGGATTGCAATACATGCCTGTAAGAATACCCATTGCTCCCAGCATCCAAAACCAGTGCTGCCCAGATAACAGATATGAAAGTTGATTTTCTGCTGTCCCACAATGGAGACAGCGGTGGATAAAACACTGCTCTCCTAAGCAGATCTGATCTGTACTCAACAAGCCTTGCTGCTTCACCTTAATTGGAAGCAAGATCATACCTGTCCAATCCTTTCTGTTTGTGCAGCTGTAAGTGAAAAACAGATCTACATCTGGTTTCTGGTTGTAGAGGACACCGTGAATTTGCTGCAAACTCAGACCAAGGGGAATCTTTCCACTGGTCTCAATGGAAGTAAGACAGAACATAAATAGCTAAGAGAGAAAAATGGAAAACATGTTTTGGCTTGATGGATGCTGACTCTGTGCTGAACCAAACTGGTCATCCTGCTCATTGCTCAACTGCATGGACTGTGCTAGGTCATCCCAGTCAAAATGCTTCTTTCCCATTACTACATTCAGATGGTGAAAACCACAATTTGTGAAAAAATTTACTCCTTGCTGGGAGGCAAGAGTCCATGAGAAAGAACAGACATAGGTATCACACATGATTTTTTTCAGAATACTCGGCAGAAAACACGTTTTCTTTTCTCTGTGTTTGCAAATATGTTAATTTGCTTCCACTTGCGTATGCATCATCCATATTAAAACAATGCCTTTCTGCATAATGGTCAGCCTCAGTGAGAGGAAATGAGAATTAGAAAGTTTCAGGAGTGGAGGTAATTAAATTACTGCTGAATAGCAAAGACTTCCATCTTGTAATCAGAGAAGAAATCTCCAGAGTAAGAAGAGTATCTGACTCATGAATAAGAGCATAAGATCAGAGGCTCCAAAATATTGATTTTAGGTACCTGGAGGGCTGACTGTCATCACCACACTGACTCATGACCACAGGGCTCAAGATAAGTACTGTACATATCGTATTCCTAAGCCTGTTAGGTCACTTGGAAAAATGTCTCCCCCAGAACTCAACCTGGAGCATCAGTTAGGAAAATCTGGGTCAATTATATTCTTCAAAGCAGCTGAGACAGGATAAGAAGAAAAAAAAAAAGTTACATATTCCACACTAACAATTACAGTTTAGTTGCTTATATGTTACAGTGAAATTTTAGTTTTGCTCCATGATAACCAAGATGAGGTCAAGCTGCAAAAGGTTCCCGTGAGAACAGAGGCATCTCCAGTGATGCAGAGCAGGTGTGCTCCTAGCCAAAGCGGGATAAGATTTCTTGCATTTCCAACGTATGCATTTAGTTTTTTTGCAAGAAAAACTTCTCAGAAGCCAATGGCAGGGACCCTGGAAATGCAAAAATTCAGTTGCTTGTATAAGCTGAGAAAAATGTATGTTAGGGCTATCTATCTACCAGAATAAATAAAACCATAGGATACATCTGTGTTTATGTGTGAACTCTGCAAGATCAGAACATGGGGTATAAGCTGCTGCTTCTCTTTCCTGCTTCCTGCCATTTTTTGCTTTGTCAAATGAAAGCCTTCCTTTTATTACAAGGCTGGTAAAATTAATTCCCCCAGGATGCTGCAGTAGTTTAGATTAGATAAAGATACTTATTTTCCATAGCCTCTGTTTACTATATGTAAAAAGCTCTTTTTTCTTCTTCTTACTTAATTATTTTTATTCGTGCATGATTTAATCTTACTTTGCAAGCTCTAGTCCAGTCAGTGTAAGTCTAGGCCTGTGTTTCTACAAGAACCTAATACAAGTGCTCCAGTGGATGAGGAGTGGTTCACTGCAGGTTGAGTCGTCAGCTTTGTCTTACAGTGTAAAGCATGGTGAAGATGCAGATAACTGCCAAAAAAAAAAAATTGTATCCCAGGGGCATAGGGAACTCATTTACTGCTCCTGAGGCTTAGAAATTATTATCATCCTGCACTGCTAGGTTTGTGCTTTCTAGGTTCATCATTTCATTGCCTTATTGATCACAAGCACTTTGGCAGACTGGAGGTTAAAGCCAGCTGAAATTCAGAGGCAGAACCCTAAATGGCTGATTCATTTCAAGTTCAGCTTTCAGTAGATAAACTACATGAGCTCTCTGCATTTGATCTCTTTGCAAATCTCTGAGAGGCCACTAAAAGTAGAAGAAAGAAACCAAAACAGATTCTGAGTGCCAGTTTTGTTTCTAGCACGTTGCATTCATTTCTCTGTGCACATGTCAGTTCTTGGTATTATGAACTTTAGGTTGCCCTTGGCATTTTGTAGTACACTAAAAAGTGTTTTTGAGTATGTAGGAGTGTGTTACCAACAAAGAAAAGTGGCAGGTAACAGAGCTCATCACAGCAGGTCAAGAAGGAACTTGGAAATCATTCTGGAAGTGATACCATTGTATGTGATTAAAGTATGCTCCAGCTAAATTTATGTTACCTACGATTGTTCAGCTATGAGGGACAGTTGCATTCAATTGTATTCTTCTATTAGAAAGCAGATTTGAGGGAAATGAAAAAGATGAAATTCCATCTAAACAAAGACAACAGATTATAAATGTAGTTTAACTGTTACACAAGAAAAAAGAATCAGATTATTAGGAGTGATCTGATTAATAGTCACAGATATAAAAGAGGCACCCATATCACCACTGCTGAGAATCCTGGGACTAACCTGGAGGGAAAATAGTTCCCTAGACTGACATTTAGGGATGCATCTGCATTTTTTTCCTTGTTTTCTGTGTGACCTGTATGGGTGAGAATTAATTTCTTCTTGGTGGACAGAGAACTTAAGCTGAGATTTACCTTTCCAAAGGGGCTGCAGTGAGAGAGTCTGCTCTGAAACACAGTCATTGCTTATAATGATGCCACACTGAAATATAACAGGTTGCTTCCATGCCATTTTCATAACGTTATTCTGTCCCCAGTAAATCCCCTGGGGATGTTAGACAGGATGTTTGACAGGACAGTGAGCTACCTCAGACTTTTCACCAAGATTTTTTTTTTTATTAAGTAACCTACACCAATGTTATCAATGCTGACTTTGCTGACAGCACAAGACAATGTAATTCTGCAATAGTGAGAGCTCAGGAAAGATTAGTTAGGTGATTATCTTAGTGCTTGCTGTGACACTATTTAATTTTTGTCACCAAGTCCTTAGGGATTCTTCCGTGTGGAATAAATCCCGCCATACCCCATTGTGGCTCGATTCTAATTAGCACACCAACCCTGACAGTACATCTGTGGAAATCAACATATTGCCACAAGCTTAGAGGCAAGATTCAGTAAAATCAAAGGTCGTTAATCAATTAGTTTCAAACATTTGGCATACACTTCCCTTGAAGTACAAAAGTACTTCTCAATATCATTAGCCAGCAACAGAGAGAGTAACTCAGTAACATAAAAATGCTTTAAAAATGGGAAGAATACTTCTGACACACAAAAAGAGCAAGTAAGAAAGTATGAGTGCTTATTCACATGCTGTATCCCTTCACAGGGACATGAAAAAATGACAGGCAAGTCACCTTTCTCTAGTCTTTTTTGATCTGGCACACCAGCCTCTCCCTTTTGTAATTCAAGATAGTTTTCTTGCTCTCCAAGAGGCTGTGGAAGTAATGTCTGTAGTGGATGAAAGCTGTTAAGGGAGAACAACTAAAGATGAGGTGCATATTTCACGATTCTTCTAGATGGAATCAGCTGTTGACCTTTCCTCATACTTTATGTCGACTCACTGTGGTCAGAGAACAGATATTTAGCATCATCAGTAATGTATGAGCTGGGGCTGATCCCATGAAGCTCACAACTCACATCAAGCTAAGAGCTGTACAGCTAAAGGGAGAGATAAACTTTGTATAGAAGAGCTTTCTGAGCCTACTGGACATTTCCCAGAGGCATACCTTTGTTTTATAGCAACAGAAGAAAGGAGTTTCATCTCACTCCTACCAGCTTCTATTTAGTAAAGTACAGAAATGAGCCTTTCCAAGGGAGAACAGTTACCATAATAATTTTCAAAGGCTCTTGAACTCTTGGTTGTGACCTGCACTTTTTCTTGCCCTCTCCATCTAAGTAGACCTCACAGCAATTCAGATGGAAGGGAATGGAACCATTGAAATGTTAACCTCTCACTTGGTGGAGGCATTCGTCCTCCAGATAGTCAGAACAAGAGTCAAAAGCCCATTTTCTTTCTCTCTCTTGATCTGATTGGGTGCTTTTTTCTGAGACAGCCATAAATGGGAAAGCAGCAGTTCTAAGTACTCACTTATGGGTAAGTGATACCCAGCTACGCTCATGTTATCCTCTCCAAGCCAGGCAAACGAAGGCTGGATCTCTTTTTAAATTGTCTGAGCACTTTGGCATCATTAATGAGACTTCCAGTACTTTTGTATGGGTGGGAGAGGGAAGACGGCAGAGACACCTTACAAAAACACCGAAATTGGGCTTTAGATAATGTGAAGCGGCACGGAGTGTTGGAAGATAACACATCAGTAATGAGGCTGCACATGCCCGTGACCACACACATTAAAAGCATGCTCAGTTCATCATGCTGTTCCATGCCACCAACCACTATTTAGTACCTTCCCTTCATAAAATATCTGTGCAAATCTAATAGAGCCATGAACCAGTGTGAATGCTATCATTTCAGGAATTTCCATCTCTTCAGGCTTTTAATGAACAGTTATTCTTCAAAAAAAACAACTAAGAATGCACTTCACTGAAACACATATGAGCTTTTTTCGACCAGCTGGGGGGTTTTTTTGGCCAAAGACTCAGCACATGTGGATAAAGGCCCTAGCTATCCAAATTGCTGCTAAAACCTAGAAGCTTTTCACTTTTGCTTTTGCTGAGAAGCACAGGGAAAAGCCCTTTCAAATCTGTTTGCTGCCACAAAAGAAGTCCTGTTCTAGTGGAAGTATTTCTTTTACTAATAGTAGGGTACTTCAAAACTTACTAACATGTGAGCACACGCAGAAAAAAACTAGCAAAAACGCAGTGAGGAAAACAGAAACTCTGATACTGGTGGAAGGAATATCATTGCCTCTGAGAAGCACTAGAAAGAAAGAGCTCTCTGTGTGCAAGACAGAGAAACCATCACCCAATTCAGCCCAGCCTAAAGTCAGGCCAGGAGAAGCAAAAAGAACAAGTAGAAACGATGCTCTGTGTCCGAACTGGCTGGGTTGCAGGACTGAAAGGAGATGTTGTGTCACGTCCACTGATGGCCAGCTCCTGACACCATGTCAACAGGTCAAGGAAGTATATTGCCCTCTGATTACCTTTCAGATCTTGCTTAGCAGAGGCTGAGGTATATGTTTTGAGTTCTGGCACTGTTTGCTCTTGACTTGATGTGCATTGAGCATGGAAATCCCCCATCTGCAGGATTTCTGCCAAAGGGGCTTGTAGAGTGTGGGAGGATAAGAAGTTTGCACATTGGCAAAAAACTTGTGTGCAGATTTCAAAGCTAGGCAAAAGCTTCTAATTCTGGAGTTCTTCCAAGGACAGTGCATTTCCTTGCTGATAGAAAATTTCCCTCTTATCTATATACTCATACATTCTGGGCATCCTTACTGGTAACAGCTTTGCTGTCACCTCCCCAGTGTGGCAGATTCCTCAGCTCCAGTTCCTGCTCTTGTTTGATTTGGTTCTCTCTCCAGAAAGAAATCAGGCCCTCCCACAGGGATATCAGAAGAAAAGAGCAGAGTCCTTAGAGACTCTTGTTGTCTGAAGACAGAACAACTCACTGACAGAGTGACCATAGCTGGCTCTAAAAGCACCCACCTTCCTCTCTAGATTACCCATCAATATCCCATCACATACCTGCTTCCCAGCACACCACAGCAAGCCTGAGGACACTGTGTTCTCAGTAATGCTGTGTGGAAATGTTGTTTATCTGGCTTTTCAGGCTTGTGTTTAGAAAATGACTTTTCTGGGGTGCTAACTTCATCAGCCTTTGTCAGAGCAGGTGTGGAGCTCCCAAGAAAAAGTGTCAACTCGTGCTGGAGGAGGGACAGCAATGCTACAGACAATGGAAGCAGGAAGCCACTTTGTTTCAAAGAATTTAACTAGAAGACATTAACAATATTTATCCCACTTTGCCCTGTGGCTTCTGCTGGGATATCGTCTGGAAATCAATATTCAACATAAATGCAAAAACTCAAGACACTACAGCAGTTCCCTTCTGCACCATGTTTTAAAAATGCAGTGCATTTCTACAGCACGAAGGACAGAGACTGGAAAGCCACACGGTGTTGGGTTTGTGTCCAGGTGCTGGCAGCAGGGCTCTGCAGGCGTGGCTTCTGTGAGAAGAGGCCAGGGGCTGCCCTGTGCTGGGCACCACCAGTTCCAGCTCCAGAGAGAGACATGGAGTGCATACTGGTGCTTGGTTTAAGGCCATGATTAAGAGGAACTAAGCCAATTATTTAGCAAGATATTTTCCCATTTGGGGCACTGGTCCCCACAAAGAATGAATCTGGTAATAGCCATGAGCACCTTAGTTTGATAGCTACAAGTTAAGCATCTGTTTTGAGCCTTTCTAGTCTGTGGGAAGGATATACATAGTGGACAGCAATACATCCTGCCCAAGGGAAGGACCTAGGGCATCATCCTTTGAGGTATGTATTTCTCCCTATTGAGTACTGAGGAAGACCACCAGCTCAGGTGGAGGCAATGAACAGTCTGATAGCTAAAGGCTGATAAGGCAAACCCACTTCATGAACCTGGTTATCCCTAAAATGAGAGCAAAATATTCCCAGGGCTCTGTCCTTAGATGAATTTGCTTCCCTCTCACTCTGAACTCTGTAGATGCCCATTATGAAGTTCTGTAATTTTTTTTTAAATAGATACTTAATTACCTGCATTCTGATTGATTCACTAAAATTAGAAAGCAGCAAGGTTCCTCTTCCTTTTTCTTCCCCTCTCTCTCTCTCTCAACCTCCCTTCCCTTAGGCATAATCAATTCCTCCTGCAGAAATAGAAACAGCCTGGGAATAATTTGGGTTCTGCTAATGAAAGCTGGCAATAGCTGTGAGATTCACCGTAGCATGTCCCAACTAGTTCCAATGTGTATTATGTCACACACTATCATTTCACAGCTAACAACTAGAACAAAGAAAAAGAAAGTGTCTTTTAAAATGAAGCCAAACTAGCTTCATTTAGTGCTGATTGAATATACTTCTTGGCTTGCTTACACCTGGATTCAATTTAGATACAGTTTCAGGATAGTCTTCCTGCACTTCTGATTTCCTTACAACAAGGCTTTCTGCGTACTACATCTTAGGTCTTTTTAAATGTGGTGTCTATCCCTCTGAAGAACCAAAGACCAGCTTCACTAGGTCCTGTTCTTGCCCTCTTTGGGAAAAGGAAGATATGTCTTTGCTGACTAATATAAAAGACCTTCCACAGAGTTAATGGCTTTCCAGTCAGGATGATAACACTGACTACCTGCCCCTCTACTGAGAGATCATGCACAAATGGAGAGGAGGAAAAATGGAGTCAACAGTACTAACAGCCCAGACTTGCTCTCTTCTTTGTACGTAGTACAGATAAGTCACGGTATTGGGTTATAAGATTAAAAAAACCCCAAACCGCAACTAAATGAGTTGCAGTGGTACAGCAGAACTGTAATAAGGTGTTAAAGGGTCTGGTTAGCTGGCCAGAAGTTGCTGCTTTGAGAAGGATTGTAAGAATTAGGGTAGTATTAAGTGATCCTGCCTCTGGCATCAACTACTTTCAACCATCGCAGTTTAGGCATATCATGAAACCAAGCTTGCATATGGGGTGTCATGCAGCTCTTCTCCATGAATACATGTAATGTTTACTCTTTTTAATCCTGTTACATTTTTGCATTTCCCGTTCCATTAAAAGACTTCAGACATGATGCTTGAAAATGATGCAGCATGCATATAGAGCACTGCAACGCACCTGAACCTGTGACAAGGATTTCGTAACGCCTGCAAAGCCCTGTGTCACTCCTCCTCTGACACGTTGCTAGGGTGACTTGCCAAATCCCACCCTTACTGGGCATCTCCATGTGAATTTGTTGAGACGGATGCATCATACATTCTTATGAGTTTCCATGTTGTAGAATCACCCATTGAGTGCTCTTTCAACCACAGCGAGAAACTACAGTGTTAACTTCCAGAGAGCATTGAAGAGAGAGAGACAGTGAGTGTTGCGGGCGGACATGACCGTTCTTTAGTCCGAAGCAGTATTTCTTCACTAAAACAGTTGTTCAGACTCAGCAAAGTTTGAACCATGGAGGACATGCCTGATAAATGGCTTCTCTCATTCAAAGCTGTAATGCAGAGCTGGGACAGCATATGCTTAGAGGAACTTTTGTGCACGGTCTTCCCGTGCTGTGTGTTTTCAACTTTCAAGGATTTTTGAAAAAACAAATTACTCTCCAATATTTAGTTAAATTAGTTCTTTACAATCCCTCATTTGGCTTCTATGTCTCTTTTCAAGGCAACGCTGAAATGTGCTATGAATGCTTTTCCAGTGTGTGCATGTCGCGACTACTGGTAACTTACGATTGGCAAACAAATAGCTCAGTAACATGTCAGCTCTTTGTTATATTTGGGAAGCGTATAACCAAAGAATAAAAAAAATATTTTGACACTTTGTGAAATACATACCAGATAAATATAACATACTACCATGGTGGTGTTTATGATTGAGTTAAATGTTGTTGTCATAATGAGACTTCACTGAGCTTACTTAACACTGTCTGAAAATAAACGTCAGAGCTGACTTTCTAATTTTCCCTTCTGTGAATGAACCAGATGTACTTATTTCTAATTGCTATACTTACCCCTTTCTGAGTTAACCACATCCATGCCCTTTTCCAATTTACATTTTATTATCTTAAAGGCACTAGGACCATATTTTATTTATTACTTCATGCCCTCTAATCATAACAAAACCTTACATTTCTTAATATAAGATTGCATTTTCAACTGTGATTTCAAGATAACTTAATGCTTCTAAAAAGATCAATCCATTCCAATTAATAGTAATGAAAGTCACTGATTTCTCTAAGCAGGGGATCAGGCTTTGGACTGTCTTATTTCTTCATCTCAAGTCCATTAAATTGAATAAATTTTACAAATATGACTCTGCTAATCACTTCAGAGCATTTGAACAAGGCAGTCTGTTTTGACTAATCCGCCAGGCTCTAAAGTACACGAGTGCTTTGTTTTTCTCCACACCACATGAATAGTATCTCAATCTGATTTCTTCTTACAGTATTGGAAATCAGTGGGATTACCTTCTCCTACTGAAAAGCCATACTATTAAGCAGATAGAGAAATTCAAGGACCATGGATTTTATTCAGCTTTGCCACTAAATTGCTGTGTCATCCTGATGATGTCACCTAACTCATCTTGCCTTCTTGTTCTTTTTCTTGTCTCTGCTGTCCTGAGCTCTTTATGATCAGCAATCTAGACCTTATCTTGCACCACAAAAGTCAGTGGTAGCTTTGCTATCAGCTTTAACAAAAACTCAGAGGGCATGATAGTTTTTCTGTCTTGGAAGAAACTCTCCGTATTTGATTTTTTTATCTTGCACTGAAATTGTTCTTTATTAGAAAAAATCTAAAAAAAATGCAGCTGTACTACATGAAAATGAGCTCCAAACAGAGGTTGAATTGATCTGTTTTACCAAAATTAAACATTCCACTTACACTGGTCTTTTCACTCTCTCTCAGCAATGAGTCTTCATTTGAAGAGCTATTTCAGTATTAAAGAAAAATATTTCCTGAGATAGGGCTTTTTCATCAAGCAGAAACATTTGGTTCTTCTGTTACTAGATGAAATCTCTTTCAGATTAATGTATTTTCTTCAAAGGTCTTCAACATAAGTGTTTTCAGCAACATTTTCTTCTCTGACACTTGATTGATGGGACTTTCAGAGCTACCCACAGCACACATTCTTCTTGCTTAACAGTGACTTTCTTTCTTATCTAAAATTCTCCAGTGACCAAAACAGATACCCTTTAGGCAGTCTGCATAAATTTGTCTAAAATTCATCCTGCAGATGTCTGTTGCCCTGGGAGAGGGGAAGAATTCGATCCAGGGAGGTTGCAAACTTTTACTTCCCTCCCTCTCTTCACTCCTGCCAGGAAAGCGGAAAGAAAGCAACCTGAAATCTGTTCAGATTTCTGATAACCTAGTGATTCAGTTCTGGCAGTATCAATGGCTTAAGGGTAGCTAAGTGAAGTGGAGTCATTAGCAAGCAGAGCAGTGCTCCTAACCTAACATCTTCCAGTGTGCAATTGTTTCATTTTTGCCTTTAATTGTCTGAACGCAAAGCAATTTCCAACTCTAGGAAACATATTTTTATCATCAAATGCCTTTTTCCACTGTTAAAAAAAATAATAAGGTTCAACAATGCTTCTGAGTAAAGCTAAAATTTTTGAAATAATTGGACCAGCCTTTATTTCCATCACCAAACCACAGGCTTGATGGTTGAAACTAACTGCCCACAGCACTGTTATTGTCACATGATGAGTCACACGAGTTTTTCATGGGAAGTTATTTCTTGCTCTTAATCTAGGCTGCAGAAAAGGAAATAGATTTTCTGTTCTTTCCATACACAAATGTCTTTATCACCTTAACATTCACTAGGTCCAGCGCCAAAGACTAATAAATCACAAGACTTAGAAGCTACCTATTTGACAAGGATTGTAGTTGCAAAAGCCTTATCTATTTAATATGTATTTAAGACTACCAGTTCAGAAGTGATATCGTGCCAAGACTAAGAATGTCCTGTTACATTATGAACTAAATTTCTAACTGCACACAAGAACCAATTATGTCTTCCAACCTCAGGCTGTCATATGCAGGCTCACTGGTATTATCTGTATTTCTTTTTCTGATGTATCCATCTAACTGGTCCGGTCTCTAATGTCTACAGTATAAGTTATCTAAGTTTGCTCTTTTCATGTCAGAGCTGTTACCTAGCATCATCTTTGGTTGTGAATGACTTTTAAAAAATTTCATCTCATATGCATTGTTTGTGTCTCCTGCATACAGAAAAGAATTTGCAGCATCTTAAACAGTTGTACAGAATTAATTCAACAGCAGATCAACATTATTGGGAGCATTCTTTCTTGGTGCATTTTAACAAAATATTGTCATTTATTTGCTTTTTTTTTTTTTTTTGCCAGTTATAAAGTTCTACCTCTTCTCTTTTGAATTCCTTTATGAATTCCAGTACTTTTTACCATCTTGACTGTATTACTCTTCCAAAATTTTTTCCTTTCAGTGTGTTTTTCCATTTTTAATGCTGACTTCTGTTCCCTCCAAGACAATCAGGATTTTTTCCTATAATGTGGACATGCACCTGATAAAATTTCTTCAACACTCTCAGATACTAATAACGTTTTCCTGGTTAAATATGATCTGCTAGCTCATTTAGCCCATTATTGTTTTGAACTTTCTAAAGCCACCCGTCAGAAGTACCAAGTAGTTGTTATCTGCTTATTTAAACTTCGCTTTGCAAATATATTCAAGCCATGATCTGTTGCATCATCCATCCTTAAGTATTGAGCTTGATTCCTACTTATCTGTCAAGATGAGGTCTAATACAGAATTTCCCTGCAAAAGCAACAACTTGACCTAGGCAAAATGTTTCCAAGGATGCTTTTAGTACTGGCAGTAACAGCTATGCAGTGTGCTTCATTTCAGCTGAAGTCTCCCACGATAAAGATTTTTTTTCCTACACTTTCTAGGTAAGTATTTTACATCCCTGAAGAGCACAGAGCTGTGCTGCAATGTAATTAGCCATTTCAGACACCAAGTTACAGTCCACCTTGTATGTGAAACATGAGAGTATCAGTTCAGGAGTATTTGGATCTTTTGCATCAGAGCTGCCTCAGGAAGAACAGGTACCTCACCATGTCAGAGGATCGGTGGAGATACTCTGGATAAGTAGGGACAAAGCTGTTTGGCAGCACTGTTTTTACATTAGTTTATAAGCACTACTACTGTTTCTACACAGAGCACAAAGGGGACCAAGGAACTGCTGGCTAGCAGCCAGGAGACTGCAGAGACATGGAGACTGCAGAGTCATGGAGGCAGCTCATGCTTCTAAATTTACCTGCAGAAAAGGAGACCGTGGTTTCATGCCCATGGTTTGAAGTACAGCTATATGACATTTTAAGTCTCGTGACTGTAAGTCTGAGACTACAACCAGAGTCTCTCCTGACTTTAAGCTCTGCCAATAGCACTTCACTCCTGCACGTGATAGAATCCAGCAACTCATGTTCAGACACAATTCTGCTGTCCAAAAAGGTCCTGAGGGCTCGGAGTGAACAGCAGGTGTTCAACTGGCCTTGGGAATGGATGGCAGAGATCTACCACCATTTCACCACAGATTTAAGTTTCTTTTTTTAATGGATAGAATGCCTTTAAATGCCTTGGCTTGACTTTTACATTTTGCTCCTTTAACATATGTAAGTTAATGATGTAAGTTAGGCAAAATTTAAGTCATGACTTAAAAAGCCAAAGGACAGAGAAAATATTAACTTAATTTCATATAATGTGAATGTTTCTCATCATGTAAGAAGATATTACATACAATATCAGGTTCTGACATTTTCTTATCATCAGTTGACATTTAGTGATACTGTTTCAAGAAAGAAAAATCACCTACAGGCTGTGTGAAAAGCAGTCATGGAGAAGAAAGGCTGATATCTTGGGTCAAACAAACCATAAACAAGCATCCCATACACACATACACAAAAAAACCCAGTTTAACTATACACACAGAAAGCACTGCAAAGCTTCCTCTTTTACAGCATGTGCAATATCCACGGCAAAACAACACTACATTTTTCCTAAAGAAAATTTTCAGTGGTTCAGAACAAAGAATGAGAGCACACCAGCTCTTACAGAAGCAAAAGAAAGGGAAAATCAGCCTTTAGTGGAAAAGACGAAAAATGTTGTGATTAGCATAACAACATCATTGTTCCTTTATTAATCTGTAAATTTTCATTTAAACTAGTTAAATACTGTAGAACATTTCTCTGCAGGTTAGGAGTTCTAAATAAAACTGTCTGTTACTTTAATTTGTAGCTAAAATTTTGAGGGTTTTCTTAAATGGAAACCCCCTCCCCCATGCATGTGTTATTTTGTTTAAGCTTATAATCAGCAACCTACTGTGACTTTAAATGAATTGTGAGGTTTTTTTGTTCTGGCAGTGAGAGGCAGAGGGAAGTGTGGAATCCAAATTCAAGAAGGAACAGACTCCAAAGAAGCTTTTATGTGTTCTTGCTGTGGTCTGTGATGGTCTTCACAGTGGGATGGCTCCTTAAATGAACAACGTGGCACAAATGATAGGAAGCATAAGAAATTTAAGTTCTGATGTCATCACTAGGATAGCAATCTATAGCAGAATCATTAACAACACTTCTCTACTACAGATTATTTTTCACTTAAATGTGGTATCATCTTCATAAAATGTTCTGCATCTTAGCTAAAGGCAACTGGCTGAGTAAAGGAGTCAAACAAAGACCTGTAGTATCATAAATCAATTTTTCAAGCAGGATGGAGCAGACCACCTGCCAATCTGTGAGCCAGGCCCTGTCATGTACCTAGCCCACACCACAATCCCTCTCTGCATCTGCTTTTCCTTTCACTTTGGCACATCTGTCTAGCAGTGTCCTCGGGACAGGGATAACCCTGACACCAAGTGCATGCTGCCTTTCTGTTGTGGGACTGTGGAGACCAAACCGACCATCTTACAGCCCTAACTCAATTGCTGGAAACAGAAGCCGAGCTGCTTCTTGGGATTGAGATCCTCTTCTCCATACTGCATGGGAAGTGAATTTATCCCTATTCTTATGTGTTACTTCCCCTTTCACCCTATTTTCTGTTGTAGAAATCGTGAGACTGCTTACTGGTGTGGTACTTACTGTATTGTGTACATTATAAAGCCACTGCAACACTTGAATTTTCCCAAGCACTGCTCATAACTACAGATGTGATGCTTGCCTTTGAGTTCTATTTTTGTAAACCAGGAACCACCAGAAATTGTAGCTATTGTGATCAGGTCTATATTGAATGCAAGGTTGGAGGTTTTTACAGGAAGGGAGTTGCATTTAAGAACATGATCACTAGACAGTGCTGAGATTACCTGATTTAATCAGAGTTGTGAAGACCATGTTGTGTTTTATTGATGAAAATCATGATAGATCAATCCAATGTAGCCTTTTATTAGTTCTGCATCAACTTATAAATCAGTCTGTTTGCACAGGCATCCCATTGTGCAGCTTCCAGTTGAGTTTTTCAGTCATATTGTGAAATTGTTTTGTGTGCCGTTGAGTACAGTAAAGCCAGAAAGACCTGGCATCTCGTAGCAAGACCCAGGTACTTTAGTAACTATTACTCCACTTAGCCAACACTTCAGAGCTTTCAGGTTTGATTCCAGTTACAGGAGCTGGGACATTTTTAGTGTCTTCTAAGCAACTGCCTCACTTCACAATCATGATGTTCTGATTACAAAAGACTGGGGGCGAACAAGAACTGTGGAATGCTGTTGCAAGCTAGCAGCACTAGGAAGAGCCATAGTTTTGTCCTGTGGGGTTCTTAGCAAACTCCTTCAAAGCTGTGCTTACCTAGTACTGAAGCTTTGAACTTTTTATTTCAGGCTTTTGTCAGAACTGTGTACAAACCTGTATGTGCCCAACAGTGCAGGGCTTACCACATTATTTCTGAGTCATCACAGAGCAAATGTCAAGAAATTCTCCTAAAAAAAGTGTTAAATATAACTTGTGTTAAAAGATTGCAGGGTGTATGTGTGAGATACAGGAATGGATTTCATGCTGTTTGGTGCTATCAGGACAGACAAAGCACCTCTAGTGGTCTCTCTGTACCTGAATTACCCCCAGCCCCAGTAAATCAATAGCTGGTTCCACAACTCCATTTCATATCAGACTCGGGAGAAATTGATGAGTTTTTACATTTAGGTTTTGAACCAAAAATTCAAATTTATTTCTACACTACTTCAGGTCACTAGGGGTAAACAGTCCATGTCAGTCAAATAAATCACTTCACTAAGCCTGAAGTATACTTTTTTGTTTTCTGGGCATCTTTACTGAAAGCAGATGACAAATCACAGAAAGTCTTTCAAAAAGCTACTGTGATTATACTGATGTTCTTATTCACACTGTGGTTAAGATACTTGCCAAGATATATGTTGTAGAAATAGGCAGGGAGGAGCTAAGAATTACCATCTCCTGCCAGGATTTAAAATATTGTCTCCGCCTGCCTTAATAATACATAGGAACGATACAGAAAAAAACACAAGAGGTATACAAAAACTGTCCAGGTGGTGAGACTACTTAAAAGATACAACGTCACTGAGCCTAAAACCTTTCAACGAAGACATTTTATCAAGGGTATGGTTTCATAATTGTGTTCAACCAATTTAACTTATTTTTTAATAAATTGAAATTCTATGTTACTGTCAATATTTTCTCTTGTTACCTACCATGTGATACCTCTAATATTCATGTGGATCATTAAATTGAAAAGAACAGACAGAAGGATTTTAGGAAGGTCAGTTCTGACAGAGTGTGGGAGTACTGAATCTAAGGCAGAGCGGCCTGCCTTCTCTCCTTTGCCTGATGCCTCTGTATGTCCTCTCAGTTTTCAAGAACACTAAGTTTATTCTTGAGAAGTAGCTGTATTTTGCAGGGAGAACCTGCCTTTTGGAAACTCAGGACCAGTGAGTGGAAGAACACAAACTTGTTTTTTTGTTTTAAAATCTGATTTTGCATTGTGAGACAAGCAGAGATAAAAAGCAGTGCTGGGAATATGAATTGACCATTTTATGTGAAAAGCATAAGTGAAAAGCCAGAAGGCAGAAAAGAAAAAAACAGTACAAATATTCATGTGTTGAGTTCTCCCGTATCAGTGATTGCTTTTATCCCATCACTGTGATTGCTCTTGCAAACCAAATTCACTCAGAGATTCTTGCAAAAATGTCAGTAAACAGACCTATGACTCCAGCTTCTGGAAGGGCCTGGAGGGTGCAGAGTGTCTTTTACACAGGCTCTAACATGACACGGCAGTGAGAGGCAGATTATGACTAGTGTAAGTGACAGGTCTTTCTCCCTGACACTCACTGAGCCTGTCAAATGAGATTGAGTGCTAAATCTCTGAGAAAATGGAAGCTTAAACAAGGGACCACACACACCTGTCAAGGGAAAGAGCCTCCAGAGCAGTTCTAAACCAGTTAGATTCCTGCTCCTTCTCTCTCAGTGTCTGATGCCCTGCCTCCAGGAGCAGGCATGTCTCCCTCTGGGGATAGCTTGGTAGTTTCCCATCTGAGATTCTCCCACTACCTGTCGGAAGTGACGCCCTTGAAGAACACCCCACCTCCCTCCACTTCCAAATACACACCCAAAGCATGTAGCAGCACAGAATCAGCTTAAATCACTTGCCAAAAACCCAGCCTAAATGACAGAAGAGTGGCCATTCATCCAATAGCAGACCACTGCTTTTCCATATCCTACTGTTTGCAGATCACTTTTCCTTAACAATTCTCTTGGAGGATGAACATTTTTTACCATGCACTGAAATTTAACAATAGCACGTTGTTTTCCTTTGCAATAACCTGTAAGAAATAGAACATATACCCCCAACCTGCCTCTACACTGAAAATCACTGGGTTTGGGATGGGATGACTACTTTTCAAATGCCTGTGGAGAGAGGAAACCACAGCCCTCTCACTGTCCAAGTCAGACATCAGCAAGAATTCAACATAAAGCCTCCCTTCCAGGTCTCAGCTTGACCTGTGCTACTCAGTTCCTCCTCTGGAATCTGTCTCCTTTCTCAAGACATGGGTGAAAGGTAAGTGAAGAGTGAAAGCGTGTATCAAGACTGAGACACTGTTGCAAAACCACATACAGTTTATTGACTCTTTTATTGAAGAAGACAGCATAGTTAGGAGTGAGAACTGGCTCTCTAAATTAGAAAGGACAGATTTGCAAAGGCTGGAAGACCAGGTGGCACATGGATAGAAGGCAACGGTGCTGTACTTCCTGCCTTATAAAGCACTGTCAAACTTAGTTAACCAAACCAAGCCTGCTTCTGCTAAACAGCAACAGATTGACAGGGTCCTGTGTGAAGTCAGGGAAGTGTTCCAATTTCCAGAGGGCTCTCCATCATGTCCAAGGTTTTGTGGAGATCTGAGCATGCCTAAAAACCAAAACCTCTCTGTTTCTGCTTTGAATATTGCCATTCACCTCTCCTACCAGAGCTAGCCAGGAGCAAAAACAATGCAGAGAGGAATTCTAGTAGTATCAATGAAGTTTGGATGCAGAATATCTCAGAAGCCTTGCTTCCCTAAAACTCCCAGCCTCAATTATGGATCAAAATTCAGCTAAATTCAAGCCACAGATCTTAATTCCCACCTTGAGCTAAAACACCACATTATGTGAAACTAACTTGAAGTGGGCAGGAGCAGAAAAGTCTTCCTTATCATCCACCTACAGAGTGACTGCAGAAGGTGGAGGTGCTGTCCTTCACCTCACTGAAGATAGTTTACTAGCTCCTTCCCTTCTCATCAAACCTAATACCCACCGAAAATTAGAGTTCATGGAAATCTGTGATTACAACATCAGAGTACAGGAAATGTGAAGATAGCAACTGAGAATTTTTTCACCAGACGTGCAGCTGGACCAAACACACAGACATGATGTAGGTGATGTTCTGCCTCTCTGCAATAGTTTTGCTACTTTTGCCTTTGCTGTCCACGTTTATAGTTTAAATTTGTAGGTTATGCATATAACCTCTTCAGTGGTACAAGCCACTCATTACAGGCAGGAAAGAAATGCTTTTGTCACCACCCACTAGTCAACAACCAGGGGCCCATCAGAAATGTCAGAATGTGACAAAACATTCTAGGGATTTTCAAGAGAGGTACACTGGGATGTCTCCGTCCCAAAAGTCCTTGGCAGCAGCTGGAATAAACTTCCAAGAAGAAAATCAAGCATACAAGTCCTGAATAAAACAAGTCCTGAAAAAAAACCACCTACAAGCTCCATTTTGCTTTCTGCATTTGAGTGGATGACGAGTTTTATTCAAGTGGCAATTTGTCAGCTGCCTTTCCCAAATCAGGCCTTTTCTTGGACTAGCTTTCTGTTTTGATCTCTGGCTGAAAAACACTTCCTCTATTTTAGGGTCAGCCTGTTTAACAAGGAGACAGAATTTACATCCCTACTACAGAAATAATCCAGCAGCTGTAAAAGGACCAGTGAGATCCTACAGACTTATATGGTTCCAGTTTTAAAAGACAACTCAGCCCCTGTTATGACCCTAAATTTCTAAAGAGCAGATTGGAGGTCTGCCTGGGACCAAGAGCATAAAAACACCGTATCTGCTCCACAATGCTTGGTTTAGGCTGATGATCCTGTGAAGACCATGCCAATAGTTTGAGGAAATGCTGGAGAATTTGAATGTGGTGGCCTGGAGCTGACAGGCCGCATTCTTCCTCCTTTCTTCCTAACTGAGGAAAAGCAATTCCTCCACTAAGTATCTTGCTCAGCAGATACTGAATAACTTGAGCCTACGCCTGCCGGCAGGACTGGGCATACTTACATGCTGTTTTGGCAAAACAGTGGAGACAGGAATCAAGGTTGTGCTGAAAGGAAAAGGAGGGAACCCTGGAAAACCACATCCAAGGGAAATGATGAAAGGTGAAATGTTTCCCCAGATACCCTACTTCTCCCTCAGCAGCAGCCAGTCTGTCTTCCACAAAGTCTGACATGGTCAAAGGAAGGCCACAGCCTTTCTCCTGTATCAGTAAGAGTGCTACCCTGGCCTGGAGCCCCAGACAGGGCACCCTGCACTTTATCACCCTGTCCCACGCATAAACGCAGATCTGGCCTTGTATCAGCCCTTCTTCTTTCAGGCATGTGGGGTGACTAATTGTCCCTGACATTCTTAAATCCCAGCTTGATGAAACTGAAAGCAATGTCAGAACAGATGTAAAGCTTCGTGGTGAGGCCAGCAAAAAGTCACATCTTGCTCTACGGAAGCAGCAGCATTTCAAAGGCTGAGGCTGGCTCTGAGGACTTTTAACAGAAAAGAAGGATACATCCATTAGCTGAACCTTGAAGGCATCAGGCTGCATTCTGAAACAGGCATAACTCCACTGGTCTCATTAAGTCCTGGTGAGTTATCTGATCGTTCAAGACTCAGATAACAAACTGCTAATATAAGAGACATAATGTGGCTAATACCCGTGTTTAAGCACAAATGGGAGCTCTTTGGCTGCAGCAATAAGGAAACAGACCTTTAAATCCTGCCTAGTGACCTTCACAGTCCTTGAATTAGCTTGACATAAAAAAAGAAACAACTGTACAAGCCCTCCCCTCTGTATCTAATTTGTAAGCTAGGAAAAAAAACAAAGAAGGTATATGAAAAAAAATGGTGTAGATGCACTTATTACAGGCAATGGTACTGACCTAATTGCTCTCATGTCATTGTCTGCATTTTGAGACTGCTACAAGCAGCATGATCCAGGACAAAATGATCCACCTTTAAAGACGGGACGAAATGAAAGATTTGGAGAGTGTGTGTTGGAAGAAACTCAGAGCTCCTACAGCCATTTAGCCAAATTTGTATCATCCTGACTAAGGTTGTTTTTTCCACTGAAGAAAGAATATTTTATTTCCTGAAGCAGCAGAGCAGTAAATAAGCTGTTCTGCCTCTCCATGCAGAGGGATGCAGTCATGCCCTTGTTGGGATTTAGCCAAGAAATTATTCCATGTGGCCTTGGCTTTACTGGCTAAAGAAATTCCAAGTGAAAAGATGTGGGCATGGTAGCCACTTCTAGAGACCACTAGCAATAGGAACAAGGGTTATACAGGCTCTGGGATGGTCTGCACTTCTAAGTCCTAAACTTCTGTCATGGACTGCTTCCTGTGGAGGTGCCTAGGATATTTGGAGAAGAAACCCTGTTTACACAAAGGTCAGACTGTCCCTAGGCTTCCAGCTCACGAAATCGATTCCCTGCTCAACCACTGCATAATTTTGGACGAAAGTGTGAGCAGATTTTCTTTAACCAGAGAGTTTGTTTTTTTTTTTTTTTACTTTGTACACAGGAGAACACAAATGCAAAGGCAATGTCTGCATCATGGACAAAGCTCAACTTCTTCACCTGTAAATGCTAAGTAAAAATAAATAATAATAAAAGCATTCATTGAATTATATCATTAACATATAATAAACCACAATATATTATTCATTATATAAGCTATACAATTAACATATGACATATATAATATAGAAAATTTAATTAATTAATAAGAATAATTAAAAAATCAGATTTTGGAGATCTCCTGGAAAAAAGCCCTTCCTCTGTGCAGCTTGGTCTTACTGTCTGATGTGAACAAGAAATATCATTTGGCCACACAATCACAAAGAGCCATCAAAAAGGCAGAAACATAGCTAACTGATATTTCAGAGGTGAATGCATACTATTACCTTTATGTTTCTCACAGGGAGAGAAATCCACTGGAAAGGCCTGCCATCATTTTCTTCATACAGGTTGTTAGTTCCAATTGTACAGCCTAGGGAATTTCCTGCTCTGGGGAGCCAACATGAATGACTCCAGCCAAAACTCAGGAAGACAGTGATCTATGCCTGCTCTGTTGAGGAGTAGGCTAAGACAAGCCTGCAGCTTTTGCAAAAAGAGAACCCTGGATTGAGCATGCAAGTAGGTAGCTTTACTTCCTGCTTCATGTAGTGGATTTGACCTCTGGTGTAGGGATGACTGTGAATGCCACTACCCAATAAGCTGTAACTCAATAGCCTCTTTATGCAGGTGTTAACAATTGCTGGTGCCCTGAAGGAGGGCAGGTCCCTCATGGACTTCCTCAAGCTGTGGACTACACATGGTGAAGAGTGAATGCAGACTTTGCTTGATGCAGACATTCCGTTTGTATTTGTCTTCTCCTGTATGCAAAGTAAAAAAAAACTTTCTAGTTAAAGAAAATCTATTAAAACTCTCTCTATATACATTTCTCTGTGTGTACATGCACAAAAACTTGGTAATATACAATGGCTGTGTATGCTGTTTCCCTACAGTAATGATGTTCTGTAGAAATACAGCAGTGCTTCATGGATCACAAATTCTTGCTCTGCAATGTAGTCAGTCTATCTTGGCTGTGAAAAAAATGAAAGCTCCTAAAACAGCAGTTCCACCAGGAAAGGAAAAAAAAAAGGCACAAAGGAAAGATAGGGAGGATGTACTGTGTGATCAGTCAAGAAATTATAAATAGTTACTGCCTTTCCACCTTTCTTCTTCTCTGGCTGAAACATAAATATATAACTGATAGGGTGAAGGAGGGCTGTATTGAAGAGTTTCTTATTATGAATACAGAATAATTTGTCAATTAAAATTGTTGGGTATTAGTTTCCAAACAGATCTGGCAATGGAGGGCCAGAAGCGTATGAGGTGCCCTGGTGTGAGGGCCAGAAGTGTAGATTGAACTGTGAGGTGGCAGAACAGCACCTCCAGCAGAGTAGTAATGTCTGGCTGTTCAAACACAGATGATCAGTTGCAATGGTACTGGAAGACAACTTGCAAAAGCCATTTGTTGGGGTTCATATTTCTCGTCTTTTCCAAGTAGATGAGCCAAATGCTTGAAGTTTCAATAAGTGACAGCCAAGAAGGCTCGAGACACCATTCAGTTGTCCTTCCTAGCTAAATTACAGCACTAATCACTATATGTCATCTGCTTGGGTTTATTTTGCAACCAGACCTGAGTGGGTGAATCTGCTCAGCCCCATGACAGCAATATGCATAGGTTTTGCCAGCCAGCCCAGCAAGACAAAAATTGTTCAAGTGAGGATTTCAGCTGAATGACTCTACAAGACACCATAGTCAATGCATAACTGTAAAAAGGCTACATTTCAAGAGATATTTCAGTAACTCCAGAAGCATCACCCAGTGGGATCTCGTTAGCAAGTATCCAAAGTGACATCTACTGGCATAGATTTGGATTAGTGAGAAACATAGAAACAAAGTTAGAGCAAGGCAGAGCTGCACAAAGAAAATTACTAATGAGCCCCAAAAGGTATTAGTTGGGGAATCAGCAGCTAGAAACTGAACCTGCTGACTTCTGCTAAATAATTGAACCTCTCTAACTATTATGGAAGCAGATGAAAAAGATGTCATTTTCCTTTCAAACTCCAATGGTTTGCTAATGGTGTCTCCCTTTTCCGAATTTTAAAAATGGCCTAAAGTTTCAGTGCAAGAAGGAATCCATGCAGCTTTTCCCATCAGGGAAGCTCTGTTAGTTTAATGCCAAGAGGTAAGACCTGGAACACCCACTTCCACTCAGACTACCTAGATAATTCTATACATGTAAGTGACTGGAGTCACAAAGACCAAGACATGTTCGATATCCTGGGACTTCCAAGGGAATATAAAGATGAAATTAAAGGGGTTAGGTAGGAGCAGATTCTCTAAAATCTCTCTGAAGATGACTGTGGCTTTGGAGGTCCATAGGAAGTGCATCAATCCTTGTTCTGTGATGAAAAGCACATCTGTGAAGGCACCGCTTGCTCCCTCTCAACTCAAGAGAGATCACTGACCTTAAGCTTACCCAGATAATTTCATTAAACTTTGGCCTTCCAGCTGGCGTTCCCCTTACTGGAGGAGACCAGTTTGTTCACCTTTTCACAAAAGACAGTCACTATCTTGCAGACAAGGGTACTTTTTTGAAGATAGAAAGCAGAAAATGGAATCTGGCTGGAATTTCCAAAGGTTGAAAATGATAGACAAGCTGGAAATTCAGTAAAATTGCCAAGAGCTGTAGTCCAGAAGCAAGTTCTGTGCTAAAGATCTGTACTCTAAGCTATGCAGAAAACTGATATGGAAACTCAAGAATCTGGCTCAGAGGCAACACAGGCCAGTCAGGACTTCCCTGTGTGCAACTGTTTGGGGGACAAGTTCTGGCA
This sequence comes from Rhynochetos jubatus, assembly GCA_027574665.1. NCBI lineage: Eukaryota > Metazoa > Chordata > Aves > Eurypygiformes > Rhynochetidae > Rhynochetos > Rhynochetos jubatus. The sequence goes on along the minus strand of CM050690.1, from coordinate 68,558,194 downwards.
GGAGGTCAGAAGTCTAGTCCAAGTCAAATCACTTTATCCTCTTGGATGCTTCTAAATACCAATATGAAAATGATCTGGGTGGTTATGGTGCTCTTCAATCATCCTGCAAATGTCCTTTCCGTCTTCTGATTCTGCTTGGGCTTAATCCAGTTTTCACTATCCTCAATAACCAATGGATCGAATATGTCCAAAACACAGTGAACACCACAGGACGTTGCCCTTGAAGCCTTCTTCACCCACAAAAGTCTGTGATTTAATTGTTGGAAATATTGCAATTCTTCTCAGTTGTCATTGTTACTGGCAATATGACCCTTCCCCCCGACCCCCAAGCCTGTTTCTTGGAAGGCACAACATAATTCCTGTCTTGCAAAGCATCACACTGAGAGTGTCATTGCTAGGACTCTTGCTTTCTCATAGCAAGAGGGCCTGTCCCACAGCTGTAACCACCATTGGCCTATAGCATAAAGAGTATCTGCACTGAACTAAACTAAGCAAGGAATTTTTTGTTTGTTTCTTTTTCATCCTGAATTATCAAAAGCCACAGGGGCAGCAGGAGAAGGATCAAGTTAATGATACCTCTCTAACTGCACAATACATGTACATCTCTGCAAATCTATTTTAAGGCCCACACAGCTTCATTAGATGACAAGTGCTGGATAAAAACTCACATCACTACATTAATATCAAAGCCTTTTAAGGAAGAGATCAGACAGAATGTTTCTGTTCACTGAGATATGAGTTTTATTATTTGGATTACTGAAAATGATTCATTGCTGAGAAAAATCTTGTCTTTGTTTGAGATCCTCCACCTTTAGACATGCAAAGAATACAATTTCTGCACTTTTTTTCAGTTGTCAATAGTCTCAGGTGAAAAATGTACTATATATTTCTTCCTCACAAGGAAGACTGCACCTTCAAAATTGCATTTTCAGGCAGTGAAATTTCTTTTTTTCTTTTTTACAGGAATTTTTAAAGCCCTTGGCAATATCTGTATCTGTTAGACAACAATGAAACATACCATAGACATACACTGAAGGGTTCAGCTAACACTATGAAGCTATTTGATAGCAACAAAATTTTAACAAAGTAAAGTTTGCACTCCTGAGCTTGGAGCTTAATTTCAAAGGTCTGATATTTCTGGAGAACAGTCAATTCACATTCTGGTATTTTTCCTGCCCTAAGACAGGATTTTCACAGCTATGCACCAGTTACATATGGAAATATGCAAATGAAATAATAAAAGTAAATAATTATGTGATAATGCATGTTGATTATCTCACATAATAGTCTATGACTGCAGCTATAAATCCTGCTTTCTTTTTTTGCCTGAGTGATTTAGTGCCAAAAGTGAGTTCAGCAATCAGATTAAAAAAAAAAAAAGAAAAAAAAGTGAATCTGTGAATGGAAAAAAGCAGCATTATGACAATACTTTTCCACTGGAGAGAACAAAGGCCCTGATTTAGGACTTCTCCCATTGCCAGCAACCCAAAAGTTCCCACTTTTCTAGAAGTAAATAAGTAAATTCCAATACCACCTACCTTGGACCATGTAAGGCCTGGAAATCACTTCTTAAATATCTACAAATAACTTAATAGTTTTCATGGTTTTCCTCGTACGTGGACAGTTCCAAACACTGCAGAGAGCCTTACTGCCTAACCACTGAGAGCATTTAATGGCCCAGTAAGAAAAATGGGAAGAATAAATGGCACACATCCAGAGACAGAAGGACTCACACTTGAACAGAACAAGGACTGTACATTCTCCAGCTGCCTGCTGGAACAAATATCAAACCCGGACTTCACCATTTCCCTACTGCCAGTAAAGGGACAAGCAAGTCCTGAGGATTTCTCACTGGGCCACAGAGGGTCACTGATGCAGCAGGATATTAACATTCTTCTGCCACCAAAGTTTTAATCACATAATGACCCTTCTGCTTTTGTACTTTGCAAACAGAAAAAAATTAACAAAACTCTTCGTCCTCCAACCAGATGAATCTCAGAAGAAACCGTGCTTGAGATGAACTCATCGACCATGTTAGGGTAAGCATAATAATAATAACAACAAAGAATTAAACACTCAAATGAGGCAATTAATTATATTACTGTCAGAATTTAGGTACTGCATAGTAAATGAGCTTGAGAACACACATTGTAAGGCATGGCAGAGACGAAATACTGAACATCCACCTATTAAGAAAACAGTTAACCTCATCTTGTACAATGGGAGAGACAAGGTTCCTAGAAGCAAAAACATATCACCGCGCACTGTGCCATAATCTTTACAGAGCACCCAACAGGGTCAACTACAATTGCAGAGACAACCTTAAGTCTTCCAGCATTTGAATTTTTCATTTGCTACCTTTCCATATGTCTCATGCAGATTTCATGATCAATTTGGAAAGCAGGAACCCTTATTAATATAACTAAACTTCCACTTTATTCTCCACAGCACATAAGGCTGATCAAAGACAAGCTGGGCCAGAGACACTTCCCCTTTCCACCATTTATACAATAGGTACTAAAGCAGTTCATGCTCCATCTCAAGCATGGCCTAAATTAAAACCTAAATTCTGTCTTGAAGCCAAGCCATTTGGATGGAGGAACATGCTTACACCATTTGTGATTGAAACCCACCATTGTGATGACAGCCTTCAGCTCTTGGTACGTTTTAGCATGGGTTCAGTAATGCTGACTCTGCAAAGCACATACAAGGTTTGCAGGAAACTTAACTACAGGCATTGTCTCACTAGCAGCCAGGACAGGTTGAGTGTTAATTAAAGAGCATGTACTAGGTTCTCACATAAAAGAGTGAGAAATGACCAAATACCATCTAAGAGATCTCTAATACTCTAATACTTCTTGGATTTAATTCATACCTACTAATAACAATTTGTGTATGTATAGATACCAGACATAATCTCAGTTTTCTTCTTCTCTGTATTTCTGCATTTACTGGAGTTGGCAAAGAAATGAATCACAGAATCATAGAATGGTTTGGGTTGGAAGGGACCTTAAAGTTCATCTAGTTCCAACACCCCTGCCATGAGGAGGGACACCCTCCACTAGACCAAGTCGCTCAAAGCCTCATCCAGCCTGGCCTTGAAGACAGCCAGGGATGGGGCATCCACAACTTCTCTGAGCAATCTGTTCCAGTGCTTCACCACCCTCTCCAGGAAGAATTTTTTCCTGATATCTAATATAAATCTCCTGGCTTTCAATTTAAATCTGATACCCCTTATCCTGTCACTACAGGCCCTTGTAAAAAGTCCCCCCTCCAGCTTCTTTGCAGGCCCCTTCAGGTACTGGAAGGCTGCTATAAGGTCTGCCCGGAGCCTTCTCTTCTCCAGCCTGAACAAGCCCAATTCTCTCAGCCTGTCCCCATAGGAGAAGTGCTCCAGCCCTCTGAGCATCTTTGTGGCCTCCTCTGGACTCGCTCCAACTGATCAATATCTTTATTATGTTGAGGGCCCCAGAGCTGGATGCAGCACTCCAGGTGGGGTCTCAAGAGAGCAGAGTAGAGAGGAAGAATCCCATCCCTTGACCTGCTGGCCACACTTCTCTGGATACAGCCCAGGATACAGTTGGCTTTCTGGGCTGCCAGCACACACTACCGGCTCACGTTCAGCTTTTCATCCTCCAGTACCCCCAAGTCCTTCTCCTCTGGGCTGCTCTCAATCCATTCTCCACCCAGCCTGTACTTGTGCTTGGGATTGCCCCGACCCATGTGCAGGACCTTGCACTTGGCCTTGTTGAACTTCATGAGGTAATGTCTGAATAAAACAAGTAATGGAGAAAATAACCCAGACCGTTTTTCTATTCTTTCAATGTTCATTTCACATTTCCAGTCATCAATTCACAATACTTGGAGACAGTCTTGTATATCATCAAATCCATCTCTTTGTCAGGACAAAGTAATCTCTCTCATTCAAAGAATTCTCTAACAAAACCAAAACAAACAAAGCAAAACAAAGAAAAAAACTCCAAAGCAAAAAAATCAGTTCCTTTCTACAGCTTTATCCATTTTTTTGTTATTCCGCCGAAAACAGCTTCATCTTTCAAATGCGTGTTACCTGGGATTATCCCCGGGAGAAAGAAAACCACAGCAAACTGACCTCCTATGTTTTCTCAAGCCAGGTGCACTCCTCAAAGCAGGGCTTCCTGTTGCTAATCTCAAAGGTAATCCACCACATCATTAGAAACGCTGCAATGCAGATCTTTCACTGAGGTCAAATAACATTCCTCCAAGTATCCTTGTTTACCCTCTTTGCACAGCCAAGCCTTTGCCATGTCATTCACGAGTCAATGCATTTCCAAGAGACCTCACCACCCAGTACTCACCCTGACACAAAAAGTCTAGATAGCTGACAGTATCCCAGGGAAATCCCCAATGGCCGGGTGTTTCATTCAAGCTCAGGCTGTATACATCCTACTCATGAACGTGTGAATCGCCTTGGATTTGTAACAGAGGGCATCCCAGATATCTTAAATGTTTTTACAGCAATTTGCCCAATAGTAAGAAAAATGCAACCCTCATCTACCTCTGAGAACACTTCAATAGTCCAGCAGAAGAGACAGTGATCAATGAAAACAGGACATTAGCCCATCTGCATGCCACTCAGAAATTCATCACTCTCCTGTTTTCCCCTCGTATCTAATGCAGACCTTTGTCATTGCCTGGAAACAGTTCCACCTATAAACATACATTAAACATATACTGCATACACTGATATGTTTATATTAATGTATTACACTATCTAGATATATATTAATTAAATATATTATAAAACCAACAAAGTTTGACCAGGTAGGGGTTCTGAATCTGTCTGGTAACTTATAGCCTCTTCTAAATGATCATATGAATACCTTTCCCTGGCAGTGACACAGGTAGACAATTCCCTGTTAAGCACTTCTTTTTTCAGAAGCATAACTCCAGATTTTTTTTATCTGCAGAATAATCCTTGATATGTTTTTACAAGATGCACTATGCCACCAGAACAATTCATCCTTATCTGAATCTGATCCACCTGAATCATAAGGATTGGGTCAGAAGTTTGGTCAGTGCAGACATAGTTTAGTTTATGGGCAGCCACTCTCAGCTCTGTCATGAGTCTTTGAAGCTTTCTCCCAAACATGTTCTTAGCACTGTAACCTGCACAGACATATGCACTGTGCAGGGAACATCTCTTACACTGAGCAGGACTTCCTCCTTCTGTCTACAGGCATTTTCTACTGTTCTTTAGCATGTGATGTGAATGAACACACAGGCCTTCATCATCAGAAACCCCTCCTCCAACCATTACCCACATTTATTTCCAAGTAATCAGAGCTTCAGGACCTCCTATGAAACAAAGCTATTCTAAAGATAGAATTTTGACCCAGTCTTGAGAGTGAGGCAGAAAAACTGTCTTCTCCCTCCACACACCAATCCCTAAAAGCTAATGTATGTTAACAATGGGATCAGCTACCTTAAATAAAGCTAAATTCTCTAGTAAAGGTTTGTTTTGTAACTTGTTTTCAATCAGATTCTGAATCCTCACAATTATTTGTTTCCTTCTCACACCAAATTGTACCATTACAAGAATCAACTTAAGTAGAAGAGGGTGCTTCCCAGCAGTTAAGTCCCTCAGATAAATGTAACTTTCTTTCAGATGAATCCCCTGTGAGTAGTGGAAGCCTAAATATGAAAAATAGAGTACATATTTTCCCTTTCACCTGTCAACACAAATAAAGCCGTGGAAGCGATACAGAAGATACTCAGACTGTATCTCTCAGAAACACACTGAATTATGACTCTTCTCACAAGCCACAAACGCAGTGTTGGAAAGCATCCACGTAGGGACCAAGTAGCCTCTAACATTTAAAATACATGTGAGCATTTAACAGATGATGAGAAAAATAGGCATTTTTCTCCACTCATCTTCACTCTCTACTCCAACTTCACAGGACTTTTCAGTATGGGAGGTGTGTTTAAAGAGGGACAGAGCTCAAGGGACAGTGCACAAGATTAGAAAGTTCAGTGTGCCAAAGTAATTACCTGGCTCTATCCAGATGCTTACAGAACTGGTCTCAAATCAGCTGACAACAGTTGTTCTCTACTGAGCTTTGTGATTTGCCCAGTGTGTGCTGGAGGTTGGATTCTTACCTTGTCTCGAATTCCTTGTCTCATAACTTCTCTTTCAGCTTCCATCTTGGCATATTTGGCTTTCCTCTCTTCCTCTTCTTGCCTGAGGGCTTCCTGTCGTTCCTCTTCTTTCTTGGCAGCATCTGGGTCCTTCTCCTCATCCCCACCCAACATCTTACCCATGTCTTTGGTGGCCCCTAGAGAAAACACAAGAGAAATTCAGCCCTGTAAGAGTGTGGGAAAACCACCATGATGCCAGCTTCCTCCTTCCCCACTCTCAGGACCTTCCTTCACTCCCTCTGAAACTGGAAAGGTTTCTCCTTCCACTGATGAGAAGGCACATGCCCCACAGAGGCAGGAGGTAGGCTACCTGGCACTGGTGGGAGAAGCACGGCAGCAAGAGGAAAAGACTATATCTGTAGAGTTGCCTGATGGCAGCACAATCAGTTTGCAGTCCTGAAGGGGGCAAGCTGCCATCCACACAATGTTTTCACTCCATCAGCTTAGTCAAATGGCTGAAGATTGACTTTAAAGGATCTTTAATGTAACAGGCACGTGATATATACAGAAAAAAAAAAATTACACCAGGGCTAGGAAGAGAATTTTACGTCTTGATTGCAGGGATGAATAATCACAGTCTTAATTGTTGCATGAAATTACATACCCCGTGACAGGTAGAGGCACACAGCATTAGCGAACATTCGGAGCTAATGATGATTTCCAGGCTTCTGCTGCAGATCAGAAAGAAGCAGTATCTCTGCAAGTCTCGTCTACCTTTGGAACACCACTGCCTCTAATGCTTACTATGCAGGTGAGATCATGGCTCTGCCCTTTTCCTCTTTTGGCCTCTGCATGAGCACTGGTACCAAGCTGTCAGCCCCTGTGTGCCTCTGAGCCTGCCCTTTGTTATTGTTCAAAGCCCCTGCATGACCATACAAATGGGGAGGTTTCTTGCATACCCCTCTGTCCCGACAGAGCTTCGTGAAGCCATTTACACTGCATTTCAGAAGCACTTTTACTGGCAAATGACTGTCAATCATCCAGCTAGGGAGGAAAGCAGGGGTTGGAGAAAGGATGTGGGGTATATACTGTGATACTTCATCATCAGGGCACTGGAGGGCTGCAGCAGGATCAAGTCGGGTTGCAAGGATGAAGTGAAGACACATATTCTCTGGGAGTTGTGTTGGATTTTGCCTGGAGAAGGAAAATACCCTGCATAATTTACTAAAAAAGGTACTTTCTGCCCTGGAAGAACAGTATAGGTGGCTGGTTACTGTCCCCAGTTCCTGGGTCAGGACAGGTCCAGACTGGCTTCTTGCTGGCTGAGCCTTAACTGAGTTAATCTCAGGCAGACTTGTAACACACACTCACATGCACATACATGTGCACATATTTAACATCGCTTGTGTTGCATAAGGTAAAGTTATCTGGCCTTCTCAAAGGCTTAGGCTGGAAGGAGGTACAATGAAAGTCTTTCCAAATAATGGTTTGTTGGCATTATTAGAGGCTAAGTGAAGGGAAGAGGGTTTCACAACCCTGTCAATAGTGCCAGAGGAATGTGTTTGCTCTTGCTTTCCAGATCAGTTCATGGGATGGCTATGGTGGAACCTTGGTTCTTACAGGGAGATACAACTGCAACCCATCACGATGATTCCACCTGAATTGCCCCAGAGACAGATATCAGATTAACAGATTCTAACAACCACCAAGGAGTTGAGCAGATCCTGTGGCTTTTCCCCTCCACATTTCTTTTCCAGGTTATATGATTTCCCAGGGAGCTAAATTGAAAACAGCCCTGAATCAAAAGCAACCCTCCAAATCGCCCAAAATGCAGCAGAAAAATGCCCTTTTTACATCTCCTGTAGAAAAGCATGGGGAAACTGATCATTTTAAGCCTGACAACATCTGGCTGTTATAGATTTTTTTTTTAATAGGTAGGAAATAACAACAGTAAACGTGACTGCATCCATTTAGCCAGCTAACAAGTCTTTTGATACTTATATCCTGTTGGGAAACCTGTGGATAAATAGAGGAAGATACTCAGGGACCCCAAACAAACCCCAGCTGGAGTATTCATGGGCCTTGCTGTCAGACTTCCTCTACTGTCATTTTGCATCCTCCTCCGCAGGGTCAGAGTAATTCAGAAACTCTTGCACTTTGAGGGCAAATTTACACAGACCATCTGGTGATTTCTTTCCTGGGATGCAATGAAGGCTAACTGAAATTACAAGCAAGATAGGATTTCATAGGAAATAGAAAGGCAATGCAGGCTATTTGGAGGACACATGCCTATTGCAGGGACCTCCTTAAGCGTAAAATATTGATGACCAATGGCAGTAACGCCTTAAATTTCTGGATTCCCCTCAACAAATATTTCTCCTGATAATCAAACTGATTTGGGTTCAATAACCTATCAAGTTTATCTCTTTTTAGCTTCTTTCTACTTACCGCTACCCAAAGAGTATAACACGCTAGTTACTTATAAAGCAGAATTCAGCAGAAGAGATATTTTTTCCTCTCTAAGCACTACTTCTAGGCTATCACTGAGTTATAATGTCTGCTCAGCTCATCAGTAAGGAATGAAATTGCATAGACTTCCTTTTATCTCTTAGACAAGACCAAGATTCTGAATACTTTAGGCATTCGATTTTGCAGCTATTAAGCGTACAAGACACCTACAAGAACCAGAATGTAGTTTCAGGAGTCGCACAAACTCTTTTAATTCACTCCTGACTTCAAAGTCACCTTCTAAATGTGCAGAATGCTGCACTGTGGTATCACTGTTGACTAATTGGAAGGAAATAGATTATGAGAAGCAAAATTTTACATTATATTTTAGCTCCAATCTCTTGAGTTACTTTTGGTATAGAAAAACATTTTTTTTTTTTCTGTCTCATTTGTACTTCATCCTAAACTTTAGGCTTTGTTGTTAACATTCCCTGGATAACAGCTTCTGTTTTTAGCAGTTCAGTAGTGGAGGCTCCAGAGAATTCATTTGCATGCAACTGAGATGCTGTAGTTACAGACACAAGTGAAAGGAAAGAGCAGAAGTTCTGTCCTCAAGCTTACTTTTGAAGCTTCCAAGGAAACAGAGGGGAAGGACACACTTACTGAATCTGTTCATATGATAAGCCTGAGTCTTTTTTTCTGCTTTCACATCCCAACCATAACATCTACCCTGACACAGAGAAGCAGAAAATGCCAAACCCTTACTAATCAGTAAGGAGCTTCAATCAACATTTTTCCAACATCTCTAGATAAGGCCACAGGAAGAACACTGAAATGGGTGAAGATCCAGGGCTATATGTGCAAACTGTCACCATTCTGGCTATGACAAACAGTCTTCCCCCAAAGGATAAAAAACTTCCATAAGGGAAAGCATCTCTGAAGACAAATGCATGGCAGGTATTCCAAATTAATAGTTATTCCCTTGATCCATATGGGCTAAAGAACTAGGCAATCAGGTCTTATGTAAAATACTATAAGTGCACTCAGATATAATTTCATGTGAGATCTGCTGGTTTAAGTTGTCATCAGCCATCTGAAAAACAGTAGTTCAGTTGTTGGGGAACATGTGGAGACATCCCCGACTGAAACAGCTGGAAAGCAGGTCAGCTGTCTGGAAAGCAGTTTTACAATAAAGGCCTTGGGGTCCTAGAGGATAACAAGCTGACCATGAACCAGCAATGCACCCTTGCAGTAAAAAAGTTAACAGCCTCCTGGGCTGCATTAGGAGGAGAGGTACCAATAGGTTGAGGGATTCCTCCTTTCTACTCAGCCCTTCTGAGACCAAATTTGGAGCGATGTGCCCAGTTTTGGGCTCCAAGATAAAAGAGAGATATGTAGCTACTGGAATGAGCCAGCAGAGGGTCATGAAGATGATCAGGAGACTCGAGGATCTCTCATACAAGGAGAGTCTGAGAGAGCTGGGACTGTAGTCTGGAGAAGGGGAGGTTCAGGGGGGGTCTCACTGTGCCTAAATACGTGATGAAAGGGAGTGAGTAAGAGTAAGCCAGACTATTCTTACTGGCACACAGGAAATTCTGCAGGTGGCTTTTTGGTAGTATTATTTGTGGCTGAGCCATATTTAGATCAAACAGGACAACTGATGTCTCAGTGTTTCCAAATCACAGCATGATTTTTATCACATCATCCATACATCTGGAGCTAATCACAGAGCACTGTCCTGGAGCAGGAATGGGTCACTAATTTTTACATCATCACTTCAGAACCAGACAAATAATGTTTTATTGATATCACTGGTGAGACACCTTTTACATCAAGGCCATAATGCAAAGCTTGTGTCTGGTGTACAGGAAGTCCTTCCCCCATTTTAAGGCTCACAAAAAAGGTGAATTTGCCATTAAGATAAAAGCCTTATAGCAATCATTATGGGACACCTTATGCTGTCCAAAAGTCAAGATACTTAATCACTGATTAGTCAGGAAAGGCTAGGCTGGCATTTATATAAAGACTTCACTAAACAAAGGAATTTCGTATTATAATTTTTCCCTAATATGAATCATAAGTAAAGGAATCAGATCCTGTCCAAGTGTTTTTTGTCCAAATCCCTCAGTTGTCACAGAGATGCTTTCAAATTATTCCCCCTGCCTGCTGTGACATAAACTTTGTCATCTGTTGCAGCCAAAATATACAACAGTGGGTGACATTTTTTTAGACAAAATACAAACTCAACCTCTGTTCCCCCTGCCCTCAAAATAAGGCACTATATTTCTAACCTGTTTATCTTCCCTCCAGCGAAGTCACTACATGTGCTGATTACGCCTGAATGACCTAGACCAGCTGAGAGACCAGTTCTCACCATGCAGGTGAAATCCAGTTCCCAACAGGGATGGCTAGATTTGAGTTTCTACTCAGAGATGTGGCCATGTGTGCTAGGGATCTGGCTTCCTATCACCATAAACAGAAGCCCACTGTGACCTTCCATTGCCTCTGTCTCACACTTAAGAGTGAGGTTTCCTACAGAGCCTGAATCCTAGCCCAGCAAATGGAGTCCAAAGCTGAATCAAGCTTCAGTTAAAGCACACTTCCACCTCTGCTGAGTTAGATACCTATTTGCCATGTCAATACGTCATGTAGACTCCTTGATGTAGGTCCGACACAGCAGGATGTACCTTCCCCTATTCTGATCTAGCAAACTGTCAGCTACGCATCATGCTGAGATCCAGATTTATACACACATTTTAGAGTAAAAACCAAACCTACAGTCCACAAGAGAAAAGGGTGGGGGGAGGAGGGAGGGACAGTGAGTATAAATTCTCCCTAGCATAAAATATAGACAAGAAACAGCAGGCACCCAAACATGTAATGTCTGGACAGCAACACCATTTTAATGTACTTCCTTTCACCCTTAAAGAAAGAGGTGTTTCCTGACTATCATCAACCTCCCCTGCAGCTAAGACAAAGTGACAGGTGAACAGTCACTAAACAGCATTTCAAAAAAAAGCTAGTTCACTCTCAGATAAAATGGAAGTGAGGAGTATGTATTCTGCAGCCAAACCTAACCCACTGATCTGTTGAAGCTGTTTGCATTTTTTCCAGTACTACTGCAACACACTTCCATTCTACAATGCCTTGCAAAATCAACTGAATCATCTGTGAGTTTTTTTGACTCTCAAAAACTTACTACTCATTGCTCATCATCTCATACACAAATAATTCCTGCAACTTTGTTTAAACCCAGCAGGAACGTAGATCTTCATTCTCAGGACTGTGTGAAACACCAACAATGGCGTTGGCACTTTTAGCAACCAGATGGGCCAAGTAGTTGATGATGGATGGGATGTACAACCTCATTTTTATCTTTCACTCTTTGAGTTCTTGACATTGCAGGACAGTTTTGATGACTTGCACTTACCCATAGTTTTTTGTCTCACTCTTCTTTGAAAATAAGACTAAGAAAGAATGAGTGAACGGAGGTCTTCCGGATGTCTGCCCAGTGAGATCTGAGTTCTTTTCTGAGACTTAAGGTCCTCTATATTGTGAACTTTTCAGACACAGCCTGCTGCATCTCCTTTCTCAGTCTCCCCATCTGTAAAGCTGTAGTGAATCTAGATGCCAATCTCTCCCTGTGTTCTGCAGAAGTTCACAGTGTAAGGCAGCTCCTGATTTCTTATTTTTTTAAGCCAGCTTCCACCAGGTAATGCCTGTTTCAATGCAGACTTTGTTACAACTCAACGGAAAGTTACCACAGTTGGCATGAGCAAAAGATGTTACAAATTATGTAATCCAAAATCACTGTATTTAGACTAGGGCCAGTTCAAGAACCCTTAATTGCATGGACAAATTTTTCAGTCAAGGATAAGATCAAAACAACTCATCCCCAAAGAGCCAGTACATACTGTCAGCTGATCAGAATTAAGCCTTTGTCTTTTCCACACCACTGGCACAGGCTGTTTGTCTGCCTGGTCTTTCTGTCACATTGACAAAAAGGGAAAGGTCAGAAAGGGGCCTGACACAGGGATCTGGGCCATCGAACCTGTTTTGGAAGTAAAAATCTTCCTCATATCAGACAATAAGACAACAGCCAGGAAGGATTTTGTTGCTTATGTCCACATTAACCTGCTGCTCCTTGCAAGTACAAACAGTAGTCCTTCCATTGCTTCTCATCCATTAAGAGTAGAACAAAACTATGCTTTTTGGAAACAAAACAGTACAGCTCCATGCTTGCTGTAGAAAGCCAATTTCCTGCAAATGTTTGCACATTTCTTCAATGGCAAGAACAAAGATACCTCTACTATCTGTCTCCTGCTCCTTCAACTGGGAGATAAAGGTGCAGGGTCTTTTCCTTCTGCAGTTTAACTAGCCCACAGATCATTATTTTCCATTAGAAATTAAATGCCACACCAATCCTTTCAGCTGAATAAAATCCCTGACTTCCTCCTGTTAAGGTTTCAATAAAAACCTAACAGCCATTGAAGAGGGTATCACATGATATTCCAAACTGGTACTTGCATAAACGAAATTCTGTGTTTATACATTAAGACTGAATAGCTCCAAAGGAACCATCACAATTTATTAATTAACTATAACTAATACACCTACTGAAATGCATTAGTGATTCCTCTTTCATAAATAAAGAACTGATGTGAAATCCACTTGGGAGCTCACTTGAGAAATCATAAATTCTCTGAAAATGCCATTTTCTGGTCTTTTTGGTACAGCAGGGATCTCTGATAAGGATAATTAACATTGTATTAAATGAAGAAATTCTTAATGAAATTCAAAGCTAAAAGCAGACATAGAACTCCTTCTCTGTTTACTTTTCCAGATCCACTCACACAAGTGTCTTACACAACTCAGAAAGGGTGCGTTCATACGCATTTCCTTGCCCTGCACCAGTCTATGGTTTTAGGCTTATTTCCAGGCCAGTGTGACGCCTATCAATTTCAGTGTTAAGTTTTGTTAGATGTCACAGAAAAACAGTATTTTCCTCCCAGTGAGGACCATCTGAACATACCAAGCAGTGAGCCACAGATCATGAGTACTGTGCAAGTTACATGGTGGTAGAACACAAATGGGCATGAGGAAGGAGTAGAAAAGGAGCACTCAAAGCTCCAGTTTATTTTGTTTCTCAATGAACACTATTGAGAAAAAGCTGCACATGAAGGTATATATTTGTCTTTTTATTTTGTTCCTTTTCTCCACACACGATTTGGTTATATTACGTTCCAAATAAATGAGAGTGCAAGACACCAGCCTGGTCTATCCCTTGCCCCAGGGATCAGCTTTATGCTATTCCTGCCAGCCTTTTGTTTGACCTGCTATCAAAGGACTGTAGAGTTGAAGGCAAAGCAGTGAATAAGGCTGTGGCCAACAGCTAGCTGGCCACTGCAGTGCTCACCACGCTACAATACAGACCTGGTCTGCTTTCAGTATTTTAATTTTTCCTCCATCTCTATTTTCAGGTTGTTAATTGACTTATTTTCTCAGCATCTGTAGTAATTCCCATTCCTCAGCACAGTGAAAATCACTCACTCAGCCCTTTCTACTCTCTGTGTGCTCATGCTGGGATCTAAAATATTCCCTACCATCAGTTAACCAGGAAAAGACATGGTCTGAGAATATCCAGCACCTAGAACGAAGGCTTCACTGAGATCCATTCCATGTAACACATATCAAGACAAAGAGATAGAGGTAACAGTGAGAAGATATTCACAAAATCAGCACTGTGACAAGATCCTAGGAGATTATTTGGGTGGTCAACACTTTAGGGTGATCATCAGCACATTATCTATTGTCCAGCTTTCCTTCTTCCAGATCCCCGAATATTTTACTGCACCTTGGTTTATGTTCATGGTGTAACAGTAAAGAACACTCAAGCCTTCCCATTTCCTGCACTTTCTTCAGAAAAGGATTCAGAAGAAGCAGGCATTTTCTCCAACTGTCCATGTTTAGATGGAGAAACCTTTATTTTACGGTCCGTGTGGAAATTTGCTTCAGCCATTCTGCATCTCCACGCTCAGCTTCTTCTGCCTCCGCTATTTTACTTCAGTCTTTCTCCCTCACTCTCTCAGTATCCAGCCAGCCAAGCTACATTGCTGAGAGGCCTTATTGTTGGGAAACAAATTGGTAAGTTTAGCAAACCCTGTGTAAAGGCACTTAAAATGTTTAAGAATATTTGGAGGTGTTTGGAACGGCTGCTATTTGGAGACAAATGCCTCTTTTCACCATGGTAATGTTTCATTTCTCTTACCCAGAGCAGAATTTAAAGGCCGATGTTGAAGGGCCTTTTTCAAACTTGGTACAGAGGAGGCGTATGGAACATTCTGATGGAACGATTTTTCCTGCATTTTTCTGAGATAGCAGTAGGTTCTAACATGTGCAAGAGCAATATTTGACTCCGCAGTTGGGTATTGAAGCCCAAATCGGAATGAGGCAGATATAGCCTTGTTAACAGAACATAAAATTTTTCCTATTTTACAAGTTGCTGGAGAACCTCCTTTGGCAGACAAAAGAAAGTATACTTTTTAGAGCAAGACCCTGTGAGCCCCATCAGCATAACTTCTTCAGCTAAAACCTTAGTTTTTATGGTTTTACCTCTGAGAAGCCCCTCTGTGCATAGTGACGGTCTCTCTCTAGCTGTGTGGAGCAGTACAGTACTTGCACACAAACAACTAATTTCAATGGTACTTGTGCATTTCTGCAACAAAAGGATGTTAAAAGCCCCTCTTTTATTTTCACTTTCTAGCCTACAACTATCAGTTCATGTATTTAAGTGAATTCTTTGGTCAGTATATGATTTATACCTTTGCACTGGTGCTAAGTCCTTTTTATACTGCTTTAACTAGTACAATAAAGTTGCCTATGCAAAGTATGAGGAGAAATCATTTTCAGGAGAAATCATTCTCAGGAGACATTCGTCTGATCTGATATCAGAACAACAGTGACACTATCCTGGATATATCAGACTCTCCTTTGCCACAGAATCATAGAATCATTTAGGTTGGAAATGACCCTTAAGACTGAGTCCAACTGTTAACCTAACACTCAAGTCCACCACTAAACCATGTTCCTAAGTGCCACATCTACACGTCTTTTAAATAGCTCCAGGGATGGTGACACAACCACTTCCCTGGACAGCCCGTTCCAGTGCCAGACAATCCTTTCAGTGAAGAAAATTTTTTCCTAATATTCAATCCAAACCTTCCCTGGTGCAACTGGAGGACATCTCCTCTTGTCCTGTAACTTGCTACTTGGTGAAAGAGACCAACCCCCACCTCTCTGCAACATCCTTTCAGGTAGTTGTAGAGAGCAATAAGGTCTCCCTTCAGCCTCCTCTTCTCCAGGCTAAACAACCCCAGTTGTCTCAACAGTTCCTCACAGGACTTGTGCTCCAGACCCTTCCCCAACTTTGTTGCCCTTCTCTGGACACGTTCCAGCAACTCAATGTCCTTCTTGTGAGGCCCCTTCTAGTGAGGGGCCCAAACCTGAACACAGGGTTTGAGGTGCAGTCTCACCAGTGCCAAGTACAGGGGAACAATCACTTCCCTGGTCCTGCTGGCCACACTGTTCCTGATGCAGGCCAGGATGCCACTGGCCTTCTTGGGCCACCTGGGTACACTGCTGGCTCATATTCAGCCGGCTGTCAATCAAAATTCCCTGGTCCTTTTCTGCCAGGCAGCTTTTCAGCCACCGGTCCCCAAACCTGTGGCG
The DNA here is from genome assembly GCA_027574665.1 of Rhynochetos jubatus. Taxonomy (NCBI): domain Eukaryota; kingdom Metazoa; phylum Chordata; class Aves; order Eurypygiformes; family Rhynochetidae; genus Rhynochetos; species Rhynochetos jubatus. The sequence goes on along the minus strand of CM050690.1, from coordinate 68,541,898 downwards.
TTGCATGGGGTTGGATGCCGGCACTTGGCCTTGTTGTTTGTCACTGGGTTTGTTTGGGGTTTTTTAAATTGCCAATCACAATTTCCATTTCATGAAAAACTAGAAACAGTCACTGGGCTAATACGTATCTGTTATGCAGAATGACTTGATAGGGCTTTTTCCAGGTTGCAGCAGGTACGGCATTTTATAATCAATTTGTGAAAGAGGTCAAACACTGTTGATGGTCTGTCAGTGGCATCTCATTTGTATGTATCAGTGCCAGTGTTCTTCTTACCTCTTCCTGGACCCTGCATATTCAATTTTGTATGCTTAATATCTCTCAGCAGATATATGTTCACTTTAGTGGGTTCATTAGCTTGCAAACCTCCTCTGCTGTAAAAAATAAGCACATTTCCTAGTTGAAATAGCTTGTTTCCCTTACTGACTTTCATTCATTCTCTTTCTGCTCTGTGATGTCTTGTAAAGCCTACAAGGCAGCATGCACAATTTTTTTCCAATACATAAGTGTATTTTATGACAAATATCTATTAATATGATACCTATTAATATCATATTAATATATGCCAAACATCTGTTAATATCATACATCATCTATTAATATAATACACAATTTCATGTCTGGAACTGCAAGATGATGGTACATGATGAGATAATTAAGACAGACATACAGCACAAATGTGTGAAGACTGAAGCTGCGGGAAGGTTATGATCCACCTGTGACATGGGCTAAGATTTTGCAGCAGAAAGAAACCAAAGGCTAGTAGAGGTTGTAGTAGAGCAGATTGTATCAAGGCAAGGAGATTGTCTTGATACAATCTGCTGCACTTTGGTTTTCAAAGGTTAAAAAAGTTGCAGTTCCACACATACATCTCAGGTTCTGCAGGAGACTGGTTTCCTTTTCACCTGAGTGCATCACTCTGTGACACTCAAAACCACCATGAAGCTCTTGAGGTGTATTCTCCCTTCCCCATCCCACACTGATGTGGGTGTCCATTGTTGAAGAGCACCAGGTCATGAGCCTTCAAGGTCTTGCAGCTGTGCAAGGAGGGGCCAGAAGGAGGCATCTTTGGTCCTGAGACCAGCACACACAGCAGGCAGCTTCCTGAGCCTCCTGCCAGTTAAAACCTGCTGCAAGACAGCAGGAGGAAAAAGCAAGAAGCTGGAAACAAACATAATCATCAGCTTTCAGCATCCAGCATGAAGAGGATATTCAACCAATGTGCCCCTGCTGGGTACAGGCAGATTGCACAGGAACAGAAATGAAAATGATGCAGACATGATGGGGGGTGGGGAGTGATCCTGTTGTACCAGATTGAATGGTCAGCTGAAGAGTGAAAATCTGACTGTTTTTCTGGAGAGACATTATTACTCCACAATACCTGCAAGGCCACAGACTTTAACTTATGCTGCAAAGTGTGTGCAATCCTAGTTAAAAAGCACTCTCCCTTGCCTTCAGATATATTGTATTAATTCTGTTGCTGCACCTCTTCCAGAGCTGTTATATGCACCTTTGGGAGGTACCCCCACTTCTCCTCAGGAATTTTGGTCATTTTCACTGTCTGCACTGTAAACCCTCTGGAGGCAGGTATTTTTGAGGCATATCTCTGTAACTACACCTGGAAGTGTACAGTCCGAACCTCAGAGGGACACTCCATGCAACCCCACAATCAAAAAGCAGGGACTACTTCTTGTATACCATAAAGGCAGTGGCTTCCGTTCCTGTTTTGATCAATAATCCCTGGCAAATTTTTGTCTTGCCCCTATGACCCTGCTAGAGTGCAGCTATAAATAAATTCTGCTAGCCAGATGGCACAAGCCAGCTGCCTAAGTTCCCTTTCTAGTTCATAAACATCTACTCCAGATGGTCACAGAGCTTGGGATGAGATTTTTCTGGACAAGTGGAAGCATCCACTTTAGGAGGGAATTCTTCTCTGGACTTGCTGACCTGGTATCTACTGATGGAGAAGAGGACCCAGGCACCTTGTTCACATGAGCCCACCTGCACTGCAGCATCCTGGCATTTGTCACATGCAGCTTGTAGTTTCAACAGAAAAAAGAACTTGAAAGCAGGTCTGCTTACCGTGTTTCTTTGCCTGGGATTTACAATTGTTTCAGTCTCATTTCCCTGCTTCACAGAGATCATTCACTTTGCCACAGAAAGAACAGATGAATCAAAATATTTTTTAAAAATTGCTAAGTGTGCAAATCTTTGCTGCTCTAATAGATTTCCTAAATTCATGCTGGTAACAGATTCCAGACTTTCTCTGTTGCCTTGGAAAATGAGAGTCTTCCCCATGGATTCTGACTGTTGAGGACAATGATCTTATCCAGGAAATCCAGACAACATGAGCCTGTCAGACAATCCTGCTGACTGGAACCTCCCTGTTGTTTTAAAGACAAACTAACAGAGGCTGGAGCAACACCATGCAACAGTAACTTGGGCAACACGTTTAACACATACAGGTAGAGTGTTCACACTTGGCAGCAGGCTCAAACCCATCTGAAGAGAGTAGTGAAAGTGAAGAAGTCAGAACAACATGACTTCTCCCCTCAGTAGGAGGCAAGTCACCCATCTCTGCTACCATGGAGGGGCATTTAATGCTGCTCCCTATGTGGACTTCTGTGCTGCAAGGTACTCAGATTATACCAGTTAACTTCAAAACATCATGCAAGCACTGAAGTCAGATGAATTTGCTTAATAGTATTACAAGCAAGAAAACAACAAAAATGAGGAGAGGAGAGGAGAGGAGAGGAGAGGAGAGGAGAGGAGAGGAGAGGAGAGGAGAGGAGAGGAGAGGAGAGGAGAGGAGAGGAGAGGAGAGGAGAGGAGAGGAGAGATTTTAGCAAGATGTTATGGCTGCCTAAATTGCTTCCTCAGTGGCTTGGTGGGACGTTGTAAACTGTTCCCTCTGCCCCAGCAGACTTCACAGGAAGGCACATCTCCTTGAGGGACACCCTTGTAGGAGCCTATTGGCAGGAAGAAATGATACTGCGTAAGGACACTGGGACTGGCCATGAGCTAAACCATCACTGAAACACAACATCCTCCCACATCAAAGTTTTAACAACCATTACGATCCTTTCCCACACAGTTGAATTCTTCTGATGAAATATGGTTGTCAACCTCTTCCTAGCAGCAAAAGATGTTTAAACAGCTGTAATATGCTCTGATTGGTGAAACTACTTACTATCAGAAAAGGTAGGAACTCCATAGAAATAATTAATTATCTTCACTTATTTTCTTAATATACTTCAAGTAATGTGGATGCCTGGTAACAGCAGCATAGCAACACACTGGTGCTGTGATGCTTTTTGGCAGTGGTGTGGTAATATACCAGAAAGAGGAAATGTTCTTTGGAATGGGCTGTTCCTCTAATTAGGTGTTTGTATACCTCAGCTTACTACATACAGTCAAGTTCTACTTGAAGAAATGTTAACATATTTTCTGGCAGTGACTCATCATGTTTTCTCAAGCCTGAGGGTCAATAGATGGCTGTGAGCAGAGAAGACAGTTTTCATCAGAAGCTGTGGAACTTCCACAGTCAAGAAATAACAGTGACTGCAGATAGACCACGCCCAGAAAGAAACTCTTTATATTTGGTTTGCTTTCAGCAGTTTCTTCATACACCCACAGGCAGAAACATAACATACACACTCACACACACAAACATCGTATCTGCTAGCCAGACTAGCTCTCTCTTCTCTCTGCAGCTTGGGCTATTTCCGTTCTATGTGGGAGTTTCATCTAGGATGCAGTGCTGACAGAATATAAATAAAACCTCAAACAGGCAAATCTATCTGGTAGGAACAATTCAGACAGTAAAATGCAAAGTGTTCCTCCAGGACTTTCAGAACAGAAGCTATCAAAAGTCATTACCTTCCCTCAATTAAAAAAAAAAAAAAAGGAAAAGAAGGAAAAGGGAAGAAGAAAAAAATTACTTCAGAGATGTGACTCCTGAAATTATCCATGTCATAACCCCAAGAGGCATATGAACAGATCTGACATCATTTGAGGTGACAGGATTCTTTGTCAATGCCTGAAAAGTTTCCTTGACCAAGGGAATTGTATGACACCTTTCACAGTCCCTACCCTTTACAGCACTGCCAAAGCTGGCCCAGAGTCAGTAAAGAGGTCTGCACACACATCCCTGCAGAGCAGGAACAGTGTAACTTGCAATGTCTTTTGCATGGAGGTGCACATGAGGAGTTCCAGGCTGCAAGGGCTTCCTTGGTGAAACGGAGGCAGAGGAGTATGGTTTTGGCTTCACATGAGAGGTGCTTCAAAGCCCTGCACATGCCCCTCAGAAGTCCCTGTGTCACCTCCTGCAGGACCCTTCTCTGCCACTCAATCCTGGGCTTGCGCATCACTGTGGTTTGCGGGAGCTACCTCCACACTATCAATGAATGGGCTATGCTGTCCAGGCAGGGAAGCCCTGCACATGCTCCCAGCCCATTCTCACCTCCTGCTTCCCACTGCCTTTGATTCACACAGAAGTTAGGCAGCATGAATGGTCTCCTCTCACCTCCCACATATATGTATGCCTTCTAGTCTCTCCACTCGTGCAACAGTGAAACTTTAGGATGAGGATTCCTGAAGCAAGTTGATAATACGCTGTTATGTGCAGGCAAGCTTATAACACAGCACTGAGAATCCCCCAATCTGCTGAAACAGACACGCAATGGATAAATTTGATTTCCTCGTCACCTGCCTCCATAATTTAGAGCTATTAGCAACTGTAGACAGTATCAGTTCATGAAAGAACTGGTACATTCTGCCCAGTGTTTTCTAAACAGTGTTGCCTGTCCAACAGCCTCGGGTCTGGTTGCTACTATGGAACTTAGTAAGATGGTTGCCTGGCCTTTTCAAGCATTCCATGCAGGTCACTAAATGGACTACTTTCAGAAAGCTTCAGAAACAACGAACATCCCCAAAAGGCAGAGAGGCAGCAGTGCTGGAGCAATTGGACCCTGCTGAGTTCAAAGCTTTCAAGAGACTGGAGATGCCAAAACTCTGCATGAGAAACAAAGACCTGAAGACTCTTCCAGCCTGAGATATATGCCTTTATTTGGGGAAAAAAAAATCACAATGGCAACGCAGTTATTAGCATATTACATTGTTTCATATTCTAAGAGACTGGAAGTGCAAATGGTAGGCTGAAAATAATTTTTTTTAAAAATAGAGAACAAAACCAAAAGAAATAATTCCCTTAATATCTAACTTAAAGGAAAAGTTTGCTGAACTGTTGTTCATGCTTCAAGCCTGATAATTAGGTAAGACGTGTGAGGTTATTTTCAAAACTGTCATTGCTGGGTTATTCTGCAATGATTGCATCTCACACAGAAAACTTAAAATCTTTGTTCTGGCAAGGAAAAAATTCAGTATGAAATGTTTGATCTGCAAGTCCTTTGAAGTCTTTATCCTTAGAAAAGAGACCTGAAGAAGTTGCCTTTACAAGCACATAGCTAGAGAGTGTCAGAATCTGGATCCCTATGCCTCCTCATTCAGTAAACACAGCTCCTGCATTTGGCCTGGCTATTGTCTCTTTTCAGATGCACCGCACTCTGGCTTAGCTGTTAGTCTTGATTAACACAACTCTGAACTCCACATCACTATCTTCCCAAGGTGACTTTACACTTTTGTCACTGTCTGCAAATGCTTTGCAAGAATCTTATCACACTGGTTGCAACTCAGGCTTTGAACACCCTGACAAAAAAACTTTGCCAATTTTTCCTGATGGACTGTAAGCAGTAAATCTACATTGACATCCAGAACACCACCTCTCAGGGCTAAGAACATCCCAAAGTAAGTCCATTTTCTTCAAATATCTGGCAAGAACAAGAAATGTCTTCCACTCCCAAACCAATGAATGTAGTATTTCTCTTGCACATGTACCTAGCCTGGAGGTAGGACTTCTCTTTCACCCTAATATTTGTGATTCTGAGTCTTGCAGACCCCAATGGGTAACATATCAAAACAAAGGCTGCTCTTTCTTTTTGTATTGACAGAAACAGATTTGTGAGACAGTTCCTAAGTAGGTTTATCATTTGCTGACAAATCTAAGGACACTCCAGCTATCTGACACTACTAACTTTGTACTGTAGGCTGTGCTGAGGATGCCAAGGGGAAGCCATCTCCCTTCTTCAAAGCAAAAGTCATAAATGTGGTTTGAGTGAGAAAGACTCATATGGCCTCTTGAAGCACCACCCAGAGCTTGACCACACATAAGACAGTCCTTTCCCCTCCAAACAGCACAAGAAAGGTAAGGGAAATACAGCAGCACTATTACTGTATTCAACAGAACTTCCATTTATAATTTAATCTAAACATATACCTCATCTGAAAGCAAGAACAAGGCAGGATTTCCCTCCTGTGAGGCAGAACATCAAAGGATTCACTGAACTATCCCAAGACAAGGCCACCAGGATGAGAGGCCACAGTGGTTGCCCAGCCTGCCATTAAATTCTGTGTGTCTTCCATCATAACTTCCCATAACTCTGTCCCATATAACCTACGCAGGCTGCCTAACCCTGAATCGTATAAAATCCTGATTCAGAAGCACTCATCATGCACCACTCAGAATAGAACCCACACACAAGGAGAACACATGAGAAGAGTCTAAATAGCTTAATTCTTGGTGCCTCTTTGATATCCTGGTGCCTCATTCAGTCTCTACCACAGTGAGACCTGCACAACCCTTCTAGAATATGCAGATCTCAACACAAACATTCTTAAAAGAAGGAAGATAAAGTTTCTTGCAGAATTTTATAGCAATTTACTTCAGGAGACAATAGGACCACAGTGTTGTTAAACATGAAGGGATCAAAGACCTCTTGCAAATCACCTTATAGACTTGATTGTACAAGATGTGCTTGTTCTATTTTCAGTCTTCCATCAGTAGCTCTTTCCATCACCATTTTTAATATATAGGCCATGCCTGCTATTGATCCATGCATTTTTCAGCATGGTATGGAGTTACCTCAGTCTATAGAATTACTCAGAAAAGCTCAAGGGATCAGGAGATAATTGGCCAAGAAAAATAATTGATGTCATGTCTGTACTTTCCTTTTACTGCAGGAAAGTCAAAAGAAAATTGAAGGGCATGGAACACTTTTGAACCAGAAGAAAATGTTTTTCGGAAACTTTTCTATAGAAGTTATTTAAACTTTGCCCAATTTGAGATTTCACGTCCTCATTTAGGGATGAAAGATGAGGAAAGAAAGATTTTAACGGCTCACAGCTCTAGACAAACCTCAACTAACAGAAATATTACATAAATGAAAGAGCCAACAATGTAGTCTTAAAACCAAATGCATTTTTTAAAGGCCTTTCAAGTCATAAAGACAAGAAAGCTGCGGGTTTTTTTCTTACGGTAAACAGATATTCTATGCAGGCAGTCTTTTCACTGGATCTGTATTCACAGGTCTGCATCTGAATTATTACCAAACTGATTGTTTCACATTAGAAGTGTGCAATATTAAATGGCTTGCTTAATCCTGTCATGGAAGTATCATAATAAGGTCTCTTACCTAGAGGAAATATGACTATTAAGTTCTTTTATTCAATTTTTTTCCCCACTCCATCCCCTATGGACTATGCTGAATGCAAATATGACTCATATGTCATTATCGCCAAAATGGAAATAGTCTGATGCAGACTTAAGAATGGAGCAATCGGAAGATAACATGAGACTTGAGCAATAGCTAACTTTGAATGGAAAATTCTGCAGCTCTGAGTTTGGTCCTGGTGCTCCTGTATCCTCCCCACTCAGGGAGAACCCACACACAGCTACACTGACCTCTGTGCGGTGAACCTGAGCACTGCAGATTTTGCAATAGGTAAAAGGAGAGGATACTGTTGCCGGCTGTCAGACATTTTTGGTGGCAGCAGAGCTCCTGTGCCTGCCTAGATGTTTGCTCATAATTGTAGCTGATACAGGTGGATGAAAACAGCTGGGAGGTATCCATGGCAGGTCCTCCACCACACTCCCTTCCACGCTCTTGGTGATGTTAGGAGTGCTGCTGAACTCAGGTGGTTCCCAGCCAGCTGGGAGTCCTCTGGCCACTCAAGCCACCAAAGGAGAGCAAGGGAATTCCTAAAAGCATCTCAACACATCTGCGCTCATCTACAAAAAGTCATCAGGACCCAGAACCAGAGTGTTTACTGTACGTTAAGAGTGCTGTCTTCACCTACCCCCAGGCCAAAGGAGAAATAACTGGCTTTTTACTATCTACTTTCTATGGTAGAATGTGGAATTAGCATCTCATAAAAAACTCTATCCCTGGAGGGAGTACTGCTATCACACCACTTTGCCATTCCCCATGCCCACAAGCACTGAGACCTAAGGGAGCTCAAGGCCTAAACATAAAGCTTTCAGTACCAAAGAAGAAAACCTAATACACAAAGACCCTAAAGCTTCAACTATGATAAGTTAGTGCTGGAGAAAGAGACTGTTTTAAACTCCACTGTCACCAGTGCAGTAAAGACACATTTCCACAGTGCAACCCCAAGCTGACAAGCACATGTATCATTTGCTATGGGGGAACTAGTTCAGGCTAAGTCTTTTCTACCCTTAGTACTTGCTCTGGAATCAGCAGTCACTGAAGCAAGGCTGACATGACAGCATAAACAGCATCTTTACAAGGCTATAACTTACTTGCTGTTAAAGACATAATCCAATGTGTGGCCTGCTGTACTTGGCCATGTTCTTCCTGACCTGTAATACTGTAGTCTTACACAGAAACTATATGGAAGGGAAAGGAGAGAAAAGCACAATTAAAAGCTTTACATAGAGAAACAAATATTGCCCCCTTCAATAGCCAATTAAAAACCTTCAGGATCCTTACTTACAACACAGAAATGCAGGCATAAGGACATCAAAAGGCCAGTTTGGGCATTAAGAGGTTTAACAACTGTGCTCCAAAAGAATTAGTAGAAGGGACTGTTATATTCAACCTATCTGCAACCTCAAGTGAAACGGGATTCATCCTTATTTTTGCAGACAGATGGGCTGCAATACTAAGCAGCTGCCCTTTTTTTTTTCTGAAAAGCCAAGAGCTCAACATTGACTCTATTCAGGGGGAAAAAAGGATTAAAAAATTTTAAATTTAAATTTTTAAAACCTCTTTAAATTTAAAGAGAATATATCCTCAGCTAAAGGAAGTTGACATATTTCATTTAAGTCAAAAGAAACTGGCTAATCAAAAGGTTAGGAAGATCTTCAACCACTGAAACAAAGTTTATCCTGTCCACTGACAGAAATAGCCTTAAGTGGTAATCCAAGAGAAGCACAGTGCATTTTGTGGTATGTGTATGCAGTCAGCACCTGTCATGAATAGGTGTACATTCACATAAATGTGTAATCTAGACTCCATTTGCTAAAATGGAAAAGCTCTGTGCAGCTTGTCAAGGTGAGATGGCATGAAAGTAGGTCATCAGGATGATAGGTACGGGACAGCTTTGATTCAAGAAACTATTAATGGAGTGGAACTTTCCAGTCCGGGAAAGACACTGCTGGAGTTGTATAGAATTGGAAATGACTGGGAGATGGAATGACTTTTCACTGTCTCTTTAAATGTAAGAGGTAAGCAGGAACCAAAGAGGAAGTAAGTTTCAAAGTGAGGAAAACTCCAGAGAAACAGAGGATTCACAAAGCAAGTAGCTGACCTGTGAAACTCCTCACCACGGGATATTACAAATCCTATACATTTTCATGGCATGGAGAGAATAGAGAAGATCAAGAAGAAAACGAGGACTGCTGAATATAAAAAAACTATTGCTGTTCAAGAATTTCCTGAACCAGCAGATGGGAAAATATTTGAGGAAACATGATTCTAAACTTCCTCTATTCTTATGGCTTTTACTATGAGCAGCAATAGAATGAGGGGCTCTAGTTACCTGTCCTTTTATTCTGCTGGACTGCTGTTCCATCATTACATGATGTTGAGCTTACGTTAGGATTAAGGTAAAATCAGAGTTTATACTCATAGATTATTAGGTTTCAGCACTGGGCTGAGAGCAGGGTTATGAATGGAAATTGAGGCCTTTGTGCAAGAGTCCTTTAAAAAAAGAAAACAAAATGTGATGTTACAAATTCTACTACAGTTTCTGGAAGCTGAGGCACATCATCTTCCCTGATGTCCCATTGAGACATGATTTTCTCTTTTGCCTTTTATTCCCCGCAGTGAAAACAGCGTCTGGGTATTTGTGTGTGTATTTTACATTACTACATGGTATGGATAATTTCTTTGATGTTTGGAAGTTTAAAAAAGGCTATTGCTATTAGAAGATTTAGACACACCAAGTGTGTTCCACCAGCAAGATTCTTTAGTAAGTAAAATGAGTTATCACTAAATAAAACACACTGAATTATTGTACTTGCTTCCATTCCTTTCCTAGCTGGGGAAGAGTTCCTTCAGGACACAGGAATGGACTCTGTCAAGGTAAGGATGCCCAATCTCATGCTGACATCACTTTCACAGATGAACTGAGTGCTGTGACAAAAGTCTCTTGTTAAATGCTGAACTAGCCCTCCTTACCACCAAATACACCCACTTCTAATGGAATGATTTTGTGCTTCCTATTCAGGAAGCAACTGTAAACTGACACTAAGGATGCAGTGTAGAGAAGGTGTATTGACAGCCTGACTTTACATAGCTAAGATGGACCTTCATCTATTCATTATGAGAATAATCTTCCATCTTTCTTTTTTATCCTTCACATAAATGATCAGCATGCGTGAATGACTGAGTAACAGGCTGTAAACCATGTAATAGTCACATAACTGTTAGTGAAGGAGAAAATAGACCTAGACAGAAAAGAACATCATCCTTTAACAGGTGGAGCATGACCAACTACTGTTTTAGGAGTTTAACAAGATACAGCATACTGCTCAGGGTCAACAGCTCTTTGGTTACAGACATACAAATTAAACATTTGGATATTTATTTCTGCTAGTACTTTAAGGGTACATGCAACATAGTCACTCAGGAAGATGTTGGGAGATAATACGCCCAAAGCCAAACAGAGCCATATTTTACATTTTACAAGTTCACATAATTTTGTTTTCATTTGGGAATCAACACATTGTCTTTCTCTGCTGCATGAGGAATGTGATTTATCAAACTAGGAGCTTTGAAATAACTAGATCAACTAGATATCCAAGCATGCTTCAGGCTTTTGGAGTTCAGTACGCACATTAACACTACATTTCAGTGTAAAATTGAAGGTCACAAAATAAATTAAAAATGCCATTAGACTTTGCAGCAGGACAAGGTGTTTCTTCCAAGCCCACCATCAAACACTTTCTCTATCAATAAATAGACTTTATACTTGAACAGAAAAATGCTAAGTTGCTTATTCATTACAACTTCATTCTTTTGCAAGAAAATAAATGCATACTCTTTAATCCCAAGAAGTCCAGAAGTGTGAAAATGGTTCCATTAAAAGATAAAAAAAACCCTCATAATATAAGCCTACTGTTTTGATAGGCTACATTTTGCTTCATCAGTATTTTTCCATTAGCAGTTGTCAAACTTCAGCTGTGAGGGTTCATCTGTGATATGCAATGTGCTGTCTATATAAAATACAGCAAGCAATAATCCTTCATCTCCCCATCTGTTCAGTGACAGAATTACAGGGCACCCCACTGGTCATGCTTTGTCAAACACTGACACAAGTACTTTTCATTTGAATTGCAAATTTTGTGGAGCTATTTATCTAATACATATTCTCTTCAAAGAGGCATTTACAGCTAGTGGACTCTTCCTTGGAGAGGGAAGAAGGGAGACACGTATGGTCAGGAATTTTGTATTTTATTTACGTCTCTGCTTAACCCGCAGGTTCTATTCAAGTGCATGTGTGTGGCACTTGACTGCAGATCATGCTGTTGTACTGAATGCTGCACTGCAGTGTAGCTGAGATATATGGATGCAGAAGCACTTGCCATGACAGGGCCTGGTGCCTGCAACATTCGTTCTGTTCTGGGAGGAGGTAAAATGTCACCTTCCAGACCAGAAATTTCTGCTGTCACTCATCAAATTATACACACAGGCTTAGATTTTGCCTTCAATCACAGAGGTGTCCTCACACTGTAACCCCAAATGTACCTGTGCAAATCTTTGCAGCACTTCTCTAAAAATAGATGGGAGCCTATAACAGAAGGAATTGCTGTGTTGAGGACTGCCACCACCTACCATTCCTGGAACCACAGGCTGCACTATTTGCTTCATAACATGTGAGGCTGAACATAAAACAAGACCACTTTCAAAAGAATCCCACAGCCAATCAGCCCTTTGTGTCTTTTCAAAAAGCAAGCCCCTCCACTGGGTACAGATGACATACATATTGCTAGGATTCACTACATTCAGCCATCCAGTCCTGTCTCTTCTTTTTCCTACCAAAATTATCTTCCTAAGCTCTCCAATTGCAGCCACATGGCTATGATCCAAGATGAATCTGAAACTAAACTTGCCAATTTGATTGGTATGGATGCCTGAAGTGTCAATGAAGCAGCCCAAGCAACACTTTTCTGAGCCTTCAACATATTCAGCTGCCCAAAGAATCTCACCATGAACAGACACTAGCATAAAGGTGTTTCCAACCCACTGTTGCTCAATCCCAGGCCAGAAAAAAAACATGTTAAAAGAGTATAAGGCACTTTTATTAAAAGGCTGATTGTGTCACTGAGTGTAGCCATACCACCAGCATGTTTGTACAAATATATAATAAGGTAATCATACTGGTATCCTCCCATACTCCTCAACCATTTTTTATTTGACACCACACCATCAAGAGTACTAGGACTATACAAAATACAGACGCTTAATAACAGACTTTGAGTTATCTTTATTGTAGAACCCAGGGTACAATCATAGGAGAGTCTATAATGAGACTTCTGGATTTGTGTAAAGCATTTGACACTGTCCCACATGACATCCTTTTCTCTAAGTTGGAGAGACATGGATGTGATAGATGGACACTCACTGGATAAGGAACTGGCTTGATGATCACACTCAAAGAGCTGTGGTCAACAGCTTGAGGTCTGAGTGGAGATGAGTGACAAGTGGCATTCCTCAGCAGTGGGTATTGAGACTGGCGCTGTTTAACATCTTTGTTGGCAACATGGACAGTGGGATTGAGTGCACTCTCGGCAAGTCTACTGATGACATCAAGCTGTGTGGTGTGGTCAACATGCTGGAGGAAGGGATGCCATCCAGAGGGACCTTGACAGGCTGGAGAGGTGGGCCTCTGCCAAACTCATGGAGTTCAACAAGGCCAAGTGCAAGATCCTGCACATGGGTTGGGGCAATCCCAAGCACAAGGACAGGCTGGGTGGAGAACTGATCAAGAGCAGCCTTAAGGAGAAGGACTTGGGGATACTGGTGGATGAAAAGCTGGACAGGAGCAGGTAGTGTGCGCTGGCAGCCCAGAAAGCCAACCGTATCCTGGGCTGTATCCAGAGAAGCATGGCCAGCAGGTCAAGGGAGGGGATTCTCCCTCTCTACTCTGTTCTCATGAGACCCCACCTGGAGCGCTGCGTCCAGCTCTGGGGTCCCCAACATAATAAGGATATCGACCAGTTGGAGCAAGCCCAAAGGAGGCCATGAAGGTGATCTGAGGGCTGGAGCACCTATGGGGTGCTGACTGTCACCTATGAGGACAGGCTGAGACAGTTGAGCTTGTTCAGCCTGGAGAAGAGACTAACTGTGTCCTCATCTCTGCCAGGCCAACCAACGGGAAAATATGTAATCTGCTCCAACATGGAGCACATTAGCAGCACAAACTTGTCTGTACAATGATAGGGTTTCTACTGATATTTCTTACAGAGGACTTTGGTTTAAGGAAACTTGGGCAACAGACATCAGAAGGACAATGATTTTTGTGATGTACTGGGACAATTTTTAGAAGCAGCAATGCATCTTGTTAACCTATGCAAGCCAGAGTAGGAATTCAGGCTAGTGAAAGTCTGAATCATGCTGAAGCAAAAGTTGTACTGAAAACAGTGCAGAGACACTCAATGACTTCAGGGCACAGTGGAACAATTTGCATCTGTGAGCACTATTAAAAGTGTGGCCTTTCTAATCACTGGAAGACCGGTGCTTACAATGTCTTATCAGTTGAACACAATTCTGTTAGGAAATAAAAGTGCAGCCACCCTGCCAGTAGCTCTCCAGTCTGAAGTGTCACCTGTTGATACCTCTGTTCCCTTTAGATCACTGCATTTTCATTTGCCATCTTCTTCTACCACCATTTTTGGGTTTGATTACATCATTTTTCCAGTCTAGAAACTGACACTATTGAATTATTCTTCTACACTATTGAATTATTCTTCTGACCATTTGGAAACTTAAGTGTATCTTGCCTTGGGAACTCTGTCTCTTGGCAGGTCTCCCAGAACTCGTAATTATGCACCAGAGGGCAAAACAAACTCCAAACAGAGGTGTAACATAAAGCTTTACTTGGAGAAAGAGTTGCTTCAGACTGGCTTTTAGGTTACCATGGCACGTATGACTTGTACTGTTTTGGCTTTTGCTTTTCATAGAATCATAAAATGGTTCAGCTTGGAGTAGACCTTTAGGAACAACTGGTCCAACTGTTAACCTAACACTGCCAAGTCTACTATTAAATCATGTCCCTAAGTGCCATGTCTACACATCTTTTAAATACCTCCATGGATGGTGACACAACCACTTCCCTGGGCAGCTCATTCCAATGCCTGACAACCCTTTTGGGGAAGAAATTTTTCCTAATATCCAATCTAAACCTTCCCTGGCACAATTTGAGGCTATTTCCTCTTGTCCTACTTCTTGTTACTTGTGGAAAGAGACCAACCCTCACCTCTCTGCACCTTCCTTTCAGGTAGTTGTAGAGAGCAATAAGGTCTCCTTCAGGTCTCTTCTCCAGGCTAAAAACCCCAGTTCCCCCAGCTGCTCCTCACAGGACTTGTGCTGCAGACCATTCCCCAGCTTCGTTGCCCTTCTCTGGACACGTTCCAGCACCTCAATGTCCTTCTTGTAGTGAGGGGCCTCACCACTGCTGAGCACAGAGGGTCAATCACTTCCCTGGTCCTGCTGGCCACACTGTTCTTGATGCAGGCCAGATTGCCGTTGGCCTTCTTGGGCCACCTGGGCACACTGCTGGCTCATATTCAGCCAGCTGTCAACCAAAATTCCCTGGTCCTTTTCTGCCAGGCAGCTTTCCAGCCACCGGTCCCCAAACCTGTGTCCTTGTCTGGGGTTGTTGTGACTGAAGTGCAGGACCCAGCACTTGGCCTTGTTGAAACTCATACAACTGTCCTTGGCCAATCGATCCAGCCTGTCTAGACCCCTCTGTAGAGCCTTTCTACTTTCAAGTAGATCAAGACTTCTGTTCCATCTCATTTGCTGCTGCAACAATACTCAAAGCCTTGAACATCTTCTGAGGGCTTGAGATACAGGCTTTTTTTGTCATTCCCTGAGAGATCTCAAAATGTATTTATTCTTACAAAATTCAGCCGAAAACACAACCTTCATTCTTGACCAAACTGTGTAATGAAGGAATTGCCCATGATATGCCTCAGCTCTTTTGCTTAATAAATAAATATCATTTCATTTAACTGACAAGCTCCATCAGGTTTTCAGCTGATCTCCCTGTTTTGTCAGCTTTCCTTTTCTCCCTCTGTTATACGAGTTTGAATTCTTTTTGTGTATAATGTAAAACATGAACAAGGTCTCAGAGTGACTTGACGGCAGCTATAGGTACAGTATAGGTAAGACATGTATGCAGCCATCAGAAAAATCTACTCTGAATATTAATCTGATGTTGTTAAAGATTAATTTATTAGCACAGCATATTTTAAAGCTGTGCTACATATTACACTAAAAAATCCATGCAATGAACTTGTCAACATTTATTACTCTAAATTAACTGTCAGAATAGTTTTAAACATAATCCTCTTGCTGTGTTTTAGCCTGCATTCAATGCATCAATCAACACACTGTAGTGGCCTGATGCAGCATGGTCTATCACTAGCCGAGCTGTAGCTTATGAAGTGCTTCCACCAATATTTCAGTCTTCCTTGTATTCCTTGTATTCCTTCAGGTACCCTGTAAAATATCAGCCAACATTGCTGGTCTGACTTTAATGTTGATTTTCATGTGGTATCCAAGATAAAATAGGAAAGGATATCCTTTCTTACACATTTGCCTGGACTCTCCTGTACTACTGCTAGCTTAAAGCATAGGAAGTTGCTGATATTTACTGTGATACTAGTCAAGAACATATTTTCATCATAATGTTGCACGGAGGTGAGCAAGGAGGTAGAGAGGATGGGGAATGGTTATCTGCTGTCCTATCCTGAACATGCTGAAAGTAGCATCTAACTCTAAATAAGTAGGTTTGTGAAATTCTTTCCTTAAATCTGAGTACAGAATTCAGTTGTTTCCACCACAAAGCACAGGCAGACCTTTGGCTACAGTTCTATCCCTGGAAAGAATGCTATGCCTGTTTAAGCTGTCATTATGAAGTACACAGACCATCCTGAACCATCTCCAGAGAGTGATCATTTTGTTGCCTCTCCTAAACCTCAAAGCAGCCATTCGGAGGTACAGTACAGGTCAGATGAACACATGAATCACAGAATCTGAGCCTCCTGTTATGGACTCCACTATGCACCACTCCCAAGTTGTGTGCCTTTTCACCTCCAACACCCTAGCAAAGCTGCACAAACTTTCCTGGCTAAATCGTTCATTGAAAAGTGCTTAAAATGCAACTGAGTACCATGCAAGTGGAAAGGATAACATGGGCACAGTCTTGGCAAATCCCCATACAAGCAGCCTTAATTGTCTCTGAAAGCCATTGCTCAGTACCTGGCATCAGTGTGCCACCAGAATAATGCAGATTTCCTTGTGGTTTCTGTGGCAGTTCGCTGGGCCATGGGGTCAGCTGTACACCCAGCAGCATGATGATCTGGACCACAGTATCTGCTTCTCATCAGTTCATCACAGGGTCACCAGCCCTTGCCTTGCCAGCCACATACGGGTGCACACCGTAAGCCAAAGGTTTTTGTTTAAAAGGACATTCTGAGCCCAACCTAGGACTCAGCTTTGATCCATTCGGTATGCTGTTTGTTGATATCCTAATGTATTCAATGAAAATACGCAGTGCCTACCTTCATGTCTTCCAGAACCCAAGGTTCAGCA
This sequence comes from Rhynochetos jubatus, assembly GCA_027574665.1. Classification (NCBI taxonomy): domain Eukaryota; kingdom Metazoa; phylum Chordata; class Aves; order Eurypygiformes; family Rhynochetidae; genus Rhynochetos; species Rhynochetos jubatus. The sequence continues at coordinate 68,524,720 of CM050690.1, read as the reverse complement.
ATATACATATGCAGTATATCAGCAACACTGCAACTCTGTCTAGCATGTCATCTCACTTCCAGAAGGAACTGACTTAGTGTGACATGATATCTTTTAAGAAAACATATATTGACTGGCATCAATTAAATCACACATACTGAAGTATGCACTTACCTTCCTTATGTCAGACATTTTCTTGATTTTTACAGCATACAGATGAAGTTAGGTCATGCCCTTCCCCTTTCAACATTTAATTGTTTAAGTAACATCAATTTTCTTCTGGCCTTCCTGCAGTATTCAAACAACTTAACTGGAAAAACCCAATCTTACTTTTTCAGTTTCCAAAGCAGCAATTTTTAAATTTTGCAAAAGCTCCATCCCTTTGGGATGTAAAGATTTCACGCGTTTTATACATTGTGGCTACACTATTTGTCCCAATAGAAATACTTACTGAGTGCATCCCTTCTTGTGCAGAACACATCAAGTTCAGCTGCCATTAAATAAACTAGGTCTAAGCCTTTGGCCACTTGCTAATTCTTCATGCCTCCCTTGGCATCTGATTTGAGTTTCTCTTTCTATGCCACCTTGCTCTATTTTAATCATACACCCACATAATTAATCCTAATTTATTGCCAGACAAATATTGCTTCATTGGAAGTTTTAGCCCAAGGATGCCTCAAGCACATACATGCCATTTTTTAAAATAGGGATGAATTGTGATCAGTCTAGAAATGTGAAGCTGACAATAAGAGGAATACTTCTTTTCCAAGGTAAAATATTTGATGAACTGCTTTGCATGATTGTTTTTACAGTTTCATCAATATTTAGATAGTTCTTTGCACAGGAAGCACTTTAAAATGCACACATATTACCACCTTTCCATCACTAACAAGGAGGTTTTTTAGTAAAACGAAAATCTAAAAATGCACTGTAGCAAAATCTATTACCTTCATTTTCAAGAGCTGATTCAGATGACAGCCAGGAACAGTTCTTCCTTTAATCACTGGTAATAAATGTGTGCTAGCATGGGCAACAGTCCTACAAAAGGCAACTCACTGTGTGGGATATTTCACCCAAAACTTCCTTCAGGTTAAGGAAAATCGAAAGTTTGAAATGCAACATCTTTAAAAGGGAATTAAACTACTCTGGACTATAAATGATTCTGGAGCAGGCATGTGTAGACATGGAGATATTCCCAGATGAGCTGTTCTTGAAAAAAGAACATGCAGAAAAATCTTAAGAGAAGATGCAGTTGATCGTATTTATTTTTGATAATTTGTAGAGTTTGCTTTAAGACAGTCACTGAATGCGAATACCTACTTAAAATATTAGTGTAACTGCAAAACCAAGATGTAATGTCCAGAAGTGAAAGCACAATAATTCTAAACAACGTCAGGAGCTGGAAGTAAAAAAGGCTTGTAGGTGTCCCGTCCTATGAAAGGAAGCCTGCAATCACCTGGAAATACAAGGCTATGCCAAATCTATTCTACAGAAATGCTTCATCACCGATTGATGGCATATGTCTACCTGAACATCTGAATCAAGAAATAAAAGCTTGCCCCCAAAAGAGGAAAGACTGGGGCCTTTACAGTCCCTGCTCCTATTGTGACATCCTTGACAATAAATCAACAGTCTTCTGGGTGATCTTTTAGAAGTAGACAAGGGACATGGCACTACACTGACCAACAGAAGAACAAGACTTGGGACTGGGTGAGGAGGGAGGCCAAGGACAGATGGAAACAAAGCCTGCAGAACTGATGTAAAATGTGTATTGAAGCAGAGACAGACCTTGCTATTTGAAGATGATTTTGTCTATACCCTTACATCTACCTGCTCCTTCTCTCCTTCCCTTTTCCTCCTCATAGACAAGGAGGAAAAGGGCAACAGGCTACTAGAAAATATCTGGCACCAAAGTAGGATTTTGGTGACAAGGTCTTTGGTAGGAATTCCAGAACTAGCTTTCCCATGGACATATGCGTCTCAGGATTCATTTCTGATCTGTCCTACTTTTGTTTTATATTTCCAGTGCAAACCCTGGCTGGTAAAGCTCAGGTCTGGATCACTAGCTCAGGGAGTTAGGTCTGAAGCACTCAAAGCATTAGTCTAGCATCTTTCAGATGTGGGTACAGACTGTTGTGCAAACATTTGGGTGCTCTAGAGGGGATTATGCTGCATGCATGGCCAGAGCCACACAGGCTGCAAAAGGCTCTTGATGGGCTTTTAATTGCACTATTTCTCATCTACATTCCAGCTCAACTATTTTTCTTCACATATCTCAAGAAAAGAGGCTGAGATTTCACAGACAGTACTCAGCAGGAGGTGATACAGAAGATATGACCAGAAAATCTCATCATGTCCCCGAACTTTTTAATGGCACTGGGGCTTTTGGAAAACCCAGTTAAAGACTAATTCCTCTAGTTTGTAAGTCCAAGCATCTAGTCTCTGACAGGGCACACCATCAAGGTGTTTCAATTTGGTACTGGTAAACCTCTGTAGTCCCTTGAACTTCTTCTGCTTTTTGAGAAGTGAATCTTTCTCAAACCATAAATCAAAATCCATGTTCTATGTCTGTGTCTTCCTTAACTGGTAACATGTTGATGACAGCTCACTAAATATAGACCTTCCTTCTCAGACAATCCTATTTTACTTGTTTGGTCTGAGGTACTCCAGGCACTCTAGGAAGTCCTGGATATTTCTGGGTAGCAAGGATCAAAGTGTCTGTATGCCTCATCCTGTCTCTGCACGCTGGATCAACAAGATCACATCCCTGGGGTCCTTCCCAGGATCATCTAACAGAAGAGGGTAGTGTCAACTTTGTAGGATAACATAGACAGGACGAAATGCAACCACATGCAGTCAAACTCTGCAGCGATAGAAATTTTCCCAAGGAACAGGGGAAAGTGTAAGATGTTTTCATCAACATAGCACGGAATTGAGTTAGATTGAAACCCAGGCTTGAGAGACAATACCCCTCATAAGGACAGAAGCAGGGAAAGGTATTTATAATGCTTTTTATTACCTATTCATCTTAAGCAGTGGTTTAAAAGTTCATTCAAGAAAAGGAAGCCATCAATTTTTAAGTCTTCTGGTCCACATCTGAAGTGAAAAAAACTACACGTGCTCTACATCCTGCATTCAAAGTTACCATGTCAACCCTGCAGGCCTGAAAAATCCTCCAAAGGAGAATCTAAGCTTCAGCCTTTTGCTTTTGTGGCTAATAAACCACCTGAGAGTGATCTCAGATCCTGCTGAATTCAAGGCTGTGTCTCCACCAGAATAAAGTAGCATCTACCCTGTCTTTACAGCAGAAGAGTAAATGACTGACAAACCAGGGGTCCATAACAATAAAAATGTTCCTGGTTCATATTTTCAACTATAGAACAATATTCACACCTTACAATATACACAGCTTTTGCCCTCTCCAAAATGCCTTACATTTTAGAAGCCTCCTATACCCAGTTCATTAAGCAGGAGATAGCACTGTAATTCAAAATCATTAGAAGCAATGATTTAACACAATCTAAGTTTCTCTGACAGCCCTGTTTTAGCACAAGTAAATCACTACTGTGCTTAACAATTCAGTCTTCTGTGTTAGCATTGTAACTACCACTGAACATGAACCTTGCTACCACATACCCTGAGAGCATCAGCTGTCCACCAAAGATAAAGACACAGTTTGTATAATAAACGCCAGTGCCCTGCAACCTGCCCTTTTTCTTGAGTGTTGACTATTTCACTTCAGTTGTGCTGTGAGAGGAACTGCCCTTCAGTATTCCCCTACTGTACTGTGGTAGCTTCACAACCCACCCCTCTGCAGTTTCAGTGGTTCATTCTTTTTTAAAATTGAAAAAGATACCCATGAGAGTGCCAGGGGCTTCCAAGGATGGCATCTAGGAGTAAGAGAAACAGGAAAAAGTCCAGAATACCTTCCAATGGCTCTGACCAACACCCCTCGTAACTGGCTAAATCAGAGAACACTTGAGCTGGTAGGGATCTCCGGAGGTCTTTAGCAAAGCCTTCTCGAAGCAAGACTAGCTACAAAGTTAAATCAGGCTGCTCAGAGCCTTTTGCGCTCACATTTTGGAAATCTCCAAGCGGAAGGATACCACAGTCTCTACATTTAAAGTGATTTTCTAACTGAAGAAGAGCAAGAATCTTAACAACTTTCAGAAGGTGCTTACTGTCCAAAAATAACTGAAGGGCAAGGCTTTTTCCTCACCCAGTTGTCTGGTGTTCTCCAGCATCAGAGGCCCTAACTTCCATGACCAAAACAGAATCACAGCAAGATTCACAATAATGCTTTGAGATACTCAGATCTACTAGCTTTGTATAATGTCTCCTGGAACCCTGCATATCTTTAATTTCATTTGGGGAAGCAGTGTGAAACTCTGTTTTAAAATTACGACAGCCTGGTTGGCTCATCATCTTGGTTTCTTTCCAGGCCTTCACCCTTTTGTGCAGCACTGTACTGGTACTGTCTCCCATAACTTAGTGACATTGCTTTCCTGCAGTTTGCTTTTATGCTATACAGCTGTCTGTCATACTCAAAAATCTATCATACCACATCCCCCAATTCTGCCTCTGATGCTGTTCGGGTTTTTTTCTCTTTTTTTTGCTTTGTACGTAAATTAAGGACTTCAAAGAGAAGAGCTAGGAAAGGGCTGGGAGTCTTCTCAACTTTCCCTCCTATTGCTGTCAAACCTGGATTGATGCTGGCATAAGCATTCTGACATCTCTGAAACATAATAAACAAAAGCATATCATCAGCATCACCATGTTGCTCACAGAGTCACTTAAATTCTTAGTGCCGCAGAAGCAATACCTGTTAAGGAACTGACAAAAACCTTCAGCCCTGCAAGAGACCTTCCCACTCTTCTCCAGGATTATGGCTTCTTAGAAGGCTTCTACTTTCATCTTTGCATACATACTGCTAGTCCAGTAATGTAAAGTCCACCTGATCTCCAACTTCATGTTTAAGTATTAACAGAACAATCAGATTTTCTTCCCATTTTAAGGTTCAGTGTGGAAAGGAAAAAGTAAGATTATTTAACTTGATTCTGTTTAAATAAACAGGAGAATTTCTCAGCTACTCATAAGGTTGTTTGGTTGTTGGTTTTTTTCTGTCATAGCATACAGGCATGAGCTCCAGAAACAGAAGTTGTACCTGGCATAGAAGAACTAACCCTTAAAAACCCAGAAATCTGTTAGACTCTTCTCTCTCTGTCTGAAATTTGCTGAAGTTTTTACTTGTTGAAAATGTGTTCTGTGCTTTGGTGAGTTTTCAAAGACTCTCATTATTTCATTATCCACACAAAAGCGATTCTGCGCACCACCAAAGTCTCCTTCCCTGGGACTGAGTAAAAATACCATATTTTCTTGTATGGCTTCCAAGAAAGAATGTCTGAACAAGCAATTAACCCCACATTGCATCATACTGGTCATGAAGAGGGAAGCTCTTAGAAGTCCACTGTCTTCCATCACACTGATGATATTTCTCAAGCATTCCTGCAGTCATGTGATGGAAGATTAAACTTTTTTTTTTTTTTATACTGGGAAAAAGATATTCCAAGTGGCTCTTTAATGGATCAGTAACTAGTAAGCACAGTGAATCAAAAATGACCTTAGAATGGCTTCTACACTCCCCTCACAATAGGCTGAGCCATATGACTCAGCTTTCTGCAATCCTAAACTGACTGCTGGAGTGACTTGTGTCAGGAGATGAGGCGCCACCTGCCCTGCTGCTGTCACAGCTTATTCCATAGCTTTGGTGGGACTCTAAGACAGGACTAAGCTTTTTAAAGTGCTGGTGAGGCAGTAGGTAGGCAGAACTGGTACTTTCCACCCCCTACATGTGCCTCCTTCCTACTGCAGAGCAGGCCCCGCTAACATAGAGCTCACAAACTATTTCCAACACAGCTGAAGTCAAGCTTAGTATAAGGATTTCTGTTCCATATGAGGAGCCATCCAGAAATCTTGGGTGGGGTAGAAGGGAGGATGAATTCATAAGGTCAACCACGCCTCCCATTCTTACAGCATGCAGTCTTCTGCACAGAATGTGTGGCAGCCAGCTATAACCTATGCAAAGTTCATCTCAGACCAGGCAGTACAGAAGATTTACTGACAAGGGACATGGCCAATGCAACTCTCTGGCCTCTTGAATCTTGAATTTGGCCACCAGCAATAAGGCAGAAAAAGCAGATCTTGAAGCCCTCACGGTTCACTCAGTGGAGAAAGCACTGCCTAAGCAGCTTTTATGACAAGCCATTCATGTCCACATACTTTCCTTCTGCTACTCTCATTTCCTCTTTATATTGCACCTTCCTGAGACATGACACGAGGCCAGACAGACTTTGTAACCTAAATAAAGACAGAACTGCCTTCAACATGGAGAAAATGCAAGGGTTAAGGCAAACTTGAGGATATCTGAGGTCCAAGCTTCAGCATCAAGTCTGCAAACTGTGTCTGACTCAATGTCTCATACACTTATACACCAAGTAAGATGCATGGATCACCTGCACATGCCTTAAGGTGTAAGTCAGCACAGTGGACTTACACACCACTTAGTCTTCTAAATACATGGAATTCACATCCTAGCTGTGAAATACTAGATAGATGCAGGGTCAGAACGGAGAACAAGCTGCTTTTCTATCAATAGCAGATCTCCTGTTAGGTTTGACTGGGAGGAAAAAAGTCTTTCCAGAAAAAGCTTGCCTTTAGAGTGCCCTGTGCTGATAAAAAAGATGGCAAGAGAAGCTGAGCATTGCACTAGCATTTTGCAGCAAGAACCCAGGTGTTCCCTTAGCCTCCAGGCTAGCAGGCTTTTAACAGCTCTGTTGTCACTCAGCCCACCACAGTTCAAAATCAGAAGGAAGATTCCCTGTAGTTTCCAAAAGGGTAGGAAATGGTGGAAAGTTATGAATCATTTGAGTCCTTGGCACTGGTAGAGGTCATCTGGACTTTGGAGAGCATCACAATGGGGTTAGCAGAGCAGTGCCCATATTAGGGGGAGTACAAATGAATGCAGATACCCTTTTACCCCACAGAAAAGTCCAGACTGCCAATTCCTTCTAGTTCAAAACAGGATAAAGTCATCTGGATATGACACTAGGTCTGCTTGACTTTAGGTCTTATGGCTCATTGCAGCAACCAGCCATAAGATTTTGAGCCAGTGCTGACTCTGGAGTTTGCAACAAAAACCATGTTTTCCCAGCATGGGAGGCTGATAAATGCTTGCAAAGTAAATTGCCATTGTATATATGTAAAGAAACACACACACAAAACAAAGATGTAAGTGGAAAGCAAGATACCATTTTTGTAGAATCTTGTTTATCCTTTAGTGCAGACAAAACAGACTTGGGTCCTGTTCTGACATGAAATTGGATGACCAGGCAGCCTACTGCTCAACTGTTTCCACCCGTCCTGGCTTCATACCTTCCAGTCTTGCTCTCTGGCTTATTAGCTGTGTAATACACCTGACACTTTCTCTGTTTCTGCTTCCACTTGACAGAAGTCACACGTGCCTCTCAAATGCGGCATCCACTCTCCCCACCTTCTACAGCTAGACCACAACAGTGTGGCTGTTTCTCTAATGGCTTCTGTTAATCTTCAACAGGCAGCAAGTACGTGTTATCCAGCAGATCTTCCATTTCCCAACAACAGATAAATGACCTTCACCCAAGTCTTTAGAGGATTTGGGATTAAAACCCAATACCAGTGAGTTTCATAGCAGTAGCATTTATCCACCAAAGTGCTATTTTGTGCCCTTGGAAGAGACCAGAAAGACAGGAGCACAGCATCATGCACAGTGACAGACCCAGTCCACAGTCATTTGCCTCTCAACATTTTTGACATAAAACCAAACCATTGAGAAGACGAACTTTGCAAGCTTTATGACTGGCAAAAAAAAATTCTTTCTTTCCCTGATCCTGCAGGATGGTAACCTGAGCTTTGCATGAAATGTAGCCTCTTCGAACTTTGGAAAAAAAAGAAATTATGGTCTGGCAGTGGCCTCAAATTTCTGCATGGCAAGAAGTATAGAATTCAGTGCACCTACTGACCAAATTCAAAGCTTTGAGCAAGCTCAGTTGATTTCCTGGTTAGGCCCTGACATTCTCAAGCACTTTTTTCATTTTACTGCTTTGATTTTAGTCTCTTCGACTACGGAAGTCAGATCAGAGCCGCGCAAAAAAAACCCCTAACTTAATTCAGATTATTGGAGACAACTTCCCTTTCCCCACTTTAAAAGAGAAAAAGTTGGAAAGAGAGAAGCAAGACTAATAAAGAAAACTTTGCAATCTAATAATAAAATATTTCTTCTAATCATAAAATATTTCTGTATATCCAGATGTTCAAAGAACTGTGGAAAAGGCTCTGATTACCAAAATACAGCAAACCACTGCAAAAAGTAATAATATTTCAATCAGCGTTCCTTAACAAGATATTCACAAACCAGCCGGTTTATTCATGCAAAGACTTTTTCCTACATCTTCAAGTGATTACTTGCTACAACAGCATTAATTTCTGGGGGAATCCTGAGAAGCAGTCAAAACCCAGCACATATTCAGTAAAAATCTCTGGAATAGTTAGAGCATTGTCAAACTTCTCTGCAAGACCTCCCTTGACAGGACTCAATAGGACTCAGAAAAATACCAACTATATTACCTACTACATCTTTTGGTTTGGGTTTTCCTTCATGATTTTTAAGCTTGCTTCCATGCAAGATTATTTGTATGCCACCAGACTGTGGTATATAAGTTCACAGACCCTCTGTCTGCCCTCCCACTGACAGGGGAGCATTCACAGTTTCAGTCCTGTTTTCCAGTTGCAAACCAATTAGGTGGAGCAGGCCATGAAAGCTCTTGACATGTTACATAAAAAGCAGAAGATAAGGAAAAATTGGTGAACCAAAATCAGCTTTACCCTCCTATAAAAAGCCACAGACCTGTTACCCACAGTTGTAACTGTAAGGGAAAGATTTGCACTGTAAGATAAGTTCAGAGTGTCCATTCCTAAAAATATTTTCAAAACAAGGAACAATCCCTGAATCATTTACCAACCAACACCCCTCTCCCCAGTCCACTTCCTATAGAAAGCATCTGCAGCCAAACTCGCTACCTTGCAAATCTCTGCAGGGACCTGAAATATTCTTGAAGATGCAAGTAGTTATATACTGATTGCTTTTCCCAGTTCTCACTGTTGGCTCATGCTCCCTTGCAATTGGTTCAGGCACCAAAGATCTGAGGGATAACTCATGTTACATATTCTTAACAATTACATACTTGAGCCGTAAGACTACAATATGCAGAAGCCTTGTACTTTCACCTGCAAGCACTTCCTAAGAATGGCAAGAAATTATATGCTAGGTATCACCTTCCCATCTGGGAATAAGGCAATTTGAAATCTATCCAGTGACAGGGTCAGGAAATATTTCTACTCTCCTCATAATCAGCTGAGCTATGCATCTGGTGCTGACTGCACCCATTGCCACAGAAACAACGATGGTAGCAGCCACATCGGACTCCTGATTTCACATCATGACAACTTACAAAACTCCACTGAATAACCCTGGCCATGCGTCTATATACTGCCCACTCAAGGGCCTTGGAGACAACATGTCACATCAATCCACAGAACACTGCAACCACTCCAGCAGAATAGTAATCTACTAGGGAAAAAAAACGGAAACACCAACACCACCCAAAACCTGAACCACTCCTTAAACCCACTTAAAGACAACAAAAACCATGCAATACCAGGTGAATTGTATGGCAGAACTCAGGCTAACTCTGCACTCAGGGTGACAGCTCATCCACAGGGCTCTTAAAGCAATGTCTGGAAGACATTTCTCATTATTACAGTCAGTCCATCATAGATTCATACTCCTTCTTGCACCCCTGACCCATCTGATCAGAAACAAGAGGGCCAGGGGGAAGAAACTGAGCGTAATTTGAACATACCAGGTGAATATGCATCATCCAACCTGCATAGTGTGAATGAGAAACACTTCTGAAGGAACAAAATCAGTGGCAAACAAACAATTAGAAAAAAGAAGTACTATGATTCCCAAAGAACATGTTAATTATTACTAATAAAGTAATTAACATTTTTTAAAACCTCTGAAAAATTAAATTGCCTATGCAAGTTCTAATTAATACTGTAATAATTTATCACAACCTAAAATGAGAAATCTTTGCTCCTCATTAAAGCAATAATTCAGTAGAATTTTATTAGGGAAAAACAACCATGGGAAATAGGGCTGGAAAGATCCCAAAGAAATCACACACTCCAGCCTCCTACCATGACTAGGAAGCTGTTTCTGCATCACTTTATCTGATGGGTTGTTTTCTCACCTGTTGATGATCCTTCAGAGGACAAAACCCCAGCCCACACGCAAGAAGGAATTTAAAATGTCTCTGACAGATATCTGGATGCTGGACACCTTCATCCTCCCTCTCTTTGGGTCAGTATAAACCAGTACTTTGTCATCACAACACGCATGGAGAACGTTTCTTCTTCCTCCAAGGAAGAGTATATATGATGATATTCTAAACCTGACTGTGCACAGTCCTGGGCAGTTCCAGCTGACCCTGCTTGAGCAGAGGAGTTGGAGTAGAAGATCTTAAGAGGTGCCTCTGAATTTCAACTATTCTGTGCTTCTGAGAGTACTCCTGCTAAGTGTAGGAATTAATATTCAAGCATGTAGGTACTATCCTTCAGGAAAGGTTTGATCCAAGACACAGCATTGTGCTTTTCTGGGATAGAAAGAAGCTACTGAAGACTTCACTACTTCTAATCTGCTGGCATTCATGATAAATTCTGTCAGACAGATCTGTCTGTCTGTATGCATAGACACTTCATCCTACAATCTGTATCAGTACAAGATATTGTGATGGTATGTGAGCAAGAACTGAACTCTAAAAGGCAATCGCCATCTCTGTGCACACTTCGAGCAGCCAGGGACTGTGCTGTCACTGCTATGACATCTCCCCTCACAAAATGCACATAACATACCACCCAGATGACAACTATGCTCAGAGCGGAAAAGACAGGAGCCACAGAAGGACAAAGTAAGATTCACAAAGCTTATTCCTGAATGCTAACGAAATTCTGGATTGTTGGTTTTCTCATGCCAGGTTTTGTGTGCCTACAGTAACAACTAAACCTTCCAAACTATCCATTTCCCAAGTCATTTTCCTGATTTCAGGAGCACTTTAGGACAGGTTAGTTACCATGAAAAAGTAAAAAGCAGAGGAAAAGCAATAATTCTATTTTCTATTACCATATTATCCCTTGCTTTCCTGTAGAATTTTTTTCCCTCACCACAGTGAATTATGAGCAAGTTCACTGTCTAAACGTCAGATGGGGATTTTAATTTTCTGCATATGCAAAATTTCCTCAAGCTTGACACATGAAAAGCTGCAGGTCAGGACGACTTGTAGTGTACAATGAAGCTATGAAAAATTGGATACTTATGTTTCCCCAAAACTCTTACCCTCTTCATGATCCCACCCGCTCCTGAACACCAAATGTAACTAGTGTTTTCCTTCCTTGCACCTTGGGAACTGAACTGTAAACTGATACTATGTATCCACAAGGCATCCTATTAAATATGCCATAGTAGTATGTCAGGAGAGAGAAACTCACAGTTCTCCCCCAAAACTACTCAGATAAGGGAAATGGGTAAAAGAGCACCGCCAATAGTATCATCTGCCAGAACTAACTTCCACAGGCAAAATATTAAGGCAAAGCTGGAACCTCTCTGGCTTCAAAAGAGCCAGAAGCCACATCACTACTATTCCCCACAGAAACCGTCATTCGGCTGTGACATGCATACTCATAAGAACACGCCTTTAGTCAGGACACTGTGGCTGCAGATCAACGTGTCACTTTTCTCTGGGGGAGAATACCAATTCAAAAGGCACAGCAAACACACTCTCCCTGAGACTCTCCAACAGTTTGACAAGTGTGGACTACGGACTGTGGCAGTTTTATAGGCAAACACAATCTCTGCCTACCCCACAGGAACATGGTATCACCTCTAGTGAACTATATTTCATCTTGTAACATCTTCTCCACACAACATGTGTCTCACACCCAGTGAATTTAACTCCATGAAATTCATTTACACTGAAATATTTCTGTTCCCAATAGCAGGACGTACTACCATACCGGGAAACCCTTCCTCATACACCTTGGCTAGAGGAAGGTAAGAGAAGCTGCTTCTGTAACCCACATGAAATAGAGATGTCTGGGGGGGTGGGAAGGGAGGAAGCACATGTGCATTATACTTTTCAACAGTTTCTATTTTTAATGTCAGAAAGTATTCTTACAGCTAGCTCAGGCAAAAAGTCACGACTTGTCATGTCCAAGCCCCATCTTCATATCAAATGCTTTACAAATATCCTGCATAAACACTGTTATACTGAGTTGGACAAGAGAGGGAGTCTGAATTCCTAGTTGGTGGAAGTGTTTAGTGGCTTAAGCTATCATGTCACCAACTGGAGAGTCTCTTGGAACTATTTTAGGTCTCACAGCCTTCCATATTCCACATTGATATTTGTGCATTGTCATGGGTCTAGTTTTACTGATTGAGGCTGGCAAATGTCAGCGGTTGTGTTACACCACTCCCTTTTTCTGAGAACAGAGGTCCAGATACTTTTCAGCTATTACCTTTAGGACTCAGTCATTCAGCTGCAAAACTAAAAATGGCCCAGAGTTTCAGCTCCGAGGCAAGGTAACACACAGTTTCTCTGCACTGTGGCATAGGGTAGGAAAGCAAAAGGAGTTTCAGTTAACCTATGGTACCTCTACAAAGCACTCCTTCATGCAGAAGCAATCCACACCATACAGGTAGCTCTCACACAAAGCAATGCAGAGGAATGATTGAAGTCCCCATACTCTGCTCTTTTGTAAACACTTTCCCTCCTCAGACTCAGTCATCTGGTTTACCCATCTGTTGTAAGCACAACAGCTGGTCCTTTTTCTCCCTTTTTTTTCACTGATGTTAATTTTCCCAGACTAACTTAAAAACTGCAAGTGACAACAACGATAATAACAACAACAGCGATAATAGTTTAAAATTACCAAGAGGGAACTGTCCCTTTCACCTGAAGGCAAAAAAGATGGAGGTAGCTAATATAACTTCTTTTTTCCTTCAAGCACCTTCTTTCTAACCACACACGTGGGGCTGTGATCTGGGTTCTTACCTCAAGTCAGATTTAGACTTACATGAAATCATGTCAACCTACCTAAGCAAGTCAAGGGAAGAATAAGCAAGCGAGCCCTAATCTAATTATTGCCAATACATCCTTTTTGCTGCAAGCTTAGCAGTATCAATCAATCTTCTTTCTAATTTCAGAGGGTGCTGCTGTTAATTGTTCACATTGCCAGCAGAACATGCACAGAGAATTGGCAAGTGATGGACCTTTCTGAACCATTCATTTGTAGTTATGCTGCTTCTTCTTTCTTACATCAGAAAGGTCACACAACATTTTCTGTCACTTCTTAACTGACCTACTGAATATTAAGAGACATCTTTGCAGAAATGGAAAGGTTTCTGGCAGGTAGACAAATATCAATTCCATTTGTTTATGAAGGCTCAGCTAGCTGCTGTATAGCAAGAAAACTGTACAGAGGTTGTGCTCTTGATTGATGGAATTCAGTTACTGCTGAGGATCAAGGCTAATACTTTCAAGAGTCCCGTGGCTACAAGAGATTTTCAAGAGGCTCTGCTCTAATGGTACAACAGTGTTATCCCTTCCAAGATTACTCTGTTCTTTTCACAAGTCTTCTCAGACTGCTGGCAGGCAACAAGGATTTGTCAGTGAGGATGTGACTTCCACTTTTGATTACGCAACCATCTTTAGTAACATTCAAGTTCTTGAATGTTTGAGATGTAGACTGGGAATCATGCCTCTCAGAAGAATTCCTTTAGGTGTGGGATCATGGGAAACAACAGACCTCCTCAATGCAGGAAAATACAATGCAGTTCCCCTGTCTCCTAATTCTAGAAAATCATCTCAGAGAGCAAATGAAGGTATGAGGAGCAAGATTGAAAGGCATCAGAAAGAACTGAATCTTCATGTTACAAATAGCGGGCTGGTGAAACACCTGCACAAAGTGCTGTGGACACTCAGAAGGTGCCACAGGTTCAAGGATAGGCTGGACAAGCTCACAGTAGATAATTCCACTGAGGATTATTAAATACAGAGAAACTGCTTATAACCCAGGAAGGTCTTGCAGTGAAAATGAAGAAAGAGAGAGAGATGAGGAAATATTAGGGGAAATTATTGGTTTGCCCTGTACTTACAGTTTGATAAAGTATCTGCCTTTGGCCAGTACTTGAGACAGGATGCTGAAAGAGACAGACCACTGGTTTAATTCAGTGTACACCTGCCGCTTTACACGTATTTCTGGCATATGGGATCTCAGAACAGTAAAAAGGCCCCACTGTAAGCAGATGATGTGAGACACTGGTGAAACAAACAGTGTAAGCTTCCCACATCACACACAGGAGCAGAAAGGTCTGTTTTTCTGCTCAGCCTTTTTAGAACTTAAAAAAAAAACCACATTAACTTCAGTAGTGCAAGATGTAGGCAGAAATCTGCCTACCTCTTTGCAGAAAAGGATAGCCAAAGCTAGCATCTAAATGATAGTAGGCAACAGATTTTTTGTAAGATTTTCTAGATATTATGTACCCTAGTTACACAAATGGACAGTCAATGAGTTGTAAATTCCCCAGTAGAGTCTGCCTAGCACAAGATATCTTAATTCCATCTTTCAAGTTAGTGATTTTCAGGAAATATGCTAGAGATTTCAGTGCTGACTTCTATCAGACCCCTTATCTTTACAATGAGCATGATTAGAGCAATTTTATGCTGATGGCCCTCACCCATCATTATTACAAGAAAGAGCACATATTAAAATTCTTTATTCACCTCAAATCATACATCACCCAAGCTTCCCGTCCAATGGCTTTGACTGAGATCTACAGAAGCAAAAGGCACAGACTGCTCCTCACAATGACTTTTGCAGCCCTTTAAACCCTCCTATTGCTTTGCACAACCTAAAAAATGTTTGTTTTGAATGACAAATCCAATTCAATGCAAAATGGAGGGGTGGAGATCCAGTTTTATACAACCAACGAATAACAAATTTATGTCTCTATTTAAATCCCACATTAAACTAATTTTTGACATAAACATTCCCTTGCACCCAAATAGAGAATCCTCATTTGTATCAAATATATGCAGAGGTAACATGTCTGGGTCTGAAAGTCACAGCTGTTGGAGACTGGAGAGTGTTCTGGAATAGATCCCCACTACACGTACCCAGTTGCTGTCTTCCCAATACGCCCACTGTTGGAGCCAACACTGGGCTAGATGGTCCCTTCATTTGACCTGCTAGAGTCCTGCCACCTAATATACTTTTGAACTGACTATAAACAACAGTGAAATTGATTCCACATACCTCCGGTGTGTCCACTGTTCACCCTGTCCACTGTTCAAAAGAAAGGATTAAACTTACAGCATGAGGGAGTGCAATAGGAATTGGAACTTGAAGGAATTTCAGTGATGGTAGGCACAAAGTAGCTGCTAGGAGCTAACAGGAGCTAGGGCATATAAACAGATGCTGCTGTATTAAGATCTGCCAGGTGCTTATTCCAGCCGGATTTGTAGTGAAGATTTTCAGCTTACGTGATTGCAACTGTGTTGGTTTCAATGATCCAGGCCAATCCCACTGCATACTGATCAGGACTGAGTGCCACAAGGCAGTATCTCTCTGGCTCAGCACTTTTTCAGTTCCTGTCAGGATCCCCTCTGTGTTCATCCTGGGTTTATTTATAACAAATGCTTTCTTACAGGCCTGCTATGCCAAATACCAAAAATTGCTCTCTTTCACTGCAAGGCAGAAATGCTGTCCCTGTGTAATTTATTCTGTCTTTACATTTCTAACCTAGAGCACAGAACAGATTCAAACCATTTGCAACCTTTCATCACTTCCAGATATAATGTGTGTACCGCACTAGTCTTCTTCCCCATACATTAGTTAGTCTGTATCACTAGTAAGTGTGTGTAAGAGTGACAAAGAAGTTGCTGCTTCTAAAAGCTACAGGTAAAATCTGAGTTCTTAGATTCTGTGAACTAGCCTGCAGTGTTGTGAAGTCAGCTTCAGTGGAGGATATGCCCTGGTGATTAGAGACCTGCAATCTATTTTGGTACATGTCAGAAGTGCAGGATGGGTAACCTACATGCACAGTGAAAGTCAAAATTGTAGCTCATTCTCAGAAAGAAACCCTGCCTTCAGACACCTTGAATAAAACTTTGACTGATTATGGCTGACTAGCTCAAGAGTCTATGTATGTCCTTCCTGGAACAGCCTGGCCATTCATTATCAAGTAAAGACATTTCTACCCTTTTAATTACCCTCTGGGTTGCTTTTGTTTTCTTTTTAATCCTTTCCAATCAGATTTTGAATGCTGACAGATCATGCATACATAAGTTTTCTTCTTCAGTGCTCTAAGTTCCCACATGAAAGCTGGGCCCCCTCTCAAACTCACAGCAAACTATCATAGGAGTCCCTACCATGGGTCCCCTGAGATGAGGTTCTGCATCTCACATGAAAACAAATTGCACCAGTAAGACAATGCAACACACACACTTTTATTAATATGGCAAACACAGGATCCTGCAAATGCTACAGAGCTCAGTGTAGTGTTTACTACACAATATAATGCATTGTGCTTGTCCCAGGAAAGTCTCCATAGCGAGATCTTGGTAACAAATGCTGGCAGATTCAAGTTGCTGTTGATGATGGCAGTCACAGAACATTTCCAGTGTGGTTTTGCTAAGCATTAAAAAACATCTTAAGAAAATAGGGGGAGGGAAAAAAAAAAAAGAAGAAGACAAATCTGAGCCTTAGATCACAGGTACATGGGTGTAATCCTCAGCTGAATGAATGATAGGTCAGCATGGAGGGGTCAAGTCATAAAAATGTGAATTTGTGGTAGAGCTAAAATTTCCCTCAAGAGAAAAAAGAGCTGTTAATGACAGTGTAAGAGTAGGATGTCTGCATTGTGTATTATGCTATACTAAGTGCAGTTGGGGATAGTGAAACTGAGAAAACAGGCCCATGCCATACAGGTGGAAGGTAAGAGTCAGGTCGGCAGCTACAACAGCCAGAGAACATGCACACCAGCTCACCCTGGCTAAAGACTTGAGACTGAGGAAGGCAGTTTGCAGTTTGACAGTGTGTGTACCAGGCCTTCTTTGTCTGAACTGGTTTTGACCCTCTTAAAGTTAGTTATGCCTGGTTTTGCTCTAACAGTATTTTTTCTAATGACCAGGTGGCTATAGCTAATTTGTCTTACTTTTTCTTAGCTTTTTACAGTAAAATTATAATTTTTAAAAAGGTGCCAGAAGTAGGCAGTAATTTTTGTAGTTGTATCTATGACTCTAGCATAATTTGGCATAGTTTAGGAGAAAACACAGAGCAGGAGCCTTGAGAAGTGTAGACATAGGGTGTTGTAAAGAACAGCTGATGTGAGCAGCTGTAAAGGTGACCAAGTAAACCTATCAGCAAAGATTAATATCTACTTAACCAAGGCCCGCCCCTCTCATCTTGAGGCTTCCCTGATGAGCTCAGCACCCTGGTGAACTCAGCTGCAGTTTGAGATATTCCCAATGACCTCAACGAGAGCCCAGGATATCCCGGATAAGCTCCCCAGAAGCTGAGACAGACTTGATAGGTACTGCTGGCAAAACAAAGAAACCATAGGAATAAAAAAAACCTGAGAACTATGACCTAGTCCCACTCATGTGTCTACATCAAAACCGTATGAAAATTAAGTGGCTATCTACCCAAGAAGAGCCTGTCTGTGGGACCTTCTCTGCGTGATATCTCCCAGACTGGACCCTCCACTGGGAATGCCTGCATGACTCCAAACCCCATGATGTGATGATGTGAATCATCTCTGAAGAGACACCTTTTTGTCATTGATTAGCCAGACTCCTGGAAATGGTTTGGTGAGTGATGTTCTGGTAAGTACTCTTATTTTATATACATATACCTATCTATACATATAATATATAGGTAGATAGATATTCACATATATATATATATATATATATATGTGAATATAAAAGTAAATGATAGTAGTATACACTTCCTTTTGGTAATTCTGTAACAACAGCTTCCCCAGAGAAGTTGTGGGTGCCCCATCATTAAAAGTGTTCAAAGTCAGGTTGGACAGGGCATTGAGCAACCTGATCTAGAGAAGAGTTGGAAATAGATGATCTTTGAAGTTTCCTTCAAACACAGAACATTCTATCTTCATCCTCTTATGCTAAACATCCCAATTATCCAGCTTGCAGAGAAAGTTATGCCTTAATATTGAGTTAAAACTTACACTGTTAAGGCAAAACCCAACACAACTGCTAAAAGATGATGCTTCCCCTTCCTCTCCCCTTGCCCCCCGCCTTTTGAGTCTGTAGCAAGGCGAACAGACAGAGACTTAGAGACAGGCGGAGAGATGGGGGGAGCTGGGGAACAGGTAGCAGCACTAAAATAGCTCTCTGAAGTGTTGTTTTTGCTGAGAGTCAAAAACGAAACCCCAGCTTCAAACACAACGAAAAAAGAGAGAAGATCACTGGTAGAGAAAAATTTGAATGCTCTTGAGGTAAACCTTCATTGAGTGCCATGCCTCAGCCACGACTACCACCTCAGATTGGTACAATTACAATCTGGTAATTCTTGAGTCACTTCCATTCTGTTTTTTCCTTTTGCAAACATCAACAACAAATTTCCAGTTACCCAAATTTAGAAGAACAGAATAGGTCCATTCATTTTGTGAACGCAATGCACTGTTCTCCAGCACAGAAAGCACTCTGCTCCCACCACCAAGTAGGCAACCTGTTCATAGGGGACAATACATTGGCCACAACTGCTGCAAAATCACACCTTCTCCTAACAGCTGGCATGAAAAAAAAAAAAAAAAAAAAAAAGAGAGAGATTAAATGCCAAAGCTGTTAGAAGAAAGCTCAAACATGGTCCCAAATCAGCACACACCTGAACACTGCCATGGGTTTAGATGCTTTTGCAGAATGGAAGACAGAATTAAGAAGAGCTACCTGACTCTTTAAACTGGCACCATGAACTGCTGTTAGACTGGTGGGCATATTTTAAATGAATGTGTCACGAGTTTATGCCAGTTACTCCTGTGATAAATAGTCAGAAAGAGGGGCAGCATATCTTACCCAAAGTAGCTTCAGGCAACTGTTCAAGGGACCTACTCCCAGTGCAAGCCACTGGGCTCTTTTTTTCAGCTCCTGTAAACCATACTTCTTGTGAATATGGCATCTCAGCTCATATCCTCAACTCTCATCTCCATTATGCTTCACCTGTACAAATCAGCCCCTTGTTGATTCTGACAAGGGTTCTGAATTTGTGTCAGAGGCACAACTGATTATCCAATTGGGAAGGACAAAGCAAAAACAGGACTATCACCATTATTGCTCCCACAGACTAGCTTTGTCAGATAACTTACCTTTGGATTCACACAGTTGAGAGAACCAAAAGAAGTCCACCATATGACATCTCATTTTCATCCCTACCCTGGGGGGAGTTTCTAGTTGTGTTGCACTGTCTCTTTGTGTGGCCACACTCTCAGTGGGAAGGTGTAAGTACTCAGAAAGAGCAGTGGGGAAAATGAAAACATAAACAGACTCACAGGAAACATATCCTTGAACTGCTTTCAGTTTAACAGCTTCAATTCTAACTCCAGTGTGACCCTCTTGAACAGAGCAGAAAGTCTGCTGCATCTCTGTTCTTTCAGCTCATCACTGGTTTGCCTAAATGGTGTGGCTGTGAAAGACAATTCCCATAACAGAGTCTGAAGAGAATTTGTCTGGTATCTGTCTGACATTCTCAAGACTTCCTTCCAGCTTTGGAAGCAAAAACTGTGTTGTTGTGATTTTACCAGGTGACTGGTACACGTATGCAGCACTGAAAAAGTTAAAGGGAGTCTCAACACATAGAAATGGCTCATGCTGGTTATGTCTTCCTTTCTATCAAAATAAAAAGTAATGCCCCTCAAATATGTGAGACCACACCCATGCTCTTAGCCTCTTGCATACTGAAGTAAGGCTCAGATGCCTCTTGTTTTAAATGCTACACTTCATGAACACAGTACTCCTTTGAGAGGACTTCCATACTGATAGAAGGCTTTATTTTGCTCAAGAAAAGTGCATCAGCATCCACTGAACCAGACTGAACACAAAGAGAGAGGTAATAGTAGCAGTGATAACATGCAATAACCTGTTCCTTGCACTTAAAAAGGATGCAATACATTAGAAGACATAACACAGATAAAAACTTGGTTTATTGGCTTGATTGTAACACCAATCACAAACCTTAGAGATGCTTTACCAGCTGTAGTATCTAAATTCTAGATGATCGGGGCATGTCTCAATTCCAGGATACGCACAGCTCTGAGGCAGCTGATTGTGTTCTGCTGAAAATGTTTAAATGACCTTCATTCTGTTCCTTTTATTGATGGCCAGAATATACACCAATGTTGTATTTCATCCTTCGCTAGCAAAGAGCTACCACAAATCCTGTTAAAGACTTATTCTCACCTTTCAGGACAGCGAAGGAACACATGCTTACTCATAGGAATAAGTTGTAAATGTTCCTCAGAGGTGCTAAGATCTGCTTGAGGAAAGCACATTTTAAAACTTACGTAATGAAACAGCCTCTAGTTAAAATGATTTGTGTTACTTTCCATTGTCAAGCTGGTCTATCCATTTGAGCACTGTAATGAGCTTGTTCAGGAATTTCCACATTTCAGCTGGAAAGTTACAGAGACATTTCTGTCACAAGTTAATTAAGCTGAAGTTTAGATAACGATGAACAGCTTTTCATGACAAATATATCCTTCCACCAAAACCAGTTTGACTCTCTGTATCCTTCAATGTCATGGTGGCTGACTGGTTTGCAACACAGTCACGCTTCTGTGCTTGTGCTTATCTCTCTGACATAGATTGTGCAGCAGTGAAAACACAGCACCATTGTTTTTCAGGTAAACTATCACAGCTGAAGTCCAATCTACTTCTGCCATGACACTGTACTGGAAAACTGAAGGTCATGTCCCAAAAAGCAGTAACAGCACCACTGCCTGTCTGATTGGCTTCCTCTCACACACTTGTGGCTACAGGCACAATCTTGGAAGAAATGCAGGTTGGATTCAGGCAAACACTCTGCACTCGTCGAATGACTAAATATAACCATACTGTGTAGGTATAAACCAGACTGAGCTTGTTAAAACCCACAGGCCTGCTGACAGTACATGGACAGTGTCGAGAAAATGTCCAGCAATTAACTGCTGTTTGGTTCCAAAAGTCAATGTCATGCCAGGAATGAGAGCTAAAGGAGAAGTAGCTGTGCTTCTGATAGCGTTCTAAGGTGACGGTGGACAAGGAGAAGAAAGATCTCTGCTCACAACTTCTATTCCCAAATATTCCTTGGGGGCCCAGAATATGCTGTGAAACAGACAGGACTTCACATATTGCCTGTGAAAGATTATACAATCCAACAGGCCAGAAAAGGGAGAAAAATCCCTGGATAGGCAATTCTGCCTCATTTACCAAACTGGCATGTGCTCATGATCACACAATCAGTCAAAAGTCAGTCAGGTCTCCAAACGCCTGACTACATGTGTTCTGTTCTTTATCCTTGAGGAACAAAGACTGCACAGGTACAACAGCTTCTCCAAGGAGGAGACAAATTATGCCAATACTCCTCTCTCTTCTCATTGCCGCAGTGTGTGCTTCTTGGTTTGTTTTTGAGGGCGTGGGAGTGGATTCAAATGAGAGAAAACAACCCTAACAAACCCTGCTCTGCCTAACATAACTAATCTCTTAATTTTTTAAAGAGCAGTTATTTCCAGTTTTAATACATGTCTTAATAAGGGCTGACTCATAAGCTGGCTACGTTATAAAGGTTTTGTAGTTAAAAAGAATGGGAATAAAGACCTTGTTAAAACTGTATTGAGTGTTTCCCATCTCACGCCAGTTACCTCTTACCACTTTCTCTATTTAGTTCTCTAATTAAAAGGTTAGCAAACAGAACAGTGAGCATTTGCCAGAACATAAGGAACCTCAGGTCTCCCTGTTTGAACCCTGAACTGAATTTTGCTACTCAGAGACTGTCAGTGACATAGTCATGACAAGCCTCTTTGATTGTCTGCGGAATCAGACAATTTGCATACGGAATGAAAATTATGGGAAATGGTGGATAACAGGGATTGTTGACCTACCTCTCGGCCTACTGTTCTCATATAATCAGTACAGCCAATCTGAGCAAGTTCCTCGCCCATATTCAATGCCCTGTACAATAGTACTCTGCAGTTACTGCGTGCACACACTAGTGGGAGGCAGAGAGAGGTCACCTTCTCAGCAATGTGTCTCCCAGTTTAGCAAAGCCAGCCTGTTGGTATTTCTCTGTGGAAATGGACACATCTAACAAAGGGGAGGGAGAGGAAAGACCCTTTCAGCACAGAATGGGTCTTCAAAGGCTGCCATGGGTTTTCTGAGAGAAAAGATCTGCTGGAACTGAGGTTGTGAGCAGGTTCCATCAGCTGTGGTCCTCAGTGCAGCACAGGCGGCACCTTTACAGGGTATCCTGCCACCATATGAATAAGGTCCTGTGCTTACTACTGGAAGCTCCAAAGCATGCCCATGCATAAAGGAGCTCATTCTCTCCCCATCCCAGGACAGGATGCACATTAACACAAAAGGTCACCATGCTTTCTCATTAAAGCCAAGGCCAGGTTTTTCTCAGGGAAAGCTGCACATACATTGCCCCAGTATAAACGGCTATAGTTCCACTGTGAGTTCAATTCACCACAAAATTACCATGTCATCATGAGCAGAGACAGAACCAAAGTTCACTGGATGAAAGTCTTTGACAACCTATGATATACATGTATGCTCCACTGGCAGTGCACACCAGCTCCTTCAGCAGTACCATATGAATATTAGACCTGTAATCCAGACTGCTGACCTGTGTAAATTCATAGGGTATCACTAATTTGTCTTCATCCTCACTGCTGGGCCCAAGAATCATCTGGTTCTACATAACGGCATAAAGTACTAGAATCTAGGTACATGGTTGCAGGAAAGAAGTCGCAGCAGTCTAAAGAAGAGTAACATATTTATTGGTGGATAGCTGGAGTCCTGAGCCCCCAAACAAGATTTACTGTTTTATTTCCTCCCTTCCATTGTTGTCTGACAGGAGGTCACCAGGAAGAACAGACCCCAGGATTTCCATGAAACACAGATGACAGCTTTGGCCATATCAAATAGCACTAGCAAAATGTCAGGGGATTCATGCTGTTACCTCCTACCAGCTGCCCCATTAAAAAAATGTCTGCTCCTAAGGAGTTGAGGAGAAAGAGATCCCCAACAGTGCCATGTAGGTAGGCAAGGGTGATTTACTGCTCTGTGCAGGGTGGTAACATGGGCATGAATCACCAGGCGCTTTGAGAGAGCAGCCAGACAGGAGCTTGTGTGACAAGAAGGACAGGCAAGGGATCACTATCAGGGCCAAGGCCTGCTCATCTTTCTCACATCAACCATGCAAAGCAATCCTGGTCCTGTGGGAGCAACTAAGCCAACAGATCCTCTCTGCACCTCAGGGTACAGCAGCAGTCCTGAACTAGCTGAAACAAGCCATGCCAATGAGATCCTTCTGCTTGGCGCTGCATATTAGATGAGGAATACCATACAGGTAGTCTGATCCTGGTGGTTACATCACAAGAAATGGTTCCTAAGTTCTCCTGTTAAGTAGTTTTAGTGTTCTCTTAGCACCAAAGTTAAACAAAGAGAGAGGTAACATCCTGATAGAAGCGTTCATGAAATTAGAAGAAAAAAAAGAATAAGAAAAGCCAGTGTTCATGTCTCTGTATGTTAGCTATTGAGAGGGCAGAAAATTAACAATGAAATTCAATATAAAAGCCTAACATGGAGGAGATGCAAAAAAGCATCGGAAATCATACGCAAGTGTGTCTCTGATGCTTTCAAATTTCAAATGGCACTCAGACAATTTGAAATCAAGTATGGCCTTCCCCTTCATGTCAGTCATCTTTAAGTCACGGCATTCTAGGGCCTTCAAGACCTTCAAATTACACGACTGGATTTTATCTTCTGTGGTATCTCTGCTTAATCCTTTCCAATGGAGGAAAATTTTCATATAAAGATGAACTCCATTCTTACAAACTATTTGAAGATAGAAAAGTGTGATCCTCATAATTTGCTCTAAGTGAGCTGCACTTGGAATAGATCTGTCTCTTGTCATAACCAATGAACTCAGCCATCAGCCTGGCATAGTGTCTCCCAGAATATTTGCATACAGCTTCCTTACCATTCCACTCCTCCCTGTTACCAGGAAGTTCAGCACAAATACAGGAAGCATTTTTTTTCCCCACGGCCTTCTCTCTGAGCTCTTCTCTTATGCCCAAGGAACTTCTTTAAGTCCCAAAGTATCATTGGCAGGTTTTGGCACAGATGGATACTTCTTTCTTGTGTTGCTGAAGCCAAACGGGAATTCCAGCAGGTAAGAAAAGCATCCATCTCACACTGTATAGAAGAGACTTTGCAGCTCTGAGACCACTTTCAGAGACTGAAGCAGTAAGGGAGCAGCAAGACAGCACACTGCAGCTGAACTTGGGTAATGGGACTTTCCAAAGGAGGAATGGGTAGGCTTCCACTGTCCTGCCATCACAAAATGTATTTAGAGCATCAGCATTCCACACTGACGGAGGCAGAAATAGGAGCAGAATGCCAACTGCTTTTTCACTTGGCAAAGTTGCCATGCTGGAATGTGCAGTTAGCAACACTGTGAAAGCACACTGCTCAGCTGCATGTGATGCCATAACACAGCAAGAAGCCATGTTAAGCATCCAGCCCAGAAAGGTAGAAGGTACTGCTCCCACCACTTGGAGCCCATACATAAACCCGGTGCTGGGTTCCATCCACAGCTTTGTCCCTGCTGCAGATATCTACCTAGAGAGATCTTTCTAAAAATACTGCCTAGGAGTGCAATTTGACTCTACATGTCTTCAGGGCTTAAGAACACCGGACCCTTTCCCACCTTGAACTTCACAGGACGAGGAATTTTACTTTCCAGGTTGTCCTGAACTAAACAGATTTGCTTTTGTTCTGTTCACTGAGCTTTAAGTGAGAGGAGAAAATAGATGAGAAAACAAATATAACTCTGAGCCAATGTCAGTTTCCATTAAATATAGTATTGTTTAGAATGTACCGCTGCTGTCATGTCCTTAACCTAAAAGATAATTCTGTTACCAAAGATTGTGTGGGATGGGTTGTTTTCAGCTGCAGCTTGGTCACCTCCTTTGCACACTCTATTTGGATGACTTATTTGCCCTCCTGATGCCTCTAGATGATTTACTAGAGATGCATTAAAATGATAAATGCAGGTGCATTAAAATGATAAATAATGCACAAGTGTCAATGTGTTTTATGTATTCACTTCAAACAAAATAATGGACCACTCTGTCACTGCATTTGCTGACTTGGGGCTTATTTTGGATTTAAAGCTTATTTCAAATATTTTCTAAATCAGACCGTTCACTTTCTTTTTTTCTTACCATGAAATGCACAGCTTTTCATTGAATCACTTTTGCACTCCCTACTGCCAGCCAAGGCTATCATGAGATGTCTGTCACTACTAAAACTAATGCTTGTCACTTAATCCCAACCATAATTTCCAGCTAACCAACAGGCAAAAAACAAATTACTTTATCAACTCCAGTCTCTTTACATCTGCTTTATTCCCAACTGTAACACAACCAGTTATAATTGAGTTGCAGTTTAATCAACTAAGTGGGCCACCCTGTGAGGAAAAAGATTAAGAAAAAAAGAGAAAAAATAAAAGAGAATCTAGGTTGCTCTGTTCTTAAGACAACAAAATAGCTAAGTGCTTCACTCCAAAGCATCCATACTGCACTTGGGGTATGTTTGAGATCTTATGTAACTAGTACAGTCTCTGGGTTAGCCAGCCCCTCCCTAATAACGTGCCACAGATGCCTCTTTCATGCACATACAGGCAGTGGAGATGGTAGATCTGACCCACTCTTTCAAACTGCATGGAAACAAGAAATACTCCAACCCATGAAATTTTTAGGGGATTTTTATAAGTTTTTAAGGAATAGGGGAAGAAAACACCTATGATTTTTTAACTTGCATCTGCAAGAAATTAGTAGAAATGCTGGTCTTCAGCTGCTGTAGACTGACAGATCTCTATCAAAACCAGGTATGTTTAGAAAAGATGAAATTTGTAAATTGCATTATGCTATATCAGAGCAGTGCCTGTGAGGGTGTAGGTCCCTGTTGTGCAGAATCAAGCCCTGGGTTTCACTGGTCACCCAGACCTTGTTTCTGTTGCGTTAGATTAGCTCAATTCTTGCCTTTTAACTAGGACTAATTTTCTAAGCACGTAAGATGGACCTAGTCTTCCACAGTACGAAGCCAAATGCACCCTAGCGTGAGCCCTAGATAAGTATCAGACAAATAACCACATAGGAACCAGCAATAAGACAGCATGTTTACAACTGAGAAAAAAAAATAATGGGTGCTCTTAATTTGGGGTGGCCAATTCACAATAGCTGGCTGGCGTTACAACAGCAGTGAAGCTAACATACACTGCATTTAACTCAGGGAGAGGATTCGAGATGTGAAGCTGAGTTAAAACTACAGCAATTTTGTCTTCACTTCAGCTGTTGTTGAAGCGGAACACTCCTGTCTGTACTGGTGATGGAGAGCATGTATTTTACCCACCTATTTTAAGCAACTGTTACCACAGCTGCCAGCATATCAGGAACACAGATACTGCCTTGGAGGAGAGGAACTGAGGTCCAGGCACCAGCAGTACCCCCTGGAAAGTTTTACCAGGTGACAGTTACAAAGGAAAAGCAGAAGTCCCAGTCAAGCGTCTTAGCCATGAGGCAAGTAATTGTCTCCATGACAGAAGAACTCAGGCTGCATGACCAGAAAAAGGGAGCTCCCTGACATGGTGTTCAGCAATGTGAATTGCCCTGGAATCTCTGTCTGGCAGCGTGCTCACTGGCAGTACAAGATGCATAGTCACAGGAAGGGATGGCACATCCCTCTTCTCTTCCAGAAGCCAGCATCTTGCTAAGGCAGTGATCTGGTGTCCTACCATCTGCCTGTGTGCTCTTGCTAAAAGTTTCCTTTGGGTAGGCACTCCTGAATTAAGGAGTTTTAAGGAGGCTTAACTCAAATTCTCTGCCTGGGCTAAAACACCACCCTTTGGAAAAACTTCCAGTGTAGTTGTGAGCTTGCTTTACCCAGAAGCCACCTGACGAGCCATTCTAGAAATTACTTTGCAAATCCCTCAAGTCCTTTGAAATAAAATAACTGTCAATATGAACCTGTTAGTTTATTTCAGGTCATCCTTGGAGCAGTGAGATCATAAGGCGGGCAGAACTTTCATCTTCTTATACGGATACCATAGGGATAAAAAGTTTTCTGAAAAGGGTAAATTAACCCCAGCTCTGTGACAACTTCACACAGAAGGGCATGCTGCTGGTTCTCACCAAGCTGGGTCAGACTCCTTGATCCCATCAGAGACTATCACATACTGTAACAACATCAAACTGGAGGGTAAAAACTAAACCTCCTTTAAAGATTATTCTGTTATTATGAAAACTCTTACAAGTAAAGAGTCAAAGATGTTGTCTTACTTCTACGGAGGTTCTTAGGGCAGAAAATTTCTTAACTCACTGGCCCTACCTCGCTGGGCATGAACCGATAATGGATTTGAAACCTACTTGAGACCAGACCCAGCTTCTGTTTCTTCTCACTTCCCCCCAGCAGCAAGCTTCCCCAGCACCTCTCACCTCTTTCACTAGTCAGAAACATTCTTCTAATTCCTGATTTGAGAATGTTCATGGCCAATATATTCACATTATTCTCATATCAATATTGTCCTTCCCTTTATGTAGCTCTTCCTTCAGTGTTTACTTCTCTCATGTATTTAGAGAGCGCAGCTATATCCCTTCTTAACCTTTTTCCTCAGCATTTTAATGCATCTCCATGTAATAATAAATTTCCTCCTTCATGCTCCTTTTAATCTGTCACTGTGCAGCTTGGCTGACATGGAAGTGCTGATATTTAAGCTGTGCAGCAAGAAAAACACAGAGCAGAAAGTTTCAATTGTCACAATAAAAGTGTTTTAAAACAGACAGAATGAGAAAAAAAAAAAAACTTGTCTATTTTTAACAGAGACTAGGGTTTTTCTAAACACTCTCCCAAGCACTTTTATTCCCAGCTAGAACTGTGGACAGGTGCAGTTATGCTGACGTGCTGGTAGTTACCAAAACCTCTGAATATTTTCTCCTTCTCCTCAATTTGTTTGTATTTTGTTGCCTGGGTTTTTAAAATAAAATTTATTTTATTTAATTAAAAAAATAAATCTAAAGGAAACTGCAAAGATAAACTGGTTCATTCACAAAGAACAAATCATTTTGCTCAGTAAGAGCCATATATCGATTCAGGGAAGAGTGGCATGCATACATTTAACTCCAGTATAAAATAAATGGCTGTCATAGTTCAAAAATACATCTGTTTGGATATGATATCTTAGTCGCATGCAGTATTTCAGGTTTGTGATGAGTCTCACTTCTTGATTGCTGAGAAAATATAAACAGTGTTTTTAAAAGCTTTACATGAAAAGAACATGTTTTAGGAAAACCTTTCCAAACTCCTCTTGCAAATTAAAATTTTAATTAACACATGCATTTTCAAGGAATTTAATGAACACATGCACTTAGGGCAGGCACTGAAACAGAGACCAGGCAGTCCCACACAGTATCTGCCCTTCAGGGGCACACAGAGAGTCTTAGACTGCATGCAATAACACAGCGAGAGGGAGGCAGAATTAACAAGAAAGTTTCACTGACAATAGCAAATCAAGGACAAACTTTGAAGTCCACTAAATATACAAGTTCAGCTCTGAGTACCTAGAAGCACAAGGAGTGACAGAAGGAAAAAAGAATCCTATTCCCTTCCCATGAAGGGAAAGGCAGTGTTCAGATGCCCAGGAGTCACACTTGACTCTGTCCTGCTCTTGGGGTAATGGAGCCACATACTACTTCCTATGCAAGGGGACTGGGATACACACCATCTAAACTAGACAACAAGTGACTTTTGCAAGCACACCCAGGGTTCTCCCACAGACGGTGGTTCAGACAACCATCTCCCACTCAGTCACCTTAAACACAAGGTTCAAACTTTTTTTCTGTTGGTCAACTTTGCCTGCACCCGTCAGCAAAAAGAAGACGTGTATCCAGGGACAGAGAGACATGGCAGTTCAGCTATCTGCCAACCTAAGCACCAACACACATTTCTTTGCCATTCCTCTTCCTTTAATTATTGTCTGCCTTCCTCCTCATTGCTCCCAGTCTCTCAGGAGATGAGAATTATCAAAACAGCTCCACCCCTCCAGACTTGGGTCTCTTTATTCCTTGCCTTATTTTCCACAGAAGAGAATTCACAGCCATTTGAATCCCTAATTGCCGTTGATGTTGCATGTTTGACATTCCTTCAAGGTCAGTATCACTGCAAATAAGCCACAAGACTCAAATCATGCTGCAAAAAAGCTTCATTCTTGTAGGTAATGACAAATTCTAATTGATAACAGATGCACAAAGTCAGTCAATTAAATTTATTGTTTGCATTAATGCATTTCTGCAGTGACAGCATCCACACAATTTGAATCAGCTCATTTAAAACAGCAGAGAAATAAAAACCCAAGACATTTCTTGAATTGCACAGTGTGATCAGTGACTTGTCCCTAGCAGAGAGATGGAATTTGTTTAAAGTACTTTGTTTCCAGTATGCACTGTGATTTGTACCAGTGATAGGAAGATCACCAGGAACCTCTGCCATGTCTCTAATTGCAGCTGTTACCCCTAGCAAAACACATGATCATATGCTCAGCAACCTGTGGAAATTCTCAGCCTTCTCAGCAAAGCTCTAGATCCTTTGAGACACATACTCCAGCCATTAAAGCCAACCTGAAAGAAACAAAACTGACTGTATGCAAGCTCTCACAATCAAGCTGTAGGTGAGAAAATAAGATCGCAACTGACATAGTCATCAAAGCCCTAACTTAAGAAATGTGTAAAGTGTAAAAGTTATGTGTAGCCTTGAGCATGCACTTGATTTCAGCACATGGAATGGGTATACAAAGGTCGTGCAGAGTTGCAACCTCCCAAAGAGGAGCATCCAAGAATAAGGCAGAGTGCTCTCTGCCCAGCTACTGAAAAAGGAGGGTCAGAGAACTTGGAAGAGCCTCAGTACACTGCATCTGCAGCTGCTTAAAGTCGGAGTAGAAATTCTAATGTCCCATAGTCACCACTTTATGAACCATACCCCCTCTCCAAGGGCCTTGAAAACTGTGGGTTCCCATCCTTGGGAACACCAGAACCTGTATGTCTCCAAGTAGCAGCATCAGCCTCTACTCCTTCTCCTTCCTCTCTTCAGCAGTACCACATAACATTCAAACAGAAGACTGTGCATTTGCATACAGCCCCCTGACACAAGACAAATCAGTGGCAACACATTAGCCACCTGTTCCTTTCTTTCTGCCAGCCTTTCTTGCTTACTGCCATTCCTCTTTAGGTCTCCTCAACTGCTGGACAACTTCTGATCTCCACGAAGCTGCCACAGATTTCA
Organism: Rhynochetos jubatus; assembly: GCA_027574665.1. NCBI lineage: Eukaryota > Metazoa > Chordata > Aves > Eurypygiformes > Rhynochetidae > Rhynochetos > Rhynochetos jubatus. The sequence goes on along the minus strand of CM050690.1, from coordinate 68,493,968 downwards.
TACTGCAATTTCCCCTGCAAACACCTTTCTACTAGAATGAGGGTTTGTGCTGTTGGCCTTGGGAGTGCTCCAGAAGAGACATTCCTGTCCTCCATAAGGGCAGGGTGCCTGTCTTCCCTTAAGAACAGGGAGCCTTTGCAGGAATTCCTTAGGCCTTTTGGAGCCCTGTACATTACTGCATTGCTAACAAACACAAACAGTCCATACACTCTCAACTCAGGAAGATTTCTAACCCCACGTAGCCCACATGGATTTGACGTCATTGTTTTATCTTCACGTCTGACCAAAGCACAAAGGCCTCTTGTGTTGTGCTGGGTTCAGTCAGGAAAGGGTTAACTCCCTTTACTGTGGTTACTAAGGAGTTGATAAGAAAAATCCTGACAAGGCCTCAGCTGGTGCTGGGGATGGCGTGTACGGAATTCAAGGTCTTTTGTCCACTTTGGATACTGTAGCTGACCCAGACTGACCAAGGAAGTATTTCATTCCATAGTACGTCATGTTCTGGTTGCTCTTGGGTGGGGAAGGGGGTCCGGTAGCCATCACTCTTCCCTTTACTCTCTCCCTCACTCCCTTGCTCCTCTACTCCCGGCAACTTGCTAGCTCTCCTGCGTTAGCTGTTTTGCCAACTCCTGTGCTGTCTTGTTCGTGTGGGAGTTGGTGGGTTGTTTAGAGTTCCTGGCTGTGCTATCGCTGATAGAGTTTGCTCGGAATCTGCTGCGCTAGCTCCCGGGCTCTGGCCCTCGGGCTCCAGCCCTCAGGCTCTCTGGGTCTGATTTTCATCACTCAACGTCTGGGTGTGCATTGATCAGTAGATGGGAGGAAATTGTATCATATCACCTACTATTTTAATTATTTAGTAGTAGTAGTATCTGTATATATTGATTCAGATTTAATCAGTAAATAGTTCTTATCTCAATTTTACAAGCTTCCTTATTTCTTTTTCCTCCAATTCTTCCCCTCCACTGGAGGAGGGGAGGGGGATTTGTGAGAGCGGCTTCGTGGTATTTTGCTAGCCGGAGTTAAACCACGACACATGCCCATCAGCATTCATATACACCAGCATTCTCTAATGGCTGTCCTTTTGCCAGTACATGAGCAAGTGACTAGGTCTCCACCACTAACAGCTGAACTACAGTCTGAGCTTCCCTCTCCTCAAGGACCAACACAAAAGCAAACCAGTATATCTTCAGAGTCCCGTTTCACCGGGAAGGTCTGAGTAACTGTAATGCATCATGCACTAGATTCCTACCCAGGTCCAGATCCACCACTGAAGATACTGTTTCCTATACAACACAGGCCAAAAATGCAGCACTGACAAACTCTACTTGCACCAGAAGCATGCAGCTGGCAAGAAACCACCTTTACTCCACATCTTTGAGAATCAACTTCAGTTAAGAAAAATAACAAGAAAGGAAAGACAGAAGGATTCAAGTGTACAGCAATAGAGGCATCTTTTGTTCTACCATGGAGGAATCCTAGACAAACTCTTTATTTTCCTTATTTCACACTCTCTCCCCTCTCAGAGGGAACACTTCCTGCCTATCCATGTCACTCCATTCCAAGCAGGCTCTTGACAAGCAGATGCTCAGCAGCAAAAATCTTAGTTAAGCTCTTTGTGCTGTACCTCTACAATCAACAGGCTGAAGGTTGCTCATTTCCTCCAAGGATACATAAGCACACTCTGCTCTCAGTGCCTGCTTACAAATAAGACAAACAAGGAAGATGCTAGCTGACACAAGTGACAGCATTTGTATAATTCTAACAGCAACAGACACAACAGAGGTAGGCAAACATGAAGGAAGGCTTCTCAAGAAGCCTGCAGGAAGAAAGGACCTTGCCAGTTTTTCTCCTCCTGGTTGGGATTATGGGTGGAAAAAATCATCTAAGTCTCAGTGGAGTTGTTTCACTGGTATCATCTCCAGTCAATCATCTGCTTCCTTGTATGCTTGCTCCTTAGTTTTAATGGGATTCCAGATGAACAAACTAAGCCCTACAGGTTGCCATTGGAGAATCTTCGTGAGGTGGATGGTAGTAGGGGAAAGGCCACAGGGATGGCTCCTGTGAGAAACTGCTAGAAGCTCCCCTGGCTCCACATGGGACCCACCTCTGGCCACAGCTGCACCAGTCATCACCACTGGGATTAACATATTTAAGAGGGGAAAACAAAGAGAACCAGCAACAGAAGCAGCAGAGAGAGTGGAAGGAGAGAGGAGTGGGATGCGAGAGAGACAACCAGGCAGACACCAAAAGTCAGTGAGGAAAGGAGGGGGAGGAGGTGGGTTGGGGCAGAGGTGAGATGGTGAGAGGGCCCTCAGCCCTCTCAGCCTCTCAACCTCTCAGCCCATGGTGAGAGGGCAGGCTGTGCCCCTGCAGCCATGGATAGTCACAGGGGAGCCGAGACCCACCTGCAGCCCTGGGAGGATCCCTCGACAGAGCAGCCAGCTGCACCCAAAAAGCCTGTGACTCCATGGGAAGGCCACGCTGGAGCAGGCTGCTCCTGAAGGACTGCATCCTGTGGAAGGGAACCACGCTGCAGCTGTTCGTGAAGAACTGCAGCCTGCGGGAAGGTCTCACCTTGGAGAAGTTCCTGGACAACTGCATCCCGTGGGAGGGACCTCACACTGCAACAGGGGAAAAGTGTAAGGAGTCCCAAGAAGGAAGGAGCAGCAGTGTGTGGTGAACTGACCGAAAAACCCCATTCCCCATCCCCCTGTGCTGCTTGAGGGGGAGGAGGTGGAGAAATGGGGAGCAAAGCTAAGCCCAGGAAGAAGAGAGGCATAGGGGGGAAGGTTTATGAGATCTGTTTTGTTTTGTCTCTCATTGCTCTACTCTGATTTGATTGGTAACAAATTCCTTTTTCTTCCCCAAGCTGAGTCTGTTTTGCCTATGACCATAACTGGTGAGTGATCCCTCCTGTCCTTGTCTCGATACACGAGCCTTTCCTTTCATTTTCTTCTCTCCTCCCACTGGGGAGAGGAAGGAGCAAGCAGCTGCATGGTCCTTTGTTGCTGGTTGGGCTTAAACCATGACAATCTGGCATCAAATAAACTAACAAGGAAGATCGAAGACTGGTACAGATTAATCAGCCCTGAAGTTCTGTAGAACCTATGTTTGCTTTGTTTTTTGGAAAGCACCAAAACACCTACAAGGGATTTTTGCTTTCTATCCTTGTCTCAACAACAAATATCACGATAGTACTCAATCCAATTTCTTGAAGAAAATCTCTTTGCCAGCAGCACACATTAAAAAACAAGAGACCTATAAAAACATTCCTTGTGAAAGATGTATCCATCGGATATCAACCTTACCTCTTCATCTTCAAAATGTCATTAAAAACCACTCCTCACAGGACTCACTCCTTCCAGCCTTTTCACCAGCTTTGCTGCCCTTCTCAGGAGGCATGCAACCTTAACATGCTTATTAAATTGTGGAGCCCAGAATTGCACACCAGTATAGGCAGAAGTCATCTGAGAACAGAGGTAGATGGGCCCCCAACACCTACCACATGCTACAGTGGACTGGAGACCTGTCTCGTCTCAGATTCTCCAGTCTTTGTGATTTGGAAGCACATGACTGCAAAATGAAAAACCTCATACATCACAGGTTTCAAGGATCACAGGCAAAAAGCGACCCCAAAAGTAAATACCAGCACTACTTCTTGGCACTACAACTTGCAGTTCTGTATTACATTTCTGTCCTGTTCCAGGACTTCATACACCAACATAAGTAGTGGAGCCCAGTCTAGCTAATACAGGAGGTCCCAGAGCACGAGACAGGCTCAGCAGAGAAATGCAGATGTGAGAAACAAGATGCTGAGTTGGAGGAGGAGAAGGCAGAAACCACTGTGTCTAATCCACCGTCTGTTCCACCCTGGGCAAGCTCATATGGCCTCTAACCACAGTCCACCTCACTGAGTACTCCAGGGAAAATCAAGGACTTAATCCCCACATCACACGTGAGTTAAGCAAGGCGAATGCAGCAGCAGAATATACACTTTGTAAGCCACACAGAAGGCCACTGCTAATGTGTTGTTAAACACTAGTCCAGTTTCCATTCAGGCTTATCTGGCATTCACACACACTTGCATCTTCACTAATGTAAGCTTCGCACACGGGCCGCTTTTCCAGAGCTTATGGACAGTGACTTAAATCCTGTTATCTTCAGAACAGTTTAAAACTCTGCCTACCTTTGAGAACAAGGTGAGTCCCTCTGGACTGTGCTCTGTGGCACACCCAGCTGAACCAAAGCTGCTGGTAAGGGACATGAAGTAGGCAGTCCCCCCCTGCTGACATACTCCAGATGGCAATCTGGTTGTATTTGTCTTCTGCCTACAGTATTTTAAGAATCCTTATGAACCAAAACAAGCCTCCACTGAGTCCTGACAGATAAGTAAGTGAATGCCAAGCAGCAGTCCTCACTCTAAGCTGCTGCCAATAAAATAGAAAATCATGCCTGTGAATATCTATCCAGAAATGCTAATGCACCCTTCCTCCTGATGGGGCTCGTATTGCACAATAATTGCAGGGGTACTGGTAGAGTGATGAAGAAATTTAGACAGTACCGTTCATCTGCATCATTACATATGAAATAAGGTACATGATTAATCCACCAGCTGACATTAGGAAAAGGCACTATTAAAGACATCACAGCTAGACATTTCTCCTATCTGTGACAATAAAAGAACGCATTAAAAGGGCCATGCAGAACACTGTACATTACAGATTTAGAGCCACTGTGGCTGTTCCGTCTACCCATATCTTCACAGCACTCTGGTCTGAACAACACTAGTTTCTGCCTTAAGAAATCTCTTTCTTAAACCACATCACAATCCCACCTCAAACAAATCCTCCTCACCTTCCCATGTCCTTTCCCCTTCTCTTTTTCCATATAAAAATGCCTAAGACCCTTGGCCCTCAATTCTCCCAGTAACAGAATGGCAGCCAGCAGAAATTCTCAAAGTTTTTCTTCTACTTCAGTCCAGTTTCCTTATTTTGTCCAAGCCATCAGGGACAGAGGAAGTGAGACAGTGTTGTATGACATGGGAGCCAGCTGTTAATGCACCCCTTGCTTTCACACAAACCTATGAAGAAATAAACAATGCTCGGGGGTGGGGGAGTGGGGAGCAGAAGAAAACACCACCAAACTACAGCTAAATTCCTCCATGGCCTATTTCAGGTCCTCCACTTCCAGCTTTTTCCTGGGAAGTCATATACCTTGGTCATGATTACAGCGCTCCAGAGCTCTGACCTGGCTTGGTAAAGAGCACTTCTAATATAAAATGCAATCAAGAAACCACTCTGGTTGTCTTCATTTAGTGAACTGCCACAGGAACAGCAAAGTGACCAATCACCACGGCTACACACCTATGTCTATGCCTGCTGGTGTGGCAGGGTCAGAGGTACAGAATATCTCTCTGCGATCTCTGTTAGTTCTGTGGAAGAAGCAGCAATTTTAAATCGCTAGGTTTCCTCTTGTTATTTTCTTCTTGTTGCCCTACACAGCTAATCAGCGCCCTGACTGCATTTCATCCCTACGGCTTCTGTCACTGTCAGACAATAAATGCAGTGACTTTCACACAGTGTGCGTAAAGGTCTGAGGAGGACAAAACAAAGCCTGAGAAGCAAATTGGCCAAATAAGCTAATACTTTGTACTGCTTTTCCTGGACCACAGTCCTCACTGTTAATGAAAGGGTCAAGGATTTTACCTCGAAGGGGCTAAGAATTTGCAAAGACACATTTCAAACTTGTCAACCACTAGGCAAAGACTCTGCTGCGAACACCAGCAGCAAATTCCCAGCGCCTGCAGCACATCAGAGGATGGCCTTCCACTGCACTAAAAGAGTAGGCTTCTGCAGGCTCCCTTTAATGACAAGCAAGGAACTCACTCTACTTGAGCAATACAATAACATGTCAAACAAATTCTAAATCCCCTAGTCACACAGATTTCCAAACAAAATAACGCTACACCACATAACTGCCTTGCTTGCAAACTTAGCTCACCTACCCTTCAAAACACCCTGCTGCCTTCTTCCTCTCTGACTGGTAGAACTCCAAGGAAAAACAAGTCTGACTGTCCTGTGCCATTAGAAACAAAGGAAATGTCTTCACGAATTGCTTCAAAGGCAATGGGAAAATTCCCACAGGAGTGCTCTGCTAAGGCTACTGTTTATTGTGAATTAAGCAGACTGTGAGACCTCTCTCCCAAAAAGGTGATTGAGGAGGTGGGAGAGCAATGTGTTCCTTCTGGTACCTCCTACGATCATTGCAGTATGACGAAACCTGGTCCCAAACTCCTCCTGTGCTTAGAGCCCTGCACAGCCTTGTCCAGCAGGAAAAGGGCAAAAGCAGTCCACCTGCAAACAGCCCTCAAATCCAGGCTTTTAGGTACCATAAGCTCTGGCCTAAGACCCACTTTGGTGCTGGATGCTGGGAAGAGAAAATGCCATGCCCATAATGCTCAGACAAGGAAACCCTGTTGGCCCTCAAGCCTTTCCGAGGTGTCCCTGGAGGAGATAATGAAAGCAGTGAAAGTGTTAAGCTATCATAGCCATTAAGTGGTCTGCAAGCAACACCCATAGCAAATTTGATTCTCTGTAAATTCTCTGTAAATACTGACAAAATTGCAGTATTTTTTTCTTCCTTCCAGCAGTGCCAAAAGACATTTTGACGATATGATTTGGACATTTGGATCATTCAAAAATCCCAAGCAGACAGCAAAATTAATTCAGGTGTCCTGGGAAAAGCCACATTAAACTAAAATCAAAGAGCCATGAGATTCACAGGAATATCTTCCTGAAACTGATGGTAATAAAAAAAGCTCACTAGCAGACCACACCAGGTACCCGAGCCACAGCAAGCCTGTCACCCACCAGAGGTTTGGTGCTTTGCTCAGTTTGGGCATCTCCCTCTGTATGTCAGAACTGGCAGATGAAAAGGTTCTGTCCCTATAATTAAGAAAACAAACAGTAACCTTTAGTCCTTGGCTTGCTGTGCCAGCATGGCCAGACTGCATGCTTGCATCAGCTCGGGCTTTAACTCCAGTGGGAAACCAGTGTCCAAAATCACCTTTACTTTCCATGTTATATTTGCCCGGGAAATCTTGTTTTTCCTCTTCGAAACTATTTCTAATGTAAAAATAGGTCTCTGTTTAATGAATTAACATTTCCTGGATTTACCACTCTGCAGAGACTTCTCCTTTATTGAGTAAGTGGGCAAGTTCCAGAAGCATTTTGCTAATACATTAAGTCATCTCGCCGAACAGCTGGTGCCCTGGGCAGCCCCTTAACAGACATCAGAAACTCATGCTTCACCAAAAGATGCTTTTTGAATTTGCCTTCTCAGCAACTCCTATTCTAACACAAGTCCTGACCCTGGCCTGCAACATCATGTTAGAATGAATGTCGGCTCAGAGTAAATGCTTTTAAGCATGGGCAGATGCAGCTTCCAACTCAGGTTTGTCACTAAGCCACAAGAAAAGGCATGCATCTCAGCTGTTACTCCTTTGCTGCAACCCTCCTCCCCCTGCCTTTAACTGCAGTCTCTCAGCAGTTATTTCCCTTTAGTGGATTCATGGATCTCCAGCAGCAGTGGCTAGATCTCCAGTTTGCAGGTACACTTGTTCATTTCTGTACAAGAAACCTCATTCACACCATAGCGAATACTGCAAAATCTCTTCTTAAAACTATTTCACCTTCAAAACAGGCACTGAATAGTAATGACATGTGACACTGCTCCCATACAAACTGTTATCTTCTCACAGAGATATCTTCGCATCTTGCTATTTTGTGTAATCAAATTAGACCCCTTCTCCAAACTGATCTTCCCATTCAAAACACCGCAACTAAACCTTGGGTTGCTTGCTCTGTGAAAGCAACTGTGAGCATTTTACTCCCTTGGTGGGGAGAGAAAAACCAACCAACCAACAACATCACACTACCACACACCCACCCCAGTTCTTTTGCTTTCAAAGATGAAAACTGTGTTTCCATGCCATGGGACAGAGTCCTGCAGTAAATGTTGAAGCTGCATATGACATCAAGAACACCATGCCTGAAACATTCCCCGTCCCATGACTCTACAGTTTCTTCAAAGGAAAAGGAATGGAAGATGCACACGTGAGATACAGTGCAAAAGGGAATGATCAGAACTACCTCATTAGCATCTTCGGAGGCTAACTATCCCAGTTCCAAACAGCAGCCAGCATTCAGCGTCATCTCAGTGACCACCCTGTTTTGACTGAATGTTCAGGCCAAGCAGACCAGAAAGGCAGCGTAACTGTGGCAGAACAAAGGAATCTCATTCCCAACTACTTCTGCATGGTTATCAGTTTCTCTCTCCCACACCACTGTCTTTTCTATTTCCCACCATTGGGCTAAAAAACAAAAATCATCACACATAGAAGGGAATATACTGAAACCATATAAAAGGTTGGCCTCAAATCCAGATAGGGTATGGGAGGGATACTATATTACTGTTTCCCTGCTTAATGCAGCAATATTCTTATTAAAAATAACATTCCAATTACCAGGTAGAAAAATTTCTGCACTGGACTTTCTTTGGTCAAGGTCTGGCCAACCTTTATGGAGAGGACGAAAAAAGGCTCATATGCATACACAAAATACTACTCTTTCTTTGGATTTACTCTGGCTAAAGCTGTCTGCAGCCTTTATAATACCTGCCTCAGTGGCATGGCATGAAGCAAAGCAAGACCTGCACACTGTACAGCAGGGTATGCAGCCAGCTGGTGAGGTGCCACATTAGGCCGGACCCAGGGTCTGCACATTTTGTGTGGGAGGTCTCACCCTGACACGGTGTTTTGGTCCCTGCTTGTTACTGCCCTCTCCTGCTCAGATTCTTCAAACGCTTGTCTCTGCGATGATCAGTAACAGGCATACTCTTTGGGTCCCCAAACAGGTCTTCCAGCTGCAGACCCTACCAGAGCCTCATAGCAGTCCATCTCCACTCTTGCCAGGTGCAAAGGGGAGGCAGGGGAAGGGATGCAAGGCTCCTCATGTGCCAGCTGAACTTACCTCCTAGAGCTTGTTTCATAACAAAATCCATGGTGATGGCTTAGGGTTGCTGCCCACCTTCACACCTCACATGCACCGAGTCCAGGAATCCTTGGAGGGCAGTCTGCAAAGGGGCACAATCAAAATAGGAATGGTGTCTGTAGGACGAGAAAAGGTTGATGCCTGGCTTTTCTCAGCTCTCTCCCCACAGCCTTCCTCCCCATGTCTGAGCGCAGGCAAGTTTCCATCCCCTCACCCCTGCAGACCCTGGCTTTGCGGGACAAGGCACCTGGGGAGCAGAGCAGCATGCCGCCGGGTGGGGAACGGGCAGGAGGAGGAAGGGGGCCGGGATGGCTCCACCGGGTAGGGCAGGTGGCCGGGACTGCGGTGCTGCTCCCGGCTTGTCTCCTGAAGGCGGGCAGGAAGGCGTTAAACCTTTGAACTCTCGTTCCCCCGCCTGCCTCTCGCCCTCTCGGCTTTCGGGGAGCTAGCTCCGGAGCGGCAGATCCGCCGGGGACCGCCGAGGGGGCATTTGAAGGTGAAGCGCTCCGCAAGTGCGCGGGAGGACAAGCGGGCGAAGCTGGGCGACTTGTGTGCAACGGCAGCCCGGGCGGCGGGATGGAGAGCGCGGGTGCGGGGCTGGCTCCCCCACCCTAGCCCCTCGGAACCCTCACCCAGAAAGCCCCCAGCGCAACGCCAGCGAGGGCTGCACCTCCTCAGGGTGAGCCGGGACGGCTCAAGGTTGAGACCGCCCAGCCCTAGGTGCAGCACGGCAGCCCCGCCGCGCAGGCTGCTGCCCCCGTCCGCTGGCCCCGGCGGCGGGGATCGGCGGGTTCGGCTCCGGGGCAGGCTGCCCACCCCCCCACCGGCACCGGTACCGGGTCACAGCCGTGCCGCGGGGCTGCGCGGCCCGGCAGTACGCGGGAGGACGAGGGCTGCCCCCGTCCCTGCATGCCCGCACCCCGCCTGTCCTCGCTGCCCTTCCGCACGCCGGCCGGCCCGGCCCGCCCGCCCCGGCGCCGATACCTCGCTCGGCGGCGGGCGCTGCGCTGAGCCGAACCGAGCCGGGCCGGGTCGGTTGCTGTTGCTGCGGCGGCTCCGCTCCTAAGGGCTCCGGCCGGCGCCCATGTGCCTGAGGACTGCCGGTGAAGTTGCGGGTGTGGAGCGGGGTCTGTGAGAATGAGTCCAGAGCTTCTCCCTACTTTTCCCCCCGGCGCCCCTCTTTTTATCACAGGATTTCCGGACCATCCCACCGACACGGTCCCTCCTTCCTCCTCCCCTCGTTGCGGGAGCTGGGTTCTCTCCCTCCCCCTGCCTCCGGCTCCCCCGCCCCCTCCCTGCGCCGCCCTCGCCCCTCGATGCTCCCCGCGGAGGAGGCGGCCAGCGGTCCCCGACCCCTCGGAGGGGTGCGTGTATTTGCACGCGTGTCCAACGCCCCCCCCCCCCCCCCCCCCCTCCGCAGCAGCCAGGTGTCCTTGCGCTTTGCCGTGTGGGAAGGAGAGGAGGTTGTCAGCCCGCTGTTGCATTTTGCAGTTGTTCCCTTGCATCCCCTCGGCAGCTAGGGTGTTTGTGCCGGGGGAAACCTCTGCAAACAGGGCTTCCTGCGAAGGGGCGGGGGGCAGGGGGGGTGGGAGCGATCCGCGTCCTCTTTTCTGAGTCCTTGCCGGCGATCCCCTCTCATGCCCTAGGTCCTGGAAGGAGTTGGAGAGGCAAGGAAGAAGATAGGGAGAGAGCAAAGCCTCCTCCCGCTTCGCCTCGGATTTTACTGTGGCCGGAGGATCGCCGGCCGCTCGGCTCAGTTCTCTCGCTATCTATCGGTGTTTGCAGGCCAGGAGGCTGGGGAGGAGGGTGAAAAGGGCGGCGTGGGGGAGGGGGAAAATCCTCTCCCTGCGGTTGCCGGCTGAAGGGCGCGAGTGCAGCGATCCGTTGGCCAGCCCGGGTTCGGGACGGCATCTGAAGGTGAGGAGAAGATGCTGCGTGCGGTGCGAGCGCTACGTGCTGGAGCAGAGCAATACCCACCACCCCCGGCACCGGCACCGGCACCCACCTTTAGGGATGCTGACAGCCGGCTTGGGGATGGGTGGGGGGGACACGAGCTCTGCTGCTGATGCGCCCTCCTATCGCCAGCTGGAGAGCTGGGACAGCGGCTCCCAAAGCAACGATATGGGGCTAAAAGGGGGGAAGGGGGGGAATGGTTCTGGCAGAAGTGGGAGCCCGGGGGTGGGGGAGCAACGGCGCCGGCATGCTGCGGGGACGCTGGCACGGCCCGTTGGGCGACCTCGTCTGAAGGTCGGGGGGGCGCCGGGACCTCGCTTGGCACCGCGGTGGGGGCCGCGCGGCTCCGGCAGACACGGCAGGCAGGCCGGTCCCCGCAGCCCGCAGAGCCCTCGGGTGCCAGCTGCAGGTGCGGGAGGGCATGCTCAGGACAGTGTCTACCCACCTGGGTCCGTCTCGGTGCCTCAAGCCTGTCAGCCTTTAAAAGGCATTTGGTCACCGCCCGTAATAGCGTGCTTCAGCTTACGGTTTGCCTGAAGGGGTCAGGCAGTTGCCTACATGGTCACTGTGGGTTCTATTCTATTCTATTCTATTCTATTCTATTCTATTCTATTCTATTCTATTCTATTCTATTCTATTCTATTCTATTCTATTCTATTCTATTCGCTCCCAGAAAGCCACTTTTCCAACAGGCACCGGTATCAGCCTAGGAAGCTCAGCTGGGTAGGCATGTGCTGCACTTTTATTAACAAACTTCAGAAAGGAATAATTAATACCAAGAAGAGGTGGGAAACCTTTGGTTTTTAAGCTGTAACTCACCCCCAGTGTTTCCAGTCCAAAGGGCATATTAGTACATTTTTTTATGCTCTATTTTTTCCATACCCACTGTAGCAGCAGGTCAGCAGAGATTGCTGTGGCTCAAAAATGAGCCTGGGAGCCTGCTGGAGTTGTGTGCCCAGGTTCCTATGCAATTAACATAGTATTTCGAGGTCTGTGTTGCCTCCCCAGGTGCTCAAATAATTTTAAGCAGGGTTTATAGTTTGGGTCTGTCATACAACACCTCACGTTCTTCGTTCATCATGTAATTGCTTTAGGAGAGGAGGACAGTGTGCCCAACCCACACTACTAAATCTCCAGGTGCACACCTTTCCCTTATATCCTGGAGTTTGGGAAGGAACAATTCAAATGCCCTCAAACACAAGGATCAGAGAAGTGCAGGATAATAGTTAAAACACCTAATTGCTTAAAACCAGATTTCTACTCTCTGCTTTGGGGATCCTGAAGCATGCTACATCAAGGAACTCCTGTAGTAGCCAAGGGTCAGCACAGCAAAGTGGTCTTGCTGGGACATGTCATTCTTCCTGTCCATAGGCTCCTTACAAGCTCTGCAACAGCAAATGTCCTCCCTTGTGTGTAGAGAATTAAGGGGTGTCATCCACAGGAACTTTCACAAGCCAGGCAAAAGAATAGGCACATCAAGGAGAAGACCCTGAGAGGTCTCATTCACCTGTTTAGAGCTGCTAGTCTGTCCCCAGAACCAGCTGACTCTCCAAAGGTCATGTACTGATGGTTCCATCCCCAGACTATTCCCCCTTTTTCCAGATTACACAGCTGCCACAGAAAATCAAGACACATGAGGCAGTGAAACATGACCCCAACAGCCACTCCTTCACAGCTCCCTTTTCTTCAGAAGAACAAAGCACAGGATCACCAAACCACAAACACCACTGACATACTCCTAGTCTCAGCTTCAGGATCTCTTCCCTACCTTGAGTTCCAGCTTCCAAGCAAGTCCTACAGGATGTATCTTCAAGATGAAAATCCAAATGCTTGTGGTCCTGATTTGAGTACCTCCTATTCAGGTGGTACCCTGAACTATCATTCAGGAAAGATCCCACCAGTACCCTCCTCACCACACAGGGTTCAGACACAGAGACAAGAAAGGACATGGTCAAAAAGAGGTGATGTAGTCCATAGATCTGTGTCTAACAATGATCTCAGAAAGGCTTCTGCACAAGGCTTTTAGCGTGGAAATTGAACAGAGAGGTTCTGACATATCCTTTCCTCAATTTCCTGAGAAACCCAACTGGACCCAATGATGTGAACCCCATGGATCTTTCTGATGGCATCTAACAAAATATTATTTCCAGAATACTTTATGAATAAGAAGCTGGAAGTAATGCAGTTTAATAGTGCATTTACTGCACAGCAACAGATCTCAGAAATAGCAATGTTTTCTGATCATGTCAAGGGATAGAGATTGGGTTCTGTGCATGGGATCTATCCCAGTACCACAGACACACACACCGAGGCTGCCGCTGGCACCTCCAAAACTTGCCAAAACATCAAAGCCAGTTCTTAGTCTGGTTTGCACTATATGACTGAGATATACCCGCTCCTGATTGTGGGAACAGGCTTATTCTTCCTTTACAGGACCAGAACAATAGGAATCCACTCTGTGACCTTGCATGGTGCCAAAGAAGAGCACAGAAAACTCGCAGCAAAGATCTCCATAGAGCTTTGTCCGTGGAACTCAGACTCCTTGGCCAGCAGCTGAGAATCTGTGTCTGAATGATGTCTGAAGAAAATGAAATAAGCCAACAACTGGATTTGGTCACATTTTCCAGAGAAAAATAAATATTTGGGTCTCCAAAAGAAAGAAAAGGGTCTGTTTCCAGGGGAAAAAAAAATAAAAAAATTAGTCAAGATGTTTCATTTCAACATCTTTAAATGCAACATTTGGTTATTCAATTCAATATGATCTTTGACTGCTAAACTGAAATCAATACCGTATAAAAACAATACTAGTAAGAAAGCTCACAAACCAAGAATGAAGGTTACAGAAAATACTTAAGCAGCTACCTAAAATGAACCCACATTGTTTTTCTTTTTTCTTTTTTTCTTTTTTTCTTCTTTTCTTTTCTTTTCTTTTCTTTTCTTTTCTTTTCTTTTCTTTTCTTTTCTTTTCTTTTCTTTTCTTTTCTTTTCTTTTCTTTTCTTTTCTTTTCTTTTCTTTTCTTTTCTTTTCTTTTCTTTTCTTTTCTTTTCTTTTCTTTTCTTTTCTTTTCTTTTCTTTTCTTTTCTTTTCTTTTCTTTTCTTTTCTTTTCCTTTTCTTTTCTTTTCTTTTTTCTTTTCTTTTCTTTTCTTTTCTTTTCTTTTCTTTTCTTTTCTTTTCTTTTCTTTTCTTTTCTTTTCTTTTCTTTTCTTTTCTTTTCTTTTCTTTTCTTTTCTTTTCTTTTCTTTTCTTTTCTTTTCTTTTCTTTTCTTTTCTTTTCTTTTCTTTTCTTTTCTTTTCTTTTCTTTTCTTTTCTTTTCTTTTCCTTTTCTTTTCTTCTTGTCTCTTCTTTTCTGTTCTCTTCTCTTCTGTTCTCTTCTCTTGTTTTTCGCCACGTTATCAGCTCACACCAATGTAAATGCAGCACTGTTCAGTGCACTACAGGCAGGACCTGGACAGCAGCAAGATGATTAGCTTTTAATCAATACAGCTAGTGAGACAAAGGAGTCTTGCTAAGGGTAGTTTGTGGACAGCAGCTGCAGTCCCTGCAGCAGTTTAGTTCACTGAACACAAACGTGCTGCATGTTTCTGCTTGCACTTCAGCTGCCAATTCTGGCTGTCAAAACATTTCAAAATTCAAGCATTTTTGTCTCTTCAGAAGTATTGCTTTATTTATTGTTCTTCCACTCAACTTATATCAGGCTATAAGTAAACTCTTTATTTTCTAACCAAACAGAAAAAACATATATATTCTTTTAAAGAAGTGGGTGCTTCCCTAAAGTCAAAACTGTGAAAGGATTTTTCCACCATTTCTGCTTGCTCTGAAGAAAAAGTCACTTCAAGTTTCGTGAAGATGACCTTTCTAGCTGAGAATTTGCTGCAGCTATCACAAGAAAAAGATTGTAACTGCCTGCACTTATAAAAACTGAAATAAACATGTATTGATTGCCTTGTCTCCATGAGATGCAGAAACAGGTATGCATATTATATTTCCTTTGTGATCACAGGCATCCAAGTCTGGGTTATGGACAAGTCCCTTGTTAGGCTGCCATTTACAGCTTCTGGCTCCTAAGCTGGTGTTTTCTTGTTTGTAGTCTCCATTTTCTACTTCCTTGGTCCCTGTAGCTCTACCCCTTTCTATGATGTTTCCTGTTCCAAGCTCTTGCCATGTCAGACAGATTGAGTCCCATCTCAGCAGGGGTCTGATTCCTGCAGATAAGCATGATGGAGGAAAGATCCTCTAGCTCTTATCTCCAGGATTTACTGCTCTTTATAAGGTTTCTCAGACAAGTTGTCCACAAAGCTGAGAATCCATCTTTATCACTTGAGTGATCAAGTCACCATGTCTTAACCCAAAGCATATCAAGCTTTTGTAGTGAAATTATTATTTTAAGCATTTGTGATGGGAATTTTTCCATCAGTAAATACAAGTCATCCAAATTGGTTCATTCTATGGAAATGTGCTAGCTTATACAGAAGTTTAAAGGCAAACAAGCAAAAGAAAGTATTTTTATTTTCTTGTATTTGATGCTGCTGAGACATTGTGCTTTGATATAGCAAAAATTCTGTGCTTTGGCAATGACTAAATCATTTTGCCTTGACTCCTCTCTTCTAGTATTACATTCTTCTATCAAAACTAAACACATAATCATATCAGAATATCTCTTCTTTTCATTTTTTTCATGTCATGGAGAGGAGAAAAGAGGTCACGTTTTTCCTCTTTGTTGCAATTTAAAGTGCAAACAAAATTCAAAACATCAAGCATACTTTAGGCCAGAATTTCCATTTTCCCAGCTAGATCTGTGCCTTGCTTTGTTTTATTACTCTGCTTCTTGGCAAAGAAAAGGAACAGAGAGAAACAGCATACTCAGCTGAAATGCTAGCTTGGTATCAGATGCTGTGGCCTATAGTTCTTTTCCTATGTAAAAAGTGTAGATTCAAGTTCTGAACCCAAATTGGGAAGGAGTTATTTTCCTCATTAGGCAT
Organism: Rhynochetos jubatus; assembly: GCA_027574665.1. NCBI lineage: Eukaryota > Metazoa > Chordata > Aves > Eurypygiformes > Rhynochetidae > Rhynochetos > Rhynochetos jubatus. The sequence continues at coordinate 68,477,983 of CM050690.1, read as the reverse complement.
AATTTCCCAGACATAAGAACCAACTTAATTGTTTATTGGTTTTAACTTTTCATTACACATTAGGTGAGTGTGTTCATATCTCTTTAGCCACTTCAGATACTTGTAGAGCAGTTATTCTTAGGAGTCATGTGACATGCTGGCCAATTAAGCTGTTACAATATTATGCTGTTTACACTCAGATGTCTCTGAAGACACCATAATAGTTAGATGAAATCCAACAACTGAGGAATCCTTATACCTTCCTATCTCAGTCTTGAACTTGCTCTCTACCACCTCACTTTGATAAGGAACTTAAGCATGTAATGAAGTAATTTTCTAGGTAGAGAGTATTTGCTGAGTCAGAATGACAGAAATAATAGTAGCTGGAAATAAGAAGTCTTAGTAATCCACGAAATATAGGCATACATTTCACCTTAGAATGGGTGTTTTTACATTTCACCTTAGTATGAGGGGTTTTTTCCCTCAGTGGAACTGTAAAAAGTAACTTGTAATGTCATAAAAATATATAAATGTTTCCAACCAGCCCTTTTCCTGCCGTTACTGGCGTCACATTTCTTGCACTTCAGTGTCAGGCAAATAACAGCTCCATGGGTGTTGTGGGTACAAGTTTACATGTAGGTAGCAATGTTGGAGACTCTATCCCTTCAGGTTGCACAACAAAACACAGGGTCCACCATGTAATGAGGAAACCCATCTACAAGGGTGGCCAAAGCCTTATACAACAGGCTTTTCTTTCATCAGCTTCTCTCCAAGAGGCTCCAAGGACATCCACTACCATCCCTCTTTCTACTTCATCCTTGTCTTTCCAGTTGATTATATATGTCACAGTCTCTATAATGTTTTCTTCTTTTTGATAGTTTTTTCAAGACCTATCTCTTCTGTAAGTCCCACACTCTCCTGACAATAGTGTGTTTGCACGTCATCTCTCTTGCTCTGACAATATCCACACGTGTGCAAATCAGTGCAAGTGGAGAGAAATTGATGCATCTATTCTAGATTCTTCTCTTACTACTATGTCTTATACACCACATCTGTTTGGCCTATAATACTACCCCACTGTCTTCTTGTGTTATAGGAACTATTAAGTCAGACCTCAGGGGTTTATTCTGATCCTGTAATGACTTTTCTAGCTGAAATTGGTCCAAAAAAGAGCTACACTTTTCATTCTTTCCATTTCCACATCCTCCCCGTACCCAGTGCATGTAAGTGAATCCTTTAGAAAAAAGGAAAAAAGTTAGCTGTGCCATGCAATGTTAGTGTTGGTATACATAAGCTGTGACCCTATTAAACACTCAAAAAATGGATGATGGACTACTGGACAGCAGAAATGAGACTTCAGTAGCCATAAAAGATTCTTAAATCTAACTGAGATGAGTATTAGACAAGAATGGCCAAAACACAGATTACAATTTAAGCTAAAGCACTAGAGAAGGAGTTTGACTTAAAGCACCTCCTTAAGCTATACTGAAATAATTGGACTTAAGCAAATACTTCCATGTGCAGATGTGTAGGTGTTTTGATGAATCCAGATTAACTCCTCTAGGCCTGAATATCTCAGACGATGCATTTCCCTGAATACAAATTATGTGATTTGGAAACATGACCTGTGAATTTAACTCTTACACAGGGCCTTCCTGTGTGATCAGTCTTTGTTAAAATTAGTTACGGAGTAGGTAAGAAAATTCACTGTGTTTTGTGAATCTTCAGGAGATGCAGATATAAAGAGGAAAATGCCCTGTGTTGAGAGCCAAAGCATTTCAGGATTCAATAACTCGAATGCTTAATCATTAATGCACCTGAATCTCTGAAATATAAGCATTGGTCCATATGCTTGTCTGCCTTTTAATTTCATATTGCTTGCCACTAATTAGTTACATGGCGTTTCTCATCTAATCCTCTTTTGTAAGATTTAATCTTCAAATGATAGCATTTATCAAATACACAAAGACAGCTGATGCGCATCCAGCAAAGCAGATAATTATTCTTGTGGATAAAAATAAATGCTTCTCTGCAAGTTTCCCCTTTCTGTGCCACTTACAGTTTAGTAGGGTGAAGTCATTTGTCCACTTTCTAAAACTAGTATGCAGGGCCAGGCAGGGGGAGCTGAGCTGAAGCTACCTGGCTGATGTTGCATTCAAGCTTGGCCCATTCAGGGCTGAGAAATATGTGTTCAAAGCAATCTTAAGAACCATACAGAAAATTTCATTTTCCTTTTCCATTTGTGTTATTTATCATCCATGTTTCCAAGCTGCCTGGGAATAGTGGAAAATTCCCTGATGGGTCTTCCTCTACAGATAGTTGTTTGTTTCACTCCCACTCAGTCTGTACGACAATTATACTTTCGACTACACCACTCACTTCGGAGGGTTTCCTGCTTCGGTATCATGGTGGAATAGTGATAAGCATCCAAATAATGGGTAAGGACTCAGTGGTAAAGCACACACTTAAGCAACCTGCCTGAAAAAAACTGTGGCTTCTGACTCCCCAAAGGAGTCAGAAGGAATCAAAGGCGTTTTAAGGTAGAAATAGAATTTATACAATCTAACTCTGCATTCATTTGGTATTATCTATCTGCCTCATAATTTTGCAATCCATCAGCAATTTTCAACTTCACATAACGCAGGAGTAAAAGTCTGAAATGATGAGTATTGATGAATCTCATGGAAATTGTTGGCTTGGTAAAGAAGAGAGTTAAATTTATTAAGTCTTAATGAGGGAAAAAGTGTAGTAAGAATACCTACTAGGCAATAGAGACTCTACTCAGGAGAGTTTTTAAGGAATTCACATTGTATTAGCTTTGTGGTGTTTTGGTTTTATTTTCTCCTTCTATTTGGAATGGTGAGGGACTCAACTGAATCCATCTTTTTCGCACTCCACTTTTTACTGGGAGCTACCTCTGCCACAAAATTACTTTATAAGCTAACTTTAAATTGATGTCTGCACACTTGTGTGATCAGAGATTTGCCTTCTGCTCCATGCCATGTGACACTACTGACACTAGAAAATTAAATAAAACCTAGAAATTTCACTTTGAGATGTTCTAGAAGTCTGCTGCCTGTTATCTGCATGGATTTCAAATTGCCCCACTCATTTACTGAAATTTCACTAAATAGTATTTCTTTCACTGCTGATAAGGACATGGCCCATGAAACCATCCTTACTACGTGGCAGAGCAAAACAAGAAAGGCACCAGCTTTCTGCAGGAGCAGAATTTGAACACAAGTTTCCAGGAATGAATGTAGAGTGGACTCTTCCTCCTAATGTGAACCAACAGGTCTAGTATTAACGTTGCATGATACCACTAATATGGATATCTGAAGTTCATGAGAAAAGTCAAATGGAAGAAGTGTTGTAATAGTTACTAAAGGAGGCCATGACTCTCATGACACATGAGACCATGGTAGTGTATCCAGAGGAAAATCTATCCTAACCCAGCTTAGTGATGGAGGCAGGGAAAATAGCAAAGGCAGGCCTGCTAGGACAAGACCAGGTTTCTCCGAAAGTGCCCTTTCAATTCCAAACTATAAGTGTGATTTTCAATGTCCTAGCTCTAGACAAGGTGGCAATCCCAGAGATTCCCCTTAGGAGTTTGTTTATACAGAGCACATACCAAAATACTGATCACGCATAGATGAAGTCTTCTTCCTGAACAGAGTCCTCACAGAATAATTGGGATACCATTGCCCATATAAGGCCAGATCAGAGCCAGCCACTGGATTTTGGCTTGCCTTCCCAGGCAACTCTTGTCTAGATTAAATCATGTTTATTCTTGCCTAGCATACATGTGTCTTGCTGTCAACCCAGAAATATGTGGATACCCAGGGAAGACCCCATGTCCTTAAGGAGCTGATCACGCTTCCTAGGACCATGCAGAGCAGGATGCTGAGAAAGTTGATAGTTCCTAAGGTGGGTAGTGGTGGGGTGGGGGGTTGTTTAATTTGCAGGTCAGAACTATTTCCGTCTCAGGTAGCTTCCTCTTTACAGAGGCTTAGAATTTTTCTAGTCAGAAGAATAAAAATAATTATTTTTTGTGCTATCAATGTCTCATAAAGTGAGGAGGTTGGAAAATTCACAGGTACGTAGAGATGCTCTCTTTACCCTGCTGGGCATTTATTTCCTTTCCGTGACCACAGATCAAGCTATAGATATTATGACCTGATAGCTGTTCCCTTTGAACACGGATGGCCTATTCCCCAAAACACCCAAACAAAACAAGAAAAGCAGAGTCAGGGATAAAAACCTAATTGGCACTAGAGTGGAGCTGGGAAAACAAACAAACAAACAAACAAAACTCCACAAACAACAAAAAACACCTTTAAATTTGAGAGCTGATGAAGGAGGGTTTCCAGGGGTGTTGCACATTGCAGTCCACAGAAAGTTTTGAATCCCCCCAATGCATGTATAGTCGTTACTTCCAGCCACTCTGAAGTCCTTAATCTCATCAGAGAATCACAGAAGGATTTAGGTTGGAATAGACCTCTTCACATCATCTGGTCCAAGCCACCTGCTCAAGCTGGATCACCTAGAGTAGGTTACCCAAGACTGTGTTCAGTCAGGTTTTGAATACCTGCACAGGTGGAGACTCCACAGCCTCTGTGGGAAACTGATTTGTGTGTTCAACCATCCCCATGGTAAAAAAGTGTTTTCTTGTGTTGACATGGAATTCCATGCTTTTATTTGTGACTAGTGCCTCTTATCCTGTCACTAGATAATGCTGAGAACCATCTGGCTCCCTCTTCTTTATTTCCCCTCAGCAGGTATCTATACAAATCGATGAGATCCCCCAGAGCCTTCTCTGAAGAGGCTGAACACTCCTGGCCCTCTCAGATGCACTGTATATGCTCCAGTCCTTTAGTCATCTTTATGCCCCCCCTTTGCTAGGTTTGCTCTTGAACCATGTACTTTCTGGCTGTTCTGAATATCCTAGGACATCATACTGTCACCACTCCGAGACCGTAGCCGTAGTCTATGGGTGAGGAAGATTTCAGAGTTAGCAGTTACTTCATACCACTGTATTTCCTTTACAGATTTTCCCCTAAAAGCTGACACATGGTAGTGATTTGGATTTGTTTGTTTGTTTTTGGTTTGGTTTGGGGTTGGGGGGGGGGAGGGGGGGGGGGAGGGGGAGGGGGGGGGTGTTTTGTTTGGTTTAAATGGCATTAAATTTCTGGCATGGGCTCAGCATCATGAAGTTCATCAGCAGGTTCATGAAAGCTGTCTTCTAATTACTAGTGATTGTTTTTATCTTAATACTGGCCTTTGAAAATTGCCAAAGAAGTCCATGACCTCTGACAGCAACCTTGGAGAAGTGATACTACTCAGTGGCTCAGACAAATAGAAAGCATTTATTCAAAAGTCCTGATGTAAGCTAATATTTTCCAAAGCATTAGGAGGGTTTACTCTAATCAGAACATTTTTTGAGGGACCTGTTTCTCAAAGGGCTCAGTTGGAAGGCATGAAGACACCTCTTCCCTCACTGCATGGGACACAGAGATTTTAAACCTTTTTACTCCCCTTTCTGGGCCTCACCTCCCCTGGAGTGTGTGACCACTTGTGGTGGCCATCACCAGGTTGTGGCCCCCAGCAACCTCTATTCTTGCTGTAGTATAAAGAGCATTTATCTTCTGATTACCATTACCCAAACAGGGTGCTCCTGGCAACACAAATGATGATAGAAAAAGAAGTGTATGACAGAGCAGAAATGTAGATATTTTAGCAAGCCTCTTCACATTTGGTAAACTCTTCTCTCTAATGGGACACAGCCTCCTAAACTGAACACACAAGGATCATAATACCCCTTTGGAAACACAGCAAGGAAGGCTTGCCTTTTTAGCCTCCTGCAGCAGCAGCCAAAACACCTTATGGCATATAAACAGAGTTCACTCAATCAGATAACATCACTGTGAAGTATCAGGGAACCCTTACTCTCCATCTCTCAGAGGTGCTCACAGTATGGATCCAGGAGCAGTGTAGTCAAAAGTAACAAAATAAGAGTGTGACCTGCCACAGCCTTGGGTTTTACAGCTGCTGCTGGATCAGCTTTTAAGACTGTGCTATAAAGATTTTTAACAGAAAGAGAACAATTGGTCTGAAAGGCAAATTAATGAAAAGGTGTGTATATGTGTGCATGTGTGTGTGCATGCATGTATGCACTTAAGAGCACCAGATCAAACAGTAGAGTAAGTTTTACAAGAAGAGACTGTATTGGTAACTAAGGACAATAATAAAACTGCTAAACACTAGCGAACCGGGGTGTTTTGTACTGACTACAGAACATGAGTGTCCTTGTAAGGTCACAGCCCACAACATGTCACTGACACTTTTGTTAACAGAAAGATGGCAAACATAGTTATAATACATCCTATGTTAGTCCTCTTCCTCTTATGTCAACAAAAAGACAGACCGTACTCTTAAAATTATCTAAAATTCAGGAAACATGGTAAACAGGCTTATACTGTTTAGTATTCATGTAGGATGGAGGAAACAAGTCTCTGCAAAACAGCTGATGATTCCTGAAGGGTATGAAAGGCCTATCCAAAAAATAATTTGTCTAAGAGCGTATCAAGACAAACCCAAGACATGCAATGAAGAATCAACACTGAGTGTCCGTTGTCCTCTGTGTCATACATAGCTGATCTTAGGGCATACTGAACCTGGTGCTGGTAACTGGATGTGGAAGTGTAAGGGTATAGCTTTAACCTACTTAGAGATTATTTAAATTGATGTCCCTCTCCTTTCCATAAGGTCTTGCACTGTATTTAGTTACATTTACCTCCTACAGTGCATACTAGTGGGAAAGTATTGCAAAATAATGGTGTAGACTTCCTGAAGGCCCAAGGAGCTTAGTGGGACATGCCAAGTCACTTTGGGACAGGAAAACAACAGAAAAGTCATGGTTAGTTGGTAACCAGTTCCTTCCTTGGCTCCCTGCATAGGATAGAACTTTGTAATTAGCAAACAAGTTTGGGAAACCTTGTTACGGTTTTGGGACTGAATTATTTTCAGGCTAGAATGCAATGGGTATTCAGAAGGTAAAGGTCAAGCTTTTACAATTGCACATTAATCCATAGGCAGTGGAGAAACCCATCCATTCCATTCACAAATCCCAGATGAAAATTCAAGTCACGGTGATATATTTAGCTGGCTAAAAAGAACACTCCCTGTGATGCAGCTGAGATAAGAGCTCTTCTGACTTCATGAAGGCTGTGGCTTAAAATACCACAGGAGGCAGAAACTGAAATCAATGAAGTAACATCTACCAAGCAAAGACTAAGGACAGCTTAACTCCAAACAAAATAAATGCAACTTGTGAGAACAGCGTTAACCACTAGCCCTAGAAAACAGGATTGAAATAAATTATAGTGTTTTTCATGACAGTTTCTGTAGAAGGACTTTCTTGCTTTAGTTTAGCTGTGGAGTTTTTTCCTTTGTTTCTGTCAGGTTTTCATTCAAACCATTTTTGCTCATCTTTTCAGAGTTCAAGAAAAGCTAAACTAAAAAAAAAAAAATCACTACAAAAGAAACCCAACTCAATTTCTGTTTTTCAAAACAAGTTTTTGTTTTAAAATAGTGGTAATTTAATTTCTAAAACCTGGCTTTGGTATTAAAAAGAGTCAATCTCACACATTTCTGTCAAAACCACCTGAAAACCACAGACTTCAGCAGAAAATGATACAGATAAAACCTGATATTTTAGAAGTTGCTGCTCATTTCTGCTTCCATTCCCTAAAGAAAAATATTTTCAACCATAAAAGAAAGTTTGTTTCACAAAACATTTCCTTTAATCTTACAAGGGGTTGCTTTGATCACAAAGAAGTCTAAAATCCCTTTGGTTTTTGCAAAGGGATTCCATGGAGCAGAAGGTAAGAGTTTGATATATTTTTTTCTAGGAAAGGTTGCTAAAATACAACGGTAGGACCCTTTTGTAAACTTCTGAGACTAGATTAGCTTTTCGAGAGGAAAAAGGATAGGAACACAGTGTTCTTCCTTTCAAAATAAGGCTTCCAGAATGAAGACACGGCCAGTGTCAGAAACACAATTCTCATCAGACCTGAGGGGAGATAAAAATGTCATCCACCAGTTCAACAGTAAGTGGGGACCTGAGACTTCCTGGGAAAGTAGTTCTATCTTCTGACAGGGTATTTAAACTTTACTTGGGTTTTACTAGAAACTCCAAAATTGAGGGGCTTAACAACTAAACAACCTTTTCCACATGATTACCAAATTGTACAGAGAACTGGGATTGAGTTATTGCTTGATGACACTACAATTTCATGTGAGCCTCATTTTAGACTGATTACTTGCATTGCTTAATTATAAGGTACATCTCTGCTTGTACTGATTTACTGTTTTGATTATTGCATCATGTGATTGCCTGGTTCACAAAAGCAATTATGCTCAAACAAAATCACTTCCAGAAGCTTGGAGGATAGAACTCCTGCAGAGAGCAAACTGTGTCTACCCACGTGGGTTTTGGTTGTGGATTTTTTTTCTTTACCCTTTTCATTTTTAAGCCTTATGCTTCTTAGGAAAGACACGTATGAAATAGCACATAGATTATTAGTCTGCATTGATTATGTGAGCTCATCTTATGATGCATACAGCAACACAGGTGAAAGATCATCTCTCAGCTGTCAGCTGAAATTAGACAGGTCTGACATTCTTGTCAGTGTGTCAGGAATGGGTGGTGGATGACAGCACTTACAAATTGTCATGTTACCACCCCTTCTCACAGGAATTTGCAGTGTTTACATCTATGCATTCCTGCACCTAGGTGAGAAAAGATAATGTATAAAAGAGGAATTATCTCAAAACCCCCAAACATAGGTTTCACTTATTCCAATCACCACTGAAAATGTCTGATTTTATTAATTTAAAATAAGGAAATTCCAGGGACCTTTATTTTGTGTGAAAAATTGTCATCCCGATATGCACACCCAATTTCCTGTATTGTCCTTTTTGTCTTTTTTTTTTTTTTTTTTTTGTTAATAAAAAAAGAAATTAAGAAAGATTAATTTTCATGGTGCGGGAGGCAGGTAGAGATAAACCAGCTCTTCAGCCCCAAACATTTACTATGAGAAACTGCCTTTTTTTTATTTTTAATTGCCCAAGCAAAGGTACCAAATTTGTTCAAAAGTAAAGGTTAGTCTGCCTTTTGGGGGCTTTGAAGGTGGGCTGGAACAGAGTTTGGAAGAAAGTTGGCCTAAGAAAACTGAATATGAAGTTATGGCCAAGGCCAAATGTGATGTTACACACTTTGGTTGTGGTGGACAGATTTCTGCATTGCCACATCAAAGGTTACTTCCAATCTTCACACCAGATAGAATCACAGAATGGTTTGGGTTGGAAGGGACTGTAAAGATCATCCAGTTCCAACCCCCTGCCATGGGCAGTGACACCTTCCACTAGATCAGGTTGCTCAAAGCCTCATCCAGCCTGGCCTTGAAGACAGTCAGGGATGGGACATCCACAACTCTCTGGGAAGAATTTGTTCCTGATATCCAATCTAAATCTCCCTGATTTCAATTTAAACCCATTACCCCTTTTCCTATCACTACATATCCTTGTAAAAAGTCCCTCCCCCCAGCTCCTTTGTAGCCCCTTCAGGTACTGGAAGGTTGCAATAAGGTCTTCCCGGAGCCTTCTCTTTTCCATGCTGAGAAAGCCCAATTCTCGCAGCCTTTCTTCATAGGAAAGGTGCTCCAGCCCTCTGAGCATCTTCGTGGCCTTCTCTGGACTCGCTTCAACTGGTCAATATCCTTCTGATGTTGGGGGCCCCTGGACGCAGCACTGCAGGTGAGGTGTCACAAGAGCAGAGTAGAGGGGGAGAATCCCTTCTCTCGACCTGCTGGCCGTGCTTCTCCTGGTACAGCTCAGGATATGGGCTGACCCTTAACAGGTAGGAAGACACAGCAGGGGAAAGAGGGAATGAATCACTGAATCCTTTGATGTTACTGAAATGGAAATACATTAAACTACCTGTAGTACTAATCCTCAGGAAACTTCATGTCTCCCACATGTAGGACTGTTCTATCTGCCTTGCAGCAGCATTTCAGCCAGGATTCACAACTACAGCAGCCAGGATGGAACAACACCAAAAAAATAATACCAGTGGATAGGGAAATAGGGATTCAAACAATACATGCTACAAGCAAGGCCTTGTTAAATAAATCCCACTTTCAATTTGCCATTCATCCAAAAGTGGTGGGTAGCATGTTCTCCGGGTTATTTCTGGCACAGGCACAACTCTGAGTATTTGTCAGATAAAGCTATCTACTAGTAGGTTTTCCAGCTACTCTGTTAGCCCTGACTCTGTGGTGAGAGCCTATCAGGCATCCAGAGGGAAGAAATGGCAGTGTATTTATATGTCACAGGGAAAACTGTCCCTGTTGAACTCAGGACACCTTGCTGCAAGACATACATAAAAGCATGTGCAGAAACCTTCTAAAGTTACAGTTTACAGTTAAAGTAAAAAAAAGGAAACACATGCTGAAGGTGATAGAGGGGAGAAGACCTGTTAGTAAATTCAAGAAAACTCTGGTTTTGTACTCTTGATACCTGGACTGAGTTCCAGGCTGCCAGTATTGCTAAACTGGCTTTGGGTGGGACAGAGTTAGTTTTCCTCACAGCAGCTCATATGGTGCTATGTTTTGGATTTATGTCCAAAGAAGTGTCGATAACAGAGGGGTGTTTTTGTTATTTCTGAATAGTGCTTACACAATGTCAAGACCTTCTCTGCTTCTCACACTATACTACAGCAAGCAGGCTGGAGGTGCACAAGAAGCTGGGAGAGGATATAGCTGGGACAGCTGACCCCACCGACCAAAAGGATATCCCATATTGTGTGTCATCACACTCGGCAATAAAATATAGGGGAAGGAAGGAGGGAGATGGGGATGTTCATAGTGTTTGTCTTCCCAAGTAACCACTGTGTGTGATGGATCCCTGATTTCCTGAAGATTGCTGAACACCTGCCTGCGGATGGGAGGTGTCAAATTCCTTGTTTTGCTTTGCTCGAGTGTGTGGCTTTTGCTTTACCTGTTAAACTGTCTTTATGTCAACCCACAAGTTTTCTCATGTTTACACTTCTGATTCTCTTCTACATCCCACTTGGAGGGAAGTGAGCAAGTGGCTGTGTGGAGCTCAGTTGCTTACTGAGGTCAACCCACTACAACTGGTCATGTAAATACGGACAAATCACCTAACCATGATATAGTGAGGTCCATGACTAACCCTGTTGCTTTTCCCACACACAGTGCCATTGTGTAGGCTATGTATCACCTACATGCATGGAGATAGCTTTATGTTAGAAGTTTGTTGCAGGTTGAGGGCCAGTGCAACTCCACATCTACAAAACAATGTGCTGCTGCATTGCTCCTCTTTGTCTGTCTTTCATGTTTCTGTTTTTCTTGATTACACCAGAAAACTCTCTTGTGTAGTCAAAGGAAAGCTCTTGTGTGCCACGTGACACCAGATCACACAGCTGCTGACACTGTAGGACAAGAGAAGCAAACTGTGGTGTCTTTTCACTGTACCGAGCTGCAGCCACAAGAGAAGACTCTTGTCACTACTTTGGAGTTGATTTCCACCCACTTCTGAGTTTTCCTTCACTAATGAAAACAAGCAATGGCAGCACGAGGCTCTGCCACTCTGCTTTGATATGAAAGCAGACAGGATGAGTTGTTGCTCACACAGGCCGCTGTTGTGCTAGTACCCATGGAAGTCAAGGTCGCTCTGAACAGCAACGCAACCAACTGGTGTATCAGCCACTCCTCTCAGTTTTGTATGGTTTGAAAACTTGTTGAGGATTCACTCACCTATTAGTCCCAGTCAAGATGTTACAGGATCAGCCTCAGTAACACATGTGTGAATACTTAAAGTGAAACCTTTTTACAGTCAACAGGACAACTCAGTTGTCCTAGGCCAGCCATTCCCATTCTTAGGCCCCCTCCACCTAGGACCTTGCTGAGACGTGCAGGTTGATGACATTTGCTATGCACGCAGCTCTCAGGGCTGTCACTAACCTTTGCTGGTACCTCTTGTCTTTCTTGCTGAATCCGATGTTCAGGACGACGGACTGGTTTTGCGGACGTGCTCAAGTGAGTCCTGATTAATGACCACATTGAAAAAAGCTTTTGTCCATGTACCAGGATAACACAGATCTGCTGCTGCTATTTAATTTTTCCTGTACTCATTCATGCAACTGTCAGGTCAAACATTACCTGTTACTCTGACACACTGAGAGAAAGAAGGAGTAACCAGAAACACTGACTCAGTTAAGAACTTTGCTAGCAATCCCTCCAGACATCAGTGGCAAGTAACCACCCCAGACAAACAAAACTTTTCAAGCAATTGTGTTCATACAAAATTCCTGAAAAGAGGTTTTTGGGGAAAAGACAGCATTGGCAATTTCATGTTTCTTTCACAAAGCCTGTCTACCTGGCATAAAGTGACTGAGAAGACTGAGAGGCAGGATGTCTCTGTACACTCCTACTTTTAACATGGCAGTGGGAAGCATGAGACCCATGTTTGATTCACCAAGACTGAGGAGAAATGAGGATGTATGCCTACAGATTGATGCTGATTAGAGGAAGGTCTTGTGATGGGGGAAGAGCTGAAACTCTCTTTGTTTCTAGCCCTTTCAAATCTTCAGTAGATGCTGTTTGAGTTGCCCTTTCTTGCAACACTGTCTCCTCTGTGTTCATAGGTGCTACTCCCATCAACTCTCTTCTGATAAACAATTTGATGTGGTTGGAAATGTGATTATACATTTTCCCCTTCAAGAACTGTACAAGGAAGGTAACATTTTCTTCCAGCTTCATGCAGATAAACAAGTATTAAAGATCATCACCCAGCTGTCAAGATGGGGTCAGCCAAGACCATGTCTCAGAAAGCATATTGCGGTCAGTTCATTTTGTATTTATTGGATCTGGAGGATAGGCAAAGCAAAAGGCCAATTCCTGATAATTTTTTGATACTGCACATTCAAGGACCTTCTGTATGAGATATTCCACTGGGAAGATTTAATATCCAATTAACTACAGTTAAAGAGGATTTTTTTAAATGAAAATCTTACATTCTAAAAAAAAAAAACAAAAAACAAAAAAAAAGCTTGAGAATTTTTACACTCTTTAAAAGCTTATTAAATCTAAAAAGAACCATTTATTATGAAACTGGAGCAAGCAGAGAATAAATATATGAAGCTTTGATCCCTGCCAAATTACTCGGGGTTTTGTAAAGCTGACCTTTCCCCTCAATTTAAGTTTCCCAGAGTCTATATTAAAGCAAGGTTTTCGTATCTGTGAACTTAAAAGCTAATTAAAATTAAATTACTTATAGAAGTGAATATATCTGGCTTTGCCAAACAAAATGACAAGTACGGTTTTAACATAACAGAAAAGAGCTGTCCCATGACTCATCTCCAATTGCTTTACAATCTTTCTACCTTTCCTTTTTTTTTTTTTTTTTTTAATAAGGCTAGCAGTTAACAGTATTCTCTATAAATTTACCTCAATAAACCTCCTTGGGGTAATTCCCATAACTATGGCATTCAACTACATACTGTAAGGGTATGTGGAAAGTGTCTGCTACTTCAAGGGTGTCTGGTCAAAGGAGCCATAGTTAAGAACATACAGAGAATGAAACCCGACTGACAAATGATAAGGGAAAATCATAAGACCAAACCTGGACATTCACACTAATTGGTAAGAATATGTAAAGTGTGAGAATGTTTATTTTTGCAGCTGTGACAATAAGGAAAGGGAGGGAGACAATCAGAGTCATAAGATCTGAGCAATTAGCATTACTGAAGACAACCAGAAACAAACCTGGCCAGTCACACCAGCTGATGGGCTGTCAGAAAACTGCAGCAAATTCAGAACTTTGCAACGGATAAGGAGGCAAACCTTAGGCTCCAAGGCACTGGAGCATGGCAGTGAGGCTGTGCCGACTGAGGGCACAATGTTCAGGGGAAGAGTAGCAGGGAGGAACACAGAGGTGGGGTAGACAGACAAGGGTACCAAAGGGGCCAGTTGCCTTTAAACTGTGGCTGGTCAGTATGCTTGTGCAGCAGAGCCCTGTGCCTGACCATGCAGCCTGTCCTGTCTCTGCTTACCTAACTCCATGCAACTTCACTCTCTGTCCTGTGCATGCAAGTGCTGCAGGGGCTCAATGCCAGATCTGGGGGGCTGGGGTGAAAGGAGTGGGTGCCACCTGCTGGGGTCAGACTGGGCGTGTGGGCACCACTGGCCTGTGGTGTCAGCTGCTGGAGTGAGTGGGAGGGTCTCAGTGCCAACAACTGGAGCAAGGGGGGTCTTTAACCTCCAGCCACTGGGTTGGGAACAGCTTGTATTCCAAAAACCAGCTGCTGGGTGGACTGGTGTGAGTGAGGGGCTCAGCACTGTCAGCCGGAACAGGACCATGTGTCACAGCCCATGTGCCTGATGCTGGCTGCTGGTGTATTGAGTGCCTGTATCTTCCCTGTGCATGATAAACAAACTTGCCGTGCATGAAGTGGGTGTGTTTATTTGCTGTCAGTCTTCACACTGGACCATCTGGTGAGCAGGGGAGCCTCAGGTCTGGGCTGAGTTATCAGGTGGATGGAGGGATCCATGATGGTATTTTGAGTGTTAGTGTGGCATACCTATGGGACAAGTGCTATGTGTCTTCAGTGAGCACCGATCAGGACCAGCAGGTGAGCCAGGTGAGGGGGCCCAGGATCAGAACAGGGGTGTCAGGTAGGCAGAGGGGCCATGATGGTTCTTGGGATGTCCATGTACGTGCATGTGGTTGTGAACCTGGAAAGTGTCAATGTGTGTGTGCCTGCACTAGTGACTTTCTGTCTCTGCCAGCTCATGAGGAGGTGGGGACTTGGCTGTCCATCCTTGTGTTTATGTGTGTTCTGTATGTGGGTGCTGCTGAAGGCAGCACCTTGTCTGTGGCAGTGTGTGACCAGCCGTGTCAGTGACCTCTGTGTGTGTGTGGCTGTCTGTGAGTGTGTGTCTATGTCTCTGGTATATGTGCTCAGCTTCACTACTGCTTGAACCTGCAAACAAGCAAGAAGCACCAATGTCCCTCAACCTGGGCAGAGACCCCAGTTCCCCAGGCACCAGGCCAGGCTCCAACAAGACCTTGGGCCTGAGACTCCTGGGCTAGAGCCATTGGAAGAGGCAGCCACATTCCTTAATATGTGGAGTAGGTGACAGGATCATCCTTAACATCCCTTAACACATACTAGAAAAGAAAACATATAACCTATTTTATCTTTATACTTTATATTAGTTGACAACTTTGTGTCATGAAGCAGCAAGGAAGCTGCTCTTCGGAGGAAAGTGAGCTGAGAGCTGAGCACAATAGCAAGGCAATCATGTTGGTGTTGGTACTACACCGACAAGGAGCCAGGATGCAGAGCAGCATGTCCAGCTCAGGATCAGAGCTAGAGACATAGGTGAAGGTCAGATACAGTCCAGGGATGAGTTCTGTAGTGATGAGGCAGTCTAAGCTCAAACCAGGTAGCCAAGCTGTTGGATCTGTGTCCGGGTCAGGACTGAGGAAGTATGAGGCCAGGCACAGATGTGACTGCTCCACAGTTGTGATGTAGTTGTCATGTAGAGGACAGGCAGTAAACTTTCAGCTTAAAAGTAGTTCCCACGGGAAAGGAGGGGCAGACCCTTGTTTTTAGCTTTCCTCACAAGAGCTCTTAGCAGTGAAGGAGCTGACCTTGGACTCACTTAGCTACACACTTTAACTTACCCAACTAAAGTAGAAGGGGAATGTCATATTGTAGTAGGCTCAGATCATACTGGGTCACGCAAGCCTAGCTATGCTTTGCAGACTTAAAATGTGCTGATGTATTGAACATTGTCAGACAAATCCTGGCATCTAAAAGAGAGAACACTCTTCATACCTCGGAGACAAGGCCAGCAAGGGCTCTGCATGCTTTCTTTGCATTTTCAAAGCCACCTCCCCTCCATCACAACCATTTGGGAACTTAAAGATCAGACCTAATTTTGGTTCAATCAAAAACTGAACAGCTGGGTTCACTGTACATTAAATACTGGGCATTATGGTGCATTTACCTGTTGGTCAGAACACTAATCTCTGGAGCATGTCCATCCTTGCTCACCAGCACTTTTCGACCCCCCAGCATGTTCCTAAACCTGCTTCTTCTAGAAGCTCTTCCAAAAGGTAGGAAGGCATTCAAATACATGATTGAGGTTGATATTTGGCTAGCTCCATAGCACAAGATACAGGGAGAAACCGTGCCTCTAATCCCCACACCAAAAGCTACGAGTGTGTCTTTTCTCAGCATGGTAGAAAGCAGGGGTACAGAGTTGAACAAGGACTGGCATAGGCTTCTTGGGTCCAACAATTAAAGAAGGCAAGGCACAGAAGCAGCATTTCAAGGCCACCCATATGGCTAGTAGCAGAAACAGGACTTAATCTACTTATGAACTGACCACCCGCACCAGCTGATTTTTAAACAGTTGAGAGTCCTCTCTCAACTACAGGACATCCCTGACTATCTCCACAGTGTATTTATCCTTGTGTTTGGCACCTTTTCCTACAAATGACATCAAAATTCTTAGACCAGAAGATGAAAATGACGATAGATGCCCCATACACAGCCCACAGCTCTCCAGATCAGCCCCTCGGTATAAGTAGCACCTCTCCCACATTCCTCCCAGCCCAAATCTTGCAGACAAGAGACAGAGGAGAGAGTAGGTGTATTAAAACTCAATCTTTTCCCCACCTCTATTGTCTCCAACAATGAATTGTATACAAGTCTGGACTTTTCAAAGAATACAGCTTTGAAAACTGTAGTGGCTTCTTCCCCTCCACTTAGTCTCAGTGTGGGTGAGAAACTCCACTCTAAAGACAAGCTCTTTAGACTCCAAGAAGCTCTTGGGCTAATCAGTAAACTATATTCACCAGAGAAAAGATTTGAAAATCCTACAGTAGTCCAAAAGGGGGAAAGGAAGCCCCAGTTGATTTTCAAAGACAGGTCCCACTGACTGACTCTGTGTCAGGGGCTGAAATTTCATGTTGATCTCTTGTTTCTGCACCAGGATCGTGCTGAGAAAGCAAGGTGCTGAGCAGCTCAACTAATTGTCGTTTAGCTACCAGCTCAGAAATCTCCTTATTAAGGAAGCTTTTGAGCAGTGCTAAATGAGGTTGTAGGAGGCAGACTAAGCACAGCAATGCTGCTGCAGAACTTGCTGACCCTCATGTCTTCCTCCAGCTGGTGATGAAAACAGCTGTACCCAGATATAGGCTGTGTGTGCATCAGAGGGGCTGCAATTATTCAGTTCTCATTTGTGTGGTGAATTCACATTAATCTGGATAATGATACTGTTTTTCTTCTGAGGCTGACAGGAACAAGATAAAAGGTTGGAAATTTTCCAATTTTAGAAGTCAAAAAAATCGGTACTTGTGGTAGAAGTCTTCTAAAAATTAAATTAGATAGAAACTCCTCTAGAGGACTATATGAATAACCCAAATACATAATGTACTAATATTTGTATTTATATTCGTATTCATAATTCATGAGATATATATTTATATACATTTATATGCTTACATATCTATTTGTATATTTCCCACTTCCTAAAAAGGAAATCATAAGCTCAAAAAACATCCTCAAAGGAGGCCAAAAGTATCAACCAACCTTCAGGTGAACCTAGCTGAAACAAACAAACAAACAAATTAATGTAAATTGACACTGGGCACAAATGTATTTCTAACTCAGAGTAGTTTGAATGTCTGATTTCACTTCCCAAGGAACAATGTAAGAAGAGGCATTCCTGTCTTTGTGTGTTAACTGCTGTGAGTACTGCAGTGGCATAAATTATTTGTTCTACTAACATGGAACCCCTTTCTTGCAGGGTGTTCCATGTAAATCTACCCATGAGCACTTTCTTTTAACTTCTGAGTTTTATGTTCCTCTTCATCTTTTCCAGTTGCAATGTGTCAGAATCTTTACTGACGCGCTCTTCGACTGCAGTCTTGGCTTTTCAATCTGGCACTGATTCTAGCAGTAGAGAAAGTTATTTTCCTCTCTGATCATTGTTACACTTCTCAGTTTTATCTGAGATTCATAGAAATGCAAAGGATTCTTATATTGTCACTCACAGTGATTACTTGTTTAGACATCATTCCCAGTAACAATGAGCCCAAGATTTTCAAATAGAAGACTAAGAGTTTTCAGTTGCCCTTGGGCAGACAGGGAAATCACATCTCAGATACCTTTCCTGTACAAGAGAGGACAAGAAAACAATACTTCTAGGTCAGAATGCTTACTTCTGCCAACAAAAGGACTCTGTCTCACTGAAAGCTATTCCATTGACTCCACTGGATGTAGGAGCAAACCATTAAAGTGATATGAGATTCAGTATGCCATCAGTGTCAATAAGAACCTGTCCCCTTTACAGTATAGTGAAAATTCACTCATGGAAATCAGGAAAGCAAAATATTAGCCTGTCCACTGTGTCTCTTTCCTATCTCATGTTCTAGTTTCCTAAACATGGTGGAATTTTTTCCAAGGTGGGTGGAAAGAGTCCTCTGAAGATACTATGTCTATTTTATACATTTGCAAACATGGCCTCCATGCTTTGCTTTGCTGTAATTAGTGTGAGCCTGGGGAAAACAATTTTCTTATCCATTAACAAAATAATAACATTAAATAACATCTCCAGCTCTATCAGGAGGATAAAAACAAAGTACTGTAGACCAGATTCACTTGCATGAAGTAACAGGAGTTGTTTGGAAGAGAAGAGAGAGGATGAGTTATATAGGAAGGACATTTTCTTGGTTCCCTGTTGTTTAAATCTGGCATTGATTGTAGCAGTAGAGAAAGTTATCTTCCTCTGTGAGCCTTGTTACATTTCTTGGTGTTCACCAGTAGTGAGATATCAGGTTTTTTATTAGGGAAAACAGCTCTGAATCTCTCCAAGCTACATGCATTTTAACTTGAGTGATGCACATCAGAAATGCATTCACATTTCCATCATATTTTTAGTTCACTGTTGTATGGGGAGTGTGAAGTAGTTTAGGCCTATGGATTCAATCAAGAACCAGGAAAAAAACTGATTAAAATGCCATACACTGAGGAGACCAGCACAGGAATTGCACTTGTTTGCAGTGATTTACTGTACTCAAGAAAGCACACAGTAATTCATTGATCTTGGAAGATGTAGCCTGGTGTAGCTGGAAATCCCTTGTTACAATATCAAGGTCTCATTTGCAACATAAATTACTAAAAAAAAAAAAAAAAAAAAATCTAAATAAAAATGACAGGTATTTCAAAATGTTTAGAGAAAATTAAGCAATCATCTTTGTTTAGGACAGAATAGGCTGAATCTTCATCCAGTGCTTAAATGAATCCCATTTGGGTTTAAGAATTGCACATCAGAGCCCTCACTGGCTAATCCCTACTCCCATGATGTCACTAATGACAGATGTGCACTTGAATAGCTCTCATGTATTCTGCAGTCTCTTGTCCTGGACTGATTTCATGTATGTTTTCAGGTAAACAGGTACTATCTCCAACAATTTTGGCATTGCTCCAAGGCTTCATCTAGCTTTGATAAATCAATCCAGACAGGTAAAAGACAGACATATTTTGCAATCTTTCTGAAGAAGTGCCCAGTGGACCAAGTCCTGCTTCATGTCTTTCATGTAATGCTACTCACAAACGGACAGATTTAGCTTTACAGACAAATATATCACTAGCTTTGAAAAATCCAACAGCCTGGAGGACATAAACATAGTAATAACAACAAGAGAAGAAATAGTTTTTGTACGTGTAAGAATAGTTCCAACTGCAGCACGGCACCTTTGTTAATGAGCCTTCCAGACATCACCATGAAGATGTTAACTTCTGTGTTTTATCATCAGAAAACAAATATTTCCCACCAGTCTTATGCCCAGAAAACGGGGTACATTTATTAGCATCTGCACTGTTCCTTCCTTTGAAGCAATGGGACTCCATTCAGCTACACCAACACATCTGAGTGCTCAACTGTAACTCCATGCAAGAGCTGTGTGAGAAGGTCACCACACTGTACGGCATCAGAAAGGATGAGAAAGTAATGAGCTGGATCATATCTAAGACACAGCAGCTTCAAGAGCCTGAACCTTCAGCTGTAGCAGAGAGGCAGGAAAAGCCTATGAAGTAAAAGTGAAAACTGTCATGATGAAGGCTGGAAGCTGGTGATGATTTGTCAGGAAGAAGGTCTTGCCCCACCTAAAGACTTGCAGCTACAGAATACATTCACTGTCCTCATTGCTGATGAGGACCTGCTAGTGATGCCAGATGGATATTTTCTTGCAGCTGAGTCTGAGTCACTCAAGACCACTAGAAGGAAGCGGTGACTGACAGTGGTAGGAGACTGTACTGCAGGTAATAAAGGCCCCCAACCTGATTTGCCATCAAGGAAGGCTTGCTGCCTGCTGGAGGCTCAAATTCAGGATAGTGTGTATTGATGCGTAGAGGCTAGTAAGGCTCATCCTGTGTAGCTGGAAGCTGTGGCTTCTTTTTTACATAGGCACTGCTGGGAGTGACCTATGGTGTGACTACAGGGCTCTGGGGAGAGACATCAAGGACATGGGGAGCAAGGTGGTGCTCTCATCAATCCTGCTGGTGGGGTTCAAGTGCCTGAGAGGGACTCTATGGATCCTACAATTCAACAATTGATTCCTCAGGTGGTGTTGGGAGCAGGATTTCAGTGTCTGTGACCTTGGTACCCTCTTTGAAGGTCAACACCTGCTTGGAAGAGGCAGCATCCACCAACAAGGTGGGAAAAAAGGATCTTTGACAACAAACTTGCCAACAGGACTTTCAGCAAGGACAGGCCAAGACAGCAAGGAGGGGGAGTTGCCTTCTATCTGAAAAAGCAGACGGAATGCATGGAACCCTGCCTGGGGATGTGTCAGAATCAAGTCAAGGGCTGATGGATCTTGATTAGTGGGCAGAATAACCTGGGTGAATTTGTAGTGAGTGTCTGCTCTAGACCTCATAATCAAGAATAAGTAGATATAGCTTTCTGCAAACAACTTTAAGAAGCTTCACAGGCCCTGGTCATCAAGGGGAACGCTAACCACCGATATCTTCTGGAAAGAGACACAGCAGAGCATAAACCTAGCAAATTGCTAGGGGGCATTGAGGACAACTTCCCAATACAGACGTTTGAAGAATAAGCAAAGAAAGGTGCACTCCTGAACCTGATGCTTATTAACAGGGAAGAACTGGTTGTGGATATGAAAGTTGGGGGTAACCCTAGCTGGAGTGACTATGGGATAGTGAAGTTCAGGACTCTAAGAGGAGATAGCAAACCAAAAATTAGGGCTACAGCCATGGACTTCAGGAGGGCAGACTTTGATCTCTTCAGACATCTATTTGGAAGAAGGATACAAAGGATACAGCCTTGGAGACAAGAGGGGTCCATGACAGCTGGTTGATGTCCAAGAATCTACCCTGAAACTCCAGAAAGAGCCATCCTGGAAAGCAGGAAACTAAGCAAAGTCAGCAGGAGGCCTGCATGGACAGGTAAGGAGTCTGTGACTGAACTCAGACATGAAAAAGGAAGTATACAAGAGGTGGAAGTGGGTGCTAGTGACCCAGGAGGAGTATAGAGACATTATCTGATTGTGTAGGTACGGGGTTAGGAAAGACAAAACCCACCTAGAACTGAATCTGGTGAGCATGTGAAGGGCAACAGAAAGGTGTTCTACAAGTATATCAGCAGAAGAAGAAAGCCAAGAGGAAATGTGGTTCCTCACTTAAATGAAGCAGGGACGATGGTGACAAAGTACGTGCTAAAAGCTGAGGTATTCAATGCCGCCTTTGTCTCAGTTGTTACTTACAAGACCAACATTCAGGAAGCCCAGGCCCTTGAGACAAGAATGAAAGTTGGGAGCAAGGAACGCTTATACTCAGTGGAGTAGAACCAGGGTTTTTTGTAAGGCTATTTTGGAAAACCCACATTTGCAATGTGATAACAGTTCCAGATAGCCAAAGAAGATGCAGTAACCCCACCAATCCTGCTAGAAGAACTTCAGCAAGAATAAACACAGTCCTTCCTCATCTCCACAAATTTAATTTTTGATTGGATGAATGCAGTAACTTGTTGTGGAAGAAAAAATGTTATTCTAATGTCCATAAATATAATTTGTAAGACATTCTTTTAAAAAAAGAGGTTGAAACCTTAAAAAAAAAAAAAAACAAAAAAGGTCATGGCTCTTAGCAGAAAACTGGGCTTCAGTGTCCTCCCCAAAAATCAGGTGGAGACTGTTCAGGTTACTGGAAAACTTGGCAGTACTGAGCTCTTGGAATGCTCTAACAGGTTGTGTCAAAGTGCACATAACCTCAAAAGTGCAAGAACTATTATGCATCTCATGGTGTTTGCACCACTAGCCCTGATTGGTTCATGGCCCTTATACTATATGTTATTTCATACTATCTCTATTAAATATTATATATCATATGTGTATATTTTTGTGCATGTAATACAGAAAAAGAGTATAATATACCATACAAAATATGTATGTGTCATATCCTATAAGAAATAAATTAATACTGCACGTCTTATACATGTACATGCTAACTATATTTTTCATGATTAGCAAGGCTTGCTCAGCACAGCCAGATCACTCTAAAAGCCTTTATGATCGGTTTGTCCTTGAAGCTTTCCATTTTTAGCTATAAGCTAGCTGGCAACCTGCTGAGAAGAAAGTTGATTTGAATGTACTTGCCCACCTACTAATGATATTAAAGAATGAAAATGTCTAAAATAATTAAATGAAATGGGTAACATCTACTTTCCTTAAACCTGTATTGGTGACAGCCTAAATTAATTTAAATTGAACAGGGAAGAAAAAGACAAACTTAAATATTGACTGTCACACACTCAAGCACCTGTAGTTTCAAGTTCTAGACACAGCAAGAAATCTTATTTCTTTCCTCCATCATACGTGAGCACAAATTAAAGAAAGGAAAAGCACACATCTGAAGACATCTGTATGCCATAGAATATTATATAGCCTCAGTCTTAGGCAATCCTAATAAAGTACAGTTTCATTTTAACCATTTCTAAGGTGTCTGTTTTTCATGCAAAACATTTTCTTCACTCAAATTAGGGTCAAATAAAAAATTCAGATAAAGGAGAAACAAAATCCAAACTTACCTTTATCTTCAAAAATTCACTCAAAATGTTTTTACTAACTTAATGACAATTTCTATAAAAGGATCTCTGTTGCTCTGTAATCAGGCATTCAAGGAACCAGAAGTGTTATTTGTGCCAAACCAAGCTTGGGCAAAGAGAGAGGAAAACACATAAAAGAATCAGGCACTGGTTACAACATACCTAGATGCCCATGGCTGTTGACTGTGCTAAAAGATTAGCCATTGTGCTTTCACAGCAGTAACAGGATCATAACATTTTTTATGTTTTTTAAAACAACAGATCTTTTGGCAGAGCTGGCTTAGAAAGAGTGTCTCCACAATGGCTGTGTAAGTGGAAATTCTAAGCAACCAAATCCTTTTTCATAATCTTAACTTTAAAAAAAAAAAAAAAAAGGTTTCATTACAGAGAATGTGTTGTGTGTAAAGGAGAAATAGACAGAAAAGAAACTTGAACAATTTCAAGGTAAGATTTCACAAGTGCAAATAGCTTGCCTAGTCAATTTTGTTTGATGCAGGTGAGAACATCACTCCTAAGCTAGCCTTGTCTACATATTCTTACCTTCCATCTTAAATGGCTGTCCACCTAAATCGTGACCACACACTTCTTTTAGAAATTTGGTGCCTTCAACTGGAGCTGAAGTGGTCATTTTAATCTTGGGAAGTATTAGTAGAGGCAACTAGGCACCAAGTGGGGTGTGAGGATTCCAGATGCGCAGGCATCATAAAATCTCTGGCAGGATTGTTAAGAGGTTGTGAGCATGTATGCACTAAGGGAAACTAATTGTTTCTAGTATGTACATCCTGAGATGTGTGACAGAAGGCAAATTTGCTGGATCAAATATTTACTGGAGTTCATTCATTCAGCTGTTGCTAAATATCTGAAAAATGGGCTTTATAATAGGAAAACTGACAAGGTCTTAATTAGAACAGCAGGGATAGGTACCGCAGCAATAAATTACATCCCAGCTCTATTTCAAAGACAGTAGGAGGTACAGCTTTACCTGTTCTAAAAATGTCTGTCTGCCTGAGTATTTCTTGATGGCAATCACTGCAAAACAGCACCCACATCACCTATGATACAGCCAGTGACTGTCTCTGCATTAAAGAGAGTCCTGCAAAGGTCCTGTTTTATTGCACCTATTTTTTATGACCTTTACAGGCCAAATTTTCCATGGCCTTTAAAGGCTTTATTTTTCTTTTTATCTGCAAAAGCAGAGGAATGCTGTAGTTCCTCTGGTGTTGGAGGGAATTGAAAGGAAAAAATAATATAGTGTGGGCTGGTTTGGGATCTGGAGGCTAACGAATGTGCACAAGGTGTCACAGGGCAGTAGTACTCCCTCAAGAGTTTACTGCCGAGATAGGTTAGAGTTGCCAACCAAAAGCTGAAGTCTTGGCTATGAAAGAGTTCCCCAAAATTCTTTCCTCCATATGATTTTCATTTCAAGAAGGCTTCTTTGCATTGTTCTGATGGCATTACTTCTTTTACACAGTGATGTTTTTCAGTCCCAGGCATGTGTCACAGCCATGATATGAGACTCCTAAAACTGAGCTGGATACTTGCCTTGGAAGAACAATGTCAGAGAGACTCTATAACCACACCATACAGACCAGTTGACATCAGGAAAAGATCTATGGAGTTCAGGAATCCACACCTGGCTTTTGACTAAGAGGATTCAGTGTTGCTTCCAAGGGAGGAAGGGAAAGTCATCACCCTGATCTAGTCCTGGTCCATTGCATTGGATCTTTTATATAACTGCCTTAGTTTCTGGAATGGAGCTGCCTCCTCTTTAGAGATCTTTAATACCGTATTGCATTCTTTTACTTCTTAGGTTACCTAGTACAGTTCAATGCATCTGTACAATGTAGAACAACAAGCTTCATTAAAGCCCTACAGCATTTCTGGACTCCAACCCCACTCCCCCATCCCCTCTTCCCCATTAACGACTCAGCAGTTAATAGGTTCAGAATGACAAAATGTCCTTTACTCACAGATGTCCTCTAGTTTTAATGTCCACTGAGTTCCTCTGCTTACCATGATGTGTGCTGACTCAATCATTACAAACAGAAAATCATGGTTTTGTAAGAAAACAAGACCATCCAAACGATTCTTTGACCTGGGAACACTCTGCAGACTACATCTTGAAATACTGCTCTTTCTGCCAAGACCAGGTAGTCTTTGACAGGCTTAATGCCTCCAGGGAAGAAAATATGATCAGAATCAGACCCATATGCCCACGCTTTTAATTTTATGACTATTCAGCTTCAAATTTTTTCCATGAGGAAAACCCAGATCAAAGATGGGCACAAAATTTGTATCCCTGATAACCCTTCAGAGCTGCTCTGGTCGCTTCTTTAAAACAGCTCACAGCTTCGATATGTCTAAAATCTGACATGAATTCCAGTAATTCCCAGACTCATCAAAATCACACTCCTCCTGCTCAAATACAGTCTTATCAGAGGTTATTGGAACATGAGGGAGAAACTGTGATCTTGGATGAGCCATGATTATAATAGTGGTGACCATTAGCTGAAATACTAATTGATAGGTTGTTTGTAGAGTTTCTGTACTATCTTGATAAGCCACGTGGAATAGCCAAGTTTATTTTATCCAGAAATGTTTATTTATTAATGGTTTGGTGGTGGTCTCATCCTAAGTGAAATATGGAAACAAATGAGATCTTTCCCACAACTTGAATTTAATTTCAAATAGTGACCAAAATGTGTGGTATTGAGTCATTTTAACATGGTAATACTGTGTGCTCTTGCTTAAAACTTAGACACTATTTTGCCTACAGACACAAAAGAAAAAAATAAACAGCAGCCTCTTTGTAATCTGTAAATGACTGAATGCCCCACAGTCCTGTATCCACTTCTGACACCAAGCAAATATTTCCTAAGCCAAACGTATACTCTCTCTTTTACATTATGAAGGGCTCTTCACAGAGACATATTTACTGCCAAAGTTTGAAACAGCCAAAGTTTGAAACAGAGATCTTTCTTTGTGAGAACAACCCCCTCTCACTGTGTCCCTGGTCAGTCTTCCACTCACCCTTCCTTTTGTGCCATCTCAGAGTAGTGTCAGCGGTGACTCTGTGCAGAACACTTTCTAAGCTGCAAGCAGTTACTGCACAACTCCATGAGATTTCTTGGAGTTGTTTTCACTCACAAACCCTTTCATCAGCTGTTTTCTTCATAATTTTCCTCTATGCTCCTGTTGGTCCTGCTGAAGTAGTCAACAGGAAGACTCAGGACATGACTTTATGACCTACCCTTCTTCCATGACACAGAGAACTGCAAAACAGATGGAAAGTCCAGGCTGGTAGAAAGTTGTCTAGAAGGTGGACATGGATACGCATCAGAATGACAGAAATATCCAATAGTACCCAGCTAAGAACTGCTGTTCTTCAGAAAGTCAAGTTCTTTCCTCTGCTTTCCATCTGGCAGCTGCAGACTTTCCTAGATCTGACAGGAACCACCAATAGAGAATTTTATGAACACATGCTGATAATAATTAGGAAGTACAGGTGCTCCAAAAACATTTGGAAGAGGGTTTTATCAAGCAAATAAAATCCAGATCAACACTGAAAAGTTTCTAAGCAAGAATTTTAATTTTATTTTGTGGCAGGTTAGCCTTGGCTGGCTGCCAGACACCCACCCAGCCACTCTCCCCCTGCCTCCTTAACAGGTCAGGGGAGGAAAATATGAAAAAGCTCCTGGGTTGAAATAAAGACAGAAAGAACACTTACCAATTACCACCATGGGCAAAACAGACTCAACTTGGAGAATTCAATTTAATTTACTGCTCATTAAAAATAGAGTAGGATGGTGAGAAACAAACTAAAACACCTTCCCCCTACCCCACCCCTTCTTCTCATGCTCTGCTTCTCTCCTTCACCCTGAATTCTTCAACCTCCTTCCATTGCAAATGACTGGTGGGGTTGGGGTTATGGTCAGTCTATAAAGGGTTCCTTTCTGCTGCTCCTTCCTACTCATTCTTTTCCCCTGCTTCAGTATGGGGTCCCTCCCCACAAGATACAGTCCTTCATGAACTACTCCTGTGTGGGTTCCTCATGGTCTCCAGCTTCTGCCAGAAAACCTGTTCCTGTGTGGGGTCCTCACCATGGCAGCTCTTGCCATCCTCTGACAAGGCTCTGCTCCAGTGCAGGTACTTCATGGGTTGCAGCTTCTTTCATGACATCTCCACCTGCTGCAGTACGGGGTTTGCCCTGGGCTGAAGTGTGGATATCTGCTCCACCAGGTTCCTCCACAGCTACGAGGGTCTGGAGCACCTCTTCCCCATCTTCATTCCTTTACTTTGGTGTCTACAAGGCTATTTATCTCTTTTTCTTTTTTTTTTTTTTTTTTTCACTTTTCACTCTCACAGCTGCTGTGCAGCGTTTTTTGCCCTCTAATAACTACATTCCCAGAGGTACCACTGGCTTGGCTGAATGGCTCAGCTGTGCGGCTCAGCTGTGCTCTGCAATGAGTCTGGCACAGGGCATCCCCAGCCTCTCCTCATAGGTACCACCCCTCCCACCTCCTCACTGCCAAAACCTGGACATGTAAACCCAACACACATTTCTGACACTTTCTTCCTTTCATACAAAGGTAGCGTAGGAAAAGTCAGAATTCACTGTATTTTCTTCAGTGACTTGCCATAAAAACACCGTGGAAAGTAGCAGTGATACAATGGGACGGGATTAAATTATTTCCTCATAGGGAGAAAAATTTCTAAAGAAATTTCTTCTTTTCTTACTCACTTCTTAACCATGCAAATAAATGTTTATAAAATAGAGGATTCCAGTCTGATTTGTTTTCCTGGAAGAAGTTACTTGTTTCTCTCAGAAAGAGCAGAAGTCAAAAGGAAGCTCACCTTCTTTCAGAGGTCTGCAAAATAGTGTCCTTTCCTAAAAAAGCTCGAAAAATATGTCTCTGTAGATATATTTCATGAAAAGAAACAAACCCACCTTTGGATGTTATTGATTCTGCGGAAAACATTGTCTTTTTTGTATGCAGCAGAGCACGAGTCAGAACTGCATATTAAAGAAGGATCTCTATAGCACACAAGGCCATCAGCCTATTCTGCTCCAGAGTTTGCTGGCTGAACAGGGTGGGGAGAGGTAGCATAACTGTATGTTAATATAATATTTCAAAAAAGATGGAATGGCAAGAGAAAACATATAAACGAGTCAGATGTGTGCCTCAGGAAGAAAATTTGAAGTTCTTTGCTATTCCTAGAAGTATGATCCTAGTGTAAGTACCCTGTGTCTTTCCTAGGAGTATCATCTGTGTGCTGCCAAGCTAGCACTGTGGGGCATTATCACTCATCTTCTGTAACATTCCTTGAAATTTTCCTTGGGGCAAACTGTCTTATGACAAATTATGTGCTCTCCTACTAGTAAGCCAACCTTTTCAATGTAAAGGAGTGCATGAATTAACAGGATAAATCAGGACAATGTCCATTCATGTCCACATCTGTTTCAGAAGCAAACACAAACAACTATAAAGAAACCTTTTCTAGCTAACTGTATTTGTAGAACTCAATGCTCCCTATGTTTTTCATCTCCACCATATTTCAAATTTAGCAGCAAACTCAGGCTGGCCAAACTTCTTGGTGCTGGGGAGTTTGGAGTAGGGCTTTATGCAGTTGTTGGCTTGTTCAAGGATACTGACATCACCATGTATGGTTTCTGCTTCAGTCAAATGGCAAAGTGGATGGAGTAACCTTTGAGACTGTGGCAAGGTGGCTCAGAAAAAGAAGATGACATTCTACATGCAGTTTATGCCAGTCAGTATGATACAGGCCATAGGCAAGGCTTCTATTATCTTCCATCTCTATCCGTGTAACTTCTAGTGGGAGAGACTTGCTCCTTTGGGTGGATGAGATCAGGTTCTACCCTTCACATTCAAAAAGGGAGTTTGTTCTCTCTATACCTTTTTAAGGTTGCGATATCTAAACAGCTTGGTGCTAGGAAAGGGTTCTTCACTAAGAGGGTAGTCAGTTACTGGAACAGGCTTCCCAGGGAAGTGGTCACAGCAGAGTTCAAGGGGAGTCTGGACAATGCTTTTAGTCACATGGTATAGTTTTAGGTAGTCCTGCCATGAGCAGATATTCATTATACTAGATGAGGAGATATTCTATGATACTATGATTCTATGAGCCAGGCCAGAAGTTCCACTTCTCCCAGTCTGTGGTGCTTGTTGTATTCGTAAAAGTCCCAGCTACTCAGCAAGAGAAACCCACTCTACATGAGCATACACTTTGTCTGAGTTTGTCTTAAACTTCATCTTTGCATGGGATTGTTGTCTTCCAGTTTTAATACTGGAGTTGGGTGGCATTCCCATGGTTGGATCTTCAGTGGCTTCAGAGGATACCCTGTGAAATGCTGGAAGAGATAAGTATATGTTGGGAGGCTTCATACCAATTGGGAATCAACTAAGTACCCTGAAAACAGTACCAAGACAGTCAGAAAATGGGACTTTGAGAATGATGCCAGAGATTTAGCACCAGAACAGGGCTGACAGGCCAAAGAAACTGAGTGGTTTGCAGAGATCTCGAAGGGACAAGAAATGCTCTTACACACACAGACATAACAAACGCAAACTCAAACACAAACACATAACTATTTTTCTAGTCAAACTTCATTATTTTTAAGGCCTGGCAACATAAATAGCAGGATAAACACTTCTGAAAGTCAACCTTCAAGAAAGAAGACAAAATATATTTTTACACCCATGCTTGAGAACATAAAAATCAACTGAAAGTTAATACAAGAAAAGAAAGTAAGTACTGAAGGTGAAATGAAACCAGACTGGCAGACTCTCTCTTTGTCATATTTACCACCAGTGAATCATATTTTACCATCAGGAAAACTCAGTCAAACTTCCTTTCCAGGCAGCTCAATCACTGGGTCCTTCCTTTGTCTAAGACACTCTTACTGTGGTGAGTTGCAGTACAACTCAGCTGTAGCCCCAGTTGAGCTGCGAATGAAAGGAAGTAGGGAGTACTGGCTTGGGCTGGGATGGAGTTAATTTTCCTCATAGCAGCTCATATGGGTTTGAAGTTGAGCTGAAAACAGTGTTGATAGTTCAGGGATGTTTTCATTATTGCTGAGCAGTGCTTGCACAGTGTCAAGGTCTTTCCTGTTTCTCACACTGCCCTGCCAGCAAACAGGCTGGGTGTGCACAAGAAGTTGGGAGGGGTGTGCTGGTTTTAATTGAGATAAAGTTTATTTTACTCACACTAGCTAGTATGAGGCTGTGTTTTGGATTTGTGCTGAGAAGAATATTGATAACATACTAATGCTTTTAGTTGCTGCTAAAGAATGTTTATATCAAGTCAAGGACTTTTTAAGTTCTGATACTGCTCCTGTGTTCCCAGCTTCTTGGGAACCTAGCACCAAGAAGCTGGGAGGGGACACAGCCAGCACAGCTGACCCAGACTGACCAAAGGTATATTTCATTCCATGAAACATCATGCTCAGTATATAAATATTGAGAGTGGGCCAGGGGTCACATGTGCTCTCGCTTGCTGTCTTGGTCCTTTGGGCTCTCTCTGGCACGATCTCTCTCTGGCTCCTGGGGTCTCTGGCTCTGCCTCTCACTACCTGCAACTTCTTCAGTGTTGGCAGCGGGTGGTGAGCAGTTTTATCATTTGTTTTCTTTTCCATTATTTTCATTACATATTATTATGAGAAGTGGTAGTATTATTTTCATTACACGTTATTAGTAGTAATATTAGTATTGTTAATATAATTAGTATCATTATTTTATTTCATTTATATTCAATTATTAAATTGTTCTTACCTCAGTCCATGAGCTTCCTTGTTTTTTCACCTGATCCTCCTCCACTGGAGAAAGGGGGGATGTGAGCAAGTGTCTGTGAGGCACTTTATTGCAGGTTGGGATTAAACCATGGGAAGGGGACACAGCTGGGGCAGCTGACCCCAACTGACCAAAAGGTATCTATCTCTTATGTTATGGCATCATGCACAGAAAAAAAATATGGGGGAAAGAAGGAAGAAGTATGTGCGTTCAGAGTTTGTCTCCCCAGTTAACAGTTATGAATGATGAAGACCTGATTTCCTGGAAATGGCTGAATGTCCGCCAATGGGAAGTGGTGAATTCCTTGTTTTGCTTTGCTTGTTCATGCAGCTTCTACTTTGCCTATTAAAATGTCTTTATCTCAACGCGTGAGTTTTATCGGTTTCATCGTTCTGATTCTCTTCCACATCCTACTGTGGGAGGAGTGAACGAGCAAGCAGCTGTGTGGAGCACACCTGCCTGCCAGGTTTATAAGGGTTATAGCTGCCCACAACACATGGTCTTATCAGAAAATGGAATAGCTTGCTGCTGGGACAGAAATGGACTTTGTCAATTTTCACTGCAGGCTGGCATGCCATAGTGAACACCTAGGAAGACAATTGGACTGCACTGGAGCAGTTACTGACACTGTTCTGTGGACAGTAGAAGACAGTAGAACACAGCAGGCCACTATGAAGGAGTACCTGTACTCCTAAGAGGTGTGGAAGGAAGTCAAGAGCCCTACGTGCCCACTACTCCATTCCCAATATCTGCACTACTCACGCAGTTCTTCTTTTCTGCTTCCCCACTCCTCTCCAACATACCAAGCACTGTAGGAGGTTCTAATCATGTTCAAGTGGAACTTTCAAGTGTAGCACCTACCAGGTAGGCATCTGCTAATCAGAGCAAACCAATTTTCAGTGACATAAACACCACGGCAGTCAGAAGCAACCTGCCACAAACCACCCATCTGTATGCAACACTCTGTGGAAGTCCTACAGTCGTAAAAGCCATGCTTTGTCACTGACAGTTTTGTCTGTGTGTATGCCTCTACAGTGTTATTGGATAGACAGGCTGGACATGGTAGTGTTTGTTACATCAGTCTTTGTCCTAACACAGAAAGACAAAAAATACTACTCAAAACATTCTTTCTTTAATAAGGAGCACTCTTTTCCCCCCTTAATAAACAATTACAGTGCACTTTGTGCACTTTCCAGGCGGGTCTTTGTCCCATCTTCAGTGAGTACGATGGGTACAGCATCAGTGTTCATACTGGCTTCATTTGGACACTCTAGCAAAACCAGATGAAAGAGCTATAGAAAAAAAGGAAGGGTCACCCCATGGTATATGTATTCTGCTTACTAGGATACTGGTGAAGACAACATTTTAGTCCTAGCAGTAGTGAACCAGACGAAGGCTTAGCAATCACTGCCCATCACTTGGCCCACAAACTGTTGCTCATCTCCTGATTATCACATACATGCTCCTTGCTTCAAAACCAGATTCCTTTAAGAGAACACAGAAAATTTAGTTGGGAATAGGAAAAATCTTCAGAAAAAGGCAACATTTCTCAAGATATATAGCTATGCTGGGAATCTCCTGAATAGCTTGGTGGTTGAAGCCTAATATCGATAGATCCCTAGCAGATGAGCCAGAGAGTTCAATACATTACAAATATAGGATGGCAAACAGAGGCAGTAAGATCAACCTTCATTCAAAGACCTGAGATGAGCTCACAGAGGAGATTAACCACCACTTAGATGTTTGGGCACATATTGGCTGTCAGACTCATTTCTGACCTAACAGGCAATAGTAATCACAACTCATAACTTGCAAAAGCACTTTAAGAAGGTATTGCTCTCATGCTGTAGAGGTTAACAATGAAGAGGAGAAGGTAGAAGATTTGTGTATGTCAGCTGGGACACTGAAATACACAGCAACCTCCTTTTCACAGATGAAAGAAGAAAGGCATGTGGGAGTGGAAGGAATACATAATTAAGATACGAGAGATGATACTATTAGAAGAAGAAAAAGCATAGTCAGGACGTTAGGAAAGCAATATATATTCTGAAGGATATTTAAGATTATTCATTGTGAGCAGAGGTGAGACAGTGAAGTGGATTACAGAGCTTTTGATTTGGAGATGTGAGCAAGAACCAACCTCAATAGCAGCATATTTAATTGCCTGCTGTTACTAGGATGTTCCAGGCCCACAAAGGGCTTTGGTCAGATGTTCCAGCTGTTGAAACCAGTAACCAGCAATGCCATAACCTTATTGGGAACACAGCAATGAAAACTGAAGCAAGACTTAGGCAACAACAGGGAAGAACACTCGTGTCTGAAAAACAAAGAAGACAGGATGGATTGGAAGGCGTTTGCCTCATGAATGCTGTGGGCCAGCATCCCTCACAAAATAAACAGACAGTGTTTTAACTAGCATCATTCACCAGACAACAGTCATATTCTTTCCTATAAACAGACAAGCCCAATGGCTCTCCAAAGTGGTTCATCTGTATGGGAGAGGGACTGTAAGCAGACAATCCCATGTTTCAAGGCATGTTCCATGTTGGAGGGTGGCTTGGAGAATATCAAGATGCTAAGCATCTAAACAAACACGCAAAACAAGTTCCATTTTATAAGGACTCTCTTGCCTGAGTGTGTACACTATTCTGCCTGGACTTGGTTCAAATGTGAAATACAAAACTACACTCAAAAGATTCCTTTCCTACTTATATGCTCTCACTTTAAAAGTGATTTGAAGAGTGGATTCAACTGATTAGTCTGGTCCTTTGAATAGTTTCTTTAGAAAGTCAAACACATGTTAGTGTATTCACATTTGTGGTGGTGCATTTCTTCCCCTCTTAACTCCTGGACAGCTTTATGGCCTTAGAGATTACCATCAAACCTTAGCCATTGTGCAGGGAGTTTGGTGCTTAAGCACCCCTTATCATATCAAAACACTCTTGCACTGCCAAGGTGGGGAATGGCCGTACTAGGGGTCAGTTGCCTGGTTACGGTGGGGGATGAGAGTGAAATAATTCATCCCCTGCCAACCTTGAACCTTATCAGAGTCTGGGTAGATCAGTACCAGCTGGGAATTCCAGTGACTGCCCACCCCAATTAAGGCCAGGATGTAAAATTATTTATGCCTAAAGTCAATTATCTCACGACCCTATAAATAGTGGTTCCAAGGACGACCCTTTGAGCTCTCCTGGACTACAGCAGCTGCGCCCAGCATCTCTCTCTGAGTGGGACGCCTCTCAGAGTTCATAAACCCTCCAGTTTGTGAAATCAGAGAATGATCAACACATGTCCTTCTTCACCCCCTCTCCATGCCACTCTTGCACCAGCAGACTACAGCTTTCAACAGCTGACCATCATTAGGGCTGAGGCTCTGGCAAACCAGCATCACAATCTAATCCTTTTATGTACTGAAGATTTCTAAGGTAGACAAAATGCAAAGCTGGACAAACAGGGGAAGGAGTGCCAGGCTTCTAGCAACAGCAAATCTGTTGTAAAGCTTGTATTTGAAAAGGGCTTTGAAAATTAGTCAGCACTTGTGCATCAGATGGCAGGATGAGATCACCAAGGAGTCAAACTCCAATCACAGTGTCATTATGATAGATATGCTTTTTTGATAGTGTACAACTAATTAATCAAAAACAGAATATTAACTACATTTGCAAGACCAATGCACCTTTGCTTTCATTCTCCATACATGTGGCTGAGACTTTCACTGGGGCATAAACATTTTCATTTAAGAGCCTGGAATGGCTATGCAAACCTTAGCCTATTATTTTTGTGACTTGGGACCATTAACCATACTGTAGTGACATAGAAATAGACCTCCATCATGTGTTTAATCTTCTGGTTGTTTGAAACCACTAGTAACTGTGGCTATTGAAAACGAGGTTACAGCATAATTATACACTGTCTTGTAGAGCAAAAGCAGAAATTTATACTATGTATTTTTTCTGCCACTTCCTCTGTGTGGCATCAAGTTCCCCCACCGTTAAAACACAACAAAAACCAGAGACTCCCAAATACCATGGTTCAGATATAGACCCAGTCACAAGCAATCACTTTTCCAAGTCCTTCTAGATGAAGGGAAGTTGATCCCACACAGGTGGATAATCTTGCACTTAGCCTTGATGATCTTCAGGAGGTTCACATGGGCCCACTTTGCAAGCCTGTCGAAGTTCCTCTGGATGGCATCCCTTACCTCAAGCGTTATCAACTGCACCACTCAGCTTGGTGTCATCCACAAACTTCCTGAGGGTGAACTCAGTCCCACCGTCTATGTCATTAATAAAGATATTGAACCATACTGATCCCAGTACAGACAATAGGGAGTTGTCCATGTGAGATGGCAGAGGTGTTTAAAAGTTCCAAGTGCCACTTCTTTACATTTTCCTAAAAGTAACAGCTTTCAAACCGTGCAACACGTGATGTGGTGAATCTGAGTAGATGACTGAGAGTGGGGCAAAGAGCTAAGTGGGAGAGTGCATGTGAATGCACCTGTTCACCTGTAGGTGAGCAGAGGAGCTCATGGTAGGAACACAGAAGAGCAAGTTCTTGGCAGCAGGAGAGCATGTCCTGGAATTTCACGGTCTGTCACCTCCAGACTGACAAGGCAAGGCAAGAGGGAATGTCTGTAGATGACTCTGCTGACTTTTCTGCATAGTCAATTAAGGATATAATGCCGGGCAAAGAGGCAAAGAATTAGACAGACACAGAAGCAGACATATTTTTTCGAAAGTATTTTGAGATGAGAAAAGTAAAAGGCCTTGTTCTCTAAATCATCTGAAGGGTCCAGATTCCAAGGATCAGCAGCTAAGAACAACTCAAAGAGTATAACTAGCCAAGGAGAATGGTGGAAAGAGAGTTTCAAGGAAGTATTTCTCAGGATCGTATACACTTACTTTCTACTGGCTCTTTTGTCTGGGGTTACTGAAATGGGAGGTGACTAGAGCATTTTCAAACCCTGAATCAGAATCCACTATGTAGCTAAAAGATTGCCCACAGGAAGAAAGCTTTCCTGTGTTTGAGATGTGTCAAAAACAAAGGTTAAAGCTCTTTCCTCTAGTGTGCAAATAATTTTAAATCATGAACTTTGTTTATTATAAACAAGGAATTTTTTTTTACTTTCCTTATACCATTTTAAAATATATATGGTGCTATGTCTGTGTGAGCAAAAGTCAAGCTTGTTAAAATCTCAGCCCAATAGAGAGAGAATCCACAAGTTAGGACTATTAGTATAGAGGGATTCATACAAGAACATATTCTCATTGCTATCTCGAGCTGCCACTGCAGTGTTAAATATTCTGTTGTCCTTGATACTTTTGTCAGAACATCCTGAGTCTGCCTTCATTACTGGGAGCACTTGTTCCTCCATACCATAGGTCAAATTCTACCCTAAGAAAAATCCTTGCAGCTCATTTAGGTCGTGGGTGAGAGAACAGATGTTACTGAGGGCAGAGCAGCCCACATTTAACATTATACCAGTATAGTTTCAAAGCATCACCAACAATTCTGCAACATTGGTAAGCTGTCCAGAAGCAAGTCTGATCACTATCACAGCTCTAAAAAAGGCAATTCATGGGAAAGAGCTATTCTAGAAATTAAGAGCAAAACCTTCCTCTTGCGGACAAACTTAAGAGGGAAGTCATCTCTGGGAACAGTTGTTAAGTAACTTAATTGCTCATTTGTAAAGCAGCAGAAGAATAAATCCTCAACTTTAAACCATCAGGTGGTTTGTGCTGTTAGAGTACATTATGGATTCCCAATAAGTGGCATTAAGATGGAGTTAAAGGGCAGAGTGCACACTGGTAAATGAAATTGCACAGATGGTGTAATTCCCCAGAAATAAACATCAGAAACACAGTGAAGTTAGTGCTTTACTTAAAATGAAATCTTAATATATGTAAATGCAGTTAAAACACTCAAAGAGCCTTAATTCTGCCTTACAGTGACACTGTGAGGGAGAAAAGAGAAAGAGAAAAAAACTAAATGAAACATGTCTTCAATTGCAGCTTCAATTTAAGTTGCAAAATCTACAAATGCAAAAGTAAGTTTGTTTATCATAAACATATGGGCTTTCTCTTCCCCTACAGCAAGAGAAGGGGTCAACAACTTCCAGCTTTTCTCTGCTGCTAGTTTACAGACGTGTCTTTCTTTACTTTGTGGGGCAGCTTAAGATCTAAAGGTTTTTAGCAGGGCAATAACTTCTTCACTGTGCTAAGTCCCAACTTATGGGCATTCAGCATGAAGACATCTGTGTTTCTAGACTTAGCAACAATACATTTAAATCATGTGATTTTTAACAAACATAGGAAATTACAGACAAGCAGCTATTGGTGTCACTGGACAGTATGATACTGGAGGCAAGGAAATAGACTGGAATGTGAGTATGCCGTAATGAAGACTGGATCACATTCAGCTCTCTGCAGCTTTGTAGCACAGGCTAACGTTTAAGATTTTCTGAATAGCAGAAGGTCTGAAATGAAGAATCAGCATCATCTCAGCCAGCTGTTAATGGCCAAGTTATTCTATTGAAGGACAGTGACTTGTGATATCCATCTGAATCATTAGAGAGAAGGAGTCTCAGATTTTTCATTAAACTCATCAAAACCATGAAAGGTTGCCAACAGAAACAGTCAGATATAAAAAAAAAAAAAAAAATGGTGCCAAGAAGAAGAGAAAGGATACACATCTTGCTAAATGCAGTAATGAGTGCTTGGGTATCTAGGGTTGTTGCTTTAGAGCAAAACAAACATTTTGGTTCATATCTGCCACCTAATCAGTCTTCCTCAAAACTCTGCTTATGAAGAAGCATCAATCTTCTAGTACAGAGAAGTTATGACAATACAGATTATCTCACCTTTCATGATGTTTCATGTATGAAGAGCAGATGCAATGACAGAATGAAGTCCACAAGTGTACTGTCCACCACTCAGTCCTCCAGTGAGATCACAAGTGGAAAGTGGAAGGGTTTTGTGCAGGATTAGAAAGATAGCTTCTTTTTCAGCACACCATCTCCTACAGCTCCACTGCCCCTTCATAAAAAAGTATTAGCAGGTTAGTAGTGTCCAATGCGCTCCAAGATACTACTTTCATTCAAAGTGAGGCCTCTCCTTGGGAGACGTCCTGCAGAAACAGAGATGCTAGTAAAAGCCACTGTGTGGCAAATCACTCGGCAGCTTGTGCAGTTCCTGCCCAGCCGAGTCAGCACTACAGCATTTGGGAGGGGTTATGAGAACAGAACCACAAGCCATTGGACCTTTAGACCCACAGAAGCGTTTTTATTGGCACCATGACACCTGAGTGAATTTCCACCCAGCAAATTCAAATTTTAGTCACAACTATCACGTTCAGTTTGCATTTGTGCAAAAGCTACTTCTTCCTTCCCAGCCAAAACAGCTGGAGCATGTAAGTTCATTTCCCTCCATGATCTGAGGTGTTTCAGACTCTCCTCACCTAGCAAAGACCCTTCACGTGCCAGGACTTTTTAGTGAGGAGCAAGGAAAAATGTTGAGAGGTCTCAGATACTCACTCAGCACTTGTGATCCAGCCCTTGTTCCAATGTCTCATGCAACAGCAGGCCTTGGAGATAACTTCAAGAGGAGGTTATTGGTTGTGCCTTTAGAAAGTTGGACGCAACTAATTGTCCCACAGAGACAAGATTTCAAGACACACATACTTGCAACTGCTTGCTGACGTGGTCGTCTTCCAAATCAGGAGGCCAGCTATCATGTGTGCCCCCCTCTCTGAAATACAAAATGTATCTGCACACAGGTCAAGCAAACTTCAAGAAATTCTGGGTGCCAGGACCTGACCATTTGGCTACCTTGCCTCTAAATGCCTTGGAGAAGTTGGTGTTCACCTTTCTGAATTGTAATTCTCGTCCGCAGATGGAGTTAATAGCACTCCATCCTTTAGGGGTGTCTAAATTCATTAGTGCCAGACAGAAAAAGTGGTGGAATAGATCAGGTAAAACCCTCCCTAATTCAAACACAAACGAAATGCTAGAACTATGGCCTCAAAAAACAGAATAGTATAGGTCAGGATTTGAGCAGCAGTCTCACATGGAAATGCAATAAACACAACTTATGGAAGGTGTGGGCACCATTTGTTAAACAATACTGCTGTCTTATTTTATTCATCTCAGCAGTGAAAAGAAGTAGTCACAACCAAAGCTGAGTTTTAAGAGGAAAAATAAAAGAAAATTCCAGTTGACAGCTGTCTCCCTTTCCAATACTAGGCCTTTCTTTAACTGCTAAATATGAGGACTTTTCATGTGCATTCATTGACCTTATCAAACTGTCTAGATGAAGGGAAGACAATATGACTAGCTACTGAATATGCTGAAATAGGAGTGAGAGTAAATTGTGTGTGATCTGAAATGGGTTTTCAACATTTTGAGCTTCTAATTTAATTTTTATTTAACACATCATAAATACAATTTGTCCTGCAAGCTCTGGTTTCAGTAATATCAATTAGCCAGCCTCAGGGCATGCATGATTATAGAAAAATGGGCATAACCTCTGGAATATAGGAAGGTTTTTGTCTGCTTCTTGCACTACTTCTGTGATATCATTATCTCTCCACAAGAGTACGTTTCAATATTATTATTATTTATTAGTATTTTTGCAGAGTTCAGCAGAGAGAGTTCATGTAGAGAGAGTCACAGCCACAGGCACAAATCAATTTAAGCAAAAATTGAAAATTAATTTTATTCTTAGTGCCTCAACACAATAAAATTAGTGGTGTATTAGGGATCACAGAGATAACCAAGATCTCTGATTGAGAAAAAGTATTTCACTATAACTAATGGTGTCACCAAAGTGACAATTCTATCAGCAATCAGAATTTGCACCTGAGCCATCATGGAAAAATATTCATACTTCTCCAGCTGTGGGTGACTCCCCTAAACCTTGGATCATCATTCTCATCAAAACGGTCACTGAGGAAAAAGGAGGAGGACAAGATTTGCCTTCTGTTTGTCCTACATGCTTTGGAGAAGAAGTGAGAGTTGGAAATATTTGGGGTGTACACACCCTTCCTCAGGTCTGAAGCAAAATCAGCAAAGTTGGAAGCAGTGCCACAAGTTCAAGTCCTAAGTGAGAAATGGAAACTTTTTGCAAAATTGTCCCTGGAATTCATCTCACAAGCTCTTCAAAATACAAGCCTGGTATCATAAACCCCAAAGTTAACTGACCCCAAAAGTACACAGGATCCATAGTGGTGGAGTTGTCATGTCACAGTCTTTTTATTCATTACCTGCTGTAGTGGTTTTGGTTGGGACAGAGTTAATTTTCCTCACAGTAGCTAGTATGAGGCAACATATTTTGTTGTGTTGAGAAGAGTATTGATAACATACTACTGTTTTTAGTTGTTGCCAAGCAATGTTTATATGAAGTCTTTATATCAAGGGTTTTCCATTTTCTGATACTGCACCTTTGTTCTCAGCTTCTTCTCTACAAGAAGCTGGGTGGTGACAGAGTCTGGACAGATGACCCAAACTGACCAAAGGGATATTTCATTCCATAAAACAACATGCTTGGTATTCAAGATGGGGATGGGCCAGGGGTCCCTCTCTCTCTCTCTCAGGTTTGGTCTGGCTCTGGGGTTCTGGCTCAGTGCTCTCTAGCTCTGGCTCTCACTACAGCGGGACTGTCTGGATGTTGGTTGGCAGGTGGTGAGCAGTTTTATCTTTTGTTTTCTTTCCCATTATTTTCAATATATATTATTAGTAATATTAACATTATTAGCATTGTTATTATTAGTAGTATCATTGTTATTTAATTTAATTTATTTTCAATTATTAAATTGTTCTTATCTCCATCCACAAGTTCCATTGACTTTTCCTCCAAGTCGCCTCCCCATCCTACTGAGGGAGGAGGAAGGCGAGCAAGTGGTTGTGTGGCACTTGGTTGCTGGCTGGGGTTAAATCACAACAATTGGTAAAATATGTGCACTAGACCACTTAAGAGTCTAAGACTGCACTTCAAGCTGCAAGAGTTATTTCTTCCTGTCACATATAACTTAGAGAAGGATTAGAATTTAAATAAATGCTGATTGTTATATTTAAATATTTATTAATTTATTATTATTTATTTTTTATTATTATTATTATTTATTTAACCCTTTCCTGTCTTGCGCAAATCCCTGTCAGGGTTGGAAGACTAATTTGAGAAAATAAATCCATATTATTACAAATGTTTTTGTTTGTTTTTTTCGATTTTCAATAAAAGTGGGAAGAAAGGGTAAACATTTTGATGAAGCGATTTCTCAGAAGAGAGCACTTTTCACAATCCAGCGGGACAGAAGGAAGCAGGGAAGAGTTGACATGAAACAGTTCACCTAATTATTGTCTTTATTTAACATTCAGCCAGTCACATCCAATGCACCTGATTCCAGAGATATCTGAAAGACCTAACAAACATCAGGGAATACTGGAAAGATGTAAACAGAAATGTAAACTCAGGGATAATATACTTGTGCTTCCAGTCTGAAGTCCCATGACTGACATTAGTGCTATGTCAGAGAAAGTGAACAAGTAAACAAATATGGTCCAATCTGTTTGACCTGGTATGGTAACAACAGAAAGCTGTATCATGTCCCTTGTTATGCTAGGATCTGAACAAATGGTATCATGAATTTAATGTCATAGAAACATCTAACAAAAATTCTCCTACCAGTAGAAAATTATCCATATTTTCATAAATTTGTTTACAGCCAGCACAAGATTCATTTCAGACCTGCAAATTGTGCCTCCCAGATTCTTAGGCAGGGTTAGGTAGTCAATAAAATTCAATGACTAGAGACACAGCTGGGTGTCTTTTGTGTGGCAGTCTCAGAGCAGTGGGTTTTATTGCTTGCCAAGAGGCCCTTGCTAAAATTTGATGTGTTTAATCAAAACCAAACACGAAGATAATTATTTTAAAGATGTAAACCATTTACAGTGCCATTTTTGCTCTGTCCCCTTCACATCCTAACTTTCTATTGAGATGAATGGGTTTTAACGTGTTAAAAAAATTGTTCTTGAGGGAGAGAAGATGGTAGCAAATAGACTTGAACTAAAAAACTCAGAACTGAAAAGCTTGCCAAAGGGGTATCTGTAGAAACTAAGTCCCAAATATAAAGGCCCAGTGCAAGAGCTGCTGAAGTCAGTGGAACCATTGCTGAGGCTGTTCAAGAATCCCACTAGTAGGAATCTATTCACTCAAGATTAGTTGCATCAAGTTGGACATAAAGAACTTGGCTTAAGATACAAGAAGAAAATGTAATATGATTTTTATGGTCTAATTATCCTTCATAGGTCCATGGTGATAGGATGAAAGGAAATGTCCTCAAGTTGCATCAGGGGAGGGTTTTGATTAGATGTTAGGAAAAACTTCTTTACTGAAACACTGGTCAGGCACTGGAACAGGTTGCCCAGGGAAGTGGTGGACCCACCATCCTTGGAGGTGTTCAAGGAACATGTAGAGGTGGTGCTTAAGGACAAGGTCTAGTGGGTATGGTAGGACTGGGTTGATGGTTGGGCTAGATCATGTTATAGGTATTTTCCTATCTTAGTGATTCTGTGGTTCTGTGACATCTCTCATTAAGTACACATTTAGAAGAAAAGCTTTGAGAACTTGTGGTCATGCAGTCAGAAAAAGAGTTATATTTTCTAATTCCGTGACTACTACAGTTTCTCATAATTTTTAATTCTTGGACATACCTGATCTTTGTCCACAACTTCAGGAGAATTTCTTGATTTATCTGTGATTGCTGTGGCATCCTCACCTTCTGCCAAAAGCCTGGCTTGATACAGATACAGGAATCAACCCAACCCAACAGG
The DNA here is from genome assembly GCA_027574665.1 of Rhynochetos jubatus. Classification (NCBI taxonomy): domain Eukaryota; kingdom Metazoa; phylum Chordata; class Aves; order Eurypygiformes; family Rhynochetidae; genus Rhynochetos; species Rhynochetos jubatus. The sequence goes on along the minus strand of CM050690.1, from coordinate 68,435,156 downwards.
AGCAGATGATTTTTATTTTTTTTTTTCTGAGGCATGGTACTATGGATGGGATTTATTTGAAACTTTCCATAGTAAGGAGTGTTTCAGATCAAAGATACATCAGAATTCACTGGGGGAAGAGGTTCATGCTTTCATCCTAAGACAGGTGAACTAAATCACCTTCTAGAGCCTCACAAACAATGCTGGAGGGCACTTGCCTTTCCCTGAGAGTTGGAGTCTGTCCTCAGAGTCTGAGAGCATCCAAACACATACCAGGAGCTGCTGACTTAACATAAGTGTCTGGGCCTAGGTGGCCTGCTGTTCTGGGGTTAGTTACCTTACTACACAAGATACTCTGCTTCCACAAGAGGGATCACCTCCTTCTCTTCTGGTATCCTTCTCAGCATCATACATATCAATATGCTCACATGTAGCGATTTGCCTCACACCGTGCCTCCTCCAAACAGCATAAATCCAAACCATAAACCCGTATACTAAACCCATTTCCTGCATAATTCTTTGCAGGGACAGGGCATGAGATCCCCTCAAGAAGTAGTGGACTGATAGGTATGATTTGCATTAGTGTTTTTTACAGCATATATGCAGGACACAAGGGTTCTGAGAAACAAATCTTCCAATTACTTTCAGAAGGGAGTAATTTAACCTTCCTGTTGAAGCCCATTTAAGTATCAATCTGTAATCAAAGTTCAACACTCATGAAATATAAAAATTTCTACCATTCACAAATTACTATGCTACAGAAATACGGAAAAGAGGGACAGGAGGGTTGTGATTGGCTCTCTCCCCCTCATAACATCATAACAGATTTGGCTTTACCTGACATTCCTCTGAAAGATATGTATCTGGTATGCTCCCCAGCATGACTTTCATCATTCTTTCACCATTTCATCCCAGTACTCCATATCTTTGCTATAGAATGCTTTTCTCATGTCTAGATTTCTCTTGTTGCAACTTAATTCATTCTTTATCATTTTTAGGAGATCATAGTGTTTCAAATGGAATTCCTACCATTGATTTTGGGCAAGTTGTCTTGGTTAAATCCACTGAGGAACAATAGAAGATGTTGGCTCCAAGACTGGTTTGTTATTCCATTTGGACTGGGTCACGCATAATGGAGCAGAAGCTTTTGGATCAGGAAGCAAGACATAATAATGTGTCAGCCTTGTTTTACATTTTTAACAGTTGTTAGCTTCTGAAACAGGAGATTTGTGGGTTTTTTTTTTTTTAATTTAATTGTTGGTAATCAGAAAGCCACAGCAATTACATAACATATATAAAGAGCTCCTTAATTTTATTTAGTCCAAATGCATCATACATAATTTTCTTAACACGCATCAGGATTTTACTTATGCCATTATGTCAAGTTGTGTTTAAACCGAAATTGAAATTAATTAGAAGTCTGAAAAACAGCTTTTAAAAATCTGCTTTTATTTATATTGACTGCCTTAAGTCTGGTGAATGTAGTACAAAGATAAAAAGCTTAATCAGAACAGGCTTTGCATACTGAAATTGATTTTTTTAAACAAAATAAACACCACTAATAAGCAAATGGGTTTAATTGCCCAGTTGTAAATCTTCATGCTCAAGACCTCAAATTCAGTTCTCACTTAAATTACACAGGAGAAAATACACTCTGCTGCTCTTTCTCCCAATTTCAACCAGTTTTCTCAACTCCCTGTAAACCAGTCACTGAAATAAATTTGGTAAGTGAAGAAAAACCAAAGGCATACGTACTGTAGTATGTACACAGGTGTCAGGCTGAGTCTACCTTCCTACACTATTATGGCCTTTTTTATTTTTTCCGCCAGAGCCTTTCACAAGTCAGGTTTTCTCCCTGAAAATGCACAGTAGAGGTCAATCATTATAGTAAATGCTAGCAAAGGTAGTTACCTCTAGAGTTCATTATAATACAAAACATATTTTCAATGAGCTGGGTTTTCTATATTTTCATTCAATATTTTCATTTCAATTTCTGAGAAAAATTGCATTTACTTGTAGTTACAACGCAATATAGTAGCCTGAGGAAGACAGAGACATCTTCTCTTTGGGCCAGAACACCCATCTTTCTTTGCAGATGTAAAGATTACACAAAGCAGTAGACCTTTTTAAGTCACCACTGTTTGTAAGTAGATGAGGTATCCAAAGACTGTACAGATAGGAAAAAAACCAAACACCTGGTACCTTCACTTTTCTCCGTAGTTGTTATATCATGAATTCATGATCCCTTTTTGGAAACTTTGTAACTACTAGAATCAGAATCCACTGAGTCACTATGAAATTCTCATCTTCATTCATGTGTTTTCCTGTGGCCATTTTCCAGTGCAGTCTTTCCATATTCCACTAAAACCATCTACATGTCTCTTTCAGGATGTCTCAATGTTGAGCCAAGGGAAGCACAGCTACTTTCAGTTTCCAAGTGACCTTGTAAGGACCATTAGTTAATTATGCAAGAGAGAAGATTGAAGAGCCTCTGAATAGCCTTAGGGTTTCTTGACACATAAGACTAAAAATAGATACGCTTCTTTTTCTAAAATATCTGTACTTCCAAACTTGTTAACATGACTGTGTTATTTCAGGAAAAAATCACCTTTGGCTACAGGATCCCTCTATATCCTGCCTCCCTTTAGCAACTCAAGAAGGAACTAGCTCCAGAAAGGTACAAGATTTGGGTGCATGAGACTTACTGGATGTTCTGTAAAGCATGCAGCTTAATGCTTACCACACCAACCCTGGGTATGAACCATGTGTCTTCCCATGCAGCAATGGAGCTGTTCTTCTTGTAATTAATTTCAGACTTTCCTATTGTTCTTTGGTCATTCTACACTGGTATGATCACTGGCCAATCCTTTTCATTAACTCCTGTAAGCTAGCACTTCCAGTTTTGCAGCCCTTGGTGCACTCCTTGATTATTGTAAGAGCGGCTCTAGCCCATAAAGAGAGATCTTTGCAGATGTAGCTGAAAAAAAGGTTATGCTTGCAGCAGGCTGCCAAAAATCCCATTTCATTTGGGGTTCTACTGGCCTGCTTGCTGCTCCCAGCTTTCTTTTCTGCATAGCTGACTATACTTTCTCCTCCTTCCCCTATGCCTATCTGCCTCATACTGTCATCCCAGACAGCTGTCCTGCTTTCCCCTCCTCCCCCACCCCATCACACCCAGCATATATGGCTTTTTAACACCTCTGATTCATGAAGATTTTTGTAGGTGCTGGTGCTAACACTGTCTGAAGGGTCATGGGCAAAGCCCATTAGAAAAGTCAAGAGAGAGGCTCAATACCTCCACTCTGGGTGTTCCTACACAGAGTGCACTCTTTTCCCTAACCCAGTTCAACCATATGCTGCCAGCAAATCACCTCTCCCGTAAAGCAGAAGGGTTGGAAAGCAGTGACAGCAGAACATCCGCACAGCAGCAGAGCTGCAATTACAGCCTGTGAAGGACAAGCAAAGGGACACAGAGAAGGGGAAGAAGGCTGTAGTTTGACAGGATGTTTTCCAACCAAGTGGTTTTTAACCCAGAAATCTCCAAATCACCGGAAGAAAAAATAAAAAATACTATGCGCAAACATGTCATTTCAGGGAGAGAAATAAATAATCTTGAATGGAAATCTGGAAAAAAGCCTTCCTGTGAGTGCAGTATGTTAATTTTGACAATCTGGAAACTAAGAATCTGATTTTTTTTTATCTGGGGAGGTTTTTTTACTGCAAAATCTTCTGCAACATTTCTGGAAGGTCAAAACTCAAGCTTAATTCACTTTGCAGTAGTGTTGCTGGGTGGGAGAGGAGTCTCTGTCATAAAAAGCACCAGTTGCTTATGGTGAGTTTACCACCATAACAATTCATAGAAACACAACAAAGCAGGAAGAGGGGGATCTCCCTGAAGCTGCTAAATCTCAATTTTTTAAACATTTTTAATCTATTTTGCTACAGAAGTCAAACACACACACAAAAAGATTATTCTTCCCTGCTCAAACAGGCCACAGATCCAGTTCTTTTCCAGCACCAATAGCAAAACCAAGCAATATCTAGGAAAAGTTACATTGTGTATGCATTTTCCAAAGTATTGAGGACGGGAAAATGGGAAGAAGGCTATGAAATGATTGGAGATTTCCTGTGTGTCCACAGCAGGGTCATCCCACCACATGGAACAACCAATAAAAGAAAATTATTTTATGATACACAGTCTTTCTGCCTTGCAATAGAGACACCACAGAAGGAAATTATATCCAAATAAAAAATGGAAAAAATATTTGACTCCTCATTATTACCATCATCATTATTATCATTATCTGAAACTAGAATCTTCCTGGGTAAGCATACCAGAAGCTGCACCTTTTTTTTGCTGAATCTTTGAATTTCTTCTGTTCTTTCCTGACATCAGAAAAAAAAAACATAATTAGCAAGAAAATTCTGAGAAGAAACTTCTACATACCTATATGGTTTCCAACTTCCTAGCAATTCCACTTGATGTGAAGGTCTGAGCAATGATAGAAATGCTGACAGGTATCACTGTTTCCACTGCATTCTTTCTTTGCACTACAGCCAAATCAAATCTGGAGGAAAATTACTCTTTTTCAGCTGATTGTTTCTGAGCAAAGAGAAGAACATCCATTCCTTGTACCATAATATCACTGTTCCTGTTTGAGTCAAGATTATTCCCAGCTTTATTGCAGTGGCAAATATCCATGCGGCTAAGAAAGAGGCAGTATCCACAGTATTGACAGAATTTGATATAAAAATGTAAATACCGAGTCTGCATCCTGAAGATCTCCATAGCAGCCAAAGCTGGCAGAAAACAGATGCAATCCTTTCTTATATCTGATCAAACTACTTAGCCACAATGTATCAAACACAGAAAATGAATGTACTGCAGTAAAGATTAATGGGCTGCTATATTCACCCAGCTGTGAATATAAATCCAGCTTTCTTGAATCAAATTAAAGATCCGCTAATTGTGTATCACTCACGCAGCCTACAACACATGCGTGAGTGATATGCAAAGTGACTTCTTCTTCCATAATACAGCCTCACCTTCCACCAAAAACAGTGTTAAAAAGCTTTCTGCACTGAAATATCTGGATTATGATCATATCTTTATTTGTTAAAGTAGCCAGGAGTAAACATATGCTTCATTACAGCATTTAATCCCTTTGTAAAACTGCTTTCACGTCTGAAAAAATCCTGTGGCAGTTAATTCCACAGCTGAAGTATGAATTAAAATAGTTCATTAGATACAGGTGGCTTTTATTTAGCAGAGATGCAAAAAAAGTAAGTACCTAAAATACAAGGAAGAAAGATTTTGATGGCCTAACCATGAACTTAATAATACCAAGAAAATTAAACAAACAAACACAAAACAGTTGGTAGAATCTCACTGCATATTTCTATGTTTGATTCAGTTACGTTTCTGCTGTGTCTTTGTAACAGTATTCCAAACCTGTGAAAAGTAATCATCTCTGTATCAATAATTCAGGTTTTGAAGAAAAGAAAAACACTTTTTAAAAAATTGATTTAGTCCATCTGAAATTATTTGTATGGGAGGCAAATGAAAGTTCAGTTGAGACTAAATAAATCTTACGTATCTTTAAAAAAAAAAAATTCATATATTTAAAACATTTATTTTTTTAAATACAGCATGTTGCATTTTGTTTCGAGCAACATCATTACCGCCATTGATGCATCATGGGCTTTTTGAAATCTTCTGTCAGTTTTTCCTCTGGTTAAAAAAGTCACATAATATTTCATCTATAATGTTGTGCTAATAAAACATGGTTTGAAAACATTATTTCCACAAGATCCTTTCTTTCTCCAGGTTTCTCTAAAAGTTTTGCTGGGTTTTTATTATGGTTTGTGAATAACTGAGCTTCTTCCATGTCCATTTTGCATTTCCTGTGGACCTAAGAGTTTTTATCTTCTTTCCTTACTTTGGGGTCTGGTATTGCTTGAGAGGCCTCTAAGCTCTTGTGTTGGATTATGGGAAGAAACCAGTCTGAATCTTGCCATCATATAAGAGAATTTCCTTTTACAGAATTTCAGGATGTCTCATTTAAAAATTCAGTGATCACCAGTCCCAGTCCAAAACAAATCATAAAAATAGGCAATGAAAAGTGCTCCTTGATGTGCATGCCATCAGGGACTAAAATCACACCGTTCAGTAACTAGCCATTGAAGCAGTACATTGCTTGTATGGAAACGTCACCCACTGGAGAGCTGGCAATAAGAGCAAAATCCCATTCTGTTTTGATACCAATTGGCAGTTCATTCAAACCACAAAGGGAATGGTTTGGTTGGTTTTCCTCATCCTGCTTCCAAGTAAACCCAGAGAAGGCAGCCACTAGGTATGGTATTCTCCCTGATGTTCTCATCTTTTTTTTTTTTTTTTTTGGAGGTGGAGGAAAGTAACATCGTTAAGCAACTTATCTCCTGGAGGAAACCCAGTCAGGTCTCATCTGGTTATACTCTAAGCCTCGCAGTTCTCAAAGACAAGCTGTCATCCTAGAAAAGTTCAGAATGTTCACCAATAGAGCTGTGTGAACCAGCTCTAAGGAGAATCAAAGTGTCTTACATGTCTTCCTTGACAGGAATTTTCCCTGTAGCTTCAAGTACTCCCAAATATTGGCACCCCAAGGCAGAACAGACAGGAGAACCCTCAACACATCTACCTGGTATCATCTGTTCTGCCTCAAAGCAGAGCAATTAATAGTGTTGTGACACTAATGCTAGAGAACTTGCTCCCTGTGGTGCCTTAATCAGTGTCAGGAGTAGATGTATATGTCTTGTCCTTCCTGTTGTTTAGACAAAGCTCAAAATATTCAGGTAAATTCAGTAATGCAGAGAACGGGAGGAGGGGTGTTCTGTAGAGCTGCTTAGAGCACTCATTTGCTGTCTTAAGAGCCTGCTGAGACATTCTCTCTGTCTTCTTCATGAAAACAGGATCAGGAAGCAAATCTCGAATGACTGTTATCCTGGATGTCAGCTCAGCAAACCTATAGCTCCATGCCGGAGCTCCCAGCTACAAAATCTGGAGCACCATCCTGAATACAACAGACAAAAGGCCTCTGCATCCTGGTGCCCAGACCATACTTGGCATGCTTCAGTCACCTCATGGGCATTCAGCAGCATGGTATGCAAAGATCCTTCTCTGTGGCTGCCCAGCAGGGCTAGTCAGCATCACTAACCAGGCTCACAGACAGCTTTCAAAGGCCAGAAACAGGAACATCACAAGAAGCTGCCAGAAAAATGACATGACATGAGCTAAACAGTGCCTGCCAGCCTTCCTGCTCAGGGTACAGGATGTTCTGTGGCAGTCATTTGCCTGCGGTATAGCAGATGGCATGTACGTAACAGGGTCTGAAGGGCTGTGGGAAATGCACATTAACAAGGATTGAGTCCTCTCTGGTTTGGAGTGAGAGCAGACTAACTGTGTGGGTATGAACTAGGCTGCCAGGCCTTAGAGACAGGCATCTTTTATTTAGAGACATAGTCTAAAACTCCTTCAGAAAAGCAGAGCTGTCTTTATGGAAAATATAGGCAAAACAGTTGGAAATGCCTGTACAAGATCATCTCTAAGCACTGAAAATTCTTGGAATAAATTGTTTTCCATGACAGGTGGGTGTCCTATTGAAGGAGCAGTTGAGAGTTGCAATGGCTAAAGGAAATCATCTGATGTCTCAGGTTTTTGCCTGTATTAAATAAAAGGGAAGACGTATGAAGCTATCAGAATAAAAATAAACATTTCACTTGTTGAAAAGCATTGATAAATCAGAGGAAACATGCATCTAAGAGTTAAAAAAAAAGTGTTAGTCAACCCAAGTAAGAGTAATAACTTTGTCACCACAGTAATTCAAATTATTCAAACTCAGGAAAGAGTGATTTGCAGTTTGTTTGTTTTAACATTGCACAGAACTCACCAGCAAAAAAGAAAATTGCCAAATTCACTGTCTCACATTTTCAGACAGAACTGGAAACTCTGATACGTAAGTGCCAGGCACAGAAGGTTTTTTGGTTCAACACTACAGACTCCTCAGTCTTTGTACAGCTGGATAAACCATTTCTCACACAGAGCTGTGGATCAGCCACATGATGGGACACCAGGTGGAAATCAGCCTGTACAGTGGATAAATAACCTCCTCTGTTACATGGCACATGCATTTGCAGTAGGGTATCCAAGCTAGTTTTGGAGTTCCAGTCCTGGCTCAGAGGTTGGCCAACAACTTACAACACCTGAAAATCAGGCAATCCTGGAGGATCCCTGAAACTGTGGGTTCAAGGGCACTTGGAGTCCCAAAGAAGATAAAAGACTCTTCCCTGAGCCAGGGTGTAAGGCAGACCCTTCAGGAAACATCAAATTATTGTGTCTGTCCTGACCAGGACACACAGATAGGTACGACTGAGACACTTAAGCCTGCAGAGAAGAGAATGCAATTCCCACCAAGGCTTAGACATCTGCATTGAAGAGTTTGATTTGTTTGGTTTACAAGAACTGAAAGCCAAGGTATTCCCAGGACCATGTGTTGACAGCAGCACCTTGCATCAGGTATCATTGCTCAGCTTCACACTGCTACAGGCAGTTGTCACACAGTAAAAGGTATCCTTCACATCTCTCTGCCTTGCTTCTCCTCCTCCTTCCTGTCTCCCGTGCTTTCTTATTTTTCCCCATCCTCATTGTCTTTCATGTCATTTTTATGCGTTGCTCCAACTCTTGACCAAACTCTGCACCATTCTCCCACCACACAATTTTTAGTCTCAACCCTCCAGCACTAGCCATTCAGGAAGTTGAAGAGGCTTTGATTTCTGTTTGATTTTGGACCCAAATTACAGCTCCTCTTCTATCCAGATTTAAAGCTAGAAAAATCTGAGAGTCAATTCTTTTCCTCGAGCACTAAACATTCTCTCTGCCTGTTTCTTCAAAAGGTAAGACATCTCCAATCTTCCATTATTTTCTCTCTTTGTTGAAACTTCATCTTGACAAATATCTAATTAAGCTATAAGCCATTTTGGGTTGACAAAAGTGCAGTAAACTTCTTAGTCCTGTCCAGTTCTGTTTAGTCTAACTAATGTCTCTGTACAATTCTTTCCTCTATTTCCAATTGCATCTGGAAGTTTATGCTTTGAAAACCTTTCCACAGAACAAAAGACAAATTTTGACTTCTCTACCTTAAGGCCACAAGTTTAATTAAATTTGTCAGGTATTGAATTTTCTATTTAAACAATATTTTCCTCCTTCATTGACAGATGTATTACCAATTACCAGTTTTTAAATGTCTGAACTTTTACATAACTTTTACAACAAAGAGGTTCATTTGTCTGTGACAAAAAGTCTCCATAATCTTAGAGGAGTTTCATAAATAATTATATGCCAGACTTATGATTCCAACCAGCTCCAACAGACTCACTGCAGGACACAGGGTGAAGGAGTGATGATGAGCAAGGGAAAGAAGGGAGCATAAGTGTTTTCTCTGAGTTGTTAGGAGTTCGTTTCTTTTTTGACTTTGTTTCCCAAAGGCCAAACCAATTATTCTGTAATTTTATATATATAGGCACACAACTATATAACCGTAATGTATAATAATATATAGCTATATAAACGTAATACATAACTGTATAATGTAAGTATTTTTATATAAGAAATCATATATTTCTATAAAGTATAAGTAAATTATTATATCTTACATATAAAGGTATATATTATAGCTATATGCATATAATATATAAATAAATAATATATGTTTAAATTGGCAATAAATTAAGCTAATTTCCTCAGGTCAAGTTGGTTTTCATCACAATGATAACTGGTAAGCATTTTCCCTATCTTTACCTCAGCTCATGAGCTTTCTCACTCCTTCCTATTCTCTCTTCTCTTCCCATTATAATGGTGGGACTGAGCAAGTGGTTGGGTGGGAATTTGTCTCCAGCACCAACCCACTACACAAGGAAAATTAGTAGAAGTCATCCCTTGAGCTGCCTCAAGAACAACATGTGGCTTAAAGGTCTGAAAGTTAACTAGCTTCTGCTGTATTTTAACTTTAAAAATGGACTTTTCTTGTGGAATTTTGAACAGCATTAATTTTCTCCCATTTAGTTCCCTCCCTTCAGCTCTTATAACATCAGAGAGGCAATAATAAACCCACTTTCTCTAGATCCAGGGGATGCATTCTCTCTCATTAGTTAGATGTATCAGAAGAAGCTAATATTTTGCCTGCATTACAGGCAGTGGTGTTTAACGGGCTTTGCTCATAGTCATTCTTGGGAAGTCAAGAGCAGATGACTCTTCTTGTAAGCAGAAGATGACTCAAAAAGTATTCTACACAGAGGAGGATCAAGCACTACCAAAAGGTTCCTTTCAGCTTGAAGTTGCTCATATATAGTCTTACTATTTCTCTAACAATTTTTGTAAACAGAGGTTGTTTGTGTCTGTGTATCAGTTCTTCCTCCTGATGTTTCATTTTGGAGACCGTCCACTTCAATTGACTACTACTACTACTTCTTGTAGTGAAGGTCCCAAAACTGAACACAGTGTTCAAGGTGCAGCCTCACCAGTGCTGAGTACAGGGGGACAATCACTTCCCTAGTCCCGCTGGCCACACTGTTTCTCATACAAGCCAGGATACCATTGGCCTTATTGGTCACCTGGGCACACTGCTGGCTCATATTCAGACAGTTGTTGACCAAAATCAGCCAGGTTCTTTTCCACTGGGCAGCTTTCCAGCCATTCGTCCCAAGCCTGTAGCATTCTGTGTGGTTGTGGAGGGCCAAGTTCAGGACCTAGAGATTTCTGAATAAAATGGTAAAAAAGGGGACACAGAGATTATCTCCATCTAAAATAGTCACCAAAAAATGTTTAATGTCTGGTGCCATTTCTGAAAACTAACTATATATTTTTAATTTCAGATACTATTTTGGCCTTAAAAGCATCACCAAGAAAAAGGAGAAGCGTGACTAGAATCCAGCAGCTTGGATCATAGTCCACATGTCTTGACAGACTGGCAATAGGAACTGTGAGATGATTCCAGTCTGACTGCAAAGTGTTGGCTACGGTTCCATATAGCCAGGTATGGATCATGTTTTCTCAGTACTTAGGACCAGGGGAACATGCTTAGCCATAGCGTTCCCCTTGCAGTCAGTACCTAAACACTCTGATGATAAGAATCTGGGGGTTTTGCTCAAGTGGGTTTCCTTTGAGATTAATTTAAGCAGTTACACTTAGTCTCCCTCATCTGGGTTATTTATTCGATGTATTACTGTCTGTATTATGCAGGGACTGCAATGTAGTGAGATCATGAGCTTTATTATTAAGGACACTGTCCAGAAAGCAAGGCTGTTCTGTCTGAGACAATCCTACATTCTACACTTGAATAAAAACTTTTCCACACGGCTCCTGGGGATGTGTTGTGGCCAGCACTGGGTAGTAGAAAACATGATCCTTTCTCTTTTCAGTGTAATCTCTAATACCTGCTCAAATCCCTCTAAAGGTGTGGCTTTCCACAACTGACACATTATTTCTCTTCCAAATAATTCAAAAGTTTGACAGCAGAAGGTGATTTTTCTACAGGAGACACAGGTAGGGGAGATACCTCTTCAACTTGTCTTGGAGTTCTGCTTAGGAATTTCAGCACAGTTGGCCTCTGACAACAGTTGGCGACTGTTGTGCTGTGTACAGTCCAGTAGATCCATCTGATCTACCCTATCATTCTTGGTATCTCCTGACCATAGATGTTGTGACATGACCTTATTTCATGATGAATTTTACAGACCATGGAGGTTCAGGACAATGCAAGCATTGTTCTTTGCAAGTGTATAGCTGGCTAAGTATCTCCATAATACCTACTTGATTCTGACATTCTGAATAGCATTAACATGGGTAGAGGGGTTGGTTACAGAAAATGGCAACCTGAATTTCTGTGTAGAGGGAGTCCTCACTTTAACTTAGAGTGAATATTGGAATAATTTTTAGTATTACTGTTCCTGGGGAGAATTTTTCTTGTGTCAGAATATATTTCAGGCTCCATCTCCCACAAGATGCACCATCAACATTAGAATATTTACTGTTCCTTTCTTTGATCCAGATCCTAGTATCAGCAGGCCATATAAGACTCTATACTTACATTTGACAAAGCCTATCTCTAGCCCTGAGAGACCTGGGATGTGTGGCAGAAAAGGACAGGAATGTATGAATCATAAAAATAACTCTGTCAATAATCTTTTCTCTCTCTCTCTCCTTTTTTTTTTTTTTTTTTTTGAAGAGTACATAACTTTCTTGGCTTTTAACTGTGACCTGCAATTTTCTGGTGATGTTGCTTATGATTTGGAAGCAAGTGGGATCAGTCCTCTCATGTGGTCCATCATACTGGTGTTACTCCCTCCTCATCAAACTGGCCTAGGCCTGAAATAATACCAGCCCACAGGTGAGTTATTAAAGAAGCCAACAGAATATCTTTTCTTGACTACATTCAATCCCTGTCAATACACATTAGTAGTTAAAAGCTCCATCCTGACCATCTCTTAGTCTCTACACACTCATTTGCACAAGATGTTTATATTTGATCTTTGGGATTTTTTATTTCAAAACCTCCTGCAAGCAGAACATGTCAAATATCTTTCTCCCTATCTTGCTTGCTGTTGTCCCCATAGACAGCAAATCCCTCGTGTCTTTTCCCATAAGTCTTCTGCTGCAATATTTTTCTGTCACTACCAAAATTCTTTAGAAAGCATGTGCTGACTTTCAGGAAGATGTGCTTTATTGGCCATGCTGTAGTGAGTCCTACATAGAAAGAGATTTTCATTGCCAGTGCCTCTGCTAAAAAAGTCTTGTCAGTTAAAGATGTGAAACGCATGGATGCCTCTGAAAGCAGAACATAACCTCTGGTAAGTAGTCATGTGTCCTTAATTTATCCCAGGTAATACAGGAGAGCAGGTCTTTCAATTTCAGTACTTGTTTGTCTAACAGATGGACTGTTTCAGAATTGTGACCATACAAATAAACAAGCATAATTAGTTACAAGGGGGTATTCAAGTACAAAATAGGTCATAAGAAGACTATCCAGGACACAACCTGGGGAAACATGGACTGCAGCATATCCCTGTTCCAACAGAAATTATCTTGATACTGTCACAGAGGCCAGTCCTTTCAAGCTGGAGGCAAAAACCCACCCCGGTGCTACTATTGCATTCAGCTGATGACTGGCTTGAGAGGAAGGTTCTGCCAGGTATATCCACCTCTCCTACCAAGACAGGAGAGCTGGTACTTTTCAGAACCAGCATCAAGTGAAAGTCAGCTCAACACTTTCCTCACCAGGTCTGAGCCACGGCAATGTGTTTCTATAGTAGTACCTTCTCCAGTAGTCTCTTGATCAAACTGCATGCTCATTCTTCACGCCATAACTCCCAGGGGCCTTTCTCTCCTCTCCTTCTGAGATGCTTTGGTCAGGGAAGAAGGGGTTGGCGACGGGAAGGAATGGAGACTGGACATTTTGTGCCTCTCCATGACCAAGTCATTGGGATGCAAATTTGTAATTACTTCATCCTTGCCACTTGATGGTACAGATATTTATTTCCAGCTTTCCTAGTGCCTTATTCAATGTTACCTCATGGACAGGCTAACATGTGTCACCTAAACACTGAATTCTGTTTGCTTCACCCTCATTTCACATGGTATCCATCAAGTTCTAGTCACAAGGGAAAATGAGTTTGCATTAGTGTGTGTTAAGGCAGGCTCAGGATAATGACAGAAGAGAGATCATTCGCTTCCAGCAATGCCTTCAGTCTTTCACACTTCAGTGGCCCTTCTGTATCTTTTCTTTCATTCTCATCACAGATATTTTTTCGCGGCTCAGATATAATTCTACTATGTAATTTCCATAGGTGAAATACTTTCACCTGCAACATCATTTTATGTCCTAGCAACTTTTCTCCATGTTGTGATGAAGAACCCATCAGAAAGGTTTTTGCTTCTCTTCTCCCTTTCCTGCTGATTCTCCTCTCTTACACGAGTCATCCAGCCAGATGGAGCACTAATAATTCTTCCTTACCAACTCGATGCGATGTTTACAGGAAGGGTACACCAAGGAAGTCACAAGAAATAGCATAACATGTCATATTCACGCATCCCTCAATTTTGGTGGCAGTACCCACACTCACCAAACAGCAGCTCCAGCCCCAGACCACCATACAGTCATTGCTAAAAAGTGCCCTCATCTATAGAAAATAAAAAGCCAGCTAAGATGAAACAATGCTACAGTTTAGGTGAAGCAAGAGCATGACAGCACAGAATTAGCCAGGGCTGAGATGCATCTGAAAAGCCTCTGAGAGAGGGGAGCTTGAAGGCTCTTCAAACTGGTTACACTTTTAAATTATCTTAGCGCATGCCTAAATCAAAGACTGCATCGGGCTTTTCACACCTCATTAGCAAGTCCCGTGGTATCTGGATAAAAACACAGATAAAACCCAGTTTGATGTGCCCAAGAAGAGTCAGTGCAGTTCCTTCACTGACTAAACCCCACTGCTTGACTGAAGAGGACTTTCACACTCTTCACAGACTTGTGGGTGTGGAGGACTCATGGAGGCAATGTTTGTCTGGTGAAAACGCAGAAGTGGCATTGGAAGATTCAGGAAGAGAGAGGACAAAGACCTCTCACTGTGCAGCCTCTCTCATACACAGATGGCCCAACATCGTGTGGGAATTTTATTGATTTTGTTGAATATTTGTGCAATTGGGTAATCAGACCTAGTCTCAGGCTTATGTGAATAGAAACAGCTTCTCCAGTCCTGATTTCCAAGTGAAAATTAAAAACTGACAGGTTAAAACTATGAACACAGTGCAACTAGGGAACAAGTGTTTGAACAGCAGTGAGAGGAATTCAACACTTAGCAGGATCCAAGTACCACAGAAATCACCGTTCCTGCCCACTGGCTCAAGTGACAATTAGTGGTGCAAATGAGATCTGATTTTGCCAGTTATTTGTTTTGGAAGGGTACCTGTCCCTCTTGTGTTGGTGACAGTACCAATTATTCCATAATACACTAATTGCTCTGAACTGCAGCATCTATCCTTTGCCCTCCAGTCCCTTTTTACGACTCCAGTTGACTCAAGGTTGCATAACCTTATAGCAACTCAATATACTACTCAGTTTACACTACAGTGAGATTCTTATTTTCACTTCCTTAATCACTACTGCCTACTCCAGCTGACCAAATCCCTGTGTTCAAAGAGCACCAACTGGCTTCTCTTTACTTCAACCCCATCCTCACCCTGCAGCAAGCTAAATTGCTTATTACCACCTCATCTTCATCCTCTCAAGCAGAATGCATATGCTTTCTGAACAAAGGAAGAGCTTGTGTGTACTACTACTCCTTCTTGTGGGCAAATCTTGTTCTCTGAACTAACATTGCCAGCCAGCAGCGTGAGAGACATGAGTATCCAGGAAGTACCATGGCTCACCATAGCTGGTGTCTCACTGGTAACTTGCGTTTTGGGAGGAGATTACCAACCGTTCACTTTATTTTCTCTGTCTCAGGTCTATAGCACCTTGAAATAGACCAAGGACCTCCGTGCAACAGGTACTTCTTTTTGACTGAGAGAATTGCAGTGATGGTGGGCTCAAGAAGATTTCATCTGATATCTGGAAACAGAGACCATCAGGAGGGTACTACAGACTCCTTTAGTGTGCTTGCCAAAGATGGTCACTTCCCGCCTGCTGAGGGTAGTTTGTTCAGCCATCAGTCACACTTTGATGTTCAGTGCATTCCTAGACTGTGCTTCTGAAACTCCTCCATTTCTTCACTGAGTTCCCTTACATCTTAGCAGTCACTGAGGAAACACTACCTGACATGACACCAAGATGGGGACAATTCCACTTCAACATTGTAGAGACTCATGAGCTTCACATGCTTCAGTGAGGCATTACAGTAAGTGTCATGAGGAAAGAGCATTTTCCAAAAGCAAAATCTGTGTAAAAATGGTAACCTGGAGAAGAGCAGCAGATCTTAGCTGAGGTCTTGTCAACAATGAAGCAGGATGTGTCACCCTGGTATGCAGCAGCATAATGGAGGACTAGCACAGCTAGTGGGGCTGACTCCCAAAGATATCAACAAACACAGGCAGTTTGCACTACTGTAAACAGTCATCTGAGATCTCCTTCTCTCCTCTATTCCTAATTTCTCCTCCAACACAGTTGAAGCAGTGGAAACTCCCTATTGTGGAGCCAGATGACTCCCTCAATATGAGGACTCAATTTTAGAATGACATTGCTTATCTGATGTGTGTCTCCTCTCTTCTAAGGGTATCCTGAGATGCTGTGTACATTTGGCCAGCAGAAAAGAGCCCCAGAAATAACTACAAACTCAAAAGTCTAGATAACACTTTAACTGGGGAAGTGTAAGTGGGGCTTGTTTCACAAAATCACAGAACCGTGAAATGTTTGAGGTTGGAAGAGACCTCTGGTGGTCCAAACCTACTGCTCAGGTAGGGTCATCTAGAGCTTCTTGTCCACTACCACTTTCACAAGATGTTTTAATATCTCCAAGGATGAATGCTCCATGGCCTCTCTGGGCAACCTGTGCTAATGCTCTGTCACCCTCATGGTGAAAAATTATTTCCTTATGTTCAGGAGGAACCTCCTGTGTTTCAGTTTGTTCCCATTGCCTCTTGTCCTGTCACTAGGCACCACTGAAGAGAGCCTGGCTTCACCTTCTTTACATCCTCCTTTCAGGTATTTGTACACAATGATGAGATTCCCCGTAAGCCTTCTCTTCTCCAGGCTACAGAGTCTTGGTTCTCTCAGCCTTTCCTAATAGCAGAGTTGACCCGCTACCCCTAAAAACATAACGGCCCTTTGCTGGGGTAACTGCATCATCATCCAGATCATAAATTAAGACACTGAACAGGACTGGACCCAGTATAAATCACTGAGGTACAACATCAGTGACTAGCTTCCAACTAGACATTATACCACTGATCACCATGTCCTGGAGCTGACCATTCAGTCAGTTTTCACTCCACCTCACTGTCTACTCATTATCTTTGCTTTAAGGAACTAATGGCAGACAGGGTCACAGCCTTACTGAAGTCCAGGTAGACAATAGCCACTGCTTTCCCCACATCTACCAAGCCAGTTTCATTGTAGCAGCTTGTCAAGTTGGCTAAGCACAATTTATGTTTCACAAGTCCATGTTAATTACTCCCAATCACCTTCTTGTCCTTCATGCATCTGGAAATGGTTTCCAGGATTAGTAGCTCCATCACCTTCCCGGGGATCAAGGTAAGTCTAAGGGCATATAGTTCTCTGACTCATGCTTCTTGCCATTCTTGAAGGTAGCAGTGACATTTTCTTCCCACTAGTCCTCAGGCTTCCAGTCAACATGATCTGTCAAATATAATTGAGAATGGACACAAAATTACACCAGCCAGATCCCTCAATACTCACAGATGCATCCTACCTGGGTCCATGGAGTATGTATTTCCAATTTGCTTAAGTATTCCTCAGTCTGAATCTCTTCCAAAAAGACGAGAACCAAGTCCTCCTTGCTCCAGACTTGCCCTCTGGTCTCTGAGGCTGGTGACTCCTGAAGGTCCATCTTGCTGGTAAAGACTGAGGTGAATATTGCATTCAGTACTCCAGCCTTTTCCAAGTCATATGTCACCAGGGCCCCTAACTCTGTTCAGCGGTAAGACCACATTTTCCCTGGTCTTCTTTTTGCTGCATACATGCTTACAGAAGGCCTTCCTATTTCCTCCAACTTCCCTTGAGAAATTCAGCTGGACTTGGGCTGTCCTGTGTATCTGGATGTTCAGGCAGTGTCTCTGCATTCCTCCTAGGTTTTCTGTCCTGCTTCCGTTATCTGTATGCTTCCTTTTTGTGTTTTGGTTTTGCAAGGAGAACCTTATCATCTATGTAGGCCTCCTAACATCTTCGCCTTTTTCGTGTTTCTTGGGATGACTAATCTTGTGATTGGAGGAGGTGATCCTTGAATATTAACCAGCTTTCTTGGATCTCATTCCCTCTAGGGCCCTCTAGCACTCTTTGAAGTGTATTCCTGGAGCAGCCTAATACTGCTCTCCTGAAATCTATGTTGTGAACTTGCTTTTTGATCTCCTCCCTCCTCTCAAGATCCTGGACTCACTATCTCATGGTGAGTCTCTCTGGTGACTGCAGGCAAGGCTGCCTTTAACCTTCACATCTCCAGCGACCCTTTCCTTATGTCTAAGTATCAGGACCAGCAGAGCATGCCTTCTCTTTGGCTCCTCTTTTATTTGTGTCAGAAAGCTGTCACTGGTGTTCTCCAGAAATATCCTGGATTGCTTATGCCCTGCTGTACATGGCAGATACTATGATGGTTAAAGTCCCCCATGAGGACCAAGATCTACAAACATGAAGCTACTTTTAGTGGTCTGTAGAAGACTTTATCCCCTTGTTCTTCCTGGTCAGGCAGTCTATAAGAGACACTCACTACAATGTAACCCATACTGGACTGCTCTTTAATGCTTACCCATAAGCTCTCACTTCGCTCATCGTCCACCCCTAGGCCGAGCACCATTCATCCTTTAAAAAGGCAAAACCACCTCTGATGTAAAACTCCAGTAAAAATCACAGGCCTAGTGTTCACAACCCTGTACCATTCATCTCTCAGTAGTAGTGTGGCTCTGCAGTAGTGTCCCAAACACAGATGCCTGTCCTCTATTTGTCAGAGTAAGGTGCTGCCTTCATTTCTGGGAAGCTGAATCAGTGACACACACTGGTATTTGTAAAGCCACATTGTGTCTATTTTCCATTGTTTTCTCTAATGCTCCCACAAAATCCTGCGGATAACAAAACCACACAAGTCTCAAAAGTAAACAGTGACCAGGTAAATGCCCTCTTCTGGAACCCAGGAGATTATCTGTGGCTGTTCAGTGATGATATACAAACTTTTTGTACTATCATACCATGTAACTGAGGACGAGGCACATGCTATGGCACATCGTATGAATGCACAGTGCTCCCGGGAAGTTACAACATCTACTGAACTACCCAGAGATGCTGGCAGTGAACAGAAGGAACTGAATACAACATGTGGTACATCAATTATGTATGTCTAGACCACGATGGCTCAAATTATGCCAAGATTTCCAGCTACAGAACAACACAGTTCACTCTGGATCAGAGGTGAGGATCAAAAATAGTGTGGATAATCCAGGGTGTAGATTTCTAAGAGAAATAAAACACCCATGTGAATGAGGATGTGTCCACTGCTGTTCATTGTCTAGGTCAGGAAGCAAAACAACCATCCTGAGTCCCATGTCTTTCTGATTTTCAGTTTGACAGCTGCTATTAAATTGAAGGGCATCCAGTCATTTTTAGGCTATGAACTGAAGCTAAAAATGTCCCTGTGTTTCCTGAGCCTGGGACTGGTGTGATACAGGTTGTCCTAGAAATTCAGCAGCTATAAAAAGTCACCCTAGTTAGTCTTTCCTATTGAGCCTTGCTACCTAATCACCAAGCAGGCCATTACCAAAACTGAAAACAAAAAAAAAAAAAAAATCCCCCCGCCCTAGGGACTCTTACAGGTAAGAATAAAAGTCAAAACAGTTTGTAATCACCCATGGCAACATAAACAACCATAGCCATGTTGTACCAAAGAGGGCATAGATGTCTCAGAAAAGTTGGGATCTGATTAGGTCCCAATTTAGATGTGCAAGGAAGGTATTCACCAAGCCACAATGACTCTCCCCAAGTCCATGCTCCATTACCTAAATGAGCAATTTTAGAGACTCCATATTGCACAGCCTCAACTGAATTTGCAGCAGTGATTTGATCACTAGGGTTCAGCAATTGTTACTGCAGGTCACCAGCAGTATCGTACCACAGAAATATCAGGAAAACTGCATCCTACTGCTATTGTGTTGCCTCTTGCAGCACTGCCATGTACTAAAAAGCATATTGCACTTTCATGCCCTTTGGAATTTCTCTTTTTCTCCCTTTCTAAGGGAAGATATATCTGTAGCAGTGAGGACAGCTGAACAAGGATGAATATAATGTTCATAAGAGTGAACTATAATGCTGTTACCAAGGTGACCTTGAGCTGATTCTGCAGTAATTAGCCCTCCTCTTCACACCATAAAGGTTCATGATGAGGTCTTATGATTCGATTTGTGTATAAATACATATATAATTTTAATAAACTATATAATTTTCACTTAGATTTGTTAAAGGAAGGAGATGTTGGTGTGAGATTTGTCTAGTAGCTTCATATTCAAGAATATGGGTTCATATTTATGCTGGTTTTAGTTGGGACAGAGTTAATGAGGCTGTATTTTGGATTTGCGCTGAGAAGGTTATTGATAACACCTGTGGTTATTTATTGCTAAGGAGCGTTTGTACCAATTCAAGTACTTTTTTAATTCTGATACTGGGCCTGTGTTCCCAGCTTTTTCACAACAGAAAATCTGGGAAGGGACACAGTCCAAACAGCTAACCAAACGGACCAAAGGGGTATTTCATTCCACAGGATGTCATGCTCAGTATGTAAGTTGTGGGTGGGCCAGGGACAATGTTGGTTGGACAGTTGGCTTTCTCAATCACTCATTCTCGTGGGGCTTGCTCTGACTCTGGTGCAATTTCTCTCAGGCTCTTGGGCTCTGGCTACTCAGGAACTGGCTGGGCATTGGTCAGTGAATAGTGAACATTGTATAATATGTTTTATATTCCATTATTTTAATTACATATTATTAATAGTATTTTTAGTATTCTTAGCATTGTAAGTATTGTTGGTATTGTTAGTATTATAAGTATTACTATTTTATTAATTTATATTCAATTAAATTTTTCTTATCTTAGCCCATGAGTTTCCTTGACTTTTCCTTCGATTCTCTCCTCCCGTGGAGGAGAGTGGCACTTCAGTGCTGTCTGGGATTAAACCATGACAATATTTTTGTTCAGCCACATGCTTTGCCCATTATTTCTGGTCCAGTTTTCTACAGGGAAGAAAACCCCTGCGCAAGCTGAGAACTTGTTAGGGTAAGTCAATATTGGAAGTATGTAGCAAGAGAAGTTGACAGTCAGTGTGTCTCCCGTCCTTTGAGGAAGTCATGGCAGGTCCTTCACTGTTACCATAATGCTAGATTCTTGATGGATCACCTTGTCCAGTATTCCAGTATTATCCATGAAGGAAAATCATTGATATTGCTGTGAATGGATTTTATGGAGACAGGATTTCCAAACTCCAAGTACCCTAGGGTTTCCCCTGAATAATGCTAGCAGCAATTATACCAGAAACCCCACTTCTGAGAGGGGGACCATTTTCCCTCAAGGGCACTTAGAGGGAATATTCTACATGGCAATGAAGATACAACCTTACAGATCTAGGAGTCATGGTGGAAGCAACTTAAAAGGAGAGAGACAGGCAACAATAACCTCTAAATTGAAATGGTCTTACAGGCCTTTAACCCCAGTGTGATGCTCTTTGCCATATGAACCACACCCTGATAGGCTGACACTGTGGTTAAGAGCATATAAACTTGATAGTGCCACCAGGGGTCATGAACTTCATCTATATCCTGGCAACAGAGTCCTGAGGGATTCTTTTGTTGAATAAACTACATGCTATTTACCACTATTTCTGAATTTTCTTTACCTTATGTGAAACAATCAATGAGTTCATTCAAATGACACTATAAAATATATATCATAATCTGTAGAAGTTTACTACAGCCAAATTATACTCCTTGGGTTTCCAAGGGAGTATATTAAGATAGATTTCACTCTGTCTGACATAACATACGGTTTCTCTTTTAAAAAAGTGAAACTAGACAAAATAGACAAATATTGTAACTTAAGCTATTTCCACATTTCTTATTTTGCATGATTTAATGCTTTTCCCTTAAACCAGTTTGAAGACAGGATTCTCTATGCAGGTATATATGCAAATCTTATACAAACTCTGGTTTAACTAATATGACTACAGTCACTCCACAGCACTTTTCCTTCTCTTGTTTTCTTTTTAACTTCTTTGCCTTGATATAAAAGCTAAAGGTACAATATATCAAAACAAATATATGTATAAAATAAGCCATTTTTATTCAAGCCTTTCCTAAATAACGACAATATGCAGCATACAAATCCCTCCTCATTTCAGATTTCCTCTTTAGAAAAAAATACAGGCTATTCATGCTTCCTCTGACATCACACAGAAACATTTGAGAATAGATAAGCACTGGACAGATGTAAAATTTTGACAGACTGTTCCAGGTCTGCCCAGGGAAAGGCCTCAAGTGAATGCCTGATACACCCCACAATGTTTTGCCATCACATTTGTGAATTACTTCATTCCTGTGCAAAGCATTACCTTGCAAGTCCGCCGATTAATTTACCTCCAAATTTGAAAATCTAAATGGCCAAATAATTAGGTGTCATCCCCCAAAGGATTTTCACCCTAGGTGACCCTAGCTCCATGCAAATGACACATCAGTGTTTCTCTAGATATTATTTCTTCCAGGGACTAGCTCATTCCTCTTGTGCTGTGTGTAAACACTTGAGTCGTATTACCTCAGGTAATACATCATCTCAGGAACACCTGTGACATACTCTGTTTCCTGAAGTAGCCAAAGTGGGAAAATTGAGGGCAGAAAGGAGACATACTGCGGAGCCAATGTCAAGGTGAGCCCAGGTAAGCAGGCCAATGCAAAACTCATGCTGATCTTATTTCAACACAGAATCATCATAGAATGGGTTGATTTGGAAGGGACCTGAAAGACCATCTAGTTCCAACCTCCCTGCCATGGGCAGGGACACCTTCCACTAGACCAGGTTGCTCAAAGCCTCATCCAGCCTGGCCTTGAGCTAGCCTGGCCTTGAACCTTT
Source organism: Rhynochetos jubatus (assembly GCA_027574665.1). Classification (NCBI taxonomy): domain Eukaryota; kingdom Metazoa; phylum Chordata; class Aves; order Eurypygiformes; family Rhynochetidae; genus Rhynochetos; species Rhynochetos jubatus. Next base: position 68,412,330 of record CM050690.1, on the reverse strand, counting down.
CCAGCACTTTGCAGTGCCACAAAGATGCCTCCTCCCAAAACCATGTTTGCATACCTAAGCATCACAGAATAACAGATTTGCCCTTATGAGCATACAGGAAACCGCCATTAATAACTTTCATTGTTCTCATCATTGACGTGATGCGTTTTCCACAACAGCATTTGTAAGTTAGCCAGCAAGGATGTGTCACTGCGGATCTATAGGTGACTCACAGGGTTGAAAACCCCATTCCTGCCTCATTAGCTGGATGACCATTCACTGCTCTGCCATAGCCCTGTTCTTGCACTGTAAGCCTCAGTGAAATCACACATATGAATAACTATTCTGCCTTACAGCTGTCTTGATGACTTTAGGCTCCCTTACTGAAGTCAGAGAGCACACAGTACAGCTGGGCAACATTTTCTAAAGAGAGAATTCACTGCTAAGTACCCTGTTAGGGATACATAACTTTTCTGAGAAATGTGCTGAAGTGCAGTTTGAAATTACGTTATGATTTTGGCTGAAATTACCATTGTACTGTTTTGCTCATTTTTTAAAGAACACATTCCAGATGTTGATTTTGAGATAACAATTTTGTTTTTAAAATAATTACAAATGGAGGAAAATGTACCAGGAAAATAGTGCTGAATGCTTGGAAAAAGGAAATAGAACAGTATCATTTATGATGAAGAAAATGCATTTTGCCCAGAAAATACTTCTTGTTCAATATTTTTGAGTTTGCTACCAGAACAATGCTATCCATTATACCCCCACTCCCACCCACCCACCCCACCCTGAGCTGTAATACTCAGAAATGTAGAGAAGCAGTATTCTTGGGTAACACAACAAAAGTTGGGATTCTTATCTGGAAAAAAAGAAATATAATTAATTTAATCAACAGAGTGCATGCCTTTAGTGAAAATCTTGCCCTAAGAACTTTGATCTAGGCAACAAGATTTATCAGTAGACCAGTAAAACTGGACGGTATCCCTATGCTTCTGGGGAGCTGTAGATGTATCCCTCTGCTTTTGGAGAGTCCTAGATGGTCTTTTAATTTCTCACCACTTCATTATGGGTCTCATATTTTTTGCAGTTTTTCATTAAATCCCAGCTCCTAGATTCATGGGATTAAGTAAGAATCTTTCCATGTTTAAAAGAGTAAATTTTTCTTTTTGCACTGTTGGAGAAAATTGGAAATGTGTCCAAGAAAATCAAGGAAATGTGTCCCAAGAAAATTAAGGATACATGCTCATGAGGATTTCAAAGTTTCACCCCTGATTTCAAGGATACAACCATACAACCGTTTTGAATCCAGTTACAGGTAGAAGATCTTGCAGCAGCAGAAGGTTCTGGAGGCCAATGCCCAGCACTTAAGTTAGAAATCAACACCCAGGAAAAACAAGAGCCTCTAGTCGGTAACGTGCACACAGAGAACTTTGACATTGTGCAAACAGCTCTTCCCATGGTGCAGCCACTCTGTATAGTCACTGAGCTGCCAAACAGCATCCAAGAATGTCAGAGGGTCATGACAACTGTCAAGTTCCCAGGGTGTGTGGTGTCAGTGTACCCTGGACTGGAGGGCAAGGACCTAGACAGTTGTATGTGTTCCTGTGACAGAATAGCAATCTTAGTAGAGAAAGTGGTAACAAACTGCTTTACCCATCACGCTTACTAAAAGTGTAAAGTTTGTGTCACTGATGATGTGTGTTTGTTCTTGTGGTTGCCTCACTCACAGATGTCCAGAGACAGGCAATCCATTGTTTTCTAGACATAGGGGCAGGCCCATGTTACTGTAACTCACTGTCCTGTCTCTGGTGGAAGACAGAGACTTTGAAAAGAAAAAAAATTGTCCCCAAGTGAATCCTGAACATAAGGATACTTTGCCTCTCCTTCAGGAAAAAAACATAGTCTTTTGTCCTCATTTACCAAGTAGCTTTTTTCTTAGGGAAAATTTTAACATTCGATAATTAAGTGGAAGACTCTTACTCAAAAGGTTTTGCCTTTTCAATAAAACCTTTCTACGTCTTTCTTCCCAAGGGTTACAGACCTTACATAGGTTTTCAATGAGATAGTTAATTAAACACTGTAATTATCCAATAATAATTTATAGATTGTAGTGCTCATTAAGTGACACACCAAAAGTAAGCCATTTGATGCTAGAGCAAAGGAGCTACAAAGAGTCTTAATAAGAACATATTCCTAGGAGAGAGTTACTCAACACTTCACTAGGATCCGCCAAACTCCTCAGTGAGTAGGTCATCACTCATTGTGTTTTGTCCATTGTAGAGCTTTTTTCCATAAAGTGTTCAGCAAAGACACAGAAAGCAAAGACAGAGCTTTAAAGTGAATATACGAGCAGAAATATATGATACATAAACACACAGGAGCAAAAAGATCCACTAAAACTGCCCTCACTAAGTAAATCTAAATGTAAAAAAAACCAAAACTTTTTTTTCATTTTGGGAATTTAAAAATAAAGTTTAGATTAATTGAAACCTATATCTGCTTGAAATTAAATAAAGAGTTAAAATATTCTTTCAGTGGTTTCAGACACCCTCTGGAAAAGAAACACCTCCTCTGAAGCTCCTGTGCAATCTCCGTTTGTGTGCGTCAACAGCACTCATCTAACAGACAAAGAGTGTGGGCCTAATTAATCAGTTCTGTGATCCCTTCTGCTTACCTGTGAAAGGAGGAGATGGTTATTTGCAATCTGCCCAGAAAAGTCTTTAGCACTTAATAACATAGAATCAATTATTAAAGCAGGTAGTACAAATTATATTGGAGACATATCTCAGACTGTATGCCATCTGGGGCTCATGAGTGTCATGGTTTAACCCCAGCCAGCAATCAAGTACCACGCAGTCACTCATCCACCTCCCCCCTCCCACAGTGGAATAGGGAGGAGAATTGAAGGAAAAGACAAGGAAATTAATGGGTTGAGATAAGAACAATTTAATGATTTAAAATAAATTAAATAAAATATACTATTAAATATAATAGTATAATAATACTAAAATATTAATAGTACTAACACTATTAATAGTTATATGTAATTAAAATAATAATAATGGTATAATGATAATAACATGTAATGAAAATAATGGAAAATAAAAACAAATTATACAACCAGTCAACACCCACTGCCACCCAGTCAGTATCAGAACAGTGAGAGCCAGAGAGCCCATGAGCCAGAGCCTGAGAGACCTTAGAACCAGAAGAGGCAGCAGAGCCAGACCCCTGAGAACCTGACCCCTGGTCCAACCCCCCCTGACTTATATACTAAGCATGACATTTGATGGCATGAAATGTCCCTTTGGTCAGTTTGGGTCAGCTGTCCTGGCTGTGTCCCCTCCCAGCTTCTTGTAGAGAAGAAGCTGGGAACACAGGTGCAGTATGAGAAACTGAAAATATCGTTGATTTGATATAAATATTGCTTAACAACAATGAAAAACATTAGTATGTCACCAATATCCTTCTCAGCACAAATCCAAAACACAGCCTCATACTAGCTGTAAGGAAAACTAACTATTCCAACCAAAACTAGCACAGTGACCTACAGTCTGAAAGGCTGAAAATGCACATTTAGTAAAAAGATATTGCTACTTAATATTAGTTCCTCCCTGTAATATTATATCTGATTGTTCATATATTTCATTTCCTAAAGTCACTCTAAGATGACTTCGTTCCAGACACTTATTTCCTTTGCTGCCACTTCTTTTCCAGAAAAACTTTCCCATTACCAAAAATCTGGATTCATGTTGTAGGAGCTCCTTCTTGGGGGACTATTTCTTCCCAGTTTCAGTTTCACATGGTCTGACATTTCATCAGGACCCCACTTTCCCACCTATGAATGTTCAGTGGCCAGAACTGAGTTTCTTGACAAGGCAGTGATTGTCCTATCTAGTTCCTGCACTGGTTCCCTGGCTTGTAAAATGGATGTCCTACTGATTCAGTCTTGGAAGTGCCTTAAGGACTCCTGATAAGATGTTTTTCTTGAAAGGTACAAACAACAGTCCCCACTGAATTATTTCTACCCCTTCTCCACCAAGAAGGTAAAGATTGTCTTGTGGAGATGCGCCAGATAGATTTTGAGTTCATGTTCAGCTTTCAAGCACCCTGAACTCACCTTTACACCTTGTATTGCGAAGCCTATGGAAGTCTCCTTCTTGCAGCTGCTGATGGCAGCTTGAGACCTGAGTTTGGAGATCCTGTTCTCGAGTGCCTCACAGGGTAAGAATACAAGAGAAGCATTCTGTCAGCTTTTGTGGAGGACCTGAATGAAAAGTACTAAAGGACAATAATGAGCAGACCTAATCTCCAGTCTTCGGGTGTGGAAAAAAATGATGTGCCACAAAGTCAGAGAAATTACTTGAATCATGGTTGCATTGAAAGAAATATGAGCACTCAGTTCTGTCCAGATTTCTCCAGAGAGAGAGGTTACATTGGTCTTACCTTGTCGACAGCTATTTTGCAGAAAATCTAGAAGAAAGAGGGAGAACGGTTTTCATTGAAGAAGCCTCTTTTACTGCTAGAAGCACATGTGAGTTTTCTACGTCACTGTAGTCCAGCTGAGCAGCTGCATTCTCTGAAGAGGGTGTTATTGGGACCTCACAGAGAAAAGCAAGCGGGAGGATCAGCTGGCAGGTATGGCTACTGGCTACCAGCACCTAGCAACGATGGTTAACAAAAGCAGTAGCTCTGCACTTCAGGGTGAACCAAACCTCAGGTGATGCCTCTCAGGCCAAGAGCCTAACTGGTGAGAGCTGGTAGAGTTCCGTCACTTGACACCTTACCAGGCCAACAGTTTATGAGTGCGTTATTGATGAAGGAAGCTGCCTGGGAGCAGTGTCCTTACCTTGACTTAAGCCAGCAAGCTCAGGAACTTTGCCAGGGGCACTGCAACTCAGTCTGTTGAACTGGCTACAATCCCTGGCTCTAACACAAACTTCCAGTATGACCTTGAAAAGTCACTTATTCTCTGCATGCTTCATGGTTCAAATATTGCTTACTTCAGCTTGGATTCTAAAGTCTTTGCTATACTATTTCTAGGCCTAGGACAGTCTTTGCTGGGATGGTAATAATATAATTCATATCTCAGCCTGGCCAAGACCTCTGAGCTTGAATACTGCAACCTGCTAGTTGTAGATATGTCTAAACTGCATGCCCTTGCATGTCTCAGACCCCTGATCTCCTGATTGTCCAAAGCATGAGCACTGCTACTTCCTTCCATGGCATACACCCCTCTGGACTGCTTGGCCTTTCAATTTAATCATAAATGAGTTCTGCCATTTTGTCTGGGTAAAACTGGTAAAGTTCCAAAAAGCAACTGAAATGCACATTTGCTGTACTGAACACAGGAAATCCCAGCTCGTATTTTCAGCAAAAATTCTCATATTTCACTGCTTTAAGCACAAGCATGCAAGTCAATATCCATTCTGGCACTATGACCTGGAATTAATGAAGGTAGAAGAACAACAAAAGGAGAAGGAAAACCCTACAGGTTTACTTTCCACTATTCTTTTTTTTTTTTTTCCTTTTGTCCTGTGGTGAATTAACCAGTAATCGATAGGTGATCTCCCTGTCTTTATCCTGACCCAAAAGATTTTTCATCTTACTTTCTCCCACTGTGTTGTTGAGGAGGCAGAGTGAAAGAATGTCTTGGTGGGCATCTGGCAGCCAAAAATTAACTCCCTACACTTTCAAACTGATTTCTTCACAAAACTGTTAACATTTATTTGATTGATTTTCCAATCTATCTGCAAATGACCAAGATTTATTCACAGTCAATCAATTCCAGTGTTAGAACTTAATTAAAGATGCAGCGTTAGTAGAAAACAATGATGCTTCTGCTCAACTTATTCCTTTAAAATATTATATGCTCTATGATATGCATATTAACTGTGGAGAATGGGAATGTAAATAAGCATATCTTAAAAAGCTAACAGTATTCCTATACACTATACAGATTTATGTAGTTACCTTCCACTCCCCTGAGTTCAAGGGCATGAATTCTGTTAAATACACATTTGAATTTACTGGTGGCTGTAAGTGGACCTGTATCTGTACATAAGGCATTCCTACTACAAACATGCAAAAGAAAACACATAAATGGAGATCAAAACCAAATTGAAATAAATGGCATTATCAGGATTGCAGCTTCTGTAAGTCAGCTGATGTACTTGGGATTCCTTGTAAGTTTTGCTGGAGTAAGTCACAAAGGAAGAGTGTGCTTATTTGCAATTACGTCATTACTCTGTTAGTCATTAGAGAGGATGCTTGTTTTTCTCCTCTGTTCCTTTGGTCCAAAACCAGCGATAATATTTCATAATCAGTTTCTTATGCAGAGTTAGCTTTAAAAACTCCTTATGCCAGCAAATTAGAGAATTATCTCACACACAGTTTTGAAAACTTGCAATGAGTTCCACAGTAGGTTGAAAGTATGTAGAACAGGTAACAAAACAAGGCACTCCAAAGGTATATTATGTTTTTGTGCTGTAGTAGGCACTTTTGTCTAGCATAGGGAGTATCCATCCTTCTCCAAGACAATCTCAAGACCAGCAACAGGATGAAATTTTGGAAGCCAAATAAACTGTCAACATCGAGGCAGGTCAACTTCCAGCTTTACAAATTGTTCAGGTTATAGATTAGGATTATAGCCTGAGTTAGGCTGAGAAAAAAGTTCAAGTGTAAAAGTTACATAGGAAATGGTTGTAGGCTAAAGCACAAAACTTTCCCCTTCACAAAACCAGTGGATCATTCCAGAGACCAAATGACAAGTGTATCCACCTGCCAGATTTGTAGAAACATTTGTGTATGGCTGGTGGGAGTCAACAGATCTGATATCTAATATCAGATATTCTACATTCCTTAGGATGACGGCTCAGCCCTGATTACGGTCTTCTTTGCAGTAAGTGTCCCTGGCCAACCAACAGATTGAAAGTAACATGAACACAGAAAGAGGAACATGCTATACACTTGAAGCACCTTATTGTCCTTATAACCACATGCCCACTTAGAGGTGTACGACTTAGGCTACTGCACAAAAGCAAAAGGAAAATTCACCTGTCTCTGTCCAACTGGGTAGAAATTATTCTAATGCCTATCTGTGATGTTAGTAAGACAATTAATTGTAACTGTAGATGGAAAAATCAGTTAGCCTGTGAAAGTCATTGCAGAATAGGTATGCTTCATGGCTGAAATCACACAGTTTATGCAGCAAATACATGCAGTTTTTTGTTCTTTCAAGTCAGAAAGGAAAAAAAGTTCAAATCACACCTAAAGATCAGGCTGTGACTTGAGAAACAGGTCTGGTTTTAACCTCATTTAGATGTGCCTTGTATGTACAAGAAAAACAAAAATCTTTGATTGTGTCATGTTCTAGGTCTGAACACCTTTTCTGACTTTCAACGTGGATTTCTAAAAAGTGGTGAGGGGGAAGCATACAGGTTTAGGGACACTATCTTTAGTTTTGGAGAAGTAGATCCTGCGGCTTGTCTGGTAATCCCTGAGAATCTTTGTATCTGCGCAATAAACAATTAATAGAAACTATTGTGGGAACTGGTACAGTCAAAAGTAGGAAATGAACCACAAGGAGTGTAGGTACCAACAGTCTGGGAGAGGAAGTATTTTTTTCTGGGTAGTTGTCGTGGTTTTAGCACAACAGGTTGCTCTACCACTCCACCTCACCCCCTACTCCCAGTGAGGAAGGGTCGGAGGAAAAACGAGTAAACACCCGTAGGAGTTGAGATAAGAACTATTTAATTATATAAATGAAACTTAGGGAGTTATTAACAATGCTAGTGCTAATAAGTAATTTAAGGAACAGAAAAAACCAGAATAGAACAAATGATACAGGATCTCACCACATGTGGATGGACAGCGCCAGATTCTGGGCAAGGCAGGAAAATAAATCCAAAAACCCCCAGAAAGGAAAAAGAAAACAAAATGAAGGGAGCAACCCCCATCCTCCACCTTAATCAGCCCAGGAGTCCAGAGCAAGGAGAGCAGAAGAAAAAAATCTTTCAAACCCCGACTCCTAGATCGATCTGCCTGACAAAAGATGCTTGCCACGAGGTCCCCACAACAAAGAAACTCCCTGTTCCCCCAGCCAGAAGCCCCCTGGACCCTTCCCCCTTCCAGGTCATGCCCAACTGTAACCCTTTCCGTCCCCATCCCCACCCTTTCCCTGCCGGTCCTGCCGTGCTGCAGGCACAGGGTTGGCATCACCTATTCAGCTTGATGTATTATGGAATGAAGAAAATATAGACTAACTGGTACAAAATATAGCTTAACTGGTGCAAAATATAGACCACGACACTATTGTTTTCAGGAACGTAATGGAGACAGTGCCATGGTTATACGCAGATATCAAGAGGGATATTGATACAGGTAAGGCAAATTTTATCTAATAGAAGCATTAGAATGAAATGTTGAAATGCTGAAAGGAAGACAAGTTTCTTAGGTGCCTCGGAAATCCACACAAACTCTGTCAGTGCTGGGCTCTTAATTCCCCACTTTTGATCCCAGTACGAGCAAGGAAGTGAGGAGAAGCTAGTTAGTATGACCCTGCTTTGCCAACGATCAGAGTGTGAATCCTGCCCAACTGTTCAAGCTTACTTCTCCAGCTATTCTTTTCTTCAGCTGTTGTTTCTTTATGATCCAGACACTCATGGAAGGGACACAGAATATGAAAACGGCTCGACAGCTCAGAAAAAAAGAAAAGCACTAGACAAACAGATGGGCCTAAGTTGCAAAAGCATGGCCTAGAGCTAGGTTCCTGTTATGTTTGACTGTTCTGAGGGGTGAAAAAGCCCTTCTTGCTTACTAATCTACCATTTCTTCTCCAGGTCTACCCAGGTTAAAAGGTTGTATTTTTTATTTCTTAATTTGTTTAGGCACCTGATTCTTATTCACATTAATTTCCATGCTATGTCTGCACAAGCATATGTAGTTTTCTAGACATTTCTGCATTTTATCCCTCATAAAATCCCATATTGTCAAACTGACCTTTGCAACACCATAACAAGCACACTGGCATACATAGAATTAGGAAGAACTAATGACACCATGATAAGCTCTGCAGTACAGTTAAATAGGGTCACACTGTTGCCAGAAGGTTTGGCCTTGGCAACAGAATGTAGCTACAGAAGAGAAATGAGCATATTGATCAGAAAAGATGGTCCTGATGCACAGCAGTATAAATATCATACACAGCACTATACACATGAGACCCCCATCTGGGACACAGCCCCATGGCTTTAATTTTCCTTTTGAGTGTCCACACTCCCATGGCAAAAGGCAGTTTCTGACCAGCAGGACTTAGGGAGTATGACAAGATGTGGACAGGTACAATCTCACTCAGACTTCTTTCACTTCCATAGGGCAAAATGAGGCCACAGCATTCTTTAGCAAGGTTCTTGAACTAGACCACCCTGGGCAAGACCAGACCAAATGCCAACACCTGCATACGAGATTTCATCCAGAGGACCTTTGATAGTGTAACTCAAGAATTCCATACTCATGGTACAACCCAGTCATCACTGTCATGAAGGCAGACAGTGGTCTCTGGTGCAATGACAAGCCACGGACACAGTTGCCTGAAGTTAGTGAAAGAGGGCCTCAGATATTTTCACTGCCTTGTCCCATGGGACACAAGACCCTGACACATTGATGCAGAGAGTCCCCATACATTATAAGGCAAAATCCAAAGCTTTTTCAAAAGCAGGACTCTCTCTTGCCATCTGTCATTGTCCAACTGAAGGATAGACTGCTCTGACTTCAGGACTATATGGAGAGGTGACTAACATCTCATTCTCTCTGGCAACACGAGGAGAAAAACTCCCTGATTGCTACACTATTGAAAATGGTACTGTGCTTCTCAGAGCTTTTAGTCTGGATTAATTCAAATGTATTTCAGGGGCCCATTTAAAGAACATTGGTTCAGAATGACAGCAATGAAATTACTGGAAAACTGGAGGCTCAGAGAAAAACTGTTCATGGAGATCCAAATGATTCTTCCAGGGCTCAGAGAAGCAGATAAGGTGGTTTTGAGCCAGATGAGTTCTAAATTAGCTTTGAGTAAAAATTCATCCTAGTCATAATTTAAGATCACTATAGCAACACAATCACATTTGCCAAGTATGCGTCATTATAAAATTACAGCAGACTTTGCCAAAAATTAAAAAAAATTTTCATCACATTTAAAAAAAAAAATAAAATCTTTATTATGAAAGTGGCAGGACATGTTCAGGATCAAAATCTGATTCTGTTGTGTGGTTAAGGCAAAGCCATGAGTCTTCATATGCTAGTTAAATTCTCAGCAGGTATCTCCTGGAATATGGAACCACTGTTTTCTAACATATCCATGAATTTTCATATGGCAGAAACAGATGATGCAATAAGATCAGGATAAAAGGAGTGATACAAGAACACTCTTCAGTCAATTGTGCAGTGGAAGGGAAGAGTGAGAAGTAATGTGTGTTAAGCCAAATCCTTCCCCACAGAGTTTTAGCCATTTGTGTTCAAGGGCAGGGCATATATTTTACACAAGAGCAGAAATTACACCTTTGTTCTGGGTTCTGCAGAGTTCATCTGGTTACAGAGCTGAGGAGCCAGACAGAGTAGCAACCTCAGACCATGCCCTGTGATGTGCACCACCCAATACCTCAGCTACAAATGAAGCTTCTCACCTCATTTCTTCCCCATGCTTTAAGCACAGATAAGTTCCTGAAGAAAGGATTGCAAACAGTTCAACCATGCTCTTACTTCTTTTGACAGCAGCAAAGCTCCATGGGCCTTAGTGGGAACACTGCTGGGAAGATCCCATGCCCAGGATGCAGTGATGACAGCTTGTTAAATGCAGTGCCCTTATTGGGGCTGGCACACTCTGCTTCCTTGCACTGGTTTTACGTAACATTTTTGCTGCAGTCTTGCAGGCATCTATATCCACTAAACACATCTACCTGGGCTGGTGCCAAACCCAAAGATAACCTTGAACCTGTGACAGACTTGAGAAAATCCTTCAGACTCATCTATGCTTGCAATCAGGATTTCAAGGGTGTACAGGCACATGAGCTCTGAATCTGGGATGTTCAAATGAAAAGGGAGTTTCCAATTTTCTTGTACTCATCTTCTCTAAGGACAGTTTATCTGCTGCCAGCCACAGAACAAGGGATAAAACAGCCAGATCATTTCATGCACTGCATGTTCCATCACACTTCTGCTGTCACACAAGTGACATGGTGGGCACAACAGCCTTAGGCAGCTCTCACATGAGTCTTCCCATTTTGTAGAATGAGAAGGGACTGGAATGGAAACCTAACAGTCCTGAAAACTGGGTAAGGCACAGAAAAATATTTGCAATGTCACTTACTCAAGCAGGGCAGCAAGTGGCTCCAGAGGGAAGTGACCCAGGGAAGTTGCGGGCAAGCTGTTCTGGGCAGAGCAGACTAGAAGACGTCTCGACAGCATGCTTTCCCCATCACAGCTAGGAAAAGGACAAAGAAAGAAAGAAAAAGCACCTCCCCTCCCACTTCACTGATGGCCTGCAGCAACAGCCATACCTGGATAAATCCCAGAGAAGACAGAAAGATCTATCTTATTCCTGATGGGACTTCTTAGTGAGGGGGAGCTGATGCCATTCATAGATGCCCCTTTACTACACAGCTCATGCAAGAGATGGTAATTTGTGGCTGTCAGTACCATTCACAATTGCACCAGTGTTCAGCTGCTCCATCAGTGTTTCCCTTCCCACATGCGCAGAAGTAACAATCCACTTGCAACCTGAATGGAATTTCTCTGTAGTCAGCCTGAACACCGCTGCCTGAATCCAACCATCCTGCAGGTGTCTGATGATCTTTCAGTGATAATGGTTGGTGCCATTTTTTAACTCAAAGGCCTTTGCTTAAGCAGTGAATTTAATTGCTCTCAAAATCAAGGCACTTCAAGGTGTACATAGTCAGTCTTCCTCCACACTCCTTTTTTCCTGAGTATACTCACTGGAAATTGCCCTTAAGATGAGCATTAAAAGTGTGAGTTTGCTGCAGTCCTGCTACACAGGTGCACATTGTTCCAGAGTGTCTCTGCACCTCTGTAGTTAGAGGAAACACTGATTCAGCATCCATCATTGCCCTGATTTCTCTATTTCATAATGAAAGGGCTCTTGCACTTCCCTAAGCACTCACAGTTCATGGAATTCCTTGGGATTCCTTGGGAACAGGTGGGATCATTCCCAGGGACCCCATGTTTTGCTGCTGTTCTCTTCCAGGTTTTTTTAAGGGGTAATGTGTGTGTGGGGGGGAAAAGTAGAAAAGTAGAGATTTCTTAGTAAGATTAACCCAGGACTGATAATTATGTGAATAACTTCCCTTGTTCAGTGACAGTCTGATCTTTCCATAGACTGACAACTTTATATCACAGATCTCTATCTGAAAGTCTTCCACCATCAGAATCTTCCCCACAGCCTCACTTGGAGACAGCTGGTCTGCAGCATTCAGCTGCAGGGAGACAAAAAGGAGCATTTGTTTTGAAAAGCTTCCACCCATTCCACCAACAGCCAGCTGCTCATGTTTCAGCGTGCCTTGCTGCAAGTAGAATCCTGGAAAGCAGCAGGGACTTGATGCTCTTCACCATGACTGCCATTTGTCTGTCCTGAAGAACAGCTTGTCATCAACACTATCCATACAGCCTCGCACACACATATTTGTTCTTGGTCAGGATACAGAAAAGATCAATCCAGGATGGTTGGATATCAAACTAGATTTATTTATGTCCCAGCACAGTACAAAAGCAGTGACATTCTGCCCAAAATTATGGCCAGAGCAGCAGAAAGAGCACCTGAAGCTGAGCAGGATTAGTGGGTGGAAAAGGATTTCTCAAAATAACATTTGCTGTAATGAAGTATATGAGGTCCTGGACAGACTCTGTCACTCCACCTGAACTGGTAAAGCTAAATTATTTTTTTGCACTTTGAATGCACCATCAGCAACCTAGACCATATTCCAGCTGCCTGAAATGATGTGTATGAGCAGAGAGGTTCTTTTTCCCTGTATATTTTTCTAATGCTCAGCCCTACCCCTAAGGACTGAAAACACGTCACTGCTACATTTTCTTACATTGCACATCAACACAGAAAGTGAAAAGTACTTAAACTGCTACTGTGGGTAATGATCTAACTCATGCCAAACCTGCTCCTCTTTCTTTTGGCAGAGGAACAACTAGTCCACACAAGGAGTTGCAGAAACAGACCCTCTGGGACTAGTGCCCTCACACATCACCATGGCAGCTCAGGAAGAAGAAAAGCAGGACAAGCCTACACACTGCCTTCAGTGAACCACCTAAGAAGACCAACAGGTGTCAATTGCCACCACAACAGTGCACCGGCGACAGTACCGTACTAACAGAGACTCTTTGCTTCCCATCCAGAAGCTGATTCGTCAGCTGGAGAGCCAAGGGGTGATCAGCAAAACCCGCTCACCCTTTAACAGCCCCGTCTGGCCAGTCCGTAAGTCTGATGGGGAATGGAGACTGACAGTGGACTATCGTGGCCTGAATGAAGTGACACCACCACTGAGTGCTGCTGTGCCGGACATGCTGGAACTCCAATACGAGCTGGAGTCAAAGGCAGCCAAGTGGTACGCTACGATTGACATTGCTAATGCCTTTTTCTCCATTCCTTTGGCAGCAGAGTGCAGGTCACAGTTTGCTTTCACTTGGACGGGCATCCAATACACCTGGAATCAGCTGCCCCAGGGGTGGAAGCACAGTCCTACCATCTGCCATGGACTGATCCAGACCACACTGGAACAGGGTGCAGCTCCCGAACATCTACAGTACATTGATGACATCATTGTATGGGGCGACACAGCAGATCAAGTTTTTGAGAAAGGGAAGAAAATCATCCAGATCCTCCTGAAAGCTGGTTTTGCCATAAAGCAAAGTAAGGTCAAGGGACCTGCAGGAGAGATCCAGTTCTTAGGAATAAAGTGGCAAGATGGGCGTCACCAGATCCCAATGGACGTGATCAATGAAATCAGAGCTATGTCTCCACCAACGAGCAAAAAGGAAACTCAGGCTTTCCTAGGCATCGTGGGTTTCTGGCGGATGCATATCCCAAATTACAGTCAAATTGTCAGCCCTCTCTATGCAGTGACCCGGAAGAAAAATGATTTCCAATGGGGCCCTGAGCAGCGCCAAGCCTTTGAACAGATCAAGCAGGAGATCGTGCATGCAGTAGCCCTTGGACCAGTCCGGACAGGGCCAGAGGTAAAGAATGTGCTCTACACCGCAGCCGGGCAGAATGACCCTACCTGGAGTCTCTGGCAGAAAGAACCAGGGTAGACCCGAGGTCAACCCCTTGGATTCTGGAGCCAGGGATACAGAGGATCCGAGGCCCGCTACACTCCAACCGAAAAAGAGATACTGTCAGCTTATGAGGGAATCCGATCTGCCTCAGAAGTGGTTGGCACTGAAGCTCAGATCCTCCTGGCACCTCGACTGCCAGTGCTGGGCTGGATATTCAAAGGCAGAGTCTCTGGTACTCATCATGCCACCGATGCTACATGGAGTAAGTGGGCTGCCCTGATCACACAACGATCCCGTATAGGAAATCCCAGTCGCCCAGGAATCTTAGAAGTGATCATGGACTGGCTGGAAGGCAAAGACTTTGGAATGTCACCAGAGGAGGAGGTGACACGGGCTGAAGAAGCCCCTTTGTACAACCAGTTGCCAGACAATGAGAAGCAATATGCCCTGTTCACGGATGGGTCCTGCCGCATTGTAGGGAAACATCGTAGGTGGAAAGCTGCTGTGTGGAGTCCCACACAACAAGTTGCAGAGACTGCTGAAGGACAAGGTGAATCCAGTCAGTTTGCAGAGGTAAAAGCCATCCAGCTGGCTTTGGACATTGCTAAATGAGAGAAATGGCCAGTGCTTTATCTCTACACTGACTCCTGGATGGTGGCGAATGTACTGTGGGGGTGGCTACAGCAATGGAAACAGAGCAACTGGCAGCGCCTAGGCAAACCCATCTGGGCTGCAGCATTATGGCAAGACATTGCTTCCCGTCTAGACAACCTGGTCGTCAAAGTGCGTCATGTCGATGTCTACATACCCAGAAGTCGAGCTACTGAAGAACATTGATACAAGCAGCAGGTGGATCAAGCTGCGAAGATTGCAGTGGCTCAGGTGGATCTGGACTGGCAACATAAAGGTGAGCTGTTTATGGCTAGGTGGGCCCATGATACCTCGGGCCACCAAGGGAGAGATGCTACATACAGGTGGGCTCGTGACCAAGGGGTGGACTTGAGCATGGACGCTATTGCGCAGGTCATTCATGAATGTGAGACGTGCTGCCATCAAACAAGCCAAGAGGGTGAAGCCTGTTTGGTATGGGGGGCGATGGCTGAAATATAAATACGGGGAGGCCTGGCAGGTTGACTACATCACACTGCCTAAAACCCACCAAGGCAAGTGCCATGTGCTCACAATGGTGGAAGCAACCACCGGGTGGCTGGAAACATACTCGGTGCCTAGTATAAGCTGCAATAAATATCTCCTTAAAGTAGACAGTACAGCTCTGCCACTTGAAGTGACATGCTTAACCATTCCTGGCTGGGGACTTGAGAACTTCTATCAGGAAATTGAATAGGGATCTCAGCTACTATCAACAGTACAAATCCATGGGCATTGACAGGCGAGCTGACCCAGATAATCTTCTTGATAGTGAAGTGTCTACTAGCTCCTTGTTGTGTTCTTATGCTCATCTTATGCTGATGAGTGTTTCATTGCTGTCCTACTGAAAGAAACAATAAAACGAAAATTTTACTTAGTAGAAAAGCTCTCAAAGTGTTACTCTTCTTGCCTAGGCATTTTCTCTCATTATTAGTAGGCTGTACTCAAGCAAGCCAGATGGCTTTGCATTGCCTTCTGAAGTTTGACTAAGGTCAAAACCACTTAAGTGCTGACAGCTGGTTTGTACAGTCAGATACCCAGAAATGACCATCATAATCCATTTTGCTTCACACCAGGAAATTTTGTCCAACATGAACAATTTCTGTATGCTTCCATAGTCAAAAGATACATTATCTACTGTGGGAACTCCCTTCTTTCTCTGCACAGTGCTGAAAGATTTTTGTTGTATTAAGAAACATATTAAAAATGTCTGCCTTAATGTCTAGCAGTTGTGGAGACTATGTTATCAGGAATAATGTGAAAAATTCAGTAGACTGCTGCTTCTGCTGATGCCATTTTCACTATCCATTTAGGAGTAAAAAAGCACAGGAACTGTGTTGTACTTGGGCAACTCTTGTTGGGCACTCTGAGTAGCCCCAACAACAATGGTCCAGAGTCCTGGAGATGATACAGAAACAGAGACAGTACAGCTGGACTCACAGGCAGTGCTTCAAAGCGGTTGGCTTGATAGGCAACAACAATCCTATGGTCATGCATGCAGGAAGAACACTTCCTGTACGGAGAATCCAGCACCAAACTTTCCCACCAAGATCCAAGTGTCATGAAAGACAGAGAGTGGAAGACTGGGATGGTTCCTGTCACCATACTTGAACAAGATTGGCAAGAATATAACTCATAAATGTCCGTGTGTTCCACACTGGTTTGTGTACACTGAATGACTGTTGCATATGTATTTTATGTAGTTCAGGAAATTACTTCTTCTGAGTTCTAAACACTTCACTGTCCGTAATCCTCAGATTTTTTATAAGAATGTTATTGTTTGCCTGCATGTCTGTCTCCATTGAGCTGTATCTCTCTCTCTTTCCCCTCACAAGGAAAAGACAATCAAACAATCAAGAGACAAAAGAGGAACTTCATAACAGGGAAGGAGAAATGTTTTGAAGAGGGAGCTTTTGTATAATTTCATCTTGTTTACAAATAGCTGTCTGACAAAGCATTGTCAGCCACTCTCCAGATGGACCTCAGTGAAGAACAGACGTGAAAAGAACATGGCCAAATGGACTGCATGCTGATGAGATAGGATGAGGATATGCAAACAGCTGGCAGACATGGTTTTCAGGGTGCCATCAGACTGGAATGTGGGCAGGGAGGTAAGAGAAGTCATTTTCCCAGTTCTAGAATGAACACAGTTCTCTCCCAGTTCAGGAGGAGGAGGCAGGCAATGAAATTGTAGATCCAATGTCTCGTCTACAGCACAATATCCCAAAAGCTAGAGACATTCAGGTGCTGTGATGACCCTGAATGGATATTTTTGTTGGGTCAGCTCTGATACCAGGCATCCACATAAGGAATATCATCAAGCCTCCTTCAGTAGAATGAGCGTGAAAGGTCCTTTCAACTACGCTTCTAGAAAAAGCCTTTGTCATCTCTTCTGTAACTGCCCTCTTGACATCCATGATATCCAAGACTATGCTTTCTCAGAAACTGATTCTGGCAGACACATCCCTGAGCCAGGACATGGATTGTGCTGATGCCTCCTCTCATTGATGTTGTCACATCCTTTGCACCTGCAAATGCTCTGGAGAACCAGTGATACGGGTAGGACCAATAGATACCAGTAAACTGTCACCTCCTAATACTTTCTCCAACTTCAGACCTTGTAGCTTTGGATATTTATCTTTCATTTGGCAGAGCTTGCATTCAACCTCTGAATGTCAGCAGTTCATTCTGGCGCTTCACAATGTATGGGCATGTCAACTGCAGCATGTAGGTGGCAGCTTGAGGGCCTGCCTGCTGGATTGTGTTGAGAGCAACCCCTACACAGAAGCAGAAGGAGAAACTATGGTTGTGTGAGTGTGGAGAAAGCCCTCTTTTCCCACCTGCAGAGACCTGGACTATCTGGTCTTTTTCTTTAGAGAGAAGATTGACATATTACAGAGACTGTGCAGAGAAAGAGCCACAGGGGACACTGCTTTTAGTTAGGCAAGACTGTGCTATTAGAGGTTGATTAAAGCTGATGGCTCTTTCTATCTCCAAGTCTGTCACAAATTGCAAGGTTTGAAAAAAGCTTTTTACTCCATGGTTTAGCATAGACATTAACTAAAGGTTTGGTTTTGTCAAGGAATTACATACCAGCATGGATGTCTTTGTCACTGCCACAATTTTTGCTAAGTGCTGAAAGAAATGGCCTTTTTCTGTTGTTAATAAATGTGTTATTTTTGTGTCAAATTCTTTCTGGATTCATGACTCAGTTGTCATTTTGGTGACACTAAGCTTATCCATTTTGAACTTCATTTACCATTCCACTCATCACATATAATTCTATTAAGACAAGTAGCAAGCTGATTATTCTACAAATAACAGAAATTATGTGTCCTCACCTTTAGTAGAATAAAGCTGGTTTTATCGTCACTTGGTTTTATTGTCACCTTCAAGTCATTATTAGTATCTTTCCTATACATGTGATGTAGTGTTTGTTCCAAAGAATGTTGTTACAAGATTTCAAATATGTACATAGTTGTACACATGTTTAAATTTTATACACAGCGAGGACAAGAGACATCCTAGTTGAAAATTGCTTTTCAATACAAAATATATTTTTTTCTTCCTTTGCAGCACAAAGAAATGTTCAAATATATTATTTCACTACTTTTCATATTGCATTACTTTTGGTGCAATACCAAGAATACCAATGACCCTTTATAGCATAATTAATGCTATTAGAACTGCTGGCAATTAACTCTGTTATTGCAGAAAACACTTTTGTCACCAGAAGCCAAAGGCCTGATATCTGGAGGGAACAGGAGGTAAGTACTGTTGGCCCACTGTCGTAGTTTAACCTCAGCTGGCAGCAACATACCATGCAGCCACTTGCTTACTTACCCTTCCACCCAGGCCAATGCAGAAGGAGGCTTGGAGGAAAAGACAAGGGAGCTCATGAAGTTGAAATAAGAACTATTTAATAATTGAGTATATTTGAAAATTATAGCAATACTACTAGTATTAACAACGCTAATTATGAATAAGTAACTAAAATAATAGAAAACAGAACATATTATACAATTGCTCACCACCCACTGACCGACACACCGCCAGGTCCTGAGTAGTGAGAGTCTGAGCCAGACACTCCCAGAGCTGGAGCCTGAGAGCCACACCATGACCGGGACAAAAAGCCAGGTGACCCTCAAACCCACTAACAAAGGAACCTGCCCCATCACTAACAGCAGTGACAAGAGCTAACAAATGAGCTAACGACCAAACTAAAAAGCCACCAAAAGCCTTAATGGTCCCTTCCCCACCCCATTCACTTCCCCAGGGAAGACAGTTGACTGAACAGCTCCTGTGTGCAGACTAATCAGGGTTTAATACACAGTGGTGTGCCAGAGCTTACTGCATTTCTGCTGAACCAGCCAGGCTGTAGCACTGGAAGAAACACGGTTCGTGATAGTTCTGGCGAAAGTCTGAGCAGTAGTGCAGAAGCAGAAGCTGTCACTGAAGGTTATCACAGGCAGTCTTGGGTGGAGAGTGGGAATTAGGAATTAGTGAAGAAAAAGAGGGGGGAAATAGGCTTTAGAGTATCTTCTTTTGATGGAGTTTTTATGTTTACTGTATATCATAATATTCTGGCGCAGCAGCAGAAATCACTAAGACTTGGCTAGCAGAGAGAGATTTTCCTGGAACAAGAAGGATCAGATCAGGACCACTGAGGAAAGCTTGCACATTCAGGACAAAACCTCCAGGAACCTCATCTAGTAACAGTTCCTATGGGAGGACTGAGGTAAGCAGATGACTCAGCTATATAGACTAAGGAATTTTGTCAGGTCTGGAAAAAAATCAGGGCTCTGAGCCCCTGGTGTCTACACAGCAAGTTAGTAACCTTTGAGGGGCAGAGGGTTGTAATGGACACTATGAGCCTGCTTTGGCTGAAAATCAAGGTGGGGTCAGACCACACTTGGATCTGGAAGCAGGATGCAGACACAGAATATGAGTTGCGGAAATCTGTCTAAAATGTTTGATTACCACCATTACCTAATGCTCAGCTGTGCAACCACTTCTGCACTGGGATAGCAGGAAGGATTTATCCCCCGAGTATCATTTGTCCACTAGTCTGAAAAGCAGACTAGGTGCTGGGAGGAAAAGACAAGAGTAAGATCCTCCTCTAAATCCACCTTTCCTCAATAATTTCTCAAGCATTCCCTACGAGGCAAAATACAGGTTTAAGATGCGCTCTTTTTTGAGTCAAAATAGCTGTTATTTGTTTCTGTTAACATCTCAGAGCACTGGAACAGGCTGCCCAGAGAGGTGGTGGAGTCCCCTTCTCTGGAGACCTTCAAAGCCGCCTGGACTTGCTCCTGTGTGATCTGCTCTAGGTGATCCTGCTCTGGCAGGGGGTTGGACTAGATGATCTCTAGAGGTACCTTCCAACCCCTACCACTCTGTGAATCTGTGAATCTGTAAACTCCAGATTGGATATGAAAAATTCTTGACATAATGCTGTTCAGTAAGGGAGGCATCTGAAAGGAAGTTGGAATCTACCTGGCAGGTAGGTTGTGACTGGTCATGGGACAGTAAGAAACTGGGTTTAGGTGTAATCTGTCTTCTATTCTCTTAACTGTACCTAAGTCAAGATGGGTAAAGCAGGATATTACTGGAAGAACCTGTCTCTGTTACTATGTGCCTTTGAAGAAGACCTACCCAGCTCAGGTGATATTTCCTCCCTTCAGGACAACAGTTGCACCTGGCTGTGGGTTTATTTGATGGGCTTTTGAGCCTGGCAGAGGCCTGGAGGTGTTGCCACAAGTGAATGAGTAAAACAGGATTTTGTCCTGTGTTCATGCCTCCAGGCCAGCAATTCTGGGCTGAGTAATTCCCACAGAAGTTAACAGGAGAGAGCAGGCCGATGGCTTGATTACAAAATGCTGTGTGTTCTTTTGGAAATTAAAACCGTTTGTGTGAAATGGATTTTATTCCATTTTATTGTGATGTAAGCCCCAAACCTGTTAGTCAGTCACTAAAGCCTGGCAGCTTCACAAGTGAAACAAACAATGGCAAACATTTAAAAAAAAAGTATATTAAAAGAATTCCATTGGCAGAGCCTTACTATCTTTACTCGATTTGAACCTCCATCCCTGACAAGAAATAAAATGCATTGCTAGCCATGGAGTCACACCATGATGAAAGCTGAATTACAGTGAATACTCACAGAGACAGTGAATGTGTACCTGTGGATGCACAAAAACCCCATACAAGTGCACTGAAATACCCATGTGCAAACTCCTCTTTTCTGTGCACAGCTCACTCTCCCTTGCCACAACCTCTAACAAGATGCTTTAATATTCACATGAAAAATTGATCTGATCCAGGAAAATTGGAGCAATTCACTGTAATTACTTGTCTTAGCTTCACAGATGCCAGCCTCAAATACACATGCTCCAGCTCTAAAAATATCCTGCCTTAAAAAAGTACAGAGGAACAGTGCATTCACCTAGAATTTAAACAGGGATCTTCATTAATTAGTTCCCAGAAAAAATTCCCTTAGTGATATTATTTTAGCAAACACAAATAACTCTTGCTACTCTCAGTAATGGAGTAGGTGTACAGTTATATCTAGATGAGTGGGTTTGTGGTTTGTTCAGCCTGGGATGTTCAGAAGGGGAACAAAAGATCCCCAAGAAGTTTTCTAAGAGGGTGCACAGTCTCTTCTTCTTTGTGAATAGTTTCCTGCACAGCTTTTTGTACTCTTGATATCCAGAGTACAGATTCTTATTCAGCATAAACCAGTATTTCTCCAGTAAAACTACATCCCACACATCAGCCCACTGTGAACTCTCTGCTGCATCCTGGTGCATACAAAATAAGTCATGGCTAACACTGGGTGTGGGAACCACTCTTCCAGGCCAGCATCCTCCTGTTGTCTTTGAAAATCATTCTGGGATGTTCTCAGAAGAGAATCTTGAATCCCATTTCCAAGGATCATGTCACCTGAAAGAACGGAGAAGTTTGTCATTTGTCTAGATACCCATAAAAATTACCCAGAACATCACCTACAAAAAAAAAAAAAAAACCAAACCAAAAAAACCCACCAAAAACCAAACAAAAAACCAAACCCACAACACCCAGACTGTTTAAGTAAGGAGAATATAAGAATTTATCTATTTTATTGTAGGTACTAGTAGCAAGTAACTATGTTTACAGACTATTGTACAAGAGTTGCTGACAAAACATGTTTGTATCAGCTTACACTTTTAATACACACCATGAAGTTTCTCTCTCTGACACCCAGCTATCAACCTGTCAAGTTGCCTACACAACTTCATGGGTGAGATCCAGTCCTTCAAGGAAATCCACATCCTTCAAACTGCTTCTAGGAAAGACAAAATGCTGCAAGACTCTTTTGAAATCTGTGAGGTTCCAGGGGTGAAACTGGTGTGCAAGGACCACAAGATTTGCTTCCAAGGCCCTTTCAGTATTCCACACCACTTTGCAAGCCTTGCCTTTTCTTTACCTTGGGACCCCACTCTATCCTTCTTCTCCCTGATTTTTTTTTTGTTTTGTTTTGTTTTAAAAAGGTGAGTCTGCCATGGTCAACTTGGGGCTGAAACCCCAAGTCATCATGATCCTTCAGTTTCACTCTGTCTCTAAGACCACCAACAGAAAGATGAGACAGCATAGTTCTGGTCTTTGGCCTCCAGATGTATGTGTCCATTGAGTGGAAACACATGGGAGTCCAGAGAAGTACTTTTGGTGGTGAGAATGATCTAAGTGGAAGCTCCACTTCCACCTGCAGTCTGCACTGCAAGAGGCAAACACTCATGTGGGATAAAGCCAGAGTTGGTCTGCAAACACCAGAGAGTTGAAGAATAATCTTTTTCCTTCAGAAGGATTTTTTTCCTTCTCTTGAGAAGATGATATACCTGTGCTGCTCTAGCTAGGTTGTTAGTCTGATTTTATCAGCCTCGAGACTGAGCTGGGAGGTCAGCCAGTTGTACAGTTTTCATACTGGGTTCCAGCAGTATTTACCACTTTCTGTATGTGGATCCTCTTAAGCTAAGCAGTTGATGTGAAGCACCTTGGCTGCAGATGCTTCTTGTGCTTTTCATAGATTCTCCACACAAGCCCTGTCTCTTGCTTGGTGGCTGATTTCAAAGCCTTTCCACAACATACAGAGACAGAGCTACCCACTTCTGGGTGACCACTGCATACTGATGTGATGAGAATTTCATTCTTTGGGAGCTGGTTCACACATAAAGGGAGTGAGGATGGCCAAGAAAGGTTGAGATGACAGCTTACTTGCATAGTTGATTATCAAGCCAGATCTATGAACTTGACCACTGGATCAAAAGTCTGGCTCATGAACTTTTCCTTTCCTATTAAGCAAGGATCAGATCTCAGTTCTGAGGTAGGACAGCCCAGTGGTGACAGGTACATGTTGCCCCTGGAAGTGGGCCCTTGCAGCAGTCTTACACTTTCCTTGAAGGACCTGCAATGCAGACGGAAAACTGTCACTGATGTGGGCAGTCCTGAGTCAGCATCTAACTGCCTGCAGGGCCTCTGTTGTTAAATGACCCTCAGCTTTTCTCTGCCTGCCCAGAAAGAGGCATACTGGCCATGCAGTCACAACGCAGGCAAATGCCTGTGCAGGAGAGCATGCAACAAAAGCCTGCTGCAGACAAGAATAAAACTTGAACCAGTTGGACATCCCTTCCCAGCCCATCCACTCTGAGTGCTGTACTACTAGGACTCGCCACAACATGGCCTCTGTCCTGCATCCTGTAGTAAACAGAGCAAGTCAGAAAATCCCATCTGACACATCACAGTGGTCACAGACCAGGAAAGAGTCTCTGCTGCTGATCTGCACACGCTATTGTTTTATTTTCAGAGCAACAAGAACAGAAATTAGTTGTGGGTATCCCAGTGTGACTTGTAAGTCAAATCCCCAGTAACAGAGAGCATACAAAGGTTTGTTTTCTGCTGCTGAGAAAAAGAGCACAGCACTGTGCTTTGGGAAGTGGTAACATAGAGGAATGAACAGTTCTCCTCCACTGGCCTCGGACACACAACAGTACAGAGGCATACTAATCAGTACCAGTGGTGGCAAGACTGAAAAAGAGAGCTGTGATGAGGCCTGACAAACTGTTGTGTATTTTTGGACATGTGTCAACATGCGTATTTCTTGGTCTCTGTGGCTGAGAGCTGTTGGAGAGTCTTTCCTACCAAACAGAAATGATTCAGCTTATAAGAAATCAGACAGTTGGGCAATAAGTGTTGATGTTGCATGAGCCCATGGAAAACACAGAGCTGGAAAATAAGAAAGTGAGCTGCAGGCCTTGAGCATTCCATGCTGAATGTCTGGCAGTTGCAAATACTCACGGGGGCCAGTGAGACTAAGTAACCTGGCATTGACCTTGGTGATGTGAGATGAACTCTGAGTGTCTTATCATGCAATAATTCCTGCACCACTACTGGTAAAACAGGAAGAAAGGCTGAGGGGATAAAAATTATTGTACTAATGGAGGACGTCAGGTCTGAATTACAGGCAGGAATGATTAGAGTCCTGGACTAGGTCACAGATGTGAAGACTACAGTTGACAACTACAGTGATCAATGCACTACTTCTTAAAAATTGAGGCCTCTGCCTTTGCCCAAATTATGAGCATCTGTTGAGTCTTTGAGACCAAGGAAAGAACCAGTCATATGCCCACCAGATTCCAGCACATCCAAAGAATACACAAAGCAGTTCTCACCCTTGCAGTTCAACTGTCTATTTCTCCATTTTTAATGACAAGGAAAATCCTCACTTTAACTACAATTCATGCAACATGCTGAAGAGCAAAATCTCCAGTATCAGATCCACTTGGCTTCTGCCAAGTCAGAAGGCTATCTGCCATTGCAGCCCAACACAGTGATGAACATGCAAAGATGGATCTATGTGGTTCAAATTGCAATTCTACTTTCATCTTCAATTTCTGACATCTCAGTGCAGCTGCTGTTACTACTGCAGAAGAGCTGCTCAGAACCCTTGTGTATTTGAAACCCACAGCATTCTCTGCACTGGTGAGCTGCCAAAGTTGTCTGAACAGCTGCAGGAGACAGGTCTTTCACAATGACGGTCTGTGTGTCCCTTCAAAATTTAAAAATAGAACATTTTTTCTTATTGACAACTGAATGACATCTCCCCTGTGTACTGCAACAACTGGAACATGTTAAAGGATGTTCAGGACACAGGATTCATTTACACCCTTTGGGACTGCTTTGAGTTGCCTTGAATTAGTTCAGTACTGTCCTCCCACTTAAAATTCTAGTTCCACTGTAACCTCTAGATTCTAACCAGGGTGAGGTGGTCTTCTCCAGGGGGCTAGTCATTATGCATTAGTTTTTATTCTCATTGGCTTGCTGAGTCCAAAAAAAGAATGTGTATCAGAAGAATTTTCTCTACTTGAGGTGAACACAAGCTCTATCCTCATTTGTACTTTGTAGTGCACCAGGTACAGTTGCATGCAAGAAAATCATTTATACAAAGTTGAACAACATACCCGTTTTAGCCTGTTGCATGTTTTAAAAGCAGATAACACTACAAACACCATGAAAACCTGGCTTTATTTTCCAACTCAGTGTTTCTTTGACAGCGACTGTGATGTACTATGAACTCCCAATGTGTTCATAGGACAGTGTTTTCTCTGCGAAAGAAAGGGACACATACTACCTTTAGAGAAAAACCCCGAGAGTTTTAAAGTCATTAATAATTCAGTTATTGTTCAACTGTTAATTATCAATGAACATTCATTTATTTTTCTTACATTCACAATAAAAATGGCATAAGAAATTTAAAACCCGTCTACAGCAAAAGTTTTCAACTCCTTTACTACAGTCCTACAAAAACCATGTTGTAAACAAAAAAAAGTTTTAAATCTCACCAGACAAAAATACAGGCAGGTGCATTAGTGTGTTTATAAGACTGAGATTACTAAAAAGGTGCATGCTATTTACAAAAGTTTATAAATGTTTTCTCCAGATTCTTAACAAAAATAAATCCTGTAATTGAGACAACCACTTGTAGGACTGCGTCATTTGCCCATCATAGATACTGCTTCGTCTGGTCAAACAGAGAAAGGATTCCTATGATCTCCAGCAGAATGTTAAAGAATTCCTTTTAAAAGTAATTGCAAAGTGAACAGAAGGCAGGCAAGTGGGAAGACCTTGGAATGAGCTGGTAGAGTCCACAGATGCCAAGAAAAGTGACTTCAACCTTCATTAAAAACAAAAATAGCAGACCAGTCAAGAGGAGAATTTCAAAGACACACTCAATAGTGAGGCTAGATTTTTAGATTGTATTGATTATTTTGATACATTCAAAGTTTGCCCTTGCAAAGACAGCTGGCTAGCCTAAGGGAAAACTAAGAAGTATATGGAACTTCATCCTCCAGCTGTTTTCTTGTTCTGGTGGCCCAACAATAAGTTCCAAAGGTGTCTACTCATGCAAAGGTCTCATGAGGAACTATAACTACAGTAGTTGCTGACCCAGGAATCAACACTTTCAAACTGACTACTTCATCCACCTGCAAGTGACTGTTGATCCCATTTTGGAAAGGCAGTAATAGAAGACCTTGGAGGGATGGAAGCATAAACCTGACTCTGTTTTCCTGACCTGTCTACTACAGTTACCTGCTTGTATAGATATATCAACCAAAGAGAGGACTTGGTGTCCTTCTCAAGGCCAGTAAATGCAGCTGGGTTTTGTACCATGTCATTACTGACACAAAGGCTTTCCTAAGGTTATCCAATTCTTCTAGTTGTGATGAGAAAATCCCACCCAGGATTTGCAGGCACCCCTTCAAAAATGCTTGTTTGAAATCTGGTACATTTCTTGAAAAAAAATGTTATTTTCACACACACATTGCCCCTGAAATGTCTCCTTGGAACTTTTCCATTCACATGAGCACACTGATTGGCAGCAAACTGAACCTATCTTAAGGAAACTTCAGGCTTCTGGTCACCAACACTCTGTGGGTTACATTTTGAATTACTGTCTCAGCTGGACTAAGGACCAGCTGTACTCTAGAAAGAGCACTAGCACCTGAAGCACTAGCTCCAGAAGGAAGAATAACAAGCACCTTGATTTCAGGCATAAAGAAGCATTGGCAGCCTGAAAGAGGTGCAGTCTTCAGCTACACAGCCAAAGGATCAAAGCAAGGACCTAAGGTCTCATCTGGCTGTAATGCCCGTTATGCTCTGCTCTGCCGACTGCCCCATCACTCAGAAGTACACCTGGTATGCTCTACCACCTACCACATTTTATCAAGTTTATAAACACTCACATTTGAACTTGCTGCTGAATATGTCTCGGGTGTATGCACCTCAGGCTGAGATGGAGGTCAAGAACTAGATTTCAGCAGAAGTCAAGGCTGGCATTGTGAACAAGACATTGACAAGAAAGGGAGACAGATTTGTTTCCTCAGTCTCTTCTCTCCCTCTCATCCAGTCCCTGGGTTCTTCATCTATTACTAGTAGCTTGTTGTATTTACATTTTATTTCTTGTAGGGAAGTAAAAAACATGTAAGTTAAAACTTCCTTAGCAATTTGGCTGCTCATCACACAAATACAGCATACTTGCTTTCATTTTCATCTGATACATACTGTATGCTTTTCTGACCTGGC
The DNA here is from genome assembly GCA_027574665.1 of Rhynochetos jubatus. NCBI lineage: Eukaryota > Metazoa > Chordata > Aves > Eurypygiformes > Rhynochetidae > Rhynochetos > Rhynochetos jubatus. Next base: position 68,384,787 of record CM050690.1, on the reverse strand, counting down.
AAGCAGATTTCCAGAGCTCCCTGTAGAAAATTCAAGTGCAATTTTGCAGAACTTTGAAACATCAGGTATGGCTGCAATATGTTGGCAGTGCTACCCATGCTATTAAGAATTTTTTCCTGGTGTGACAAATTATGACTGCAGTGAGCTGTGGCAACACTGGAGCTTTCCTTAGTAGGTTGTGAAATGAGTCATTAGGAAGGAACAGTCTTGAATGAATTTGTGGTTTACATGGATCACATGCTAAGGGGTTAAGTAGCCTCACTGAATACATTTTCACATCCTAAGAAAAAGCAAGGACAACATTTTGGCAATTCTATTAGCCATAGGCATGATTTCCCTTGGATTCAGCCTCATCTGTATTCCCTCTTTCTTCCTGGACAGATCCTGTTCCTCCCTGGCAGAAAGTATAATTCTAATTTATTGTCTGCGATACATCTAAAGATAATGCCTCTTTTGTCACACCTGAGGCACTTAGCCGATGAGTCCCATGACCCCTGTGCTTCATACAGTCAGACCCCACCGACAAGCAGCACTGTGGTTTCTCTTCTGCCTCCTAAATCTCTGCATCAAGTAAGAGCTGGGATACAGCAACATCCAGTCACAGAGTAGGAGAAAATCTAGGACTGCAATGCATTAAGGGACTGTGTCTGCTTGGTTTCCTGTGACAGTGTCCCTGTTAGACAAGAGTCAGAAAAAAAAAAATCCTTCCCTTAGGCCTCTTGGGACCCTTCTTAATTTTTCCAACAGCTTAAAGCACGCAAACATACAAAATGTATAAAGCAGCCTAGGCTTTTTATAACATGAGGAGCCAGAACACAGCAGTCTTGTCACCTTCAAGAGAACACCACTTCTGAGAAGGATTCTGTTTCCCCTAACCATGCTTTCCATGCAGCAGGGTCATATCTAGTTACCAATCTCTTTAATCAATCCCATTACAGATTATCAAACTGTATATCAATCATATTACAGATGATGTGTCACAGACTGCTTTGACAAAGGAACAGTCCCTTGTTTTTACCATCTCATTTTCTAGTTTATTTACAACAGGCCAAGGAATGGTTTTGCAAATGCCTAGCCCTACCAGCCCTCCACTTAAGAGAAAGAGTGGTAGAGGATACCCAGAATCACATAGGTGTGATACCACTGATAAGAGCAACATTGCTAGCGGTCAAAAAATGGAATACAGCAGGTATCTCCAAAGGCTGCAGGCTGCCTTTCATATTATTTTATAAAATAATAAATTGGTTTATTTACAAATTCTGAAATTTATATATTTCAAAGATGGTTATGGTCACCAACGACATGGACAACAATGAAGCATCCAAAGGCCCATCTCCTTACCTTAGTGCCATGGCTAGCCACCAAAGCACTGCTATGCACAGCTTTGGCTAACAAAAGTTTAGATGTTCTTTCCTTTGCAATGACCTTGCTTAATTCAATCAAGGATATTATCAAGAACTATTGTTATCAATGATTATATTTAAAACATTACAATGAAAAGAGTACATCCTTCCAAGATGACCTACCCAGTCCACCCATCTTATCACAGCTCATCATCTTAAAAAGTGGTAGAGATTTACAAAGCCACCAAAAGTTTTGAGTCAGGACAACTCGTATTTCCTTCTGTGACCTTCTGAGTCTGGTCTCAGTCAATCTGAACCTCTGTTTCTCTTCTTGCACAGCTGGCTGTCGTGTTTTAACCCCAGTTGGTAATCAAGCACCACACAGCCACTCACTCACCCTCCCCTCCCCAGTGGGATGGGGCAGAGATTCAGAAGGGCAAAATTAAGAAACCTTGTGGATTGAGACAAGACCAGGTTAATGATTGAAATAAATAAAACAAAATAGAATAAAATAGAATAAAATAGAATAAAATAGAATAGAATAAAATAAAATAAAATAAAATAAAATAAAATAAAATAAAATAAAATAAAATAAAATAAAATAAAATAAAATAAAATAAAATAAAATAAAATAAAATAAAATAAAATATTGTAATGAAAAGGAAAACAACAAAAAGAGAGAAACAAAAACCAGGAAAAACAAGTGATGCAACTGCTCATCACTCTCAGACTGATACCTAGCCAGTCTCTGAGCAGGGATCACTCCCCCTGGTCAACTCCCCCAAGTTTATATACTATGCATGACATCATATAGTATGGAATATCCCTTTGTCCAGTTTGGGTTAGCTATGAGGGGTCTATGACCCCTCCCAGATTGTTGTGCACCTCCTCACTGGTAGAACATGGGAAGCTGGAACGTCTTTGACTTGGTATAAGCACCACTTAGCAACAACCAAAACATCAATGTGTTATCACATGATTCTCATGCTAAATCCAAAACTCAAGACTAGAAGGAAAATACCAGCTACTACAAGAAAAATTAACTCTATCACAGTTGAAACCAGGACAATATTCACCCCTTATTCTACACCATCTACATTATGCCCAGGTCCTACACTTTCCAATATATTCCATTTGATCACCATCACTTTTCTTGTCTTTTGATACATACATATATGCAGACATAATTCCCTTAGTCTATGGGCCATCCTTATATGATGTCTGTTAAGTTCATTTAGTCCATGACTTTGGGCTCCATCTGTCATAACATTCCTTCAAGGCAGGAGAGATGCTGTGTGCTGTTGGAGTGTTACATTCTGAGGTCAGATCTAGTTCCATCACCACTGTACTTTGCTCAGTTTCATCACAATTCATTCTTCATTGATTCTTATTGTAATACTATTGATATGGCACGTAACAACTATAGTAGCAACATGCAGAGTATTACGTAGCAATTATCATCATACAATTCAGATCATTGGCTATTTTCCCCCAGAATCAAATCTCTTGAAGTACACTTTGGAATTCTCCATCTTCTCTCATTACCCACCAAGTGTGTCCAAGTCCTTGAGCGAAAGCAATCCCAGGAATGGGTTTGCCTTTGTCCGAGGCAAGAGTAACCCAGACTGATTTTCCCAACATATTTTTAACATCACTACAGGGAGTTTATCTCCTTCTACAGAATGTAAAAGTTTTGCCTGGGTGGGGACAGCACAGTTGGCAGATCCTCTAGTGTTGACTAACCAGGGACTTTTGCTAAATTTGTGTCCCAATTTTTAAGACTTTAATCCCCCTATTGCACTCAGTGTGGCTTTAAACAGCCCATTGCATCGTTCAACACTCCCAGAAACAGGTGCATGGTAGGGGATGTGAAACACCCACTCAATGCTGTGCTCTTTGGCCCAAGTGCCTATGACATTGTATCAGAAATGTCTGATTGTCTGATTCAAGTGCCAAGTCTCCATAGGACTTGCTTTCCAAGGCTCAGGATAGTGTTCCAGGTGTTTGCTTCCATCATGGTAAAAGCACAGGGCATTTGCCTTCGAGGGTTTGCGGAAATGTGATTTATTCAAAGGTTATTGTTGCTCAAGGCCCCATTTGAAATAATATTTCTTTCAGGTCACTCAATAGAGGGGGCTTACAACCAAACTGTAATTTAGAATATGTATTCTCCAGAAACCCACAATGCCTAGGAAAGCTTGTGTTTCCCTTTTGTTTAGTGGTGGGGACATATCTGATATTTTGTTGATCACATCCATTGGGATCTGGCCACGTCCATCATGTGATTTTCCAGTTCTTCTCCTAGGAACTGGAACTCCTGTGCTGGTCCCTTGACCTTATTTTGGTTTACGGCAAAATCAGCTTTCAGAAGGATTTGGATGATCTTCTTCCCCTTCTCAAAAACTTGATCTGCTGTGTCGCCCCATACAATGATGTCATCAATGTACTGCAGATGTTCGGGAGCTGCACCCTGTTCCAGTGTGGTCTGGATCAGTCCATGGCAGATGGTAGGGCTGTGCTTCCACCCCTCAGGCAGCCAATTCCAGGTGTACTGGATGCTCCTCCAAGAGAAAGCAAATTCTGGCCTGCACTCTGCTGCCAAAGGAATGGAGAAAAAGGCATTAGCAATGTCAGTCGTGGCGTACCACTTGGCTGCCTTTGACTCCAGTTCATATTGGAGTTCCAGCATGTCTGGCACGGCAGCACTCAGTGGTGGTATGACTTCATTCAGGCCACGGTAGTCCACTGTCAGCCTCAACTCTCCATGAGACTTACACACTGGCCAGATGGGACTGTTAAAGGGTGAGCAAGTCTTGCTGATCACCCCTTGGCTCTCCATTTGATGAATCAGCTTCTGGATGGGAATCAGGTAGTCTCGGTTGGTGCAATATTGCTGCTGGTACACTGTCATGGCAATCAGCACCTGTTGTTCTTTGACCCTCAGCAACTCCACAATGGAACAGTCCTCCAAGACACCAGGCAAGGCAGACAGCTGCTTAATTTTCTCAGTCTCTGGAGCAGCTATCCCAAAGACCCACTGGTACCCTTTTGGATCCTTAAAATCCCCTCTCTTGAGATAGTGTATGCCAAGGATGCACGGGGCATCTGACCCAGTCACAATGAGGTGCTTTTGCCACTCCTTTCCAGTCAGGCTTATTTCAGCATCCAAAACAGTCTCACCAGTCTGGTGAGATCCCCCAATCACACCAGAAATACTAATGGGTGTTACCCCTCTATTGCTTGATGGCATGAGGATACACTGTGGAGCACCCTTGTCTACTAGATATTTATAAGCAGATAAGGGAGCACCATTATCTACTACAGCTTTATACTCCTACAGCTCTGATGTGCCAGGCCATTGAGTCCACACAGTCCAGTAAACTTGGTTATCCCTTTCCTCCATCTGGCTGGAGGCAAGGCCTCTCTAGTTCCGGCCATAGTATTCATTACTCCTTGAGAATACAAGTCAGGATTTCCTTCATCAAAATCAGGAATAAGATCAGTTCTTCTAGTCTGTCTGGTGAACTGCACACTGAAAGCTGGAGCACAATTTTTCTGGAAGAACCTCACTTTTGACTGTTTTTCTTTGACACACATGTACCCATGCTTCTATGGCCAAGGTGGATTTTCCATCCCAATTCCTCATGTCCTCTCCATGGTCACCCAGGTAAAATCATAGGATGTCCTATGGTATGTATCTGCTATATCCTCTCTCTTGAGCAGAAGAATCCTTACCTCTAATAGCTGAGAAACTGGTCTGTACAGGTGGGGAGTAAGACCTAACCTCTGTGAGTTGCTGGACTTTCTGGGACCGTTTCTCCACAGTCAGGACAAGGGAGGAAGAGGGACTTTATTCCTATTCCTGGAGTTGGCTAGCCAATTCATCCACCATTGGTTCTTCTCCATCTTTCCGGGTCAGCACAGTGAATGAGTTGGCATATGATGATGATACGCTCTGTACAGCTCCACCACATGGGTCATGTGCACTGGACTTCATCTGGATCTTTAGATAACTGCTTATTGTCCAGGTCACCATAAATCATCTCCAGCATGTCTAATTCCCCCAGGTACTGGATACCTCTCTCCATGATGGTCCCTTTGCCTAGGCGATATATAACATCTTCCTTGAAGGAATATCTTTCACACCTGAGAGGAGTCACCTCCAGAGGCTGAGGGCTTGTGCCCCTTTTCTAGTTACTTTGTCAATGCCCTGATCCCTAGAAAAGGATCCCAGCTGTTTGACTTTCCTACCTTTAAATTACTGGATACTGCCCTCATTATTCTAGCACAGGAGCAGCCAGTTGACAATGGGAGCAGCCTGGATGTCAGCTGAAATCTTTTTGTGTATCTTGCAGCTCACTCAGGGATAGGGATCGGGTGGTTGCTGTCTCTTTTATGGGTTATCCTCTTTTTCCTCCTCTCCTTGTGATGGCCCTTCTTTTTTATCATGCCTTACTGAATGAGCTGACTTTTGCTTCCAAGATTTCTTCTTGTGCAGGTTCCCTGGTTCAGCTGCAGTGCCTGCTGTCAGGGTTGGAGCAGCTACAGTGTCTGTCACTGGGAGCTGGAGCAACCACAGTGCCTGTTGGGGGTGGAGGCAAGTAATGGAGTAACCATGGTGCCTGTCAGTCTGTTTTCCCTCCATTCTCCTTCAGGGTGCTGCATAATAGCAAGCCATGTAATATTAGCCAGGGTCTAGCACAGTTCAGTAAATTATGCCTCTGCAGTAACAACAGCACATTTTTTCAAACATTCTATCACTTCATCAGGATCCTGTAGTTGTTGAAGAGTGAAATACCAGACCATTGGAAGTGAGAAGTTCTCTGAGTACCTGCCAGTATTCTCACACATGACCATCCAGCCTTGGGGGAGATCTCTGTGTGATTTTTTAGGTAGTTGTTTAACCCAGAACAAGACCTGGAATGCATCCAGGAGACATAGCAATAAGAGCATGCTGACTTGTACATTCCAAGGATATTTAAAATTCTCAAGAGCTAGCCTGAAGGAGAAATGAATGCTGAAAGAACTGGTGAAAGCATGCGCTCTTGTCTTCCCCAGAGATTGGTTTTCCAAGGGGAAAAGCTGAAGAATGTGATTATTAATAATTTCCAAGAGATGGCACTTGAGGTACAGAGTTGACAGTAATACCAAGTACAAATACCAGACGAGTTGTTTGACCAGTAATGTTGTTGTATCTTAAGCCGGTGTTACACAGTACAGCAAAATGATAATCCAGGTCCCTCTGCCAGAATTGACAAACAGCACTGCAGGGCATATATACTGCAAGTAAGGATTTACATAACACAACCATGCGAACAGATAAAACAGCATTGTGAATGCCAGTCCCCAAGCAACAATGACTGCCCCCAGCCAACTCCCTCAAGTTTATACACTGAGCATGGCACCATAGCATATGGAATATCCCTTTGGTCAGTTTGGGTCAGCTGCCCTGGCTATGCTCCCTCCCAGCTTCTTGTGCACCTCCTCACTGGCAAAGCATGGGAAGATGAGAAGTCCTTGACTTAGTGCAAGCATCACTTAGCAACAACTGAAACATCAGTGTGTTATCATGCTAAATCCAAAACACACCACTAAATCAGCTAGTAGGAAGAAAATTAACTCTATCCCAACTGAAACAAGGAAACTGGCTTGGTCTGGAAGGGCATCAGAGGACAAACCAACATGTAGATAGATGCCTGGAGAGTGGCAAAAAGTGCAGGGAGGCCTTTGTTCCTACTTGTGTACCAAGTACAGCATGGCTCCTTCCTAACCATGTCAAATACATTCACTGACAAGCAGCCCTGTGAAGTAAGGACAGTACACTCCTATCCGGCATCCTTATCTGCGTGAACTGAAGTACAGGTTAATACAAGATACTAAGCACCTAGGGATAAAACAGGAATTAATCCCAGGTCACCATTTAGTCTCCCTTTCCCCATGCCCATAGTGGTCCCTGACTCCCATGGACCTTTCTCCCTGTTTTATGATCAAACATTGCATCGTATTCTATAATACAGGCACTATGACTGAAAGTCAAGACCTCAGAGATGCCTTGCCAGGCTACTTTTGAGAGATTCACCGTATGAGGTGGCAGGGGGCCCCGCGTAATTGCACATCCCCATATGCTGCACCACTCCATATCTTCCCTTAATGGGAACTCTGTATCCCATGCATTCATTGTCCCAAAAGCCACACGTAAATTTCCTCTCAGGCTACTTCATGTTCCCTATCTGGTGCAGGGGGACACAACTGTGGGCTTGTTGCCTAGGGAGTGAGAGGAAGCTCTTTTAGCTCCCCTGGGATCTGATTACTGCCTTGTACCTTTGTTGTGTGCACTATGCCTCCTCAGTGAGAACAGGGTGTGGGATTCAGTAGACAGAAGGGTTTCTCTGCTCCCACCTTTGCTGCTCTGCAAAAAGCAGCATCCAATTCACAGTCTTCTGCTGTTTTCAGTGCAGCACCAAGCAGACCTGACAAGGCAGAGAGAGCACGTGTAAAAAAGAGGGTTTCATTTTAAGAACAACTTGAAACTGCTAATAGTTCATGCTTCCAAACCCAGCAACGTCTGCAGCTATACAGAACAATGCTGAATCTCAAAGGATTAAAGAGGAGGGCAAGGAATAGGGACCAAGATCTTTGTTGTCTCCTGTACTGCAGTCAGGAAGGGAAAAGTTTGCCTTATGAATCCAATGAACTGTTTGTCCTTCATATTGCCCTATTTATATCATTTGTAACATAGGTTTTTTTGGTGCTGCTGTAGTATCCAAGATTGACAGGGTATGAAGGGAGGAGTCTGTGCCTCTTACTGAGCAGTAAGAGACAAGATTGGACTAGCAAATGCCACCTGATCCCAACTCCCCTTACACCCTTGATTTGCCGTGAGGTGTGATTTTGACCTTGGTTTCTATGGCTTCATCTGACAAATGACTTAATTCTGTTTGTGGCCAGTTGTAGTCACAACCTGAGCGTCCCAAGACACTCACCAGTCACTGCACAGAAAATTACAGCCTAAAGGCATAGGCTTTGAGCCCCAGTTAATCCCAGTTGCTTGCTATCAGGTCCACACCTAAATCTAAGAACAGGGCACTAAGACCACCCCCATCCTGTTACAAAGCTCTCTCCATACTTCTTGTGTTTCTAATATTTATGCGCTATCACTGTGGCACAACCTGTATCTTTAGCACCCCAGCCAAAGCTATGGTTACAGCCATTTCTCACAGGTCCTTCAGGCCTACCTTAATTCTGTCCTCTGATTCTTGCTACACAGGACCTGGCTGCGTGTCATCGGCAGGTGATGAGCACTTTTATTGTATGTTCTATTATTTTAATTACTTATTAGTAGTAGCATTTTTAATATTAGTAGTATCACTATAATATTAATTTATATTCAATTACTAGGTAGTTCTTATATCAACTTTACAAGCTTCCTTGTCATTTCCGCTGACTCTCCTCCTCCACTGGGGGAGGGGAGAAGGTGAACAAGCAGCTGTGTGATGCTTTCCTGCAAGTCCAGGTTAAACCATGACACATGCTCCTGTTGAAACAAAGCAAGAGGGGACAAAAGCAAACCAGCAATGCCCAGAGCTTAGCTTAACTTGAGTTCAGGCATAAGCAATGAGATTTTATGCTGAAAAAGTTGACCCATGGGCTTTTTCTAAATGCATCACATGATTTTCTAGCTTATAAAAGTCAGGAAAAATTGTGTTAACTATACTGCAGTAACGTGAAAGAGGTAGAGGACTGCTAACAAAAGGTTTTATGAATTCAGTTTCCAAAACCAAGGAGCAAATACGGAAGAGAGGACTTCAAATACAAAGTTTAGTACAGGTCTCTGTGGAATTTTTGGACAAACCTTCTGCAACACAAAAGTCTTACAAATTTGAGTCAGATTCTCTCCATTCTCTGTATTTTAAAACAGATTTTTCCAAAGCATTTTTTAACCTAGAGTTTTTATTTAATCTTGAAAGGTACCTTTTTATATCTAAAGAAATCTTTTTAAATAGAACCCATGTGCAATACCTGGTTCAACCTGACTTTTTAATTCCCTTTTGATTAAAAAGTTTTGGTTTTTTTGGGGTTTTTTTTTTTTTGGGAAATGGAAAACCACTTACCAGAACCTTCACTGACCTAGTCATTCTGTTTCCATTTCCTCATCATTCTAGTCAGCTGGAGCTGAAATCCCTTTCAACTTTCCTCTGTGGAGAAAAAAGATCACCTTTCTTCTTTTAGCTACTTGTATTGACTATTCTTAGAATGTAGAAAAACAGAAGGGCAGTCAGAAAAAGGGATTTCCCCACATCAGTCCAATCTCTGATGACAACTTAGTTCTAGCAAGTAATTAAGTTCTTCTAGCATCTGTGTAAACAGCAGAGGAAGCTACAAGAGAAGAGCCACATCCACTGCACTAGTCTTGCAGGAATAATTCAGTAGAAAGTGGATATCCCCTCCTTCAATTCCAGCAAGTACAAAAGGTGACTCAGTAATAGAGCCCATTGCAGATACAGAGCAACCCTGACCTCAGCTCTCAGGCTATGGGGCTTTAATGTTGATGTAGCTGGTCCTTACGCTTTCAGAAACCTGAAGGGATTATGGCTTTGTGAAGTTAGTAAGAAGGATATGCCTCCGTGCAGTGGGCAGTAGGTGTAAGGAATTCATTAAATGTACAGAAAAAGGATTTTATAGAAGTTTAGCTGTAGAAAAAAGGCATATGTTTGTCTTAGGGAAAGAAATACCTGAAAAGGGGGTAAATATTTGTCATTTTACATCTCTCTCCCTCCTTCAAGGCTTTTATTTTATGTAAATGAGCATATGGTATCTTGTGAATAATGTTTGTAAACCACAAATGCATAGAGACAGGGCAGAGAGAAATGCCAAGACCAGCCTTCATGTCACTCAGTAAAAGGCATCACAGGTGCAAGGCTCTGCTTCTGGTGGTGCACAGCATGGCCAGCAGATGCTTATGGAAATTCTTGCAGCTCTTCACAGGGCCACCTTAGACTGATGTGTGGTAGCTGCTGGTGGTGTCAGAGAATCCAAGCAAGGTTTGGACTGACTGAACCCCCTCTGTTTTCCCATCACTAGTCTGGGTTTCATTGGAAGAGTTTGACATAAAGGCATATCTTGTAAATTAATAACTTGGTGTGAAGCAGTAGAATTATCTGATACAATAGGCTTCCTTGAGTGGAAAAATTCCTTACCTTTAAAAAGGGTGTTTGACTACTTTAGTACAACTACAGGAACATGAAGTACCATTAGAAACTTTCCATGAGTCTCATTTTCTTTTATCTCACAGCTGTTTGGTCATTATAGAACAAATAATGAGATTCATTAGAAGGGCTTTCAGAACATACAGAATTAAATAGAGCAAGAATTTTTTCTGGTGTCAATAGAAGATGAGTTGAAAGAACATTGCAAGTAGCATATTATTTGTACATATTTAATTGAGATTATCCAAAATAAAGACTTCTTGAAAGGTTACTTTAATATCTTGAAACGGTACTAGAATCTTTTCCAAGTAGTTATAAAAGAAATGTGGCATTATAAACCTGTATGAAATGCAGGGATTCAAAAGGCCCTCCCACCAGAAAGTCAATTATTCTACACTGTTCTTGTCTTCTATGAATAGCTAGCTTTTTTGAAGTGTCTTTTTTCCTATAAATCTCCAAGAAAATCTGTAAGGATGATACCCTTTGCTCAGCCAGGTGGCATTTCTCTCATTGTATGTAGTGCAATTAATTTCTGAGTGACAGCTGCAGGAGTTTACTACACTGTCCATGTAAAGGTCAGTAAACTCCTTATCACCGTCTCTCCTTCTGACAGAGGCATCATCAGGACCTCTCCCTGATAAGAAGCACATCCATCAAGGTATAAGCTGTAACAGTAAAAAGGCAGTACAAATATCTGGGTTCTGAGAAGTACCCATCTAAATGTCTCTTAGAGCTTAACTAGGCATTACAGAGAGCAGAGACCCCTCTCCACAAAATAAGCCACAAGAGTTTACATGTTCTCTGCACAAAGATCATCTTCTTTGGGTAACTGTCCTTGTTAATTACGTCCAGCAATTATATTGATAGAAACACAGATATAAACAGAAGAAGATGTGATATCAGCTTCCCATATATTTAGAGTTTCACATGTCAGCTAAAGGAAGGAGAGGTAAATAAAAAGTCCATCAAAGAAGACAAATGGCATAGGTCATCAAGTATAATGAACACAACACAACACAATTAATGCAACTACACATGTATATGATGTGAAAGTGCAAGCCATCCAAGTGGAAAACATGAGCAACTTGCATTCTTTTTAGCTACTTCTGCTTCTATTTTTCTCTGTTAAATCAAGTCAAGGTTTAGAGATTCAAGAAAAAAGGGTTTAGTCAGCCTGTTTATCTGAGGTAAAGAGTAGGTTGAAGTAATGATACCAGACTGGAAAGATGTCTTCAGTTGCCTAGGATTGTTGTGCTAAATATAGACATCATGTGTTACATTCCAGCCCAAGTGATCCCAAAGCTTTTCTATAAAGTCCTTTTTGGTTTGGAAAGGCAATAATGAATCACCCAGACAGCTGAGAGAGGGAGAAGTACTGATTCTGGTGAATAACAATCTATCAAAATTATGCTTTTTTCAAAGATAATGTCTGTTGAGAAAAGGAGGTATACATGATGATGGAAGTTTAAAAAAAATAAAAATCTGGTTTTGTAATACATTTCTGTGTTTGAAAAGAAAATACACCTACATTTATTTTTAAAAAACAGAACCAAAATGTCATTTATTTTCTTTTTTCTCTCAAATAGAAAAAAAATAAAAGCAAACTTCTTGATAATAAGCTCCCAGAAGATTAAAACATTTGCACTGCAATGTTTACTAGCATAAAGAATGAAATTCCCAGGCTGTTTAATTGATAATCTAGGACCAATCTGCTTCTGGAAAGTGCAGTGAAGAACGTAACAGCCAAGCAAGAGGCAGTATGTTGTTTCTGAACAGACAATGAAGCATTCACCACACATATGAACTAGCTCAGAAAGATAGAGGAGGCTGTCTGACCCTCAGTAACTGCCCCCTGATTTCCAAAAATCCCAGGTATTTTGATACTCCTTTCTCACACTTCGATCAGCCTGTACACAACCTCCAAAGAGTAGGATGCTTTTGAGATTCAAAATAGAGTATGATAAAAAGAAACACAGGATTATTTTTTCTTTAGAAGTTTAGAAGACAAGTTGCCAGTTACTGAACCATAGATTTTTTTTATAGATGTTTTTGGCACTTTCCAGTGCACAAGATACTTTTTAAGGTACATTTTAACAACTGGTATCTCTGCCATTCCTTGTATTGTGTTTAACTGACAAAGCCCAAGCACTGAGCACCACTGTGAGCAGAAATAAGCTAAATTAACAGAAGGAGTCTTGGATGGGCTTGTTAAAATATTTCCTTAAGAATACTTAGAAATTTTACAGAGGTTCTCATTGCTGGAGAAGTCAAGTTCAAATCAGCTCCCTGGTATCTTCTGGGGAGGAAGAGGAGAGACAGAGGAGGAGAAACCAAAATTGAGATACCTTTACAAAAAGAAAAAAAAGGGTTGTTTGTTTTAAAAATGCTCACAAAATCCTTATTTGATGTTCAAATCCAAATTCAGAATCCTCACAAGTGATTCCAAGACAGACCTGGTTCTCCCGCCTCCACCTGAACTACTGAGTCAATCACAGCATCACAGATTATTCTAAGTTTTATAACTGCCTTTTAACACAGAGATCTCTCTGGTTTGTTACACTTGAACTTCATGGTGAATTTTGTGTCTTTACAACAGATTTAAGTTTTGGTTCCCAGGCAGCATAAATTGGTAAAAGTTTTCATGTAGCTCCATTGACTCTTCCCCACAGAAGCGCTGATGCTTACCTTTTACCTTCATCATAGGCAGCAGAGCAGAGAAGGAAAAATATCTCAAACATACTCACATCCTTTGTGTTATCATCTTTTGGTGCAATAATATTGACAGGTACAGGACAAATGCAACCCTGTTATGCCAGACTTTTTCTAATGCAGCTACAGGGGTAAGTGGATTTAGTATTCCTTTATTAAGAATTAATCATATCCTCTTACCCTTGAGGGAGGTGGTAGCTGATAGCCTTTGTGCACCATAGGAAGCATCTTCTTGAGTCAGGAACCAGGGATCTCTTGGTTACCCAAGACTCAAGCATTGCCCCACTGCTAGTATAGGGCATAAGCCTGAGAGTCAGGACACTGCAGTGCTAGTCTCAGTTCTGTCCTGTGGGGTGACCTCAGAGGAGTCACTTTCTCTATGCTGCTATTTCCCTACAGTGACATGGCAATAAAGGAACCCCATCTTTCATAAACTCTGTTTAGATTTAGAGGCAGGAGGTCTATTCAGGGCATAGGGATTACTCTCAGTCACAGAGCAGGCTTGGTTTCTGAAGTATTAAACAACCTTCACGGTCAAACTAAAGGTATTTCCAGTTCTATTTTGGTTATCGTTCCAGCATACTTTATCTTGTAATTGTTAAAAATAAAGACTAAACCCACAAGGCACAATTTTTAACATTTAATCATAATTAGTATGAGAAGGCTTAGATTATCCTGATGCTGGTCATTTCTGCCCACACAAGCATTTGTAAAAGGACACAAAAGCATTTGTTCTTGCTAGCAGGATGAAACTTGAGAGTTCCAGTCCTGGATTTAAAGGAAACAATATGGCCAATGCCACAGAAAAAAGAGTGGGAAACCCTGCTCTGAACAGTAGTAAACCCTAGAGTTACTACTATGGAAGAATATCTTGTTAGGAAATCAATTTGTTTACCTAGGAAAACCTGCTGAGATTAATGACAGGTGAAAACCTGATATAAGCTGATATATTTCAGATCACATTCCCCAAAAAAGAACAGTGTTTTTCTAAACAGTAATTCTGTATGCTGTCCATGGTAGAGGCAGCTATAACAGTAATATGGTTTATTCACAGGATTTTCTAGAGAAAGCCTGTCTTAGCTTTGCACCAGCTAGTCTATGTTTTGCTTCACCTCATAGCACATCAAGCTGCATAGGTAGTGCCAGCCCAGGACCTGCGGCACGGCAGGACCGGCGGGGAGGGGGTGGGGATATGTGTGGAAAGGCTGGTGGTTGGACACGACTCTGGGAAGGGGAAGGGTCTGAGGGGGCTTCCGGCCGAGGGGGCTGGGGGTTTGTTTGTTGTGGGACCTCGTGGCGAGTGGTTGGTGCTGCGGGCAGAGCCAGCGTCTTGCCGGGTGATCGGTCTGGGAGTCGGGGTTTGGAAGGTTTTTTCCTCTCTCTTACTCTCGGCCCCCGGGCGGTTTCGTGGGGGGTTTGCTCCCTTCGGGTGGGGTTTTCTTTCCTTTTTTCCCTTCTCAGGGTGGGATCCTGTATCATTTGTTCCACCCTCTTCCTCCGTTCCTTACATTACTCATTAGCACTAGCATTGTTAGTAACTCCCTAAGTTTCATTTATATAATTAAATAGTTCTTATCTCAACTCCCACGGGCTTTTCTCGGTTTGTTCCTCCGACCCTTCCTCACTGGGAGGAGGGGGGGGGGGGGGGGGGCTGGGGGGCGGCGTGGTAGAGAAGGCTTGTCGTGAAACTACGACAAAGCCTAAAAAAAATTAGCATCTGATCACTTCTGAGTCCTTCAGAACTACTAGAACTGTCAGACCAGGCCATACACATTGTCCTGGCCTGTCCCCAGTGCAGTGCTGCAAGGTAATGAGGCATGGTGGCCATGTGGTAGGCTTTTCAGGTGTTACCCACATTCTGCACATCTGTTAGCTAGCACAGGGGTGCACTGGAGAGGCACTGCAGGCACTGCACTCACTCCCCCCTCCTTCTTAACTGGCTGTCAGCTACAGTTGAAAAATGAGATACCTGCAGTAGTCACATGAGAAGAAAAAGACGGGGCCAGTGCAAACCGAAAAAGCAGACCTACCCAACCTAGGGAATACCTTGTGTCCAAAAGCAGAGTGATCTATAGGCATCACTCCATCACGACATGGGAGCTGGTGGGAAGTGAGCCTGGAAAAAAGTGGAGAGTTCCTTGAGTAGCCTTAAATTTACACTGTAAATCCCAGAGGAAGACATGAAAAGATCAGAAGGATGTATCATCCTATTAACACTAGCTTGTCCTTTGGGCTCTGCTGCCAGCCAGAAACAGAAGTTCAAGCCTGAAGGATCACATCTCTCTTGTTCTGCCTACAAGCTTTGGCAGGACTCCTGCATATCCCTGTGCAGAAAAGCTCTGCTTAGTGGCTTACACGATGGAACTGAGGTAAGGCTCTTGCCAGGCTGAATCTGGGGTGGGTATAGAGTTTACAGCTCACATATCCCTATTCCATGATGCTCACATGTCACTGTTCACAAAAGCAGGGCAGCTGCTTCACACAGTTCCTTCTCTGCTCCCCTACACTCGCATAGCAAAACAGTGGTTGTAACTTAGATGAAAATAAATGCAAAAATGCTGAGCACAACTCTTTCATATGCATAGCATAGGGGATGGGGATAGGGAAGATAAAGCTCTCTCCCAGCTTCAAATTTCAGAAGCCACTAAAGGAACTGGCAATTTTTATCTCTGTACTTTCCAAGGCAAAACGTAGAAGCATGTCATTTTATATGAAGGAACCCTATTTGATCAAGTTCTTATCATTTGCTGTTCTTTTCTACCTTTACCTTCTGTTAATACTGTACTCCAGACCCTTGAACTTGAAGACAGGACTGCTTTTTTTGGACAGGCTTTTAAACCCAGTATCACCCATTGCACCCAAAGGAATTTACTTGGTATCAGACAAGTAAGTGAACAACTTTAGAGAACACAATGACACCTGAGCAGAAGGAAATTAACAGAAAGGGTTAGCCTTGCAGGAAGGTAAGAATGCCATAACTTAACATGGACCACAGCATGAAACCATAGCAGAGGAAATAGGCTGGAAACACAGTGAGAGATGCAATTCACTGGCTATATAGGTGGGCTCTTTCATAGAGGAGCATGGTCCCAATATGGAAATCTGTATTAGTTAGTTGGATTTTCATGCAAAGTGTCACCAGTATCTCAGCATTCCCTTGATCTTCCCTACTGGAATACTGGGATGAATGCTGGCTATCAGAGACAGAGGCTTTGGCAAAAGCCAAATGAATGTGACCAACAGACCACAGTATCAAAGCTAAACCCTGAGCATCTTGCTTGCAAAAGTAATTCCACTGACAGAGGAGATCGTGCTCACCCAGAAGAAGCACTTCTTCCTCCTTTTATGCAAATATCTGCAATTTTCACTTGATATTCAACAAAGTAGGGGAAAGTCTTTCATTTAATTCACAAGCTGAAAGCCTTTTGGACTTGCCACTGTTGAGTTACCATTGCACCAACAGCCAGCGGTATGCCATAAAAAATATATCATGTTTCCAGAAGGAGAGATCTCATGAACACTCCAGAATAGTTCCCAGCTATTGAGGGGCATATCAAATCCACTCCTGCTGAATGAAATATTGCTCAGACCTCCTTTGGAAAACTATTTTCTTCAGGATCCTCATACCTTCATTCCAACCATGGAGTAAATCCCACCAGTATGTCAGAAACCTCTCACAAGATCACAAGTATAGTTTACCTGCAGATGGTAATAAAAGAAACACAACCAGCAAACACAAAGAATCTCTTCCCAAACCACAGTCAGTCCTCTCTCAGTTCCAGACCCCTGTCTGACATCACACTCTATCTACAGATGGTTATTTCCAGTTCTCAGACACATAATCCATTCTATACTATGTCTCTTCCTTTCTAACTTCTACGCAGCAAATGTATGCCCTGTGGCAAGAGGTGGCATGAGGTGAACCAGTAGCCCTGGAGACTGAAAGCTTTCACATCTCCTCAGTCTATTCTGTGCCTTACTGCCTGGAGCTTCTGGCAGGGAATCTGTCATACTGTGTAACTTCCATGGCTACAGAGTCACAGACGGATGTTGGACCTCAGCAGGCAAGCCCTCCTGCTATTAGGAGACTGAAATTTAAGGGGAAACATTCCTTCCACACCATGCAAAATTTAATTGCTACATTTGTTGATAGCTCTGGAGAGTCATCTGCCTCAGAAGCATTCTGGGGAAGTCACTGACTAGAAGGAAAACAGAAGACCCAGAAGTGATCTGTATACACTTCACTCTTTATCCACTGTTTGATTTCTTTACTTCATGATTCACTTTTTCTGTTTATATTATTCAAATAGATATAACCAATTACTCTGACATACATTGGAACATTTTCACTTATTTCAGATTTCCTTTCTTGTTTTACATTAGAACCCTCCGTCATGTTCTACAATGGAAGGTGTTGTCGTGGTTTAACTACAGCTGGCAAAATACCACGAAGCCGCCCTCACAAATCCCCCTCCCCTCCTCCAGTGGAGTGGAAGAATTGGAGGAAAAAGAAATAAGGAAGCTCGTAAAATTGAGATAAGAACAATTTACTAATTAAATCTAAATCAATATATACAGGTACTACTACTAATAAATAATTAAAATAGAAAATGAAACGTATAGTACAATATGTACAATATGATACAATTTCCCACCATCCACAGATCAGTGCACACCCAGATGTTGAGGGATGAAAATCAGACCCAGAGAGCACGAGAACCACAGCCCGAGAGCGATCGCAGCCCGAGAGCCGCGGCCTGAAGGCCGGAGCCTGGGAGCCTACACAGCAGATCCCGAGCAAACCTTATCACTGATAACACAGCCAGAAAACTCAAAACAATCCACCAGCTCCCACACGAAGGAGCCAGCACAGGAGTTAGCAAAGCAGCTAACACGGGAGGGTTAGCAAGTGCCTGGAGAGACAAGCAAGGGAGTAAGGAAGAGAGAGAGAGAAGGGCAAAGTAATGGCTACTGGACCCCCTTCCCCACCCCAAGAGCCCGGAACATGACGTACTATGGAATGAAATACTTCCTTGGTCAGTCTGGGTCAGCTACAGTATGCGAAGCAGACAAAAGACCTTGAATTCCACACAGGCCATCCCCAGCACCAGCTGAGGCCTTATTAATGTTTTCACTTACTGTCCAACAACATAGTTTCTTGGCAACCAGAGTAAAGGGAGTTAACCCTTTCCTGACTGAACCCAGCACAGGTGTGAAGGCTACAACTCTACAGCAGCAACTTCCTTAGGCAGAAAAGGAAAATAGGTAAAGTGGGAGGGAAATAGTTTCCCATAGTTGTGCTAAATGTTTGGACTGCAGCATAGATTCTCCCAGCTTCATCTGATCTTGTCAGACCACCTGCATCCTCTTACTGGAATACAGACTGAGCAGAAAGTCTAAATTCTGATGCTTTACAGGACTACAACTGAGAAAGCAAACAACGCCTGCTGCAGTCAGCAGAAGCTTCTCCATCCATTTCAACAAGCTTTGGGGAAGGGTTAACCCAAAGTGAAGGACATACTGTGCTCTCCTTGAGACCATGAAAGAAACCCACACTTTGCTGCCTCCTAAACCCTCAGCTTCTGCACTACATGGGATTAGTATATTTATAGCTCTGCTGTCTCAGAAATGTCAAGCTTATCAAGATTTTGTAAAGCCTCATCACCTGGATGTGTGCAATCACATAGAAACCTCATCTTCAACCAGTTTCTAGGTAGCACAGGAGCAGGCACAAAATAGGACTCAGAATCAACAAGCTTCACACTACTAATATTCACATCTACATTGACATTTGAAGCATGTGATATTGATCCTGTCACCCAAGGGAGGAGTTCAACGTCTTAGTGTCTGTCAGGGCCTGAAGGGCAGCAAGTGGGCCTGCTTGATGCTGCCTGGCTCCCTGAGGCTCCTCCTACCTGCCCATAGCCCAGGACCCCATGCCAGCCTCCAGGGACATCAGCCCCTGCCCCAGTGACACCCCCACAAGGTCCATCTCCAGCTCTCCACAGCCCTGCCCTGCCTGGTCATAGGCTCTGCCAAGCCTTGCTCCATGTCACAGCCCTGTTTGGGCTCATGTCCGTCGCCTGGGAGGTGCCTGATGCTTTTGGCTGGAGCTGCCTCTGGTAATCCCAGCTGCCCTGCTCCTGGCTGGGGCAGTGGGATGGGTCTGGCTGCCAGGCCCTTTGTTGCTGGTGTTGTTATTCCCCTCAGGTACCAGCCACACAATCTGAGAGAGCCCTCAGCTCCCACAGGAGATCTGCACAGACAGGCATGATGCCTGTCCCCTTCCCAATGCTGTACTGTCCTGAGAGTCATGACAACTGAATTCTGCTTAGACTCAGCTCCTGGGAAACCTGCGACATGCCCCTGAATGCACACTGCAGAGAAACAGCCTGGCTACCTGGTCTCCACTCCAAAATGCTCCAAGCTTTCCTGCTGAGAAAAGACAGGCACGATTATTACTAGTTCACTCCTCTGCAGCAACCTGAAATAAACGACTCTTATTCTGCAACTGAGAGTCACCTCTTTGGACAGGGGTGAGGAGAAGACGGGGTGATAACGTAAATCCTACCTCTTTCAGGTTTCCCATGTTCTAAGGAAAAGAAAGCAGCCTGTACTCCTGGGCAAAACTTACATACCATTTTTCCAGTAAGGTATCATGAGGTCAATGGGCACTGATCTGTGGTGAGCATCCAGGAGGGTAGAAGACAGATGAGCACTGAGAGAGCAGACAGACCTACAGCTATCCCATGCAGTCCTGCAGATACAAGAACCATCTCTGCCTGTTACCTCTCCTTTCCCATCAGCTTCTCCGATTATGGAAAGGACATAAATAAATCAGGGGTTGGTTCTTTCTGAAAAATCCTCCCTAGTACCATCTTCCAGGCACCCAGAAGGAAAAAGCTAATTGTAAAAGACAAGCATTTACCATTTTCTAGTCTGTGTTTTAAAAACCCAGGATCTTTTAACATCCCACTCCTACTACTGGTCACTGAAGTTCAGTATCCTTCAAGTGCATCATGCTACGTTCAGCAGGTTTTTCTACATATATTCTTTTGTACTACTTTGAGTTGGAAAGGCAATCTGTTCAAGGAATTCAGGGAGCTGTTTGCAGACTTGGAAACACAGTTCTTACCTTTGCCACTCCAGCACCTTAACTAAGTTCTTTGTCTAAGATCATGACAGTGGCATCAGAGGAAAAGCCAAAGAAATTACTCTTTCCAACAACTTTAATTTCTTTTCCAAAATGATAAATATGTACTTACAACAGAAAATAAGAGTTTACTCACTCAATAGATGACCAAAGTCCAGTTACTTGAATTCTAAAAAAGAATGTGTATTTAAATAATGCATCTTTTATTTAAATGATCCAAAATCATTTGTTATTTTTATTAAAAAAAAAAAAAAAGGAACATATGTGACTTCAATTTTCCTTTTGGATTTAATCAACCTTCCCAACTTTGCCAAGAGCATTTTAAATAAAACCTCTTTTCATAAATCAAAGATTGTAATAAGTATTTCTAGCTGCCACTGTAATTCTTTTAATGACCAGAGAGAGAATTCTGTCACATGGCTTCAGAAAAGCTAGACAAAATTGGTCTAAATTGCTCTTCAGAGCAGCCCTGAAACATTCTCAGCACCTGCTAAACATCTCTTATTTAATTTCAGGAAACTGTCATGGTAATCTATGTAATGAAAAAGGTAAGGAAATTACAAGACCAAAATACAAGTTAGAGGATAAACGGTCCCTGAATGCCATCTTTGTTCCAAGCCCTGATCCTTAGCATCACTTATCGGGGGTTATAGGCCATGCATTGGAAGCCCTTTCCCTTCACCTGTGTCTCACTATCAGGCATGGGAAGCAGAGAGCTCAACAGTCCTCCTCATGGAGACACTATGGGGGTGCAGGGGATACAATGGTACATCATCTGTACTTCCTTGTTTCCAGGCAAGGCATCCCATATCAGAGGATGGCCAGGTGGTCAGCTCTTTCCACATCACGTCACCAGGCGTCACCCTGAAGTGCTGTTTGCTGCTATCCTTCACATGGGATCTTTGTTCCCACCATTTCTTTCCAGACCTGAGAACACATTATGTTGTGCAGCTTACTTGTTCCCTGACGAAATGTTCTCTGGTGTTGGCACTCACACTTCTCTCTCCACCTTACCCTGCTCATGCCAGTAGAGTTTCTGAGATCCATTTACTGTCATGCCTCGTGCTGAGTGGCTGTACTGTGCTGTAGGTATGGTATATGAAGATTCCTTTGGAATCACCTGATACCAAAACACTGAAGTCTCTGCCTAATCCCTGTTTTGGTTTCCAGTGGTGGATCAGCATTGAAGGCTTGGGACACATATTATTGTGGCATATTCACAGTGCTATTAACCTTTGCCAAATTTCATAAAGACTGGTAGCATCATGGTTTTATTCCCATTCCTATTGCTTTGTACTCCTCTTTCTTTTATTACAGGCATCCAAATGACGCCCCTTTCCCAAAGCTGCTCTATCACCACCCTCAACTGGGCAGGGAGAGAAAATAGAATGGAAGGCTCATGGCTTGGGTTAAGGACAGGGAGAGATCCTTCACCAACTGCTGCCACAGGCAAAACAGACTCGACCTGGGGAAAATTAATTTGATTTATTACCAATCAAATCAGAGAAGGGTAATGAGAAATAAAACCAAAAGGTGGCCAACATAGGATCATAGAATCATGAAATGGTTTGGGTTGGAAGAGACCTTAAAGGTCAGCTCATCCCAAGCCCCCTGCCTTGGGCAGGGACACCTTCCACTAGAACAGGTTGCTCAAAGCCTCATCCAGCCTGGCCTTGAACACATCCAAGGCTTCCACAACTTCTCCAGGCAACTTCTTGCCACATGTGTCAGGAGATGGCTGTCACAGTCTGAGCAAGCTGATTGGGCCCTGGGAAGACACGGCTGAGGCCTTGGTGACCAACATGAAACACCAATGCCGAGCACAAGACAAGCAACAGGGGCATGGAGGGGGTCTGCAGGAAGGATGGTGATGTCAACAAGTGACAGGTTCTGGTGTCAGCGAGGGATGGACCATACTGTCTCCAAGCAATGGATTGTGTTGTCCTCAGGCCACGGATTGTGACACATGCTTCTCGCTGCTCAGATCTGGGTGCCAAGACTCACCCAGCCAGCTTGTGCCCGGACTCCAGCCAAGCAAGGCTGCGAGGTCTGGAGTTGTTGTGCCAGGCTGGTTTTGGTGCTGCTGGTGTGCTTGGCAGTTGTTCGCTGCAAATCTCAGTGCCTGACCCCAGAGCCATCAGAGCAGTCTCCCCGGCCCTGGGAGGGAGCTGGGAGGAGGCCAGCTATGCCATGCCATGCTTTCACCGGTTCTGTTACGGGTGCATCCTGCGGTGGGCTGAGAGCAAGCCCGAGTGCCCCCTGTGCAAGAGGCAGGTGACCTCGATGGTGCACTCAGTGAGGGCAGTCGATGACTTTGAGGAGCATGTCACCCCACACCTGCAGCTCCATCAGTCGTCGTCCAGCTGACAGGAGAAGCTCCCGGACACCCACCTGCCCACAGCCTCCATCAGCCTGCAGCATTCTGGCCAGCAGGTGTGAGGCTGCTGCTCCAGGCTCCAGTGGGCGGCTTCCATGCGTATGTCTGGGCATCCCTCCTCCGTGTCTAACCCACTGCACTCCATCCCTGCAATACTTTGGCCTGGACAAGGGTCTAATCCTGCTGATGTGGAACTCCCTGGGCAGGGACATGAGGAGCTTTGTCCACTGGCTTCTTGAGGCCATCATGGAACAGTGCAGTGGCGAGGCCTGACATCAGCTGAGACTGGAGGATGGCCGTGCTGCCAGGGAATGAGAGAGCAGACCCACAGCTGCTCCGAGAGCTGCTGCCTCCCAAGGGGGGTCTCGGGCTCCAGCCCAGCCCTTTGTGGGGGTTCCAGCAGCACACACACACACACACACACACCCATCCCCATTCCCACCCACCAGCAGCAAGAAGATATGCAGGAGGACCCAGAGAAGGCTGTGCCAGGGTCCTCCACTTGCAGACTGGACAGGAAACGCTTCCCTCAGGAGGCCTCAGCAAGCACCGAAGAGGAGGGCCAGCAGCACCCACGACCCTTCCCAGCCACCCAGGAAGTCACCCCATCAATGGTGACACCAGCAGGCTGCCTCAGGGAGCATCTAAACCAGGGCCAGGCCACAGCTGGGGCACACACCAGCCCCTTCTGGTCCTGGCCCCCCCAGATCTAACTAACAGATAATAAAAGACCAGGAAAGCATGAATGCTGCCAAAAAAGTGCCAGTATTACTATCAATCCCATTGGCACTGTTGTCCCCACCCCTGCTGCTTTGTCCCCCTTCTTCTGGTGCCCAGCCACCATTTCCTCACATGTCCCATGGGCCCTGCGGTTGCTGGGATCAGCCTGGTGGGAGAGGAAGCACAGCCCTGGCCAGAAGGGCTGGGCTATTTATCCTGACTGTTCCTTCTACCTGAACCAGGTAGAAGGCACAGAACTACTGTGTTCTTCCCCCTAAAAGTAAGTAAGTGCTGCTCAGCACCAGATCTGCCTCTCTGCAGATGGTCCTGGGGCAGATTTTTCTGCATGGTAGAGGGACCAGGCCACAGGTGCTTGCTGCAAGTTCCCCTGGCAGCTGAGAGGGAGCTGAGAGCAACACAAACTCATTTTGCTGAGAAACAGCTTGAGAGGCAGTCAAGTGCAAGCACTGGCAGTACTGGAGATGGGCTGTCTCAGTGAGAGACAGTACATGGGGATGTGGGAAGCATCTCCCAGGCCGTACGCTCCCTCTCCTTGCTCTTCACACACAGCTGTGTGCAGGGATCACTCACCTTTGCTTCTGAGCAAGGGAAGGGTCAGAGTGCCTGGCATGGGAGTCCCAAGCACAGTAGCCAGCCCCTTTGTGTTTGGGTTTACTGACTCAGCACTGAGCTGATTTGGCTCCTGACCACATTTCCCTCATGTACGTCCTTTGTGATCCTACTTCAGGAACTCTGGGCTTTATTAACACCTGATGGATAGTACTGGCATTATTCAGTTTGCCACATCGTGTTCCTCTAACAGAAGAGAGTGATTTAATCAAGTGAGAAGAGCGAATAACACAGCATGCCTGAAGGAAGAAATTCTGTAGAAACTTGGCTCTGCTTCATCTTGTCCATCCTGCCTTCTCTCTTAGTTTTTAAAAAATGACTCGCTCTAGTTACTGCTTCCCCCAGAAATCCACCTCTCCCTGCTCACTGCTCAAAAGCTGCTCTTCTGTGCTGAAAGCCTCCTTGGTCTCTCTGGTATGGTTCCTTGTAAGAAGTCTAGGCAGAACCACTTCCAGTCACCAAAGCTCCATTTGAACCTCACTACTAGCACTACCACTACTAATACTACTACCACTACTACCAGCACCACCATTAACACTAACATTCCCCTCTTTCAAGATCTTTTCTCCTCCATCTACCTGTCTGGAGCCAGGCTGTTCCAATCACAGGCAAGGAACTGTGTCTTTGGCCTATTGCTGGGGATGGACCAGCTATGAGGAGGAGCCTGGGCTGAACATGCCCTGGCAGCAGCATGTCTGTGATTCTGCTTTCTTGCACAGGGCTCAGCTGCAGGAAGCGTGTTCTTGATTCACTGTGAGTCTGCACTCCAAGTCCCCTCTCGTAACAAAAGCACCATGGGACTCCAGCTTCTAGGATCTCTCTTTGCAGCTTGCACATGATACCAAACAGTTCCAGCAGCTGACAAGACATATGTCCTGTAGAAGGGGTCTGGGGGCACCCCACCCCCATCAGTTATGAAACTTTCTGGGGCATCTTCAGATGGGTCAAGGTCTGGGCACTTTCAGATCCAGTTGCATCCTGCAGGAGTCGCCATGTCTCACACCCTCCGTGGCACCTCACCACGCAGAGATCTGCAACACAGGTCGGGATTTGCGTAACCAGTGCGAAGGCTTGAGTTATCCATGAATTATACATGTGCTAATCAGGATGTAATTGATATTAGCTTTTCTTAAACCCATGGATAAGCACACTCAACTGGTGTGAGGCAAACGGTATCCAAGAACTTTCTAACACTGCGATAGCACAGCCAGACACAGCAAAAAAAATCAGTTACAACATAAGTGTCCTTGCCGACGTCCATCGCTCCATCAGTCCACAGTAATTTCATGACCCTGCGGTTCCCGTGAGATTCCCAAAGGAGTTTATGAAGGCAAGAGCATGGCTGTCCCCAACCAAAAAGCGGGAGGACAGCCACCTCCAGTGGCTGGAGGTGAGTACAGCTACCAGAACTGCAATAGCTGTGAAGCTGTGCCCACTGCTGGATGCCTTCCTTTGTTAAGAAACTTTTAAAAAGTCAAATCCCAAACAAAAAAACCTATGGCCAAACCTATGGTCCGTCTTGCACTGCTGAGGGGAGCAGAGGAGGAGGGAAAGAAGAGGAGAAGTTTTGCTACAGCTGCTCCCCAACCAGCACCACCAGCTGGAGGAACAGGCATCCCTGCTACGGCCTAGTGGGCTCTGCCAAGTGGTCTCCCAGGCAGGGAGGTGTGATCCCAGATCCCAATTATGGAAACATTCCAGAGAACCTGCCAGGTCGTTGTAAGACTTTATGGTTCTTGTGAGCCTGTTTGGTGGAAAAGCAGCACACCTCGGTGCTCCCAGCTGTCCTCTCGGAACGTCCCCCTGGGAGTCCCGGGAAGGCACCTGTGCACATGCTCTTTCATCAGAGAGACCGCATGAAAGTGCTGAAGTCATCAACAGGCTGGAGGGACTTCCAGCTCCAGCAGAGCTACGTGTGGCACAAATCCAACCCCGCAGACTCGGCTGCTGTCGGCAGGCCTCTCGAATCCTGGACTGAACATCTACTGGGCTGCCCTCCACTGCCTCCCTAGGAACTCTGCGCTGGCGGCTCTAGTGCAGGGGGTGGAACGAGGCTCTTGCCGTGGGAAGTTTCCCTGGCTCTGCAAGAAACTGCAGCTTCTCCCCGCTGTTTCCAACCTGCCGCCACGGACACGCAAAGCTTCGCAGGCTGCTCCCGTCTGCTGCACACTGCTGAGGGAGGACCGGGATCTCACCCGCAAAAGCCAATGCCTCCAATTCCTTAGACCTAGCTAATCCAAGGGGAACAGGAGGCCAACTCCCTTGGGGTTGGCCAGGAGGCTCTGGAGCGATCGTGCTGCTCCAGCCCTAAAGCAGCCTTTGCTCTGCCTGGCCCCAGGGCTCACCTCAGACCTTGCTGCAGCACGTGGCAGCGGTCATTTCAGGGGAGGCACAGGCAAGAGGTCCATGGCAGCCACAGGGGCTGGGGGCCGTCTCCAGGGTAGCGCCCTACAGTCTCCAGGTGCCCTCATAGCCCCTGCCATCCCAGAAGGAGCTTTTCCATCCCTTCCAAAGAGAGACCTCTGCCTGGGAGGGGGTCCTGGCATTTGCCCTCCCGCATCCCGTTGGTCATCACCCTCATGCTCAGGTTCCCTCTCCCAGC
The DNA here is from genome assembly GCA_027574665.1 of Rhynochetos jubatus. Lineage (NCBI taxonomy): Eukaryota > Metazoa > Chordata > Aves > Eurypygiformes > Rhynochetidae > Rhynochetos > Rhynochetos jubatus. Next base: position 68,358,047 of record CM050690.1, on the reverse strand, counting down.
CCGCTCTGCAGGTACTGGGGGACAGGGATGAGGACACCTGGGCCAGGGGGTTCCTTGCCTCCAGCTGTGGCTGTGGCAGCAGCTCCTGCAGCCTTCAAGGAGACAGCCAACACTCCCCGCAGGGTCTGCAGGACCACCCAGAGGTGGCTGTGTCTTGGGCCTCCACTCCCAAGCCAGGGCAGAGAGTGCTCCACACAGTGACCCGGGCAAGCCCCAAAGAAGAGGGGGGCTGGCGGCCAGGAGGACACTTCCCTGCTGAACAAGAGGCCAGCGTCGGCTGCAAGAGCAGCAAGACCACCCAGAAGAGGCTGTGCCTGGGCCCTCCACTCCGAGCCAGGGCAGCCAATGCTCCCGGCGGGGACACCGGCAAGCCCCAAAGAGGAGGGCTGACAGCCCTTCCAAACCCCCAGTTCATGGCATGCTGTCCTCCACAAAGGGGACACCCCAAAGCCATATGGCCAGAGTTTGGTGGGGTGGGGGACTCCCTGGAGACCCCTCAGGCTAACAGCTCAGCGACAGACCAAACCTGGCCCTGAGAGGGTCTTACAGCCATGACCCCCGTGAGGCAGACAGGCACTTCTGCAGCAGAGCCTATCGCTGCTGGCCCTTCCTGGGGCACGTCTGCAGCGAGACGCAGGTATGGGATGTCAGGGTTGGTGCAAGCAGCCCAGGAAGGCAGGAAACCGCTGCTGGCAGGCTCTGGGTGGGTTCAGAGGCAGGTGTTGGAGGGCCCTGAAGCAGAGTTTTGGTTGATATGGGGACCCTGGGGCACGTTTTGGCAACCAGTGGCAGGGTTGGGCATCTCTGGAGGTACTTGGGCATGAGTTGGGATCTTTGCAGTGCCTGGGACAGGCAACTGAGGCACTGGAAGTGCAGAGTTTTGTAGGGTTTTGGGGAAGTTTTAGGCTGACCTGAAGCAGGGTGCAGGGGTCTTTGGGAGAACTTGCACAAAGTTTGGGGTGACGGGGAATGCTGGGACAGCGTTCAGACGTGTTTGGGAGAGATCACAGGGGCCTGTGAAATTGTTTAATTGTGGGGTTTTATTGCGCACTGAGCCAGGTCTTACGGTCCTTGGGGCATTTTGGCAGACTTTGGGGTGTTTGGGGTCTGGGGAAACATCTCTGGAGGACCTGAAGCCGGCTTTGGGGTGTTTGGGGGCCCTAATGCGGGTTTGGAGGTGTATGGGGACTACTGGCCACGGTTTGAGGCTCTTCAGAAGCCCTCGTCATTCCTCGGGAGGTATTTTTGGTTTCCTGGGGCACACCTTGGGAGTTTCGGAAAATGAGGCAGGTTTGGAGTCTTGAGGGTCACTAGGGAAGTTGTGCAGCTTTCAGCATTGCTAGGAGATCTTGTGGCAGCGTCTGGGATCCTGTGGGGGTTTTGGGGAGGTTTCCCAGTGTCTTGAAGGAGGGCGAGTGCTGCTTGAGGGTCTGGGCGAATTTTTGGATTCTTTGAGGACAATTGGGCAGGATACAAGGGCTTTTTGCTTCACAAAACACATTGCAGACGAAGGAAGCCCATTTCTCGGACCGCTCCTCTCTTCCATGAGGAAAGGCTGAGAGAACTGGGACTGGTCAGCCTGAACAAGAGAGGGCTCAGGGGCACCAGCCTCTCACCAGGTTGCTCCAAGCCTCATCCAGCCTGGCCTTGAACACTTCCAGGGATGGGGCATCCACAGCTTCTCTGGGCAACCTGTTCCAGTGCCTCACCACCCACACAGTAAAAAGTTTCTTCCTTACACCTATATCTAAATCTACCCTCATGCAGTTAAAAGCCATTACCCCTTGTGCTGTCACTACAGGCCCTTGTACAAAGCCCCCCTCCATCTTTCTTCAGGTCCCTTCAGGCCCCTTCAGGTACTGGAATATTGCTATAGGGTCTCCCCGAGCCTTCTGTTCTCCAGGCTGAACAAGCCCAACTCTTTCAGCCCTTCCTCACGGGAGAGGTGCTGCAGCCCTCTGAGCATCTTCGTGGCCTCCTCTGGACTCACTCCAACAGGTCCACAGCCTTCTTATGTTGGGGGCCCAAAGCTGGATGCAGTACTCCAGGTGGGGTCTCACGGGAGCAGAGTAGAGGGGGAGAATCGCATGAAGCAGGGGCTTTAGCCCTTTGCAGCGCCTGTCCTCACCGGGCAGCAGTTGGGGCGCAGTCCCAGAGACCCCTGTGATGTCACCGGCGGGCGTTTGTGATGTCACCCAACCCCACTGCTCTTCAGCAGCCGCAGGCTCTGTCCCGGCACATTTGGTCCAGGCCTCCTGTGAGCGCACACACACGGTGGGCAACCTCCAGGACTGTGACGTCCGCTGCGAGTGCTGCCTTTGGGCACAGACTGGGCTGGTGTGGGTACTGTGGGTCCCACACGGCGGCTCTGCCAGGGCTGTGGGCTTAAGCAGGGTGCCAGGGCCCTTGGTACCACTGAAGGCTCCCAGACAGCTCCTCCGCTTTCACGGATCGCCTCCTGCAGGTCCCCTGTGGTAATTGGATGCACGCTGGCTTTCTGGGGGGAGTGCAGGGGGTAGGGGGGTCCTGTGGTGGGAGCTCAATGTACCTCGGGGGAGACACAGGGGGCAGGCACATGTGGAGCCTGTGGGACTGGCTGGCCACTTGCCAGAGGCCCTTACCTCCCCTCTCTCACCACTTTCTGGGCTGTGGCTGTTGCAGTCCTGGTGCCAGAGAAGCTCAGGCGCTTCGCACATCTCTTTGCAGGACATGGCGTCAGGTGCCGAGCAGGCTCTGCAGGACAGCGGCTCTGCCACGATGGCCAGCACGAGCCAGCAGCAGCAGGCAGGGCAGCCGGAAGCAGCTGCAGATGGCCTGTGCCCCATCTGCCTGGAAAATACGGACAATGCTGCCCACCCCGACGCCTGCTGCCACACCTTTTGCTTTGCGTGCATCCGGCTGTGGGAGTACCTGACAGGTGCCTGCCCCCTCTGCAAGCAGCCGTTCAGCCGCATCCTGTGCGTCCCAAGGGTGGCCAACACCCAGGAGCAGACAGCCGGCTCGTCCACCCCCCCGGCAGAGGACTGCGGCCAGGAAGAGGGCACGCAGCAGGTCCCCGCAACGGCACTACAGCTTGCGCCCAAGGCCCACCAACAACAGGCCTGACGCTGGGAGAAGGGGGCGTGCGGGGAGGAGCCGAGCGGCCCCGCGGGACGCAGCTCCAAGGGCCCCCAACACCTCTGCCCGACAGGCTGCGAGGGCGTGCCCAGCCAGGCGTGCCGACAGACGGCAGCGTCAGGGTGCTGGCGCTGCGAGTTCACCTTATCAGCTTCGGCAGCGTTGACGAATAAAGACCCAGAAACTTCTCAGAGTGTCTTTCTTTCCAAAGCCAGGCACAAGGCACTGCAGGCAATGCCTTCCAGCAGGCTCTCAACAGGCCAGGAAAGCAAAAGGGGAGAACGTCCTGGGGTGTGCAGTGAACTTCTTGGATGGAAATGCTGCAAGAGAGCCCCTTTCGCTCCCACGCCGCCAGCCTCTCCCTTCCCAGCACCGGAGCAAGGCTGTCCAAGACCCTTGACCATCAGCAGGGCTGCCGGTCCTGAGGCAAAGCCAGGGGCCACGGACACAGGCCATGCTGACAGCCCTCTCCCTGCTGGTGCCTCCACCCGCAAATGGCTCCCGGCACCCTCTAGCCACAGCCCTCTCAGCCTTCCCCTGACACCGCTCCACAACAGCGGCCCAACCCCGCCAGCCCCAAAGCCCGCGGCCACGGCTGGCAGGCAGGAGGGGGTTGCTCTTCTCTTGTGGGACAGGCCTGCTGCACGAAGGACATGGCAGGTGACGGAGACCATCCCTTTTGAAACCAACAAGAAACTCTGGCAGGTTTTGGGATATGTGGGGTTTGGTGAAAGGCTTGAGACAGTGTTTGGACCCTTTGGAATGGCCTGGGAGAGGTCTGAGAAGCTTGGAAGCAGGGTTTAGGGTGTTTGGGGCCACTCAGGACCTTTTATGTGGGTCTCTGGGGGCACTTGGCTATGATTTGAGATGTTTTGCTGGCCCGAGAGCGAGGTTTCAGGGTGTTTGGGGAAGTGGACTTGGGACCTGGAGGCAGAGTTTGGGGAGTCTGGGGGCTGTAGGACAAGGGTGGGCTTGTTTGGTGGCTCCTGGAAAGGACCTGATGCTGCTTTGTGGCCTTGACGAAAGTTCTGACAGAACTCGGTAGCAAAATAGGGGGTGTGGTCGCTGGGGGAGGACTTTCACGGCTCGGTAACAGGGTTTGGACACAGAACTCTGGACGCCAGAGCTGTGGTGCACGTGAGCACCTCTCCAAGCCCTTGGCCACTGCCACAGGCACTCCCCGGGCCCATGCAGCACAGCCACCTGGCCACCTGTGTTGGGCAAGGGGTCCTCGGTCCCACCTCACTGACTCTTTTCTACAGTTTCCATGGCCTCTTGCAGGTGAGTTTGTTTATTGTGGAGTGCCTGGGCGAGAGAAGAGTCCATGTGGCCACTGCAGCCTTCCTCCAAAGCCTCCATGCCATGCCCTTGTGCACCCCTCCAAGCCCTTGGCCTCACGGCAGGTCCCGTCTCCGCTCTTCCTGTCCCCACAGCTGCTCCTCCAGCTGGGGTGAGCCCTATTTCTCCTGCAAAGCAATGAGCACACACAGGGCAGGGTGGCTGGGCTGTGACCTGGGGACACCCGACCCTCTCTGATGCTGCTGCTGAGCCCACTCGCTGCCTACCCTCGGCTCCAGGGCTCCGGGACACCAGGTGGTGTCTCACGAGGCACAGGGAAGGGATGGACCCTGGCACTGATGCCTTCCTTAGCCACACCGCTGCCTGAACTTGCTGGGCTGCACGGCTCCAGCACTGACACCCGTCCCTGGCACTGCCAGGCTGCATCCACTTCACCCCGCTACCTCGTCCAGCTCTGTCAGCCTAGTGGCTCTCTCCTCCTTCCCTGCCTGCAAGTGCTCCTGCAGGAGAGGGAGGCGACTGGAGCACCAAGCAGGACACTGGGGAAGTGGGGGAGAGGGAGGTGGCACTCCTGTGAGACCTCTGCCTGGGAGGGGGTCCTGGCATTTCCCCTCCCGCATGCCGTTGGTCATTGCCCTCACGCTCAGGTCCCCTCTCCTAGCCCGCGCTGCAGGTACTGGGGGACAGGGACAAGGACCCCTGGGCCCAGGGGGTTCCTTGTCTCCAGCTGTAGCTGTGGCAGCAGCCCCTGCAGCCTCCAAGGCTCCCCGTGACAGCGGAGGGGAGCTCAACCTTCCGGCCAAGTTCTGGTGCGGTGGCTTGCACCTCTCGCTTCTCTTCCTTCTGTGTGGCGAACGGACAGAGCCTCAGCCCTGCGCACAAGCGGCCACTGCACACCTGCCTGACACTGCCGGCGCTCCCCGACCCTTGCTTCTACCGTGCACCTCTGCTCCATGTGCCGTTGGAGCATGCCGAGCTCAGGCAGCAGCTCCACTGCCACCTCGGCCACCCCTGGGGTGTCTGCTCTCCGCAGGAACGGGGAGTCTTGAGAATTCCCAGTTCACACAAAGCCTCCCGCTGCCACCTGCCTCCCTCCGTCATACGCGGCATCCTGACCTAAGAAGTTAGCTTGCGTTAGTATGGTGTGTAGCGTACATTAGCCTCAATTAGCTGGTGATGAATAGGACACTGTGCTGATTGAGGTCCCTCTTCTATGCACCTCAACCTTAAGGGACTGGTTGTTTATAGGACGAGTTATTTGAACACCTGGCAAGACAACTCTCCCATCGGCCACCGTAGCAACAGAACTAACTTGGAGGGTGTCCTGAGGCAAACTGCCTTCATTATAACCCTAAAAATGATGCCCATAGGCCCAGAAGCCCCTAGCCCAGGTGAAGAACCTTCCCCTGAGCATGCATATTAGCTAAAACTAGATGGTGTATTGGTATGCAAATTCATAACCAATCAAGACTGGGTAGGAGGTACTGGTATGTTAACGGATATAAAAGATGTCACGGTGATGATTTCTTGTGTGCTTGATGGGTAGAAAATCGGCCCCGCAGCTGTCTCAAGCCCTGCTGCCTGCCAAGGGGATGATGCTGCTCCGGCCCCAACCCACAACCCTCCACAGCTCCACTCAGCCACTCTGGTCTCTCAGCCTCGCCTCTGCCCAGAACTCCAAAAGGGATGCAGTGCCGGGATGAGGCCTGATGGGAGCTGAGCGGGGGGATCACCCTCGTGCCGCCTGGCTGGGGGAGAGGGAGAGGAGGAAACGCGCGAGAGGGAGCCAAGTGCTGCTGGGACCCCCGTGGGAGCCCAGGGGCCTGGCCAGCAGTGCTGGGGCGTGGGGGGAGCCTCCAGGGAGGCAGGAGGTGTCACCCTGTCAACCCTCTTGCTGCAGGTGCCTGGAGACGGCTGCCCCGGCCAGAGCGACCCGACAGGGCCCTGGGAAGACACGGCCGAGGCCTCGGTGCCTGGCGTGAAACACCGATGCTGGGCACAAGCCAGGAGATGGGGGGATGGAGTGGGCAGTGGCGCTGTGGGAACCCCAGACACGTGAGCTGGGGCTGCAGGGCTGCTGGGGCGAGGGTTGCCCATTGTGAGATCACTGAGTGATGGTTCCAATGAGGTATGGTCCCCAGCGATGGGTTGGTTCTGTTGTCGCCGACGGGTGGACTGTGATGTCACCGGGCGATGCACTGTCTCCAGGCATCAAAGTCCCACCCAGCCGGCCCGTGCGCTCACTCCAGCTGAGCAGTCTGCGAGGCTGCACTGCTCACAGGAGCCCTGGTGCTTGGGTCCTGATTTTGGAGTTCGTCCTGGCAGTTTTCCGCTCGATGCTCCAGAGCAGCGGGAGGACTTTCCCTGGCCGGCCCTGCCAGCTGCAGGCAGCCGGGGCACCCAAGGGCCACACTCGCAGCAGCAGAGGTGAGCTGGGAGGGGAAAGCCCAACCTGGGGAGCTGGCAGGTTTCCTTCCTGAGCGGCCTGGGCCTTTCTTCCCCTCCCGCCTGGGCCAGTGACTGACTGCGGCCTCTCTCCCCTCTCCAGCGTGACACCGGCTGCTGCTGCAGCAGTGAGAGGGAGCGTCCGACACCCCCAGCTCCCCCCACCCCACCGCAGCAAGCGGAGAGGATGGCTGCAGAGCTGGACAGCCGCTGTCCAATATGCCTGGACAGCTGGGAGGAGCCCAGCTACACCATGCCCTGCCTCCACCGGTTTTGCTATCCGTGTATCCGGCGGTGGGCTCACAGTCGGCCCGAGTGCCCCCTCTGCAGGAGGAGGCTGACGTCCATCGTGCACTCGGTGCGGGGGGATGACAGATTTGAGGAGCATGTCATCCCACCGTGTGCCCCACTGGGACATCCTGGCCATCCAGCTGCCCGCCGCCTTCACCCCCGCGCAGCTCTTGTGCGCAGACGACGACGACGACGACGATGACACCCCTGGCTGTCACGCTTCTGGGAACACCTAGCTCTGATCCAGCTCACGATGCTCCGGCTGCGACAGGAGCTGCAGCGGCAGCTGTTCAGGGCTGGCAGGTCGGCAATAGCAGCAGCACGGGCGCACGTGCTGTCCACCCTGCAGCGCTTTGGCCTGGATGAGGACAGCCTGGTCCGGATGCTGCAGATTGACCTACGCCAGCACCTGAGGACCTTCGTCCAGCGGCGGATTGACAGCATCGTGGACTGGTGTGGCCGTGAGGCCCGACGCTGGATGGGCCTGGGGCACCCCCGTGATGCCGAGGAGCAGGAGATCAGCCCCACTGCTTGTCCCAGTCCTGCCGCCTCTGAAGGAGAAGCTGCCGCACCCAACCCAGCCCCCTCCCACCATGAGGACAGGCAGGAGGCAGAAGAGGTCGTCCCCAGCACCCCATCAGCTGCCCTACAGAAGGATCCCGGCAGCCCCTCCCATGCCCCTGAACCCACCCGTGCGGGGCAGGAAGAGCCTCAGAACCACCGAGAGGAGGCTGTGCCTGGACCCTCCACGCTCAGCCAGGGCAGCCAACGCTGCCCGCAGGAGCCCCGGCGAGCACCAAAGAGGAGGGCCGATGGCCAGATCGCCAGTTCACCACCAAACAAGAGGCCAGCCCGTCGGCAGGAAGAGCCACAGGACTCCCGAGAGCAGGCTGTGCCTGGGCCCTCCACGCCCAGCCAGGGCAGCCAACGCTGCCTGCAGGAGCCCCGGCGAGCAGCAAACAGGAGGGCTGATGGCCAGGTGGCCACTTCACCACCAAACAAGAGGCCAGCCCACCGGCAACAGTAGGAGGCTGCCCCAGGTGCTGGTGAAACCAACGCCGGACATGCAGCTGGGGCACCCGCCAGCTCCAAGGGGAGCGGGAGGCTGACCTTATCAGTCCATCTCCAATCATTAAAGAATCCAACAGTGTACAAAAGCTACCGAAAGAGCCTTGGCATTTCTGACAGTGTAGCTGGTGTTGCTATCCCCACCGGTGTGGGTTTCTCCTGTGGCCTGCCATGGCTACCAGGACTCAGTCCATACTTTCCCCAGAGGTGGAAGCGAGGATGAACTCTCCCGCAGTGCCTCAGCCCATCCTCTTGCCGTTTTGGCAGATGGGGTGCAACACCTGGCCCTCTCTAGTCTTTGGTACCTCCCCCAAGCTGCAGTCTTCCAAAGATGACAGAGGGTGGCCTGGCTGTGACATCAGCCTGCTCACTTGACACCCCCAGACAAATCCCGTCAGGGTCCTTGGGCTTGTACGGGGCAAGATTTCTTAGGAGCCCCCTGAGTTGCACGTCCTCTGATGCTGGGATCCCTCCGCTCCTTGATCGCTGCCTCGGGGACAAAACACCTGGAGGCATTGGCAGTGAAGGCTGAGATGGAGAAGGCCCCGAGTCCCTCAGCCTCGCACGCGCCTGCTGTCGCTGCATCGCTCGGCCCGTTTGGCCAGCGGGCACGACGCAGCTCCAAGGACCCCCAACACCTCCGCCCCCCAGGCTGCGAGGGCGCGCCCAGCCAGGCCTGCTGACAGACGGCAGCGTCAGGGTGCTGGCGCTGCGAGCTCAGCTTATCGGCTTCGTCAGCCTTCCCCTGACACCATTCCACAACAGTGGCCCAACCCCTCCAGCCCCAAAGCCCGCGGCCACGGCTGGCAGGTAGGAGGGGGTCGCTCTTGTGGGGACAGGCCTGCTGCACGAAGGACGTGGCAGGTGAAGGAGGCCCATCTCTCAGGCCTTGCCTTGGCCTGTGCGGACAGCAAAGCCCTCAACCCCGAGCACCCCAGGATTTCGGGAGCAATCCAGAAACAGATTGGCCATTCAAGCAGAACACTTTTGTGCCATGGGCTGAAATGCCCCGCCTCCCTCGGCTTCTCGCTGGGCCCACCTCTGTCCTGCTTTGAAGCCTTTCCCCAGACATACTGGCACCAGCCTGGCCAGTTCCCACAAGCCTCTCGACAACAGCCTCTCCAAAGGTCTGGGCAACCCCACACGCTTTCGCCCCACGTCCTGCAAGGACTCCCCCAGCCCTGCTGGCAGACAGCCCTGCTGGCAGACACCCCTGCAGCCTGCAAGGCCGCTGCACGGCCTTCGAGCGCGTGATCCACCGCGGCTTTGCAGAAAAGGAAGCGGGGCTCCCGGGGGACACCAAAACGCAGAACGTGCCAGCAGCGGGCCCCGGTGGCAACGGCGGCCAACGGTCTGCTGGGCTGCATCAGGAGGAGTGCTGCCAGCACGTGGAGGGAGGGGGTCCTTGCCCTCTCCTCAGCGCTGGTGCTGCCAGCCCTGCACTGCTGTATCCAGCTGCCCAGGACGAGAGGGACGAGGAGGTGCCGGAGAGAGCCCAGCCAAGGGCCAGCAAGATGCTGAAGGGCCTGGAGGATGTCTCCTGTGAGGAAAGGCTGGGAGAGCTGGGACTGGTCAGCCTGAACAAGAGAGGGCCCAGGGGCACCAGCCTCTCACTAAGGCCCCAGGAAGGACTGGGGTGGCTTGAGGCTTGGAGCTGTCGTGACAGGCTGCTTTTGGTGCTGGCGTCATGCTCAGGCAGTTGTTCGCCACAGCTCTCGGTGCCCGACCCCAGAGCCACCAGGGGATTCTTCCCAGCCCTGCCATCTTCAGGCAGCCGGGGCACCTGGGAAGCAGACTCCCTCGCAGCAGCATAGGTGAGCTGCGATGGGAAAGCTCAGCCTGGGGTGGGGTGTTGGCAGGGTTTCCTTTCTGAGGGGCCAGGGCATGTCTTCCAGCTCTCCCTGGAGCAGCCCATGACCATGGCCACTCTTCATATCTTAGCGCAGCACCCGCTGCTGCAGCGGCAGTGAGAGGGAGCTGCTTGTCACCCTCAGCTCCCCCCAGCCCACTGCGGCGAGTGGACAGCATGGCCACAGAGCTGGAGAACCGCTGTCCCATACGCCTGCACAGCTGGGAGGAGGCCAGCTACGCCATGACGTGCCTCCACCAGTTGTGTTACGGGTGCGTCCTGCGGTGGGCTGAGGGCAAGCCCGAGTGCCCCCTGTGCAAGAGGCGGGCGACCTCCATCGTGCACTGGGTGCGGGCACACAACGACTTTGAGGAGCATGTCATCCCACACCTGCAGCTCCATCAGTCGTCGTCCAGCTGACAGGAGAAGCTCCCGGACACCCAGCCGCCCACAGCCTCCATCAGCCTGCAGCAACCTGGCTGGCAGGTGCGAAGTCGCTGCTCCAGGCTCCAGTGGGCGGGTTCTATGCCTACGTCTGGGCATAAGTTTTCCGTGTCTCGGAAGAGCAGCATCCCCATCTCCCAAGGGGATGCTGCTGCATCCAACCCAGCACCTTCCCACAATCCCAACAGACTGGGGGCAGAAGAGGTCCCGAGCACCTCATCGGCTGCCCTTCGGAAGTATCCCAGCAGCCCCTCCTCTGCCCCCAACCCCACCCACGGGCAGCAGGAAGAGCCGCAGGAGCACCCAGAGGAGGCAGTGCCCAGGACCTCCACTCCCATGCAGGGCAGCCAACACTCCCGGTGGGGGCCCTGGCAAGCCCCAAAGAGGAGGGCTAGCGGCCAGGAGGCCACTTCACTGCCAAACGAGAGGCCACCCCGCCGGCGACAGTGGGAGGCTGCCCCAGAGGCTGGTGAAACCAGTGCTGGACCAGCAGCTGGGGTGCCCGCCAGCTCCAAGGGGACTGGGAGGCTGACAATATCAGCCCTCAGGACTCTCATCAGGATTGGCCGCTGTCTGTCCCCATCCTACCAGGCACAGCTGGAAAGAGCTTGGTCTCCCTGCACTTGATGCCTTTCCCGTAGGCACTGGGGTGCGCTTCGAGGTGCCCCGAGGCCTTCCCTGCTCCATGCCGGACCAGCCCCAGACACACAGATCCTCCTTGGCTCCCCTGAGTCCCTCTGGTCTGTGGGCCTCCGCCCTGCCCAGGACCCCAAACGGGACGCAGTGCCGGGATGAGGCCTGATGGGTGCTGAGCGGGGGGATCACCCTCGTGCCGCCTGGCTGGGGGAGAGGGAGAGGAGGAAACGCGCGAGAGGGAGCCAAGTGCTGCTGGGACCCCCGTGGGAGCCCAGGGGCCTGGCCAGCAGTGCTGGGGCGTGGGGGGAGCCTCCAGGGAGGCAGGAGGTGTCACCCTGTCAACCCTCTTGCCGCAGGTGCCTGGAGACGGCTGCCCCGGCCAGAGCGACCTGACAGGGCCCTGGGAAGACATGGCCAAGGCCTCGGTGCCTGGCGTGAAACACCGATGCTGGGCACAAGCCAGGAGATGGGGGGATGGAGTGGGCAGTGGCGCTGTGGGAACCCCAGACACGTGAGCTGGGGCTGCAGGGCTGCTGGGCCGAGGGTTGCCCATTGTGAGATCACTGAGTGATGGTTCCAATGAGGTATGGTCCCCAGCGATGGGTTGGTTCTTTTGTCGCCGACGGGTGGACTGTGATGTCACCGGGCGATGCACTGTCTCCAGGCATCAAAGTCCCACCCAGCCGGCCCGTGCCCTCACTCCAGCTGAGCAGTCTGCGAGGCTGCACTGCTCACAGGAGCCCTGGTGCTTGGGTCCTGATTTTGGAGTTCGTCCTGGCAGTTTTCCGCTCGATGCTCCAGAGCAGCGGGAGGACTTTCCCCGGCCGGCCCTGCCAGCTGCAGGCAGCCGGGGCACCCAAGGGCCACACTCGCAGCAGCAGAGGTGAGCTGGGAGGGGAAAGCCCAACCTGGGGAGCTGGCAGGTTTCCTTCCTGAGCGGCCTGGGCCTTTCTTCCCCTCCCGCCTGGGCCAGTGACTGACTGCGGCCTCTCTCCCCTCTCCAGCGTGACACCGGCTGCTGCTGCAGCAGTGAGAGGGAGCGTCCGACACCCCCAGCTCCCCCCACCCCACCGCAGCAAGCGGAGAGGATGGCTGCAGAGCTGGACAGCCGCTGTCCAATATGCCTGGACAGCTGGGAGGAGCCCAGCTACACCATGCCCTGCCTCCACCGGTTTTGCTATCCGTGTATCCGGCGGTGGGCTGACAGTCAGCCCGACTGCCCCCTCTGCAGGAGGAGGCTGACGTCCATCGTGCACTCGGTGCGGGGGGATGACAGATTTGAGGAGCATGTCATCCCACCGTGTGCCCCACTGGGACATCCTGGCCATCCAGCCGCCCGCCGCCTTCACCCCCGCGCAGCTCTTGTGCGCAGACGACGACGACGACGACGACGACACCCCTGGCTGTCACGCTTCTGGGAACACCTAGCACTGATCCAGCTCACGATGCTCCGGCTGCGACAGGAGCTGCAGCGGCAGCTGTTCAGGGCTGGCAGGTCGGCAATAGCAGCAGCACGGGCGCTCGTGCTGTCCACCCTGCAGCGCTTTGGCCTGGATGAGGACAGCCTGGTCCGGATGCTGCAGATTGACCTACGCCAGCACCTGAGGACCTTCGTCCAGCGGCGGATTGACAGCATCATGGACTGGTGCGGCCGTGAGGCCCGACGCTGGATGGGCCTGGGGCACCCCCGTGATGCCGAGGAGCAGGAGATCAGCCCCACTACTTGTGCCAGTCCTGCCGCCTCTGAAGGAGAAGCTGCCGCACCCAACCCAGCCCCCTCCCACCATGAGGACAGGCAGGAGGCAGAAGAGGTTGTCCCCAGCACCTCATCAGCTGCCCTACAGAAGGATCCCGGCAGCCCCTCCCATGCCCCTGAACCCACCCGTGCGGGGCAGGAAGAGCCTCAGAACCACCGAGAGGAGGCTGTGCCTGGACCCTCCACGCTCAGCCAGGGCAGCCAACGCTGCCCGCAGGAGCTCCGGCGAGCACCAAAGAGGAGGGCCGATGGCCAGATCGCCAGTTCACCACCAAACAAGAGGCCAGCCCGTCGGCAGGAAGAGCCACAGGACTCCCGAGAGCAGGCTGTGCCTGGGCCCTCCACGCTCAGCCAGGGCAGCCAACGCTGCCTGCAGGAGCCCCGGCGAGCACCAAACAGGAGGGCTGATGGCCAGGTGGCCACTTCTCTGCCGAAAAAGAGGCCAGCCCGTCGGCAGGAAGAGCCACAGGACTCCCGAGAGGAGCCTGTGCCTGGGCCCTCCACGCCCAGCCAGGGCAGCCAACGCTGCCCGCAGGAGCTCCGGCGAGCACCAAAGAGGAGGGCCGATGGCCAGATCGCCAGTTCACCACCAAACAAGAGGCCAGCCCGTCGGCAGGAAGAGCCACAGGACTCCCGAGAGCAGGCTGTGCCTGGGCCCTCCACGCTCAGCCAGGGCAGCCAACGCTGCCTGCAGGAGCCCCGGCGAGCACCAAACAGGAGGGCTGATGGCCAGGTGGCCACTTCTCTGCCGAAAAAGAGGCCAGCCCGTCGGCAGGAAGAGCCACAGGACTCCCAAGAGGAGCCTGTGCCTGGGCCCTCCACACCCAGCCAGGGCAGCCAACGCTGCCTGCAGGAGCCCCGGCGAGCACCAAACAGGAGGGCTGATGGCCAGGTGGCCACTTCTCTGCCGAAAAAGAGGCCAGTCCATCAGCAGAAAGAGCCACAGGACTCCCGAGAGCAGGCTGTGCCTCGGCCCTCCACGCCCAGCCAGGGCAGCCAACGCTGCCTGCAGGAGCCCCGGCGAGCACCAAAGAGGAGGGCTGATGGCCAGGTGGCCACTTCTCTGCCGAAAAAGAGGCCAGTCCATCAGCAGGAAGAGCCACAGGACTCCCGAGAGGAGCCTGTGCCTCGGCCCTCCACGCTCAGCCAGGGCAGCCAACGCTGCCCGCAGGAGCCCCGGCGAGCACCAAAGAGGAGGGCTGAGGGCCAGATGGCCAGTTCACCACCAAACAAGAGGCCAGCCCGTCAGCAGGAAGAGCCACAGGACTCCCGAGAGCAGGCTGTGCCTGGGCCCTCCACGCTCAGCCAGGGCAGCCAACGCGCCCCGCAGGAGCCCCGGCGAGCACCAAACAGGAGGGCTGATGGCCAGGTGGCCACTTCACCACCAAACAAGAGGCCAGCCCACCGGCAACAGTAGGAGGCTGCCCCAGGTGCTGGTGAAACCAACGCCGGACATGCAGCTGGGGCACCCGCCAGCTCCAAGGGGAGCGGGAGGCTGACCTTATCAGTCCATCTCCAATCATTAAAGAATCCAACAGTGTACAAAAGCTACCGAAAGAGCCTTGGCATTTCTGACAGTGTAGCTGGTGTTGCTATCCCCACCGGTGTGGGTTTCTCCTGTGGCCTGCCATGGCTACCAGGACTCAGTCCATACTTTCCCCAGAGGTGGAAGCGAGGATGAACTCTCCCGCAGTGCCTCAGCCCATCCTCTTGCCTTTTTGGCAGATGGGGTGCAACACCTGGCCCTCTCTAGTCTTTGGTACCTCCCCCAAGCTGCAGTCTTCCAAAGATGACAGAGGGTGGCCTGGCTGTGACATCAGCCTGCTCACTTGACACCCCCAGACAAATCCCATCAGGGTCCTTGGGCTTGTACGGGGCAAGATTTCTTAGGAGCCCCCTGAGTTGCACGTCCTCTGATGCTGGGATCCCTCCGCTCCTTGATCGCTGCCTCGGGGACAAAACACCTGGAGGCATTGGCAGTGAAGGCTGAGATGGAGAAGGCCCCGAGTCCCTCAGCCTCGCACGCGCCTGCTGTCGCTGCATCGCTCGGCCCGTTTGGCCAGCGGGCACGACGCAGCTCCAAGGACCCCCAACACCTCCGCCCCCCAGGCTGCGAGGGCGCGCCCAGCCAGGCCTGCTGACAGACGGCAGCGTCAGGGTGCTGGCGCTGCGAGCTCAGCTTATCGGCTTCGTCAGCCTTCCCCTGACACCATTCCACAACAGTGGCCCAACCCCTCCAGCCCCAAAGCCCGCGGCCACGGCTGGCAGGTAGGAGGGGGTCGCTCTTGTGGGGACAGGCCTGCTGCACGAAGGACGTGGCAGGTGAAGGAGGCCCATCTCTCAGGCCTTGCCTTGGCCTGTGCGGACAGCAAAGCCCTCAACCCCGAGCACCCCAGGATTTCGGGAGCAATCCAGAAACAGATTGGCCATTCAAGCAGAACACTTTTGTGCCATGGGCTGAAATGCCCCGCCTCCCTCGGCTTCTCGCTGGGCCCACCTCTGTCCTGCTTTGAAGCCTTTCCCCAGACATACTGGCACCAGCCTGGCCAGTTCCCACAAGCCTCTCGACAACAGCCTCTCCAAAGGTCTGGGCAACCCCACACGCTTTCGCCCCACGTCCTGCAAGGACTCCCCCAGCCCTGCTGGCAGACAGCCCTGCTGGCAGACACCCCTGCAGCCTGCAAGGCCGCTGCACGGCCTTCGAGCGCGTGATCCACCGCGGCTTTGCAGAAAAGGAAGCGGGGCTCCCGGGGGACACCAAAACGCAGAACGTGCCAGCAGCGGGCCCCGGTGGCAACGGCGGCCAACGGTCTGCTGGGCTGCATCAGGAGGAGTGCTGCCAGCACGTGGAGGGAGGGGGTCCTTGCCCTCTCCTCAGCGCTGGTGCTGCCAGCCCTGCACTGCTGTATCCAGCTGCCCAGGACGAGAGGGACGAGGAGGTGCCGGAGAGAGCCCAGCCAAGGGCCAGCAAGATGCTGAAGGGCCTGGAGGATGTCTCCTGTGAGGAAAGGCTGGGAGAGCTGGGACTGGTCAGCCTGAACAAGAGAGGGCCCAGGGGCACCAGCCTCTCACTAAGGCCCCAGGAAGGACTGGGGTGGCTTGAGGCTTGGAGCTGTCGTGACAGGCTGCTTTTGGTGCTGGCGTCATGCTCAGGCAGTTGTTCGCCACAGCTCTCGGTGCCCGACCCCAGAGCCACCAGGGGATTCTTCCCAGCCCTGCCATCTTCAGGCAGCCGGGGCACCTGGGAAGCAGACTCCCTCGCAGCAGCATAGGTGAGCTGCGATGGGAAAGCTCAGCCTGGGGTGGGGTGTTGGCAGGGTTTCCTTTCTGAGGGGCCAGGGCATGTCTTCCAGCTCTCCCTGGAGCAGCCCATGACCATGGCCACTCTTCATATCTTAGCGCAGCACCCGCTGCTGCAGCGGCAGTGAGAGGGAGCTGCTTGTCACCCTCAGCTCCCCCCAGCCCACTGCGGCGAGTGGACAGCATGGCCACAGAGCTGGAGAACCGCTGTCCCATACGCCTGCACAGCTGGGAGGAGGCCAGCTACGCCATGACGTGCCTCCACCAGTTGTGTTACGGGTGCGTCCTGCGGTGGGCTGAGGGCAAGCCCGAGTGCCCCCTGTGCAAGAGGCGGGCGACCTCCATCGTGCACTGGGTGCGGGCACACAACGACTTTGAGGAGCATGTCATCCCACACCTGCAGCTCCATCAGTCGTCGTCCAGCTGACAGGAGAAGCTCCCGGACACCCAGCCGCCCACAGCCTCCATCAGCCTGCAGCAACCTGGCTGGCAGGTGCGAAGTCGCTGCTCCAGGCTCCAGTGGGCGGGTTCTATGCCTACGTCTGGGCATAAGTTTTCCGTGTCTCGGAAGAGCAGCATCCCCATCTCCCAAGGGGATGCTGCTGCATCCAACCCAGCACCTTCCCACAATCCCAACAGACTGGGGGCAGAAGAGGTCCCGAGCACCTCATCGGCTGCCCTTCGGAAGTATCCCAGCAGCCCCTCCTCTGCCCCCAACCCCACCCACGGGCAGCAGGAAGAGCCGCAGGAGCACCCAGAGGAGGCAGTGCCCAGGACCTCCACTCCCATGCAGGGCAGCCAACACTCCCGGTGGGGGCCCTGGCAAGCCCCAAAGAGGAGGGCTAGCGGCCAGGAGGCCACTTCACTGCCAAACGAGAGGCCACCCCGCCGGCGACAGTGGGAGGCTGCCCCAGAGGCTGGTGAAACCAGTGCTGGACCAGCAGCTGGGGTGCCCGCCAGCTCCAAGGGGACTGGGAGGCTGACAATATCAGCCCTCAGGACTCTCATCAGGATTGGCCGCTGTCTGTCCCCATCCTACCAGGCACAGCTGGAAAGAGCTTGGTCTCCCTGCACTTGATGCCTTTCCCGTAGGCACTGGGGTGCGCTTCGAGGTGCCCCGAGGCCTTCCCTGCTCCATGCCGGACCAGCCCCAGACACACAGATCCTCCTTGGCTCCCCTGAGTCCCTCTGGTCTGTGGGCCTCCGCCCTGCCCAGGACCCCAAACGGGACGCAGTGCCGGGATGAGGCCTGATGGGTGCTGAGCGGGGGGATCACCCTCGTGCCGCCTGGCTGGGGGAGAGGGAGAGGAGGAAACGCGCGAGAGGGAGCCAAGTGCTGCTGGGACCCCCGTGGGAGCCCAGGGGCCTGGCCAGCAGTGCTGGGGCGTGGGGGGAGCCTCCAGGGAGGCAGGAGGTGTCACCCTGTCAACCCTCTTGCCGCAGGTGCCTGGAGACGGCTGCCCCGGCCAGAGCGACCTGACAGGGCCCTGGGAAGACATGGCCAAGGCCTCGGTGCCTGGCGTGAAACACCGATGCTGGGCACAAGCCAGGAGATGGGGGGATGGAGTGGGCAGTGGCGCTGTGGGAACCCCAGACACGTGAGCTGGGGCTGCAGGGCTGCTGGGCCGAGGGTTGCCCATTGTGAGATCACTGAGTGATGGTTCCAATGAGGTATGGTCCCCAGCGATGGGTTGGTTCTTTTGTCGCCGACGGGTGGACTGTGATGTCACCGGGCGATGCACTGTCTCCAGGCATCAAAGTCCCACCCAGCCGGCCCGTGCCCTCACTCCAGCTGAGCAGTCTGCGAGGCTGCACTGCTCACAGGAGCCCTGGTGCTTGGGTCCTGATTTTGGAGTTCGTCCTGGCAGTTTTCCGCTCGATGCTCCAGAGCAGCGGGAGGACTTTCCCCGGCCGGCCCTGCCAGCTGCAGGCAGCCGGGGCACCCAAGGGCCACACTCGCAGCAGCAGAGGTGAGCTGGGAGGGGAAAGCCCAACCTGGGGAGCTGGCAGGTTTCCTTCCTGAGCGGCCTGGGCCTTTCTTCCCCTCCCGCCTGGGCCAGTGACTGACTGCGGCCTCTCTCCCCTCTCCAGCGTGACACCGGCTGCTGCTGCAGCAGTGAGAGGGAGCGTCCGACACCCCCAGCTCCCCCCACCCCACCGCAGCAAGCGGAGAGGATGGCTGCAGAGCTGGACAGCCGCTGTCCAATATGCCTGGACAGCTGGGAGGAGCCCAGCTACACCATGCCCTGCCTCCACCGGTTTTGCTATCCGTGTATCCGGCGGTGGGCTGACAGTCAGCCCGACTGCCCCCTCTGCAGGAGGAGGCTGACGTCCATCGTGCACTCGGTGCGGGGGGATGACAGATTTGAGGAGCATGTCATCCCACCGTGTGCCCCACTGGGACATCCTGGCCATCCAGCCGCCCGCCGCCTTCACCCCCGCGCAGCTCTTGTGCGCAGACGACGACGACGACGACGACGACACCCCTGGCTGTCACGCTTCTGGGAACACCTAGCACTGATCCAGCTCACGATGCTCCGGCTGCGACAGGAGCTGCAGCGGCAGCTGTTCAGGGCTGGCAGGTCGGCAATAGCAGCAGCACGGGCGCTCGTGCTGTCCACCCTGCAGCGCTTTGGCCTGGATGAGGACAGCCTGGTCCGGATGCTGCAGATTGACCTACGCCAGCACCTGAGGACCTTCGTCCAGCGGCGGATTGACAGCATCATGGACTGGTGCGGCCGTGAGGCCCGACGCTGGATGGGCCTGGGGCACCCCCGTGATGCCGAGGAGCAGGAGATCAGCCCCACTACTTGTGCCAGTCCTGCCGCCTCTGAAGGAGAAGCTGCCGCACCCAACCCAGCCCCCTCCCACCATGAGGACAGGCAGGAGGCAGAAGAGGTCGTCCCCAGCACCTCATCAGCTGCCCTACAGAAGGATCCCGGCAGCCCCTCCCATGCCCCTGAACCCACCCGTGCGGGGCAGGAAGAGCCTCAGAACCACCGAGAGGAGGCTGTGCCTGGACCCTCCACGCTCAGCCAGGGCAGCCAACGCTGCCCGCAGGAGCTCCGGCGAGCACCAAAGAGGAGGGCCGATGGCCAGATCGCCAGTTCACCACCAAACAAGAGGCCAGCCCGTCGGCAGGAAGAGCCACAGGACTCCCGAGAGCAGGCTGTGCCTGGGCCCTCCACGCTCAGCCAGGGCAGCCAACGCTGCCTGCAGGAGCCCCGGCGAGCACCAAACAGGAGGGCTGATGGCCAGGTGGCCACTTCTCTGCCGAAAAAGAGGCCAGCCCGTCGGCAGGAAGAGCCACAGGACTCCCGAGAGGAGCCTGTGCCTGGGCCCTCCACGCCCAGCCAGGGCAGCCAACGCTGCCCGCAGGAGCTCCGGCGAGCACCAAAGAGGAGGGCCGATGGCCAGATCGCCAGTTCACCACCAAACAAGAGGCCAGCCCGTCGGCAGGAAGAGCCACAGGACTCCCGAGAGCAGGCTGTGCCTGGGCCCTCCACGCTCAGCCAGGGCAGCCAACGCTGCCTGCAGGAGCCCCGGCGAGCACCAAACAGGAGGGCTGATGGCCAGGTGGCCACTTCTCTGCCGAAAAAGAGGCCAGCCCGTCGGCAGGAAGAGCCACAGGACTCCCAAGAGGAGCCTGTGCCTGGGCCCTCCACACCCAGCCAGGGCAGCCAACGCTGCCTGCAGGAGCCCCGGCGAGCACCAAACAGGAGGGCTGATGGCCAGGTGGCCACTTCTCTGCCGAAAAAGAGGCCAGTCCATCAGCAGAAAGAGCCACAGGACTCCCGAGAGCAGGCTGTGCCTCGGCCCTCCACGCCCAGCCAGGGCAGCCAACGCTGCCTGCAGGAGCCCCGGCGAGCACCAAAGAGGAGGGCTGATGGCCAGGTGGCCACTTCTCTGCCGAAAAAGAGGCCAGTCCATCAGCAGGAAGAGCCACAGGACTCCCGAGAGGAGCCTGTGCCTCGGCCCTCCACGCTCAGCCAGGGCAGCCAACGCTGCCCGCAGGAGCCCCGGCGAGCACCAAAGAGGAGGGCTGAGGGCCAGATGGCCAGTTCACCACCAAACAAGAGGCCAGCCCGTCAGCAGGAAGAGCCACAGGACTCCCGAGAGCAGGCTGTGCCTGGGCCCTCCACGCTCAGCCAGGGCAGCCAACGCGCCCCGCAGGAGCCCCGGCGAGCACCAAACAGGAGGGCTGATGGCCAGGTGGCCACTTCACCACCAAACAAGAGGCCAGCCCACCGGCAACAGTAGGAGGCTGCCCCAGGTGCTGGTGAAACCAACGCCGGACATGCAGCTGGGGCACCCGCCAGCTCCAAGGGGAGCGGGAGGCTGACCTTATCAGTCCATCTCCAATCATTAAAGAATCCAACAGTGTACAAAAGCTACCGAAAGAGCCTTGGCATTTCTGACAGTGTAGCTGGTGTTGCTATCCCCACCGGTGTGGGTTTCTCCTGTGGCCTGCCATGGCTACCAGGACTCAGTCCATACTTTCCCCAGAGGTGGAAGCGAGGATGAACTCTCCCGCAGTGCCTCAGCCCATCCTCTTGCCTTTTTGGCAGATGGGGTGCAACACCTGGCCCTCTCTAGTCTTTGGTACCTCCCCCAAGCTGCAGTCTTCCAAAGATGACAGAGGGTGGCCTGGCTGTGACATCAGCCTGCTCACTTGACACCCCCAGACAAATCCCATCAGGGTCCTTGGGCTTGTACGGGGCAAGATTTCTTAGGAGCCCCCTGAGTTGCACGTCCTCTGATGCTGGGATCCCTCCGCTCCTTGATCGCTGCCTCGGGGACAAAACACCTGGAGGCATTGGCAGTGAAGGCTGAGATGGAGAAGGCCCCGAGTCCCTCAGCCTCGCACGCGCCTGCTGTCGCTGCATCGCTCGGCCCGTTTGGCCAGCGGGCACGACGCAGCTCCAAGGACCCCCAACACCTCCGCCCCCCAGGCTGCGAGGGCGCGCCCAGCCAGGCCTGCTGACAGACGGCAGCGTCAGGGTGCTGGCGCTGCGAGCTCAGCTTATCGGCTTCGTCAGCCTTCCCCTGACACCATTCCACAACAGTGGCCCAACCCCTCCAGCCCCAAAGCCCGCAGCCACGGCTGGCAGGTAGGAGGGGGTCGCTCTTGTGGGGACAGGCCTGCTGCACGAAGGACGTGGCAGGTGAAGGAGGCCCATCTCTCAGGCCTTGCCTTGGCCTGTGCGGACAGCAAAGCCCTCAACCCCGAGCACCCCAGGATTTCGGGAGCAATCCAGAAACAGATTGGCCGTTCAAGCAGAACACTTTTGTGCCGTGGGCTGAAATGCCCCGCCTCCCTCGGCTTCTCGCTGGGCCCACCTCTGTCCTGCTTTGAAGCCTTTCCCCAGACATACTGGCACCAGCCTGGCCCGTTCCCACAAGCCTCTCGACAACAGCCTCTCCAAAGGTCTGGGCAACCCCACACGCTTTCGCCCCACGTCCTGCAAGGACTCCCCCAGCCCTGCTGGCAGACAGCCCTGCTGGCAGACACCCCTGCAGCCTGCAAGGCCGCTGCACGGCCTTCGAGCGCGTGATCCACCGCGGCTTTGCAGAAAAGGAAGCGGGGCTCCCGGGGGACACCAAAACGCAGAACGTGCCAGCAGCGGGCCCCGGTGGCAACGGCGGCCAACGGTCTGCTGGGCTGCATCAGGAGGAGTGCTGCCAGCACGTGGAGGGAGGGGGTCCTTGCCCTCTCCTCAGCGCTGGTGCTGCCAGCCCTGCACTGCTGTATCCAGCTGCCCAGGACGAGAGGGACGAGGAGGTGCCGGAGAGAGCCCAGCCAAGGGCCAGCAAGATGCTGAAGGGCCTGGAGGATGTCTCCTGTGAGGAAAGGCTGGGAGAGCTGGGACTGGTCAGCCTGAACAAGAGAGGGCCCAGGGGCACCAGCCTCTCACTAAGGCCCCAGGAAGGACTGGGGTGGCTTGAGGCTTGGAGCTGTCGTGACAGGCTGCTTTTGGTGCTGGCGTCATGCTCAGGCAGTTGTTCGCCACAGCTCTCGGTGCCCGACCCCAGAGCCACCAGGGGATTCTTCCCAGCCCTGCCATCTTCAGGCAGCCGGGGCACCTGGGAAGCAGACTCCCTCGCAGCAGCATAGGTGAGCTGCGATGGGAAAGCTCAGCCTGGGGTGGGGTGTTGGCAGGGTTTCCTTTCTGAGGGGCCAGGGCATGTCTTCCAGCTCTCCCTGGAGCAGCCCATGACCATGGCCACTCTTCATATCTTAGCGCAGCACCCGCTGCTGCAGCGGCAGTGAGAGGGAGCTGCTTGTCACCCTCAGCTCCCCCCAGCCCACTGCGGCGAGTGGACAGCATGGCCACAGAGCTGGAGAACCGCTGTCCCATACGCCTGCACAGCTGGGAGGAGGCCAGCTACGCCATGACGTGCCTCCACCAGTTGTGTTACGGGTGCGTCCTGCGGTGGGCTGAGGGCAAGCCCGAGTGCCCCCTGTGCAAGAGGCGGGCGACCTCCATCGTGCACTGGGTGCGGGCACACAACGACTTTGAGGAGCATGTCATCCCACACCTGCAGCTCCATCAGTCGTCGTCCAGCTGACAGGAGAAGCTCCCGGACACCCAGCCGCCCACAGCCTCCATCAGCCTGCAGCAACCTGGCTGGCAGGTGCGAAGTCGCTGCTCCAGGCTCCAGTGGGCGGGTTCTATGCCTACGTCTGGGCATAAGTTTTCCGTGTCTCGGAAGAGCAGCATCCCCATCTCCCAAGGGGATGCTGCTGCATCCAACCCAGCACCTTCCCACAATCCCAACAGACTGGGGGCAGAAGAGGTCCCGAGCACCTCATCGGCTGCCCTTCGGAAGTATCCCAGCAGCCCCTCCTCTGCCCCCAACCCCACCCACGGGCAGCAGGAAGAGCCGCAGGAGCACCCAGAGGAGGCAGTGCCCAGGACCTCCACTCCCATGCAGGGCAGCCAACACTCCCGGTGGGGGCCCTGGCAAGCCCCAAAGAGGAGGGCTAGCGGCCAGGAGGCCACTTCACTGCCAAACGAGAGGCCACCCCGCCGGCGACAGTGGGAGGCTGCCCCAGAGGCTGGTGAAACCAGTGCTGGACCAGCAGCTGGGGTGCCCGCCAGCTCCAAGGGGACTGGGAGGCTGACAATATCAGCCCTCAGGACTCTCATCAGGATTGGCCGCTGTCTGTCCCCATCCTACCAGGCACAGCTGGAAAGAGCTTGGTCTCCCTGCACTTGATGCCTTTCCCGTAGGCACTGGGGTGCGCTTCGAGGTGCCCCGAGGCCTTCCCTGCTCCATGCCGGACCAGCCCCAGACACACAGATCCTCCTTGGCTCCCCTGAGTCCCTCTGGTCTGTGGGCCTCCGCCCTGCCCAGGACCCCAAACGGGACGCAGTGCCGGGATGAGGCCTGGTGGGTGCTGAGCGGGGGGATCACCCTCGTGCCGCCTGGCTGGGGGAGAGGGAGAGGAGGAAACGCGCGAGAGGGAGCCAAGTGCTGCTGGGACCCCCGTGGGAGCCCAGGGGCCTGGCCAGCAGTGCTGGGGCGTGGGGGGAGCCTCCAGGGAGGCAGGAGGTGTCACCCTGTCAACCCTCTTGCCGCAGGTGCCTGGAGACGGCTGCCCCGGCCAGAGCGACCTGACAGGGCCCTGGGAAGACATGGCCGAGGCCTCGGTGCCTGGCGTGAAACACCGATGCTGGGCACAAGCCAGGAGATGGGGGGATGGAGTGGGCAGTGGCGCTGTGGGAACCCCAGACACGTGAGCTGGGGCTGCAGGGCTGCTGGGCCGAGGGTTGCCCATTGTGAGATCACTGAGTGATGGTTCCAATGAGGTATGGTCCCCAGCGATGGGTTGGTTCTGTTGTCGCCGACGGGTGGACTGTGATGTCACCGGGCGAGGCACTGTCTCCAGGCATCAAAGTCCCACCCAGCCGGCCCGTGCCCTCACTCCAGCTGAGCAGTCTGCGAGGCTGCACTGCTCACAGGAGCCCTGGTGCTTGGGTCCTGATTTTGGAGTTCGTCCTGGCAGTTTTCCGCTCGCTGCTCCAGAGCAGCGGGAGGACTTTCCCCGGCCGGCCCTGCCAGCTGCAGGCAGCCGGGGCACCCAAGGGCCACACTCGCAGCAGCAGAGGTGAGCTGGGAGGGGAAAGCCCAACCTGGGGAGCTGGCAGGTTTCCTTCCTGAGCGGCCTGGGCCTTTCTTCCCCTCCCGCCTGGGCCAGTGACTGACTGCGGCCTCTCTCCCCTCTCCAGCGTGACACCGGCTGCTGCTGCAGCAGTGAGAGGGAGCGTCCGACACCCCCAGCTCCCCCCACCCCACCGCAGCAAGCGGAGAGGATGGCTGCAGAGCTGGACAGCCGCTGTCCAATATGCCTGGACAGCTGGGAGGAGCCCAGCTACACCATGCCCTGCCTCCACCGGTTTTGCTATCCGTGTATCCGGCGGTGGGCTCACAGTCGGCCCGAGTGCCCCCTCTGCAGGAGGAGGCTGACGTCCATCGTGCACTCGGTGCGGGGGGATGACAGATTTGAGGAGCATGTCATCCCACCGCGTGCCCCACTGGGACATCCTGGCCATCCAGCCGCCCGCCGCCTTCACCCCCGCGCAGCTCTTGTGCGCAGACGACGACGACGACGACGACACCCCTGGCTGTCACGCTTCTGGGAACACCTAGCACTGATCCAGCTCACGATGCTCCGGCTGCGACAGGACCTGCAGCAGCAGATCTTCAGGGCTGGCAGGTCGGCAATAGCAGCAGCACGGGCGCTCGTGCTGTCCACCCTGCAGCGCTTTGGCCTGGATGAGGACAGCCTGGTCCGGATGCTGCAGATTGACCTACGCCAGCACCTGAGGACCTTCGTCCAGCGGCGGATTGACAGCATCATGGACTGGTGCGGCCGTGAGGCCCGACGCTGGATGGGCCTGGGGCACCCCCGTGATGCCGAGGAGCAGGAGATCAGCCCCACTGCTTGTCCCAGTCCTGCCGCCTCTGAAGGAGAAGCTGCCGCACCCAACCCAGCCCCCTCCCACCATGAGGACAGGCAGGAGGCAGAAGAGGTCGTCCCCAGCACCTCATCAGCTGCCCTACAGGAGGATGCCGGCAGCCCCTCCCATGCCCCTGAACCCACCCGTGCGGGGCAGGAAGAGCCTCAGAACCACCGAGAGCAGGCTGTGCCTGGACCCTCCACGCTCAGCCAGGGCAGCCAACGCTGCCCGCAGGAGCCCCGGCGAGCACCAAAGAGGAGGGCCGATGGCCAGATCGCCAGTTCACCACCAAACAAGAGGCCAGCCCGTCGGCAGGAAGAGCCACAGGACTCCCGAGAGCAGGCTGTGCCTGGGCCCTCCACGCTCAGCCAGGGCAGCCAACGCTGCCCGCAGGAGCCCCGGCGAGCACCAAAGA
Organism: Rhynochetos jubatus; assembly: GCA_027574665.1. Taxonomy (NCBI): domain Eukaryota; kingdom Metazoa; phylum Chordata; class Aves; order Eurypygiformes; family Rhynochetidae; genus Rhynochetos; species Rhynochetos jubatus. The sequence continues at coordinate 68,332,461 of CM050690.1, read as the reverse complement.
GGAGGGCCGATGGCCAGATCGCCAGTTCACCACCAAACAAGAGGCCAGCCCGTCGGCAGGAAGAGCCACAGGACTCCCGAGAGCAGGCTGTGCCTGGGCCCTCCACGCCCAGCCAGGGCAGCCAACGCTGCCTGCAGGAGCCCCGGCGAGCAGCAAACAGGAGGGCTGATGGCCAGGTGGCCACTTCACCACCAAACAAGAGGCCAGCCCACCGGCAACAGTAGGAGGCTGCCCCAGGTGCTGGTGAAACCAACGCCGGACATGCAGCTGGGGCACCCGCCAGCTCCAAGGGGAGCGGGAGGCTGACCTTATCAGTCCATCTCCAATCATTAAAGAATCCAACAGTGTACAAAAGCTACCGAAAGAGCCTTGGCATTTCTGACAGTGTAGCTGGTGTTGCTATCCCCACCGGTGTGGGTTTCTCCTGTGGCCTGCCATGGCTACCAGGACTCAGTCCATACTTTCCCCAGAGGTGGAAGCGAGGATGAACTCTCCCGCAGTGCCTCAGCCCATCCTCTTGCCTTTTTGGCAGATGGGGTGCAACACCTGGCCCTCTCTAGTCTTTGGTACCTCCCCCAAGCTGCAGTCTTCCAAAGATGACAGAGGGTGGCCTGGCTGTGACATCGGCCTGCTCACTTGACACCCCCAGACAAATCCCATCAGGGTCCTTGGGCTTGTACGGGGCAAGATTTCTTAGGAGCCCCCTGAGTTGCACGTCCTCTGATGCTGGGATCCCTCCGCTCCTTGATCGCTGCCTCGGGGACAAAACACCTGGAGGCATTGGCAGTGAAGGCTGAGATGGAGAAGGCCCCGAGTCCCTCAGCCTCGCACGCGCCTGCTGTCGCTGCATCGCTCGGCCCGTTTGGCCAGCGGGCACGACGCAGCTCCAAGGACCCCCAACACCTCCGCCCCCCAGGCTGCGAGGGCGCGCCCAGCCAGGCCTGCTGACAGACGGCAGCGTCAGGGTGCTGGCGCTGCGAGCTCAGCTTATCGGCTTCGTCAGCCTTCCCCTGACACCATTCCACAACAGTGGCCCAACCCCTCCAGCCCCAAAGCCCGCAGCCACGGCTGGCAGGTAGGAGGGGGTCGCTCTTGTGGGGACAGGCCTGCTGCACGAAGGACGTGGCAGGTGAAGGAGGCCCATCTCTCAGGCCTTGCCTTGGCCTGTGCGGACAGCAAAGCCCTCAACCCCGAGCACCCCAGGATTTCGGGAGCAATCCAGAAACAGATTGGCCGTTCAAGCAGAACACTTTTGTGCCGTGGGCTGAAATGCCCCGCCTCCCTCGGCTTCTCGCTGGGCCCACCTCTGTCCTGCTTTGAAGCCTTTCCCCAGACATACTGGCACCAGCCTGGCCCGTTCCCACAAGCCTCTCGACAACAGCCTCTCCAAAGGTCTGGGCAACCCCACACGCTTTCGCCCCACGTCCTGCAAGGACTCCCCCAGCCCTGCTGGCAGACAGCCCTGCTGGCAGACACCCCTGCAGCCTGCAAGGCCGCTGCACGGCCTTCGAGCGCGTGATCCACCGCGGCTTTGCAGAAAAGGAAGCGGGGCTCCCGGGGGACACCAAAACGCAGAACGTGCCAGCAGCGGGCCCCGGTGGCAACGGCGGCCAACGGTCTGCTGGGCTGCATCAGGAGGAGTGCTGCCAGCACGTGGAGGGAGGGGGTCCTTGCCCTCTCCTCAGCGCTGGTGCTGCCAGCCCTGCACTGCTGTATCCAGCTGCCCAGGACGAGAGGGACGAGGAGGTGCCGGAGAGAGCCCAGCCAAGGGCCAGCAAGATGCTGAAGGGCCTGGAGGATGTCTCCTGTGAGGAAAGGCTGGGAGAGCTGGGACTGGTCAGCCTGAACAAGAGAGGGCCCAGGGGCACCAGCCTCTCACTAAGGCCCCAGGAAGGACTGGGGTGGCTTGAGGCTTGGAGCTGTCGTGACAGGCTGCTTTTGGTGCTGGCGTCATGCTCAGGCAGTTGTTCGCCACAGCTCTCGGTGCCCGACCCCAGAGCCACCAGGGGATTCTTCCCAGCCCTGCCATCTTCAGGCAGCCGGGGCACCTGGGAAGCAGACTCCCTCGCAGCAGCATAGGTGAGCTGCGATGGGAAAGCTCAGCCTGGGGTGGGGTGTTGGCAGGGTTTCCTTTCTGAGGGGCCAGGGCATGTCTTCCAGCTCTCCCTGGAGCAGCCCATGACCATGGCCACTCTTCATATCTTAGCGCAGCACCCGCTGCTGCAGCGGCAGTGAGAGGGAGCTGCTTGTCACCCTCAGCTCCCCCCAGCCCACTGCGGCGAGTGGACAGCATGGCCACAGAGCTGGAGAACCGCTGTCCCATACGCCTGCACAGCTGGGAGGAGGCCAGCTACGCCATGACGTGCCTCCACCAGTTGTGTTACGGGTGCGTCCTGCGGTGGGCTGAGGGCAAGCCCGAGTGCCCCCTGTGCAAGAGGCGGGCGACCTCCATCGTGCACTGGGTGCGGGCACACAACGACTTTGAGGAGCATGTCATCCCACACCTGCAGCTCCATCAGTCGTCGTCCAGCTGACAGGAGAAGCTCCCGGACACCCAGCCGCCCACAGCCTCCATCAGCCTGCAGCAACCTGGCTGGCAGGTGCGAAGTCGCTGCTCCAGGCTCCAGTGGGCGGGTTCTATGCCTACGTCTGGGCATAAGTTTTCCGTGTCTCGGAAGAGCAGCATCCCCATCTCCCAAGGGGATGCTGCTGCATCCAACCCAGCACCTTCCCACAATCCCAACAGACTGGGGGCAGAAGAGGTCCCGAGCACCTCATCGGCTGCCCTTCGGAAGTATCCCAGCAGCCCCTCCTCTGCCCCCAACCCCACCCACGGGCAGCAGGAAGAGCCGCAGGAGCACCCAGAGGAGGCAGTGCCCAGGACCTCCACTCCCATGCAGGGCAGCCAACACTCCCGGTGGGGGCCCTGGCAAGCCCCAAAGAGGAGGGCTAGCGGCCAGGAGGCCACTTCACTGCCAAACGAGAGGCCACCCCGCCGGCGACAGTGGGAGGCTGCCCCAGAGGCTGGTGAAACCAGTGCTGGACCAGCAGCTGGGGTGCCCGCCAGCTCCAAGGGGACTGGGAGGCTGACAATATCAGCCCTCAGGACTCTCATCAGGATTGGCCGCTGTCTGTCCCCATCCTACCAGGCACAGCTGGAAAGAGCTTGGTCTCCCTGCACTTGATGCCTTTCCCGTAGGCACTGGGGTGCGCTTCGAGGTGCCCCGAGGCCTTCCCTGCTCCATGCCGGACCAGCCCCAGACACACAGATCCTCCTTGGCTCCCCTGAGTCCCTCTGGTCTGTGGGCCTCCGCCCTGCCCAGGACCCCAAACGGGACGCAGTGCCGGGATGAGGCCTGGTGGGTGCTGAGCGGGGGGATCACCCTCGTGCCGCCTGGCTGGGGGAGAGGGAGAGGAGGAAACGCGCGAGAGGGAGCCAAGTGCTGCTGGGACCCCCGTGGGAGCCCAGGGGCCTGGCCAGCAGTGCTGGGGCGTGGGGGGAGCCTCCAGGGAGGCAGGAGGTGTCACCCTGTCAACCCTCTTGCCGCAGGTGCCTGGAGACGGCTGCCCCGGCCAGAGCGACCTGACAGGGCCCTGGGAAGACACGGCCGAGGCCTCGGTGCCTGGCGTGAAACACCGATGCTGGGCACAAGCCAGGAGATGGGGGGATGGAGTGGGCAGTGGCGCTGTGGGAACCCCAGACACGTGAGCTGGGGCTGCAGGGCTGCTGGGCCGAGGGTTGCCCATTGTGAGATCACTGAGTGATGGTTCCAATGAGGTATGGTCCCCAGCGATGGGTTGGTTCTGTTGTCGCCGACGGGTGGACTGTGATGTCACCGGGCGAGGCACTGTCTCCAGGCATCAAAGTCCCACCCAGCCGGCCCGTGCCCTCACTCCAGCTGAGCAGTCTGCGAGGCTGCACTGCTCACAGGAGCCCTGGTGCTTGGGTCCTGATTTTGGAGTTCGTCCTGGCAGTTTTCCGCTCGCTGCTCCAGAGCAGCGGGAGGACTTTCCCCGGCCGGCCCTGCCAGCTGCAGGCAGCCGGGGCACCCAAGGGCCACACTCGCAGCAGCAGAGGTGAGCTGGGAGGGGAAAGCCCAACCTGGGGAGCTGGCAGGTTTCCTTCCTGAGCGGCCTGGGCCTTTCTTCCCCTCCCGCCTGGGCCAGTGACTGACTGCGGCCTCTCTCCCCTCTCCAGCGTGACACCGGCTGCTGCTGCTGCAGCAGTGAGAGGGAGCGTCCGACACCCCCAGCTCCCCCCACCCCACCGCAGCAAGCGGAGAGGATGGCTGCAGAGCTGGACAGCCGCTGTCCAATATGCCTGGACAGCTGGGAGGAGCCCAGCTACACCATGCCCTGCCTCCACCGGTTTTGCTATCCGTGTATCCGGCGGTGGGCTGACAGTCAGCCCGACTGCCCCCTCTGCAGGAGGAGGCTGACGTCCATCGTGCACTCGGTGCGGGGGGATGACAGATTTGAGGAGCATGTCATCCCACCGCGTGCCCCACTGGGACATCCTGGCCATCCAGCCGCCCGCCGCCTTCACCCCCGCGCAGCTCTTGTGCGCAGACGACGACGACGACGACGACGACGACGACACCCCTGGCTGTCACGCTTCTGGGAACACCTAGCACTGATCCAGCTCACGACGCTCCGGCTGCGACAGGAGCTGCAGCGGCAGCTGTTCAGGGCTGGCAGGTCGGCAATAGCAGCAGCACGGGCGCTCGTGCTGTCCACCCTGCAGCGCTTTGGCCTGGATGAGGACAGCCTGGTCCGGATGCTGCAGATTGACCTACGCCAGCACCTGAGGACCTTCGTCCAGCGGCAGATTGACAGCATCATGGACTGGTGCGGCCGTGAGGCCCGACGCTGGATGGGCCTGGGGCACCCCCGTGATGCCGAGGAGCAGGAGATCAGCCCCACTGCTTGTCCCAGTCCTGCCGCCTCTGAAGGAGAAGCTGCCGCACCCAACCCAGCCCCCTCCCACCATGAGGACAGGCAGGAGGCAGAAGAGGTCGTCCCCAGCACCTCATCAGCTGCCCTACAGGAGGATGCCGGCAGCCCCTCCCATGCCCCTGAACCCACCCGTGCGGGGCAGGAAGAGCCTCAGAACCACCGAGAGCAGGCTGTGCCTGGACCCTCCACGCTCAGCCAGGGCAGCCAACGCTGCCCGCAGGAGCCCCGGCGAGCACCAAAGAGGAGGGCCGATGGCCAGATCGCCAGTTCACCACCAAACAAGAGGCCAGCCCGTCGGCAGGAAGAGCCACAGGACTCCCGAGAGCAGGCTGTGCCTGGGCCCTCCACGCTCAGCCAGGGCAGCCAACGCGCCCCGCAGGAGCCCTGGCAAGCACCAAAGAGGAGGGCTGATGGCCAGGTGGCCACTTCTCTGCCGAAAAAGAGGCCAGCCCGTTGGCAGGAAGAGCCACAGGACTCCCGAGAGCAGGCTGTGCCTGGGCCCTCCACGCTCAGCCAGGGCAGCCAACGCTCCCTGCAGGAGCCCCGGCGAGCACCAAACAGGAGGGCTGATGGCCAGGTGGCCACTTCACCACCAAACAAGAGGCCAGCCCACCGGCAACAGTAGGAGGCTGCCCCAGGTGCTGGTGAAACCAACGCCGGACATGCAGCTGGGGCACCCGCCAGCTCCAAGGGGAGCGGGAGGCTGACCTTATCAGTCCATCTCCAATCATTAAAGAATCCAACAGTGTACAAAAGCTACCGAAAGAGCCTTGGCATTTCTGACAGTGTAGCTGGTGTTGCTATCCCCACCGGTGTGGGTTTCTCCTGTGGCCTGCCATGGCTACCAGGACTCAGTCCATACTTTCCCCAGAGGTGGAAGCGAGGATGAACTCCCCCGCAGTGCCTCAGCCCATCCTCTTGCCTTTTTGGCAGATGGGGTGCAACACCTGGCCCTCTCTAGTCTTTGGTACCTCCCCCAAGCTGCAGTCTTCCAAAGATGACAGAGGGTGGCCTGGCTGTGACATCGGCCTGCTCACTTGACACCCCCAGACAAATCCCATCAGGGTCCTTGGGCTTGTACGGGGCAAGATTTCTTAGGAGCCCCCTGAGTTGCACGTCCTCTGATGCTGGGATCCCTCCGCTCCTTGATCGCTGCCTCGGGGACAAAACACCTGGAGGCATTGGCAGTGAAGGCTGAGATGGAGAAGGCCCCGAGTCCCTCAGCCTCGCACGCGCCTGCTGTCGCTGCATCGCTCGGCCCGTTTGGCCAGCGGGCACGACGCAGCTCCAAGGACCCCCAACACCTCCGCCCCCCAGGCTGCGAGGGCGCGCCCAGCCAGGCCTGCTGACAGACGGCAGCGTCAGGGTGCTGGCGCTGCGAGCTCAGCTTATCGGCTTCGTCAGCCTTCCCCTGACACCATTCCACAACAGTGGCCCAACCCCTCCAGCCCCAAAGCCCGCAGCCACGGCTGGCAGGTAGGAGGGGGTCGCTCTTGTGGGGACAGGCCTGCTGCACGAAGGACGTGGCAGGTGAAGGAGGCCCATCTCTCAGGCCTTGCCTTGGCCTGTGCGGACAGCAAAGCCCTCAACCCCGAGCACCCCAGGATTTCGGGAGCAATCCAGAAACAGATTGGCCGTTCAAGCAGAACACTTTTGTGCCGTGGGCTGAAATGCCCCGCCTCCCTCGGCTTCTCGCTGGGCCCACCTCTGTCCTGCTTTGAAGTCTTTCCCCAGACATACTGGCACCAGCCTGGCCCGTTCCCACAAGCCTCTCGACAACAGCCTCTCCAAAGGTCTGGGCAACCCCACACGCTTTCGCCCCACGTCCTGCAAGGACTCCCCCAGCCCTGCTGGCAGACAGCCCTGCTGGCAGACACCCCTGCAGCCTGCAAGGCCGCTGCACGGCCTTCAAGCGCGTGATCCACCGCGGCTTTGCAGAAAAGGAAGCGGGGCTCCCGGGGGACACCAAAACGCAGAACGTGCCAGCAGCGGGCCCCGGTGGCAACGGCGGCCAACGGTCTGCTGGGCTGCATCAGGAGGAGTGCTGCCAGCACGTGGAGGGAGGGGGTCCTTGCCCTCTCCTCAGCGCTGGTGCTGCCAGCCCTGCACTGCTGTATCCAGCTGCCCAGGACGAGAGGGACGAGGAGGTGCCGGAGAGAGCCCAGCCAAGGGCCAGCAAGATGCTGAAGGGCCTGGAGGATGTCTCCTGTGAGGAAAGGCTGGGAGAGCTGGGACTGGTCAGCCTGAACAAGAGAGGGCCCAGGGGCACCAGCCTCTCACTAAGGCCCCAGGAAGGACTGGGGTGGCTTGAGGCTTGGAGCTGTCGTGACAGGCTGCTTTTGGTGCTGGCGTCATGCTCAGGCAGTTGTTCGCCACAGCTCTCGGTGCCCGACCCCAGAGCCACCAGGGGATTCTTCCCGGCCCTGCCATCTTCAGGCAGCCGGGGCACCTGGGAAGCAGACTCCCTCGCAGCAGCATAGGTGAGCTGCGATGGGAAAGCTCAGCCTGGGGTGGGGTGTTGGCAGGGTTTCCTTTCTGAGGGGCCAGGGCATGTCTTCCAGCTCTCCCTGGAGCAGCCCATGACCATGGCCACTCTTCATATCTTAGCGCAGCACCCGCTGCTGCAGCGGCAGTGAGAGGGAGCTGCTTGTCACCCTCAGCTCCCCCCAGCCCACTGCGGCGAGTGGACAGCATGGCCACAGAGCTGGAGAACCGCTGTCCCATACGCCTGCACAGCTGGGAGGAGGCCAGCTACGCCATGACGTGCCTCCACCAGTTGTGTTACGGGTGCGTCCTGCGGTGGGCTGAGGGCAAGCCCGAGTGCCCCCTGTGCAAGAGGCGGGCGACCTCCATCGTGCACTGGGTGCGGGCACACAACGACTTTGAGGAGCATGTCATCCCACACCTGCAGCTCCATCAGTCGTCGTCCAGCTGACAGGAGAAGCTCCCGGACACCCAGCCGCCCACAGCCTCCATCAGCCTGCAGCAACCTGGCTGGCAGGTGCGAAGTCGCTGCTCCAGGCTCCAGTGGGCGGGTTCTATGCCTACGTCTGGGCATAAGTTTTCCGTGTCTCGGAAGAGCAGCATCCCCATCTCCCAAGGGGATGCTGCTGCATCCAACCCAGCACCTTCCCACAATCCCAACAGACTGGGGGCAGAAGAGGTCCCGAGCACCTCATCGGCTGCCCTTCGGAAGTATCCCAGCAGCCCCTCCTCTGCCCCCAACCCCACCCACGGGCAGCAGGAAGAGCCGCAGGAGCACCCAGAGGAGGCAGTGCCCAGGACCTCCACTCCCATGCAGGGCAGCCAACACTCCCGGTGGGGGCCCTGGCAAGCCCCAAAGAGGAGGGCTAGCGGCCAGGAGGCCACTTCACTGCCAAACGAGAGGCCACCCCGCCGGCGACAGTGGGAGGCTGCCCCAGAGGCTGGTGAAACCAGTGCTGGACCAGCAGCTGGGGTGCCCGCCAGCTCCAAGGGGACTGGGAGGCTGACAATATCAGCCCTCAGGACTCTCATCAGGATTGGCCGCTGTCTGTCCCCATCCTACCAGGCACAGCTGGAAAGAGCTTGGTCTCCCTGCACTTGATGCCTTTCCCGTAGGCACTGGGGTGCGCTTCGAGGTGCCCCGAGGCCTTCCCTGCTCCATGCCGGACCAGCCCCAGACACACAGATCCTCCTTGGCTCCCCTGAGTCCCTCTGGTCTGTGGGCCTCCGCCCTGCCCAGGACCCCAAACGGGACGCAGTGCCGGGATGAGGCCTGATGGGTGCTGAGCGGGGGGATCACCCTCGTGCCGCCTGGCTGGGGGAGAGGGAGAGGAGGAAACGCGCGAGAGGGAGCCAAGTGCTGCTGGGACCCCCGTGGGAGCCCAGGGGCCTGGCCAGCAGTGCTGGGGCGTGGGGGGAGCCTCCAGGGAGGCAGGAGGTGTCACCCTGTCAACCCTCTTGCCGCAGGTGCCTGGAGACGGCTGCCCCGGCCAGAGCGACCTGACAGGGCCCTGGGAAGACACGGCCGAGGCCTCGGTGCCTGGCGTGAAACACCGATGCTGGGCACAAGCCAGGAGATGGGGGGATGGAGTGGGCAGTGGCGCTGTGGGAACCCCAGACACGTGAGCTGGGGCTGCAGGGCTGCTGGGCCGAGGGTTGCCCATTGTGAGATCACTGAGTGATGGTTCCAATGAGGTATGGTCCCCAGCGATGGGTTGGTTCTGTTGTCGCCGACGGGTGGACTGTGATGTCACCGGGCGAGGCACTGTCTCCAGGCATCAAAGTCCCACCCAGCCGGCCCGTGCCCTCACTCCAGCTGAGCAGTCTGCGAGGCTGCACTGCTCACAGGAGCCCTGGTGCTTGGGTCCTGATTTTGGAGTTCGTCCTGGCAGTTTTCCGCTCGCTGCTCCAGAGCAGCGGGAGGACTTTCCCCGGCCGGCCCTGCCAGCTGCAGGCAGCCGGGGCACCCAAGGGCCACACTCGCAGCAGCAGAGGTGAGCTGGGAGGGGAAAGCCCAACCTGGGGAGCTGGCAGGTTTCCTTCCTGAGCGGCCTGGGCCTTTCTTCCCCTCCCGCCTGGGCCAGTGACTGACTGCGGCCTCTCTCCCCTCTCCAGCGTGACACCGGCGGCTGCTGCTGCAGCAGTGAGAGGGAGCGTCCGACACCCCCAGCTCCCCCCACCCCACCGCAGCAAGCGGAGAGGATGGCTGCAGAGCTGGACAGCCGCTGTCCAATATGCCTGGACAGCTGGGAGGAGCCCAGCTACACCATGCCCTGCCTCCACCGGTTTTGCTAACCGTGTATCCGGCGGTGGGCTGACAGTCAGCCCGACTGCCCCCTCTGCAGGAGGAGGCTGACGTCCATCGTGCACTCGGTGCGGGGGGATGACAGATTTGAGGAGCATGTCATCCCACCGCGTGCCCCACTGGGACATCCTGGCCATCCAGCCGCCCGCCGCCTTCACCCCCGCGCAGCTCTTGTGCGCAGACGACGACGACGACGACGACACCCCTGGCTGTCACGCTTCTGGGAACACCTAGCACTGATCCAGCTCACGATGCTCCGGCTGCGACAGGACCTGCAGCAGCAGATCTTCAGGGCTGGCAGGTCGGCAATAGCAGCAGCACGGGCGCTCGTGCTGTCCACCCTGCAGCGCTTTGGCCTGGATGAGGACAGCCTGGTCCGGATGCTGCAGATTGACCTACGCCAGCACCTGAGGACCTTCGTCCAGCGGCAGATTGACAGCATCATGGACTGGTGCGGCCGTGAGGCCCGACGCTGGATGGGCCTGGGGCACCCCCGTGATGCCGAGGAGCAGGAGATCAGCCCCACTGCTTGTCCCAGTCCTGCCGCCTCTGAAGGAGAAGCTGCCGCACCCAACCCAGCCCCCTCCCACCATGAGGACAGGCAGGAGGCAGAAGAGGTCGTCCCCAGCACCTCATCAGCTGCCCTACAGGAGGATGCCGGCAGCCCCTCCCATGCCCCTGAACCCACCCGTGCGGGGCAGGAAGAGCCTCAGAACCACTGAGAGCAGGCTGTGCCTGGACCCTCCACGCTCAGCCAGGGCAGCCAACGCTGCCCGCAGGAGCCCCGGCGAGCACCAAAGAGGAGGGCCGATGGCCAGATCGCCAGTTCACCACCAAACAAGAGGCCAGCCCGTCGGCAGGAAGAGCCACAGGACTCCCGAGAGCAGGCTGTGCCTGGGCCCTCCACGCTCAGCCAGGGCAGCCAACGCGCCCCGCAGGAGCCCTGGCAAGCACCAAAGAGGAGGGCTGATGGCCAGGTGGCCACTTCTCTGCCGAAAAAGAGGCCAGCCCGTTGGCAGGAAGAGCCACAGGACTCCCGAGAGCAGGCTGTGCCTGGGCCCTCCACGCTCAGCCAGGGCAGCCAACGCGCCCCGCAGGAGCCCCGGCGAGCACCAAAGAGGAGGGCTGATGGCCAGGTGGCCACTTCACCACCAAACAAGAGGCCAGCCCACCGGCAACAGTAGGAGGCTGCCCCAGGTGCTGGTGAAACCAACGCCGGACATGCAGCTGGGGCACCCGCCAGCTCCAAGGGGAGCGGGAGGCTGACCTTATCAGTCCATCTCCAATCATTAAAGAATCCAACAGTGTACAAAAGCTACCGAAAGAGCCTTGGCATTTCTGACAGTGTAGCTGGTGTTGCTATCCCCACCGGTGTGGGTTTCTCCTGTGGCCTGCCATGGCTACCAGGACTCAGTCCATACTTTCCCCAGAGGTGGAAGCGAGGATGAACTCTCCCGCAGTGCCTCAGCCCATCCTCTTGCCTTTTTGGCAGATGGGGTGCAACACCTGGCCCTCTCTAGTCTTTGGTACCTCCCCCAAGCTGCAGTCTTCCAAAGATGACAGAGGGTGGCCTGGCTGTGACATCGGCCTGCTCACTTGACACCCCCAGACAAATCCCATCAGGGTCCTTGGGCTTGTACGGGGCAAGATTTCTTAGGAGCCCCCTGAGTTGCACGTCCTCTGATGCTGGGATCCCTCCGCTCCTTGATCGCTGCCTCGGGGACAAAACACCTGGAGGCATTGGCAGTGAAGGCTGAGATGGAGAAGGCCCCGAGTCCCTCAGCCTCGCACGCGCCTGCTGTCGCTGCATCGCTCGGCCCGTTTGGCCAGCGGGCACGACGCAGCTCCAAGGACCCCCAACACCTCCGCCCCCCAGGCTGCGAGGGCGCGCCCAGCCAGGCCTGCTGACAGACGGCAGCGTCAGGGTGCTGGCGCTGCGAGCTCAGCTTATCGGCTTCGTCAGCCTTCCCCTGACACCATTCCACAACAGTGGCCCAACCCCTCCAGCCCCAAAGCCCGCAGCCACGGCTGGCAGGTAGGAGGGGGTCGCTCTTGTGGGGACAGGCCTGCTGCACGAAGGACGTGGCAGGTGAAGGAGGCCCATCTCTCAGGCCTTGCCTTGGCCTGTGCGGACAGCAAAGCCCTCAACCCCGAGCACCCCAGGATTTCGGGAGCAATCCAGAAACAGATTGGCCGTTCAAGCAGAACACTTTTGTGCCGTGGGCTGAAATGCCCCGCCTCCCTCGGCTTCTCGCTGGGCCCACCTCTGTCCTGCTTTGAAGCCTTTCCCCAGACATACTGGCACCAGCCTGGCCCGTTCCCACAAGCCTCTCGACAACAGCCTCTCCAAAGGTCTGGGCAACCCCACACGCTTTCGCCCCACGTCCTGCAAGGACTCCCCCAGCCCTGCTGGCAGACAGCCCTGCTGGCAGACACCCCTGCAGCCTGCAAGGCCGCTGCACGGCCTTCAAGCGCGTGATCCACCGCGGCTTTGCAGAAAAGGAAGCGGGGCTCCCGGGGGACACCAAAACGCAGAACGTGCCAGCAGCGGGCCCCGGTGGCAACGGCGGCCAACGGTCTGCTGGGCTGCATCAGGAGGAGTGCTGCCAGCACGTGGAGGGAGGGGGTCCTTGCCCTCTCCTCAGCGCTGGTGCTGCCAGCCCTGCACTGCTGTATCCAGCTGCCCAGGACGAGAGGGACGAGGAGGTGCCGGAGAGAGCCAAGCCAAGGGCCAGCAAGATGCTGAAGGGCCTGGAGGATGTCTCCTGTGAGGAAAGGCTGGGAGAGCTGGGACTGGTCAGCCTGAACAAGAGAGGGCCCAGGGGCACCAGCCTCTCACTAAGGCCCCAGGAAGGGCTGGGGTGGCTTGAGGCTTGGAGCTGTCGTGACAGGCTGCTTTTGGTGCTGGCGTCATGCTCAGGCAGTTGTTCGCCACAGCTCTCGGTGCCCGACCCCAGAGCCACCAGGGGATTCTTCCCGGCCCTGCCATCTTCAGGCAGCCGGGGCACCTGGAAAGCAGACTCCCTCGCAGCAGCATAGGTGAGCTGCGATGGGAAAGCTCAGCCTGGGGTGGGGTGTTGGCAGGGTTTCCTTTCTGAGGGGCCAGGGCATGTCTTCCAGCTCTCCCTGGAGCAGCCCATGACCATGGCCACTCTTCATATCTTAGCGCAGCACCCGCTGCTGCAGCGGCAGTGAGAGGGAGCTGCTTGTCACCCTCAGCTCCCCCCAGCCCACTGCGGCGAGTGGACAGCATGGCCACAGAGCTGGAGAACCGCTGTCCCATACGCCTGCACAGCTGGGAGGAGGCCAGCTACGCCATGACGTGCCTCCACCAGTTGTGTTACGGGTGCGTCCTGCGGTGGGCTGAGGGCAAGCCCGAGTGCCCCCTGTGCAAGAGGCGGGCGACCTCCATCGTGCGCTGGGTGCGGGCACACAACGACTTTGAGGAGCATGTCATCCCACACCTGCAGCTCCATCAGTCGTCGTCCAGCTGACAGGAGAAGCTCCCGGACACCCAGCCGCCCACAGCCTCCATCAGCCTGCAGCAACCTGGCTGGCAGGTGCGAAGTCGCTGCTCCAGGCTCCAGTGGGCGGGTTCTATGCCTACGTCTGGGCATAAGTTTTCCGTGTCTCGGAAGAGCAGCATCCCCATCTCCCAAGGGGATGCTGCTGCATCCAACCCAGCACCTTCCCACAATCCCAACAGACTGGGGGCAGAAGAGGTCCCGAGCACCTCATCGGCTGCCCTTCGGAAGTATCCCAGCAGCCCCTCCTCTGCCCCCAACCCCACCCACGGGCAGCAGGAAGAGCCGCAGGAGCACCCAGAGGAGGCAGTGCCCAGGACCTCCACTCCCATGCAGGGCAGCCAACACTCCCGGTGGGGGCCCTGGCAAGCCCCAAAGAGGAGGGCTAGCGGCCAGGAGGCCACTTCACTGCCAAACGAGAGGCCACCCCGCTGGCGACAGTGGGAGGCTGCCCCAGAGGCTGGTGGAACCAGTGCTGGACCAGCAGCTGGGGTGCCCGCCAGCTCCAAGGGGACTGGGAGGCTGACAATATCAGCCCTCAGGACTCTCATCAGGATTGGCCGCTGTCTGTCCCCATCCTACCAGGCACAGCTGGAAAGAGCTTGGTCTCCCTGCACTTGATGCCTTTCCCGTAGGCACTGGGGTGCGCTTCGAGGTGCCCCGAGGCCTTCCCTGCTCCATGCCGGACCAGCCCCAGACACACAGATCCTCCTTGGCTCCCCTGAGTCCCTCTGGTCTGTGGGCCTCCGCCCTGCCCAGGACCCCAAACGGGACGCAGTGCCGGGATGAGGCCTGATGGGTGCTGAGCGGGGGGATCACCCTCGTGCCGCCTGGCTGGGGGAGAGGGAGAGGAGGAAACGCGCGAGAGGGAGCCAAGTGCTGCTGGGACCCCCGTGGGAGCCCAGGGGCCTGGCCAGCAGTGCTGGGGCGTGGGGGGAGCCTCCAGGGAGGCAGGAGGTGTCACCCTGTCAACCCTCTTGCCGCAGGTGCCTGGAGACGGCTGCCCCGGCCAGAGCGACCTGACAGGGCCCTGGGAAGACATGGCCGAGGCCTCGGTGCCTGGCGTGAAACACCGATGCTGGGCACAAGCCAGGAGATGGGGGGATGGAGTGGGCAGTGGCGCTGTGGGAACCCCAGACACGTGAGCTGGGGCTGCAGGGCTGCTGGGCCGAGGGTTGCCCATTGTGATGTCACCGAGCGATGGAACGTCTCCAGGCATCAAGGCCCACCCAGCCGGCCCGTGCCCTCACTCCAGCTGAGCAGTCTGCGAGGCTGCACTGCTCACAGGAGCCCTGGTGCTTGGGTCCTGATTTTGGAGTTCGTCCTGGCAGTTTTCCGCTCGCTGCTCCAGAACAGCAGGAGGACTTTCCCCGGCCGGCCCTGCCAGCTGCAGGCAGCCGGGGCACCCAAGGGCCACACTCGCAGCAGCAGAGGTGAGCTGGGAGGGGAAAGCCCAACCTGGGGAGCTGGCAGGTTTCCTTCCTGAGCGGCCTGGGCCTTTCTTCCCCTCCCGCCTGGCCCAGTGACTGACGCGGCCTATCTCCCCTTTCCAACGAGACACCAGCTGCTGCTGCAGCAGTGAGAGGGAGCGTCCGACACCCCCAGCTCCCCCCACCCCACCGCAGCAAGCGGAGAGGATGGCTGCGGAGCGGGACAACCGCTGTCCAATATGCCTGGACAGCTGGGAGGAGCCCAGCTACACCATGCCCTGCCTCCACCGGTTTTGCTATCCATGTATCCGGCGGTGGGCTGACAGTCGGCCCGACTGCCCCCTCTGCAGAAGGAGGGTGACGTCCATCGTGCACTCGGTGCAGCGGGATGACAGATTTGAGGGGCATGTCATCCCACCACCTACAGCAATGGGAGCTCCTGGCCATCCAGCCGCCCACCGCCTCCAGCCCCGCGCAGCTCTTGTGCGCGAACGACACCCCTTCTTCAGAAGGAGGGGGACGTCCATCGTGCGCTCGGTGCAGCGGGATGACGGATTGGAGGAGCATGTCATCCCACCACCTGCAGCAATGGGAGCGCCTGGCCATCCAGCCGCCCGCCGCCTCCAGCCCCACGCAGCTCTTGTGCGCGAACGACACCCCTTCTTCAGAAGGAGGGTGACGTCCGTCGTGCACTCGGTGCAGCGGGATGACAGATTGGAGGAGCATGTCATCCCACCGCGTGCCCCACTGGGAGCGCCTGGCCATCCAGCCGCCCGCCGCCTCCACCCCCGTGCAGCTCTTATGCGCAGACGCCGCCACCATCCCTGGCTGTCACGCTTCCGGGAACACTTAGCTCTGATCCAGCTCACGATGCTCCGGCTGCGACAGGAGCTGCAGCGGCAGCTGTTCAGGGCTGGCAGGTCGGCAATAGCAGCAGCACGGGCGCTCGTGCTGTCCACCCTGCAGCGCTTTGGCCTGGATGAGGACAGCCTGGTCCGGATGCTGCAGATTGACCTACGCCAGCACCTGAGGACCTTCGTCCAGCGGCGGATTGACAGCATCGTGGACTGGTGCGGCCGTGAGGCCCGACGCTGGATCGGCCTGGGGCACCCCCGTGATGCCGAGGAGCAGGAGATTAGCCCTGCTGCTCGTCCCAGTCCTGCCGCCTCTGAAGGAGAAGCTGCCGCACCCAACCCAGCCCCCTCCCACCATGAGGACAGGCAGGAGGCAGAAGAGGTCGTCCCCAGCACCTCATCAGCTGCCCTACAGGAGGATCCCGGCAGCCCCTCCCATGCCCCTGAACCCACCCGTGCGGGGCAGGAAGAGCCACAGGACTCCCAAGAGCAGGCTGTGCCTGGGCCCTCCACGCTCAGCCAGGGCAGCCAACGCGCCCCGCAGGAGCCCCGGCGAGCACCAAAGAGGAGGGCTGAGGGCCAGGTGGCCACTTCCCTGCCGAAAAAGAGGCCAGCCCATCGGCAGGAAGAGCCACAGGACTCCCGAGAGGAGCCTGTGCCTGGGCCCTCCACGTTCAGCCAGGGCAGCCAACGCTGCCTGCAGGAGCCCCGGCGAGCACCAAAGAGGAGGGCTGAGGGCCAGATGGCCAGTTCACCACCAAACAAGAGGCCAGCCCGTCGGCAGGAAGAGCCACAGGACTCCTGAGAGCAGGCTGTGCCTGGGCCCTCCACGCTCAGCCAGGGCAGCCAACGCGCCCCGCAGGAGCCCCGGCGAGCACCAAACAGGAGGGCTGATGGCCAGGTGGCCACTTCACCACCAAACAAGAGGCCAGCCCACCGGCAACAGTAGGAGGCTGCCCCAGGTGCTGGTGAAACCAACGCCGGACATGCAGCTGGGGCACCCGCCAGCTCCAAGGGGAGCGGGAGGCTGACCTTATCAGTCCATCTCCAATCATTAAAGAATCCAACAGTGTACAAAAGCTACCGAAAGAGCCTTGGCATTTCTGACAGTGTAGCTGGTGTTGCTATCCCCACCGGTGTGGGTTTCTCCTGTGGCCTGCCATGGCTACCAGGACTCAGTCCATACTTTCCCCAGAGGTGGAAGCGAGGATGAACTCTCCCGCAGTGCCTCAGCCCATCCTCTTGCCTTTTTGGCAGATGGGGTGCAACACCTGGCCCTCTCTAGTCTTTGGTACCTCCCCCAAGCTGCAGTCTTCCAAAGATGACAGAGGGTGGCCTGGCTGTGACATCGGCCTGCTCACTTGACACCCCCAGACAAATCCCATCAGGGTCCTTGGGCTTGTACGGGGCAAGATTTCTTAGGAGCCCCCTGAGTTGCACGTCCTCTGATGCTGGGATCCCTTCGCTCCTTGATCGCTGCCTCGGGGACAAAACACCTGGAGGCATTGGCAGTGAAGGCTGAGATGGAGAAGGCCCCGAGTCCCTCAGCCTCGCACGCGCCTGCTGTCGCTGCATCGCTCGGCCCGTTTGGCCAGCGGGCACGACGCAGCTCCAAGGACCCCCAACACCTCCGCCCCCCAGGCTGCGAGGGCGCGCCCAGCCAGGCCTGCTGACAGACGGCAGCGTCAGGGTGCTGGCGCTGCGAGCTCAGCTTATCGGCTTCGTCAGCCTTCCCCTGACACCATTCCACAACAGTGGCCCAACCCCTCCAGCCCCAAAGCCCGCAGCCACGGCTGGCAGGTAGGAGGGGGTCGCTCTTGTGGGGACAGGCCTGCTGCACGAAGGACGTGGCAGGTGAAGGAGGCCCATCTCTCAGGCCTTGCCTTGGCCTGTGCGGACAGCAAAGCCCTCAACCCCGAGCACCCCAGGATTTCGGGAGCAATCCAGAAACAGATTGGCCGTTCAAGCAGAACACTTTTGTGCCATGGGCTGAAATGCCCCGCCTCCCTCGGCTTCTCGCTGGGCCCACCTCTGTCCTGCTTTGAAGCCTTTCCCCAGACATACTGGCACCAGCCTGGCCCGTTCCCACAAGCCTCTCGACAACAGCCTCTCCAAAGGTCTGGGCAACCCCACACGCTTTCGCCCCACGTCCTGCAAGGACTCCCCCAGCCCTGCTGGCAGACAGCCCTGCTGGCAGACACCCCTGCAGCCTGCAAGGCCGCTGCACGGCCTTCAAGCGCGTGATCCACCGCGGCTTTGCAGAAAAGGAAGCGGGGCTCCCGGGGGACACCAAAACGCAGAACGTGCCAGCAGCGGGCCCCGGTGGCAACGGCGGCCAATGGTCTGCTGGGCTGCATCAGGAGGAGTGCTGCCAGCACGTGGAGGGAGGGGGTCCTTGCCCTCTCCTCAGCGCTGGTGCTGCCAGCCCTGCACTGCTGTATCCAGCTGCCCAGGACGAGAGGGACGAGGAGGTGCCGGAGAGAGCCCAGCCAAGGGCCAGCAAGATGCTGAAGGGCCTGGAGGATGTCTCCTGTGAGGAAAGGCTGGGAGAGCTGGGACTGGTCAGCCTGAACAAGAGAGGGCCCAGGGGCACCAGCCTCTCACTAAGGCCCCAGGAAGGACTGGGGTGGCTTGAGGCTTGGAGCTGTCGTGACAGGCTGCTTTTGGTGCTGGCGTCATGCTCAGGCAGTTGTTCGCCACAGCTCTCGGTGCCCGACCCCAGAGCCACCAGGGGATTCTTCCCGGCCCTGCCATCTTCAGGCAGCCGGGGCACCTGGGAAGCAGACTCCCTCGCAGCAGCATAGGTGAGCTGCGATGGGAAAGCTCAGCCTGGGGTGGGGTGTTGGCAGGGTTTCCTTTCTGAGGGGCCAGGGCATGTCTTCCAGCTCTCCCTGGAGCAGCCCATGACCATGGCCACTCTTCATATCTTAGCGCAGCACCCGCTGCTGCAGCGGCAGTGAGAGGGAGCTGCTTGTCACCCTCAGCTCCCCCCAGCCCACTGCGGCGAGTGGACAGCATGGCCACAGAGCTGGAGAACCGCTGTCCCATACGCCTGCACAGCTGGGAGGAGGCCAGCTACGCCATGACGTGCCTCCACCAGTTGTGTTACGGGTGCGTCCTGCGGTGGGCTGAGGGCAAGCCCGAGTGCCCCCTGTGCAAGAGGCGGGCGACCTCCATCGTGCACTGGGTGCGGGCACACAACGACTTTGAGGAGCATGTCATCCCACACCTGCAGCTCCATCAGTCGTCGTCCAGCTGACAGGAGAAGCTCCCGGACACCCAGCCGCCCACAGCCTCCATCAGCCTGCAGCAACCTGGCTGGCAGGTGCGAAGTCGCTGCTCCAGGCTCCAGTGGGCGGGTTCTATGCCTACGTCTGGGCATAAGTTTTCCGTGTCTCGGAAGAGCAGCATCCCCATCTCCCAAGGGGATGCTGCTGCATCCAACCCAGCACCTTCCCACAATCCCAACAGACTGGGGGCAGAAGAGGTCCCGAGCACCTCATCGGCTGCCCTTCGGAAGTATCCCAGCAGCCCCTCCTCTGCCCCCAACCCCACCCACGGGCAGCAGGAAGAGCCGCAGGAGCACCCAGAGGAGGCAGTGCCCAGGACCTCCACTCCCATGCAGGGCAGCCAACACTCCCGGTGGGGGCCCTGGCAAGCCCCAAAGAGGAGGGCTAGTGGCCAGGAGGCCACTTCACTGCCAAACGAGAGGCCACCCCGCCGGTGACAGTGGGAGGCTGCCCCAGAGGCTGGTGAAACCAGTGCTGGACCAGCAGCTGGGGTGCCCGCCAGCTCCAAGGGGACTGGGAGGCTGACAATATCAGCCCTCAGGACTCTCATCAGGATTGGCCGCTGTCTGTCCCCATCCTACCAGGCACAGCTGGAAAGAGCTTGGTCTCCCTGCACTTGATGCCTTTCCCGTAGGCACTGGGGTGCGCTTCGAGGTGCCCCGAGGCCTTCCCTGCTCCATGCCGGACCAGCCCCAGACACACAGATCCTCCTTGGCTCCCCTGAGTCCCTCTGGTCTGTGGGCCTCCACCCTGCCCAGGACCCCAAACGGGACGCAGTGCCGGGATGAGGCCTGATGGGTGCTGAGCGGGGGGATCACCCTCGTGCCGCCTGGCTGAGGGAGAGGGAGAGGAGGAAACGCGCGAGAGGGAGCCAAGTGCTGCTGGGACCCCCGTGGGAGCCCAGGGGCCTGGCCAGCAGTGCTGGGGCGTGGGGGGAGCCTCCAGGGAGGCAGGAGGTGTCACCCTGTCAACCCTCTTGCCGCAGGTGCCTGGAGACGGCTGCCCCGGCCAGAGCGACCTGACAGGGCCCTGGGAAGACATGGCCGAGGCCTCGGTGCCTGGCGTGAAACACCGATGCTGGGCACAAGCCAGGAGATGGGGGGATGGAGTGGGCAGTGGCGCTGTGGGAACCCCAGACACGTGAGCTGGGGCTGCAGGGCTGCTGGGCCGAGGGTTGCCCATTGTGAGATCACTGAGTGATGGTTCCAATGAGGTATGGTCCCCAGCGATGGGTTGGTTCTGTTGTCGCCGACGGGTGGACTGTGATGTCACCGGGCGAGGCACTGTCTCCAGGCATCAAAGTCCCACCCAGCCGGCCCGTGCCCTCACTCCAGCTGAGCAGTCTGCGAGGCTGCACTGCTCACAGGAGCCCTGGTGCTTGGGTCCTGATTTTGGAGTTCGTCCTGGCAGTTTTCCGCTCGCTGCTCCAGAGCAGCGGGAGGACTTTCCCCGGCCGGCCCTGCCAGCTGCAGGCAGCCGGGGCACCCAAGGGCCACACTCGCAGCAGCAGAGGTGAGCTGGGAGGGGAAAGCCCAACCTGGGGAGCTGGCAGGTTTCCTTCCTGAGCGGCCTGGGCCTTTCTTCCCCTCCCGCCTGGCCCAGTGACTGACTGCGGCCTCTCTCCCCTCTCCAGCGTGACACCGGCGGCTGCTGCTGCAGCAGTGAGAGGGAGCGTCCGACACCCCCAGCTCCCCCCACCCCACCGCAGCAAGCGGAGAGGATGGCTGCAGAGCTGGACAGCCGCTGTCCAATATGCCTGGACAGCTGGGAGGAGCCCAGCTACACCATGCCCTGCCTCCACCGGTTTTGCTATCCGTGTATCCGGCGGTGGGCTGACAGTCAGCCCGACTGCCCCCTCTGCAGGAGGAGGCTGACGTCCATCGTGCACTCGGTGCGGGGGGATGACAGATTTGAGGAGCATGTCATCCCACCGCGTGCCCCACTGGGACATCCTGGCCATCCAGCCGCCCGCCGCCTTCACCCCCGCGCAGCTCTTGTGCGCAGACGACGACGACGACGACGACGACACCCCTGGCTGTCACGCTTCTGGGAACACCTAGCACTGATCCAGCTCACGATGCCCCGGCTGCGACAGGACCTGCAGCGGCAGCTGTTCAGGGCTGGCAGGTCGGCAATAGCAGCAGCACGGGCGCTCGTGCTGTCCACCCTGCAGCGCTTTGGCCTGGATGAGGACAGCCTGGTCCGGATGCTGCAGATTGACCTACGCCAGCACCTGAGGACCTTCGTCCAGCGGCGGATTGACAGCATCATGGACTGGTGCGGCCGTGAGGCCCGACGCTGGATGGGCCTGGGGCACCCCCGTGATGCCGAGGAGCAGGAGATCAGCCCCACTGCTTGTCCCAGTCCTGCCGCCTCTGAAGGAGAAGCTGCCGCACCCAACCCAGCCCCCTCCCACCATGAGGACAGGCAGGAGGCAGAAGAGGTCGTCCCCAGCACCCCATCAGCTGCCCTACAGAAGGATCCCGGCAGCCCCTCCCATGCCCCTGAACCCACCCGTGCGGGGCAGGAAGAGCCTCAGAACCACCGAGAGGAGGCTGTGCCTGGGCCCTCCACGCTCAGCCAGGGCAGCCAACGCGCCCCGCAGGAGCCCCGGCGAGCACCAAACAGGAGGGCTGATGGCCAGGTGGCCACTTCTCTGCCGAAAAAGAGGCCAGCCCGTCGGCAGGAAGAGCCACAGGACTCCCGAGAGGAGCCTGTGCCTGGGCCCTCCACGCCCAGCCAGGGCAGCCAACGCTGCCCGCAGGAGCTCCGGCGAGCACCAAAGAGGAGGGCCGATGGCCAGATCGCCAGTTCACCACCAGACAAGAGGCCAGCCCGTCGGCAGGAAGAGCCACAGGACTCCCGAGAGCAGGCTGTGCCTGGGCCCTCCACGCTCAGCCAGGGCAGCCAACGCGCCCCGCAGGAGCCCCGGCGAGCACCAAACAGGAGGGCTGATGGCCAGGTGGCCACTTCTCTGCCGAAAAAGAGGCCAGCCCGTCGGCAGGAAGAGCCACAGGACTCCCGAGAGGAGCCTGTGCCTGGGCCCTCCACGCCCAGCCAGGGCAGCCAACGCTGCCTGCAGGAGCCCCGGCGAGCACCAAACAGGAGGGCTGATGGCCAGGTGGCCACTTCTCTGCCGAAAAAGAGGCCAGCCCGTCGGCAGGAAGAGCCACAGGACTCCCAAGAGGAGCCTGTGCCTGGGCCCTCCACGCCCAGCCAGGGCAGCCAACGCTGCCTGCAGGAGCCCCGGCGAGCACCAAACAGGAGGGCTGATGGCCAGGTGGCCACTTCTCTGCCGAAAAAGAGGCCAGTCCATCAGCAGAAAGAGCCACAGGACTCCCGAGAGCAGGCTGTGCCTCGGCCCTCCACGCCCAGCCAGGGCAGCCAACGCTGCCTGCAGGAGCCCCGGCGAGCACCAAACAGGAGGGCTGATGGCCAGGTGGCCACTTCTCTGCCGAAAAAGAGGCCAGCCCATCAGCAGGAAGAGCCACAGGACTCCCGAGAGGAGCCTGTGCCTGGGCCCTCCACGCCCAGCCAGGGCAGCCAACGCTGCCCGCAGGAGCCCCGGCGAGCACCAAAGAGGAGGGCTGAGGGCCAGATGGCCAGTTCACCACCAAACAAGAGGCCAGCCCGTCGGCAGGAAGAGCCACAGGACTCCCGAGAGCAGGCTGTGCCTGGGCCCTCCACGCTCAGCCAGGGCAGCCAACGCGCCCCGCAGGAGCCCTGGCGAGCACCAAACAGGAGGGCTGATGGCCAGGTGGCCACTTCACCACCAAACAAGAGGCCAGCCCACCGGCAACAGTAGGAGGCTGCCCCAGGTGCTGGTGAAACCAACGCCGGACATGCAGCTGGGGCACCCGCCAGCTCCAAGGGGAGCGGGAGGCTGACCTTATCAGTCCATCTCCAATCATTAAAGAATCCAACAGTGTACAAAAGCTACCGAAAGAGCCTTGGCATTTCTGACAGTGTAGCTGGTGTTGCTATCCCCACCGGTGTGGGTTTCTCCTGTGGCCTGCCATGGCTACCAGGACTCAGTCCATACTTTCCCCAGAGGTGGAAGCGAGGATGAACTCTCCCGCAGTGCCTCAGCCCATCCTCTTGCCTTTTTGGCAGATGGGGTGCAACACCTGGCCCTCTCTAGTCTTTGGTACCTCCCCCAAGCTGCAGTCTTCCAAAGATGACAGAGGGTGGCCTGGCTGTGACATCAGCCTGCTCACTTGACACCCCCAGACAAATCCCGTCAGGGTCCTTGGGCTTGTACGGGGCAAGATTTCTTAGGAGCCCCCTGAGTTGCACGTCCTCTGATGCTGGGATCCCTCCGCTCCTTGATCGCTGCCTCGGGGACAAAACACCTGGGGGCAGCGGCAGTGAAGGCTGAGATGGAGAAGGCCCCGAGTCCCTCAGCCTCGCACGCGCCTGCTGTCGCTGCATCGCTCGGCCCGTTTGGCCAGCGGGCACGACGCAGCTCCAAGGACCCCCAACACCTCCGCCCCCCAGGCTGCGAGGGCGCGCCCAGCCAGGCCTGCTGACAGACGGCAGCGTCAGGGTGCTGGCGCTGCGAGCTCAGCTTATCGGCTTCGTCAGCCTTCCCCTGACACCATTCCACAACAGTGGCCCAACCCCTCCAGCCCCAAAGCCCGCAGCCACGGCTGGCAGGTAGGAGGGGGTCGCTCTTGTGGGGACAGGCCTGCTGCACGAAGGACGTGGCAGGTGAAGGAGGCCCATCTCTCAGGCCTTGCCTTGGCCTGTGCGGACAGCAAAGCCCTCAACCCCGAGCACCCCAGGATTTCGGGAGCAATCCAGAAACAGATTGGCCATTCAAGCAGAACACTTTTGTGCCATGGGCTGAAATGCCCCGCCTCCCTCGGCTTCTCGCTGGGCCCACCTCTGTCCTGCTTTGAAGCCTTTCCCCAGACATACTGGCACCAGCCTGGCCCGTTCCCACAAGCCTCTCGACAACAGCCTCTCCAAAGGTCTGGGCAACCCCACACGCTTTCGCCCCACGTCCTGCAAGGACTCCCCCAGCCCTGCTGGCAGACAGCCCTGCTGGCAGACACCCCTGCAGCCTGCAAGGCCGCTGCACGGCCTTCCTGCGCGTGATCCGCCTCGGCTTTGCAGAAAAGGAAGCGGGGCTCCTGGGGGACACCAAAACGCAGAACGTGCCAGCAGCGGGCCCCGGTGGCAACGGCGGCCAACGGTCTGCTGGGCTGCATCAGGAGGAGTGCTGCCAGCACGTGGAGGGAGGGGGTCCTTGCCCTCTCCTCAGCGCTGGTGCTGCCAGCCCTGCACTGCTGTATCCAGCTGCCCAGGACGAGAGGGATGAGGAGGTGCCGGAGAGAGCCCAGCCAAGGGCCAGCAAGATGCTGAAGGGCCTGGAGGATGTCTCCTGTGAGGAAAGGCTGGGAGAGCTGGGACTGGTCAGCCTGAACAAGAGAGGGCCCAGGGGCACCAGCCTCTCACTAAGGCCCCAGGAAGGACTGGGGTGGCTTGAGGCTTGGAGCTGTCGTGACAGGCTGCTTTTGGTGCTGGCGTCATGCTCAGGCAGTTGTTCGCCACAGCTCTCGGTGCCCGACCCCAGAGCCACCAGGGGATTCTTCCCGGCCCTGCCATCTTCAGGCAGCCGGGGCACCTGGGAAGCAGACTCCCTCGCAGCAGCATAGGTGAGCTGCGATGGGAAAGCTCAGCCTGGGGTGGGGTGTTGGCAGGATTTCCTTTCTGAGGGGCCAGGGCATGTCTTCCAGCTCTCCCTGGAGCAGCCCATGACCATGGCCACTCTTCATATCTTAGCGCAGCACCCGCTGCTGCAGCGGCAGTGAGAGGGAGCTGCTTGTCACCCTCAGCTCCCCCCAGCCCACTGCGGCGAGTGGACAGCATGGCCACAGAGCTGGAGAACCGCTGTCCCATACGCCTGCACAGCTGGGAGGAGGCCAGCTACGCCATGACGTGCCTCCACCAGTTGTGTTACGGGTGCGTCCTGCGGTGGGCTGAGGGCAAGCCCGAGTGCCCCCTGTGCAAGAGGCGGGCGACCTCCATCGTGCACTGGGTGCGGGCACACAACGACTTTGAGGAGCATGTCATCCCACACCTGCAGCTCCATCAGTCGTCGTCCAGCTGACAGGAGAAGCTCCCGGACACCCAGCCGCCCACAGCCTCCATCAGCCTGCAGCAACCTGGCTGGCAGGTGCGAAGTCGCTGCTCCAGGCTCCAGTGGGCGGGTTCTATGCCTACGTCTGGGCATAAGTTTTCCGTGTCTCGGAAGAGCAGCATCCCCATCTCCCAAGGGGATGCTGCTGCATCCAACCCAGCACCTTCCCACAATCCCAACAGACTGGGGGCAGAAGAGGTCCCGAGCACCTCATCGGCTGCCCTTCGGAAGTATCCCAGCAGCCCCTCCTCTGCCCCCAACCCCACCCACGGGCAGCAGGAAGAGCCGCAGGAGCACCCAGAGGAGGCAGTGCCCAGGACCTCCACTCCCATGCAGGGCAGCCAACACTCCCGGTGGGGGCCCTGGCAAGCCCCAAAGAGGAGGGCTAGCGGCCAGGAGGCCACTTCACTGCCAAACGAGAGGCCACCCCGCCGGCGACAGTGGGAGGCTGCCCCAGAGGCTGGTGAAACCAGTGCTGGACCAGCAGCTGGGGTGCCCGCCAGCTCCAAGGGGACTGGGAGGCTGACAATATCAGCCCTCAGGACTCTCATCAGGATTGGCCGCTGTCTGTCCCCATCCTACCAGGCACAGCTGGAAAGAGCTTGGTCTCCCTGCACTTGATGCCTTTCCCGTAGGCACTGGGGTGCGCTTCGAGGTGCCCCGAGGCCTTCCCTGCTCCATGCCGGACCAGCCCCAGACACACAGATCCTCCTTGGCTCCCCTGAGTCCCTCTGGTCTGTGGGCCTCCGCCCTGCCCAGGACCCCAAACGGGACGCAGTGCCGGGATGAGGCCTGATGGGTGCTGAGCGGGGGGATCACCCTCGTGCCGCCTGGCTGGGGGAGAGGGAGAGGAGGAAACGCGCGAGAGGGAGCCAAGTGCTGCTGGGACCCCCGTGGGAGCCCAGGGGCCTGGCCAGCAGTGCTGGGGCGTGGGGGGAGCCTCCAGGGAGGCAGGAGGTGTCACCCTGTCAACCCTCTTGCCGCAGGTGCCTGGAGACGGCTGCCCCGGCCAGAGCGACCTGACAGGGCCCTGGGAAGACACGGCCGAGGCCTCGGTGCCTGGCGTGAAACACCGATGCTGGGCACAAGCCAGGAGATGGGGGGATGGAGTGGGCAGTGGCGCTGTGGGAACCCCAGACACGTGAGCTGGGGCTGCAGGGCTGCTGGGCCGAGGGTTGCCCATTGTGAGATCACTGAGTGATGGTTCCAATGAGGTATGGTCCCCAGCGATGGGTTGGTTCTGTTGTCGCCGACGGGTGGACTGTGATGTCACCGGGCGAGGCACTGTCTCCAGGCATCAAAGTCCCACCCAGCCGGCCCGTGCCCTCACTCCAGCTGAGCAGTCTGCGAGGCTGCACTGCTCACAGGAGCCCTGGTGCTTGGGTCCTGATTTTGGAGTTCGTCCTGGCAGTTTTCCGCTCGCTGCTCCAGAGCAGCGGGAGGACTTTCCCCGGCCGGCCCTGCCAGCTGCAGGCAGCCGGGGCACCCAAGGGCCACACTCGCAGCAGCAGAGGTGAGCTGGGAGGGGAAAGCCCAACCTGGGGAGCTGGCAGGTTTCCTTCCTGAGCGGCCTGGGCCTTTCTTCCCCTCCCGCCTGGCCCAGTGACTGACTGCGGCCTCTCTCCCCTCTCCAGCGTGACACCGGCGGCTGCTGCTGCAGCAGTGAGAGGGAGCGTCCGACACCCCCAGCTCCCCCCACCCCACCGCAGCAAGCGGAGAGGATGGCTGCAGAGCTGGACAGCCGCTGTCCAATATGCCTGGACAGCTGGGAGGAGCCCAGCTACACCATGCCCTGCCTCCACCGGTTTTGCTATCCGTGTATCCGGCGGTGGGCTGACAGTCAGCCCGACTGCCCCCTCTGCAGGAGGAGGCTGACGTCCATCGTGCACTCGGTGCGGGGGGATGACAGATTTGAGGAGCATGTCATCCCACCGCGTGCCCCACTGGGACATCCTGGCCATCCAGCCGCCCGCCGCCTTCACCCCCGCGCAGCTCTTGTGCGCAGACGACGACGACGACGACACCCCTGGCTGTCACGCTTCTGGGAACACCTAGCACTGATCCAGCTCACGACGCTCCGGCTGCGACAGGACCTGCAGCAGCAGATCTTCAGGGCTGGCAGGTCGGCAATAGCAGCAGCACGGGCGCTCGTGCTGTCCACCCTGCAGCGCTTTGGCCTGGATGAGGACAGCCTGGTCCGGATGCTGCAGATTGACCTACGCCAGCACCTGAGGACCTTCGTCCAGCGGCGGATTGACAGCATCATGGACTGGTGCGGCCGTGAGGCCCGACGCTGGATGGGCCTGGGGCACCCCCGTGATGCCGAGGAGCAGGAGATCAGCCCCACTGCTTGTCCCAGTCCTGCCGCCTCTGAAGGAGAAGCTGCCGCACCCAACCCAGCCCCCTCCCACCATGAGGACAGGCAGGAGGCAGAAGAGGTCGTCCCCAGCACCTCATCAGCTGCCCTACAGGAGGATCCCGGCAGCCCCTCCCATGCCCCTGAACCCACCCGTGCAGGGCAGAAAGAGCCTCAGAACCACTGAGAGCAGGCTGTGCCTGGGCCCTCCACGCTCAGCCAGGGCAGCCAACGCTGCCCGCAGGAGCCCCGGCGAGCACCAAAGAGGAGGGCCGATGGCCAGATCGCCAGTTCACCACCAAACAAGAGGCCAGCCCGTCGGCAGGAAGAGCCACAGGACTCCCGAGAGCAGGCTGTGCCTGGGCCCTCCACGCTCAGCCAGGGCAGCCAACGCGCCCCGCAGGAGCCCTGGCAAGCACCAAACAGGAGGGCTGATGGCCAGGTGGCCACTTCTCTGCCGAAAAAGAGGCCAGCCCGTTGGCAGGAAGAGCCACAGGACTCCCGAGAGCAGGCTGTGCCTGGGCCCTCCACGCTCAGCCAGGGCAGCCAACGCTCCCTGCAGGAGCCCCGGCGAGCACCAAACAGGAGGGCTGATGGCCAGGTGGCCACTTCACCACCAAACAAGAGGCCAGCCCACCGGCAACAGTAGGAGGCTGCCCCAGGTGCTGGTGAAACCAACGCCGGACATGCAGCTGGGGCACCCGCCAGCTCCAAGGGGAGCGGGAGGCTGACCTTATCAGTCCATCTCCAATCATTAAAGAATCCAACAGTGTACAAAAGCTACCGAAAGAGCCTTGGCATTTCTGACAGTGTAGCTGGTGTTGCTATCCCCACCGGTGTGGGTTTCTCCTGTGGCCTGCCATGGCTACCAGGACTCAGTCCATACTTTCCCCAGAGGTGGAAGCGAGGATGAACTCCCCCGCAGTGCCTCAGCCCATCCTCTTGCCTTTTTGGCAGATGGGGTGCAACACCTGGCCCTCTCTAGTCTTTGGTACCTCCCCCAAGCTGCAGTCTTCCAAAGATGACAGAGGGTGGCCTGGCTGTGACATCGGCCTGCTCACTTGACACCCCCAGACAAATCCCATCAGGGTCCTTGGGCTTGTACGGGGCAAGATTTCTTAGGAGCCCCCTGAGTTGCACGTCCTCTGATGCTGGGATCCCTCCGCTCCTTGATCGCTGCCTCGGGGACAAAACACCTGGGGGCAGCGGCAGTGAAGGCTGAGATGGAGAAGGCCCCGAGTCCCTCAGCCTCGCACGCGCCTGCTGTCGCTGCATCGCTCGGCCCGTTTGGCCAGCGGGCACGACGCAGCTCCAAGGACCCCCAACACCTCCGCCCCCCAGGCTGCGAGGGCGCGCCCAGCCAGGCCTGCTGACAGACGGCAGCGTCAGGGTGCTGGCGCTGCGAGCTCAGCTTATCGGCTTCGTCAGCCTTCCCCTGACACCATTCCACAACAGTGGCCCAACCCCTCCAGCCCCAAAGCCCGCAGCCACGGCTGGCAGGTAGGAGGGGGTCGCTCTTGTGGGGACAGGCCTGCTGCACGAAGGACGTGGCAGGTGAAGGAGGCCCATCTCTCAGGCCTTGCCTTGGCCTGTGCGGACAGCAAAGCCCTCAACCCCGAGCACCCCAGGATTTCGGGAGCAATCCAGAAACAGATTGGCCGTTCAAGCAGAACACTTTTGTGCCGTGGGCTGAAATGCCCCGCCTCCCTCGGCTTCTCGCTGGGCCCACCTCTGTCCTGCTTTGAAGCCTTTCCCCAGACATACTGGCACCAGCCTGGCCCGTTCCCACAAGCCTCTCGACAACAGCCTCTCCAAAGGTCTAGGCAACCCCACACGCTTTCGCCCCACGTCCTGCAAGGACTCCCCCAGCCCTGCTGGCAGACAGCCCTGCTGGCAGACACCCCTGCAGCCTGCAAGGCCGCTGCACGGCCTTCAAGCGCGTGATCCACCGCGGCTTTGCAGAAAAGGAAGCGGGGCTCCCGGGGGACACCAAAACGCAGAACGTGCCAGCAGCGGGCCCCGGTGGCAACGGCGGCCAACGGTCTGCTGGGCTGCATCAGGAGGAGTGCTGCCAGCACGTGGAGGGAGGGGGTCCTTGCCCTCTCCTCAGCGCTGGTGCTGCCAGCCCTGCACTGCTGTATCCAGCTGCCCAGGACGAGAGGGACGAGGAGGTGCCGGAGAGAGCCCAGCCAAGGGCCAGCAAGATGCTGAAGGGCCTGGAGGATGTCTCCTGTGAGGAAAGGCTGGGAGAGCTGGGACTGGTCAGCCTGAACAAGAGAGGGCCCAGGGGCACCAGCCTCTCACTAAGGCCCCAGGAAGGACTGGGGTGGCTTGAGGCTTGGAGCTGTCGTGACAGGCTGCTTTTGGTGCTGGCGTCATGCTCAGGCAGTTGTTCGCCACAGCTCTCGATGCCCGACCCCAGAGCCACCAGGGGATTCTTCCCAGCCCTGCCATCTTCAGGCAGCCGGGGCACCTGGAAAGCAGACTCCCTCGCAGCAGCATAGGTGAGCTGCGATGGGAAAGCTCAGCCTGGGGTGGGGTGTTGGCAGGGTTTCCTTTCTGAGGGGCCAGGGCATGTCTTCCAGCTCTCCCTGGAGCAGCCCATGACCATGGCCACTCTTCATATCTTAGCGCAGCACCCGCTGCTGCAGCGGCAGTGAGAGGGAGCTGCTTGTCACCCTCAGCTCCCCCCAGCCCACTGCGGCGAGTGGACAGCATGGCCACAGAGCTGGAGAACCGCTGTCCCATACGCCTGCACAGCTGGGAGGAGGCCAGCTACGCCATGACGTGCCTCCACCAGTTGTGTTACGGGTGCGTCCTGCGGTGGGCTGAGGGCAAGCCCGAGTGCCCCCTGTGCAAGAGGCGGGCGACCTCCATCGTGCACTGGGTGCGGGCACACAACGACTTTGAGGAGCATGTCATCCCACACCTGCAGCTCCATCAGTCGTCGTCCAGCTGACAGGAGAAGCTCCCGGACACCCAGCCGCCCACAGCCTCCATCAGCCTGCAGCAACCTGGCTGGCAGGTGCGAAGTCGCTGCTCCAGGCTCCAGTGGGCGGGTTCTATGCCTACGTCTGGGCATAAGTTTTCCGTGTCTCGGAAGAGCAGCATCCCCATCTCCCAAGGGGATGCTGCTGCATCCAACCCAGCACCTTCCCACAATCCCAACAGACTGGGGGCAGAAGAGGTCCCGAGCACCTCATCGGCTGCCCTTCGGAAGTATCCCAGCAGCCCCTCCTCTGCCCCCAACCCCACCCACGGGCAGCAGGAAGAGCCGCAGGAGCACTCAGAGGAGGCAGTGCCCAGGACCTCCACTCCCATGCAGGGCAGCCAACACTCCCGGTGGGGGCCCTGGCAAGCCCCAAAGAGGAGGGCTAGCGGCCAGGAGGCCACTTCACTGCCAAACGAGAGGCCACCCCGCCGGCGACAGTGGGAGGCTGCCCCAGAGGCTGGTGAAACCAGTGCTGGACCAGCAGCTGGGGTGCCCGCCAGCTCCAAGGGGACTGGGAGGCTGACAATATCAGCCCTCAGGACTCTCATCAGGATTGGCCGCTGTCTGTCCCCATCCTACCAGGCACAGCTGGAAAGAGCTTGGTCTCCCTGCACTTGATGCCTTTCCCGTAGGCACTGGGGTGCGCTTCGAGGTGCCCCGAGGCCTTCCCTGCTCCATGCCGGACCAGCCCCAGACACACAGATCCTCCTTGGCTCCCCTGAGTCCCTCTGGTCTGTGGGCCTCCGCCCTGCCCAGGACCCCAAACGGGACGCAGTGCCGGGATGAGGCCTGATGGGTGCTGAGCGGGGGGATCACCCTCGTGCCGCCTGGCTGGGGGAGAGGGAGAGGAGGAAACGCGCGAGAGGGAGCCAAGTGCTGCTGGGACCCCCGTGGGAGCCCAGGGGCCTGGCCAGCAGTGCTGGGGCGTGGGGGGAGCCTCCAGGGAGGCAGGAGGTGTCACCCTGTCAACCCTCTTGCCGCAGGTGCCTGGAGACGGCTGCCCCGGCCAGAGCGACCTGACAGGGCCCTGGGAAGACACGGCCGAGGCCTCGGTGCCTGGCGTGAAACACCGATGCTGGGCACAAGCCAGGAGATGGGGGGATGGAGTGGGCAGTGGCGCTGTGGGAACCCCAGACACGTGAGCTGGGGCTGCAGGGCTGCTGGGCCGAGGGTTGCCCATTGTGAGATCACTGAGTGATGGTTCCAATGAGGTATGGTCCCCAGCGATGGGTTGGTTCTGTTGTCGCCGACGGGTGGACTGTGATGTCACCGGGCGAGGCACTGTCTCCAGGCATCAAAGTCCCACCCAGCCGGCCCGTGCCCTCACTCCAGCTGAGCAGTCTGCGAGGCTGCACTGCTCACAGGAGCCCTGGTGCTTGGGTCCTGATTTTGGAGTTCGTCCTGGCAGTTTTCCGCTCGCTGCTCCAGAGCAGCGGGAGGACTTTCCCCGGCCGGCCCTGCCAGCTGCAGGCAGCCGGGGCACCCAAGGGCCACACTCGCAGCAGCAGAGGTGAGCTGGGAGGGGAAAGCCCAACCTGGGGAGCTGGCAGGTTTCCTTCCTGAGCGGCCTGGGCCTTTCTTCCCCTCCCGCCTGGGCCAGTGACTGACTGCGGCCTCTCTCCCCTCTCCAGCGTGACACCGGCGGCTGCTGCTGCAGCAGTGAGAGGGAGCGTCCGACACCCCCAGCTCCCCCCACCCCACCGCAGCAAGCGGAGAGGATGGCTGCA
Organism: Rhynochetos jubatus; assembly: GCA_027574665.1. Classification (NCBI taxonomy): domain Eukaryota; kingdom Metazoa; phylum Chordata; class Aves; order Eurypygiformes; family Rhynochetidae; genus Rhynochetos; species Rhynochetos jubatus. The sequence continues at coordinate 68,300,398 of CM050690.1, read as the reverse complement.
GAGCTGGACAGCCGCTGTCCAATATGCCTGGACAGCTGGGAGGAGCCCAGCTACACCATGCCCTGCCTCCACCGGTTTTGCTATCCGTGTATCCGGCGGTGGGCTGACAGTCAGCCCGACTGCCCCCTCTGCAGGAGGAGGCTGACGTCCATCGTGCACTCGGTGCGGGGGGATGACAGATTTGAGGAGCATGTCATCCCACCGCGTGCCCCACTGGGACATCCTGGCCATCCAGCCGCCCGCCGCCTTCACCCCCGCGCAGCTCTTGTGCGCAGACGACGACGACGACGACGACGACACCCCTGGCTGTCACGCTTCTGGGAACACCTAGCACTGATCCAGCTCACGATGCTCCGGCTGCGACAGGAGCTGCAGCGGCAGCTGTTCAGGGCTGGCAGGTCGGCAATAGCAGCAGCACGGGCGCTCGTGCTGTCCACCCTGCAGCGCTTTGGCCTGGATGAGGACAGCCTGGTCCGGATGCTGCAGATTGACCTACGCCAGCACCTGAGGACCTTCATCCAGCGGCGGATTGACAGCATCATGGACTGGTGCGGCCGTGAGGCCCGACGCTGGATGGGCCTGGGGCACCCCCGTGATGCCGAGGAGCAGGAGATCAGCCCCACTGCTTGTCCCAGTCCTGCCGCCTCTGAAGGAGAAGCTGCCGCACCCAACCCAGCCCCCTCCCACCATGAGGACAGGCAGGAGGCAGAAGAGGTCGTCCCTAGCACCCCATCAGCTGCCCTACAGAAGGATCCCGGCAGCCCCTCCCATGCCCCTGAACCCACCCGTGCGGGGCAGGAAGAGCCTCAGAACCACCGAGAGGAGGCTGTGCCTGGACCCTCCACGCTCAGCCAGGGCAGCCAACGCTGCCCGCAGGAGCCCCGGCGAGCACCAAAGAGGAGGGCCGATGGCCAGATCGCCAGTTCACCACCAAACAAGAGGCCAGCCCGTCGGCAGGAAGAGCCACAGGACTCCCGAGAGCAGGCTGTGCCTGGGCCCTCCACGCTCAGCCAGGGCAGCCAACGCGCCCCGCAGGAGCCCCGGCGAGCACCAAACAGGAGGGCTGATGGCCAGGTGGCCACTTCTCTGCCGAAAAAGAGGCCAGCCCGTCGGCAGGAAGAGCCACAGGACTCCCGAGAGGAGCCTGTGCCTGGGCCCTCCACGCCCAGCCAGGGCAGCCAACGCTGCCCGCAGGAGCTCCGGCGAGCACCAAAGAGGAGGGCCGATGGCCAGATCGCCAGTTCACCACCAGACAAGAGGCCAGCCCGTCGGCAGGAAGAGCCACAGGACTCCCGAGAGCAGGCTGTGCCTGGGCCCTCCACGCTCAGCCAGGGCAGCCAACGCGCCCCGCAGGAGCCCCGGCGAGCACCAAACAGGAGGGCTGATGGCCAGGTGGCCACTTCTCTGCCGAAAAAGAGGCCAGCCCGTCGGCAGGAAGAGCCACAGGACTCCCGAGAGGAGCCTGTGCCTGGGCCCTCCACGCCCAGCCAGGGCAGCCAACGCTGCCTGCAGGAGCCCCGGCGAGCACCAAAGAGGAGGGCTGATGGCCAGGTGGCCACTTCACCACCAAACAAGAGGCCAGCCCACCGGCAACAGTAGGAGGCTGCCCCAGGTGCTGGTGAAACCAACGCCGGACATGCAGCTGGGGCACCCGCCAGCTCCAAGGGGAGCGGGAGGCTGACCTTATCAGTCCATCTCCAATCATTAAAGAATCCAACAGTGTACAAAAGCTACCGAAAGAGCCTTGGCATTTCTGACAGTGTAGCTGGTGTTGCTATCCCCACCGGTGTGGGTTTCTCCTGTGGCCTGCCATGGCTACCAGGACTCAGTCCATACTTTCCCCAGAGGTGGAAGCGAGGATGAACTCTCCCGCAGTGCCTCAGCCCATCCTCTTGCCTTTTTGGCAGATGGGGTGCAACACCTGGCCCTCTCTAGTCTTTGGTACCTCCCCCAAGCTGCAGTCTTCCAAAGATGACAGAGGGTGGCCTGGCTGTGACATCAGCCTGCTCACTTGACACCCCCAGACAAATCCCGTCAGGGTCCTTGGGCTTGTACGGGGCAAGATTTCTTAGGAGCCCCCTGAGTTGCACGTCCTCTGATGCTGGGATCCCTCCGCTCCTTGATCGCTGCCTCAGGGACAAAACACCTGGGGGCAGCGGCAGTGAAGGCTGAGATGGAGAAGGCCCCGAGTCCCTCAGCCTCGCACGCGCCTGCTGTCGCTGCATCGCTCAGCCCGTTTGGCCAGCGGGCACGACGCAGCTCCAAGGACCCCCAACACCTCCGCCCCCCAGGCTGCGAGGGCGCGCCCAGCCAGGCCTGCTGACAGACGGCAGCGTCAGGGTGCTGGCGCTGCGAGCTCAGCTTATCGGCTTCGTCAGCCTTCCCCTGACACCATTCCACAACAGTGGCCCAACCCCTCCAGCCCCAAAGCCCGCAGCCACGGCTGGCAGGTAGGAGGGGGTCGCTCTTGTGGGGACAGGCCTGCTGCACGAAGGACGTGGCAGGTGAAGGAGGCCCATCTCTCAGGCCTTGCCTTGGCCTGTGCGGACAGCAAAGCCCTCAACCCCGAGCACCCCAGGATTTCGGGAGCAATCCAGAAACAGATTGGCCATTCAAGCAGAACACTTTTGTGCCATGGGCTGAAATGCCCCGCCTCCCTCGGCTTCTCGCTGGGCCCACCTCTGTCCTGCTTTGAAGCCTTTCCCCAGACATACTGGCACCAGCCTGGCCCGTTCCCACAAGCCTCTCGACAACAGCCTCTCCAAAGGTCTGGGCAACCCCACACGCTTTCGCCCCACGTCCTGCAAGGACTCCCCCAGCCCTGCTGGCAGACAGCCCTGCTGGCAGACACCCCTGCAGCCTGCAAGGCCGCTGCACGGCCTTCAAGCGCGTGATCCACCGCGGCTTTGCAGAAAAGGAAGCGGGGCTCCCGGGGGACACCAAAACGCAGAACGTGCCAGCAGCGGGCCCCGGTGGCAACGGCGGCCAACGGTCTGCTGGGCTGCATCAGGAGGAGTGCTGCCAGCACGTGGAGGGAGGGGGTCCTTGCCCTCTCCTCAGCGCTGGTGCTGCCAGCCCTGCACTGCTGTATCCAGCTGCCCAGGACGAGAGGGACGAGGAGGTGCCGGAGAGAGCCCAGCCAAGGGCCAGCAAGATGCTGAAGGGCCTGGAGGATGTCTCCTGTGAGGAAAGGCTGGGAGAGCTGGGACTGGTCAGCCTGAACAAGAGAGGGCCCAGGGGCACCAGCCTCTCACTAAGGCCCCAGGAAGGACTGGGGTGGCTTGAGGCTTGGAGCTGTCGTGACAGGCTGCTTTTGGTGCTGGCGTCATGCTCAGGCAGTTGTTCGCCACAGCTCTCGGTGCCCGACCCCAGAGCCACCAGGGGATTCTTCCCAGCCCTGCCATCTTCAGGCAGCCGGGGCACCTGGGAAGCAGACTCCCTCGCAGCAGCATAGGTGAGCTGCGATGGGAAAGCTCAGCCTGGGGTGGGGTGTTGGCAGGGTTTCCTTTCTGAGGGGCCAGGGCATGTCTTCCAGCTCTCCCTGGAGCAGCCCATGACCATGGCCACTCTTCATATCTTAGCGCAGCACCCGCTGCTGCAGCGGCAGTGAGAGGGAGCTGCTTGTCACCCTCAGCTCCCCCCAGCCCACTGCGGCGAGTGGACAGCATGGCCACAGAGCTGGAGAACCGCTGTCCCATACGCCTGCACAGCTGGGAGGAGGCCAGCTACGCCATGACGTGCCTCCACCAGTTGTGTTACGGGTGCGTCCTGCGGTGGGCTGAGGGCAAGCCCGAGTGCCCCCTGTGCAAGAGGCGGGCGACCTCCATCGTGCACTGGGTGCGGGCACACAACGACTTTGAGGAGCATGTCATCCCACACCTGCAGCTCCATCAGTCGTCGTCCAGCTGACAGGAGAAGCTCCCGGACACCCAGCCGCCCACAGCCTCCATCAGCCTGCAGCAACCTGGCTGGCAGGTGCGAAGTCGCTGCTCCAGGCTCCAGTGGGCGGGTTCTATGCCTACGTCTGGGCATAAGTTTTCCGTGTCTCGGAAGAGCAGCATCCCCATCTCCCAAGGGGATGCTGCTGCATCCAACCCAGCACCTTCCCACAATCCCAACAGACTGGGGGCAGAAGAGGTCCCGAGCACCTCATCGGCTGCCCTTCGGAAGTATCCCAGCAGCCCCTCCTCTGCCCCCAACCCCACCCACGGGCAGCAGGAAGAGCCGCAGGAGCACCCAGAGGAGGCAGTGCCCAGGACCTCCACTCCCATGCAGGGCAGCCAACACTCCCGGTGGGGGCCCTGGCAAGCCCCAAAGAGGAGGGCTAGCGGCCAGGAGGCCACTTCACTGCCAAACGAGAGGCCACCCCGCCGGCGACAGTGGGAGGCTGCCCCAGAGGCTGGTGAAACCAGTGCTGGACCAGCAGCTGGGGTGCCCGCCAGCTCCAAGGGGACTGGGAGGCTGACAATATCAGCCCTCAGGACTCTCATCAGGATTGGCCGCTGTCTGTCCCCATCCTACCAGGCACAGCTGGAAAGAGCTTGGTCTCCCTGCACTTGATGCCTTTCCCGTAGGCACCGGGGTGCGCTTCGAGGTGCCCCGAGGCCTTCCCTGCTCCATGCCGGACCAGCCCCAGACACACAGATCCTCCTTGGCTCCCCTGAGTCCCTCTGGTCTGTGGGCCTCCGCCCTGCCCAGGACCCCAAACGGGACGCAGTGCCGGGATGAGGCCTGATGGGTGCTGAGCGGGGGGATCACCCTCGTGCCGCCTGGCTGGGGGAGAGGGAGAGGAGGAAACGCGCGAGAGGGAGCCAAGTGCTGCTGGGACCCCCGTGGGAGCCCAGGGGCCTGGCCAGCAGTGCTGGGGCGTGGGGGGAGCCTCCAGGGAGGCAGGAGGTGTCACCCTGTCAACCCTCTTGCCGCAGGTGCCTGGAGACGGCTGCCCCGGCCAGAGCGACCTGACAGGGCCCTGGGAAGACATGGCCGAGGCCTCGGTGCCTGGCGTGAAACACCGATGCTGGGCACAAGCCAGGAGATGGGGGGATGGAGTGGGCAGTGGCGCTGTGGGAACCCCAGACACGTGAGCTGGGGCTGCAGGGCTGCTGGGCCGAGGGTTGCCCATTGTGAGATCACTGAGTGATGGTTCCAATGAGGTATGGTCCCCAGCGATGGGTTGGTTCTGTTGTCGCCGACGGGTGGACTGTGATGTCACCGGGCGAGGCACTGTCTCCAGGCATCAAAGTCCCACCCAGCCGGCCCGTGCCCTCACTCCAGCTGAGCAGTCTGCGAGGCTGCACTGCTCACAGGAGCCCTGGTGCTTGGGTCCTGATTGTGGAGTTCGTCCTGGCAGTTTTCCGCTCGCTGCTCCAGAGCAGCGGGAGGACTTTCCCCGGCCGGCCCTGCCAGCTGCAGGCAGCCGGGGCACCCAAGGGCCACACTCGCAGCAGCAGAGGTGAGCTGGGAGGGGAAAGCCCAACCTGGGGAGCTGGCAGGTTTCCTTCCTGAGCGGCCTGGGCCTTTCTTCCCCTCCCGCCTGGGCCAGTGACTGACTGCGGCCTCTCTCCCCTCTCCAGCGTGACACCGGCGGCTGCTGCTGCAGCAGTGAGAGGGAGCGTCCGACACCCCCAGCTCCCCCCACCCCACCGCAGCAAGCGGAGAGGATGGCTGCAGAGCTGGACAGCCGCTGTCCAATATGCCTGGACAGCTGGGAGGAGCCCAGCTACACCATGCCCTGCCTCCACCGGTTTTGCTATCCGTGTATCCGGCGGTGGGCTGACAGTCAGCCCGACTGCCCCCTCTGCAGGAGGAGGCTGACGTCCATCGTGCACTCGGTGCGGGGGGATGACAGATTTGAGGAGCATGTCATCCCACCGCGTGCCCCACTGGGACATCCTGGCCATCCAGCCGCCCGCCGCCTTCACCCCCGCGCAGCTCTTGTGCGCAGACGACGACGACGACGACGACGACACCCCTGGCTGTCACGCTTCTGGGAACACCTAGCACTGATCCAGCTCACGATGCTCCGGCTGCGACAGGAGCTGCAGCGGCAGCTGTTCAGGGCTGGCAGGTCGGCAATAGCAGCAGCACGGGCGCTCGTGCTGTCCACCCTGCAGCGCTTTGGCCTGGATGAGGACAGCCTGGTCCGGATGCTGCAGATTGACCTACGCCAGCACCTGAGGACCTTCGTCCAGCGGCGGATTGACAGCATCATGGACTGGTGCGGCCGTGAGGCCCGACGCTGGATGGGCCTGGGGCACCCCCGTGATGCCGAGGAGCAGGAGATCAGCCCCACTGCTTGTCCCAGTCCTGCCGCCTCTGAAGGAGAAGCTGCCGCACCCAACCCAGCCCCCTCCCACCATGAGGACAGGCAGGAGGCAGAAGAGGTCGTCCCTAGCACCCCATCAGCTGCCCTACAGAAGGATCCCGGCAGCCCCTCCCATGCCCCTGAACCCACCCGTGCGGGGCAGGAAGAGCCTCAGAACCACCGAGAGGAGGCTGTGCCTGGACCCTCCACGCTCAGCCAGGGCAGCCAACGCTGCCCGCAGGAGCTCCGGCGAGCACCAAAGAGGAGGGCCGATGGCCAGATCGCCAGTTCACCACCAAACAAGAGGCCAGCCTGTCGGCAGGAAGAGCCACAGGACTCCCGAGAGCAGGCTGTGCCTGGGCCCTCCACGCTCAGCCAGGGCAGCCAACGCGCCCCGCAGGAGCCCCGGCGAGCACCAAACAGGAGGGCTGATGGCCAGGTGGCCACTTCTCTGCCGAAAAAGAGGCCAGCCCGTTGGCAGGAAGAGCCACAAGACTCCCGAGAGGAGCCTGTGCCTGGGCCCTCCACGCCCAGCCAGGGCAGCCAACGCTGCCCGCAGGAGCTCCGGCGAGCACCAAAGAGGAGGGCCGATGGCCAGATCGCCAGTTCACCACCAAACAAGAGGCCAGCCCGTCGGCAGGAAGAGCCACAGGACTCCCGAGAGCAGGCTGTGCCTGGGCCCTCCACGCTCAGCCAGGGCAGCCAACGCGCCCCGCAGGAGCCCCGGCGAGCACCAAAGAGGAGGGCTGATGGCCAGGTGGCCACTTCTCTGCCGAAAAAGAGGCCAGCCCGTCGGCAGGAAGAGCCACAGGACTCCCGAGAGGAGCCTGTGCCTGGGCCCTCCACGCCCAGCCAGGGCAGCCAACGCTGCCTGCAGGAGCCCCGGCGAGCACCAAACAGGAGGGCTGATGGCCAGGTGGCAACTTCTCTGCCGAAAAAGAGGCCAGTCCATCAGCAGGAAGAGCCACAGGACTCCCGAGAGCAGGCTGTGCCTGGGCCCTCCACGCTCAGCCAGGGCAGCCAACGCTGCCCGCAGGAGCCCCGGCGAGCACCAAAGAGGAGGGCTGAGGGCCAGATGGCCAGTTCACCACTAAACAAGAGGCCAGCCCGTCGGCAGGAAGAGCCACAGGACTCCCGAGAGCAGGCTGTGCCTGGGCCCTCCACGCTCAGCCAGGGCAGCCAACGCGCCCCGCAGGAGCCCCGGCGAGCACCAAACAGGAGGGCTGATGGCCAGGTGGCCACTTCACCACCAAACAAGAGGCCAGCCCACCGGCAACAGTAGGAGGCTGCCCCAGGTGCTGGTGAAACCAACGCCGGACATGCAGCTGGGGCACCCGCCAGCTCCAAGGGGAGCGGGAGGCTGACCTTATCAGTCCATCTCCAATCATTAAAGAATCCAACAGTGTACAAAAGCTACCGAAAGAGCCTTGGCATTTCTGACAGTGTAGCTGGTGTTGCTATCCCCACCGGTGTGGGTTTCTCCTGTGGCCTGCCATGGCTACCAGGACTCAGTCCATACTTTCCCCAGAGGTGGAAGCGAGGATGAACTCTCCCGCAGTGCCTCAGCCCATCCTCTTGCCTTTTTGGCAGATGGGGTGCAACACCTGGCCCTCTCTAGTCTTTGGTACCTCCCCCAAGCTGCAGTCTTCCAAAGATGACAGAGGGTGGCCTGGCTGTGACATCGGCCTGCTCACTTGACACCCCCAGACAAATCCCATCAGGGTCCTTGGGCTTGTACGGGGCAAGATTTCTTAGGAGCCCCCTGAGTTGCACGTCCTCTGATGCTGGGATCCCTCCGCTCCTTGATCGCTGCCTCGGGGACAAAACACCTGGGGGCAGCGGCAGTGAAGGCTGAGATGGAGAAGGCCCCGAGTCCCTCAGCCTCGCACGCGCCTGCTGTCGCTGCATCGCTCAGCCCGTTTGGCCAGCGGGCACGACGCAGCTCCAAGGACCCCCAACACCTCCGCCCCCCAGGCTGCGAGGGCGCGCCCAGCCAGGCCTGCTGACAGACGGCAGCGTCAGGGTGCTGGCGCTGCGAGCTCAGCTTATCGGCTTCGTCAGCCTTCCCCTGACACCATTCCACAACAGTGGCCCAACCCCTCCAGCCCCAAAGCCCGCAGCCACGGCTGGCAGGTAGGAGGGGGTCGCTCTTGTGGGGACAGGCCTGCTGCACGAAGGACGTGGCAGGTGAAGGAGGCCCATCTCTCAGGCCTTGCCTTGGCCTGTGCGGACAGCAAAGCCCTCAACCCCGAGCACCCCAGGATTTCGGGAGCAATCCAGAAACAGATTGGCCATTCAAGCAGAACACTTTTGTGCCATGGGCTGAAATGCCCCGCCTCCCTCAGCTTCTCGCTGGGCCCACCTCTGTCCTGCTTTGAAGCCTTTCCCCAGACATACTGGCACCAGCCTGGCCCGTTCCCACAAGCCTCTCGACAACAGCCTCTCCAAAGGTCTGGGCAACCCCACACGCTTTCGCCCCACGTCCTGCAAGGACTCCCCCAGCCCTGCTGGCAGACAGCCCTGCTGGCAGACACCCCTGCAGCCTGCAAGGCCGCTGCACGGCCTTCAAGCGCGTGATCCACCGCGGCTTTGCAGAAAAGGAAGCGGGGCTCCCGGGGGACACCAAAACGCAGAACGTGCCAGCAGCGGGCCCCGGTGGCAACGGCGGCCAACGGTCTGCTGGGCTGCATCAGGAGGAGTGCTGCCAGCACGTGGAGGGAGGGGGTCCTTGCCCTCTCCTCAGCGCTGGTGCTGCCAGCCCTGCACTGCTGTATCCAGCTGCCCAGGACGAGAGGGACGAGGAGGTGCCGGAGAGAGCCCAGCCAAGGGCCAGCAAGATGCTGAAGGGCCTGGAGGATGTCTCCTGTGAGGAAAGGCTGGGAGAGCTGGGACTGGTCAGCCTGAACAAGAGAGGGCCCAGGGGCACCAGCCTCTCACTAAGGCCCCAGGAAGGACTGGGGTGGCTTGAGGCTTGGAGCTGTCGTGACAGGCTGCTTTTGGTGCTGGCGTCATGCTCAGGCAGTTGTTCGCCACAGCTCTCGGTGCCCGACCCCAGAGCCACCAGGGGATTCTTCCCAGCCCTGCCATCTTCAGGCAGCCGGGGCACCTGGGAAGCAGACTCCCTCGCAGCAGCATAGGTGAGCTGCGATGGGAAAGCTCAGCCTGGGGTGGGGTGTTGGCAGGGTTTCCTTTCTGAGGGGCCAGGGCATGTCTTCCAGCTCTCCCTGGAGCAGCCCATGACCATGGCCACTCTTCATATCTTAGCGCAGCACCCGCTGCTGCAGCGGCAGTGAGAGGGAGCTGCTTGTCACCCTCAGCTCCCCCCAGCCCACTGCGGCGAGTGGACAGCATGGCCACAGAGCTGGAGAACCGCTGTCCCATACGCCTGCACAGCTGGGAGGAGGCCAGCTACGCCATGACGTGCCTCCACCAGTTGTGTTACGGGTGCGTCCTGCGGTGGGCTGAGGGCAAGCCCGAGTGCCCCCTGTGCAAGAGGCGGGCGACCTCCATCGTGCACTGGGTGCGGGCACACAACGACTTTGAGGAGCATGTCATCCCACACCTGCAGCTCCATCAGTCGTCGTCCAGCTGACAGGAGAAGCTCCCGGACACCCAGCCGCCCACAGCCTCCATCAGCCTGCAGCAACCTGGCTGGCAGGTGCGAAGTCGCTGCTCCAGGCTCCAGTGGGCGGGTTCTATGCCTACGTCTGGGCATAAGTTTTCCGTGTCTCGGAAGAGCAGCATCCCCATCTCCCAAGGGGATGCTGCTGCATCCAACCCAGCACCTTCCCACAATCCCAACAGACTGGGGGCAGAAGAGGTCCCGAGCACCTCATCGGCTGCCCTTCGGAAGTATCCCAGCAGCCCCTCCTCTGCCCCCAACCCCACCCACGGGCAGCAGGAAGAGCCGCAGGAGCACCCAGAGGAGGCAGTGCCCAGGACCTCCACTCCCATGCAGGGCAGCCAACACTCCCGGTGGGGGCCCTGGCAAGCCCCAAAGAGGAGGGCTAGCGGCCAGGAGGCCACTTCACTGCCAAACGAGAGGCCACCCCGCCGGCGACAGTGGGAGGCTGCCCCAGAGGCTGGTGAAACCAGTGCTGGACCAGCAGCTGGGGTGCCCGCCAGCTCCAAGGGGACTGGGAGGCTGACAATATCAGCCCTCAGGACTCTCATCAGGATTGGCCGCTGTCTGTCCCCATCCTACCAGGCACAGCTGGAAAGAGCTTGGTCTCCCTGCACTTGATGCCTTTCCCGTAGGCACCGGGGTGCGCTTCGAGGTGCCCCGAGGCCTTCCCTGCTCCATGCCGGACCAGCCCCAGACACACAGATCCTCCTTGGCTCCCCTGAGTCCCTCTGGTCTGTGGGCCTCCGCCCTGCCCAGGACCCCAAACGGGACGCAGTGCCGGGATGAGGCCTGATGGGTGCTGAGCGGGGGGATCACCCTCGTGCCGCCTGGCTGGGGGAGAGGGAGAGGAGGAAACGCGCGAGAGGGAGCCAAGTGCTGCTGGGACCCCCGTGGGAGCCCAGGGGCCTGGCCAGCAGTGCTGGGGCGTGGGGGGAGCCTCCAGGGAGGCAGGAGGTGTCACCCTGTCAACCCTCTTGCCGCAGGTGCCTGGAGACGGCTGCCCCGGCCAGAGCGACCTGACAGGGCCCTGGGAAGACACGGCCGAGGCCTCGGTGCCTGGCGTGAAACACCGATGCTGGGCACAAGCCAGGAGATGGGGGGATGGAGTGGGCAGTGGCGCTGTGGGAACCCCAGACACGTGAGCTGGGGCTGCAGGGCTGCTGGGCCGAGGGTTGCCCATTGTGAGATCACTGAGTGATGGTTCCAATGAGGTATGGTCCCCAGCGATGGGTTGGTTCTGTTGTCGCCGACGGGTGGACTGTGATGTCACCGGGCGAGGCACTGTCTCCAGGCATCAAAGTCCCACCCAGCCGGCCCGTGCCCTCACTCCAGCTGAGCAGTCTGCGAGGCTGCACTGCTCACAGGAGCCCTGGTGCTTGGGTCCTGATTTTGGAGTTCGTCCTGGCAGTTTTCCGCTCGCTGCTCCAGAGCAGCGGGAGGACTTTCCCCGGCCGGCCCTGCCAGCTGCAGGCAGCCGGGGCACCCAAGGGCCACACTCGCAGCAGCAGAGGTGAGCTGGGAGGGGAAAGCCCAACCTGGGGAGCTGGCAGGTTTCCTTCCTGAGCGGCCTGGGCCTTTCTTCCCCTCCCGCCTGGGCCAGTGACTGACTGCGGCCTCTCTCCCCTCTCCAGCGTGACACCGGCGGCTGCTGCTGCAGCAGTGAGAGGGAGCGTCCGACACCCCCAGCTCCCCCCACCCCACCGCAGCAAGCGGAGAGGATGGCTGCAGAGCTGGACAGCCGCTGTCCAATATGCCTGGACAGCTGGGAGGAGCCCAGCTACACCATGCCCTGCCTCCACCGGTTTTGCTATCCGTGTATCCGGCGGTGGGCTGACAGTCAGCCCGACTGCCCCCTCTGCAGGAGGAGGCTGACGTCCATCGTGCACTCGGTGCGGGGGGATGACAGATTTGAGGAGCATGTCATCCCACCGCGTGCCCCACTGGGACATCCTGGCCATCCAGCCGCCCGCCGCCTTCACCCCCGCGCAGCTCTTGTGCGCAGACGACGACGACGACGACGACGACACCCCTGGCTGTCACGCTTCTGGGAACACCTAGCACTGATCCAGCTCACGATGCTCCGGCTGCGACAGGAGCTGCAGCGGCAGCTGTTCAGGGCTGGCAGGTCGGCAATAGCAGCAGCACGGGCGCTCGTGCTGTCCACCCTGCAGCGCTTTGGCCTGGATGAGGACAGCCTGGTCCGGATGCTGCAGATTGACCTACGCCAGCACCTGAGGACCTTCGTCCAGCGGCGGATTGACAGCATCATGGACTGGTGCGGCCGTGAGGCCCGACGCTGGATGGGCCTGGGGCACCCCCGTGATGCCGAGGAGCAGGAGATCAGCCCCACTGCTTGTCCCAGTCCTGCCGCCTCTGAAGGAGAAGCTGCCGCACCCAACCCAGCCCCCTCCCACCATGAGGACAGGCAGGAGGCAGAAGAGGTCGTCCCCAGCACCTCATCAGCTGCCCTACAGAAGGATCCCGGCAGCCCCTCCCATGCCCCTGAACCCACCCGTGCGGGGCAGGAAGAGCCTCAGAACCACCGAGAGGAGGCTGTGCCTGGACCCTCCACGCTCAGCCAGGGCAGCCAACGCTGCCCGCAGGAGCTCCGGCGAGCACCAAAGAGGAGGGCCGATGGCCAGATCACCAGTTCACCACCAAACAAGAGGCCAGCCCGTCGGCAGGAAGAGCCACAGGACTCCCGAGAGCAGGCTGTGCCTGGGCCCTCCACGCTCAGCCAGGGCAGCCAACGCGCCCCGCAGGAGCCCCGGCAAGCACCAAAGAGGAGGGCTGATGGCCAGGTGGCCACTTCTCTGCCGAAAAAGAGGCCAGCCCGTCGGCAGGAAGAGCCACAGGACTCCCGAGAGGAGCCTGTGCCTGGGCCCTCCACGCTCAGCCAGGGCAGCCAACGCTGCCCGCAGGAGCTCCGGCGAGCACCAAAGAGGAGGGCCGATGGCCAGATCGCCAGTTCACCACCAAACAAGAGGCCAGCCCGTCGGCAGGAAGAGCCACAGGACTCCCGAGAGCAGGCTGTGCCTGGGCCCTCCACGCTCAGCCAGGGCAGCCAACGCGCCCCGCAGGAGCCCCGGCGAGCACCAAACAGGAGGGCTGATGGCCAGGTGGCCACTTCTCTGCCGAAAAAGAGGCCAGCCCGTCGGCAGGAAGAGCCACAGGACTCCCGAGAGGAGCCTGTGCCTGGGCCCTCCACGCTCAGCCAGGGCAGCCAACGCTGCCCGCAGGAGCTCCGGCGAGCACCAAAGAGGAGGGCCGATGGCCAGATCGCCAGTTCACCACCAAACAAGAGGCCAGCCAGTCGGCAAGAAGAGCCACAGGACTCCCGAGAGCAGGCTGTGCCTGGGCCCTCCACGCTCAGCCAGGGCAGCCAACGCGCCCCGCAGGAGCCCCGGCGAGCACCAAAGAGGAGGGCTGATGGCCAGGTGGCCACTTCTCTGCCGAAAAAGAGGCCAGCCCGTCGGCAGGAAGAGCCACAGGACTCCCGAGAGGAGCCTGTGCCTGGGCCCTCCACGCCCAGCCAGGGCAGCCAACGCTGCCTGCAGGAGCCCCGGCGAGCACCAAACAGGAGGGCTGATGGCCAGGTGGCCACTTCTCTGCCGAAAAAGAGGCCAGTCCATCAGCAGAAAGAGCCACAGGACTCCCGAGAGCAGGCTGTGCCTCGGCCCTCCACGCCCAGCCAGGGCAGCCAACGCTGCCTGCAGGAGCCCCGGCGAGCACCAAAGAGGAGGGCTGATGGCCAGGTGGCCACTTCTCTGCCGAAAAAGAGACCAGTCCATCAGCAGGAAGAGCCACAGGACTCCCGAGAGGAGCCTGTGCCTCGGCCCTCCACGCTCAGCCAGGGCAGCCAACGCTGCCCGCAGGAGCCCCGGCGAGCACCAAAGAGGAGGGCTGAGGGCCAGATGGCCAGTTCACCACCAAACAAGAGGCCAGCCCGTCGGCAGGAAGAGCCACAGGACTCCCGAGAGCAGGCTGTGCCTGGGCCCTCCACGCTCAGCCAGGGCAGCCAACGCGCCCCGCAGGAGCCCTGGCGAGCACCAAACAGGAGGGCTGATGGCCAGGTGGCCACTTCACCACCAAACAAGAGGCCAGCCCACCGGCAACAGTAGGAGGCTGCCCCAGGTGCTGGTGAAACCAACGCCGGACATGCAGCTGGGGCACCCGCCAGCTCCAAGGGGAGCGGGAGGCTGACCTTATCAGTCCATCTCCAATCATTAAAGAATCCAACAGTGTACAAAAGCTACCGAAAGAGCCTTGGCATTTCTGACAGTGTAGCTGGTGTTGCTATCCCCACCGGTGTGGGTTTCTCCTGTGGCCTGCCATGGCTACCAGGACTCAGTCCATACTTTCCCCAGAGGTGGAAGCGAGGATGAACTCTCCCGCAGTGCCTCAGCCCATCCTCTTGCCTTTTTGGCAGATGGGGTGCAACACCTGGCCCTCTCTAGTCTTTGGTACCTCCCCCAAGCTGCAGTCTTCCAAAGATGACAGAGGGTGGCCTGGCTGTGACATCAGCCTGCTCACTTGACACCCCCAGACAAATCCCGTCAGGGTCCTTGGGCTTGTACGGGGCAAGATTTCTTAGGAGCCCCCTGAGTTGCACGTCCTCTGATGCTGGGATCCCTCCGCTCCTTGATCGCTGCCTCGGGGACAAAACACCTGGGGGCAGCGGCAGTGAAGGCTGAGATGGAGAAGGCCCCGAGTCCCTCAGCCTCGCACGCGCCTGCTGTCGCTGCATCGCTCGGCCCGTTTGGCCAGCGGGCACGACGCAGCTCCAAGGACCCCCAACACCTCCGCCCCCCAGGCTGCGAGGGCGCGCCCAGCCAGGCCTGCTGACAGACGGCAGCGTCAGGGTGCTGGCGCTGCGAGCTCAGCTTATCGGCTTCGTCAGCCTTCCCCTGACACCATTCCACAACAGTGGCCCAACCCCTCCAGCCCCAAAGCCTGCAGCCACGGCTGGCAGGTAGGAGGGGGTCGCTCTTGTGGGGACAGGCCTGCTGCACGAAGGACGTGGCAGGTGAAGGAGGCCCATCTCTCAGGCCTTGCCTTGACCTGTGCGGACAGCAAAGCCCTCAACCCCGAGCACCCCAGGATTTCGGGAGCAATCCAGAAACAGATTGGCCATTCAAGCAGAACACTTTTGTGCCATGGGCTGAAATGCCCCGCCTCCCTCGGCTTCTCGCTGGGCCCACCTCTGTCCTGCTTTGAAGCCTTTCCCCAGACATACTGGCACCAGCCTGGCCCGTTCCCACAAGCCTCTCGACAACAGCCTCTCCAAAGGTCTGGGCAACCCCACACGCTTTCGCCCCACGTCCTGCAAGGACTCCCCCAGCCCTGCTGGCAGACACCCCTGCAGCCTGCAAGGCCGCTGCACGGCCTTCAAGCGCGTGATCCACCGCGGCTTTGCAGAAAAGGAAGCGGGGCTCCCGGGGGACACCAAAACGCAGAACGTGCCAGCAGCGGGCCCCGGTGGCAACGGCGGCCAACGGTCTGCTGGGCTGCATCAGGAGGAGTGCTGCCAGCACGTGGAGGGAGGGGGTCCTTGCCCTCTCCTCAGCGCTGGTGCTGCCAGCCCTGCACTGCTGTATCCAGCTGCCCAGGACGAGAGGGATGAGGAGGTGCCGGAGAGAGCCCAGCCAAGGGCCAGCAAGATGCTGAAGGGCCTGGAGGATGTCTCCTGTGAGGAAAGGCTGGGAGAGCTGGGACTGGTCAGCCTGAACAAGAGAGGGCCCAGGGGCACCAGCCTCTCACTAAGGCCCCAGGAAGGACTGGGGTGGCTTGAGGCTTGGAGCTGTCGTGACAGGCTGCTTTTGGTGCTGGCGTCATGCTCAGGCAGTTGTTCGCCACAGCTCTCGGTGCCCGACCCCAGAGCCACCAGGGGATTCTTCCCAGCCCTGCCATCTTCAGGCAGCCGGGGCACCTGGGAAGCAGACTCCCTCGCAGCAGCATAGGTGAGCTGCGATGGGAAAGCTCAGCCTGGGGTGGGGTGTTGGCAGGGTTTCCTTTCTGAGGGGCCAGGGCATGTCTTCCAGCTCTCCCTGGAGCAGCCCATGACCATGGCCACTCTTCATATCTTAGCGCAGCACCCGCTGCTGCAGCGGCAGTGAGAGGGAGCTGCTTGTCACCCTCAGCTCCCCCCAGCCCACTGCGGCGAGTGGACAGCATGGCCACAGAGCTGGAGAACCGCTGTCCCATACGCCTGCACAGCTGGGAGGAGGCCAGCTACGCCATGACGTGCCTCCACCAGTTGTGTTACGGGTGCGTCCTGCGGTGGGCTGAGGGCAAGCCCGAGTGCCCCCTGTGCAAGAGGCGGGCGACCTCCATCGTGCACTGGGTGCGGGCACACAACGACTTTGAGGAGCATGTCATCCCACACCTGCAGCTCCATCAGTCGTCGTCCAGCTGACAGGAGAAGCTCCCGGACACCCAGCCGCCCACAGCCTCCATCAGCCTGCAGCAACCTGGCTGGCAGGTGCGAAGTCGCTGCTCCAGGCTCCAGTGGGCGGGTTCTATGCCTACGTCTGGGCATAAGTTTTCCGTGTCTCGGAAGAGCAGCATCCCCATCTCCCAAGGGGATGCTGCTGCATCCAACCCAGCACCTTCCCACAATCCCAACAGACTGGGGGCAGAAGAGGTCCCGAGCACCTCATCGGCTGCCCTTCGGAAGTATCCCAGCAGCCCCTCCTCTGCCCCCAACCCCACCCACGGGCAGCAGGAAGAGCCGCAGGAGCACCCAGAGGAGGCAGTGCCCAGGACCTCCACTCCCATGCAGGGCAGCCAACACTCCCGGTGGGGGCCCTGGCAAGCCCCAAAGAGGAGGGCTAGCGGCCAGGAGGCCACTTCACTGCCAAACGAGAGGCCACCCCGCCGGCGACAGTGGGAGGCTGCCCCAGAGGCTGGTGAAACCAGTGCTGGACCAGCAGCTGGGGTGCCCGCCAGCTCCAAGGGGACTGGGAGGCTGACAATATCAGCCCTCAGGACTCTCATCAGGATTGGCCGCTGTCTGTCCCCATCCTACCAGGCACAGCTGGAAAGAGCTTGGTCTCCCTGCACTTGATGCCTTTCCCGTAGGCACTGGGGTGCGCTTCGAGGTGCCCCGAGGCCTTCCCTGCTCCATGCCGAACCAGCCCCAGACACACAGATCCTCCTTGGCTCCCCTGAGTCCCTCTGGTCTGTGGGCCTCCGCCCTGCCCAGGACCCCAAACGGGACGCAGTGCCGGGATGAGGCCTGATGGGTGCTGAGCGGGGGGATCACCCTCGTGCCGCCTGGCTGGGGGAGAGGGAGAGGAGGAAACGCGCGAGAGGGAGCCAAGTGCTGCTGGGACCCCCGTGGGAGCCCAGGGGCCTGGCCAGCAGTGCTGGGGCGTGGGGGGAGCCTCCAGGGAGGCAGGAGGTGTCACCCTGTCAACCCTCTTGCCGCAGGTGCCTGGAGACGGCTGCCCCGGCCAGAGCGACCTGACAGGGCCCTGGGAAGACATGGCCGAGGCCTCGGTGCCTGGCGTGAAACACCGATGCTGGGCACAAGCCAGGAGATGGGGGGATGGAGTGGGCAGTGGCGCTGTGGGAACCCCAGACACGTGAGCTGGGGCTGCAGGGCTGCTGGGCCGAGGGTTGCCCATTGTGATGTCACCGAGCGATGGAACGTCTCCAGGCATCAAGGCCCACCCAGCCGGCCCGTGCCCTCACTCCAGCTGAGCAGTCTGCGAGGCTGCACTGCTCACAGGAGCCCTGGTGCTTGGGTCCTGATTTTGGAGTTCGTCCTGGCAGTTTTCCGCTCGCTGCTCCAGAGCAGCGGGAGGACTTTCCCCGGCCAGCCCTGCCAGCTGCAGGCAGCCGGGGCACCCAGGGGGCACACTCGCAGCAGCAGAGGTGAGCTGGGAGGGGAAAGCCCAACCTGGGGAGCTGGGAGGTTTCCTTCCTGAGCGGCCTGGGCCTTTCTTCCCCTCCCGCCTGGCCCAGTGACTGACGCGGCCTATCTCCCCTTTCCAACGAGACACCAGCTGCTGCTGCAGCAGTGAGAGGGAGCGTCCGACACCCCCAGCTCCCCCCACCCCACCGCAGCAAGCGGAGAGGATGGCTGCGGAGCGGGACAACCGCTGTCCAATATGCCTGGACAGCTGGGAGGAGCCCAGCTACACCATGCCCTGCCTCCACCGGTTTTGCTATCCGTGTATCCGGCGGTGGGCTGACAGTCGGCCCGACTGCCCCCTCTGCAGAAGGAGGGTGACGTCCATCGTGCACTCGGTGCAGCGGGATGACAGATTTGAGGGGCATGTCATCCCACCACCTACAGCAATGGGAGCTCCTGGCCATCCAGCCGCCCACCGCCTCCAGCCCCGCGCAGCTCTTGTGCGCGAACGACACCCCTTCTTCAGAAGGAGGGGGACGTCCATCGTGCGCTCGGTGCAGCGGGATGACGGATTGGAGGAGCATGTCATCCCACCACCTGCAGCAATGGGAGCGCCTGGCCATCCAGCCGCCCGCCGCCTCCAGCCCCACGCAGCTCTTGTGCGCGAACGACACCCCTTCTTCAGAAGGAGGGTGACGTCCGTCGTGCACTCGGTGCAGCGGGATGACAGATTGGAGGAGCATGTCATCCCACCGCGTGCCCCACTGGGAGCGCCTGGCCATCCAGCCGCCCGCCGCCTACAGCCCCACGCAGCTCTTGTGCGCGAACGACACCCCTTCTTCAGAAGGAGGGTGACGTCCGTCGTGCACTCGGTGCAGCGGGATGACAGATTGGAGGAGCATGTCATCCCACCGCGTGCCCCACTGGGACATCCTGGCCATCCAGCCGCCCGCCGCCTACAGCCCCACGCAGCTCTTGTGCGCAGACGCCGCCACCATCCCTGGCTGTCACGCTTCCGGGAACACTTAGCTCTGATCCAGCTCACGATGCTCCGGCTGCGACAGGACCTGCAGCAGCAGATCTTCAGGGCTGGCAGGTCGGCAATAGCAGCAGCACGGGCGCTCGTGCTGTCCACCCTGCAGCGCTTTGGCCTGGATGAGGACAGCCTGGTCCGGATGCTGCAGATTGACCTACGCCAGCACCTGAGGACATTCATCCAGCGGCGGATTGACAGCATCGTGGACTGGTGCGGCCGTGAGGCCCGACGCTGGATCGGCCTGGGGCACCCCCGTGATGCTGAGGAGCAGGAGATTAGCCCCGCTGCTCGTCCCAGTCCTGCCGCCTCTGAAGGAGAAGCTGCCGCACCCAACCCAGCCCCCTCCCACCATGAGGACAGGCAGGAGGCAGAAGAGGTCGTCCCCAGCACCTCATCAGCTGCCCTACAGGAGGATCCCAGCAGCCCCTCCCATGCCCCTGAACCCACCCGTGCGGGGCAGGAAGAGCCACAGGACTCCCAAGAGCAGGCTGTGCCTGGGCCCTCCACGCTCAGCCAGGGCAGCCAACGCTGCCCGCAGGAGCCCCGGCGAGCACCAAAGAGGAGGGCTGAGGGCCAGGTGGCCACTTCCCTGCCGAAAAAGAGGCCAGCCCATCGGCAGGAAGAGCCACAGGACTCCCGAGAGGAGCCTGTGCCTGGGCCCTCCACGTTCAGCCAGGGCAGCCAACGCTGCCTGCAGGAGCCCCGGCGAGCACCAAAGAGGAGGGCTGAGGACCAGGTGGCCACTTCTCTGCCGAAAAAGAGGCCAGCCCATCAGCAGGAAGAGCCACAGGACTCCCGAGAGGAGCCTGTGCCTCGGCCCTCCACGCTCAGCCAGGGCAGCCAACGCTGCCCGCAGGAGCCCCGGCGAGCACCAAAGAGGAGGGCTGAGGGCCAGATGGCCAGTTCACCACCAAACAAGAGGCCAGCCCGTCGGCAGGAAGAGCCACAGGACTCCCGAGAGCAGGCTGTGCCTGGGCCCTCCACGCTCAGCCAGGGCAGCCAACGCGCCCCGCAGGAGCCCCGGCGAGCACCAAAGAGGAGGGCTGATGGCCAGGTGGCCACTTCTCTGCCGAAAAAGAGGCCAGCCCGTCGGCAGGAAGAGCCACAGGACTCCCGAGAGCAGGCTGTGCCTGGGCCCTCCACGCTCAGCCAGGGCAGCCAACGCGCCCCGCAGGAGCCCCGGCGAGCACCAAACAGGAGGGCTGATGGCCAGGTGGCCACTTCACCACCAAACAAGAGGCCAGCCCACCGGCAACAGTAGGAGGCTGCCCCAGGTGCTGGTGAAACCAACGCCGGACATGCAGCTGGGGCACCCGCCAGCTCCAAGGGGAGCGGGAGGCTGACCTTATCAGTCCATCTCCAATCATTAAAGAATCCAACAGTGTACAAAAGCTACCGAAAGAGCCTTGGCATTTCTGACAGTGTAGCTGGTGTTGCTATCCCCACCGGTGTGGGTTTCTCCTGTGGCCTGCCATGGCTACCAGGACTCAGTCCATACTTTCCCCAGAGGTGGAAGCGAGGATGAACTCCCCCGCAGTGCCTCAGCCCATCCTCTTGCCTTTTTGGCAGATGGGGTGCAACACCTGGCCCTCTCTAGTCTTTGGTACCTCCCCCAAGCTGCAGTCTTCCAAAGATGACAGAGGGTGGCCTGGCTGTGACATCGGCCTGCTCACTTGACACCCCCAGACAAATCCCATCAGGGTCCTTGGGCTTGTACGGGGCAAGATTTCTTAGGAGCCCCCTGAGTTGCACGTCCTCTGATGCTGGGATCCCTCCGCTCCTTGATCGCTGCCTCGGGGACAAAACACCTGGGGGCAGCGGCAGTGAAGGCTGAGATGGAGAAGGCCCCGAGTCCCTCAGCCTCGCACGCGCCTGCTGTCGCTGCATCGCTCGGCCCGTTTGGCCAGCGGGCACGACGCAGCTCCAAGGACCCCCAACACCTCCGCCCCCCAGGCTGCGAGGGCGCGCCCAGCCAGGCCTGCTGACAGACGGCAGCGTCAGGGTGCTGGCGCTGCGAGCTCAGCTTATCGGCTTCGTCAGCCTTCCCCTGACACCATTCCACAACAGTGGCCCAACCCCTCCAGCCCCAAAGCCTGCAGCCACGGCTGGCAGGTAGGAGGGGGTCGCTCTTGTGGGGACAGGCCTGCTGCACGAAGGACGTGGCAGGTGAAGGAGGCCCATCTCTCAGGCCTTGCCTTGGCCTGTGCGGACAGCAAAGCCCTCAACCCCGAGCACCCCAGGATTTCGGGAGCAATCCAGAAACAGGTTGGCCATTCAAGCAGAACACTTTTGTGCCATGGGCTGAAATGCCCCGCCTCCCTCGGCTTCTCGCTGGGCCCACCTCTGTCCTGCTTTGAAGCCTTTCCCCAGACATACTGGCACCAGCCTGGCCCGTTCCCACAAGCCTCTCGACAACAGCCTCTCCAAAGGTCTGGGCAACCCCACACGCTTTCGCCCCACGTCCTGCAAGGACTCCCCCAGCCCTGCTGGCAGACAGCCCTGCTGGCAGACACCCCTGCAGCCTGCAAGGCCGCTGCACGGCCTTCAAGCGCGTGATCCACCTCGGCTTTGCAGAAAAGGAAGCGGGGCTCCCGGGGGACACCAAAACGCAGAACGTGCCAGCAGCGGGCCCCGGTGGCAACGGCGGCCAACGGTCTGCTGGGCTGCATCAGGAGGAGTGCTGCCAGCACGTGGAGGGAGGGGGTCCTTGCCCTCTCCTCAGCGCTGGTGCTGCCAGCCCTGCACTGCTGTATCCAGCTGCCCAGGACGAGAGGGACGAGGAGGTGCCGGAGAGAGCCCAGCCAAGGGCCAGCAAGATGCTGAAGGGCCTGGAGGATGTCTCCTGTGAGGAAAGGCTGGGAGAGCTGGGACTGGTCAGCCTGAACAAGAGAGGGCTCAGGGGCACCAGCCTCTCACCAAGGCCCCAGGAAGGACTGGGGTGGCTTGAGGCTTGGAGCTGTCGTGACAGGCTGCTTTTGGTGCTGGTGAAGTACACATGAAGACAAATGCACAGAATCAAAGTGACAAGGATAAATTAATAGCATGGAATCGTTTTAAACAGCCTAAATAATGCTAATACACAAATATGGTCTTCAGCATGAAATGCTGCATGTGCAAAGAGGGGCAGAAAGTGTTATGAATTTCCTTTCCGCACCCCTGTTCCAGGCTGTGGGTGGACAGTCACATCCTTTGGAATCTCAAGCCACTTGCGATCAACACTTCATGTCATCTATTGATAATATCAAAACTGGGGCTAGCTCCCGTCTGCTGATGGAAATGGGCATGCCCGAACCACGTTTGTGGCTACATGCCCAAGTGCCTTAAGAGGCTGTGAAGCACTAGCAAAGATGAGTTCTTTGGCAAACGGCAAGCTGGAATGCTTTCTTCATTTCTGTAGTCAGCAACACCTAATTTTGACCCATTTTTTTTGACTGGTTTTGGTGAGACTTTTACAATAAGTTCAATTTAGCAACAGCCCTATTTTCTTGACAGTTGTTGACTGGAAGACCAAGCAGATATTACATGCTGCTGTTCTAATTTTGTGCCTCTGGTGTCATGGCTAAGAATTGCATGAGATTAAGAGCAAAGGAAAATTTCTTAGATTCCCCACAAAAACCTTTCCCTAAGGACAATCCAAAGTTAATGTGGTCGGTTCACAATGAAGAATAACTAGCCTTGAACTACCCCACAGGCAGCAGGCTGGTTTCATAATTTTCCTACATCACAGAGGCACATTCTGCCCTCAGACACGTATGATCTTCCTCTCTGAATTTGCCAGGAATGTGATTTATATATTAAAAGAGCACAGTTAGCAGCATAGTTAGCAATTCCGGCAACGGCTGAAGAAGGAAGTGTACTGCGGTTGACAAAAACCCTTTGCGATGTTGTAGATCCCCAGTGAGCTGCTGGTCTAAGAGAGTCCCCGTGGGCCAATGTGGAGAACTTGTCCCTTTTCAGACAGAAACAGAGGCAGCAAGGAATGATTAATAGCAGCGGGGAGACTGCACGGTGGTGAAGAGTATCCTAGTCTTTCCTCATTCTTACCACCTTTACTAGGTAGTTCCACCCCAGTTTTTGAGGGAAGGAGAAATAAATATGTACGAGGCATGGGCTTGCTACAGTGAGCATCTTGGGCTATTTCTGACCTTTGGAAAGTCTGCAGCGCTGGTTTAAATGATCCTTCATGCCCCTCAGGTATACTGAGGAAGCCACGTGAGCCTGGGCACTGCTAATAAAGTAGTCCTTCCCTAGCACTCATTAATTCTGTACTGGGCTTTGGTGTGAAGCTGCCAAAGTGCTCACAAACCCTGGCATCTTTACGGGCTGGATAACTGATGGTCAGCACCAGTCTATTCACCATCCTTCACCAGACCAAGCGATTACTCTTCCTTTAGAGAAGGGAATTCCCTAAAGCGCGTTGCTTCCTAGTGGTTTCCACACTGGCAGAAGCTTGCGTTAAGAGGCAGAAGCTGAGCCACTCTTTCTTTTTATGTATGGCAATTTCTTGTTTTCATCTTCTCAGCAAGCTTCTGCCCACTAAAACAGACACCTCAGGGTATGTCTAAGAGGCGGAGGCCCTAATTCCTTAAGCAGATAAGAATTCAGATATCTGTCTGCCTCAACTTAGTTCAGCCACAGGCAAATCCAAGATACAAAGTTTCTATAGATTCCTTGAAAATAAGGGGCTTGATGGGAGTTTGTAAGTTAGTGCCCCCCCTGCCGTAACACCAGAGGTGTCATTCTAACAATTAGTGTTCTGTGAGCCGGCCCATCAGCTGGTACGGGTTTGCCAAGCAGCCAGTGTACACAACAGGAGCTGCCACTTTCCCTGCTGGGCAGAAAAACTCATTCTTGCTTCTTTGTGAATTAGTGTATCACACTGGCACAGAAGGTTAGGTGTGTCCCATGGTAAAGACCAAGCAGGAAAAGAAAGCAGCACAGCCAGTTGGAACATGAGAATCGGGACCCTCAGTGCACCAATAGGCTCTGCAACCTTTTGCTCCCCAAGGGTTTGGCTGCCTGTGTGTAACTCCAGCTCTGATATGGTACAGCCTTTTAACCTGGGAATGCTGGGGAAAAAATGGATAAGAAGGGCTGTGAAAAGCCACATCTGGGGATTTGCACCCACACCCCCCTCACCGCCTGGTTTGGGAGCTGCACTGGTGCTTGCCTGAGCTACTCTGTAGGTGTCCTTGTGACAGACTACCTATCTTGCTGACCCAAGACCGGGCTTGACTTGTGACCTGCCTCATCACTGTGGATTTGCTTTTGTGGCTACCACTTTCCTTCTTCAGGTGCTATGCTATGGCACCCTGTCAGGGAGATTAGCATCCCTGTCTGTGCTTTGCTCACCCTTAGCTCCTGAATTCCATTTCCTTGTGAAAGAGCAGCCCCTGTCTCACTGCTCTTTGGATAGCAAGAAAGAATCAACCTGAAAATTTACCTTTCCACCTGATTTATAGTTTCATTTTGCCAAGGAATTTAGTGGCTTATGAAATCTGGAATTGTGTCTCACACTCTCCTGACTTCAGCCTCCCTGTTTTTCACATCTCCCTGAAGCACACCAGTCTTTTTGTGTTTACACTGTAGAAAAATTATTAATGTTAGAAAAACTTATCATACATAGGAATACAGACTACAATGGGAAAAAATACTGTTTTCATGATGATTACACCTGAAATTGCAATTTGGGTGTTAGTGGAATTCACTGCTGAAGGATGCTGTGAGTGCAAAATGCTGGCATGTATTTAAAGTAAAAATGGGTAGGTATTTATATGAGACTTACTAAAGGGAAAAACCACATGATGTTCCTGGAGTTTCCTGAGCTAAAAATAGCAGGAAGCTGGGTAATCCTCAAGGGAAGAATCAGATATGCATGCCCTGTTCTTATTCTTCTCTCGGCATGTGTTTTTGTACGTGATTTGAGACAGGCTGCTCAGCTAGGGCGTCCTTCATCTGAGGTAGCACTTATGTGCCTATATTGTTTTGCTTAGATTTCCAATGGAGAAATTGGTCTGCAGAGAGTAGACGCATCTAACACACTAAATGTTTTTTGTGCTAAACCAGTATTCCAGTGGAAAAATTCTGACCATTTCTAACATCTTGAAAACATGCATCAGCGGGTGGCAACAACAGCTTAGCAACTGTGATCAAAGTGCTTGTCTTCCAGCTTCCCTATGAGGAAGCATATAAATAAACCCCAGGTATTAGTCATGGTTAAATTACATAAATTGTTATGGGGGTATCCCATTGTCCCTTCTAGGAAGGGAGTAATTCTTGTTAAACTGAAAAACCTGTAAAATTAGTAAGCACAGGCTAGACGCCAGGATACCTGTCTGTCACTGGTTCTCCCTCATTCCTGACAAACTGAATAGGTCAATGCAGGCCTGATAGAGGACTGAGTCTGCTAAATCACTGCTCCCTGCTGTCTGTGCATCAAATAAACACCTGAACTTAAAAGCAATATGCAGCTTCGAAGGAATAACAATCCAGCCTTCAACTCTCAGGTAACATCCCATTTCCACAACTGAGCTTCATTTGTAATATATCCCATGCACAACAGCTTGTTGAGCAACACAGTGATCATGTAATTATTTGCGATGTTCCTACGTGGGTTCATCATACCTCTCCTTAGCAGCTGACAGAGCCTTATGGCAGGTCACCCACTGTGAATTCCTGAGTGTGTGCTGACACCAGCTCCCAGCTGGGTGCCTGAACATAGCAGACAGCCTGCAGAACATGAACTGCAGCTTCCCAATGGCACAGCCCTGAGAATGATCAGCATGTGGAATGCCAATGTCTTCCTCTGCCTCCTTTATGTCAGCAGCCTTATTGCCTTCTTCACTCACCTGAAGTATCAGCAGAATGGGGCCTGAATTCTGTCTTGGAAGGCAATGACTCTGTGTGCAGGGAGGAAGTACAGACCAGAGACCATCACAAATCCAGCTTCGCCAGAAACGACAGGCAATTATGGTGCAGGCATAACATCACTAGCAGCTCAGCTCACCCTTCATACCCTGCCAGTTGCCCCAGAAATATATAGAGTGTGCCTCAGAGCCCCACTTCTTATGATTAAAATATCTGGTGCTGGCATTTCTCTGTCTGCTGCATCTATAACTGTCCAAGGAGGGAGAGACAGATTGAATGGGTCATTTTCTTTTTGAGCTCACTGTGGTAGAGGAGCAGAAGACTTTCTCCTCAACATTGAGCACAGCTCTGTCCTCTTATGCAACATTACCACTTCTGACCCTGCCTCAAGGTCAGTTGAAAGTCAAGCTGGGAAACAGATCCCATGATGGCATCTCATTTGCCTACCCATTCTCCCTCACCCCATCTCCAAAACCTGTCCTGCTTTGCTGACTAAATATTAGAAAGGACACAGCACCCAGGCTAGCTTTGGCTGGCAGCGTGACTTCAACTACAGTGAAATGCCATGAGGATTAGTTCCCTGGAGGAAGCAGGCACAAAGTAAGATTAAATGATTCAAAATGGGTAGCAAGACAACAAAACAGAATTTAAAAGTCTAGGAGTTTGCTACTTGTTACCCTGTAAGATTCCCAGCAAAGACTCTCTCTGCTATGGTAAGAGCATAAACATCCTCAAAAAAACGAGTATGGGAGTAAATGAAATCACAATAGCAGCTTCTATGTCCCTGAGGAGAAAAGGAGAAAACTGTCCACAGTATTCCCAGCTGCAGGACTAATAACTAACTTTCGCTGCTTACTGCACAAGACTGTATAGAGATCCTGACTGTCGTGGGGAATAGCTCTCCAAGGGATGGCTCCTGTTTAGTTACTATGCAAGTTTATTTGCACACAGAGGACAAAAAAGCAGAGAAGGGATTTTCATACCAAAACCAGTTGTACTCACTTGTGCTCAGCTAGCTGGATGACTTCACTTTCCAGATCTATCTTCTCAGAGAGCAGCATGTGTATGTGTGTCTGTGGGTGTTACATATATGCACAACTAACTGAAAAGATGCAAGGGCACAAGATTTAGCAAATGGCAGGTCAGATGCTGCCATGGTTTAACTCCGGCTAGCAAAATACCACGAAGCTGCTCTCACAAATCCCCCTCCCCTCCTCCAGTGGAGGGGAAGAATCGGAGGAAAAAGAAATAAGGAAGCTCATAAAATTGAGATAAGAACTATTTACTGATTTAATCTAAATCAATACATACAGATACTACCACTAATAAATACTTAAAATAGTAGAAAATGAAACATATAGTACAATATGATACAATATGATATAATTTCCCACCATCCACAGATCAATGCACACCCAGATGTTGAGGGATGAAAATCAGACCCAGAGAGCATGAGAACCACAGCCCGAGAGCGATCGTAGCCCGAGAGCCGCGGCCTGAAGGCCAGAGCCCGGGAGCCTACGCAGCAGATCCAGAGCAACCTTATCACTGATAACACGGCCAGAAAACTCAAAACGACCCAGCAGCTCCCACACGAAGGAGCCAGCACAGGAGTTAGCAAAGCAGCTAACACGGGAGGGTTAGCAAGTGCCCAGAGAGACGAGCAAGGGAGTAAGGGAGAGAGAGAGAAGGGCAGAGTAATGGCTACTGGACCCCCTTCCCCACCCCAAGAGCCCGGAACATGACGTACTATGGAATGAAATACTTCCTTGGTCAGTCTGGGTCAGCTACAGTATGCGAAGCAGACAAAAAGACCTTGAGTTCAGTACAAGCCATCCCCAGCACCAGCTGAGGCCTTATCAATGTTTTCACTTACTGTCCAGCAACAGAGTTTCTTGGCAACCAGAGTAAAGGGAGTTAGCCCTTTCCTGACTGAACCCAGCACAGACGCTTAGCTGACTGACTTATCGGCGCATCTGACCTGACGTAAATTTTCAGAGGAAAGATATTTTCTTACCTTCCCCCAGTCCCAACTGCTTTGGGGGAAAAAAAGGAGAAAGACTTTGCCAGAGCTCTTCAGCTTGAAACTACCCCTTCCACAGCACTTTCCTTAACTTAGGAATTGATCAGCATGAAAGTAAATCTTCTGCCTTCCCCTTAGTGTACCCCAAAAATCTTGAAAATTACTGTCTGCTGGCCCTGGGAGCCTGCTCACCACTTACGCATTTAAGGAACAGAAATACATTGGTTCTTCCATCCTGAGGACATGCTTGAGCAGTCAAGAGGTGAGCTGAGTGTATCGTGACCTCTACTTCCTAAATTCACCTGTATTTTTTCCCTGTGTGTTGCTCACTTAGGGCACCCGTACACAGCTCACAGCTGCCTGTGCAATGCCGTCTGTTCTGCACCAACGGGACTGGGGGTGAGAGTGGCAGAGGTGATGCAGTGCCTTTTCTGGATCTCAATAAGAAATGCTCCAAAACAAATGGTGTAATAAAATAGCCGTTTCGATAGATTACGTTCCTTCATGTTTTGAGAACCCCAGGTTTGTGCAGCATTGAACAGACTCTGGATCGATTTTCCCACAGCATACTATGCTGATCCCATTCATGAAGACAAGTGTTTAGCTTTCTGGACATTTGAGATATTGTATTATTTTCTTACAAGAAAACAGTTCTATTCAGAAAGGATGTTCACATGAGGACTTCTTGCTGCTCTGTCACACAGAGGCAAGGCCATGCAGGTGTAGTAATTATTGGTGCCATGTGGGAGCTGCCTGCAGTTACAATGAGCTGGCAGAGTTTATCCTGCAGCCAAGGGGTTGTGCAGCACAACACAGCATGAAAGCCATGATGTATGTGCAGCGCAGCACAGCACAGGCCTGGGCATGCTCAGGTTAAATGTATTGTGGATCACAAACTTCTCGATGTACAACAGCCATCTGGTCAGGATCAATACATTCCACCCCTTGATCCACATACAGTTTACCTTTCTCAAAGCTTTTATAACGCAGGGATTATATTAGCAAACTGTTCAGCTACTACAAAGTTCCCTGACAGGCTGGGATGTTACCTCTGTCATAGCCCCTGCTCGCATACAGCACAGCCCAGCACAGGGCATTGCTGCAAGTTCCCAAGCAGCTACTCAAGCTAGTGTATAGGCTGCTCAAGCCTTAAGTGCAAGATTCATTAGGACAGACATGGTCTCACTAATTCCTCAAACACAATGCATTCTGAGTGGTTCCCATTACACCAATATACCCTGAGACCTGTTCTTCAGGTTCACCATACTGTTTTCTGGCTCTTACACAGTTTCCTACTCCCAGTCCATGACTGATGGTGCAGCAATTACACTGCAACGTTACAGTCATGCTCCTTGCTCTAATCAATCCTACCTGCCCAATATCAAATACAGTCACATGGCTGTATCTCATCCTTATTAGGCATATCCTCATTATTGGTTTCCATAGGGACATAAAGGTCATTCTGTTGCTCTGCTATAAACTCCTGAAAGAACCCTGATTTCTAATCTCAGATGAAGGAAAACATATTTTCCAGGGTGTCCCGTCCCAGTTATCCCGGGTAGGGGAAGATTCGTCGTTGTACCCAGACTGAGATTAAGACACAAACGAGGTCAGATGCTGCTAACAAGGAGTTTATTTTTGGTGTAAGAAAATAGCAATAGGAGAGAGAGAAAATAGAAAAGAGGGAAAATTTAGCAAGCAGTTGGGATAGAATTGCAGGAGATAGTCACCACCATGGATCCAGCGGCGTCCCGTTGGTCCGTAGTCTTGTAGTCTTCGGTGGGGTGGGTCCCTCCTCATGGTTTGGTCCCACAGTCTTTTATAGTGTGTTTTTTGCTGACTCCTGCCTCCTGTGCATGCTCTCCAGTTTTACACAGCTGATCCCATGGGGTGCACAGAATCAGTACGCTTGCTGCTTTGGCAGGCTTGGGGGTCCTCTGTGTCTGGACCCCCCATGAGGCGATGTGATTTTTCTTTGTCCGTGGTCAGAACTGTGTCCAGAAGCTATTTGCTTCTTATCTGTCCAGTAGGCCATTTGGCCCTTATCTATTCAGGCCTGCAGGCAATCCTTCCTCCTCAATCCACCAAAAGCCAAGCCACCAGGAAGTTTCACAACTTTGTCAGCAAGTTTTGAGACAATCAGCTCAAGATAAGGTCTCTCACACAGGGTTCTTAGCTCCTGCTAGAATATTAGAGTCCAAAATATTCTTGGTGGTGGCCCGCCTGCCAGCCTCAAATCCACACAGTTCAGTAAACACGGTTGTCCCTTCCCTCCACCTGGCAGGAGGCCGGGTCCCTTGTGGTTTAGCCTTATCTGGCAATTAAGTACCACTCAGCTGCTCACTCACCTCCTCCCCCAGTGCAGGAAAAGACAAGGAAAGCTTGTAAAGCTGAGATTAGAACTATTTAATAATATAAATGAAATTTATAGTGATACTAATACAATACTACTACTGCTAGGTAATTAAAATAATAGAAAATAGAACACGATACAATTGCTTACCACCTGCTGACTGACAATCAGGTCAGCAGCAAGAGTTCGAGCCTGAGAGCTGGGGAGCGGGTAGAAAACCAACTGACCCCTCAACCCACTAAGAAAATAAACTGGCCCCACCACTCACAACCGAACCAAGGTAACTCCCCCTAGCACTCTTCCTGCCCAGAGCTGTGCATGTGCACTGAGACTGACAAACCAATGGAATAAGACAACTCTCTCGGCTGCTCTGGGCCAGCCAGCTCTGTGTAGAAGAGGAGCTCGTTCCTGCCTGAAAACAGCACGGTCCCTATTCTGCAATTTTAAGACAAGCAAGTAACCAGATTTGCTTTTCATTTTAGATCACAATATTCTATTTGTGTTTGTGGCATTAAGTCATCAGAAATCCCCCAGAGGGCTGAGAGGCAGTGGAAGGGCTAAGGAGGAAGTTGCTGTGGTGTCATCCAAAATTGTTAGCAGAAATTATGGGACGAAGTCAGCAAGTTTCTGTGAGAGCATGGCATATGTTTCAAGAATGTGTTTCATTTTTATAATCTCCTGTTGTGAATTATGGGCCTACTTACTGCTGTTACTCTTAATTCTTTAGTTTTCCTGTGACCACTGGAGATTATTAAAAATAAATAATACTGCAGTGTTCCTCCTAGAAGACAAAATTCAGGGACATCTAGTCTCCTGCCATGCCAGATTCTGAGTTTTCACAGGAGAAACCAGGCACATCTTTTAATTGACTGAGATGAAGGCAGCTTCCTGTTATACAGCGTAAGTTTGCTTGCTCTTTGTTCCCTAGCAAATTATGTTGATAGTGAGGAAAAACGTGTAACTCAACATGCAATTCATCTCACACTGTCAGATTCGCACAGGAAACAACTGCACAAAGCAATTACAAAAATATTTTTTTTGTTACATGATTAGTAGAACAGTAGAAAACCCACCCAAGTTTGCATTAATTGGCTAGTAGCTACCACATTTATTTGCTGTTGGTTACATGTATTTAGATTAGTGTGCATGCTTCTAGGTGTAGGGGGGTAATTTGCATAGTTCCTCAACTGAGTCGGTGGTCATGATCTCCACCCGTTGCCTTTATCTTTACCCTAGTTACTGTGGATTTCACTCACTTCATGCTTCCTTGGTAACCATCCAGCTTTCGTGCCATCTAGGCCAGGTTGTTCCCTGCCCGAGTCCTTAGCTCCTCTTCAAGGGTTAACGTATTCTTGGTCTTATACAATAAAGCTAACAATTAATGATCTTCCTTAGAAAATCAATGCCTGCATTTAATGCTAAATTAAACAGTGTCACTATAACCTAAGCATTAACCTGAGCACAGGGTTTTACTCAGCCTACAATACGTGGTACTTCAGTTACATCAGTCTTCCCAACTCCAGACAGACTACACTGAGTCACAACACAAACCAACTCATGTTTTTATTGACTTATGCTGCGGGTTTAGCTTTCTTTCCAAGATGCCAATGGCTCGATGCAGTGCTGGCACGGGCACTTACACTGGCTCTGCATCTTGCCTGCACTGGATTCAAGAGCAGTGCCGGTCCTTCGGCAGGCGGCCAGCACAGCTTCACTTCACCGGGTGGTCTGGTAAAACGCATCGGAGGGTCGGTCCCTGCCGCAGACCAAATGCTGGGCACTGCTTGTCACGGGCGCAGAGGCCCGTCGGTGCCCGTCGGCTCTGCCGGGCCTGGCGCTGCCTACGCAGGAAGCCGCACCCCTAGCAGCACCCATGGCCGCAAAGCAAGGCACCACCGCCCGCTGCATCAGGCCGCGCCCCCCCACAGCTCCCGGCTCCTTCCCGCGGCACCAGCTCTGGGGGCAGAAAGGAGACGGACCGCCCCACGGCACCCGCCCTGCCCCGCTCCCGATGACGCTCCTGGCGCTGATTGGCTTAACCTCCAGTCATCACGCGGAGAGTTCCGGTAGCGCCGCCGCCGCCGCTTGCTGATTGGCTTTACCGCTGGGGGTGCTCGGCTCTCATTGGCACAGGCGGGGCGCCCTCCCCCTTCGCGCTGATTTTCGGCGGGGGCGCGGAAGCTGTGGCTACTAGCTTCTCCGTGTTTGTGGCGCTTCTCGTCCCGATGGCCGACCTGGAGCTCTTCGGCACTTACCAGCAGCCTGCGGCCGCCGCCGATAACGGGGCGCTGGATGGCGCCGAGGAAGATCCTGCCGCCGCTTTCCTGGCGCAGCAAGAGAACGAGATCGCGGGCATCGAGAACGACGAGGGCTACGGCATCCTGGAGAGCGGCGAGGTACCGGCTGCGCTGCAGGTTCCGGAGGGCCTTGATTCAGGTACGCGCGGAGGGACCGCGTTCCACCGCATCTCCCCGTGGCCGGGGGTCCCGCGGAGGAGGCGCGGTACCCGGCGGGTGGGGAAGGGCGAAGAGGGGTCTGGCCCTGGAGGGGCTTCGCAGCTTCCCTTGTCTCTCGGAGGCCCGCTGACTGGGCGGAGGCGGTGCTGGCGTGGCCCTTGCCTCGGCTTTCTGCCCCGAGCACGCGCCGCCGGTGAGCGTGTTCTGGCTGTCCAGGGTGGTCCTAGGATTAGGTTTGGGCCGCGCAGGCATGCCGTCGTGGTCGTCCTGGGTGTGCTCTGTCTTGTGGAGCTTACCTCCCTCTTCCCTCAGACGGGGTGATGCTTATAGTTTCTATCTCCTCAGGGCGCCTGGGTGTCCAGGCTTGCCTGTTGGGAACACGTCTGGCTCTGGTCTCCTTTGATACAGGGCCCTGCCCAAAATGAAGGTCCGCTGAAAGCAGGATAAGTCAGTGTGTTCTGCCACTTGTGTTTTTGTCTTCAGAGGCAGTGACCATAAAGTGTGCTAGCAATTGAGCTAATGTTTAGTTTTACTAAGCTTTTGTTCCTTGCTAACCTTTGTACTGAACGTAAGAAAACTGACACTGCAGAACAAAGTGTTACGTTCAAAGGAGGGTGGCTGCGTGTGTTGAGAAGTAGATGTTAGCGTGTTTTCAGTTAGTCTGACGGTAGCTAAAGGAGCCCTCAGTTAACATTTCTGGTTACAAAACCTTCAGGGTTTTTAAATGCAGCAGAAAGAAGTTGTGAATGTAGGATGATGCTGCACTTAACTGATGTTTCTCTGCTTGTTTGTACTTGTCACTGGATCCATAGAAGCTTGCTCTCGTGACATTCCTTTGTCACTTCAGGAAGGTGCCACTCTTCAGACTAAACTGGATGACTTTGCTTCCCAGTTCAATGTTGGAACATCTTTAGAATTAAGTTTTCGTTATGCAACTTTTTTTCTGAAACTCCTGGCATATGTTTTCATATGAGGATGCAGGTTCATAGTATCTCTTGGAATAAAACCCAGCTAGATAAACTGAGTAATGAACACCTGCTGTTTTCAGTGCTTATTTAGTGGTAGCATGCAGCCCTTGGAGTCAGCTCATTCATGAATTTCAAAATTTATGTACATACTTCCTGTAAAAAAGTTTACAGGGGAGCAACTTGCTCAGGCACTAGAACATGAGGATAGTTGGTGTCTGAATACCATCCTTCTTTGATAACACACGTAACCTCCATATTTTCTGTATAGTGCAGAAACAGGCACAGTGGACTCTTCCCCTTTTCCAGAATCCTCAGACGAACATTATGCCTTATATGGTCTTTACATTCCAAACAGACTCTGGGTGCTTAAAGTAGCTGTTTGAGGACTAATTTCTGTGGGAAAAGTTCTGACATTGGCCTTTCTGATAGGGTGCAACAACCAGCTAGATCCATACCTTCTCTGCATCCATGCAGTGTGGCTATTGCAGAGTGATTCCTTGTCAAATAGTCAACTTGTTAAATACTTGTAGATTGGTTTGATATGTAAAACAAGTTCTTAAGCTGCTTTTCAAGATTGCCTTATCAAGTCGTGTAGTTAAATTGTCACGGAATGCAAAATTTATTGGAGAACTTTATTTAGAAAGGGGATCATAAAATAATATGATAATACGATCTATGGATCTGGGAAGTCTAGATGTGATCTGTATGTCATCTTGCTTTCTTGTGTGCATGGGGACTGCAGTTATGCTCTGGTCTGTTAAACAGGCATAGTAGGTTATGCGTGTGGACTTTTGGTGGTCCCATTTTTTAACACAGCGTTTGTTGACTGGCAGAGTCTACTCATTCCCTCCTTGTTAAAAAGTGTGGACTGCAGCAGTGCAAAACGTACTGGTTTGGTCATGATGACAAATGAACAAATGACCTCTGTTGCCATTTGTTTTTGAGATTTCTTCTCAACTGATTAGCATACCAGCAATGGCAGATGGTTCTAGTCTCTACTGCATATTAGTTTAATAAACCGTGTTGAAAGTAAGTTAAATAGGTGAATGAAAATTTTCTTCTTGAAATAATACAAATTCTTATGTAAATCCTTAAGCATCATGATCAGGGATTTGTGGATTTACTTTTTTTAACCGTAACCTTTTTGAGCTCCTTATTTACAGGTCTGTTGGATAAGTTTTCTTTCTAAACACTGGGCCAAAAGTTGTAACTCAGACAGCTCTCAACTGAAGTTTGAAGATCTTTAACTTGAAATATTGTGAGAAGCAGTCACCAACTTCTTGAAATACACTTGTAAGAAACAAGGTATCTCGTACAACAAACAGTTTTTAAATTGCAGCCCCTTAAATAAAGGTTATAAAAATACATGGATAGTAGTGAACTGTTAATACCAGTATCAGGAAACTGATATTAGTGTATATTTCTGTTAATTGTAGTGATAGTGGATACTGTGTGAGTGTGGGGGGAAGGGCAGAATTTTGCCAAGCTCTTGTCTCCATCACCATCACTTCATATTGCCATGGTCAGGGTTGGAATACTGGCCTGAACCAGTAGGCCACTTATTATGTAATAGCTGTCTTGTTCAAGCTTCCTGAGCATGTGAAAACTAATCTTATTTCCCTTGAAAGCTGAAGCATAATCACTGCTTCAGGAAACGGAAAGTACTGTATAATCAAGTAATACAGTGCTGTTGCCTTGGTCTTTTATGAGATCTCCTTTTCAGTGATAAATCAATGCTTATTTATAGTCAAATTCTTCAATTCTTTCTAGTTTGACAATAAGGTTGTAGCAGTTATGCTGGTTTCAGGCAGGAACGAGCTCTTCTACACAGTGCTGGTCGACCCAGAGCAGCCAAGCTAGTTGTCTCATTCCATGGTTGTCGGGCTGAGTGCACATACACAGTTTCAGAGGTGGGGAAGTAGCCTGGGGCAGAGGATAGTTAAGACTTTTGGCTAGCTTGATAGCTGGGTCCTTAGCTCCTTTGTTAGCTCTTGCTGCTTGTTAACGGTGCTTTATTTTGCTCACACGCATGAGAAATAGTTTTTCTAGTCATAACTCATTCTTCAGTTTCTTGCATAACTATCTAAACAAAATTTTGGGGAAGATTCTTCTTTCCTACCCTCTTACGGATGAGAGGCAGGGGAAGGATGATCTGTGCCCAAAAGAAAAAGGGTGGGAAAGGAGACTTTGAGTGGTGAAGTTACTTAACCAAGTTTAATATATTCTCACATAACGTTATGTTCTCGCTCTTGTGTTGCTGTAAGTACAGCTACTAGTTCACTCAAGGTAGCACTGAAGAAGTGGAGTACTTATTGTTTAAAAGAGATTCGGAAAGTAGCTCATAAAAAGTACTTCTATATATGGTCATATTGAAGTTCATTTCTTCTGCATAAGGGTATTGTCCAAAGCACAGTTGGATAGGAAGACCTCAGGAGGAAATAATCTATGTGTTAAGAAATGGTTGGACTTGTGTTAGCAGAGCTACCTCTGTGAAGTCCTGCCT
This sequence comes from Rhynochetos jubatus, assembly GCA_027574665.1. Classification (NCBI taxonomy): domain Eukaryota; kingdom Metazoa; phylum Chordata; class Aves; order Eurypygiformes; family Rhynochetidae; genus Rhynochetos; species Rhynochetos jubatus. The sequence goes on along the minus strand of CM050690.1, from coordinate 68,264,405 downwards.
CTATTTTGATAGCTGTTGTCTGTTTCATTGAGAGTAAGACTTCAGAGAGGCTAAGCAAAGTTCCTTTTATGCCAAGTAATACTGAGTCTGCTTTAATGCAAGTAGTTGCGTTGAGGGTTGTTGATCATCATTGGTGATAAGCCTCTGAAATCCTATGTTGGGTTGTAGGACTGAAGTGTTAAAACTCGTGTTTATCTTCAAGCTATGCAGGCCTTTCTCTTGTAAGCTGTAGCACATATGGAGGGCACTGATTCTAGCTGTTTCTGGCAAGCTTAGCCATTGTTCCTCTCCAGTGAATGCAAGGTAGCTGATACGGCTTATCCTCTCCAAACCCTTCCAGGCTCTTAAGAACTCACTGGGTTGCTTTGTGGAAGTTCATTATTACCTTATTGTCAGCATGTGTTGCAGAACTGTAGATATTTGTCCATGTTCATTGAAACAGTCCTTAGAAATAAACATTTAAGTTCACGAGCAAACACCAAGGAAAATGGATCATTACTGACTAGAATAGTTCTCCATGGGGAATGTTAACTTCAGGAGCTTCAAGATGCATTACTGTGATAGAATTGGGTGGACTGAAGCCAGTAGAGAGGTCTCGTTGTTTTCACTGGCCATGAACATGATGATTGCAGTAACAATATTTAGGCTTTTTGTATGGGAAGTCAGGTATGAAATGACATATTTCTGTGGACAAAGAAATCTGATACATAACTAGCATTGATTACTGACAAGAAGGCTGACAAGCACGTAGGTTTTCTAGACCATGCTGGATTTTACGAACACCTGTGACTGGAGAGCTGAAATAAGACCAATAATCAAATATTCTTTCATTCCATTTAGCATACTGGTACAGTTTGATATCCTCTTCTGCATGCAGTATGGTCAGTCTGCATGCTAACTCTGCATCTTAATCACAAGGTCTAGGGAGCTCAAAACATGGGAAGTTTGTTTTAATTTTTTAATGCTTCTAACCTGGGTGCCCTCTGGAGACACTTAGCTCTATGCCAGTTAGTGACTGTTTCTGTGCAGAGGAAAAGTGGCCCTAAGGCAAAAGTACATTTTACCTCAGCTGCAGCCCTCAGCGATGCTCTTGTTGGCTGTTCTGTCTTTTCTCAAATGTCTAAACTACAGTCACTTCTTTGCAGGTGCTGTTGATGGACTTGTTAACGGACATGTCTGTCAGGTAAGGTAGAAGTATTCTGTAGTTAGAATGTGCTGTTCTAATCTAAGAACTTTAATTGAGACTAATACTCCCTGTTTCTTGTTTCTAATACACTTTTATCTCTGAAGAGGAACTTCTGATGGCTCATCTCATAACTGTTAATGCTTTTAATATGCCTCTCCTCTGAACTTAGAGACAACTTAAAGCAGCAGTCCTTTTTAATTACGGCTTAATACGACATAACCACTGTAAGTAGATTGACAGGCTCTGCAGTATGACTTAACATTGACTTGCTACTATGCTAATAAGCTGAAAGCATACTCTGACTACCTAGTTTAAAGCAGACTTCTCACAATTGCTTATCCTTTAAGGATAATTCATGTGTCCTGGTTGTCTTAGCAAGATTGGTCTTACAAGGAGCTGAGTGAAAACATGCTTCTTGGTGACATAAAATTGCATGTAATTAAGCTGCTGGCTAAATAATCATAGTGTGAAAGCATATTAGCTATGGTAATAACAAAAGGAGAAGATACTTGCTTTAATAGTGTCAGGGAGCAATGAGGCGTGTTAAGGCAGTCACTGTGTTTTAAGTGTTTCACACCAGTTTGGCTAAGGCATTGTCATTGCCTGCCTGGTATCAGAGCTGGCTGGCTAGCCCTGGTTAAATGAATGCTTGGGAAGGGAGCAGCAGATACGTGCTCCTTCTCCATAGAGTTTTAAGTGAACACTGAGCTTTGTGGAGTCACAAGCAGCTTTCACTGCTTATATCCTCACAGTTGATGGGAAAACTGTATCTTACTAGCCCTACATGTTTCCTTACACAACAGAAGGAAAATGAAATATCTTGATTTTGTGTTTATGATTCTAAGTGACCACCTGCTTTGATTAATAGGGTCATCTTCATGAGGAAGAACAGACTGAATGGGCTATATGTAACTTTTGGTTTAGCTACCTGTAACTGGTTTGGCCCTGCAACTGGCCAGTTTATTTTGTTCTGGAACAAATGTGAAGCCTGGTGCTGTTGCATCAGCCTAGTTCCTTTTCTTGGCATTATTTCTTTAGTTAGGGCTACAGGAGGCCCGAGGAGGGGCAAGATGCAGCCAAATCTGTCATTAGCTGCAGTCCATCTGGTGCTGTGAGGAGTGGTATTTCTGAAGCCTCTTAAGATTAGGGTAAACCAATAGACGTTGTTGGACTTGGAGTATTCTCTGGCAAATAGCACAGTATTCCTTAGCTTTGTGAATCTGGTGTATTAATGATAGCCCTATTCTTTGAGCTACTGTATTGTAAAAAAGTATGCTAGTTCTCACGCTGTTTAGATGCTTAAATGTTGAAATGCCTCGTGTTTCAAGCTGCATACTGCCATCCAAATTCTGTAATGTCTTTAAAGGACATTGGCTTTTAATATCAGTAAAGTTTGTAAATGCCTGCGAAGTAAACAAATTACAGTGAACATTTTAAACTCCTATGTACAGAACTGTAAAAAATTGAAAAATTACTTTCACAGCACATATTTAGGGTGAAATGAACTGGATGATCTCTAGGCCTACAACTGCACAGTGAGTGGCTAGGCATTGCCTTCTGCTTTCTTCAGACACAGAGCTCTGGCACAGTTTGACTTCCAGTCAGCTTGAATTTGTGTTTGAACCCTGATTGCTGAGGCAGTCCTGTATTAATTTGCTTCAATCTGTTGTAATTTGTGGCAAGACGTTTTTCATGTTAATGGTGGAAATGTGGTATAACATCAGATGAATGTGTTATGTGCTCAGTTCAAATATGCTTAACTTTATGTAGCTTGCAGGCAGCTATCTGAAATACACAGTTGTGATGTATAAATGACATTACTATTCCTTCCCATTAAGGAGAGTAATGGTCCAACAGACTCCTATGCTGCTATATCTCAAGTAGATCGACTGCAGTCAGAACCGGAGAGTATTCGTAAATGGAGAGAGGAGCAAAAGGAGCGCCTGGAGCAACTTGGTAAGGAGGGTGTTTGCAGTAGTGTTCTTGCTTGTGAGTAACTTAGTGGCAGCTTCTTAAGTAGCAGAATTTTCAACCATGGCTTCGGGCTCTTGGCAATGTGACCTGCTGCTTGAGTTTGAACAGTAAGTCTGGATGAATTGTCCAGTAAGCAGACAATACTGGTGCATGGGTCAGCAAGCAAGTGGCTCTCTGAACCTTAAAAGTATTCACATGGCCTGCCCTTTACTTACAAATAACCCGACTGAAAATGAACAGCCTTTATCAGCAGAAGAGAGTGTATAAATACTGCAGCCATCAGCACATTTTTAAAGGATAAGGATTGCTCATTTTGTAATTGCCATCTGTTGTCACACAGATCTTAATCTATTAGTTAAGTAATGGCCTAGTAACTAAACTAAATACAGGTACCAAATGCAGTGATACCTACCTGTGGACAGCTTCTAAGAGCCTACAAACTGGTATGCTTTCCACTTATATTAGGGAGGAGGCTTTGCTGGAAATGGTTAAGACAGAACTTTCTGTACAATGTGATTCTGGATAGACCTGAGCCTGTTGCTCCTCATCTAGGCTAGTTACAGCACATGAGTTTCTCCTGAATTGTAGTCTGGCTGTAAAAGCATACTGAGTGCCAAGCTCCCTCGCTTTGTCCAATCACAGAGGATTTACTGGGCTTTGTTCTAGCACTAGTATAGCAAGGTGACTTTTTGAACAGTTTGCAGGCCTACAGGCTTACCAAATCTGAATTAGTCTACAAATGCCTATCCTAAACTGAGGGGACTGTCACAGTTATGCAGCACAGGCATTCTGTTCAGGTGATCCTCTGAATGTTCATGGTATTTAGAGTTGTCATGGCCTAAATCAGGAATTCTGCTAAACCCTTACCAGAGTAATCGAGCAACTGTCTGCCCTAGAGCGTACCGTGAGTCATCTGCTGAAAAGTTAGCAAGATCCAGCTGGAACAAACAAGACTGACAAATCAGTTCTTAAATCTTCAGATGCGAACTCACGAAAGCAGGAAGCAGAATGGAAAGAGAAAGCCATAAAGGAATTGGAGGAGTGGTACGCAAGGCAAGATGAAAACCTCCAGAAAACAAAAGCCAGCAACAGGTAAGCTTTCTCCAGACATCTGAAGAGTTAAGATGTTGGATATGAAAATAATGGGAGAGGGAGGTTAGCATACTTCTAGTATGTCCTAGGGCACTAGTCCTTCAGATCATTTAAGTAACCTCCCCTAAGAAATGGATGTCCAGTGGTAGACTGTCTTTTTGTTTTCTTAGAATCTAGAGTAAATGTCCAAGAATATGAAGAGAAAACATTAAGATAATGAACGACAATCACTGATGACTTCTTAGGACACAAAATTTGAAATGTGGCCAAAAAGAGTTTGTCTGTCCACTTGCTTGCGTGCTGCTAGCTATGCAGGTCTTCAGTGACTGTAACTACCTACCTTGAGACTAGCTTCTTCCTTTCTGTCTTTAGAACACATTGAAGTGGCTTTCTTGTTAGTCTTAGCTACAAGTGATTTCATTAGATAGCTTAAAGCCTTTAGCTGCTCCTTTTGGAAGTGTTTGAGAAATAACCTGACGGTTCTGCTAGTGAAGAACTAAAATGCTGACTCTGTCTGTGTTGGGTTTGAATTGTCTAATTATGGGTCCTGGTGCAGAAACTAGTGACTTGGCTGCTAGTCTAGTAAGCTCTTTCACTTTCTTAGAGGTTCTCTGTGGAATTTTGACTTCAAACTATGTAAAGGTAAACGTGATAGCACGACTTAGTACCACCTAGATAGCTGCTTCTGACTGAGGGATTGCCAGTGTGATTCTGTCCAGATAGTCATCAGGGTTGATTTATACTTTGGGAACCCACAGACTTCAAGATGAATTGTGTTTTTGAAACACCATCCTTCTGATGAAAATGGCCACCAGGTTTGTTTTGAGTATGTTGAGTCCTAAACAGACTCTACTTCTTACTAAAGGAAGAAAGTAGGCCTATATTTCCTACAGAATTTTGAATTTGACTATTCCGTTCACTGAGGTACAGTCTTTTGGTTGGGCCAAGAGAGGGAAACAGGATTGACACTGTTCTACTTGGTGGCCAGAGCTCATGATACCCCCATAGCTTTATTGCGGCCAGTGTTTGAGTGCAGGGTACGTATTCTCATCAGCTTCGTGACGTCTCTCTCCTAATGGTAGTTTCTGTCCACTGGAAGTACCCCAATGCTAACACTGGGGCTCTAGTCCTAACCTACCTGGTTCCCAGCTTCTAGGGTGTAGCAGAGGTTTTGTGTGGCCCCTCAGAGGCAGTGCCTTTATTGATACATCCCATGTGGTAGCTGCTTTTCAGTTACAGTAAGTCAAGGTTATACAAGGTTAATGTGCTTGTTAAAACTGCCTCTGGCTGTATTCCCTATTTCTCATCCTTATCTCTTTTCTCCTGCCTGCTTGCCTGCCTGTTGGACTGCTTGTTACCTAGGGTGGCAGATGAAGCTTTCTACAAACAACCCTTCGCTGACGTGATTGGTTATGTGTATGTTGCTTAACTACTAATTTGGTTTGCTAGTCAACTAGGTAGTGAGAAGGATCAGAAATCGTGTTGAATGTCTGAAGGTGACTTATGAACATTTCAGGGCAGTTTAGGCTAATATAAGCAAATAGCCTTTACATTTTGGACTGAATCTGATCTGAAGTATTAAGTGCAGCTTTCCTGTAAGGATCCCATACACTGCACATCATCCAGCGCTTTCAGATTGTCCTGTAGTATACATACCACTGGAATTTTGGTAATGACTTCAGTAGCCTTTAGATGTAGGGGTTTACAGTTGTTTCCAGGCCAGTGAACACTGCACAGCAAGATGCTTGGCCTGACTGTGTGGGTTAGTGTCTGCAGTCTCACTTGGATGCTGTATTTAGTCCTAGTCACTTCCACAGAGAAGCACAATGTTTAGCTCTGCATTCTGTGTTATAGGCATTGAGCTCCTGATCTGTGCTCATTTGCCTACATAATCAGAAAAATATTCAAGCATATAAAGCTCTGCAAGCCAAGGAAGGTAGAAAGGAATCACCTGCCATAAATCAGAGTAGAAGATGTGCATGCATATAGAAATAGGATGCTATGAGAGAACAAATGAAAAGTATAAGAAACTTGTACTAAAATCAGCGTTAGCTGCTGAGAGAACACTTAGGAGCAGCTCTGTGTACACATTTTGCCAGCTGTATTCAGTGAGAATACACCCATGGCTTTCAGGCCCCATTGAGTATGCTAGTTTTCGTGGGGTGGAAAGATGGTGGTATTCATTGGCTTGTTTGTGTATTTTAATTTCTTCCCTTAATTTGTAGACTGGAATTGAAAGATGGCCATGTCACGGATTCTAAGGTGACACCTTTAGAAGGTGTACTGGTGAGCCATGGTGTGGCTTTGAGTGCATTAATATTGAAGGCTTACTGTGGATTTCAGTACCTAACTGTAGGTGGATGTAAACTAAGACTTGTGAAATGATGGATTTACAGGTGGTGTTTGACTTTTCTGAAGTCTCCTGGAGCTGATTTTAATAGATTTTTTCCAATGAAACCCTTATTTTCATATATGCAATGCAAATGTGGATTACAGGTGTTGCAGAGTAAAATTGGCAGCCTGTTTCCTGAATGTGAGATAAGCTACTAGTGCATGTTCAGCCAGCTGATCATCTGCATTAAATTCATTCTCATTTTCTGTATCTGACTTAAACTTTCTCTCCTTGTTTCTTTTCTTCTCTTCACCTTTAAGCACAAACATAAATCATCCTTGCTACAGCCTAGAACAGTTAAGTAAAAAAACAAATCTTCACTGCCCCTTAAAACTGTCATGTCACATAAAGTAGCAGTGTTGTAGTGACCCTTGTCTTCTGTGGTGTCTGTAACCTTGCCATCCCTGTGAACAGTGCTGAACCCTCATGGGAGAGTCATCTTCACTGCTTTTTCTGTACTGCTTGTTGGAGTAGATGGATTTGGTTTGATCTTTTGATGCAAGCTGCTCTTGCACGTGGGGCGGCTTTGAGGACCCCACAGTTCATGTAAACTAGATGCTGAAGTTCAACCCCTGCATTGAAGCAATGCTATTGGCAGCATAGCAATGCCAAAAGGATACAGCTGGGAAACCACTGGCACAAACCTGTACATAATGTACAAACCCTCTAGTCATCTTAGGCTGATAGCAGAGGAAATGTGTTTATCCTGTGAGCTGATCTCAGATGAGTCACCCCCTCTGCCAAGATATGCTTTACTCTATAGCACCCACAAACATGGGATTCATGACTTAAATTCCTTTTGATTCATGCTGCTTCACTACAGCACTGGGAATTATCAGCAGATAGTTTTATGATAGCCTGTAGACCTTGGGCTGATTTAAATCCCTCAATGGAATCTGTTTTAAGACATGCTTGCAGGGAGTTTAAATTTACAGTTGGCAAGTGTCCAACGTAAGGCGCTAAAGGCTTAGTTAGGTAAGATTTGGACGTTTCTCCATAAATACGTTGGAGTACCTTACTTCTTGGCAGTTTGTGGGGTGACCCCTTAAGCAAAACCTTAACTATTCTTAAAACCAAACACCTGTATTCCAACATTTTACACAGGAATCCTTTGCACTTCTTGTGTATAGCATACTACTGCAACCTACTTTCATCTCCAGGGTTGGGGTAGTGGGACCTTAAGTAGCAATAATGTCCACAAGCAGCTGTCAGGTCACGTTTCTTATGGAACATGCTGAAAGAAACTGCATCCTGTAAGAGTGTCATATATGTTGGGCATTAACGTAAGGTGCGTTGCATTGCTTTTAGGGCAGCTGAAGAAGCCTTTGTGAATGATGCAGAAGACATTTTTCCAGGCACTGAGTGGGAACGTGTGGCTCAGCTCTGTGACTTTAATCCCAAGTCTAGTAAGCAGGCAAAAGATGTGTCCCGCATGCGTTCAGTCCTCATCTCACTCAAGCAGGCTGTGCTGGTTCGCTGAAGGAAGGCACAATGGAAACACTACATATGCAATATTGTAACCTTACTCAGAGAATCTGTGTTTGCAGTAATTGGATTAATTGTTTCAGTGGGTTTTTTGACCAAAAGTCATGATGTGTCTAGAACTGATCATTATTTGATTGCATGTTCTTCCTCATGTTTCCTTCCTGTGTCTGAAATGGGAGAACCTCCAGAACTGTAATCTCTGTGCTATTGTGCATTGAGATGTCAATTTCCACATTACTGATATTAAAGATCTGTTAAAAAGCAAAATGTGTTGACTTTGGATGAATTAATAAGGTCTCCTTCTCCCTTTCAACAGAGGGTGTTTGAATTGAGTGTGAGCAAACGTTTCTCTTAAGTGCTGGTGACCTTACCTTGCCTAGTGACTGACCAGCCAGCAATGCTCCTGATCTCTGAGAGGCTGTTCTTGTCTGTATAAGCTTTCTTAAAGCTTTTGAGAGCTTTAGTTTAAAAATTGCTTCCCTATCCAATTTATCACACTGCACAGCAGCTCTAGAAAACTGGAGCAGCCGGCTTGTTAAGGAGCTTATCTCACTTCTAGCAGAACTGAGGACACTGCCTTCTGCAGGTGAGCAGTTCTGTGTAGTTTTCTGCTGCCACTCCTGCTGAAGATCTTAGGTTAGAAATAACAGTGCAGGCTACTGAGTAGTTAAAGCCTTTGATATTCTACTACATATTCTATTCTGCCATGTATTCAGTGCTGGCTTCATATGCAAAGTCCTGTCGTGCAGAGGAGGTTTGGGGGTGTTTGAACTATGTCCTTGTCCTTATGGACTCTTGCAGACACTTTCTCTCACCAGGGTGGTGGACTGGAGATGTGAAGAGCAAGAGGAAGGAAGACTTAGATGTACTGCTGCTCATCTGCTGGGTTGGAGTTCTGTCTGCCAAGGTGGTTGAATCTGAAACAAACATCCAGAAAATCTCTGGTTTGCTGCTTCCTTGGCTCCCTAGTATCACCCAGCATTCACAGGTGCTGTGTTCTAGCCATGCTCTGGTAAGGCTTACCTTACCTGTCTTTTAAGAGTACTCTGTTCAGTCTCACCCATTATTTCACCATTTTTTATCAAAGATACAGTAGCTTAACTAGAGTGCAGCAGAATTGCTTTTGTGTCTTTTGTGTACAAGCCAGAAGGTTAGTCCAGGCAGTTTGAAGAGGGCAGTGGATGCGGATCACAACTTAGTAAAGTTCAGGGTGTTGCTGCACAGCAGCTGTCTTCTTAGCAGCTGCATCCTTTTGGTGGAGAGGATACTAAGTAAATGGTTGCCAGTCGGACTGCAACAGGCTGTACCTTACTGTTGTCTGCAGTGACTGGAGCTGTTCTCAGGTTTGCAGGTGTATTCACAAGGTAATGATGAGTGGTGAGGAAAATGATAGTAGGCTACAGGTCTGGAAGCTTAATTCCATGGAAGATTAAAGCAGGAAAATATTTTCTGAACTGCACAGGGATACTGCAGGTGAGTTTAATAGGACTGAAGCACAGGGCAAGTCCATAGAATACTGACACTCAGTGCTAGCCTTGACTAATTATGCATTCAACTTCACTGAAAACTTCTTTTCATCTATGTGCCTCAAAGCTCTACAAACACACACTTCTAAAATGAACTGGCAATTTAATAAAGAAAACTCCACTGCATTAAGTATACAATGTTTTACATGTTAATTTGAATTTACTGGAATTTGAAAGATCAGCAGATTAGAGGGGTTCTTGCACACTGACTTAACTGATTAATCACTACATTGTCTGATCTCATAGGATGTTATCTGTACTAAGGGCATGGTTTTGAGCTGCAATCCAAGAAAATAGGTATAGATTCTCGAATTCAAGGCCAAAGCAATGTTACAGAAGTTCAACCAGTGTTTTATAAACTGGGGTTGCAGGGGTTAAAAATGTGTCTGCAGCTTCTTTGTGTACATCATCTAGCTGTAACAACAAGCAGCTCTGGGTTTGGGTTACCTCCTCTAGCTCTTGTGCTGAGGTTTTGTGAGTTTTCTGCCTTAATTTATGGCAGATCACTATCTCCCCTTACTATGCTGTGGCTTGCTTGTTTCTTGCTGATGCTTTCTTCTAAGCAGCTGGTAAAGAGGGACAAGTACAGTTTACTGGCTTGTATTTTATGATAGACCAGGTGGTTGTCTGTTGTCTTTGCTGAAAGAGGACTCCTCCAGTAGTCATGTAGGCAAGCTTGTTCATCTGCAGAACTGTGGTGCGGCAGCAGCACACTGTGGCACTGAATGGTAGTGTGCCTCCGGCTGCACCGAATCTGCAGATCCGCAGGTGTTACAGGACACCTAACAACCCAGGCCTTTGGGGTCAGACCTCCTAGGGGGTGGTCCACTTAGTGTTTTGTTATGGTCTAGTCTAAGAAGGGAAGGGCTACTCAGCACTGTTGAACAGGGGAGTGTTTCATTATGTCTCGCATCAGCAATGGTTTCACTGACAATTGCATATGCTTACAGTGTGGTAATGCCGTTGTCTGCAGTTACAAGCACAAATTTAATCTCTTATTTTATGTGGCTGTTTTCTGCGGCTCAAGGCATGAGCTATGGATGAGGTATAATCTTGCTAGCTTTCTAAAAAGTGCTGTGTTACCATGGGATTTTGGAACTGAAATTAAAGGAACCTTTGAAAAAAAAAAAAATCAGGATCTTTCTTCAAAATTTTACCTTAAATACAGTCTTCATACACTTTCTTTTTAATAAAGCATTAATTTGGCCCTTTATTGGCATTTAAAATCTATGTGTAATGTGCTTCGTGCGGAAAAAGCTGGAAGACCCAGTATTAAGAACACCTGCAGATACAGTTTCAGCAGCAGTGGTCTAATAGTACAAGAAAGGCAAAAGTCACGTGGAGATGTGCCATGTCATTTCAGGCTAATGGAGAAAAATGTGTGCTTTCAAGCATGTGAAGTCTTCCTCAGCTAGCAGTAACACCTTAACAGTAATTTGTAAAAAGCAGCATCTTTGTCCGATTTTTATACCAAACTGCAATGTACAAGGTGGTTTGGGCACAACAGCAAAATATACAGTTTGATCTTTTGTGTGAACTTCCTGGGTGAACCAACCCAGAAGTGCTATAACTGTATGTGCAAACTTAAGCAAGACCTAAGAAAAATATTGGTTTTTGTGTCTTCTTCAGAATCTCATGTCGTTTAGTTGCCACTAAAACATATTATGTACCCACAGTACAAAGCACCTGCTTTCAGATTATGAAGCTTGGTGCCAGACTAAACAACTCTGCTGAATACGTGGCTTTTTGCTCCTAAACTTCAGTTGCCAAAGCACTAGTTCTAATGTGCCATTGATAAAGAGTTTTCCAAACACAATGCTCTGGGATTGTCCAAGGGGTGTGCAGTCCAGGTGGTTTACCTCCCTGCCCCTCCCCAGCTTTGACCTCTTCACAGCATTTGAAAGGGACACAGCAGTCAGATTTCACTCATGCAGACTGAATTAGAGTATAAACTCTGTCTGCACCATACTGTCTGTGATGTGTTTTTATGATACAACCTTGACATTGCCTCTTTGGTACTATGTCTAAGTTTCTGACAATTTTGATACGCTTGAAGCACTGTCCTCCTCCATTTAAGACCATCAGAAGACTGAGGCACTAATTCTGAGTGTCTGGATGGCTAATCAAAACCTCAAAACTGAATAGCTAAACTTGCTGCTCAAGAGATCAAAAAGAAATTCCAAATATTGATGCTATACTGATCAGCTGTGTGGTTTGCAAAGCATCAGCAACAATCTGTAAAAAGATAGGCCCTCCTCATGGTCCCAAGTCCTGACTGTTTGGGTTTTTTTATGCTTAGGCAGAGCTGTCATGGGCAAAGCAGCCTTTTTCCACCAGATGCAAGGATGAGGAGCATTGTGGTATAGGGACTGGTAGAGGTCTTCAGTTGGTTATATGAATTGTAAGCTACAGCATTAGGAACTCCAGTTTCAAGTCACTTTCCAACCTTTGGCATACTAATGTTTTGGTACTGCTGGTACTTGCTCATGCAATGCTGATTGTAAACGTGCATGTCCATGAGGGGTCTCATCCTGCCCAAGCTCGAGTGTCATGCAGTTCTTCTTAGAGCACTGGTCAGGGGCATTCTTGCTAAGGCTTCAGCAGTTAGGATACTGCATGCACTTATACTGCAAAACAAAACCTCCTCCTCCAACAGGTAGTATTAGCAGATGCTGCCAGTACAGGTAATGAGAAGGCACTGCTTCTTTAAGCTCTGAAATGCTTATGACAGCTGGGGAGAGTTCAGCTATTGTCATGCATTCTCCCTTTCTTCCCTCCCAGTAATGTATGTAAGGGCTGATCTGCCCTCTCGAGAGCCCAGGACTTCCATGGTATGGGTTGCTCTAAAGGACACAGGACCAGTAGTAAGTAACCATAGAGCACAGTACTGCAGATGTTCTGTGGACATCTGATGTATGCTTTCCCTAGGACTGATTGGATACAAGTGGGAGCTAGTGGCCATAAAATCTCTGGTCCTCAATAAAGTACCTGAAGTGCGAGAGGTTTCTGAACAGGGGAGGAAGGGGAAACCAACATAAGATTACTATTGCACATTTAAATATGATTTTTAATTTTTCTGACTTTATAAAACCACAAACTTTCTCAGAGAAAACTGTAGGGGATTCTGCAGCAGTTGTACTTTTGCAGCAGGTTTTTGTCCAGTTGACAGAAAAAATATTTTCAGAAGCATTTGAAGAACTATTTTCTTAACAGGACTAGATGTTAAAGGTGTTTAGACTACAACTTTTCAAATGTCTTCTAGTCTCATGTTTTCTCTATGCCTACAACCTCCCTTCAGCCTCTAGGGAACAACTAGAGTCTGGAATATAAAAAATACAGAGCTTCAGAAGCTCTGGAAAGCAAAAGCCTGGTCCCACTTTTAGTCAGGCACTCCTTGTGATGCTAGAGGATGGAAAAATCAAGTAGCACGGCTCCTTTCTGTTCTAACCTCAGTTAGACCTAAGCTACTTTCACCGTAGAACAAAGCCCATTTCTCCATGACCTGCCTATGGAGTTACGCTCTAGTACTGAAGTAGTGGCAAGCACCAAGTAAGCCAAGACACACAGGAAAATGAACTAAGAACCTCTGGTGACATAAAGCTTACTGCAACTTTGCAAATGGTGAAGAGCCAGTATTTGCCAGTTCTGAGAAAAGAAAAAAAAAAAAAAGCAGCTGTGCTATTACTCCTGGAGACATCAAAAAGGAGATCTGGTGGTGTTTCTGACATCAACTATGAAGATGAGAATTCCCAGTATGCATTCCATGTGGAAGAGAGCATGAAGTGAAGGTAATCTGTGTAAATTATATCCCAGAATTAGCTAGTAGAGTGGTTCATTATACTAACAGCTGTTTAGTCCAAGATCATTACACAGCAGAAGGCACAGGTTGCAGAATGTTGTTTCATTCTGGCTAGAGGAAAAGTTCAAAAGTGGAAATAGTCCCTTTTATTCCCCTGCATTAGTACACTACTAGGCTTCTGAGAATATGATCAGTGGCCGAGTTAGATATCAAAATAGGCCATTAAATGCAGGTCAGAGGATAGTCTTGTGACTGTTCTTCTACAGACACCTTTCTGCAGCAGTCGGACAGTTAGATGGGTCTGGTTTTCAGTGTCTCCTTGTGTCAAATACTACTACAGTATCTTGAAAATATGCTAAAAAGCAGCTGGATAGAGACAGGTGTATCAAGAAGGACTAGTTAAACAAACCACTGTTTCCCTAGGCAAGACTTCATTGGTATTTGACATATTTTGCTCCCAGATTTCTGAACATCTTGAAGGTGAGGATGAAGCTCAGATTTGACTTTCCATCATGTGAGCTGATGCTGAATGCAGGAAACACTGCACGCAAAACCACCAGAACTGCTGAAGTGAAGCGCTGTGTCATTCTGCAGTGGGAGTTTTCTTGAAAGGTACAGTCTTTATGATCAGACGCACCACGTAGCTGAAATTCAGCTAACTGGCTACCAAAGAATCAACAGTCCCCTGTGCTAATTTGGTAGGCAAAGGAGCAGACTAAATCTTGAGAAAATCCCAAACAATAAAATTCAAATAATTTACTATTGGCCATGGCCAGAAGACAAAGATTCTCACTGATACACTTATCAGTTTGTTTGACCTCTGCAGGCTGTGGACTCACTAGACCATGGTCCTTTTTCTTCATATACAAAGCTTCTAAAATGAGACTCTGTCCTCTGAAGATGATGTAATAAATAATTGCCTCCACCTAGTCCTTCCTGGACCACAATTTCTAGATGCAGCGTTTTTGATGGTAGAGACTATTTCCCTTGTTTCCACCCATTTACTACCTGGTATTGGTGATTACATCTCATTTGCTTTGTGGGTGGAAGCCTGGAATGTGAAAAGCTGGTCACATTGTAGACTTCCGATTTCACACAGATGGGAAATGAGATATCCCCAAGTGTTAGCTATGATTTGACACATATTCCCCACCATACATCAAGATACACTCGTAAATAATTCAGCTACACTTCAACTGAATTTCACATTAGTTTCTATGAAGTCAGATTAAATTTAGGAAAAATACAAAAAAAGATAATACCTCTATTAGGAAATACTGAAATAGTCACTAACTATTCAGGACACTACTCTGATTCGGTAGCTGCACTCAAAGGAAAATTTTGGGCAAGTATTCTCTCCACTGATTAGGAATTTGAATAGTCCATTTCTAGGATTCTTCCAGGTACATAACCTATTCTGGGTGTAGAACAATCCAGTACCAGGCTAGCAGCTCCCAGCAGAGCAGGATCAGCTAGATCTGAGACCACCACATCCACAGTTTTAACAGAGGACAGAGCCTGTTGGTTTATCACATCTTTGACAGCATTAACATAGTGGCTAGCTAGAACTCCGGAAAGGATCACAAGAGAGGGATTCATGGTGTGCAGGATGTTCACAACTCCAAGGCCTAATGCTGTCCCAGCTGAAAAGATAAATAGAAACTAAATAAAATGCTTAAAGCAGTCCAGGCATCAATAGTTGAAATAGATCTGTTAGCAGCAAATGACACTGTCAGGAAAGCTTTCTATTCCAGATGGCAGACAGTTTTGAGTTTATGTTATCAGGCCATGGGAGTCTGCTATTAAATTTTCCAAAAGTGAAAGAAAAAAAGGCCATTTTATTGCACAATAATGCATTATCCAATGATACGAATGTGAAAGACTTCTGCTCCTCACAGGCCCTCCAACATTTATATGTAAAATTTCATTATCATTAGTCCTCAGTATGTAGACTTGTGTTTGTAGCATTACAGTGCATTACCATTTCTGTATTCCCAAAAAGATAGCCTTGGCAGGGTTCCACCCTTTTGGCTATGTTCTCACCTGTTCTGAGAATGCTGTCTGCTTTTGTGTTCTCAAGTTTAGATGTGCAGCACTAACAACCTCCTCCTTCTTCATTAACGTTTCTTCTACTAAAAGCAAATCCTGTGTTTGAAAAGAAGGAGAGAAAGCCAAGAGAAAAACATGGTGATGTGGTAAGTCAAGAAATGGAGGGTTACAAACAGGCAGTTAAGACCTTTACATCTTTTTTACTTGCATACTGAAGCATGAACTGAGCAATCAGTCCATCCCTGAGTTTAGCAAAAGCAACCATATCCACATTATTGAGGCAATGATTTGTAGAAGCAGGGAATCAAACGATTTCAAACTCAAAAACATGCTTCTGGTAATTCTGAGGCCAGTGGTTCCAAATGTGTCTTGCTGGCATGTTGCCATCTCTGAAAAGGGATTGTGTTGTACTACACAGGCTGTCGTAGCTCTTGGATTGGCCATTCACAGGAATCCTATCTGGTTACCTGTACGCCAATTCTCATCTCCTCCAAGAATGAGATGGCAGGTCTATCACCTGCACTCAATCCCACCATCCGTGTCACTGACAAAGATGTTAAACAGCCCTGGTCCCAATACCAACCCCTGAGGGACGTCACTCATCACTGGTTTCCACTCAGACATTGAGCCGTTGACCACAACTGTCTGAGTGCAACTTTCAAGCCATTTCTTTATTCACCAGGTGGTCCATCCGTCAAATCCCTGTCTCTCCAATTTAGAGACAAGGATGTCATGCGGGACGGTGTTGAACACTTTGCACAAGTCCAGTAGGTGCCATTGGTTGCCCGTCCTTTATCCACCAAGGTTGTGACCCCATCGTAGAAGGCTACCATATTCGTCAGGCACGATGTGCCATTGGTGAAGCCATGCTGGCTGTCACCAATCACCTTCTCGTTTTCTAATACTTTCCAGGAGGATCTGCTCCATGATCTTTCCAGGCACAGAGGTGAGACTGACTGGCCTGTAATTCCCCAGATCCTCCTTTTTTCCCTTTTTAAAGATGGGGGTTTTGTTTCCCCTTTTCCAGTCGGGGGAACTTCATGACACTGCCATGACTTCTCGTATTTGATGGATAGAGGTTTCACAACCTCATCCGCTAGTTCTGTCAGGATCCGCGGGTGTGTTTCATCAGGTCCCATGGACTTGCACACCTTCAGGTTCCTGAGGTGCTCCCAAACCTGATCCTCTCTAACCATGGGCAGCTCTTCATGCTCCCAGTCCCTGCCCTTGCCTTCCATGACTTGGGGGTTATGGCTTGTGCCCTTTCCAGTGAAGACCGAAGCAAAAAAAATCATGGAGCACCTGGGCCTTTTCCATATGCTGGGAAAGCAGTTCTCCTGTTTCCTTCTGCAGAGGGCCCACATTTTCCCTGATCTTCCTTTTATCCCCAGTGTACCCACAGAAGCCCTTCTTGTTGCCCTTGATGTCCGTGGCCAGGTTTAATTCTGTCAGGGCTTTGGCTTTCCTAACCTGATCCCTACCTTCTTGGACAACTTCCCTCTAATCCTTCCAGGCTACCTGTCCCTGTTTCCACCCAGTGTACACTTCCTTTTTGCACCTCAGTTTGTTTGGGAGCTGTTTGTTCATCCATGTAGGCTTCCCGGTGTTTTTGCCTGACTTCTTCCTTATTGGGATTCACTAAAATTTTAATCAACACTTAGATAAAATATTATGCACACTCTGGATATTTAATGGTTGGGGTTTAGTAATCATTAAACTGCAGAGATACAAATACCTCAGTCCATGTTCTGTGATGTGTAGCATGCGGTTGCATTGCCACAGCAGTTCTGAAGTCTATTGTTAGTGCTCTGGAGAGGTGTAGCCTGTGACCAGAGGTAGACATTATGAGAGTTGATTATGGTTTATCTAATCTTGGCATGGAATCCAAAATAATTATTTTAGAGACATTTCTCCCACTAGCACAAGTAACACAGTGAACAGTGTGGGGGAATGGGTGTTGTTGACCTACCTTTTCAAAACACGGGGCCCAATTTTCAAAAGTTTTATATTTATTAAAATCTGTTGGTCCATTTTCATCTTTCTCATGGTAAATCAATTTTAAAGCTTTTGTATTTGTTTTCAGTTATTAATTTTGTCCTTTGCTCTTGTACTTGCTCTCGTGGCATACTCCAAGCACCTTCTTCTTTTAAAAGAAGTTCAATAACAATTTGGAAAATAGATTTTAAATTACTTACCTATAAAATGATGATTTACAGCATTAAAAACTTGTTTTCCCTAGGAGAAATAATCTGACATCTTCGTTATTCACCAACTGACATCTGCACTGTTTAGAAAAAAAATTAGAGATGCACTACAGTGTGATTTATTCAGAACGTTTTTACAGAATAAAAGAAACCATTGATAGCCATCTAAGTGCTGATGAAGAATATTTTTATTCATAATATTAAGTATACAACAATAATTTCAGTGTTCAAAAGATTCATTTGAGAGCACAGTGTGAATTTCTGAAAACTGGGCCATTGTCCCTCTAACAGGACATCCTCTTGCATAGGGTACAAATCAATACATGGAATCCTAGTGTCCCTGCTGATTTGTTTGGTGATTTAAGACAAACAAACAATAAAAACTGGAACAGAAGCATAAACACAGAGTGCTTAGTTCTAGTATTAGAAAACTAATTTGATCCAATGCCTTGCATCGACCCTTTGAGCATTGTAAGTAACATGATGGGAACAAAGCTTTTTAGATAATTTAATTAGTCCATTGAGCAAATGCTTTGAAATAGCAGACGGTGTTGTAGAATATTTTCTAACTATATCTAAAGTAAATACTTGCATACTATACTGGACCGGTTCTCTTACAGGAGGCTCAATAGATGTAGGCAACTTACTCACTGCCATTGATGTGTGCTGTCTAAGAGAAAACTACTTCAGCCACCTTATTTTCATAATTGCATAAATATATAAAGACTATCAAACATATATTTCTACAGATACTGTCTTTTTCAAGATGCCATCAGAAGATAAATTTTTAGAAAATACATTAAGACTATTTTGAAAATCTGCTGAGGTAGGTTACTACTGGAATACTCTGGTACTGTAAAAGAGAATCTTTAGGAATAAAAGAAGGATTAATGAAGAATAATAAATTTTGCAGAATATTTGGTGTGTTTGCATTGAAACTTTTGGCAGTGGTTTTGATAAACAAGAACAAAAAGTGCATGATTACTTCAGTATTCCTTTTAAAACACGGTCACTGCAACAATGACAAGCCAAAAGGTAAAGGTAATTTAATCATCTGTATGTGCAGGGGTACAGTTTGGATGGGCCTTAATGAATTTTAAAAGCAACCTAGAAATTGCACAAGCCTTTTGCTGTTTTAAAAAGCCCCTTTGTTCTTACAAATACTGCTTCCAAGAACAAGGGAACAAGTGTAGTAGCAAGTAGAGATTCTTTGAACTTACAGATAGAAATGCCACCATACTAAGTGAGAGCATGATACATTTCCTACTGGTTTCTTGCAATATCTATCAATCAGCAAACACGAAGTGCAGCTGTACATTTAAGTCTAGCTGAGGGAAGAAAAAAAGGGTCTGATTTTAAATTATTTGATAGAATTATTTCAGTAGTGTAGTGCAAGTAAGTTGTAAACATTTTTAGTCAGTTAATGCAAATGCATGTATAACTAACGTCATAAATGCAGTACTGAAAGGCTTTTAATTCAAAACTTTTTTATTCATAATTTACTGTAAATGCTTCTGAGTTTGCATGCCTTCATCATTGCTGCTTGTGATTTTATGTGCCAGCAGACCTGTTTACCCATTTAACTAAGAAATAGTAAAAGCCACTTATAAAGTGACTGCCTAGTGTTTGTTTGAAGCAAAATATGCCTTCGTTTGAAAATTGTAGTTTTAACTCTTCTTTTATTCTGATTTATTTTTTTCTTTCTTTTCCCATTGAAAAAGTAAGTTAGCAATTTGGGATTGGAAGGCCTGAGTAGTTAAATATTTGGTAAGAATTGTTCTTGTGGATTGTTCATTAAGGCAGAAATTCACTGTAGAAAAGAAGGCCTATGAGTATCAAATGAGCCTCACTTCAGTCTAAATCAGGAAAATGTTCTTTCTATGTTCTTAAGCAATTTCTTGATTATGTTGCAAACATCTTACAGGAATTTTCAGTTCTGGATGAATTTCACTCTGAAAAAGTGTCTTTGTAAGAGGAATTTAGACATCGGAGGAACAACCTCACACGGATTGGTATTTACCAGGAATATGGTTCAATTCTTTTTGACTAACTGATCCCACCAGGAGCTTTTTACACAAAGAACACTTGAAGGGCTCCCCAAGTAAAGTTTCCTTCAATGCAGTGTTAAAGTGATTGCCTTGTGTTTAAACATTAAATATCCATCTTAAAGTAACACAATTAAGCAGTTTCACGGTTTAAGCAATAACCCTTGAGCAATTTTACGGCAGTAAACAGTTTGAGCAATAACCCTTGAAGTTATTTCCTCAGATTCTTGAATAATACCGTCGTTTAAAGAGACTGATGGAAATCTAGATAGGAAAATGATCAGGAAGCTCAAAACCACAACACAAATATTCCATTGAGAGTTTTTTCTTTGGTGATTCGCCTAACAACTCAAGGTGTACATTAAAGGCTAAAGGAAGTCAAAATTCCCTGTCTCCTCTAGTGCCAGCTCACTCTAGCTATTATCACTCAAAATTTTAGGAGGCAGGGGAGAGTGTCTGATATACTGCCTTCTTGTTGAACTTGATAAGCAAAATTAGTTATGCCATCAGAAAATATATTTGCCCTGTATATGCTTGGCAAAGGGCTGTAAGCAGGAATTATCTTACATCTTCTCCCACCCTGCGCCGCCCCTCCCCCCAAAAATTAAAAAGCACTTATATTTGGTTCAGGAATCGACCTTACTACATCACACTCACTGTTACAGCCAAAAACTACTGTACTGGAGCCACAGCCACATGTCTGTTCAATGGTTTAGTGGTGGTGCTTAAATCTAAAAAGGAAGCAAGTCTGCAAGTTGAAACCGAGGTGGTAAAAGCAGCAATAACTATTGCCTGAAGTGCACAGGTCTGTTCTGTGGGACACTGTTTGCCCCTTGTGGGTGTGAGAAGTAGTGATACTGCTGAGGACTTGGCGGTCAGTGGCACATCTCTACTGAGGTGAGGTAGTCACCTAGTAAAGATACTGGCATAAAAAATATACTCTTATGTCTCCTTGTACATGTAAAAAAAAAATACCCCTCCAAACTACCCTTGCCACCTTTTTTCTTTTTCAGAGCATTGCAAACTACAGTGACATCCTGCCTGTTGTTCCATTTCATTACTGGCGTGCCATCAAACTCTCACATCTAGGAGATGCAGAATCTATCTGCGTGACATTTTCCTGATTATCCACTGGGCTTCTACAGCACAGTCTGGCACCTGCTGTGTATTTCAGCTACCTATGGGTATTTTTGTCTGGGCTCAACAAACAAAGGTTTGCCTTACTTATATTTATTCAATCTTTCACTACAGTGATGAATTTGACAGCCCAGAAATCCCCACTCTTTGGTTTAGAAGTTCGTTAAGTGGCTGTGGAGTTGGCTTTAGGTATAAGCAATCCAGCTGGGTGCCAAAGCACTGTGTGCAGGTAAGCGATGCACAAACACCTGATGGCATGTGCAGACGGCCTTATTCCTCCTTCATACAGGGGTAAATAACATCAGATTCCTTCACAGAGGAACCAAGAGGTGATACCTCATTTTCATTCTCAGAAGGAGTAATTACATACAGCAGAGAACTGTGCTTCGCAGTGACAGAATGGTGGTGTCTTTATAGACAAACCATCCATTCGTTAGTGCAAAGACTGCTCAACAACACACATGCCACTTCAGCACATTCTGTGCCCAAAGTGGCCCAGAGGAGCAAGTCTCTGTGTAGCTAAGAGATCATCTCTTTGTACAAGAAGACATGGGATGGGTATATTTGCTCCCACTCCAGCCAGCTAGGCAGGACAGCCCAAGTCACCATGTGGGCCCAGAGGATGTTACTGACATGCGTATTACAGTAACGTCAGGAAACTCAATGAGCTGAGGCCCTCTTGAACTTTATACAATACTTTTAATCTCAGAGCATTCTCAAATATTCATTAATTAATCCACATGGTGTCTCCGACACAGAGTCATACAAACAAAAGTAACTGGTAGGTTGTTTTTTCCTTTTACTGAGGGCAGGCGGGGAGAAATAGGGACGCACGAACAACTCCCACAGAAAAAGCCAAACAAAACCAGCTAACCAGGGAACACTGTTATAGCAAACCAGCATCATCTGCTTCTTAATATTGCCATTACACCCTTATGTTTAGGAAATAAAGCAGAGGGGGAAACAGCAGGGAGGGAAAAGCCAAATTACAGAATCACGGAATCATAGAATAGTTTAGGCTGGGAAAGACCTTCAAAGTCATTGAGTCCAACCATTGTCCTAACACTGCCAAGTCCACCACTAAACCATGTCCCTAAGCACCACAACTGTCTCTTAAATACCGGGATGGTGACTCAACCACCTCCCTGGGCAGCCTATTCCAATGCCTGACAACCCTTTCAGTGAAGAGGTTCTTCCTAACATCCAATCTAAACCTCCCCTGGTGCAACTTGAGGTCATTTCCTCTTGCCACTTGGGAGAAAAGACTGACACCCACCTCACCACAACCTCCTTTCAGGTAGTTGTAGAGAGCGATAAGGTCTCCCTTCAGCCTCCTCCAGGCTGAACACCCCCAGCTCCCTCAGCTGCTCCTCACAGGACTTGTGCTTCAGACCCTTCCCCAGCTCCACTCTCCGTCTCTGGACACGCTCTAGCACCTCAGTGTCTGTCTTGCAGTGAGGGGCCCAAAACTGCACGCAGGATTCAAGGTGCGGCTCCACCAGTGCCCAGTATGGGGACACAATCACTGTCCTAGTCCCACTGGTCACACTGTTCCTGATGCAGGCCAGGATGCCACTGGCCACCTGGGCACACTGCTGGCTCATATTCAGCTGGCTGTTGACCAACACCCCCAGGTCCTTTTCTGCCGGGCAGCTTTCCAGCCACCCGTCCTCCCCAGGCCTGTAGTGTTGCAAAGGGTTGTTGTAACCCCAGGGCAGAAGCCGGTGCTGAGCCCTGTAGAACCTCACAGTTGGCCTCAGCCCATGGATCCCGCCTGCCCAGGCCCCTCTGCAGAGCCTCTCACTGTCTGGGGTTCAGTGAACCTTCTCCTTAAGTCCTCCCGATGCCAACACAGAGCTGCTCGTCAGTGCACGCGCACGGCCTTTCCCGCCTGCTGTCAGGCCCTGGGCTCCCCGCCAGTCTGGGCAGACGCTGAGCAGGGACCACCGGCCCCCCCGAGCCTGAAGGAGTTTGTCAGGCCCCTCCCGCCATGCCTGGCCCACCACCTGCTCCTGTGGGCAGGAGGAGCAGCGGGATGATGGCTGCTCCGTGCCCGCACGTAAAGCGTGAAGCTGCTCCTCGCCCGGGAGGAGCAGCAGGGCACAGCGGTGTCCGGGGATGAGCCGTGCCGCTGGCAACGCCCTGACGGGTCCGCACGGGCAGTGCTTATCCCTGAGGTAACGCTCTCTGGCTCTGCTGCCTGTGGATGGGCTGTCAGCACGCACAGGGGATGTCTGCATGCGCACACTTGACAGGCTCTCTGGAAAGCAGCCATTCTTCAGGCTCTGCGTCTTCGCAAGGCAGCAGCAGAGCTGACACTTTAAAATAAGCTTACTGAATCTGGGTGGCGGGCAGACTGGGAAAAAATGAAATTTCTGTAGGTAGGGGAAGTAGTTAGAAGTGCTGTCAGTGAGGTGTGTAGGCGTGAGAGCAAGCCTGAGCAGGTCTAGACACCCAATACCTGTTGTGCCTTTGCTATTTCAAAAGGGATCTGGGAAAATTCTGACAGGATTGCTGGAATTACAGTGGTGTCTGTTTTTCAGGCAGCAGTGTAGATAAATCGGTTTACACGCCAGTGGATACTGGGTATTTGCTTGTGCTATCAGTCATTTAACAAGGCACGAGTGGCAAAACCTGACCACGGGTCACAGTTGAGACGTGGTTCCGTCTGGCATTGTAGTAATTTGAAGACTGGTCTGCACTTACTGTTCTCTTGGTCCTGCACTTCATACATGCTCACTCTTGCATGCCTGTGAGTGGAAGACCTGCTGGAAGCAGAGTGAAATGCGGAGTTATGAGGTTTGGGGGTTTTTTTGAGATGGCTTTTTTTTTTTTTTTAATTGGAAACATCCATATGTGACACAAGTGAAAACTGTGAAGGTGTAGAGGGGATATATATAGCTATTTTTTTATGCTCAACAAGACTAGAGTGTCATTTAGTAAATTCTTGTTCGCTAAGTTTTGGGTGAGGGTGCATCAGTGTATTGTTGCTAAGAGGGGAACTTTGCAAACCTGTTTTGGGGTGCAAGCGGTCTTCTTTCACCTTTTTCCTTTGGTATGAAGATGTTCAAGCTGTGCCCTATCAGACCCTGTGCATAACACAAACCTTTTTAGTGGTGTCTGAGAGTTCAGTAAGTTGATGCTTAAATACTTTGTGTATTAGGTGAGAGAATAAGTCTGCAAAGAGCTAGGTGACATGCACTGTTATTAGTGCTGCCAATGTAGAATGTTTTCCTGGCTTTAATATCTACTCTCTGGAAGGAAATTACTACTATTTATGTAGTTTCACCTGGGGTAGACAATTTTGCTGTGAAAAGAAAAACTCTTCTCGTACAGATCTTGAGTAGAATTGATCATACTGTGGTGCCTTTTACTGTTGTTGGTAAGATACAGGCTATTTAAACAATAAAAGAAATTGGCATGATTTGAATTGTTGACTTGGGGTTTTTTTCCTTCCATCCTTCACACTGAAGGGATGAAAATCACTTTATTTTCAAACTTTCTACCTGAATACGTCTCCCAAATTTATGTATTGGGTATGTTTGGAAAAAATAATTTGGTTGTAGTTATTGTGAGTCTTTAAATTCATCTTGAAGGGAGGTTACTGTTTCTTTTCTGATTATTAGGAGGGAGAAAATACCCAACATCAAAACAAACCAACCTAACAAAAGAACCAGTTCTAGTTCAGGATTCCATTTACTTTCTACACCAGTAAGGGAATATTTGTCAGGAAATATTTTTGTGGAGAATGAAGCATGCACTTTTAATCTGGATTTTAAAGTGCTAAAATACCCCTGGTCAAACTGTCTCTGACAGCAGATCTGTGATTAGATTGTCCTTCAGGATTGCATTCTTACCCTTGTTATAGCGTTCAGTTTATCTGTCGTTTTTATACATCACTCATTACTGATGTATTTGTCTGAACTTGTTCTGTTATTGTCTGTAATGCAGTAATGGTAATTGAGTTTAGAACTAAGTAAAATGTAGACTAAGTTGCACAGTGTATAGTATATTGCTGGTACTCGGAGTGATTTTAAAGGCAAACATGTGAGCGGGTTCTGCTGTGGCTGATATGCTGCTGGAGTTTGTGCACCCTCCTGGCAGTAAGAATTCTACCAGCTTAACATCTCCCTTCCATGTGGATGCGCACTGGGGCAATGCAGTGTCTGAAGTCAAGGGATGTCAATACAAGCACTCTGTTCCCCAGAAAAGTGCCTGAAGCAGTAGAGTTTTGCTTTAAGTATGACAACTGGTTATGATCTCAAGAGTTGCAGAAACTGCCAAATAAACAGAGTGTGTTCAAACACAGAAGAATGAAGGATTATGCTTCCTCAGGCAATGGATCTGTTTCAGCTGTGGGACAGGAGGAAGCAAGAATCTCCGCAATGCAGTATTAATATAGGTAGAGCGGGAAGAAACATTGGACTTTCTGAAGTACAGGTGCCAAAGGCAGCAGGTGAGTATACTTTTGTGTGCTGTTCAAGGGGGTCAGTGCTGAGCTGGAGCTACAACCATTCAGAGAAGTGTCTGTCAGGGAGACAGTGGTTTCTGGTGAGCTGTGGTCCCAAGGAGAGCTGGACACTGATGCCTGTTATGGAGCAAGGGGTTGTCCATAAGATAGATGATCTCCTGGTCCTACTCATTTTCTGTGATGGTTCTTCACCACTGATTTGGAAATGAAAATGTAGTCTGTAAAACTACTCTTTAAAGGGAGCCCGCTGATGCTGAGACAACTCTGACCTGAGGGTCAAAATATTTTTGGGCGTGCTGAATAGAAGATATCTTGTTGATTGACATAGTGCATTTCTTTGGGAGGACGGGATATTAGAAATATAATTTATAGCTGGTTTATGGAATGACCATAATAGAATAGCAAAATTCTGATATAAATAGTGAGAACTTCTGGGAAAAAAGTAGAATACTGATGTCCAGGAAGGGTTCCCAGGAGAAAATCCAGTGCTGCAACCTACTTGGATCAAAGGAAGCCTAAGAGCAGATGGCAGAGTGTCATAAGATGCAAGTGTAGCAGTGTGGTGGCTGCTCCAGGGCTAGGAGTCCTTTTGGATTCCCTTTCCTGTGATAATTGGTGCCTAAACAGGCGGTGATCTTAACCTGAGGCCGGTGAAGTTCTACTTGAAGGCTTCAAAATTTGGCAGTGTCTAGAGGTTTCTTCTAGCCACAGCAGCTCTACCTTAATTCTGTTGTATTCTTGTTTAGTCGATCTGAAAGACGGTGAGCTACTGCTTCTCTGAAGTATTTTTTCCTCACTTTATCTGACAGCGGTCTAGACAATTAAAACAAGCTTCCTTCAATAATTTTTAAAACATACTATAAAATCCTTGGAATCTTGTATTGATTTTGGTTCCTTCTGTTGATGTATTACTGTACTTTTTTATTCTTTACAAGTATCAAGGATATAAACACAGACAGGATTTAAGCTTCCAAAGATCAGAACACATCCAACGCCCCCTTACCTAACAGGAGTAGATAACATTGTGCTTGGGCGTGGTGCTTTTAATATGAAACCAGGTTTAGAGCTGTTGAAGCAGAGAACAGGAACCGGGCAGATAGCTGCTGCAGAATCCATGTATTTCTACATTAAAGTGTAAGTTCTGTAGAAGTGCCTCTCATACCAGTTCTTCACTCATCCATATGTTTTGCTTGAGGCTACTAGGAAAAAAAATTTCTAATATCTTTTTAGGAAAGGGTTATTGGCTGTACCTCATGGTTTGGAGTGAGAGAAAGGAGTAGTTTTTTTCTGATTCAGTGGATACTTTGACAAAATTAAACATCCGCCTAGCAAATACGTAATTTTTCTCTCTAGTTGCATGCAGGATAAATTCAGTGGTACTTACGTAGGCTGCTTTGTAAACTGTCTTTTTATTCAGAGGACCTGGATGAAGATGGATGAAACTGGAAGAACAATGCTTTTTTTGGTTTTGAAAAGTGAGCAGTCTGTTCTGAAATTCTTTTCCCCCCCATACCTTCCATGGTTCAGTATCTGCCATAAGTTTGTTAGCTGTAAACGTCAGCCATAAGAATTGTGAGGCTGGCAGATTACTTTGTCTGTTTACAGCTGAAAGAAGATTAGGAAGTCTGTAATGAATTTGTGTTTTATTCTTTATGTGTGTTAGGTGAAGTCAAATAAAGAAGGAAAACTTGGGCATTACGTAGAGAGGAAAGACTGCTTGGTAAATGCAATCCTTTTAGATTGGTGTTACAGTGTCTTTGCTGATGCTTAATTTTGTTTTTATATATTGTTCAATTATTGCTGATCAGAAAGTATCAGCCTCTATGGTTCACCATGAATTTTGGAAGAATTAGTACAATAAGTGAAACCCCTAAGGAAGGTGTCTTGTATTTTGCCACATTTTTACATCATTACTTGTGAAGGATCTTAAACAAATATGTCTTTCTTTGGAGCTGCCTTTCTGAGTTGCAACTTTCACACTCTTTGGAGAGATGATACCCAATTTTTTACTGAGTTGTTTATAATGTTATATCTTTTTCTTTAAAGATTTTACCTACTCTTGAGGAGGTAGTTCTTTTCCCCCAAAGGCAGATGGAAAATTCGTATTGACTTCAAATATGCTAATCATGTCCCAGCTGTGGCCGATGACAAACTGCGGACAGGCAGGATGGGCCGTGGGGAGTAGTGACTCTCACAGGATATGGTAGCTGTAGAGAAGCCCTGCTGCCTTTTGTCTTAAGAAGTACTGGTATATAGGCCAAATACTTAGCTTTTTAAAAAATTTACATGAAAGGGAAAGTATGCAGCTTTGTTGGACTCAAGGAGAATGTGTTCTATCTGTGCTCCAGAACAAGAGTGCTAATTAAAACTTTACAGCTTGGAATTCATCATTGCTAGTCCAATTCCACTGACTCAGTGGTAACAAAACATTCATGGTAGTGAGCTTCAGATGCTTTTGAGCTGGACTGGCTATGAACCATTAACCACAAGAGATAAACTCCACATTCTTTTACTTGGCCCTTGCTTAATCTCCACTCTCATGCAGCACCTTGCAAACTAATATATTGTGTATTATTTTTCCTATCTCATACTGAGATTAGTTTTAAAACCTCAAACATCAGGAGATTGAAAAAGTAAAATAAATCGCTTACTAGCTGAAATTCAAAAGTATCAGGTTCAGATATGGTGAAAAATGTATTAATAGTATGAATGCTTATGTTCTAATACTGTACATTTTTGTGCATTGCACTAGGGCTAGCAGCAGCAGCCTCCGTGTTCTGGTAGAGGGAACCAATGATGTCATTCGCCGTTTCCTTTTCCATTGTGAAAATCTTCATTTTACTAGTGGTGAAAAATCAGTTGGTAGAGGAGTTTTCGGCACACAACACAGTTAATATTGTATACATGTAATTCATGTAATCCCTGACATGCAGGTGACATGGAGGCTTTTAGCTGACCTTTCCCACTTCTTTCTACATCTTTAGAGCAGCACAAAGGATTTCAGGGGGGAAGGCCAGGGTGGGGGTGGGGGCGGGGAAGGGGGAATAAACAAAACACTTATAAGCAAAAGAGAAAAAGAAATTCTTTTAGCCTAAGGAAAAATTGCAGGTCAGACATTTCTTGAAGCAGAATGGTTTGTGTGAAGGAATAGTAATGTGGTTGAAGGAGGTATGATTAGAAACAGTAATCCTGAAATTTTCTGTTAACTGTTTCATGTAGTAGTAAGGATTTCTGTGGTTAGTTGAGTAAATAAACCTTTAAACTTAGATTTCACAAGGGTCTTTTTTTTCTATTATAACTCAAGTGCTAGTTTGTTTTCTTCCATGCAGAACTTTTGCAATATGCAAATACTTTGCTAATCGTCGTGGCCTTTTTTTAACCCTGGAAGAGCAAGCAAGCAAGGCAAGAAGTGCAAGTTTTGCAGTAAGAGCATGCCTCACCTTTATTACTTGGTAATTAGCACTCATTTTTTACTTTCGTATCAACATAGATACAATGGCTGTGGAGTTTAAGGCTTAAAAGAAATGCACGGGGTGCCTGTATGGTGAGTGTCTATGTATGCCGTCTCACTCTGGTCCTTGAAATGTTGCTAGCAGTGTAACATAGCTCAGAAGTGTATAATTAGCTTTCTACTGACCTTTTAATAATAATTTATTTATTACATCTCTTGCTTTTCAAAATGTGTATTTTCTTCCCCTTCCTTCTGGCTTTCCTTTACATTTCTTTTTCTCTTGCACACTTTTTAGTATATTGCAGTGCATCCCTTTTCTGTGTTACTGTCAATTTATGAACTTCAGCTTTTAGTTCTCTTTTTGTTTCTGTTTTACCTTAAACCTTTTACTTTTTCTAGTTCTGGTGGGTTTGTTTATTTTATTTTATCATTTATCTCCAGAAGGATAAAGTGTGCATGGAAGAAGCACAATAAACGCTTGTCAGCAAAGTGGATTAAAATGCCTGAAAGAATGGTCCAGGGATATAGGTCTTTGAGCTTTGCTGCTTGAGTGATGAAGATGATTCTGTAATTCTATGAAGCCCCCCTAATTTGAAAGTTTACATATTGTAACCCATGCCCATAGCTGCCATTTGCATGAAATTCCCTTTCAGACCTCTTTCAGGTTTCTGAAGGTGAAAACGTTCATCTGACTTGATGTGCTCACACAGTTGCCCCTGACAGTTGCGAGGCTGGTAGTGAGACGGTGTGTACTATTGGACTGCACCGCTTCAGCTTCGAATACTGGATCCCGCGCCCCAGGGAGAACAGTAGGCAGGCTTGCCCTCTGCTGCTCCTGTTCCTAGCTTTGGAGTACTTATGTGTTCTTCATTATCTGAAAAACCATTATTTTTTCTCACATGGGAGGTTTATTGACAGTTGTCACGCATAATGTGATATGTAGTGTGTCTTTATTGGAAAAAGCTAGTTAACTTCTCCTTGTTTAGTCAATGTAATTGATCCTTCATGCTACCCTGCAATTTCATTTGCCAGAGCAGCATCTCTAGAGGTTATTAGGATATAGACACACAGCCTTACAGAAGCAATAGAAGTAGAAAAAGATGTTAATTTAAGACCCTATTAGGATTCAGGCTAAAATTAATCAGCTCTCTTTCTTTGTTCTGAGGACAGGGCAGCTTCAAGACAGTATGGATGGTAAGTGGGATGGTAACTGGAAAATTGGCTTAAGAAACAATGTTAGAGAAAGTGTATTTTTGCCGAGTTCTGTGCCTCAGATACATGCTTATGTATATTGTTAATGAAAAGAGACACCTAATTCTTTATATGGTTTTGGTTTTAACTGCTAAAAGTTTTTTAAAGTTTTTTTTTTCTTTTTTTTCCCCCTTTAGCTGATGGAGCCTGTGTGTTTAAATCCTTGGTTAACAGATACACTGAATACTGTCCTGTGGGAAAACAGTCTGTGTTAATTACGCTGGGATACAACAGTACCTTGCTGCAGTTCAGTTCACCAGCTGGTAAGTATGTCTTGCATTTTTGAGTATCTTCTCCTTCCTGCCAAGCTACTGTGCTGGTAAAGTTTGCTGTGATATATGTTATTTACCTCTGTTGCATGTTGGCTATTTAAATATTACATTTACATTACATGGGCCTACAAAAAAGCTGGAGGGAGGCTTTTTACAAGGGCCTGTAGTGACAGGACAAGGGGTAAGGGGTTTAAACTGAAAGCAGGGAGATTTAGATTAGACATGAGGAAGAAATTCTTCCCAGAGAGGGTGGTGAGGCACTGGGACAGGTTGCCCAGAGAAGCTGTGGATGCCCCATCCCTGGAAGTGTTCAAGGCCAGGCTGGATGAGGCTTTGAGCAACCTGGTGTAGTGGAGGGTGTCCCTGCCCATGGCAGGGGGGTTGGAACTGGGTGATCTTTATGGTCACTTCCAACCCAAACCATTCTGTGATTCTATGATTTTGCTACGATGATTTCTGCAACTTCATTAGCCTCTAACCCATGCCAGCTGCCTTATGTGGAGTATGGACAAGTTCTGTAGTGGACCTAACATTTTTGCAAAAAACTGCAGGTTAATTTTCTGAAGAAGGCAAATGCAGATAACAGATTCATATGACAACTTCATACACTCTAATAACTGGTAAATCTAGTGCATTGTGTGGGCAGTCTGCTGTTTGTTGGTCCCCTAATTGAGGTAGTTTAACATATACCTGCAGTTCAGGTATATTTATGCAGAGCATAAAGAAGCACTTCATCAAGAAGCACTTCTGCCCACTCTTCTCACCAAGCACAATAATTTTGGATTTTAAAGAGTAGATTAATTTTTGTGTAAGTATAAACCCTGATAACCCAGAAAATTTCTAAACAAGCAGGACCTTTTTCTTTATAGATGAATGGGCAGGCAAAAGGCCTGCATGATTGGTTCAAGGTAACAGAAGGAATCTCTCAGGGCTGAAGACTCTTGAAGGAGCGAGATTTGAAACACTACACTCAGATTACTAGGCAACAACCTGCAGTAAAAAAGCACTATACTTGAGTTTGCTTTTGCAAAGATGGTAGAAGATCTGAAGAACCTGCGTGATTGTTCCTTGAGATGAGAAAATCAATTCCTTTACAGCATCAAAGAAAAAGATGTGCTAGAAAAAGAGTGCTAGAACCTTGATGAGGAATATAGGTGTGAGGATTAACAAAAAATATTCTTTGCCTGTTTTTGAAAAATATTTTACTGACTTTCAGTTCTGTGTAGTTGACTCCTGGTTGCAGATTAAGGAGTTCCAAAGTATGTGACCTGCCAGTATTCTGGCCTGTCAGTGAGCCGGACTGCTTTTGGCATAGATCCTTTCCTTGTCCCCTCAAGTTAAATAAAGAAGAAAATCTAGTTTTCATAAAAGCCAGGATCAGGTCTGGGTATATTTCTACATATGACAGATCAAGTTCCCAGACTCTTAGGAAGATAAAAATTAAATTTAATTTTAAGGACCTTGACCATTATGCAGATAAAGCCATATTTTATATCACAAGCAGGGTGAGTTATTGGCTAATAAGAAGAGAAGTTTCTTTACAGAAAATACAGGAAGAAAACAGCTCAGTGTATCTGAATGCTGAAGCAAATGGAGAAAAGACAGGCTATTGTAGATAGTTGGATATAGAAAATAGACTTGCTAGATAGAGAAAATGCTCTTCACATAAATTCTTTTCTTTCTTCTGGCACAGACTATGAAAGGAAGAAACATGGTGTTCCTTGTCCATGCTAAAGAAAGACACATCAGTTTCTCTTCTCTATAGCAGAAGGTGTTGTCTGTGAGAATCTCTTTGAGCTTCAACATGTCTTACTTCTGAATTTTATTTCTTGTGTCTGTGTCATGTGAAGAGTGTTCACAATAATACCATTTTTCTATATTAGATGCTAAAGATCTATCATTTGGCACTTTGCCCTGTCATGTAAATGAACGTATCTGAACTGTCAGACAATATTTGAAACTGGCAGCAATTTTCACGAAAACTGCTAGGCAATTTGCATACCCTAAGAGATTTGCCTTTAGAATCCTTTGACTGTTTGCATTAAAAAAAAAAAAAAATCCGAAATTCACATCTGCAATAGTAGTTCCTGCCTTACAATCTGATCTTTAGTTTGTAACTACATAGCTATTCTTTCCCTCACATACTAAGTAGAAGCAACTAAAAGATTTCTGGTGAATATTTTATTTATATATGTTGAGGATAAAATAACAACCACTGAATAGATGAGAAAAAGAAAATAAGAGCAAATTTGTGTTGTAAGGGGACTTTTCACAGTATATTTATTCAGTCAGTGCAAGATCAGACAAGGCTGTGACAATTTCTCAAAGGTGAAGTCATTAAAATTTTCTGGATAAGTTGTCTTGGTTGCTGTGGCTTTTTTTATTAGAGTGTCTTTTTCACTTCTTGTCTAATAACAGCAACTGAATGTGTATTTCTATTTTTATGCTCAGGCGGTTTTTCTCATAATGTTAGCCACTGATGAATGAGTAGAATATGGACTTGGGTTTTAAAATTTGTGAAAGAATTTGGATGTGTTACATCTAATGCTGTTTCTGGTTTTATTGCTGAATCTTTACTGCCATCTAATAGAGAAGATTTTAATTCTGTATTTTTCTTGAGATTGATGAATGAAATGAGACACTTTTCTGCTCTATAGTCTTACAGGGCCTCTTGTGATCTCAGAGGTCTTAGGAAAACTTTAAGGGCATCTGGGGTCCCTTATGAAAGATTGTGAAGGAACTTTGTCAACCTCTTGTTCTTTCTTTTTATTTTGGTGTACCCTTCAACTTAGTGAGTACTAGTTTTGTAGTTTACCAGCACTCTGGAGAGCTCCAGCAACAAATGTCTTATTTGTATATGAGAAAGTACTGTATCACAAGAAAAGCATACTTTTTTTCCACAGAATCAAAGAATAATTCAATTGGAACAGAAGTCATCTGGTCAATCCTCCTTTGCAAAGCAGGTTCAGCTCCAGGTTGCTCAGAGCTTTGTACAGTTCCGTTTTCAAAATTTCCAAGGATAAAAACTTCCATGGCATAATCTCTCAAGGCAAGCTTTTCCATTTTTTTAGTGTTGTTGTTTTGAAATCCATTCTCATTCCTGGATGCCAAAGAGACCATACATGTTCTTCTGAGCTACCAAAAAGTCTCTGCAGAGGTATGAAAATAATGTGTGAAGAGTGACTAGCAAAGAAAGGAGTCAAGCCCGTTGCTGAATCTGTAACATCATGTCTTACCTTCAGACAGAAAAAAAACAAACGGGGGAGAAGCTTAGGACATTGGGTGATTCCTTGGAAAAACATCTCCACTGTCCAGTGTCAGACTTTTTTCTGGTGTTTTCTCTTCATGCAGCGAAAGAAAAGAAGGACTGATCTGTTTTCTGCATCTACCAGCAGAAAATTGGCATTGTCTGTAATTTGGGCCACTCTTCATTGTCATGATCCAGTCACTTACTGTTTCATGTTTCATTCTGACCATCATCCCTGTGTGGGAGTAAAAATGACATGTTGATGTCATTTGTACATTTTCATGGTAACTTACAGTTATTTATGGAACAATGTAATTATTTTTTATTTATATTACCAACTGTTGGCGGTGCCTTGGCTTCTCTTCAGCATACCTAATAGTACAACTGTTACATGCTGGGTGTTGTTGATCAGCCAACTAGAAAATGATCTCACTTTTTCCTGATTCTTTTGAGAAATGTCATTTTTCAGAATAAATGTACCTGAAAAAATTGAACTACCTACATTGTTCTTTCCCATGAGAACCTAGGAAACCCATCATGCTGAGACGTGATCTGTTGGAAATATGACAACTGTATTTATCCTATATCCAGAAATTACAAGGCAGGCAGAAACATTTAATGGTGACACTGAGGAGATAAAAAAGGCAAAAAGGACCTAATTAATTAAATACCTCCATTACTGGAAAATGTTTTATTCAATTGCTATTTGTCTTACTGTCTCCTACCTACTGTGCGTCCTGCCAATATATTCCTTTACATTTGCTGCCTCCCTCCCTAAGTTCTGTAGTGATTTATTATACAAACGTTTTTTTGCCTATAGTGAAGGGATATCGTTCTTATTCTAGGCTTGTTTGGTTTTGGGGGGAAAAAAAAAACCAATATGAGAACGTGCAACAGGTTATATAGTGCTAGATGAAATTAATTCTGGACCCTTTGAGAGGGTCCTTGGTGATAAACTCTCTCAGAGGTAAGCTACTTCAGGACAAACTGGGTGTAGTGCTTGGATTGACCATTTATGCCCACTGAAGCTTAAACAAATAAGGAGAACTTGTTTGGTTTCTAAGGAACCTGAGGCTGGGTTCTTCACATTGATATGGTAACCCTTATCAGCATACACTCCTCTATATTTACTTTTAGAAGGGGTCACCTTAGAGCTTTCACTAATGTTTTCACTAAAACTTTGTCTTAGGTTTTGAATTGTTATAGAGCCAAAATGGGGAGTTCAAAGTGTTTTAATAGGTTATACTATTAAATTATACTATGCCAAACCTCTGCTGAAAGCAGGGCCATCTAGACCAGGTTGCCTAAGGTCGGCCCAGTTACATTTAGAATGGATCCAAGGGTAGAGATGCCAGACTCTGTAGGCAACCTGTCCGGTCTCACAGTGAAAAAGTTTTACTATATCCATTGGAATTTCTTGTGTAACAACGTGTGTCTGTTACCTCTTGTCCTATCCCTGTGTGTCTCCTTCAAAAAGAGTCTACCTTGGTTTTATGTGAACTCCTATTAGGCAGATGAAGACAACAGTAAGCTATTCTGTTAGCTTGCCTCTTCTTGTTAAAATGAGACAAACCAATTTCTCTCAAGCCTTTCTTCATATATCATATCCTCCAGCTCCTTAATTATCAAGCCCATGGGACTTGCTGCAATATGTCATTGTCTGTATTGTGCTGGGAAGATCAAAACTGGGCAGTTTCCCAAATGTCGTCTTAAAAACGGCCTCTCCCTGACCTCTGCTGGTTGCGCGCTTGCTGATGCAGTCCAGTATGCAGCTGGCA
The DNA here is from genome assembly GCA_027574665.1 of Rhynochetos jubatus. Classification (NCBI taxonomy): domain Eukaryota; kingdom Metazoa; phylum Chordata; class Aves; order Eurypygiformes; family Rhynochetidae; genus Rhynochetos; species Rhynochetos jubatus. The sequence continues at coordinate 68,229,046 of CM050690.1, read as the reverse complement.
TTCTTGGCTGCAAGGGCTGACTCATTTTCAGTTTGTTGTCTATGCAAAAATCAGGCTGGTTGTTCTGACACTAGATGCAGCAGTTAGCATAGCCTGTGCATGATAGCTTAGGGGTCGTATGATGTAGTAACAAGGACAAACATTTAAAGTTTCCCTTTTTAAGTGCTTCTGAAGACTTGGAAGGCTTGACCATGGTTTTGTATCTAGATGACACTTCAGTCACAAGGACTTGAGCTTCCTTGCCGTTTCCCTATCTCATCCACTCCACAAAATCCTACAGCTACAGTAGCCTCTGTGTTTGACAGAGCTCTGTGGCTGTTGAATAGAGAGCCAGGAACAAGCTCTGCAAGTGTTAACAGTGTTACTGTCAGAGATTAACTACTGCATGTTTTATTTCTGGTTCTCTCTGAATAACGGATGTCTAGAGATATGCACACATTAGGAAGCCACAGTTTGCAAGTAACTGTCTTCCTAACATGCAACTAGCTTCCCTCAGTGTTTCCAGTCTCTTACACAACTGACTTGACCTTGACTTTTCCCTTCCCATTTCTGATGCAAAAATTAAAGGAAAAGACAAAGCAGCCAAGAAAATAACTTTCTGTATTATGAAACAACCTTTTAAAATATGTAAATATCCTTATTTTATTGGTAACTTGTATCTAGCACCTGCCATTCTCCTTCATTATTTTTAGTAAAAGTTTAGGTGGTACCAAGTTAGAAAGAATGCAGGAGAAATCTCTCTTAGCTCTCTGGGAGTAAAACCCTAAACAATCCCCACCCCCATCCCAGCATAATCCTTCAGTGTAGGTGCAACATAAACGTTTGCTCTCAGAAAACAGACTACAGCGAATCTTGGCTAGCTTTAGGCTAACTAGTTCAAGTAGTGATAGCAGTGTAACTGCTGTTGCATGGAGACCCTAAAACCTCTCCAGAAATCTGGACAGATCATCAGACTGCTGATGTGACATTCTGCACTCAGCTGCTTTTAGTGCTTGAAATGGATAAGAGAACACTCTGATCTGGCTTCCTAAATTTCAGTCATATCTTTGACTATAGCACAGTCATTGCTGGCTCTTTGGCTTTCAGTTAGAGAATGGAGTAGTCTGTAGGACTGCAGCACATACTTGCATCCTGTGTAAAGACCATGTTTGACTTTGATTTGAAATTCTTCCTCCCTTGAAGATCAGAATTGCATTGTCCAATATAAAGCACATTAAATTGTTATGACTTACTCTGTGCATAGATTTTAGTTCTTAGATTGGTTCATGAGGGGATGTGTGCATGTGTGGTACAAGTCTTTGCCTTAAGAGGTTTTTTTACTTATGAAAGAGCTTGTGAACAGTGATAGATTAGTACATGTCATTAAAGAAAGAAAACAAAGGGAAAAATTTGCATTTGACTACTCCTAACCTTTTCCTGGAGGGCAATCTGTATTACGTAATTTTGCTTCCTATACTTAATAATTTAATTTTCAAGTATTTCCATACAGTCTTAGTTTGGCTTACCCAACTGTGCAGTGCAGACAAGCACATTAAATTGTGTGTAGTTACAAAATTAAAAACACACACCCTTTTTTTTTTTTAACAAGTGAGTTTCTGGACAAATTTTATTGTTTCTAGTTGGAATAAAACACCTTTGATAGGTATGTAAGCTATCAAATGTATTAAATACTGATAATAATGCAAAATCTAACAGTTCTAGGGGGTGACAAACATTTTTTTAAACAAGTTTAGTTGGATGAAGGTTAATTTTTTTGTCTTTTTTCCCATTTTTTTAGCAGAAAACCAATTTATAGGTTGACAAGACAGGATGACAATGACAACACTTGCAACTCTTTCTTTTTTTTTTTTTTTTTCCCCCATAGTATACTTTTGATGTGAGACTTCTGATGGCCTGGACAGTGAAGTATACCGTTAATGTCATGGAAGCTGCTGAGGCAGATTTGCATAGGTCAGGAGACACCAGCAACCTGCTCTCTTAATCTTTCATTTTTGTAACTGGCTATTGATCGATCGTTGGTGCTCAAAGAGAGAGGAAGCTTTGATAGTGGAAATGGAGGAGCGAAGGTGGCCTGCCAGAACGATTAGTACACCACTTGTAATGGACCGGAGCGTTCATCTGCATGACAATTTGTCTAGTATTGGCAGAGAAGTCTGTTTGTGAGCCTGTGAAACACCAGAGATCGATCACAAAATTTTCCTACTGAAAGAGGTAAAATGGCCTCTGGAGGACAGTGTTTGCTTCTTAGCAATATATGTTTGGACACTAGTTACAAGGCATTTTTTGTTTTTCTGTCTGGACATCCTGAAAGACGTTGTCAAATGGTGCCTTGCTGACCTCTTGCGTGTATCTTTTAAAAAATATTTTCCATTCTAACAGGAGTCAGCTGTAGTCACTTTCCTCCAGAGCCCCTTCAAACCTTTAGCTGGAAATTCTTATATTTAAACCAACCTGCATCCCTTGTGTCCCAGAACAATAGCAGAGAAGGCTTTTTCTCAGTACATCTGTGAAATAAGATGTACCATGTGGGAGAACTTGCAGGAGTAATTCAAGTCCTTGCAAGACTGTCATAAGGGGAAAATATCACAGAATGCCTTTGAAACACTGAGGCCTTGTTGTTTTAACATGACTCCTAACTAATAGTATAAATGACATGGTCTAGTGAGAGGGAAGAATTGGTGTAAGAGGAAGGAAACAGCTGGAGAATTGCTTTCCAGTTTCAGCTGGCTGGCACTGACTTCCTTCAGTGATTCTCGGAACCGACATGTTCATATCTGAGTGCTAATTTTATGATATGTTTCTGCAAGTGTGGGTGAGATGTGGGTTCATCTACATAGCCAGTAATAGTTCCTTTGGAAGGAAAAATATTCCAGCTTGTGCTCAAGCAGCTCATTCTTTCCTCTGGTTCCAGCAGTAGTTCTGTGTGTCAGATTCGTAGTGGAATATGTTCCTCTTCAAAATAGCAGTTAAACTAAATCCAAGCCCTTCACTGGGAATAGGAAATTTTCCACTGGAAAGAATGAACCCCTGTATTTGTAAGAGGTCTGCAGTGTTGCCACAAATGGTGTGGTAACACTTGTGTAGTGACATATTTGATTCCACTGTCGAATAAGGCACACAAAAACCGAACACCTAAATCAGTCCCATCAGTTAATTATATTGACACCGAGAAAAAGAGCATATCCTTTGTTATATGTGGAAAATTGACACATAAACTGATGAACAGGAATGGAAATACATAGATTAGTACGAGGTGTGTTTCTGATGGAATTGCCAGTACTTTTTGGAAATTACGTTGCCAGCATATTGTTTTTTCTCTTGCAGAGTAGAAATCCCTTTTGTTTTCCAAATAATGCAGTCTGGACTAATCCATGGCTTGGCCTTCTGGTTTGATATGGCATTTGTAGGATCACTGTAAGTATTTTTTAGTTCTTCCTATGAAATACTAACTACATTGGAAAAGAATCACCTCTTTCATACAAAGTGTGCCAGAATTAGACCTCTTTCTGGTGCTGACCTTGTTTGTAATGTAATTCCTTCATATTAATTATGCCTTCTAGAGGTAACAAGAAGTTTGATAACCTAGCATTAGCAGTATGACTAGATGGTGGTGATCTTGTTTCCCATTGATTCGGGTCCACATTATCTGTGGTAGATCATATCCAAGAATTGTTGAGGGTTAAAATGCACTGTTCCACACAATACTAATTCTTTGTAATATTATATACCTTTCTAGTTCACATCATAAGTTAACAACAGCATTTGAACATAGGCTGAGGTTTTTTCCCATTTGGACTGGTCTTGTCTGTGGGCAAAAAGGAGAGTGGGTTGCAACTTCCAACTAATAAGATGAAAAGGCAGAAAATGTCACCAGGCTTGGGAAAATTTTTCACTGTAGCACCACATATTTATTTCAAATTGGGGACATTTGTTTAATATTGTAAGTAGGTGAAAATTAGATAAAGGTGCTCAGGTAGTCAATACATAGATTTCAGCTGCCTGTATTTAGCTCTTACATAAGATTTGTTGATTTCCCAGTTAAAAGTTTTAGATGAGGTGATGTTTTTCAATAGATTGTAAAATGCACACTTATTTGTGTTGATAAATGCCTTTTATTAGCCTTTGTAATCACGATTGTCAAGAATTCAGAATAGTATATATATTGAAAGAAAATGGACATGTGTGCATTTGTATTTACTTTAGCAGCCAATGGTAAAATTTTTAATCTTAAAAAAGGAACCAGAAACTCCACATCAGCTAAAACAGTAGAGAAAATTGCAGACTTGTAGGAACTTACTGAAATCCCCTGCTGACAAAGCCTCCATTTTGGAGGAGGCAATTGCGCAATCAGCAGCTCCTTTACGTTTCTACAGTTCTGGAAGTTCTTTGCCTTAGCACTTGAAATCTCAGTGGATTGGGCTTGCAGTATTACTTGTGTTAATGCTGTCTTTGCACCTGAAGCCCCTGTCCATATATTATTGAAATATCTCTTACAAGTGAAAGACCCTCTTAGGGAGTGTTGTTCAAAGGTGAAATACCATTGTGAAGAACAGCATTGCCACATTCAGGACAAACCTGCATTTCCTGTAATTTGTTGGATGTGTCTGAGTGATGAGAGAGAAGTTTGTACTCCCTGTCCTGGCACTGTGGAAAGAAGGAAAAACAGGAATCTGAAGACTTTCTCTTTTGAATCTCCATAATTAGCATAGGGACACAGATCTGGTGGTGACGGGCACAGTGCAGACAAAGAAAGAAAATGAAGTATAACTTACTGACTTTCCAACACTGGGTAGAATCACTTTCCCAGTTTACTTGAAGGCAGTTTAAAGTTTATTGTAAGCAGAAGAGGCCTCATATACATAAAGATTTAACAACTACAGAGTCGTTTCCAAAAGGAGAAAACGGGAGAGAAAGTCTAGTTTTTCTTGGGTTTTTTTAGGGTAACTGTTTGGTTGCGCACTGCAGCGACAGAACCTCTCACTCACTGGTATCAAGTACGCTACCTTCTTCAGACACCCCTCTTTGCTGAAGAGGGGGAAACTCTCTCAGGTAAAGTCTTATCTGTTGCCATTGCATGGAAAGTGTAAAAGCTTCCCAAGCAGAATTTGTGGTGTGGCTGATCTTCTTACAGGTACCCGAAAGACACCAGTTAATTTTGGGTACGCTTGTTATTTCTGGTACCATTACCAATTTATATGGTTACATGGGCACTGTTGAACTTGTGAGACTCTCCTCACCAAAAGGTGTCTATTTTCCACTTGTTACCTGTAAAGTTCCTTCTCACGTACCTTCTCTGTAACCACCTGTCACATCCTGCTTTCCCTCACAGCGTTACATCCAGCTTCCACCAGCTTTCCACCATGCTATCTGTCACACAGAGGAATTTTCTCAGGTCATGTCCAGTCATTTTCCACACCTTGTTCTGGTAGTGTAACCTCTGGGCACATCTTCAGCAGCAGCCTGGTTGGTTGCCTGAAGCCCCAACATCCCTTGTCTCTCAGCAGGTCCTGTGCAGAGACAAGGAGAAGCGAGGTTGATCCCAAATCCATTACATTTTTTAATTCTGAAAAATATTCTTTATGCTCCCGTTTAAGAAGAGTGCTTTTCACGTGTTATTTGTCCTTCCACTGAGGCTAATGAAGATGACTGCTTTTGGAAGGGCGTATTTCCTCACCAGACGTCTCTGCTGTTCCTGCTGTCAGTCAAATGTTTGCACTCCTATGCTTTGCTTTGGAAACAATCCTCAAGTGACTAGGTCATACAAGTTGCAGCCTGGTTTGCTTATGTGTAGTTTTAACAGAAAGCAAAGCCTCCTCAGTTTAGGAAGATGCGTCTTTTTTTGGCAGTGGGGGGAAACATGCTGACCAGTCTGGTGATTCCAGTGACATGAAAGCTGTCAGTAATACTTCCACGGCTTTTTAATCACATCAGCAACAAATACTTGATCTGGACTTGTCAGATTACCAGATCTGCTTAGAAACTCCTCATGGAGAAAAGAAACAATACAGAACTTGATACGTCTCTTTCAAACATAAAATATATTCATATTTTAATATATAAAAGCAACACTGTATGCCAAAAAGTGGTCACGCAGCCGCTACTGTAAAAATACCAATATGTAAGGCAATGGAGCGTGGCTCAGAGACACCTGAGCTAGCGACCTTGCCACACTGAGAATGAGCATTTTAGCCGTGTGTTAGCACTGAGCTAGCAAGTCCTGCCACAAAGCTGCACTGCTTTTGGGGTCAACGTAGCACCTCTCTGTAACTCTGCAGTTGCTGTTCTGAGTCGGAGGACCAGCTTTGGTCAGCTTCAGCGTTTTGTCTAGTATGCTCTCAGTTGCTCAGTTGGTCCTCTTCACTCTCCTGCGTTTCTTGCAAAAAGTCCTGTGAAAAATACCCTTTCTGGTGAAATCCAAGATTATGACAAGAGTGAACCTAGTGCTGTTTGGCCACTTAGATATTTTTGATCATGAAATAATACTTTGATTGTACTTGCTAATGTTGAAATTTATATTTGTCAGAGAGGGAGAAAAAGACCTTTCGCTACGGCATACTGTCCTTCAAAAATTATGATGCTTCTTTAAAGATGACTAAATCATCATGGCCTTGCACTGATACCACTGCAAATGAATTTCCTTTGCTTGTTATATGACATGGTTACTATGCAGGCAGTAACTGTACTGGTATTTTCTCACAAAATGCTAGGGTTGTTTTAGTTACATTACCTCTTTTTTATATTTCTCTTTCTGATGCAGACAAAATTATGATATTCAGATTGTGGCTATGGTGGACCCCAGACTGGATTTTAAATCTGATAACATTCTTGATTTAAAGGATCCACTTTTGAGGTAAGAAATGCTTTTGTCTAAAGTACACCATTGTAGAGTGTTACCATCTTGTATGAAAGGAAGCAAAGCACACCTGCTGCGGAATAACAGGTTTCTGTCCTTTTACGGTTTCTTTCATTTCTACAGGTATGAGAGCATTGTTTTGTATTAGCAGCAGTTACTTACATAAAACATTCCGTTTAGGCTGTGTACAAAGAGCAAAAGAAAAAAGCTTTATTTAAGACCTGTAATGGTTTAGTGCTGTGACAAAATAGTAGACACCTACATACTTGAACTAATGTATACTTAAAATCTTTCACTGTTTCTTGTTTGTGATGTGCATCATGGTCACTGGAGGAATCAGCAGTATGCCAAGATGCACTCTGCTAAGTACATAAATTGATACTACTATTCGACATGAAGTACTTGTCCTTTCCCTATTAAACACGAGAGGAGGAAAAAAATATACCTGATGCAGTCCTTTCCAACCAAGCAGGGGCCTTCATTAGGGATGCTACAACAGGGTGTTTTGCTGAAAAGCTGTTAGGTAGCAGGAGCAAGGAGCCATTCTGCCAAAAGAAAATAATTTTGAGACGGGCTTACTGTGTTCTGTTCTCATTCTTATCCTGTATTTGGCATAAAAATAGGCCAATACGGCTGGTGGAATTAATTTTTTTCCAGAGGTACCCATGCAAAACGCTTCCCTCATTCATGGTATGTTTCCCACTGCCTATTTTTTTTGACTCAGACCTATATGACAATTCCACAGTTATCCTGTAAAACAAAATATCCATTGCCTGTAATAAAAATCAATTAGTTTTCCTCTGTAGATCACATGTGGCACATCAGTCTTGGGCTTTAGAGTGGGGCCCTTTTGATTAAATTTGTAAAAATGCCTTTGTAATAAGGACTGTTCATGGAAGACTTGGCAATAGCTATAAATAATATCACACACTGGAAAAGAATATTTTCTTCAGATTTGACCTGTGACAGCATCTAGCTTGCTTATGGTTTTGATTTGGCTAATACTGGTTTCAAGTCTAAAAGCTGTTTGTGAGGATGATTATAAGTGTACAGGTCTTATAAAATCTCTGTACTTTGAGCACCCCTTGAGTAAGTGTGAAATGGCTTTTCAAAGATGATACAAGTCCACCCATTTAGAAGCAAAAGAAGCTTTTATGAAGTTTTTAATTACATGAAAGTTAGAAATCACTTTCGGAATGCTATCACCCATTTGAAAGAAAGCAGGAGGGGAAAATGGTCAAGCTGTGTGCTGAACGTAGAAGTACTTTAAGAAACAGCTGTAGTTTCAGAGGTTTTTATCCAAGTCAACAGCCATTTGCAAATATTTAAAGATAGTATATGAGAAAGTAGTCCCTAAAATGGTGGAACTTGTAAAAGGAACATGAATTTCATGGCTGAGACCATGAAACCATTGAAGTTGGTGTCAGAAAATGATTGCCTTGTTATTTCCAGTAGGATTTAATACTGCAGGGGAGAGACTTCTAGTATAAAAATGTGGTTTGCACAATAAAAGGCTGTTTTGTTACACAAATATCTATTTTAAAAAATAGTATTTAATGTGGGTTGCTGTCTCAGAATGGTAACAGAAATGATCATTCTAACCTGTACAAGCAGTGTAATGAGATTTCTGATGCAATGTCTGATGGTTGGGTATCCCTCCTTCCTAAATTTAGTCTGTACAGTGCTTGGTGGTTTTATGCTTATGTGAGAGAAGGAAACAAATCCAGAAATGTCCAAATCCAAATACCAGGCAGATGTAGTTGTAGATTTCTAGAGTTTGTCAGGTTTTCCTCAACAGCTATGAAAGGTGTATATGAAATCTGAATTCAGCATATAGATTTGCAAGGTTGCCTATTGACCTGCATGCCTGTCTGGATCTCACATTTCAGTCTCAAACCACTTCTACAAAGTATCTCTATATTCAAGACTTCTGTTTTCCATAGGGAAAAACCTTACAGTGTGAATGTCATGTGGCAACTTCATTCTTTTTAAGAAAGTAAGTAAAGGGGAGGAAAAACAACAGCAGCGGACAGCAGCGTTAGGTTGTGAATCTTTATTTAAATCCAGACGAAGAGGTGCGTGTATTGAATAACTGCACCTTAAGTATGTATAGAAAACATTGTTCCTTACAGACTAACAAGTACAAAGAATGTTTCACATGATTGCTACTTTGAAGTGATGTGGATTATCCAGGACTGCAGTTTGTATTTCTTTCTACTTTAGGAATTCACTTTATCCCAGATTGTGTGCTAAAACCAAAAAGAAGATTGACAGTGGATACTGTACCATTTGCAGTTTTAAATAAGGTCCTGTGACTATCTTAATTTCCTCATCATTTAACATTTTCTTCTTTCCTGCTTTGAGGAGTTGGTGGTTAGTATACAGGAGCCTGCCTTCCAGGACTACAGTGTACTGTTTTCACCTTACAGGCCTTTCTGGATATAAACATGACATTATATTTGTAAAGTACTTTTGAAACAACATGTCAGTGAAGACATTCTATTGATACAAATACGGGTGTTCTGTTTTGATTTTTTATAAAGGCAACGTTAATGAATGCTAAAGAACATAGGGAAACTGAAGCAGAACCGTGGGGATGATGCAGCAAACAGTAATGATGTAGTTTTACGACATGAGTCTTGAACTGATTAAACCTTACAAACCTTACGAAATAGAGCGTTTCCTCATTTATAATTGAAGAAAAAAAGGACATGCTGTCTTGCATCCCATAGGCTCAAAAAGCACAATAGGAAAGACACTGAATATCGTATTAAGGAACTGTAACTTCTCATGCTTTGTTGGATTCATGGTCATTTAGGAGGTTCATCTTCAAGGAATTACACCAGCAAGGAATGCATTTAACAGCTTATTTTTCAACAAATGCATACGCTTATTTTCTTTTACCGTCATCACAGAGAGATGCATTTAAAGTTCTGTAAGCAGTAAGATACACATAGCGATTCGTGATACATTGCATTTTCAGTAGTGATGACTTTCATTTTGAATGTCTATCTCTACGAGTACTCCCATCTGAACTGATAATTAGAATATTCTGTCTGTAGGAGTAGTATAGGAATTCCACGCGGTTACTATGACTATAGTGGTTACTAAGACAAGTGATTTACTGCATGCTGTGTGCAGCGGATCCACAGAAATCTCTGTGATAACTGTCTTTATAATACTCACGAAAGCTATGACATCCAAAGTCAATCTTGATGCATCTGAATCTAAGTGCAGTAAACCACAATGGAATTGGTGTTAATTTGCTCAGCTAAGTTTCTCTGAGTTGTGCTTTTTCCTCAAGATGCAAAAAAGAAAAAAAAAAAAGAGAGAGAAAAAGTAAAGCCATTAAAGGTTGGAAAATAAGTTTCCAGACAGTATGCATTTTATTCTTCCTTACGCTTTGGCATGTGGTATACAGGTTTTCACTCTTTTTTATTAGGTAATATGCATATTTACAACTTTGCATTGATCCAAGTTAAGAGCTAAAACCAGGAAAAGATACACTGTCAAGGTGCAGCTGAAGAGTCACTAGAATGGAGGTCAGCAATTCAACAGGAGACTGCAGGCAGAATAATTAATTTATTCCTGGAAGCACCCAAGAGGGTATCAAATACCTCACGTTAACTTTCAGGTTCAGCTCACCATGTCTGACCCATGTTGATTTCAGTGATATTCAGATGCAAATATTTACAGAAGAAAAAGAAACAAATGTAAAATGAAGAAAAACAAAGGAGTGGGAGGTATAAAAATGTCTTTCTCAAAGGGGCTGCCCCTTCCTGGGTTGGCCAGTTGTCAGGCAGGTCATCTTGCAACACTGAACTGAGACTTCAGCCTGATTTTGCTGAGACTTCGGCTTAATTTACAGGAGGCTTTAGACACCCCTCAGCTAACTGGTCAGTCAGTAGTCAGATATCTTGTGGATCATGATCCAAAACTACTGTGAACAAAGCATTGCTCAATAGCAGTGGAACTTAGGATAATAAGTCGTATGTTTAATGGCCTCTGAACAACAGCCAGTGTTCACTGTAACTTCAAATCACTGCCTTTCGTTTGAATTTGGTCTGCAGTGAACATGAAGAAATCCAAGCAATCTTTCATCTAATACTTCTTCACACTTCTTCAGTGGTGGAAGAGGAAGCAGAAACTTGTTTTCAGTTTAGCTAACATGACAGAGATCCTCAAATGCACATTAATCCAGTAACTTGCATATAAAAAGTAATAGAAAAAGATGGTACCACAGAATAGGAAACACAGTTGAGATCAGGAAATTGCACAATTCAGGAAATGGCAGAGAAATTAGCATGGTACTTTCTTTATAATACATCACCCAAAATCCAAAAAAAACTTTTCCTTTGCTAATACATGAGATAATTGGTTAAATGCATACTGACAGCAGGAACATGGATCCAGATTTGTTAGAATTCAGGTGGAATTTCCAAATAATTTGAAGTGAACATTACCTTCCCAAGACCTGTTAGAAATGCACGGTTTGGTCTGGCAAACCTGCAGTTCAGAGAGCACTCATGGTCTTTATATGGAAAACAATATGGAAAAAGGATGGGAAAAGGCCATTCTCTACTCACAACTTTAAACTATTAATGCTGGATTCGGAGGATCTCAAAATTTCTTCCAGGAACACTGATGCCAGGACATGTACATTAAGAATCTTGTTCTTTGCCATACTCCATCCACCCTCAAAATAGTGAGCTGAGAATGCAGCTGAGTGTTTTGTGCCAACTTTGGAAAGAGGGAAATACGATTCGCTTGTCACGTGGATGAAACTCTTGGCTGGTATATTTAACTGCAAACAACAGTAAGTGAGCAGTATCAAGATGCACAGGACACCTGCCTTCTGCTTTTCTGAAAAGGTGGCTAAATTACTTTCACGCTGTCATTTCTACCAGACTCCATACTTGAAAAATGGCCAGAAGCTGAGTCCTGTCACACAATCTAAGTGAGGAAATGAAACACCGTAAGTGCAAACCAGTCTGTGGTTCTCAAGGTAACCCGATATCCCCCAGTAACATGCTGCAATGGCTACTGAGATTCACAGTTTCTTTACGATTGCACTCTGTCATCTTTTCCAACCCAGCTGACTTGTAGCAAACTCAGAGAGTTAAAAACCATGATGCAAGAAGCCTGTAGGCAGCTATAGGCAAAAGCGAGATAGGGGGTGGACAGTGGGGAGCAGCGAAGTACCTGCAGCTCTGCTGCCACCTTGGCTATGGTGTAGTCCAAGAAATGGATGGTCACTCCTAAAAAAACAAAAAAAAAGACATGCTGTTGCCACCCTTTTCAACTCCGTCATGGCAGCAGGAGTAACTGGCCTCTCCATTGTTCATCACTCAGGAGCAATCATTTTCACGTTGTCTTTAGATCTGAATCTTTAGGGAACCTTTTGGGCAGCAAAATTCAGTTACACCTACACATCTGCTGATGGTTAAAAAAAAAAAAGGTGTTTGTTTGTTTTTTCATTATGAAACATGCCATTTTTAAACTTCCTGTTATATTTATCACACCTCTTCTTTCTTCGAAGTCTGCTGAGAAATAAAGTGGTACAGCATTCAGCACTACTGCATTCACCGTAGTTCTCCTTGAGCTGGAAGCCAGTGCCCGAAGAGTGCCACAGCAGGGACAGGCCCTGGGTACAGGTATGCTAGCACTGCTGCTGGCATTACTATAGCAGATTTATTCCGCAGACAACTTAGAATGGATGTGGATGCACACACATCCACAGAAAAGGCTGTGGATGATTTTATCCAGCCTATGACTATTCAGTGAAACGTGCGTCTTGCCCTTGGAATCCCTCCTGCTTGTTTTTGCTGTCCGAAGAGCATGACTCTTCTTTCTGTTTAAAAAACATATCGTCAGAACCACATTTTCAAGGGTATCCAAAAGTGTGCTTGGGATACCCAGTTGAAGGCCTCGTGCCGAAGGAGTAATGCACAATTACGCATGTAAACCACAATTTTAGAAGAAACTGCATGTGATCTGGATCTTGAGATGAGGCTTTCACTAGCGAGAGGGATGGATAATTCTGAAAGTCAGCATTACATACCTTGTTCACAAATGACAAATTCACTTTTCTGAATTTTTATCTTTTGGTTTCTGTTATAATTGTTATCTCTATGGAATCAAAGCAGCCTCCAGAAGAGAATGAAACAAACATAAAAAATAGACATTAAGACATCGGTGCTGATACATGACTGAACATACTTGGGGATGTCCTGGAGACATATTTGGGTCAAGAACTGTCTTCTACAATTACAGCCTGTTTTAAGGTACCTGAAGGTCTTAAAGGAACCCTTAATTATATCTTTTTTTTTTTTAATTAAAGATACATGTATATATTATAGTGGCCAAGCTGAACATTTTCTAATGTCTTAATTGATCACGGTCTTAATTCTTGAGAAGAAACCACAAAAAAAAAAACCCAAACAACCCTGGAAAATGTAATTAGTGTGGAGAATAGAATTATCTCAGATATCTACAGAGGTTGTTCCAAACACTGAAGAAAAGCATTTGGCCTGTAGGAGCATGCAAACTTGTGGTATTACACCCTCTGACTTAAATCAAGCTTCAAAATGTACGCTCCACCCCGCCCCCTTTAAAACACACATTTTTCACATGATTTTGGCAGGCATGATGGTGGCATTTCAAGAAGCAGGAAACCTAAACACCATAATCCTGCCTGTGCCTGGTCCGTTTTGCAAGTCACTGGCAAGTGCTTGCCAGGAGACAAATTAAAAAGAAAATAGCATTATCACCAGCTGTACTGAAGTAAGAACTTTACTCCACCAAGTGGTTTCTCTCTACATCACTTCTTTAGTCAAATATACTATGGGTGGTATTACAGAAGTATTTGCTTTGCTCTGACTTCCTGACACAGCTACTGTAATCACACAAGTGTAGTGATTAACCACAACGATGAACAAGAATCCCCTTTCCATTTGGAACTATGACTTAATTTTAACACTCCAATACGAGGGAACCCTCGACACCGACGCTTCACGCGACTGGTCACCTCTGCATGCTTTTGAAGCAACAGCTCCACCTGGTGTTCTCCAGCGTCACCGCTCCTTAATCTGTACCGGCGTACGCTGTTTTCCAACCAGGCTCTGCTTCACGGCGGGCACTGGGCAGGGCACGCTGCAGAAGAGGGCGGCAGGCCTGCTGGCCGAGCTGCAAGGCGGGCTGAGGGGCAGGCAGGAAGCAAAGACGGAGGCACCAGGAAGGGGACGAGGCCTTTGCCCACAACGGCCCACCCCCCAGAACCGACACAAACGGGAGCTACTACGGGGGATCGCGAAGCGGAGGGAGGCGACTGCGGCACAGCACCCTGGGCCAGCGACCGAAAGGAGCGCGCTGACGCGACCCTTCCGCGCGGCGCTTTACGGCGCGCTGGTTCGGCACTGTCGCGCGGCAACGGGCGGGCGGGCCAATGGGGAGCCGCGCACCGCGGAGGGGGCCGCAAAGCGCGGGCGGGGCGGCACGTGTTCGGCGAGCGGCGGGGTCGGCGGCGCTCGGTGAGTCCCCGCTCCGGAGGGGGGGATGGGGATGGGGGGAGGGGAGGGGACATCCCGCGGAGCACCTCTAGCTTGCGGGCTTCCGCGTCTGCCTGCGGGCCGGCGGCGTGCTGCGTCCTCCCGACCGCTGTCCCTGGGCCTGGTGTGGGGATCGCTGGGGAGCGGACCGGGACCTTGGCCGCCCAGGCCCGCTGAACCGCGGTCTTGCCTTGCAGACTCTCCGTGCTGATCGGCCTCTTCTGATCCCGTACCGCCCACCTAGGGACGGGCGGCCGGCCGGCACCGGGCAGGGTTTAACGCTTTAAACCTGCGTTCGGGGAGGCGCAGCCTGTCTTTTCCTCTTACCGGTAGCGAGGGAGCCACGGTGTTCCAGTAACACCGCCTCGTGTTCCGTTCGCAGTGTTGCCGCAATGGAAGCCAAGGGTAAAAAGAAGTTCGTGGGGAAGAGTGGAAACGCACCTCGTGGAAAAGTGCCACACGGGAAAAGGAAATTCAAAAAAGGTAATGGTAAGAAGCCGAAGGCTCCTTAGTAAAGGTCCTGACTGAGTGATTATGGTGGTGCAGGGGCATGGTTGAACTTCATTTTTTTTTCTTGGTGAACTTCTGTCATGAAATGCCTAGCTTTGTGGCTGAGTCAAGAGCAGTGATTGTTGTCTACGTGGACTACAGTAAGGCTCTTGACGGGGTCTGCCATATTATCCTCGCATAGTTGCTGATGAATTATGGGCTGGATGAGTAGATGATGAGGTAGAGTGAAAACTGAATGTCTGGGCCCAGAGAATGGTAATCAGTGTCACAAAATCCAGTTGGAGGCTGGTAAGTAGCAGTGTACCCCAGGATCAGTACGGTGTGTAGTGCTGTTCAGTGGTTTCACTGATGACCTGGTTGATGGGGCAGAGCAGCAGGTTTACCAGTGAAACAGAACTGGGAAAAGTGGCTGAGACACCAGAGCTGTGCTGCCCTTCAGAGGCACCTCAGCAGGTGGGAGAAATGGACTGACAGAAACCTCACAAAGTCCTGCACTTGTGTGGAAAACAAAACCATTCACTACAAAAAGGAGAAAGCAGATTTGCAGTAAAGGCCCTGGAGCTTCTGGTCATCAGGAAGTTGAACATGAGCCAGGTGGCAGATGTTCCCTGGTGGCAAAGGTGGCTAATTGGATCATGGACTGCATCAGGAGTGCTGCCAACAGGTTGAGGGATGTGATCCTTGCTCTCTCCTCAGCACTGGTGAGTCCCCACGTGGAGTGCTGTGTCCATCCCTGGGCTCCCCAGGACAAGGGAGACATGAATATATTGGAGAGAGCCCAGCAATGGGTCACAAACATGTGGAAGGGACTGGAGCATCTCTCCTATGAGGAAAGGCTGAGAGAACTGGGACTGTTCAGCATGGGGAAGAGAAGTCTGAGGGAGATCTTGTCAGTGTATACAAATCCTGAAGGGAGGGTGCAAAGAGCTAGGCTCTTTTTGGTGATGCCCAGTGACAGAACCAGAGGCAGTGGGCACAAACTGCAACACAAGGAAGTTTCCTCTGAATGTCAGGAAAGACTTCTTTACTGTGAGGATGACTGAGCACTGGCACAGGTTGCCCAGGAAGATGGTGAAGTCTCACACCTTGGAGGCTGCCCAAAACGTGCCCAAAAGCTACCCAAGCATGGGCCTGGGCAACAGGCTTTGGGTGGCCCTGCGTGAGCAGGAGACTTGGACCAGATGACCTCCAGAGGTCCCTCCTGACATTAGTCATTCTATGATTCTGTTTTACATCCAAAACTATACTAATTGTATGATCCGATAACCTGGAAAAAGTAAAGCTGAAGTGCTTTAAACGGATTGCATTGCAAGCCCTTCAGCTCTATTTGATTGACCTAAAATACTTTTTTAATTAAAAATTGGAAGTTGATAACTTTTTGATTCTATACTTTGCTTTCCCACATTAACAAAATGTTTATTTGAGAGCTGAAGCTAGAGTGTGAAGTGCTGTGGGTTAGGGTTGAGTAAATACCTTTCAGTGTTGGCTCTCCTCTGCTTCAAACAGATGATGTCAAAGCAGCTCTGACCATAAACTGTGGAGAAATGATTTGGTGATTGGTGACCTTGATGTCAGGAGTGGTGAAATTCTTAATTTAGAATAATCAATCCTTTTTATGCCTGGGCCATCATACTGCTGTCTGGAAAACAGTGCCTGGGCAAAACTTCCCGAGGGAAAACTGGGACAACTAAAGACTTCAGTAAAAACACTGGCTTTGGGAAGCATGTAGGAGTTATTGTTATATAATTGTTATTAAAATGTAATTTATCTCTTGTTACAGTATTTTGAAGGAACATTAGCTCTAGGATGTCATTTTAATTTCTGTTTTATTGATTAATAGATTTGGGTCCACCAAAGAAACTTCTTAACAAAGGAGATGAGGAAGGAAAGCCTAAATCCATTTCCAAGAAATTTGTGAAAGGGCAGTTACGACCTGGAAGAGCTAGCGTCAAACAGTTCAAGAATAAACAGCAATCAGAAAAGTTTGCAAAGAAGAGAAAGCTCCAGGATGGTGAAGAAGGAGGTGAGCCAATTTTTAAGCTTGGGTATCAATGGAAACTAGGTTTTGGGAAACACATTGTTCATCTAGGTATTCCTCTTTCCCTTGGCCTTGTTACCACCTTTCCAGATTGGCTGAATGACTCCAAGTCTAGTTTATATTTCATCTTTGCTGTGGAAAAATTTGTCTTCAAGCTTAGTCAGGTGAAATAATGAGAATCGACAGTTATGTATTTTCTTGGAAGTCAAAAGTAAAGATGCAGCAGCAATATCAAATAACCTGTATACCATCATAAAGCTATGAGTATTTTAATGATGGTATTAAGTGGCTAGCTTGAAACTGGCTGTTTTCACACAAATTTGGAAAACATAGTTTTTTGTTGACTGCTTCAGAAATTTACTTCTCTGTTCTAAAAGTACTGGGTATAAAATTTGGAACACAAACATTCATGGGGGGGGAAGACATCATTGGTGTTATCACTGCTTTTTACAGCTTATTTTTGTGTTTATACAGAGAGGCTAAATAAATGGTTTTGTCACTGTTTAAATGGATCTCTTTTTTAACTTTGTTTTGGGTACATGAGAACTTCATGCTGTTCATTCCTCTGCTGTGAAGGAAAGCTGTACTGTGACAACTTACACAGCACTGGGAAAAGGGAAGTGGAATCTTACATGAGGATTCTGGAGCTCTGCAAAAAGATGTTAGTTGTTTGAAGGACAGTAGAAGGTGTTGAGTATTTTATTGTTGCTGTTACATGTTTGCAGAATGGAATATGTGCTAGGTGCCTGGAAATTTAATAGCAGCAGAATGTTCGTATTAAATTGCTTTAAAAAAAAAAAAAACAAACAAAAACCAAAAAAACCTCCACAAAACCAAAACACAGCTACAAACCTTTAAATCTTGTCTATAAGAATAACTGAAAGCATGACTTGCTGCTGTGAAACCATGTACTGTAAGGTGATGGTTTTTGTCAAGGTATGGATAAACCTAAGATCGTGTTCTTGAAGATTTTTCTTAATTCATTTGTGGCACTTCTATTAAGTTACCTTAACTGAGTTTGTGTGGCAGTGTATAGCTTTCTTTTTTTTTAGACAAAATCCAGTTCTTAAGGGATTTCAATGAATAGAAAGATCAAGCATGTAGAAAGGCTTTAATTTTTTTGCTTTGCTGAGTTTCCAGTTAAGTATTTTTGAGTCAGGGTTCCTCTTTTGAGAGAGGGAGAAGTGTGAGTGGAGGATGAACTAAAAAGAGAGAATCACCTGGGGCAATCATAGGCTGCTAGGTGCATTTTTAGTCCATTTTCAAGCAATTAGGAGGTTTGCAAAGCATCCTTTGACAGAGCTTTGAGGAAAAATTGTTTGCCTTGTTCTTCCAGTATTCCAGAAGTGGAAATTAGTAGCTAAGCATACTTATTAAGTACTTAGGCTTTCCTATTAGCTAGCTGGGTAACTGCAGGCAAAGGTCCTGAACCGTTAGCAATTCAAGTCTCAGTGCTGCCATGGTTTATACTGATAAAGCATGCCAGTGGTTCTCTTTTATTGACTATGAAAATGTGTTTATTTTCGTCTTCAGGGTCAGATTCTAAAAAGCCAAAATGGAGTGACTTCAAAAAGAAAAGGAAGGAGTTAAAGCAGACCAGGCAACTTAATGATAAAAATAACTACGACATTATAGTAAAATCAAAGCAAATATGGGAAAGTGTGAGAAGGTAATATTTTTAGTTTCTTTCATTCAGTTGGTTTTAGTCAGAAGTTGCAAGACAATTTTTTTTTCCTTTTGTAATTATATTAATTTATTTCTACTGTGAAATTCCATGGGTGAATGATAACATTACATGCAGTTCTGTGGATTGTTCAAGTAGTGTGGTGACTCATGGTGCTGGAAATATCTGGGTTGAGCTCACTTGTATTTGAAGCTAAAATTTGTGAGCAAGCGCTTAAGGAGTTGTCTTATTTTTTGAACCCTGAAGCACAGAGCATGTACTGAGTCACCCTGATCTTGCAGTGGGATCGCTGCATGAGGTTTTTTGTGGAGGTTTGTATACTCTCTGGGCAGGTGGTAGTTCTAGAACTGAGGCCCTACATCAGAAGGATTAGTTTGGTGGAGTAATATTTACTTGCTTACAGTGTCTGTGCTTTGCAGTTTTGATTGTAAGATGCTTATAGATCCAAAGATCTGGCTGTAAATTTGAATTTGAGTTCTTTTTAATAATATTCTTTAGAAAATAATAATTTTGAAGTGTAAAAATCTGGTTTGGTTCTAGGAATTAAAACTGCTTAATTGCATTTATTGACAGGTTTAATGAATGACAATATGAATTCAGATTAGCAAGAGCTAATTTAATTTTATTTTGCACTGTCTTATTTTGCACTAATTTATAGATACAAGTGAACCATACTACAAAACAAGCTGCTTCCTCAATTAAGATTGTTTTCTTTGCTTGTAGGAAGAAATGCAATAAGGAGAAGCGAGAAAAGCTAATGAGTGAACTGCAGAAGCTTCTTCATGGAAAAATTAAAAGTGTAAGAAAAACTAATGGTATAGGGTACAAACTCACAAAAGCTGCTTTAAAGAATTCCTCTTGATCCTTGAAATGTATACTTTTGCAGTGAAATACATACTGGATTTTGAAGTAATTCTTGGTATTCTGTGCCGAAGTGGAACTGTATCATTACACTCTGAAATTACAAAGAACAGGAGTGAAAATGAGATACCATTTAATGGTTCCCTTTCAGTATTAAAACCTTGATGCATGTCCTTAATTGTCAGCAACTGCAAGTGTTGTTTGTTTTGTTCAATTGAGCACTTACAAATCAGTATATAACCCCTTAAAACTTAATTTGTTATAAACAGGGAACTACATTTATAATTGGCTTTATATGCTACACATGGCATAACACTGTATCAGAAAGCAAGTATGTTAAAATAAATTTGGCGCTGTTTGAACGACCTGGGGTAACGAAATGTCTCTGTCCTGTAGCTGGCGTTTGCACATGATTCAACTAGAGTGATCCAGTGCTTTATTCAGTATGGTAATGAGAAGCAAAGGCAAGAGACATTTGAAGAATTGAAAGGTACTTTCTTCTCATTTACATCTTACCTATATGCTTCTGTATTGTTGTTAGGGTACATTAAAGCAAATTGTATCATTTCCTCTTGAATACACTTAACTTTCTTCTGAAATAATATGTTGTTCCTAGTGAGCTCTTAAAACTTACGTAAATTACGACATCTTGTTTGTCAATGTAGTGAAAAATCAAACCAGCTGAATGTTTTTCTGTTCTTCTAGATAGCCTAGTAGAGTTGAGCAAGTCAAAGTATTCCAGAAACATTGTGAAGAAGTTTCTTATGTATGGGTGAGTATGAAAGGAGTTTACTTAGCTGTGTTGCGTTGTTTCATTTCCAGTGTGAATGCTGCTCTTATTCACGATTGATGCACTACAGATTAAAAAAATCTGTCTCTGGAAACATCTAACAGGCAGGAGAGCGTCTGGTATTGCTAACAGCAGTTTTCCTTCTGCTAAAAGTAAAGCTGAAGCTGTACACAGAGGAAAACATGCCAGAAAAGCTCAAATATATGCCTAAGGTTGATCTTCATACCAAAAAATGGCTTTTAAAAATTTTCTCTGCTTAGTGTTCCACAAAGGCTTCATTTATTCTGTAGAATTTATCCCATGGTTTCTTTTCTTTCCCTCAAAATGCTTGATGATTTCTCCAGATTCCTGGCTTTCGCACCATACTGTCATAAATGCCGTAAGGCTGATCCAAATGCAAATATTTCCTGGTTTCTGAGCTATAACTTACCACATAAATGTGCTTCTGCAAATTAAACTATTGAGAATTCAGCGTATCCTTAAAGTTTTAACTGTTGCTATCTACCTTTCCCTGTGAAACAGGACAAAAGCACAAGTTGCAGAAATAATAAAAAGTTTTAAAGGCCATGTCAAAAAAATGCTGCGTCACGCTGAAGCATCTGCTGTAGTGGAATATGCATACAATGACAAAGCCATTTTGGAGCAGAGAAATATGCTGACGGAAGAGCTATATGGGAATACTTTCCAGGTTTACAAGGTGACATTTCAATACTTTCTCATCTAAGGTGTTTTAGCATCTCGGTTGTTGTGCTAATAATACCTTGCCTATTGTACCTACTATTTCCTTTCATTAAATTTAATCCTGTCAGCTGTCCAAATATAGTCTAGTTTAGCATGTATGAATGCTATGATTACTTGCACATTTCTATTCTAGATTAAATTGTCGTGTCTTTTCAGTCTGAACTATGTGAAGGTTCACATATGAGCTTCCTCTGCCCATCCAAGGCAGTCTGATATCACATAGTTGCAGTTATCGTAGTGTCATAATGTCTAGCCTGAAATGGTCAACCTGAGAGGTAAGATTTAGGCTTAATTCCCCATTAGTGCTGTAGATGGCTTTTATCCCAGAACTGCCTTATGTCTTGTGCGAGCTGAGGGTGGGCAGAATGTGCCTGTCTCTATATAAAGTATGCCACGTAGGCTTAATTCTGGGCTTTGTTTTCTGTCCCTATGGAGACTACAGGACTTGAGTCCAAACTCTCTTGAAACCATTTAGATGTAGATCCTCATCAGACAGTTGGAACCTTTCTAAAAAGTACAACCTCCTGTTTTGACTTTGTAGGGGGTTTTTGGGTGTTGGGCTTTTTTTTATTTTACTGACTGGGCAAGTTGGTTTCTGTTAGAGGCACAAATAGTTTTGTATGCTACAAAGCACAAAACTGTCTTACACAATTATTAACTACATTAGAATGACTTTTGCACCGTGGTGCACAGCACACTTTCACCCAACATTTCTGTTAAGATTGCATGAGAAATTCACAGTTCATTTCTGAACCGTGTTGCTGTTTTTTCATTGCAGATATTGTAAGTTTTAGTAAAATATTTTGCAGAGCTGTAATAAAAGGCATGTTTGCGGTGTTGGTAGGCTGCAATTTGTATGGGAGTAAAACAGACTCTGAAATCAAGTGCAGTGTTAGCTTCCATCATTCTGGCATGAGTGATTCAAGTAGTCTTACATTTCTATGGACACCTGAGACTCAACAGTACGTGGGTTTACAAGAAATTACCATGTAATCCTTAACAAGACCTAATCAAAACTCCAAGAAATTCCAGGTGGTTCAGGCTTCCACCTCCTGCCTCCAAATTTCCACCCCCCTTCCCTCTCCAGTAGGGATGGTTAGAAATGCGTTTCTTACAATTTTCTCTCTAGTCAGACTGGTCTTTTAACAACAGATTCTCTTACAAGAGTTACGAGTGTAATTGATTATATGATATACCTGGAGTCCTTCTGTATTTAAGGTATATGGTATGTATTCCTCCTCTGCTGTTCTTGAACTGGAATTTCCTGGGCCTTGGTAAACTTCTCAGTTCATTGACTTCAGCTGTGTTGCCCCCGACATACGCATGCTGTCACAAAGGGTTTCTGCTTAGCTCAGGAGTCCCTTAAGACAACGCCAATTTTGTGTATTTTGCCACGTATCAGCCAGTCTCATGCAGAGCTGACCATAATTGGCAAAAACCACTTCAGACCATAGAAGTAACTTTTTTGTTTCCTAATGAGGAATATCCAATTTGGAGAAACTTAAATGTACAGCTTCTGACATTCTCTAATATTTTTTATTTTTAAAGTTGTAAAAACTATTAGTTTTGCAGAAAATTCACTTTGTTGGTGGTATTTTTCATGAGTTTTGATTGAAAGAGCACTAAAGGTTGTAATATTCTGTGAACTTCAATGCTTACTAGGCACGTTGAAACGTGATTGTGAATTCATTTCAGACACCACTTGTCCCAACACTGGATAAAGTGTTAGAAGCTCAACCTGAAAAGAGAGAGGCCATCTTGGATGAAATGAAACAGATTCTTACACCAATGGCTCAAAAGTAAGACAAAAATTGATTTAAGGTGTGATAATCTAGCATGAACTGGTTTGTTTGTAACATACAGTGATATTGATACCCTTTGAAACTCAGATGGAAGTGATGTTGATGCTATTTTAAAATGTAACATTGTTGTGTTGTGTAGTAAGTAATTATGGTTTTGTCCAAAGTGTCGTAATGAATATCTTAATTTTGAACTCCACTTTTATAAACTAACGTATCCCCTACCCCAACCAACCAGTCGGTAGAATTCCCACAGTGGTGTACTTCCATAATGCATTATTGGATAAGCTTATCTAGTGGTCTTCAGGAGAAAATACTTTGCTAGGTTTTAGAATTTGTAAGTTTTGGTAGAATTTTTCACATACTGTAAATGCTAAACTTCTAGTGCAGAATGTCTGTGTTCTGCCTAACTTTTTAAAATACAAATGAAATATTGCAAGTCTGTGTTAAAAGCATTACTTAATGGGGAACTTTCTGCTTATTTTCCTCTTTCCAAATACAGAGAGACTGTGATAAAGCACTCACTGGTACATAAAGTATTTTTGGACTTTTTCACTTATGCTATTCCAAAACAAAAATCTGTAAGTATGTTTTGAGGGTGTTTTTTTGTCTTGTCTTGCATTTCAGTGGAAATTTTTTTTTTTAAATCTTGTTGTGAATGGTGTCAGGCAACTAGACAAGAATACACATCTTAGAGTTTACACATCTGTCGCTTCCAGATAAATGGGGAGTGGTGATATATGGGGATTTACAGTCACAGCGAACTTTCACATTAAAGCAATGGTGTTTGTGATATCTGATTAAAAAAAAAAAAGTCTTTGTTTTCCCTCTCCATGCTAAATTGTCTTTCTCAGTAGCTGGAGAATAATTAAAGCCAGAGACATTGTTTCCAGTAGTTTAGCTTTCCAGTGTGTAGCTTTGCTTAGGCATTGTCCAAAAAAGTCTTGACCAAAAAACAATCAGATTATGTCCTTCTGTCAGCTCCCACAACTGTTTTCTGCCTCCTCCTGAGTCAAGCATATGGCTGTGTCTACATGAAATTCCTTTTTTAAGCTTACCCCAGCTGTTCTTTCAAAAACCAGGTCTAAATCCATCTATGTGTTGTGACACTGCATAAACTGGCATCCTGCTTGACTTCCTTTGTCTTCAGTCTGTGTCCATCAGCCTCTGTCTGGTTCTGCAGTTTGGCACTCTCTCACTCCAGGCCGGGTGGAGTCTTTCGGACTTGCTGTCTCTTAATTACTTCTGCTGGACTGGATTCCTGCACTCTTCTGTGTTACTGCTCACAAACCCAAAGCTAAGGGTAGTGAGGTGGACTATTCGTGGTCTATTCTGAGTCCAGATCTTACCTAATTAAAGGTTTCTGCGCATGGTTTCATGTAATGCTTTGTCAGAGAATGCTTCTGGTTTCACAGACTTGTGTGAATCAGGGGAGTGAGGGCATATCTCTTCCTCTTTGCTTGGCTTTTTGTGCAGACATGGCAGCATATGGGGTTTGAAACCCCCTTTTGTAGATCTGCCTTTGCTTATCGCCAGTGACGCCAATTATGTTGTAGCTGAGCAGTTTCTAAACAAATGGTAAAATGCTTGGAACCTTTGACTAGGGAGCAAGAGGAAGCTATGGATAGAAAGAGAGGTAGGTGGGAGCTTCATGTCAAAGAAATCTATCAGATAATAACAGAAACAGTATCTAGTAACCCAGGAGGGTTATTTTTAGTACGGTTTTCCTTTTTTGGCTGATGATGTTATTTATCAGATGGCTTCAGAACCTCATTCCCTGGATAGGAAGACAGACTTTTGGCTGAATCTTGTCATATCTGATTTATAACGTCACCTGGCGCTTAAATGGCTTTTTAGTTCTTCTTGCTTTCTGGCTAATACCCTGTACGTATAAATAAATCGCATCACCTTCAAAAGAGATTCTTCTAAATGAATAGCTGTCTTTGTGTCCTCTAATTTTAGACTCAGTTGTGAACACTCTTCCTTGAATGTCTGTAACAGGACAACTGACAAGCTTTAATACAGTTTTAGTTTCATAGAATGAGTGTGATGAACAGGATAGTTTTGAAGAGAAAAAGCTTATGTCATTTACAGTCTTTTGGACTCGCTTTGAGGCCTTTTCTCATAGTTCAAGGCAGTGAGAGTGGTTCTGTAGAGTCAGTGTTGCTCTCTGTGGTGGTGTGGGCAGACAGAAAATCTTATTGTGCCCTTGCCCACCCACCTTGATATTTCTCAGGCCTTTTCTTTCACCTTTTTGCTTTATCACCTTTTCTTCTCCAGGAAATGATAGAAGCTATCAGAGAGGCTGTCGTTTACCTGGCACACACTCATGATGGAGCCCGAGTAGCGATGCACTGCTTATGGCACGGCACTCCCAAGGTATTGTTTGGTTTCCGTTTACCCAGTCCTCTTTCGTAACAGCCTAGTCTGAGACGGTATGACTGCTCACGTGGGTCCTTCTGCCAGCTCACCTTTTGATGTACTTAAGTATTTGAGAGCAAGGTTAAAAAGTGGCCTCACTTTACATGTTGGCAAACATAAGCAGTAGTTTTTCGTGAATCAAATGCTTTCATTAGAACTTTTATAGTGGAAACATCTCCTTTCATTTTTAGGAGAGTTCTTGGAGATGACACACAAAGCTTTTCCATTTTACGATTATTGGCCATTAATTCATGCCATAGATGTCTTAATGTATGTGAAATTGGCAGTAGGGAGAGGACAGTAAAGAAGTCATCATGTGGAATAATATTTGGCTTTGGAATGCTGAGACTTAGAAAATATTATGGGAACTGTGCTTTAGTTTCTCTGCTGATACAGTACCCTGATATACTTTAGCTGTGCCATCATCTCTTGGAAATATTATAATGCCTTTTTCTGTATGAAAAAAAATAAGACAACTTACAAAAATGCTTGTTGAAGAGTGCAGAAAAGAATATTAAGTTGCTAGGATCTAGGGGTAATAAGGGGTGTAAAGATGACTGAGCAGTCGTTGCAAGAGCCAGAAGTATAAACACTGAGGAAACTTTCTGCTAAAAAAAATCTTGCTGGTAAAGGGTTTTTGCAACAGGCTAGATTCCTTGCTACTTCAGAGTTTCTGGTCCTGTTGAATAAATTTCTTTCCAAATGAAGAGTTGAAGTTCATTCTTCTGTAATTATTGAACAAGATATAGCTGCACATTTGTTTTCAAGTTGCCCTTTTTGACAACTTCCATTGGTGGGCTGGACTTGTGAACAAGTCACAACCTCCATGGGACTGAGGCTTTCACAGTTCAGGTTTAACGCTTCGCACCATTTCTAGGTGTTGACCAATAGTATAAATGTGGGACTTCAGTAAATAGCTTCTGCTTTAGAAAGCAAATTGAAAGTTACCTTTTTGAATATGTAAATAGCAATTTAGTTATTCAGAATCACTGGAATTACAGGCTCATTCAAGTTTCTTGTTTCCTTTTGGACAGGACAGAAAAGTAATTGTGAAAACTATGAAGACATATATTGAAAAAATAGCAACGGTGAGTGTTCATTAACCATTTATTTCATAGTGTCTGAAACAAAAGTGACCTGATAGGGGCTAATCTGAATGTGCATTGATACTGGGAAACAACTATGAGATCTTAATTAAACTAGGTTTATGATAATGGTGATGTACTAGATAATATGAAATATGTTGAACTTCATTAAATATTTAGACATACTGAGAAGTTTCACTGTGGGTGCTGTATGTAATACTATCCTTTTTTAAAGTAACTGAGTTAATTATAAGTCTTAATTTTTTTTCACATTTGAAGTCAGGAAGCTTCAAAATGCTGAAGTGACATACAATGGAAGAAGTCTGTATGGAATTGTTTTCTGAGTAGCATGTGTGTTTGGAGACTGCAGAACCAATAGAGTAGCAGCCGCATCCAGATTTCATAGTGCTGGGCAAAACTGCAGTTGTGAAGAAAAGCTTTTTAAAATTCTTCCCTTCCTGGTTGCTGTACTGTTCTGTTTACTAATAGTTGTCGTGGTCTCAGTGAGTGGTCTCTTTTGGTCACACAAGGTTGAGCATGCATCCCCAATGTATTTATGTATAAACTATGTACATGTACTGCTGCACTAGATAAAATGTACACAGAAATAGAAATTCAAAAAGGATGAGATAAACACTGGTTATTTTTTGTGTATCTATTAATGGTACAAAAATATTTTCTTCCTGCACCACAGTGGGTTGTCTTGCGCATGGCACTTTGGAGGCCACTGTCTAAATAGTGTTTCTCTCGACAGTTTTTTAGTATCAGAATACATAAGTTATTTTATAAAATATAACATCTATTATAGAAATATGAGACCGGGTAAATAGTAGCTAAAACAACACTAGAGCACTGAAGGTCTGGCTTCACTTGGACACAGTCTCACTGACAAAGAAGGGGGATGGGCAGTGCCCTTTTGAGTGTGCTAGAGATGTGCTCTCCCACGATGCAGTAGGGACTGCATGGCTCACTGCAGAGACATGATCTCCAGAAACACACAGTGTGATTTATCTCAGTTTTAAGCAAATCCACCATAGAAATAAATTCTGTATGTAAAGTTCTTGCAAGCCAAATCCTATGATTTCAAATGGTGATTAACAATAGGGTTAGGTTAATAGTTTTGCTGTGATAAAGCAGCATATCAATTTACAATGGCAGATTAACTTAATCCACCTTTGTTTAAATGACATGCTTTTCTTAACAAGCTTTGCTTTCAGAACAAGCTTAAATGTTGGGCTTCTCTTACTCTACGACAGTAGACAGAATTTGCTTGTGGTTCATGTTGTGTTTGAGACAAACTTTCAGAAATGTTGATTCTAAGTCAGTTAGTATACTCACAGAACTGGACTGCATGTGGTTTCTGATGTCTCATCTTTGCAGGGTGAATTTTCTCATCTGGTCTTGTTGGCGGCATTTGATTGTATTGATGACACTAAACTGGTGAAACAGTTAATTATATCTGTAAGTAACTTAATTTTTCTTAAAATGGTGTCAGTGTGTAGGAGGATTACAGTAGGCATCCTGCCACTTTTTTCAAACCATTTAATTGCTTTCTACCTTTTCTGTTTCATTATATTTGTGTATCATGATTATTTTTCCTTTTGATAGAAGACCTCAGCACTTTCATACATTCTCTTTAGTTTGTTATTTGAATTATTTTTTTAAGCTAGACTCAGTGCTTGCTGAAATTTTACCCTTTTTGGAGATGTTCAGTCTGGCTGATGGATGACTGGAATCTCTTTAAAGTCAATGTCTTGGTTGTAGAGGTTTGACTTCTGCTTGTGTTTCAAGAGGTTTAATGGGTGGAAAACTTCAGAATGAGGACGTCACCTTATTCTTGACATTTTAGCTTTGCCTATAAAATGGATATCTATGCCTAGAATATCCTTATTGTGCAAACTTATTATTGTAAAAAAGGTGGTTTAACACATTTAGCTCTTCTCTCTTGCAGAAGTAGCATCTCAAAGTAATACTTTAAGAGAAACTGTAGTAAACCTTCATGGTAACAGAAGTGAATATAATATACCATGACTTCAAACAAGAAAAATGATGTGGAGACTTTTGATTGGATGCAGAAACCATTAACTTACATTCATACTCAGAATGACATTTTTACTTAACGTGCTGATAATTAAATGACAACTAACATTCTGGGTAGAATCCACGTGATATTTTTGTCTTGCTTCCAAAATGGATACAGATAGATGTCTGAAGCATGACAGTGCTCTAGCTGTTTTCCTTCACCTACATGGAATTGCAGAATGAACAGTAAGGATGGTATGACCTAGCGGGTATCTGCTTCCTTTTCCTGTGCCCCATTTCACCGCCCTTCTTCCAAAAATTATTTAATAGGTTTTCATAGTATTTATACTTAAGATTATGTTTCTGTGCAAATTTTATGACTTCTAAGATGTTTTAATCTGTAAATTACCATGAAGTTATCTTTTCACACTGCTAAAAGAGACCTCACAGTGTACAATTAATTTTCATGGAACAAGATAATTAATGCTGAAGCATAGGTTATAATGTGCTTGTGGTAGTACACATGCTATAGCATTTAGGACGGAGTAGCTGAGAGGCAGGGGCAGGGAGGTAAACATGAGTCAAATACCTCTGCTCGTGGAGGAGGATTGAGAGGAAAGAAAGTGGTTATGATGAGGCTTGCTTTAAAACACGTGACCAGTTTTTCCATTAAGCAACTTTGTGTAGGGGCAGATTGGGTTTCTATACCCTTGCCTGGAGATCTGGCTGTAAGTCTGTGCCTCAGATGCATGTGGAGAGATGAAAGCATCCCAGTGTGGAGATGCCTTTTGTTTCTTGGGTATATTAGCTGTAGTCGCAACTGGGTTTTGTTTCCAGGGTCCGGTCTGCAACGTAACTACTGTTGGGCAAGTAGTCAAATCCAAGCTGTCCTGGTATGAGATCATTGAGTTCCTGTACTATGTTACAAGTGCTCTGCTTTCTGGAGGGTTTACTAGTTCAGATACTGTGCTTGACTTCAACTGCACTTCCAAGGTGTTGTTTAGTTCCTGCGTGATCTGTCCTTTTCTACCATCTGAGATCAAAGATAATGGAGTGTTTACAGTTTGGTCACACTACTGCATCAGTCTGGACATAAGACTGAGGGAGAATAAGGAGGAGTGGTCTTGACACCTGCAGATTTGGCCTATCTGCGTTTTTATGAGGTCAGGAACAGGGAAAAGATGTCAGGAAAAAGGGATAAAATAGCAGCACTTCAGATGGTGAATGAAAACTAGTAGCAGAGGATGAGGTCTACCTCACCCATCGGAAATCAAGCATTGAAGCATAAAAGAATCTAACCCTTAAAATTATCCTAAAGAGCAGTTCTAAACCACCTTCTACTGGTTATCATTCTGTTTGTACTAAAATTTAGCTTCAGGAACATAAGGAAAACAATACAGATTGGGGGGAGGAGGGAGGGAGAAGAAGCAGTGTTTGGGAAGTCTGTTGGGATTTGGGGGGTTTTTTTGGTAGTGTTATAAAACTGATCGCTTACGTGGATTGGCAAAATGGCTGGGAATTTGTAGGCAAGGGAAGGTTTTAAGCTCTTTAAGTCCTTCAAGCAAAGTCTTTGATTTGCATCATCTGTCAGCTCCATCGAGTCTTAATTCAGGACCGAAGAATATGTATGGTGCTTTAAACCTTCATATGTGATTGGAATTCTACAATGTGAGCTTGGCATCTGTCAGGGTTCAGGGAGATTTTCAGTGGGAAATCTGCTTGGAGTTCTCTCTTTCATGAGAACTCCAATCAGACAGTGCAAGTCAGATGTTACCCACAAGAGACAAGGGTGTCTGTTTCCTTTAGAGTTTCTCCTGGTGCTTTCTCACACTTTGGGCAGTGAAAGTGACAAAATTCTGTGATGCATTGGAATCAGGAAATCAGTGGGGGGAAATAAACTTTTGGAGGATTTAAAGAAAAAGGTGTCTACTATCTTTTATGCAAAATGGCTATGTTATTGGTTGATTTTGAAGTTAAGGTGATTTTTGTGTTTATTGGTACTAAACTAAATACTTGCTCTAACTTGTTTTAAGTTTTGAAGTACTTCAGCACCTTTGTCAGCCATTTAATTGATAAATGAGCTTCACATACATCTGAATGTTAATGTATGTGCTGAAGAAGAAAACAATACAAAAGACAGAATGTGGTTTTGGTTTGGGGTTTTTTTCCCCTCAGAAAATACATTTTTTTTCTTTCCCATGTCAAGTGTGAAAGATACACTAATAGGTTTTCATTCATAGCTACAATGCTCTATCAAATTGATGTTCATCTCAGCTTGCCAAAACTCATTTCCACCTAAGTTTAAGCAATGTTTTTGAAATACAAACGTTGTCTTACCTTTTCCTGCCAGATTCCAGCCACCTTTCGCTGTTTCTCATCCCCTCAAAGACAACCAGCTTGGCTCCATATTAATGAAGAGTGACATTGGTTTAAATTTTTCTATTTATCTTTTCCTAGCTGTTGCTGGAAGGATTTTGATAGTGGAAAAAGAAGGGGGGTTTAAGGGGTATGGCCTACAACATGTGCAGAAAGTGCACAGAGCTCTGTACAGCCCTTTGCTTTGATAATCATAAATTTTATATGTATTTTAAAAGTTTCCAGGAATGGGTTATGAAAATGGTCAAGAGTATCTGGATGGTATTCAGGATTTTCCAGTGGTACTTGGAAATTGCATAAAATGCACATTGCTGTATGAAAGGGCATTTGTTGAGAAGCTTGCAAAAACTGAGTACAAACTGATGGGCTAATACAAGTGCTTCCATCTGAATACAGCAGCGTGCTGCCATAAGCAAGAAAACTCTCCTGCATATTAATGTGTTCCTTCCTCATCTGTGTTAGTGCACAAATGTATGAGATGCCCACTCTGTGATTTACAAAGTGGTTACTCCTAGCCAGTGACTGTCTGGGGAATGCCAAGTGTTGTCTGTTAGTGCTCAGATACACTGCCAGTACTACTCCCAGCAGAAGTCAGCTTTATTCCATGATTGAAACTTAGTTTTTCTTGATGACTGTTCCGTGATCAGTTCTAGATGGACTTTTTCCTTCTCATGGACTGTCGTTGCCATCTAGGTACCTATGTACGCTCCCTTGAAAGTCAGCATGGTATCAGTGATTGCTCTTAGGTGATGTGGTAGGGGATCTGTTGTATGTCTGGACTGCAGAGGTTATGACTTCTACTGAGGTTATATTTGTACAGCGTATGACATACCAGAATACGTGTTGTTCTTTGGACATGCATGTATCGGTGAAAATGAATCCTGTCCTTTGTAGTATTTTCCGATCAGTGATATTGATGCATCTGATGAATACATTTTAAACATTAATATTTTTCTTCTTTCTCTTGCTTCTCCAAAGTTTCATTCTGATTAGAGTTCTTTGTATTTAATGTCACAAGCAGGTATGAATGACTCTTATTGATGTTCTGTAGTATTTCTTTCCTAAGCTTTGCATTTGAAAGGTAACCAGTAATTACTGATGGCTCAAAACTATAATTTCATTAATGTATTGTTACTGTTTGTTTATTTTTGCAGGAAATAAATGCTTCTTTGCCCAATATAATAAACAACAAATATGGAAAGAAGGTCTTGTTATACTTGCTAAGTCCTAGAGACCCTGCACATTTTGTTCCAGAAATCATCACACTTCTGCAACAGGGAGATGGAAATGCCTATAGGTAACTTGCATATTAAGTTGTTTTCCCTAGAGTCCAGAAGAGTTTGTGCAATTTTCTGTCATAATCGATTTAATTTCAGCTTTTATTCCTAGGTTATCTAAGTAATGTAAAAATACATAAGTGATACATAAGCATTATTAGATTTGTTAATCTGTAGTCCCTATTTTTGCATTTTTGGTTTGAAGTTCATATACGATGATTGGTGACTAGCAGTTTATCATAGAATGGTTTGGGTTAGGGGGGACCTTAAAGACCATCCAGTTCCAACCCCCCTGCCATGGGCAGGGACACCCTCCACTACACCAGGTTGCTCCAAGCCGCATCCAGCCTGGCCTTGAACACTTCCAGGGATGGGGCATCCACAGCTTCTCTGGGCAACCAGTCCCAGTGCCTCCCCACCCTCTACGGGAAGAATTTTTTCCTGACATCCAATCTAAATCTCCCCGCTTTGAATTTAAACCCATTACCCCTTGTCCTGTCGCTACAGGCCCTTGTAAAAAGTGCCCCCCAGCTTTCTTGTAGGCCCCCTTCAGGTACTGAAAGGCTGCAATTTATTGGTGATCAGCAGTTTTCCCCCTTTGTAAAAGGCAAAAATTGTGATGTGTTCTTTGTGTAAACTCAGATATCAAACCTGGCATAGCAGAAAATTTTTAATATGCATTGCTGGTGTTTTGAGTTGCAAGTATGTTTCAAAGTCTAGCAATAAAAATGGAAATTGTCAATTTGAATTCAGCCTCTGGTATCGGACATTGATGCTTATCAGCTTTTGAAGAAAGAGCAATTTTAGATGATTAGCGAGCTGTTTAAAAAACACACCTCAGTAGTTGAGATAATAGCATGAATAGAAAAAATCCAGAGGTTAAATTGACGTTGTTCACAAAAAACTCTGAGGGGTATTGCCAGTCAGCTTTAAACACCGTACATTTTCTTATTTGGTGTGTTCTTGAAATGTGTCTGCAACATGTTTTTAATGTGAAAGAGGGGGAAGAATAATGCTTTGATTTGATTTTCCAATAATTTATAGCTGCCTCAGATCACATATGTGTTTTGAATTTCGTGTTGCTTGATGTGCATACCGGCCAAGTCTTCTACAGTAATGTGCTGTCTCTTTCATCAGTAAGAAGAATACTGAACTCCGTCGCCGTGAACTCCTGGAAGCAATTTCCTCACCTTTGCTAGAATATTTGCAAGACCATACTCAAGAAATAGTGACAGACAAAGCTACCTTTGTCTTGGTTGCCGACATCTTAAGGACAGCTCTTGGTGACATCCAGCCTGCACTAGATGCAATCGCTAATTTAGCAGCAGAGGAGCTGATTCCAGGTGGTCGTGATGGGCAGGTAATGTAACAGAGGACAAAGTGCTGAGATCTTGCAGAGCGTTTGCTTATTCTGTATTACTAAAATGAAGTCTGCTCACTCTTTATGCAAGACGACAACGTACTGCCGTGGTAGCACTGGTACGTTAGACGTGGTCCTGTCACAGTTTGTTAATATTGCATCTGGAGTGATGAAAGCTTGAGACAGCATTTCATCTGAGTTACAGAGCAAAGAACTTCATGATCTTGAATCTTCAGAACCACTTTAAACACTCTGTGTGAAGGTAGCTGACATGCTACAGTTACACTGTCTCTCTTTCAGTGGTATCGCTGTGCCGTCAAGCAGTTAGTAAGTTTTTATAGTTCGTTTGACTGTTTATGCTGAGAATGATGATAGGGTCTCTTAGCTTTCAGGTATGCATATTTCCGTGCAAGGAAAGATCTTAGCCAATAGCTGTTTGTCTTTACAGTATAACCTTCCCTTCAAAGTGTGCTGCTCCGCTGTTTTGTGGAGTTAGGCTCAAACAGACACGTTTCTGTAGACTAGGAAACAAAAAAATGCTGTGCATGCTGTATTTGAGAGATGCCTTCCAGATTTTCGTAGGTTTGCTGAATTTGCTCTCTTTCCCCTCTAAGATACGCATTTTACAGTATTTTACATGAACTACTCATGTTTTCTGTGAACCATACTGTAGTGTGTTTTCAAGTCTGTGGAAAGTCTGAAAGTTCTTGTAGAGGCAGCTAGACCAAGAGATTCTGCTCAGTAATCGTGAAGTCCTTGGAGGCATGAATGAAACATTGCTTGATACCGTTTATATTTCTGAAAATAGGGTATTACAGGGAAGGTGGTAAAAAAATAAATTAATTTAAAAAACCAGTCAGGCTTGTGTGAAACTTGTTGATATTTGCATAGGTGACAAGTAAGTGGTCAGTGTGACGTGGTTTCCAAGGGCAGAGTGGATAAATCAAGCAGAAATACTTATAGACAGACATAACTGTCTTTTGACACATCATAAGTAATTCGGATTTGTTTTGGTTCGTTTTTTTCCCTTTAAAGCTTCACATTGCAGAGCATCCAGCCGGCCATCTGGTTTTGAAATGGTTAATAGAGCAAGATGAAAAAATGAGAGAGAGTGGAAAGGAAGGTATGTTGGAAATTCAGCTTTATTTTATCAAATTATGACGTTAGAGTAATTGGTTATCTGACCTAAAATAACATTGCTGCATTATTCCTTTGAATATA
Source organism: Rhynochetos jubatus (assembly GCA_027574665.1). Classification (NCBI taxonomy): domain Eukaryota; kingdom Metazoa; phylum Chordata; class Aves; order Eurypygiformes; family Rhynochetidae; genus Rhynochetos; species Rhynochetos jubatus. The sequence continues at coordinate 68,194,461 of CM050690.1, read as the reverse complement.
CTAATACATGGAAATTTTAACGTATCTAAGATTATTGCTTCTATCTTCCTGCTTTTGTGAGCTGTTACATGAACAGAATGCAGAGGATGCTGTTGCTTTTTCTGTAAAGCAAATACTGGTCTACTTTTTCTTTTTCCTCAGGGGTTTACTGTATATGTGGGACAGGATTCGTTTCTGTGTTTAAAATGTCTTGATAGCTTTGCTAAATTACACAGCAATTTAAGGGATAATAATAGAAAGTTCTCTAACAGGAAGGCTTGTTTCATTAGTGCTTGTGAGCCAAAGTGTAATCTGTAACATGGTCATTCGTGCTGCTGGGTTAATGCATTATAACTGTTACTACAATAATTCATGCACAAAAATAGGACCTCTCTGCTATTTTATATCCCAGAAGGCAGAGATTGGGCACAGATGTTCTCATCTTAGCTTATCTTTTAAACTTATTTTATTACATAACTGTAAAATATTGTTGTGTGAATCACCATGTCCTAATAGAGATTACTTTTTCTCATATAAAAACCTCAAAAAATGAAAGAATGTGGGGGTGGCACAGTATAATCTGGAGGGAACTTCTCAATCTGTAGTGGGCGCTTTTTTTTGGTAGAATTATCAGACATTGAACTTTTTTTTTCTTCTTGAAACATTCAGGTATCCACTGTTTTCTTTAAAAATAAGAGTTACTTGGCCTTTAAATGTTCTTGAAAGGAGGCTGTTTTGCTACTTCTCAACTGGGTGACTAGAAATGTGTAAAGGGGAGGTTTTATATTGTGCTTCACAGGCTGGCCTAACTGAGATGATGATAGTTACCTGGATTTATTTCTGCTAACGTCATGCAATGCCCATTTTAAACACAACTTGTTCCCTTTGGTTTCTTTGTTTTCCACCAAAGAGTGCATCATTCAGAATTGTTGCTCTGAGTTTATGAAACTGGCATTAAACAACCAAATTGTTATCATGTAGGGAACAAGTTGAATAGAAACCGACCTGTTCTTCAGATGGAATTCCGATCTAAAGCAGCAGTGAAAAATAGCTTCAGTGTTTTTTAGAGCTTGGAGTTTGTTGGGGTTGGGTGGGTTCTTCTGGGTTGCTTACTGGTAAGTTTGCTCAGCATACAAGCTGTAAAAGCAGTTTTCCAGAAGTTCAGTTCTTCAGATTCAGCTGGGGACTTGAGGTCAGCCTAGGTTCTTTCTTTTGTGTATGCCCTTAGTGTAATGAATCTGCAAGTCAGCTTAAGCTTTCAAAGCTGCTGAAGAAACAGAGCCCGGTGGCATCCAGTACACCTGAAAGAGGCAGGGTTCCTCGTGGTTTTCATGCTGCAGTGTAGGATTAACTCAGAAGTAACTTCATTCTGTTTCTTCAGTTGTAGAATCAGATGCTTAGAGGTAGCATTTTTCAGCAGAGGTGTGTATGTATTAGTATATTGCATATAATTATATTGTGTGGATGGTGTTGTTTCTTTGGAGTAGATACCTTTAATAAAGACATGAACAAACTTTGGCACTCCTAAAAATGAAACTGCAAGTTTGTCTGCTTTATACTAGTAAACTGTCTCACAGTGCTGTTGTTGGCTAGCTGATTTTAAGCAATACTTGGAAGTAGTCCAACATCTGTAAAGGTATTAATTGCATTCAGTGGTGATTTATTTTGAGAGCGCAAAACTTTGTGAATACTTGGTGGCTGAAAACTATTTGATTAAATTACAAATGCAGAGAACTTTTAATAGGCTTCGTTGTATAAAGACACTAATTTATTTTTTTTCTCCGTACCTCTTTCCCACATTTTACAGTTTGTTTTGGAAGAACCTTGGTGGAACGTGTTGGTATTGAGACTATGAAGACCTGGGCAGAAGTAAACCGAGGTGCCATTATTCTTTGTTGGTATGTTAGACATTTGCCTATTTCTGATTAGGTTCCAGTCTTAATTTCTTGAAAGACTAAGAGAACATCAATTGAAATTTCTACCAGCAAAATGCTGTGTTTTGGTCAGTGTGGACTGTCTTTCATGCCACTGGTAAGTCTGTGATGGAACAGGGTACTGGAAAAATTCAGACCAGAGTTTCCATAGGTTGTTCCTTTAGATCAGGCTTTTGCAGTACTAGGAAGCAGTTCAGTGTTGGAAAGTCTTAAAATTAAAAATGAAATTTATTTTTAAAATAGTGCCTACCACGTCTTGTTTACAAGCACAAAATTCTCAAAAGAGCACTCCACCAACAGCCAGGTTAAAATAATAAACACTGAAATATCTGTGACTGGCAGCAGCATGCAGGAATACAGATTTTTTTGGTTTGGTCTTTGTAACTTACTGCTTGGTGTGGATGCCTTAATTATGGAGCCTAGGTATGTCTCATACTGAAATAGGAAGGTGTTTAGAATAGACCATGCAACGGCTTATGATGAGCTAACTGGCTCACAACTCTGAAGCAGTGAACCATGCAACTAGGGAGATCAAAAACACCCCTCAGAGGTTGGACTAACATCAACATTTTGTTTTGGCTGATGTAAACAGCTGTATTAATCATGGCTGTTTTCACTTTGTCAGGTCATAGAAACCCAAGGTTTTGTCTTTATCCCAAAGTGTTCTGGAACTGCTGGGTCAGCATTGCTCTGCTGGCTCCTCATAAAGACTTTCACTGAGCCAAAATCAGCAAATAATTCAGACAGACAACATGATTTTGAAAAATAAAACCCCTTCTCCCTTTTTTCCACCCCACTTCTCCCTCTCTGAAGTTACTCTAGACTCCTTGCTGTTTGCTTTTCATCTCTGTTCTTTATGACTGTAGAGTGAGGTTACTTTGATGTTGATGATCTTTTGCAGGGTGAATCAAAAGCTGTTTTCATAATAGGACTTCTGTCAGTTAATCTGATTTTAATCCTAACTTAGTTTTGTCATTATCATTCAGACTAGTAGTGAGAAAAATTGGTAGTAGAAGAGTAGTTGTAATCCAGACACAAAACCAGTTTACACAGCATCAGAATAGGAGCATGGATCTGGCTGTTAAGATTGTTCAGCTGCTAAAAATGGTAACACTTTTTCAAAGTAAATTAGTGGAATTTTTTTCCATGTATAACACTTCAGTACCTGCGTGGCTGTCATCATAACAGACTTATAGAAAAAACAGGAAACTAGTAATTACTTATTAGCAAAAACCAGTACAGGAATGGTGTATATTATGGAAAAGTCTGTGAGGAGTGTCAGTCTTTCCCTCTCTCTGCTAGTGCATCATGGCACTACAGGGTGGGGCTTCGACAAGCGTTCTGTGTTGTTGAACAGGGAAGTTTATCTTCCCAGATTGTGAATTTTTCACAAGTACTGAAAATCACCTGACAGGAAATAGAGACAAAAGTATGGAGGAGGAGTGTGTGTTTGTTTGCTGGAGTTTTGTTTCTATGGGTTTTTTTTTTTTAATTAAATCTGAATCCTTTCTAGCTTGAACTACTCTTGATGACTCTTGAAGCATGGTGACCTTTTGTTTAGGCAGCTGAGAACACACGAGCATAACCAGCTGGTCTTGTTCCATTTCGTGTGATACCTCCTTACCTTGCTAACACACAGTAATTAATCTCATCTTTGTTTAACTGCATGCACTGAAGTCAAGAGGTTACCCAAATCATACAGCAGTGGTAAATTTAATTTAGTCTGGTATGGATAGTAACTGCTATTTTTTTTTTACATAAAATAATTATTGAGTTTTTTCAAAACCTTCTCATTTAAGAAAAAAATTAAAAATCAGATACTTCTTTTGTCATCAGGGAGCTCAGATCCCTCCTACAGAGGTCATATTCAGATGCTACCTGTTCTCTGTGAAGCTATGATTGTTGGCTTTTGGAAACCATTGTCCCACTTCCATGAAGATCGGCATCGCAGTTACCCAGTCGGTCCATTTGAAGACTTCTAGCTTGCTAGTCATTGAAGCTTACTGACCAGTTATGAGCAGTTAATTGCATATGCTAGACTGCTTATTTACCTTGTGTCCTCTGGAACCTCCCCTTCCATTGGCCTACTTGCTTTTAATTTGATTTTTATTAAAAAAAACTTGGGCCTGGTTCTGACCTAGTATGAGTATGAAGGGTTCCAAAGTCTGAGAGGGCTCTTTGCAGACATTACAATCCATCTTAGTGTAAATGAAGTGTTGGAAGTACTTGAGTGTCATGGATGCTGGTCTGTTTATATTTCTACACCTGTACTCTCCTCAGTATTTTTGAATTCGTCAGTGATGTGTTAGATGAGGGTAGAAAACGCATACAAACATACTTCACCAAATGACTCAGTGATTTCCACGTTTCATTTTTGTAACATGCAAAACATGTTATATAAAATGTATTTTATATCCACAAAATGCACAGGTGCCTCCTTACCAGATTTTAGAAGAACTTTCAGAATAATAATAAAAAAACAGCATATCTTGGTCTTTTTGCTGTATTATCAGACATGTAGATGTTCTATATTAAAAACACTGTGTCTTTGAAATATCTGTGGATACCAGGAGTTTGAAAGCAGCTTTACATGTACAGCTGTTGGCAGATGAAATCAATTTTTAGAAATAAAATGCAGCCTGGAGTGGCTTGCTGCTTTGTATGCTCTTGGTCTCTGGTGGTGAACCATGTGAATCTCTCCATGCTAAGTACCATGTGTTCAGCACATCCATTGTTGCTCTTATCAGGGGTGTGTACATAACTCACAGAAAAGCTGAAAAAGTATCACTGTCATCTGTGTTGAATTCAGTTTTGAAGAAGGCCTCTTGATTAAGTATTACTGTCATAGCTAAAACTCTGACAGAAGTTGCTGCTAGAAGTTTTTAGTCATAGTTATAGAAATAAGTCTAGGAATAAAGCAGCTGAAAGCAGTGGTTTTGTCAGATGGGCATCCTTTACTGCCTTTAGCGTTGCTACCCTGCGCAGAATTTGGAGTCCTAAGAAGGCAAAATTTAAATCTCACCTTCAGCTACATGAGTTCCTTTTCTGCCTTAGTTTAGCTCGCCATGTCTAATCTTTATTTAAAAAGTAGGCAGGAGACAGGCTTCTAGGTAGCTGCAAATCTGGGAGCTGTTTGGAAGAATTCTAGGGATGGTAAAGACTTGTAGTATCATGCAGCTGCTTGGTACCACTACATGGATGTTACAGTTGTTTGGGGTTTTTTCCAAACTTCATATGCCAGTGCAACTTTTAATTCTGTTCTGGATTGCAATGGCTGCAGAAGACATTAAGTTTTTTAGGCAGTGTTCACTCATCATTTTGAAGTAATAAATAAAGTGTGCCATTACCTCTACTGATGATTTTTATTATAACCCAAGAACGTTTCACTGTTCGCAAAGAAAGAACAACAATCACTGCCTAGATTGAGCTGAATAGTGCAGAATCTTTTTCCTTCCTAACAGTATTTTACAGCTTACAAAGAATTTCCTTGTTTCTGGGGAGAGGGAAAAAAAAAAAGGTATCTGGGAAAGCTGTTTTGTTTTCCAAAAGTAGTATCTGGTAAAGAACAGAACTGGTAAGACTCTGTATTCCTGTGCAAAATGAAGCTCAGAAGTACCAATAGTGAAAGTACTTGGTGTTTACTAGACATATGTCACTGTATCCAGCTTTAGGATCTCCGTTGCAAGAAAAGGTATCGACAATGGGACCAGGTTTAGTAGAGGGTGACCACCATAGTTGTGGGCTGGATCCCTTGGCCTGGGAGGAGATGCCCTGGAACCAGGGCTGGTTCTGCTGGGAGAAGGGACAGCTTTGGGGTCACTCAACAACATCCCCAGCACCAAAGTGGGTGGGGGAGATCTGGGCTCTTCACAGCAGTGTGTGTGTGTGTGTGGCCGGAGGGCGAGGGGCAGCAGCAGCAGCACAAGCTGAAACACAAGAGGCTCAGGCTGAAGACAGATGAAGCGTGTTCCCTCCCCATGAGCACAGCCCAGCAGTAGGGACAGGGTCCAGGGGGGTTGGGCTGTCTCCTGCATTTGGGGGTTTCAAGCTCTACCTGGATGAAGCCCTGAGCAGCCCGGTCTGACCCAGTGTTTGAACCTGCTTTGAGTAGGGATCTGCAGTTCCTTCCAGCCTGATTTATCCTGTGTGGGTTGTGTTCTCACTTGATGTTTCATGCTTTCTGAAAAGTTTCGTCTAACAGGAGGTGCCCTGAACTATATTCTTTCTAAATAGTTACTGTTTCCTTCCATTAATAGCTTCTTTTCCTATGACCTACTTGCTGACCTTTGACTTGTGGTTTTTTTCCCTGTGTCTTGTAGCCTTCTCAGAAGCACCGATCAAAAAGTGTCAAATACAGTCAAAAAAGGACTGAAAAAGCTTGTCCCAAAGCTGAAGCTGAATAAAAATGTAAAAGGAATAGAGGCATTACTGGAGAAATTGACTTCCTAGTGTAAATGAAGCTCAAAAGACAATTTACATCAATGCAACCAGCTGAGTGTTGGTAAGGTTTTGCACCATGGTTGTTTTAAGAAGCAGTGTATGCATTTGCAAATTAAATAATTTCTAAAACAACTTGTCTGTTGTACTCATTTTGTTGTGCGCAGTAAATGGTTGTACTCAGGGACTGAAATCTCAAGAAGATTTAAGAGCTAGTGGAAACTTCTGAACATGTAATCAAGAAATTAAATCTTTCCTGATAACTTGCCCAAAAATGTTCTGGGTGTTATTAAAATTTGCGTGTATGTTGTCATAGTTACTGTAGAAACAGAAGCAGCTGTTCTGGAGATATTCTTGTGTACTGGGCAAATACACTTGTTCTTAATCCCTTTCTTTTCTGGTTTCCTCAAAAAAACAAAGCAGGAAACAGCTCAAGTCCCATTCTTACCCTGTGAAGGAGTGATGGGGGCTCTTATTCTTTGGGAACTAATGAGCTCAATGCAAATAGTGCCTCTGACTTTTTTTTTTTAAAGATGGGCCTGAAGGAGGGGCAGACTATTTCAATGGACCACTGTTGGGTTTTGGTTTTCTCATGTTGTGTTAAAAGTAGAGACTTCTAAGCCCCAGTAAACCAGAGGAATCTGGGGGTTTTTTTTGGTGTCTTACTTGTAAGAAGGGGAGGGATAAATTTACTTCTGCATGCTATCAAATAAATGTCCAGTTGATTTCTACTGTGCCTTGTTTTGATCTAGAAAATCAAGCCCATATTTTATTTTTTCATTTTAAGCAAAGAAGAAAAAAAAACCAACAACAACAAACAAAACCTCCTTGGTAAGGCATCCATACAAAACCCTGGTGGTGTGTAGTGCCATGCTGATAGATTGATCCAGAGGACCAAATTAATTACATCTCCACATGTAGTAGCCACACTTTACTGTTACTAAGCCTCACAGGACGTGGTTCCATTTTTAATAGCAGATATTTAGCCACTATTTCTCTTAAGCTATAGCTTCCTCAACATAAAGTACAGTGCAACTACTTGGAAGTTACCAGTGGTTGAGTAGCCTGCCTGAGCTTCCGTATTTTACATACTTTAAATCAGTCTCCCAAACGGCTGGCTGTTGTCGGAGGTCATGGTGACACACTGCTGAGTGCATTGGGAACTGCAGTGCTCAGCACCCATGGAAATCAGATTAGCCAGTTTGAGACTGGATGTGCTTCGCACGAGGTGAAATACTCTGGTTCTCTAGGGAGCACTTGGATGTATACAGGCGCTGGAGTGAAGTGCATTTTCTGGATGTGTATTATGTAAATAGTTTATCCAAAGCAATGAAATACATTGTTTCATGTTAATAAATGATCTCTTGCTTCTCACTGGTCCTGTCTATGGGGCAACATTGACAAGATACCTGCATAGGCAGCTTCTTAAAAACATCATAAACCCAACTGTAATCCGTAGCTTACTTAAGGTTAATTTAAGCAGTACCTGCATGCTGTTGTTAGGGGTGTTTCTAACATTGTTTCTGTTTGTATCTGTTGTTTTACTGATATTTTGCTGACTGTGCTTCCCTCTAATACCATCTCAGTTTGAGTAGTACTAAATACTTAGAGGTTAATCCCAATTAGACCCGATTGACACTGGCATTAAGTGTTCATGCTTGTAAACACATCCTCTCAGTTTCTGAAGGTTGCAGCTCATTAGTTTCTGTAACAGGATTTTCTTTTGTGACAGTAGAACACATCATTTTAATTAGCAACAGATAATGAATTTAAACTAGTGAACTGTTTTTAAAGAAGTCTCATTTACTGCCAAAAAACTCAATCTGAATGAAATGTGCAACAGCGTTGTGACTGAATAATTAGTGGTAGAGTGAAACAGTAGAGGGGGGGGGGGAAAACCCAATCTGATACAGCCCTTCTCAGTTTTCAGGTTGCTGAGGGGAATAAACTTAATGCTTAGATTCTGGCACAGACATGCTTCCTATCAACAGAATTGAAGGGGGCAGTGAAAGTACTCACTAAAGGTAGATGTGAATAAACTCAACCGCAAAAAGCTGCGTAAGCATGTCTGCTTCCGTGATTCTGATTTGATGCTTTGATTGTGTGCTTTAATTCTGGCTGCTTTAACTGAATGTCTACCAGGCAGTTTATTTGTGGTTTTAAGACTATAATTTATTTTAAATTATGTGTAGTAATTTGGGGTGAATGACTACTAATTTTCCTTACCACAATTTGAGAAACGCCACTCTTCGTTAAGTAGACGTCAGTTAAGGTTACGCTAAAGGTGCTACTATTTTCCTACCAGGAGTAGAATATAAATTTTACTGTCAAGGTATGCCTTTAATGTCAGTTGAAACCAAGTTCTGAAATAGCCTAATGGAAAAAGAGGAAAAGGAGGTTATGGGGGGTCCTAAAGACTGTTTGGTGGCTTAAGAGACTTCACAGAGTGGACTCATTTTTCCTACTGAAGAAGTTGGTTGGATGCAGTGCCATTTCTGTCCCAGCCTGCTGCAGGTCTCTCTGTGACTGTGTGAAGGCTGAGATATAAATTGTTTGGAAGACTCTGAAGCAAAAGGGTTTTTTTTTTCAGGGTGTCCTTTTTCTTTTTGAAATGTAGTTGGCAAGGACTTCTGCCTACTTTTGATTGTCCAAACTGCTCAAATTATTGCCAGCATCTTAATATAGCCAGCGGTATTTCTTTATTGCCAGCATGACAGTGGAAGTGCACATGCAGCCAGCGTCTGTACCACTCACTCAGAAAAGAGACTGTTGCAGCAATTATGGGATTCTGGTTTTAAAGCTGTCATCCAGAGGTGAAGTCACTGGCGCCTTGGTCATCCGGAGCCAACACCTCTCACTTGATGTAGCAGAAATTGGCGGGGAAACAGCCAATGTTTAATCATTGTGACAGTCTAGGACAGAAAAGGTGGTGATCATTATTTAACTTTTGGCTCTTGGAAGACAGAACGCATTACCTTGGTGACAGTGTCGATTAGTGTGTACTGGTGTATCTCCTATTACCTTGGAAATGGGGGTATACAGACAGGTACTCCTGCGATGTAATGCCTTTTGGTTTACGGTACAAAAGGAGCAGCTTTCCCCTTTGCTGCTGACAACATGCACCACCAAGAACAAGCAGTGTTTTGCTTTTCCACTGGCTCTCCGACAACTTAACCTTTCATCAAGAGCAGATTTACACAGTGACTCAGCGCTGAGCTGAGGACAAAGTGGGCTCAGCAGAAAACGTAGAATGATTGAAGCAGCTGGGGAAAATGTGGGAATGTTTCAAGACAATATAGACATTGCAGGCAGACTGTGACCCCTAAGCTGTGAGATTTTCTTTCTTACTCCATCTCTTCTCTACCAGGGTTGTAGACTTGTCAGAATGGACGCAGGGATGTACCCACGTGCATACCGCTTGGCACTTGCAGGTTTCTACAAAGTGTTCTCCCTGTTCCTGTGGTATGTCTAAAAACATTAAAAATGGTACTAATCAAATATTAAGAGTAGTTTTTTTCATTTCTTACTCTTTAAAACGGATTTCTGTAAGCGTTGATTGCATTAATCAAGGCACATTTCCTTCTGACTTCTTGGAATAGATCTGTAGTGCCCATTAGACAGTTTGCATTACGAATTTCAAGATCACTGTCAAAACCCATTCCTTTTGCCTCACCAGTGTGCAGACTGTTCCTTAGCTACTTCGTGGTAAGTACTGAAGTTCATTTACTCTAGCCATGTTATACTTCCAGCTCTTTCCCCCTGTTTTCTACTTGGGGTTTAAAGCTTTTGTATTGACTTGCTCCTGTACCTGCTCCGTTCTAAACTTTCTTCCACTGTTAATGATACTTTTTTGTTGTTTAGAGCCCCTTGTTTTGTTTTCTGTGTCTTGCTTTGAGACCCCAGAATTTCAGGACATGTCACCTTTTTCAGGATCTGTTAATACCATTGTACTAACCATCTAGTAAAGAGAAATGGGCATTTCTGGGAAGGATTGCTATTTAAGAAATATGAATCTGTCGCAATGTGTTCTCCACCTTTTCTCCAGTCCCTGTAACTGCAGATTTTCAGCAAAGCAAGTTTTCCTTGACGTGTTTGTTTTTTTCTTTTAAGTGTATGCAAAGGCCCTAACTCACTTCGCTGTGGCATCCACAGTAGCAAGTAGAGGATAATTTACAAGCTATATTAGGGGGAGGGTCTGAAGGAAGGGAAAGCCATTGATGACTGGAAAACTAGAAAATATGCCAGGTAAGCTCAATCTTATTTATCAGCCCTAATTCAGCACTTACATGTGCCCAATTTAACGTTACATATCTTTGTGATTTTCTCTTAAAATTGTCATGTATTTGAAGTTTTGTTGAGGGCCACCTGCTGCCATGGAAGACGGTTTTAATTGTTGGGTTTTTATGCTCTTTCAATCAAGATGTGTCTTAGAAATACACTTTGCAAAACATAAAAGATTCTCTGATTTTCCATGTCTTCCCTGCAGCTGCTCTGCCTGTCACTGCTGCAGCTGAGTGTGTCTGCATGGATTACATCTTCTATTAGAATAGTGGGACAGCCATAAAAAGCACACGGGAGGGAGCTGTCAGGACCTCTGGGTGTATACAGGTGTATACGAACAGGTGCTGGAAGCATTGAACTTCCAAGTCATCAGAAGGTTTTTCTCTGTAAACCCAATATAAACAAGATACGTGTGGGGAAAAAAAAATACCAGGTCTTTTTTGTTTTAAAGATGCACTGATTCATAAGCATTCCTGATAAAACATTTTTTGTGGAAAAAGGTAATAAGGGGATATGACAATTGGTTCAATGTGTGACGTTGTTCGAAGTTTCTGCTCCCACTGAGTTCAATGGAGGAGGTCGGGTACCACAACACCTGCTCTTAAGTCTTCACAGTGTGGTGATAGCACCAGTTTTCATTGCAGCCAAAATAATTCCTGTGGCTGAAACACTGTCAGAGGCTGTTTTACAATTGGTGCTACCAGTTTTTCAACTAAAATATTTTTTTTCCTGGGTTGTCTCCCCCCCCCCTGTTTATCTGAAGAGGTAAAATATTTAGAGCCTGTTTCAAATTCCAAGATTTTTGATAGTGGTCAGTGACAAGACCAGGCAGTACCAGTTTAAATACATATTTGAAAAATGTCTGAATAATTTCAGAAGATTTAAGAATTATTGACCTTCCAATTTTATATTCCAATTTTATATGTCAAATTTCATGATAGTTTATTAACCAAGGCCCAGGCACAAGGGAGCTACGGGGGTCTGCCTTCCAGAACTGGTGCCACTTGCCAGCCTTCACGGAGCTCCAGCGGTTTCCCTTTAAAATGTCCTCATCAGTGAGAGATGCCAAACACAACGTTGTATTTCCTGTCTTACACAGTGTCATGCTCAAGTGGGAGAACCTTTGCTTTCACAGGTGAGGATTCAGCTTTGCACTGTCAGAGCATTCACCTTCTCAGTTTGCTGCTGGGGTGTTGGGAAGTGCATGTTGGAACCATCCCCTGAGATGAACCGGCTTACTGACAGAGCAAGTGGAGTAAGCACCCTAACAGTTCGTCTAAAACCACCCGTTCGCTGCAGGTGTTGGTCGTGCTTTGTCCTTTAATCTTGGTATGATGTGCTAAGGTGGAAAACTCGTGCATGGGCTGTCTGCTCTCAGGCAGCATAGTGCTGCCCAGGCGGTGATGGCTGCAGTCTGTAGGCCTTGCTTTCTGGCAGGGAACTTGCACTGGGTTACTATACCAAGGAAGCTTTGTTTTGTTGCTGTTCTTTCTAACTGGTTTCCCATATAATGGTAGGGGGTGGGATTTGTGTGTGAAAATGAGATCAGCAACATAAGTTTCATTAAACCAATCTTTCAGATTACTTTATTATTAATAATAGAAGTGTAGTAATGGAGACTAAAGGTTATGAATGATGCCTAAAGCATTTTATCTTTGCAAAGGGAAAGCTGTGTTAGCACAGGACTGACCACTGTTTTACTCGGGATTCTCCATGATGGACCACGAACAGAAACCATATTTCTACGTGAAATTTTGTTTTCAGGCAGGTGTGCAAAGTGCCTTTGGATAACGCACTAACAGTGAATCTGCGTCTGTCACGATGAGCTTCATCACAGACAGTGGATCTGACTTATTCAGAGGGTGAACTTTGTGGTAGAATCTGAACAAAGAGTGGAGGTGATTGTGCAGAGAGAAACACAGGAAGAAGGTAGGCATGTAAGGAAGTGGTCTCTCTTCCACTTTAGTGGAAGAGGAAAGGATTGGGGGAATAGAACCTGTTGCAGAAGGAAAGATGCCTCTGAAGAGCAATGACAAAGCTAATTGCAGTGGGATGAGCAAGCGTAAACACGGTATTACAGATATGTAAAAGTAGTGGAGGGCGATGGGAAAGAGAGAAAGCAGCAACACTGTGCTTAAAACCTTTTGTGTCTATCTTCTCTTCCAGCCCCTCAATTGACCTAATAAATGTGATTTTGAATCCAGCAGCTTGCCTGCTGCAACATGAGTCAGTAGTGTTTCTCCTGCTTCCGAACAGAAGATGCTGCACTTCTCTCTTTACAGGTACTGTTCAGGCTATTTGCTACGCTGATTCAGTTCACAAAACAGTTAGAAATTTGTGTGTAGTGCTGTTGAATTAATTTCTATCAGTGAGTTGAAAAGATTCACTAAACAAAGGGGAACCTGCTTGGACACCAGAGCACAAGCGGCAGTGTTGCACAGTAAGCCAGTGAGAAGGCTGACATCAGTCAGGAGCAGACCTTCCCTTCGCAGGGGATCACGCTGATCGTTCCGGTTAACCGAGCTGCATGGTCAAACGTGTATTTCAAATCTGTGTATAAAATGGCACTGTTCTGTCTTCAGTGCATGGGGATTTAGAGGAACATAGAATCATTTAGGTTAGAAAAGACCTTGAAGATTATCAACCCCTAACCTAGCCCTGTCAAGTACACCACTAAACCGTGTCCCTAAGCACCACATCTCATGCACTGCACTGCATGGAAAAACATACCCAGAAAATCAGTATTATTTTAAGCCTGCCATGCCTCAAAGTGGGATGACACTTGGTGAGACCTGTGTTTTGATTGCTTCTATTAAATCCTGGCAGTAAAAGCCTGGAAAATACTCCCTACACACCTAAAACAATCTATTTAAACTACAGTTAAGGTAGCTTTATCTTGAACTTTCATGTTCCCTGACTAATCTAGTGTTAAGTGTTGATATTTTTCTTTTCTTCAACTGTTGTAGAAATACGCAGACCAAATATTAAACATATTATCATCGAGCTCTGCCTAGAATCACTTCTCTTTTTGTGTAGCAACTTTTGGGGAACATTTTAGTCATTGGAGCTGTCTTTTAGAAACAAAAGGAATGGAGAAATTCATCTCCAGCGTAATTAATGTAGCATTAGATTGAAGATTCATTTAGTCCATAGTGATAATACAGATTTTGCAGCACAGATTAAATTTCACGTTACTGTAAACACTCTTGCTGACAGGACACCAGGCTTTTGGCAGACTCTGTACCTGATGCAGCAGAGCTAGCTGACACGGAAGGTAGCAGGAACTAGGTGTTTTTAAGAAAAAGGGGAATCTGTCAGACTGAAACCTCTGGGCGGCAGCAGCGGACAGTTTTCCATGCATGGGTCTGTACTTTCCGCAAGCAGATGCAGCTACCTACCTTGCCTTTTCTTAGAGGGGCTTTTCAGTCCCATCACAGCGGGACGTGCTCTCACAACCTGTGCTGTCGCAAGTGCTGTGCGATTTACTGAGTTCTGATGAATTTCTGGAACTTGGTTTGGTTTGGATGGTTTTGTGTTTGGTTTTTGACACCACACCCACCCCACCCCCCCCCCCCCCCCACTTGTTTACCTAAATTAAATATTTGGATGTTAAGATACGTGGAAGTCACACCAACCTGACCCTAAAGACTTGGCTGCAGCAGACTTGAGGAGGGTGGAGTCCCTTTGGTGTCAGTGTGTATCCGGCTTATGCCAGGGCTTGATCACCTCAGAGCCCAGCCTTACCCAACGGGTGGGCTGTTGCATGCACCTACGGTCCATGCCTTTGCCTCCATATGTAAGAAAACAATAGAAGTGTAAGTGTACTGCTGAGCAAGGCTGTTCTTACACAGGTATTGAAAAGTTCCTCTGCAGACAGACGTTTTCAGTGGCTGTGCCAGCTGTTTTCAGCCACGTAGAGTTACGTTGGCTCTGCAGCCAAAGCAGGTTCTGCCTTCTCTTCCCCAGCTGGTGGTGGAAGTGCTTTTCAGGCAGTTTCTTCTGCCAGAACTGGCGAAGGAAATGGATATGTGGTGGCCTGAGTAACAGGTACTAGTGGCAGCAAAAAGCTAAAAAGCAAAAGTATGGTACTTGTTTATCTGATTATTAATAGAGGGGAGATACTTTTGCTTGTAAATGGAGCAAATCTGCTTCAGTGGTTAAAAGACAGTATGGAGTCATTTTATAGGGTAGAATTAGACTCTGACAAGTTTTATTTAAAAAACTTGATCATCTCTAGTTCAGGAGCTACCTGTAGTGTGCTTTAATTTTTCTCAGCATATTTCCATTAAATTACCTAAGTACATAAAAAGCTAGTACCTCTGACCTTTCCCTTTTTCAATCCAAGATAAAGAGCTGGATTACAGTCAAATGCCATGTAATTTCTCTACTACTGAATAAAGAAGTTAATAAAGGTTTTGTAAATAGCAGATAAGCATGAATCAAATATTTTTACATAACACAAAACCAGAATGTTCTAAACAGTTGAAGCTATTTTTTAAGCAAGGGAACAATTTTTCCTTCCTAGGTTTATTGATAGTAATTGTTTTTCTTCAAAAACCTTAAAGTATACCTCGTTTATAATCTTCAAAATTATATATATTTGAAGACTGAACATTACTATTTGCCTTAGAAGCCTGGGAATAGCACCAGATGCCTATTAATCTGTGGCTTACTGTAGCTACCCCTTTAAGTGCTATCTCTCTGAATGAGAAAAGGAAACAGCTGCTGAATTACACTGAAAAAGTGATGCTTTTCTAAGACAAGGATTTGTGCAAAAGCATATTCTAATTAGAATTCTTTCCACTGTCTCGTACAGGGACAGTCTCTTTAGATTTCTACCACCTCCACCCCTATTTTTCTTTTTTTTTCTTTTCTTTTTTTTCTTTTTTCTTTTTTTCTTTCTTCTTTTCTTTTTTTCTTTTCTCTTTTTTTTTTCCTAGTAGGTTTAAAATAAGTAGAAGAAACAACACTTAGTTGTCCTAAAATGAACAAGGCCATCCAGATAAACTGACTCTTACTTCATCTGAGAGACATGTTTGCTAGTACATGTTTGTAGTAAAAGATAATGATAGAACATATTTTCCTTCTCCCTCTGGGCCTCATTAATATCGGCAGTTAGTTGAAATAGAAGATTTCAGCATGGCCACTCTCAGAGAGGTTTCTAATTTCTCAGTGGTTTGAGAATCCTCCACCCCGTTTCCCCAAAACCTTTGCTATGCCAAATTAACATCTCATAAAACAAGCTCTGCCTACTTTAGCTTTAATAGTATTCCCCATCTTTGTTGTGTTTAAGCATATTTTCCCTTGATGTGGTTATTTAGGAATATTCTGATTGTCGAAGCCCTGTGGCATTCAAGTGACCAAGACAATCACAGCTCACCTGCATTATTTTTGGATGTTGTCATGTGTAACGTTTGACTGTTTCATTTGAGTAATCTACGGTACAGTGATGATGCCACTGAAAGTCTTAGTGGATGTGGCAGTATAAATTAACTGAGAGTCTTTTTGGGAAGGAACCATTATGTCAACAAAATAATGGCAAAACTGCTGCATCCTGTTTCACAATGAGCTGGTACAGGTTTGCACAGCTTCTGCCGGTTGTCAGAAGTTTGTTCTGTGGGAATACGAGCTCCATTCCTCTGAGCTGGCTGTAGGTCCTCTTTGTATGTGGTATGAGCCTCAGACAAGGGTCTCGGAGGGGGCCAGGACCTCATGGGAGGGCCTTGCTAGTAGCCATCCACAGAAAATCCTGATACTAGCAGAGCATTGGGCATTTGGGGGGTGTCAGGCTGGTATAGTGGTACCTCAACTACAGGCAAACTATTTCCTGTTGAAATGCACAGGCTTACGCTTGTGTGCTGGTTTTAGTCACCCCTAAAATAAGATTAGCTAAGCCACAAGGCAGAAAACCACGTAAGGTAATCCAGAGAAGAAAATTATGTCTTTGGCTGAAAAAAACCCCAAAACCCAAACAACCAAACACTAACTAAACAGAGTTTGCTAGAAAATGTCTTACTCCACTAAGGACCCACTCACCTGCTGAATGCAGCAGAGCAGGTGAGCCAGGTGTTACAAAATAGAAAACCAGCAACTTCGTGTAGTCTTCTGCTTAACAGTTCCGGTGGCAGTTACCAGAGGTCTGCCCCCCAGACTGCACGCTTCTACCCTGTGTCTTGCGCCTGCTCCAGCGTTAGTCAAAGCTCTCTAAATTGAGCTAGGTCATAAACCGATCATGAATCTGGCCCTGCTCCCCCAGGCTGCCACATCTGTGTGCTAAGTCAGTGCACAGAGGAATCAGGAAGGTACCAAAGCTGCCGTCAGCGAGATGGTGGGACTGGATGGCGGGGGGATGCGGGGGAAGGTGCGTCGAGAAAGAAGAGAGTGAGGCAGCAGCGAGTGACCTGAGCTGCCTGAGGTGTGATGGCCTTGGTGTTCAGAGCACCCAGATTGGACCTGGTGGTACTGCATACAGTGTCTTCTCCTGAGGGGTCAGAAATTGGTCTCCTCTGTGTTGGGAAGTGTTTTGACCCATGGCCATTAGCCTGTGGACTAAAGTATTCTGAGTAAGAGTTTTGCCTTTGTGTGACTGCAGTGTGCAGGGACTGACTCTGGAGTCCTTCTGGACTAAGTCCTTCAAGCAAAGATTGCCTGGGCCAGAGGAGAGTGAGTGTTTGGGAAGACTATGCTGCTTGTTCAGGGTATTTTCATAGGTCTTTATTGAAGCAGGGCCTGTGACCCATACCTTTTCACCCAGCAGGGTGCTGCAAACACCAAGTCTTTGTTTTACTGTCACCTGGTGGGTCATTATTTACTCAGTGAAAGTGGAACAGCTTCAACTGGAGGGGTGGGAGAGACCCACTCCAAGCTGTTTTTGAGCAGTTAGAGCAACACTATGAGACTTGTACATTAAAATCTTGTTTGACAGATAAGAAAGCGATCACCAAGGACATTCAGTTTCAACTTATGATTAAAACAGAGAACACTCCTTTTTCTCCTGCTGATGTTTTGTCTGGAAAGCCTATTCCCTTACACTTCTTGAAGAAGATACACTTTAATGGGTCCTGCATGTGAGGCAAGTGGGGTGGAAAACGAGGCTGATGATTTGTGTCAAGTGTGAGGCTGTGAGTAAGCCCAGCCTCAGCAGAGTAGGTGCTCAGGATTTCTCTAGCTGGCAAAAAGCTGCTGAGTTTGCCATGGAGGGTTGAGCATCTGCATTCCATCTGTGTGGTACATGCAAGTAGTGATTCCTTCGACAAGGATATTAATTTAGGGTGTCCCATCTCTTTGAAAGTTGGGTAATCACCAACATTTAAGTCCTTTTAATGGATCTGACCCAAGGTGCATGTTGAAAACAAAGCACAGTTGTGTTTTTGCATGCTTATAACCTGCCACCTCACTGAACTGCAGTGGGGGTCCTGTGGTTTCTGGAAGCTCCTTGTCCTCTGTTGCTGTGCAGAAAGGCCATGCAAATTCACATCATCCCCAGAGCCCAAGTAAAGCAGCTATTCTTCTTAGCGAGTGCCAGGATTGTGCCTGCTGCATTGCATGCAGTCCAGAACAGCAAACATCTATCACATTCAACTCCCAGGGCTCAGCTGTGCCTTAAAGACATGGTTTAGCTTTTAACAGAGGTGATCAGCACACAATGTGCTGACTATCATTCCTAAAGAACAAAATGACACATGGGGTTATGACACATCTGTCTGGAGGTAGAGAATGAGAAGAGCAGCTTGTTTACTAATTACCTTCTTACCAGTGAAAGGAAAAATGTCCCTTTGCTTGACACAATTCGCATGGATGTGGCAAAATTGATGATCTTTTTCACCCTCAGCTGTCCCAGGAGTGAGCTTCACACCATGGTCTCCAGTGTGGCTCTGAGATCTGAGTGCAGCCATTTGCATTCATCAGGGCAGCACAGACACAACATGAGAGTTCAAGAATTTATAAATGCATCTCTGCCACCAGGCTGTTTTGCAGAGAGAGTGCTGCTGAGTGACAGCCACGGCTCATGCCAGTGACTGTTACCACTGCTTCTTTTTGTTACTCTTTTTCTTTTTTAAGCTGTATTTGTGTCTGAATATAAATAAAATAGCTATTCTTTCAGATCTGTTATTCAGATTACTATTTCTAAACTGGTATGACTGCTGTTACATAAAAAGAATACTAATATGCTGCAAACTAATACATGAAACTCTGCTTCCATTTCATTTGTTGTTGTTATTTGCTGAAGAGCTTATGGAGTGAGTTTCTGACACGAGAAATTGCATGCAGCTGTTGAAAAAGGCTCAATAGTCTTAGGAAGTAAGATACTACTGGGGGTGAGCTAGGGTGTCAGAACTGTGCCTTCAATGACTGTATGTACCAAAGTATCTTGACTTGATATTTAAAATTAGTTGAAGATAAGTGCTGATAAGATCCTTTGTATGAAAAGTCCTTATGAGATATTATCCACTACGTTTCATTTGATATTTTTTTTAATGCCACTTTAATGCTTACATCCCGTGACAGGCCTGTTGTTATTCTAACAATTCATAAGTAGATACAGTAAATGCTGTAAAATAAATTTAGTTCATCACTTAATCCTATACCTAAAGAAGGTTTTGGTTTGGAAATGTTTTCAAAATTGATCAATGGCATTTATCAACTCAGACTCCAGGCTTCTTCACTAGTTCTTGACATAATGAAAGATGATTATGGAGGTGGTGGTAAAGGAAATACTAAAAGCAGTGCATTGCTTGCCTAGGTGTGAAAATGGCAATCATTTGCAGGGCTGCATTTGAAAAATAAAATTGGAACAGTGAAGCATAGCTATCTGACAGTGGGAATAGAAGCTGAAAGCGTAAGGAGTATAGATGCTGGTAATATTCAGGTAAATGCTCTAGGCTGTTTTTCTCTTTTTGAAAGCTGATGCAAAACCAATTTCAGCAATGCAGTCAGTATATTGGGTACTCCACTTGTTTAATTTTTGAGACTGCCTTGACAGCAGTGAGGTGGCTGACCCTTAATTGCAGCAATTTGTTTTCCTTTGGTTCAATTAGGTTGGGTCTTTATTGTGGGTCTAATCAGGAACAGGGGTTACATCTTCAAGTGGGTCTAATTCAGAGTTTCTGGGTGGTTACTCTGAAGAATGAACGTCATTCCAGGTAGTTGACGGTCACTTACATGCTGCTCACAGCCTAGCAAAGCCAAAAACCAAATCTGTTGTTGTAATACGAGCCTTTTTCCTTTTGAAAACATCCCCCTTCAAAACAGGTTTTACCATCTACTTTTGTTATTTTTGGCCTTTTCAGTTTATCTTCAGTTAGCTTGGCTGTTTTCCTTCTTTCTCTTTCGGCTTCTCTGTTCCCTCTCAGTATTCAAAGCACAAACTATATCAGTGCTGAGACAAAGGGCGGGATGCACCTTCCCCACAGCATTCAGATATTTTCTTCATGGCTCTCCGTGTGAAGTCCACCTTCCCCCTTTCTTTCTTGAGAGCCGTGTACTCATAGGCCTTCAGCTTGCTGTAATAGTCTGAGAATTTGTTGTAGAGAATGGAGATGGGCATGCCATTTAGGATTATTCCAAACGCAATGCAGAGGAATGCAAACAGGCGACCAAGGTGTGTTTCTGGACACATATCTCCATATCCCACTGTAGAGATGCTGACCTACAGGCAAACCAACATTCAGCTTATTAGCTGAGAAGACACATTCAAACAAATATGTTCAGGGATTGGGGACAATTTTAAAGATAGTGTTTTTGCACTTTGCATCATAAACCTGACTCTCTGCTGCCTTTTTTCTATACCATCTTATACAAAAATACCTAATTAAAAAAAAATCCCTCTTGTCCTTTAAAGAAACACTGCAGTTTGACATCATTCAGAAGGATTTTTAGCAGCTTTGTCCTGCAGAGGGAATTTCCAAACAATTTCCACACCCGCCCGTCTAGAAGGTGGGTTTGTTCGACTGTGGTGAGCGGATAGAGATGGCTCCCTGACCGTGCAAATCCAGCGATAACTGCAGCCCTGCTCCCTCATCGTGTCACTTGGAACAGATGCCCTGTGTCTAAATCCAGTGTGCTTATAAAACCCTGTATTTTGTGACTTACTCTTTAGGTTGTATTTTGAGTATTAACTTTGTCATATATTTTAGGAAATAATGAAAAACACACGAAAAGCTTCAGCTAATTGTAAAAGATATTTTTGTAATGTTTGTACTATAGGAAGAAGTGACCCAGGACATTGAAGCTTCTAAATAAAATCCCCTTTAGTGGTTACATACCTACAAGAAGGTGTGGAAAAAAGACAGATCTTTCTCTGTTGCCTGGAATTTTTTGCTCACAGCGTATGCTTGCAACATATATAGTTATAGTGCTAAATTGTTTGATCTTCCTGCTCAGCTGTATGTCAGAGGTTGCAAAAGTAAGGTTTATGTGTGCCATCAGCAGGGAATATTCCTGTTTAACTGACAGGTGGGAAATTTTCACTGAATTCCCCTTTGAAGAAGGGTTTGGGGGTTGTTTAAAATAATTTTTTCTTTGTGGGACTGGTGTTATTTAGTTTATCTGCTTTATTTGAATATGTACATTTTGCCATCACATTGTCTACAGCGTTTCACAGGCTTTTTTTCTTCCCGTCCATCAGCATTTTCTCTTTTTTCTATGGATGCATGAAGGAACTGTGTTTTATATGGACCTGGTGTTATACCAAGTGCTGCAATACTTTCTTTGTAAAATTTAGTTTCAAAAATTCACGGATGTTTGCTTATGGGGGTGCTACCTATGAGTGATGTACTCCCAAACAGTCTGCATAAAATAACTCCTAATTTATATATTTACACTGCATGCATCTTCGTTGTTTATAATTTTTACATTTAGTAAAAATAGCTTCTTTTTCTCTGGCAGGTAAAACTTGCAGGCTTCTGTCATCTGGCACTTCCTAGTCTGTGCCAGGGGTCTTTTTCAGCCAGTGAATTTTATTTAATTCTTTTCATAGTATGTCAACACACTGTGTGTATCTGTGAAACAGCAATCTAGATCTTTGGCAGAAATAAACCATTGCCAGTAAGACTTTCACTGTAATTCTCTGTGGCTTTAGCACAGAAATAAGTCTTTGGAAGGTCACAGTCTGCAGCCTGCCATCCTCTAACATGCTAAATAAAATGTTATTTTAAATGAAGAAAGAATTAGAGTACATGAGACAGCACTGGGTAAGCACATTTGTAGGATGCACCTGGTGCTTCCTGTGGAATAAAAAGGATTAGTCACTTGGTTTAATGGAAATTAAGTCACTGGATTTGAATGATAATACAGGATAAATATCTCCAAAAATAAATACTGAGATGAAGGCAAGATGTTTATCTCTACCAGCCAGGACAAAACCATTATCCTGTGATAAGGTTCTGTTCCACTGGCATAGACTTCTACACCGCCTGTTGCAGTTTGGGAGGGATAATTCTCTTTCTGTGTGAGACTGTGAGCGATGTTGGATTTTAATGAAATTTGAGTGATCTGGATATATTAATTTTCACTCGTAATGAATAGGCTTCAAAAAGAGTTTCGTGCTTTGGAAACACAATGTGAATGCTGCATCTCTTTTTTTGGAGACACTAGCTCAGCTAAATAGGCCTTTTTCATGTATTCATAGTCATACAGGTTTCTAAAGAATTGTATCTAGTATCTAAAAAATTATGGTGTCACCAGCGTGCAGAAATGAGCCCTAAAGATTTTGCATATATCCTGCCTGTTCAGAAGACAAAATATAAGTCCAATATCCTTATCCTAGTAAGGTATGAATCATGAATTGTTTCATAACCTGTGTATATCACCGAAAGATGGTCTATGAAGGTCACATTACAGGAGCCTTTCCTTTGTTCACACTGATGTTTTCCCTCCTTCCTACGCCCCAGCTTAAAGGATATTCAGCACATGCACATATATAAATGCCTACGCTTGTCTGTACGACCAGTTTTTCTGCCATGCACTGAACCACTACCAACAGGTATATGGGAAACCACCACATCTCATTAGCCGTTGCTGAACCAGAAGTGCAGGCCGTGGGGTCCCAGGGCTGCTGGCTAGGAGAAGAAGCTTCGGTGGGTTGGCACTGCTGTACTGTAGGCCCCAAACGCAGCTCAGTGCATCCAGAGCCTATGATAATCACCCAGCATGAGAAGATTTTCTGACTCCTCTCCAGTCCATTTGCATGGGCTTTCTTAACCAGACAAGCGACTGGGACATAACCAGCCCCATAGCCAGGCCCAGGTGTCAGAAGTGCTCCCGGGGCCCTGCCATGAACATGGATTATGGAGGCCAGCATCAGATGCTGCAAAATGAAATGTATGTGATGACAGACTAGATCAAGCCTTAGACTCATGGACGGCTACGACACGGGCCCTTTGCCTTCTCTCAGCACCTGCAGTAACTAACTACCCTCTGATCAGGCTACTGTAGATATGCACATCTTCTGCAGCGTAACAGAGCTGTTGTTTTGCAGCTCTGGAATGCTTCAGGCAGCAACACAGACATGGAGTTGAATTGCTTCCTGAACTCTTTAGAGGTAAATTGCAAGTCTGAGGTGCTGGAACGGTTCTGCCAGGTCATTGACTATGTTCCCAGCTAAATGTTCATGCCCCTGAAAGATGTAAACCCAACATCCTGGAAAATGCCTCAGAAACGTCCCTCCACATAACACAGAATGGTACAGGCCAGTGACAGCTCAGATCTCTCAAAGAGACGTGCCCAAATGTCTTAGAGCACTAACCCAGTGGCAATCTCCAGAGAGGAGGTAATTCTGTGTTCATTTCTGAGGTTTGTCAGCTGAAACTCAGTCAGTTACCCTCGTTCCAAGTGCTTGGGAGGGGACTAAAATCACACTCTTTCTGGCAGAGGTTGCAAAAAAAGATTCAAGGTGACATTAACCAGTTCTCAGTTCTGACTGATGTGGGATTCAAACCAGTGACCTAGATATAGAAGGCAGTCTATCCCATTATCAACCCCTTGAGCCATTCTACTGCTTTTTGTACTTATTCCTCTGCAAGTCTGACACAGTATAAATAACTGCCAGTGTTTCGTGTGTGTGCAGACACGTGCCTTAGATGTGCCATCTAACAAACAGAACACAGTCTCTGGTGTAAAACAACTGTTGGTCCTAACACATTTTTAACATCCAGACCTCTTGGACAGCTTCGGCTTTGCAAGTTTGAGTGACCAGACTATAGTTAATAAACTCTGTCTTATCATCTTGCAGTTGTATGATGGGTCACAGCAGATCTGCAAAAAGAACAAGAATGAAAATCCTGTGTCCACCTGCAACCAGCTAGCCTGATGGAAGCTTTACTTTTTTTTTTTTTTTTTTGCAACACCAACAATAGGATTAAATGGGGAAATGCTTTTCTTCCCTGTCTCTTTGCCCACTTTGTTAAAAATGTAAACACATTTGGTCAAATACGAATTTCAACACTGACTGCCTGATTAAGCCTTGATTTAAGTTTGCAACAGAGGTGAACGAGTACGTGTGTGTGTGCATGAGTGAGTGCGTATGTGCTGTAAGCTCAAGATTCAGAGCAGCTGTTCACTGATCTGAGCCTGCTGTTTTCAAGACTGGCAGCAACTCTAGCAAGGAAGGGGAGGGGAAAGAAGGAAGGGTCTCTGGCTACCCAGCAAGGCAAGATGTGTTTACTTACGGCAGCCCACCACCAAGCATGGGGGATGCTGGTGAAGTTGGTACTGGAGACGTCGTGCTCCACTGTGTAGACCATGGCAGAGAAGGCGAAGATGCCCATGGCAATAAAGAGCAGAAGGCAGCCCACCTGCTGGTAGCACTGGCGCAAGGTAAAGCCGAAGGCACGCAGCCCTGTGGAGTGGCGGGCTAGCTTGAGGATGCGGAAGATGCGCATGAGGCGCATGATTCGAAGCACTTGTCCTACCTTGCCCACCCGTCCCACCTTCTCAATATCATGCTCATGCTGAGAGCCCCGACCTCGGGGCTGGTCGTCATCAGCGAAGCATTCGAGCAGCAGCTGCAGGTAGAGGGGCAGGATGGCAATGAGGTCTACTGCATTGAGGGCGCTGCTGGCAAAGCGGCGCAGGTCTGGGGTGGAGACCAAGCGCAGCAGATACTCCAGGGTGAAAAATGCAATGCACAGGGTCTCAATGTGTTCCAAGACAGGCCGGCTCTCTCCACTCTTCCGGTCTACCTGCTGCATCTCCTCCACTGTGTTGAGTGCCAGGGCCACCACAGAGATGAGCACAAAGAAGCTGGAGGCCACTGCCATCACCTTGGCAGTGACAGAGGAGAAGGGCTTCTCCATGAGGTTCCAGAGGCGCCAGCGCTGGGGACCATAGTAGCGCATGTGGTGGAAGAGCTGCTCGTTCTCCTGAGCCTCTGCCTGGGAGCGTAGCTCACGCTGGACCTTCAGCTGCTCGCTCAGCTCATCACGGCGCTCCTCAAAGCAGATGCGGCAACAGCGAGGTGTGTATTTGAGCCGCACGCCCCAGTAGCTCAGCTCCTCCAGGAAGCTACGGGGGCACAGCTCGTCCCGCACACGCAGCACCCCTGAGGCATAGAAGTTGTACACCAGCTGGAAGACAGCTGGGTCCCGGTCAAAGAAATACTCATCTACCTGGGCAGCGTAGTCATCGCACAGGCCCAGCTGGCAGCGGCGGTCAGTGGAGGTAGCTAGGCGGCCCAGGCGGGTCTTGGGATAGATGGCCACTGCCTGGTAGGTGAGGCGATAGCTTTGGCCACCGACATTGATGTTCAGCACAGATGAAGTGGAAGCCTTGGCTGGGGTGCCAGAGGAAAGGTTGGGGGAGCAAGGAATGGATGATGAGGGTTTGTTTTCTCCCTCAAATATGTCTGCAGTTGGCCATTTTCCTTGCTCTTTCTCTTCCTCTTCCTCATCTTCATCGTCCACATAATAGTTGTAATTCCCTTCAGGTCCCAGAAGCAGTAGGGGTTGGGAGTTCAATGGGCTGGTAGCAGGAAAACCACTCTGCTTGGCTACGTGCATGTCTTCCTTATCCTTCCCCTTGTCAGGCTGCGGGAGGACGTTTGGTGCTTCCCTCTCTCTGCCTTTATGTTTTAGGAAAGGAAACTGGCGCCGCATGTTGAACTGCAACATACTGTTTTTCCTTACTCTTCTCCCTTCTTTGCATTCACCTGATCAAGGAATTAACACCAGTCCTTTCCAACACTACAGAGGCTGACAAACCCGTTTTCTTCTCTCTTTGTCTTAGTAGTATCACGCACAGCAGCAGTTCTGCATTTTTCTCCCTGACAGCCACCACTCCAGTTGTTGTGAAAGCTCCGTGTGGGATATAGACACATGAAGACTGCTGTTGACCGTTTTAATCTTGCTGACAGGGAAGATCTGAGTGCTTAGAGAAGGGGATTTAAGGGCTATTATCCTGTTCCAGCCTCATCTCCCTCAGACTGTGACGTGAATGATTATGGATCCATAAATCTATGAAAAATCAGTAAGGGAAAAAAAATCCCTGAAGTTTTATTGCTAATAAAAACCATACATTTTCCTAATTCAAGTATATATGGATGAAGAATAATCACAAAATGAAAACGTATGAGGAGCAGAGCTGGGAGAGAGAGGGGAGAGAGAACATTACAAGATTTCTTCCATCTACCTGAGTATAACATCTTTTGGTTTTCCTTAATGAAAATAATGGATAATTGCTATGGGTAGGAATTCACTACAGCAGCTCTTGTAATGTTTTGCGCAAATGTGTAGGCAAATAAAGTCATCCCTTTTTATTCCCAGTTAGAATAGCTCCATCTGGATAAGGGCTGAGGAAAGTCGCAGCCTGTTCCTGAAGCTTTCTTTGGCTGTGTTCTGGGAGCACAGGTCTCAAGCTTCTCTGGACACAATGGAAGTGAAGGGCAGGGGTGTGGAAGGATTGCCAGCACGCTTCGTCACTTCAAACTCTTCATGAGCTGCTGAGAAACAGAATAAAGACACTCTTGTTTCTCTTGCAGGGCATGTTTAATAGCATAAAGCCACACTAGGTACCTACCAGGACAGGAGAGATGCTTTCTCTCTGTTCTGACAAAGGTTTCATCCTCAGCTCTGGTGAGCTGGCACAAGCATCTCCAGTAACAATGAGCAGCGTGAAAGCCAGGTTACTTCCCCATGTCACTTCAGCTGAGCTAGATCTCCTGTAAAGCAGAATATGCACACACAATAAAGGGATGGTTCCTTTTGCATGCCCTTAGCCCCTGAGTTAACTGCTTCTTAACACTAGGTCATTACTCCACCTGTATCCAGGCTGGTACAGGAAAGGACAAGGCACTAGGAAACAAATTTTGCAACGTCCTAGCTGGCCTGGAATGCCTTTCATCTGCAATCCTGTAGCCCACTTTCCACTTGCAGCTCCCTGCCCATTCACATGAGGAGACAGTGTGGGACAGTATATCCCAGAGTGCCTGCAGCAGTATTTTTCCTTTGTTGTCCTCAAGCTCCTGTTCTTGTGGCATTAATCTCATGGTCTTTCACCTGCAAATCCCAATACTGTTGTTTAGGTGGTGTCCCATGGGAAGCAATTGCTATTGCCATGAGAATCACCACTTCTTTTTCCCCTTTTCCCTACCTCTGGATGTAGCTTTTATATTTACTAGTCTTGACAAACAGGAAGACATCATAGCTGAGCACTTTTGTTCTCAGGCTGCATCCTGATAAATGCATCACACTGAATAGTTCAAGGTTTCTTCAGGTCAGGCTGTTTAAGGCCTGGATTACCAACCATATGAAATTCAACAGGAGGAAGATAGGATTCTCCTCCTGGGACAGGATAATCCTGGTTACATATACAAAGTGGAGCATAAGAGGCTGGAGAGTAGCCCTGTGGAAAGAGAGCTGGGGGTTTGGGTTGATGGCAAATTGAATATGAGTCAACAGTGTGCCCTGGCAGCCAAACATTTTAAGTAGGACATCAGACTGTTGGAGTGTGACCAAGATGGTGAAAGGCCTCGAGGGCAAGACGGAGGAGGAGCAGCTGAGGTCACTTGGTTTGCTCAGCCTGGAGCAGAGAAGGCTGAGGGGGGGCCTCCTTACAGCTACAGCTTCCTCCAGGTGGGCAGTGGAGGGGGAGGTGCTGATCTCCTCCCTCTGGTGACCAGCGACAGGACATGAGGAGATGGAATGAAGCTGCCTGAGGGGAAGGTCCGACTGGGGACTAGGAAAAGGTTCTTCACTGCAAGGGTGGGAGGGCACTGGGACAGGCTCTGGGGGGGCAGCGCTCAGAGCACCCAGCCTGTCAGATTTGAGGAATGTCCAGATGACGTTTTTAGTCATATGGTTTAGTTTTAGGTAGTCCTGCAAGGATCAGGGAGTTGATCCTAATGAGTCCCTTCCAATCTGAGATATCCTATGGTTCTATGATTCAGTGATTCTGTGGGTAAAAGAAGAAACATGAAAACCTGGCAGTCAGTAACAGTGGAGAGTGCTGTCCAATCAAGCAGACAGTGCTCTGGATACAGTTTTCTTGAGAACAGTATTTTCACAAGATAAAACTATAATTAAAATGGAAAAGAGTCATGAAAAAATGAGTCTTTGCAAGTCTTCATTGTAAGAAGCACTGACTTGTCCCAGGATAGGGGACTGTATATAGCTGCAGTGCTTTTTCACAGAGCAAGGAAGCTTCAGAGTTGAGTATACTTGCTTTGTGTTGACAAGGTAGAAAACACTGTTAATGGTTGTTATGATTAATAGTGTAATAATTATTAATATTCTGTTTATCATATCAGGGCACTCAGAAAGCATAATAGGGCTGAAGGTAGACTGACTGGCTGCAAAGTCTGCTGAAACTGTGAGGAGTGACTCAGGGAGCAGGAGAATTAGGATTCTGTTCTGTCTGCCTCGCCACAAGCCATTTCTTTATGGAGAATGATCGTCCAAAAAAAATCTAAACCCAAAAAGCCCTGAGCTAGAGCTTTGCCAAAATACCAGGCCTGCTTAGAGCTGAAGGAGACTTCACGCTACCCTTCATCTCCACCCAGCTCAGTTAGCTAGACTCAGATACAAGCAGCAGTGAGCAAGAGGCTCCTTCCAGCTGTGTTTTCAGGCATCTTTGCACCCTACCACCCTGGCAGACTTTCTCAGCCCTTAGAGTGCCATGCTGCTGCTGAAAAAATGCTTCCCTGCTTGCTGCTTTCTCTATTTCTGTCTTTTTCCCCATTTGCCAACCCTGCTGCTGCAGCCACCTAGAGGGTGTTTGGAAAGGGTGGACTGAGTGGGGAGGGGGAATGATTGAGGGGTGGACTAATCAGCATCTCCCGTCCCATCACGTCTCTTCCTGCTCACCTTACAGTGAAGCTCATGCCTGTGCAATCCCCTGCCTCCACACATCAGTGTTGCCTGCACCTACAAGGGGAGAGGATGCAGAGGGCAAGATCCAAATGTAGGCAAGAGGCAGAGGGGCAGACTGCAAAACCTGACTGGGGTTAATCTGGCATCTTGGTACTTGAGCAGTTAGGGTAACCTGGGCAGCATTGCTGATACCTGTCGAAGGGGTGTACCTGATGACTGCACCAATGTACCTGAGCCCAGGAACCTAGGACAAGCTGCCTGAGGTACTGTTGCTGTGTATGTGTCCTTGTCGGATCTCTTTCCGCCTCTGCCACTGCACACTATCTCTTCCCTCTCCCAGTGAACTTCTGCTGATTGTTATAAACTGCAGTTTTTAAACTGATTAACCTACAGTGTTTACTGTAGCTGGTCCCCAAATGCTTTTGCAGGGAAATATCTCTGTCATGATGTCACCTAAAAGCATACTTAGGCCGAATTACCTGCAAGGAACACAGCAGGACTAGTCAGGCAAAGTCCAGAGCAACTTAGCCCAGCCCTTAAACGTGCATCTTGTGAGGTGCATTGGCATCTGCATGTGTATGAGCTCTTACTAGGCACTCGGCACATTCAAGGTGTGATTCTGGCTACAAAGCTGTAAATTCTCCGAATTCTGTCCTGAACTGCAGGTTTGAAACTATCAGAAGACAGCAATGATTATTGTTAGACAGGTGGTGTTAAAGAATAGCAGAATAAAGCAGTTCCTTTAGTAAATATGAAAAGGATTATAACTGTCAGGGGGTAGGAAGGGCCCAAATCTCTGCGCAGCAACAATAAATGATACTGTAATGGATTGATGACTGTTCTGTTAAATTTTGAGCCCAACTGTACATTGTTTGAGGCATATGGTTTAGCTAAGATCTTGCAATGAACTGTGAGAGGGAAAGCCAGCAAATATCGATTCACTATTTTGAAGAGGCCACGCTGCAACAAGAGATGAAATGTGGCACAGGAGACGTGGAGGATCAGACAGGGAATGTGAGTTCTAGTTTTACCTGTGTTTTCACTCTACACGTAATCCAAAAAGCGTAACCTATGCAGTCCCTAAGAGGTGAAAAGAGACCAAAATCCAAGATCCTGGATTGTTTTGTATTAATTTGGATCTGCTTCAGGCATTTGCTATACAGCAGCCACTACATGAAGGCAGAAGGAGAAGGGTCTTCAGAAGAAGATATGCAGATACAAGATAGATAGCTTTTCTCTGGCATCCCAGCAAGAGGCAAGCCAGCCTTTATGTGGGCACAGGCAGCAGTAAGACTGCAGCATGAGTATTCTGTGCAGGCCATGGGTCACCGCCCACATGTATACACACACAGCCACAATGAGGAGAGACATACCACAGTGAATGAAAGGCTGACAGTGACAGAACGCATGGGCATAAAGTACTCTTCTGCTTAGGAAAAGAAAACGGGAATTGCCTCTCTGCATACCGGGTGTCTCCCGGATGGGATGCTGAAGACCAAAGGGATTTAACCTGGAAACAAGCAGCAGAAGAATCAGCCACTATTTTCTGTGTTGCTTCTTGCTGGGCTTTCCACTGGGCCTTGCTTACTCTATGCAGTGGCTCATTCATAAATATTAGCAGCTCTTGAGGCACAGGCAGCTGATCCCAGCGCTGCAGTGAACACAAACAAACGCTAAAGAGCATACAACAGCAGCAGCAAGAACAAAGTTTACTTAATGAGTGGGAATGAATATCAGCTCTATATAGAGAAGCTGGAAATAGGCTGGAAGCAGAGACCAAACCAAGACAGTAACACCTGTCTAAGGGTGTGGAAGGGGTGATCTGTGCTATTGACAGGCTTTGTGTTTTCTGAGCATTACACCTTTATGGGAGTAAGTACTTTTCTTGCTGACAGAGTTCCATTGCCAGTTTTGCTTTGAGGATTTTTTTTCTACTGATAAAAGGGAAAAAATATGGACAGGCTTATACAAAGTGTTTGCACTTCCTCTCTCTCCCAGGAATTTACTCTTCTGGGTTGGTTTGGTTTTTTTTCCCTTATTTTGCTGTTTTCTTATGTGTAAGAAAGGCACTTTTGACTGGCGGGATAAAGGGTTCTTTTTTTTTTTAATGTGGAAGTATGCTGCACAAATAATAGCATCACTAGACCTAGCAATACCCATCTAAACCACGATAGTGAGAAAGTCACAAAGTAGAAGCCATAGATCAAAGTCTGTCCTGAGGAACAGCAGTCCCTCAGTTCACACAAGCCATTTCTGGCCTGCTAAGCAGCATGGCACACATTCCCTTTTCAAACTTCAGGGTTCTGTGGTGGGCTGGACACCCACCTGTCCCATGAAACACAAAGAACCTCCTCAGTGTGTAAGCTGTATCATCCTGGTACCATTCCAGTCAACACTTCCTCCCATTTTCCTTTTCATGCATCCCATACCTAGCAAGAATCAGCCACCCTGGCCACACATCTCAACCTGACAATGGCATTATGATGATCCATATGTCAGGATGTTGGAGGAAATAAAAAAAAAGAGTCACATTGAACCTTGGATTCCTTTTGGTGGTATAATGATGAGTTGTCTTGGACTCAGTTACAAGGCAATCTGATAGATGTATGTGCCATGGCCTCTGGATAGCCATTCCTCCTGATTTATGCATTCAGTTGCACACTGCAAGTGTGAACTGCTGATATTTTTCCTAGACTTTATTGAAACCAGCTAGCAATAGGAAAAAATAAAACTCATTTATGCACATTGCATGCTACAACATCACACAGACTGGGAAAGGGCTTAATGCAAGGCATGTATCCAGAAACATTTTTCAGTGCCACTGTCAGTTTTCTCTAAGTTCTGTCCCTTGTTGACAGACACATCCATCATAGTAACTTTTTTCCATAGTTCCTTCTTCTGGTTTCCTTGAGTGTGACTGCCCCTCCTTTTGTATTCCAGAGACAGTAAATTGACACAGTTCATGTGTCTTCTGAACCTTTGCTTGCTGCTTTGCAGCTGAATTGGTGTTGTGTGCACAGGTGTCATGGTATGCTACATCCTGAATCTGAAAGTACAGCCTGGCATGTGCCAGGTCCATAGGGAATGAAGATGTACCTCCTCCACCTCAGTGAACTCACAGGCATATTCAGCTTCATACCAGAGCCTGAGCATTACCTTTGAGGAAAGGAGAAGGAGTACCACATTCCAATTCCAAAAGTGAATTTTCTGACCCCATACTTGTTAAGTCCATAATCCATAGTGGATTTCTGAAGCTGTGATATTGTGAAATTTTGTTTGGATTGCATATGTAATGTCACACCTCTCCCTGACAGGTTGGGACTGTAGCTGTGTGGCCTTTGCTTTTCTGACGTCTATTTCTAGAGCTGGTTCTTGCTTCCTTCTCTGCCCACACTGTATCTGCATTGTACTCCCTTCTTCCTGTCTGCCCACCTGCTCCACACCATCAGCTTTTTCTATAAAGTCAGTGACACCAGCACTCTTCAGTTTTGAGTTAGCTGTGTATATACCTCATGAAGACTTTCCTATCCACAGCATGCTGGATGGCTCATCTCCTGGTTTCATGATGACAGTTTAATAGGCTCTGTCACTGTGAAGTTCAGTGTTCTGTTTTTAGAATACAAATTGAAATATTTAGCTGCAAAATTATTGGTTTCCCTACAGACAAGAAAGATTGGTTAAAAATAAACAAGCTACTCCTGGGACTTTTCAGAGGAAATTGGATAACTTAGTGCAGTGGAAGAAAAGATTTCACTCCTTACCGAGATGCTTCATTCAGACCTAATTATGATTTTAAATTCCAGGAGATATTTTCCAAATGCAAACACAGATTTATAATAAAGCGTTCTATCTACAAAGTTGCATACCGAAGTGCACATCTGTTTAGGGGCAGAGAAAGCTTTTACAGCCTAGATTTTAGATGGATTTTGTGTGTGTGTTTGTACACACACATATTTATGCATATGTGTGAAAATCTGTCAGCAAGACTACTATCCTTTTTCCAACCACGTACCATTTGTAAATCACTTTAATACCATGATCTTGTCAGGCATTTCATAAATATAGAGTTGAGTGGTTTTAACAGGTTATCTTTTATTCTTCCACCCTAACCACACATTGCACAGTATTGGCTTGATTTACAGGCTAAACTTTTATAGAGGAGGAGAATTCAGTTTCCGGCTCTATACTCCTCTGCTCAATGCAATGCAGTACCCAAAACTTTGATTTAACAAAGACTTTTCTTCGGTGTTCTCAGAAATTGTGATTGTTTGGAGAGCAAACAATGTGGAGAAAAGATCTTTTGCTGATACTGCCTCTGAAGAAATAATGAATATACCTTTAAAAATCTTCTTTGGATTTTGATTCCTGGCAAAAAAGAGGTTCTTCCCCTCTGCTCCCCAACCCTCAAACGCTGGCAAGAGAAATCAACAGGTAGAACTGTATGACTGTGGAAGGTTTTTGAATTTGACAGTACCAAGTGCCTTTTTAACCTAATCACTACCTTTGTCAAATTCTATTTAAAAAATCATCCTGAAAATTGGTTCTTTTAGAAAATACACTGTGCTCTGCTGTTTTAAAAACATGTCACAAATCCCTATTTAGGAACTGTGAATGCTGATTTTGCTATAATGACAGGTTAATTGCATGATGTTTCAGGTCCAATTGGAGTTGCCATATGGCCTATGACCTCTGTACACCAGACGATTATTTTCAGATCTGCTTGGAAGACAGCAAATATTCTGCAGAAACATGATGTCATTGCTATTGCAGGTTACCGTGGATTAGATCACTGAATCCACAGGTGGGAAAGCCCCCAAATTTCATGCAGCTACTTGAGTAGGGTTTCTCTCTCTTTTCTTCATCAAAGACTGATGTTTATCCCTGTTGTTCTTTGTGCCTGTTTAGAGACAGAAACCTCAATGAGAATCATGCTGCAGTGGCTCCCCTCCACCATGGGCAGTATCCCCAAAGGACTGCTTTTACAGCTACACGCAAAAGTCCATGTGGTACCTCACTGTACCAAAACTGACTTCTGCTGAATGATACTGTCTCAGCCTGCTCCTCTCTTACGTGTCTGGGCTTGGTTTCCTGCAAACCCTTATACACTGTTTGTGTCGGGTGAGATGTTGGTATTGCAGTGGCATCGCAGCAGTTTACTTCAGCCTACGATCATGCCTAATGCTTCCGAAGCGCTGGAGTCTTCCTCATTCCCACAAGGCAGTGTAGTAGCTCGAACATGATGTTAATGTCCATGTTGAGGAAAATGTTCAGAGGAGAGAACTTTGGGACATTTTATCCTTTACTATGAATTTGCTTCTCTTTTGTTCCTACTGAAAAACAGTTCATGCTGACATCAGGATGGCATGATATCTAAAAAATACAGCTGCTACCTATGAAACTGGGGTTCTGTGAGAGTTCTTCAGAGCTACCACGTTAGCGTGATGTGTACTGATTCGCTGTGACAGGGGATTGCAGAAATAAAGGATCTAGATAGCTCAAAAAGCACTGTCAGCAAGCTTGCAGTCTGCCTCTGTAAGTAGACTTAGAAGAGTAAAAGATAGTAAAGAAAGGTGAATCACTGTAACACCAATATGATCAGGAGTGACTTCAGGAAATCAGAAGAAAAAAGGTCAGGCCTAGGTGAGCTTTTCCCTGCTGCAAGTGCAAGCAAGTGGCACGAGTGGTGAGATGTGGGTACCTGGAACAGCTGGGCTTCGTTGTAGCTCAAGCTGCGGTTGCTGAAGCTGGGGTTCAAAATGGAATAGCTGT
Source organism: Rhynochetos jubatus (assembly GCA_027574665.1). Lineage (NCBI taxonomy): Eukaryota > Metazoa > Chordata > Aves > Eurypygiformes > Rhynochetidae > Rhynochetos > Rhynochetos jubatus. Next base: position 68,159,759 of record CM050690.1, on the reverse strand, counting down.
GTGAGGATGGCTTAGCACTAAGCTGGAATGAGGGCAGGCAGGAGGGACAGAAAGAAGAAAGCAAAAATTTTCCCATAACAAGCTAGCATGGGGTGACCTGAGGCAGCAAAAAGGAGAATGGGAAATGCAGCTGAGGAAGTATTCATTTCATTTACAAATGAAGGACATTTGGGAAAAACAAGCGAGACCTAACTAACTGATAATAGTTAATGTAGGATTTGGCAGTGTAGCAAACAGTGATTTGCCAAGCTGTCAGCACCCCTGTTTGAAACCTACTTGAGGAGATGGAAAGCAAAGAAACAGTGTAAGAATGTTACATGTTAAATATTTTTAATGTGGGTTCCGGTGATGCTTACAGGACCAAGGGTTGGGATGGCCAGGAGGTCCCTCCCAGCACAATACCTGGCTTATGATTATTCAGTCATTTGTGATGGGTCAGACACTTTCCAGAACATGTGTGTGTGATATTTTCCTGAGCATGTGGTCCAGTAGACATTTTAACATTCTGTCACCTGATGATTTATAGTATGTAAAAAAATGCTTTCCTTTTATTGTGGTTTAGGCCCCGCCGGCAACTCAGCACCACACAGCCACTCAATCACTCTTCAGAAAATAAGGGAAGGCTAGTGGGTCAAGACAAGGACCGGGAAGGATCACTCACCAGTTATGGTCACGGGCAGAACAGACTCAGCTTGAAGAAGAAAAATCAATTCAATTTTCTAGCAATGAAATCAGAACAGAATAATGGGAAATAAACCCAAATCTTAAAAAAAACTATCTCCCACACCCCTTCTTCTCAGGTTCAGCCTTTTCTCTACCTCCTCCCCACCAGCAACACTGGGGACAGGGAACAGGGTTTATAGTCAGCTCAATGCATTGTCTCTGCCGTTCCTTCCTCCTCAGAGGGAGGAATCATCACATTCTTCCCCTGCTCTAGGGCTTCCTTCTGCAGGACACAGTCCCCCACAAACCTCCCTGGCATGAGTTCTTCCCACAGGCTACAGTTTTCTCCTTTAACTGATACAGTGTTGGTTCCTTCCGCAGGATGCAGTCTTTCAGGAGCAGCCTGCTCCAGCCCGGGTTTCCCACAGAGTCATGAGCTTCTTCAGACACAGCTGTCTGCTCTGGCGTGGGGTCCTCCCCAGGCTGCAGAGGGGGTCTCTGCTCCCCCGTGACCCTCCATGGCTGCAGGGGCACAGCCTGCCCTCTCAACACAGGCTGCAGGGGAACCTCTGCTCTGGTCCACCTCCTCCCACCTTTCTGCACTGGCCTGGGTGTCTGCCTGATGGTCTCCCACACATCACTCCTCTCTCCACTACAGGTTCTCTTTGTTTTCCCCTCTTAAAAATATGTTAATCACAGAGGCCCTGGTTGGCTCAGAAGTAGTAAGAGGTGGGTCTGACTGGGAGCTGGGGAAGATTCTAGCAGCTTCACACAGGAGCCACCCCTGAAGCCCCTCTCCTGCTACGAAAAACCCTGCAAAATCACAAAGCCATCATACTTTTTCAGTAACTTGCTAAAAACCTCTCCTAGGACAAGTGTGTCCTGAAGGACAGTTCTCTGTCACCATTCTGCTTCACTGACTGTATTATGCCATGTCTTACTTCATTAACTGTACACCATCCAACATTTTACTTTATTACCAGCTTAATTCTCCACTGACTCATCATTGTAGTTCCTATGTGCACATATGGCTGATCACCGCAAAACTTAGCTCTGTGGAGCCAAGGCGTTCAGTAATCTGTCAGGCATAATTTAGCTATGGAAAGTGTGGAATGCCAGGCTTTAGGTAATTGTAGAGGGAGCTAAGTGTGAAGGAGAAATGACAGCAGTAGCTGCAGATCAGAAGGACCAGAAGAAGCAGGGAAAGAAGGAGACCTGAGGTAAGCCAACACACTGTTATGCTGGTGTATTCATCTTTAATCATTCAGTGGGGAGCCAGGCAGGTCACGATCATACCGAATACCTCTAAGACTCAGGAGACTGTTAAAGAGGGTGTTCAGGCACAGCACTATTTTCCTTACACTTTCCCTTGTTTGTTGCCAGAAAAAATGATCCATTTTGTGATTCTTTACTATTTTATGGTGTAAAGACAGCAAGCTGCATGCATGCTGCTCCTCCTGTGGACAGGGTAAGCAAGCATATCACCACTAACACAAACACATCACCACAAGTGGCAGCTTTAATATGTTTGAAGCAGGCAACAAAACCAGGGAAGAAACATTCTTGGGTCGCTCTCTTTCCTGGTTGAAAGCAGTAAGGAAGCCTAGACCTGGTGACAAGAAGCTGCTCTGACTCTGTGCACCAGGGACACAGTAGTGGGAAGCAGAAGGCAGCACAGGAATTATAGTTTGCATCCAAGGAATACTGACGGACTGAACACCGAAGAATGGGAAAGATAATGAAGAACCACTAAAACCCATCCTCACCTGAGAACCCCAGGAAAATACAAAAAGTTCAGCCAAAATTAATTAAGGTTGGACATTACAGCAAGAGATGAGGTAAGTAATGAACACATTGGAGAAGGCTTACAGTGGGAGCAAAATGGTTCTGATCCCTACAACAAGCAGTAGCCACAGCTCAACAGTTACCTCACATTTGCTGGGACTGTGGTGGGTTTTGTAAACCTTGGGAAGAAAGCTTAGTTTTAAAAGGATGGGTGATATTTAAAGACAAAGTTGCTCTTCTGAACCATTTTCTTGGACCCTTTGGTGGCTTTCCAAGATACTATTCTCTGTTCTGGCTCATTCTCCATGTCTCCACATTGAGAGGAACCAACATGTTCTCAGAGAGTCTGCTGAAGGCAGGACAAGGCATGGTAGTCATAAAGCATCACAGGGCAGCTCTAAACTTGCTGCACATGCACTGGAGCAACATGCTTGACTTCAAATACAGTATTGTTCTTAGAATTACATCACTGTTTGGCACTGTTGGTTGAGGCCCTGGCAGTTCAGATGTTCCCACCACTTTGCCACATGCTCACCTTGCTCCTGTCTGTCAGTGGTGGCCACAGCCTCTTCTGAAGCCTGTGATGCTCCATTACAAACAGTGACTTGCATACCTTTGGGGGGACTTATGCTACCCCTTGGCTACCCTGGAGAATAGGACAGGACCTGGCCATACATTACAGTGTCCTGGCTTGCCATTTTCCTTGTGCTCAGTTTATTTAGTTTTGCTATGAACCTTGCTTTATACTCAGTCTTGATCTTAAACTAACCCAGGAATACATCTTTAGCTCAGGGTTTCCTTGCACTTTTTTTTTTTTTAAATTCTTTTTTTCTGTCTTTTTTCTCCTCAGGTATGAGTAATTCAGTACCCATCCCAGGCTGTCATAAGTTCAGAGGGACTAAACTGTAATCACTGCAGAAAAGCCAATTTGGTAAACAAAGCAGCATACAAGGAATACCATTTCCTTGACTTCAGTCTAATTTATAAATTAAAGAAACACACACACATAACACGTTTAACAACGGATGGCATAAATCATTGGCTTAATTTAAGTGTCCAAGTTGCAAGGCACTAGGAAGGGAGTTTAGAGTGCCAGGGCCTGCAGGGCAAGCAGAGGGGGACCTGCCTCTTCAGCTGTACCACTACCACCATTTCCCTCCAGCAGTAACAGCGTAGGACCACAGCCTTCTGCTCCCCAGGGAGCCACACCATCACAGCCCCAACCTGCACCCTACCTGGACCACTACTCTCAGGTGTCTCTGGGAATCTGGCACCAAGTTTGTGTGGCTGTCCCTGTATCGCTGAGTACCCTTCAGGGTGGGCAGGTGTAGCTTTGTCCCTAACCCAGGGTGCAATAGAAGGACCAGCACCATGAGCTAGGTTAGTAGCGGGGGGAACGAGCTAAATAATTTAGGTACTATGTTACGTAGTAATGGGAAGCAGTTGGGTTAGACTGGTCCCTGGACCGCAGCTGAATTTTAAGCACATAGAGTCAATCCCTGATTGGATTTAGGCAAGCTAAAGCTGCCCCTGCTATTCAGATGTGGTAGCAGAAGCAATGCTTCTGCAAGCTTGAGCCTCTGGTCAAATCAACATAAATCAATGTGACATTGTGCATACTAGAATGGAATGAAGCTTTAGCTGCATCCTGAACAAGGTATACTGATAGAGAATCTGGGATAATGGATTCTTAGTTCATTTAGGATGAATTGATGCCCTGATAGTCAGTGTAAGACATAGTAATAGATCACAGAATCAACCATAAAATTATAGAATGTTTTGGGTTGGAAGGGACCTTATGTTAATAGGCCACTGACAGACAAGTCTCTTTTTAGCCTTTTGCCCATGCAAGTTCCCAATGGAGTTCCACCTTAAAATCCAACAATACATAAAAATCCAGTGGAGGAAGGATTTGAGGACTCAGCATTGCATGTTGTCGCTAGTTTGCAGTGAGTACTACACATTCAGACTGCAGATGCAGCACCCTGGGAGCTGTAGAGGTTCCTTGCATGAACAATGCAAACAGAATCCGATGGCTCATATGTGCTTATGGTGGTGACTGACAAACCAAGAGGTGGGTTTGTGGTGGTTTTTTGTTTTTGTTTTGGTTTTTTTTTTCCCTGTTGAGACTGGATGACATGGTGATTGAAGCTATTAATAGGCAGATGGTTTAGATGGGTAGAAATGTTGACTGTGGCATAAAATGTCAGTTCAGCTGAAGAATTCTCTGCACTTCAGCATAATGCTTGCATAGCACATTTTATCAAAATTTTAGTTTTAATGAACCAGACTTGAATGAATGAACCAGGTCCCCTGAGGAGAAGCGATACCTCATGGTTTTTAAACAGGGACAACCCCATAATATCAGAACCCCAATATATTTTAGGAAGGAAGGAACTCCTAATACGAACCTTGAAAGAGAAAAATCTCTCTCAGAATAGTTTGAAACTGCAAGGTTTGGGGATTTGCTGACAGAATCTCAGTAAAGTGCCAGATAGAAATATTACACTTGTCATTTTTCATTGTAATGCCCTAAAGGGAAATTCCATTTATCAGGCCTGTTCACAGGAGAGTTTGTCCTGTCTAATGAACTGATAAAATGGATTCATTTCTGTATTTTAATTTGTTGTGTTAGCTGTAAAGTTAAATTATATTAATTGTTTACTATGTTTCTAAGAGCTGAAGTACCTTAGGTAATTAATCAGCCTGGAGTTATTGCTGCTCACTGTGCACTAAGCGTAATACTTAGTATGTTGATGAGACAAGACACAGGCTTGCTCTCTGCTTTAGAAAATTCATTGAGATGGTTAAAAAGCAAGACCTTGCAGTTTCTCCAGCTGCAAGCAGTATGTGAAAACATGAAGTGTAAAGGTGGATAGGCAGGAAACAGCCAGCTTTGGACATGACTTGGCACGGCTGAGTTGTGGGGCAGGTCTATGTCTTGGCAATGTGTCTGAGCAAAGGCTGAATCAGGTCACTGGGTGTGAAGCTGAGGGTGTCTTGGCACACCAAGCTGAGAAATTCAAGCTGCTCTGTTGCTAAGCCCCTTCTTTCAGCTTGCCCACCTGCCCACAGCTGCCATCACCCATACTGTGTGTTATCCCTGGGGAACAATCTGCCCTGAGTGTAAGGTCCAGGTTGCTGCTCTTTTCATGGAGCAGCTCCTTCCTGCTGAGCATGTGTGTGTAATGGGTGGGGACAGACAGAGCTGATGGTTCATCCATGCCCTGACTGACAGTCTGTGCAGGCCTGAAGTAGAACAGCCTAACATTCCCCAGACAGTCTAAATTTGGGGTGAGGCAGCTGATGTGCTCTCATGTGGACCATATTGTCCGCATGAAGGAATTCTGCATTTCTTGTTCCTTATGAGTGTCTAAATCAGGAACGGCTCTCAGGCTGGGGAGGAGATGCCTGAGGTGATGGGGTGATGATAAGATTGTGCACACTAAGTGTGTGATGCTCAAGAGATTTTTCCAGAATATGGACAGCAAATGAAACTGCAGTGGTTCTCCTTTGCACAACAGTTTGTAAGGCTGTGAAGCCCCTCACCCAAAGATGCTGTGTGTGCTCAAATTTTCCTGGCTTACAAATGGGACTACGTAAATTCTTAGAAGAAAACGTGAAGGATTGTTAAAAAGGAAGACACTGCATTTAGGTGAGAAAGTCCTTGATCTAGCAATCAGTAAAGACTGGTTGAGTATTCTGGCAAAGTATCACTATATGATATCCTTAAATTCTCCCTCGTCACCTGCAGATGGCCATTCCCAGGGACCAGACAGCAGGTTGGATGGATCTCTGATGTGCCCTGGCATAACCACTATTTTCTCCTCAGGTGATGACCTTGTCCATCTGCTGTATATGTTGACTGTAATCTGCCCATAGACAGGAAGTTATGAGAGCAGAAACAGTCTTGCTGTTCTGTATTTATAAAATCAAGGGGATTTGGGTAAATTTTTGGGGTTCCTAGGTATGAGACAATACAAGTAACAGTGTTGTGAGAAATGATAAGTAGCTGAGTGTTACAACACAAAGAATCACAAAGGACCTTAAAGACCATCCAGTTCCAACCCCCTGCCATGGGCAGGGACACCCTCCACTAGACCAGGTTGCTCCAAGCCTCATCCAGCCTGGCCTTGGACACTGCCAGGGATGGGGCATCCACAGCTTCTCTGGGTACTTGTTCAGGTGCCTCACCACTCTTTTAGTGAATAATTTCTTATATCTAAACTAAATTTACCTGTTTTCAGTTGAAAGCCATTACCCCTTGTCCTATCACTACAGACCCTTGTAAAAAGTCCCCCGCTCACCTTTCTTGTAGGCCCCATCAGGTACTGGAATATAGCTATAAAGTCTCCCCAGGGCCTTCTGTTCTCCAGGCTGAACAAGCCCAACTCTCTCAGCCTGTCCCCATAGCAGAGGTGCTCCAGCCCTCTGAGCATATTAGTGGCCTCCTCTGGACTCGCTCCAACCAGTTGATATCCTTCTTGTGTTGAGGGCCCCAGAGCTGGTTACAGTACTCCAGGTGGGGGTCTCATGAGTAGAGGGGGAGAATCACCTCCTGTGACCTGCTGGCCACACTTCTCTGGATACAGCCCAGGATACGGTTGGCTTTCTGGCCCACCAGCACACACGGCCGGCTCATGTCCAGCTCTTCATCCACCAGTACCCCCAAGTCCTTCTCCTTAGGCCTGCTCTCGATCCATTCTCAGCCCAGCCTGTACTTGTGCTTGGGATTGCCCCGACCCATGTGCAGGACCTTGCACTTGGCCTTGTTGAACTCCATGAGGTTGGCACAGGCCCAGCTTTCCAGCCTGTCCAGGTCCCTCTGGATGGCATCCCTTCCCTCCCACGTGTCGACCACACCACCCAGCTTGGTGTCATCAGCAAACTTGCTGAGGGCACACTCAATCCCACTGTCCACCCCGCTGACAAAGATGTTAAACAGCACTGGTCCCAATACCGACCCCTGAGGAACGTCGCTCATCCCTGGTTTCCACTCAGACATTGAGCTGTTGACCACATCTCTCTGAGTGTGACCACCAGGCTAGTTCTTTATCCACCAAGTGGTCCACCCATCAGATCCATGCCTCTCCAATTTAGGTGTCATATGGGTCAGTGTCAAATGCTTTGCACAAGTCCAGGTTGCACAGTGGTTGCTCTTCCTTTATCCACCAATACTGTAACCCTGTCATAGAAGGCCAACATATTTGTCAGGTGTGATCTGCCCTTGGTGAAGCCATGTTGGCTGTCACCACTCACGTCCTTGTTTTCCATGTGCCTTAGCATGCTTTCCAGGAGGATCTGCTCCATGATCTTGCCAGGCACAGAGGTGAGACTGACTGGCCTGTAGTTCCCCAGATTTTTCTCTTTTTAAAGATGGGGTTATGTTTCCCCTTTTCCAATCAGTGGGAACTTCACCTGACTGCCATGACTTCTTGGATATGATGGATAGAGGTTTAGCAACATCATCTGCCTTGGGACCTGCAGATGTATTTCATCCAGCTTCCAAACCTGATCCTCTCTAACCATGGGCGGCTCCCCATTCTCCCAGTCCCTGCCCTTCCCTTCTGCAACTCAGGGAGTATGTCTTGCGCCCTTGACAGTGAAGACTGAGGCAAAAAGCTCATTGAGCACCTCAGCCTTCTCCATATCCTGGGAGACCTGCTCTCCTGTTTCCTTCTGCAGAGGGCCTACATTTCCCCTGATCTTCCTTTTATCCACTATGTACCTAAAGAAGCCCTTCTTGTTGCACTTCATGTCCCTAGCCAGGTTTAATTCTCTCAGGACTTTAGCTTTCCTAACTTGATCGCTGGCTTCTCACACAGTTTCTCTGTAATCCTCCCAGACTACCTGAATATGTGTTCTTCTGTAGTTCATACTCAAGGAATGGTGCCATCACCATTTCTGTCCTAATGACTTTTGAATGTACAGTATGCTGTGATCCTGTACTCAGCAACAGTGTTGTGTGAAGCGTTATAGTTTCAACAGAAAGCAGAGCATATTCCTCTTCTACGGAAACATTTTTGTCATGGTTTAGCCTTATCTAGCAATTAAGTACCACACAGTCACTTGCTCATCTCCGCCTCTCCAGGAAGAAGGTCAGAGGAAAAGACAAGGAAAGCTCATAAAGTTGAGATAAGAACTATTTAATAATATAAATGAAAATTATAGTGATACTAACAATACTCTACTAATAAGTAATTAAAATAATAGAAAATAGACCATATGATGTAATAGCTCACCACCCACCGACTGACACACAGACAGGTCCCAAAAGCAGCAAGCAGTCCTAGAGCCTGAGAGCCCCAGGGGTGGGAGAAAACCCTGCCTACCCCCACACCCATTAACAAAAGAACCTCCCCAAGCGCTAAAGATCGTGCTACTTGCTAACAAAAGAGCTAACAGCCCATCTATCAAGCTAGCCAAAGGTCTTAAGGATCCTCTGCCCCAGGCCTTGGAACTATGCATCTGCACACTCAGCCTGACCACTGAGCCTGATGTACCATGGAATGAGACAACTCTCTCGGGCGCCCTGGGCCAGCCAGCTCTGTGTAGAAGAGGAGCTCGTTCCTGCCTGAAACCAGCACAGTTTTATAGCCTGCACAATGTAAAATTGTCCTAAGGCTGGTAGCATGCAGTGGCTACTGGTTGAAAAATGGAAAGGTAAAGGAACCCTTTTGCCTTTCCATTTGCTTGGTAAAGCTGATTTACACCTGAGGGTTGCTCCCTGGGTCAGAGGAGATGTTTTACAAGCACATTTGGAAGAAGAACTACATAATGTAATTGTGAGAATGCATCTTGTCTTTGTTACGGCATTTTCACTTGTTGCACTGAGAACACAGTTCTCCCAGATGGTTTTAAAACACTTACATGATTAGGTAAAACATCTGCAGGTGTGTAAAACCAAAGCCATGCAGCAATTCAGAAAAATGAAGCACAACATCTTACATTATCCTAGCGTGCCATCCTGTCAGTTACTATGTGTACTGCTGATTCAACAGCCAAGATGAAGTACTCTCATAGGAGCTGGCTATCATGAGACTCCAGATGGCCCTTCCTCCTTCTTGCAGCACATAACCTACATATGTAACAACTCATTCACCATCACACCCAGAATAGTTTACTAGAACGACACAATGAAATGAACTGCTGGAGAAACAAAAGACGTTTTGGGGACTGTTGCATAATGTTCCCCTCTGAATTTCACTTTGGCTTTTTTTTTTTTTTTTTTTTTTAAGTGTTTTATTTCAGTACACCTCATGGTAGGAAATAAGTAAGTCATGAGAGGATGTGCCTTCATCACTCTACACCTGAAAAATAATAGAGGCCATTGTCCAGGAACAAAATTTGCTTTTGAGCAAAGAGCCAGTTTATCAACCTACACTCCTGCCATAGTCATTTTTATCCACCTAAAACTGTATTCAAATTATGGCATAAAAAGCAAAATAAGCTTCAGATTTTTTGACGGATGAGATATGGGAGAAAAGGCAGAAGATATTTCAAAACACACACAACTGAAGAAAGCAAAGTGATCAGTGCCTCACTGTCACAGGTGCACACTTGTCAGTTGTGTGCCTCAGGGTAAAAGGAAACCAGAAGTGCTTTCGATTTACTGTATTTGATTTCACTTCTGAGGGTAACAATCTGTTCAGGGACTCAAACTGTGACAGTAGAAGTATGTCTGATTTTGGTTTTGCATTCATAAAGGATTCAGAAAGAAGTACAATAGAATATTCACCCTAGCACTCTACTCACAATACCCTGCTACAATTATCCGGCATGGGATTGCAAATGCAGCAACTCTTGAGGCAGAATGCTTCCCAATCATAACTCATGTCTACAAGGGCCAAAATGTGAAATTCCTCAGTGTCATTTGGAATCAGGAGAGTAAACACTGACAGGGCATGCAGGGCATAAGATAACCTGAAGAACTTTTATGGCTGGCATAATGCTGAGCAATCTTTGGATAAATCATGAAAAATAAATAATAAACTGGTTGAAGAGACTAAGGAGTCCAGTAAATGTTGATGTATCAGCTGGAGGAGCTCAGCTGACATCTCTTCCTCACTTCTTCTGTCCTCTGAGAAAGGAATGTTTATGGTTGTGGATAGTGTAGTGGAAAGTCTTGGAATGTGTGTATGTTTTTTTAGCTTCCTTGAGATGTGCAGAATTTGACATTAGCAGGCTTTCTTCACTTGCAGCGTCCAGTAGTTCCATAGATGAGAGGCTAGTACAGGAATTACTGCACACTTTATAGCCCTTTTTCTCTCAGGGAAGCTAAATGACTGTGAGTTGTTCAAATCTGGTTCCTGTGAGGTATAAAAATATGATGTCATTAGACCTCATTAATAAATTGCTGAGAGCCACACTCAGCAGTGATCAACATCTCATTTTTTCCAGGGATTAAATCAGCACTACTCCATTAAGTTTAATGGGCTCAAGCTAATTTACACCAACTGAGGATATCATCCAATAAACTCAGACTCCCACAGTGTATGGATTGCTACATTCATCACAGAATCGCAGCTGTCTCCAGCTGGCAGAGAGCACCTATTCAGCTCCTTAACACTGCACAATAAAGCAGAATAAAGCAGGAAATGACTAAGAACATGAGGGCCTTGTGAGACTATACGGTGCATATATGTTTTCTGAACATCCTATGGAGCTTGGCCAGGGTACTTGTGATTCAGCTGCTGCTCTTGGGGATGAGGAAAAACAGTTTAAAATCTCTGTAGGATCTTCACTTACATATAAGTCGATGTTATATCTAACGTAATTATAGGACAACGTAGGTACTGAGTTAGTCCATTTGTGCAGTCTTTCAAATCTGACAGAAATTTTGCATAGATTTTAAACTGCATTATGGCAACTTTTCTGCCAGTTAGAAACACGAAATGAAGGATAATGTTAAAACTCCAGCCTAATGAGGCAGGCATTTCTCACCGGGGTTTTAGTTCTCTTGTACCTTTCTCAGTTTTCTTGGTGGTGACTGTAATATAGTAATACTCAGAAGAGGAACAAGGAGTAAAACAAAATTAATATAAATAGCAGTTATTCTATTGAACTAGAGTATTTCTACCTCAGACAGTAAATATTTCTACTTCTAGACCAATACTGGGACTCCTGCTTTAAAGATCAGCAGCCCTACCCTGAAGGAAAAAGCCTTAATGGAATTCAGAGGCCTTTGTAGAGACCATCTAAAACTCTCTGAAAAAAAATACAAACATTGACCAACCAAGAATTTGCCGCCTTCTTCCACTCTGTGTACATTCCAGAAACTAGATTCTGATAGAGCTGTCACCACCTCTGTACCCAATCTCACCTTTCCAGGACCGCTGCTATTCACTGCTTTGCACATTTACAGTAACAGGAAGATACTACCTGGATTGTAGACACCCTGAACAGGCAAAAATGAGCAAACTGAGCCTCATCAGCTGTGTCCTCTGTACTGGTTTCGTAGGATACCTAAGAGCTAACCGTTGGGAAGTTAAGAGAATGAGGAGAGGTTCAGGCTGTGGGAAGGAAAGAACAGTTTTGTTTCTTTCCCGCATCTTAAAAAAACAAAAGGGTGTCTAATGTTGGAAGAGTTTTGAAGGCTGAGATTTTCAATCAGATGGAAGAGGTGAACCCTGAGAAACATGTGGGGTAGGAATAAGGCATGTCCATCAGTGGAGTTTCCTACTAGGCAGTTCTTGGGTGGAAGAATTAAAGGTGGGGAAATAGGTATCTATGAAATCAAGCTTGTCAAAGGAGGGCCTAGAGTAACATTACAGACAATAGCAGCAGGGGAGACAGAAAACATATAGGGAATAATGCAGTAAAAATAACCTTTTAAGAAAATACTATGTGGCATACAGCATCTGTGACCTTAATATATCCTCAGAAAGCTCAACAAATCTTATGTTCTTAAATCTAAGTAACACCAGTAGGTGTCCAGTCCTCAAATGGGAAATCTGCTCTAAGCTCCAGAGACTCCATCGCAAAAGGGAAGAGAGGATCTTGCTGCACCTGCAGGTAGGAGTCTCAGCTTGAACAACAGATGATTGTGAGATGCGTTCTCAAACAAGTACCCAGCCGTTAGCTTACTACCAGTTCTGCTCATTAAAATACAGCTGCATCAATCCAAATATGGCAAATCCATTACATAATTGTGCTCTGGATTTATCTGGCCTGGAGCTGAAAAACACTTTCTCAACTTTTGTTCCTGATGCTTCCTTCTATACCATGGCTTCTTCGGTTCCCATTTTCTCTGTTACAGTCTGGCCAAAAATATGTAACTCATGCCCAGGGACTCTTTAAAAATTATCAGAATTCTACAAAACTTCAGCAGCACTGTAGTCATCATCATGTTTTGGTGGGAGGAAGGCAGGTTGGGGAAATCCTCATACAGACACCCAGCTCTCCCCTCTTCCCCCGGTTTTGTGAGGAAGTCTTTTAGTACTGGTCAGGGCTCTGGTTTTTGGAATGATGTCTGAAGGTTTAGCTTTGTGGCTTTAAGGGTTCTGATATGCAATCCATGTAATAGATCTAGTTCTGAGTATGGACAGCATGGCTGTTACGTTAATAAAGCAAGCATTTCTTTCAAGAGCGTTATGATTGTATATTTTACCTGAATGCTATTTATTACATTACACTCTGTTACCAAGGGACATTGGACATTCTTTAGGGTAGACTAGTTCCTGCTCCTATCCATTATTTAGTACAATACAGCTCTTACTTTTATGGCAGCTTTGGGCTATGTTATGATATCAATATCATCAAAATAAAGATGACATCCTTGTACTCACTTTCCCTGCTAATGTGCAATAGGTACTATGTTGTCAACCTGTCCTAACTATCTAGTTGTTGTTTTCTGCCCTGGAGACAGTCCCTTCAAATCTACAGACATAAGAGCCAATCAAATACCAATCATTTTTATAGAGAATCATTGTAATGATTAATGCTGAATTGGATAGGAAAAGCATCTGTGCCCTGCTACAAAGTGCTCAGGGATATAACTTCATTTTCTATTAGCAGGAATTCCAGTATGAAATTTCCTCTACTTGTTGTGGGAAGTTAAATTCTGACCCTGGTTGCTAGGACATGAGTGCACTGCTGGCTTGCCTTCTTTGTGCCTTTATCAAACTGAATTTCTCATGTGAGCTGTCACATTCATGGGCTGTTTGGACATTTTATTGAACCTAGTTAAAGCATAGAATGACTGGCAAGACAGGGAAATGAAAGAGAGGAAAAAGTACATCCTGTGTTTTCCAGTTCTTTGTTAGCTGCTAGTGGGAATCGAAATGGCCACCAGTGATTCAGTGATTAGTTGGTACCCCAAACAGACAGATTTTACAGCCTACAGGTTCTGGTTCAGATTGTATCCCTAAAGCAGACCTAGTCCAGACTCATGATAACTAGCAACCACGATTTCATGCAGTCACTGGTGCTCAGATTCTCACTGCTGTTTCCATCAGTGAACTACAGCTGTCCAACCACCACCCCTGATCCCCAGCCCTACTGCCCTTGCAGACAGCCAACAGTGTGTGAAGACACTGGGCCTTCCCTCCCCAAGGCTGGAGATGTGGCACAGATTTCCAGTTATTATTTCTCATTATTTTACACAGCGGCAAAAGACAACGTACAATGCTACACCAAAAAATCGAATAGATATATAGACAAGTTGGATTGATGGATTGATTTTGGCAAGAAAGACAGCTATTGACTTTAGTAGCTGTGTAAATATGTGGTAAGCAAAACTGCTCAATAACTTTAAAAGTAGATCTATACAAATGCTTTATAGTATTTCTTTGCTTTCCTTGGCAGCCACAGCCTCTGACCTTACACTAAGAGTCAACCGTAATGTCAGCTTGGGCTCTAGATGGTCTTGCGGGTGATGCATCCACAAAACTGTGTTTCAAGATCAGAAGAGTTGTTATTCATCAGCTTTTATGCCATGGTAGCATGTAGAGGAAACTCAGCTAAGGATTAGGGGTTTCTTCTGTTTTCTTAATATTAATAAACCCTTAACTAGGGATGTATCAACACACTTCAATTCTGTATGTAAGTAGCTATAAAACTGTGATCTGCACAGGATGATGAACAGTTTAGAGGGCTCATTATAAGTTTTGCAAATCTGTTCCTTTTTTCTACTCCAGTTTTCACTGTGGTCAATAGTAGAGCAAAAAAATATTATTATTATTGCTACTACTGTGTTTTGGCCGTCATAGTGAAAAATAAGTTAGCAGTCTCATCTCTTTTATTTGTGAATGTTCTTCAACACCAGCATTCATCAGAAGGCACACTAATGGACACTCACAGCAGAGACCCTGAAGATCTGGCTGCCAAATCACAAAATTGGAGCAATGAGATGAAGTTTGTGACAGAGAAAATGACTAGTTTTTACAGCTACCACTTGATTCTTTTTTACCAGCCTTAAATTCTCTTCTAAGGAAAATGTCTTTTTAGACAAGAAATTATAGACTGCAGAAAACATCTGCTAGTAAATTGATGTTGTAGTTTAATCCCAGCCAGCAACTAACGTACAGCCACTTGCCCACCTCCCCCCCCTCCAGGGGAGGAGGAGAATCAGAGGAAAAGACAAGGAAACTCGTGGGTGGAGATAAGATCTATTAAATATTTGAAAGTAAATGAAATAAAATAATGATTCCAATAATATTAACAAAACTAATAATATGTAATGAAAACAATGGAAAAGAAAACAAATTATACAACCGCCCACCACCTGTCAACTAAGAACCAGAGCCGGGGACAGAGAGAAAGGGAGCAAGCGAGAGCACCCAGCCCTGCCCAACCCCCAGCTTATACAATCAGCAAGAGGTTTTATGGAATGAAATGCCCCCTTGACAGTCCAGGCCAGCCACTCTGACTGTGTCCCCTCCCCAGAATGTTGGGAATACAGGTGCAGCACCAGAAACCATAACAAGTCTCTGACTTGGTGCAAACACTCCTTAGCAACAGCTAAACCCAACAGCGTACTCTTAGCTCAAATCCAAACCATAGCCTCAAACAAAATCAAAACACAGCCTCATACTAGCTACTGTGAAGAAAATTATCTCTGTCCCAACTAAAACCAGCACGGTTGATTAATTAAGGACTACATTCCCTGAAAACCATTGTTGTGTTGGTCAGACTGGAAATGAGAGCATATGGAAAGTATGTCTGAAAGGCTGGGGGAGAACAGAAGTAATTAATGGTAGTAAAGGTTATTGAAAGGCCTGGACTTACATGGACAAGCCATGATTTTGCAATAGGCAAAAAAAAGGCAGAGGCTTGTAATTCTTCGTAACCTGAGGAAGTTTAATTCGTTAAGACACAAACACCTTAAAAACTGTCCTGGCTGTACAAGCATGTCAGACTTGTTGTAAGCTTCCCAGTCAACTACTTGCCAGACAGAAAGGCACATGACCAAACAGCCACTGTGGGCAGGTTTATTACTTCCCTGCCCGTTAAGAGTAATGTTCCTTGGGTCTAACTGAAGGAGCCATGGCAGAGGTTTTTAAATCTTGACACCGTGCTTTCTCAGGTAACCCCTGGGGACCACTGTTTTTCCCTGAGCAGCTGTGGGAAACAGAATTGCTTCTCCCATGTCCTCTGCCTGCAGGTGGAAATAGCATGGAGAGCCCTAAGGCCTGCAGGTGCACCCACCATGGAGTCACCCAGGTGGTGGCATCTCCTACCTCTGCCTACTGATGTGCCATGCTCCAAGCCCTTCACTGCGTCTCTGCAACTTTCCAGGGTCATTTTAAAGGAACCTAATGAAGTCACCTGAAATTAGGCTTGCTGTGTGGAGTCAGTCATGGGAGTCTATGTTTCACACCATGATGAGTGCCACATCACTGAGCGTGATGCTAACACAACCAACGCTGCCATCATGTTTGTGTCTTTAATGGCATGCTTGGCTGGTTGTTCAGGAATTGGTCTTTTTCACCAGGTATCTTAGTAATTAAAAAATAGCAATGCTGGAAGATTTATAGCTCATGAGGTCGATAATAGTTGCAGTCACTGGTTCAGACATTTTCCAGGCTGCTGCTGAAGGGCTGAGGGCCACTGAAGCCCCAAAGCTGAGGTTGTGTGTAGGCATACTGCAATGAGCCAAAGATCTACATGTGCTCTTTAATATTTCCCTTGTGATTAGTTTATTTGGTTCTTTCTGTCTGTGGTGTAATTAGGTGGATTAATCAGTCTGGACACATGTATTTCAGGTCTAAATCAGGCTTATTTTGGTTGAACATATTTATTAGTTTGGCCAGATCAGGGCAGGTTTAAACACAGCCAAAATAAATAGCAACACCATGGACCACAAATAGTTTGGTGAACTGGCATGTTTTTGCATGTGGGAACCCATCGCACACACTTCCCCACCTGTCAGGGGACACCTACTCTGCTCCATGAAGAGGAAACTGCAACCACAGCCTACCCGATGGATTCAGCTTTGTAGTACTAAAACAGCTCATAAACTTTCTGCTTCAATATCCGATTCGCCGTCTTTGAATTATTTGGGCAGAAAACCGCCTAGAGAGCCTGGTTTTTATTCAACTTTGTGGTTCAGTCATTACCAGTTACATGACCCAAAAACTTTCTGTTAAACAAGTAAAATCTCAGTTTAGAGACATGACCCCCTTTCAGCTTGTCTAAGAACGACACATAATCATGAGAGAATTGTGCTGGTGGTACAGAACAAGCACTTGGATAAAAATCTACAAGTATAGGAACAATGGTCCTATTCTAATTAGGTAAAACAATCATTTAATGCCTTTAAAACATAGTCTATAATTAAAATAGCAGAAAGTGAAATAAGATTGCCTCCTTATTGCAATTAGCTGCTAGTGATTCCTTCACCATAGAAACAAACGTTATTTCAGTCATGGGAAAGAAACTCAATGTATTAATTTCTGTATAGATAAAATATTTTTGAACACATAGTCTATGGTGGAAAAGGAGTTGAAAATATTCTAATAAGGATGTATTTTCTGATGCAGAATTAAGCCTACAGCTTAATACTCAAGCATAAGAGCTAGTTATTCAGCAGAATTACTCCAGGCTGCCCCATGAGCCTGGGAAAAGTCATTAACATGAAAGACAATGGAAATGCTAAACTGGGAACTTATTATCTCCTGATTCTCTTTCCCTTCTTTCTTAAGGAGGCAAAGAGGACATTAATGCAATATAAAAGAACAAATTAAAAAGGACCATACTGAGAAAAACCTAGTTCCAGCTGGTCTAACAAGACTAATTCACTCACTTGTGTATTTGACTCCCCTTAAATGGAAAACTCAGCATTACTTCTGAGCTGACATAACCACTTTGTGTGTGTGTGCGTGTGTCTGTGTGCACAGGGAGAGCGCACACAGTTAACATTTTTGGAAGCATCATCAAACTGCAATTTCTTGATTTTTTTGGCAGCTGGAACATAGCATTGCCTTTTAAGTAGATTTTCTTGCATTTAATTTGTTGGATTAACATGACAAAAAATGGTGGTCATAGGCCAGTAAAGCATTGTCTCTCTGTCTTTATTGGATAGCACTCTGGCAATATTATATTTCACAGTCTGACAGTTGGATGACAGACTGCCTGACTGAGCTTCATCATGTTGCCCTCTGTGGTGGGCACAACGACAAGTCATAAGCAAAGGATCCACGATATCAGTTTTAGCCTCTGGTGGATGGATGGCACGGAAAATATGAGCTGTAAAAGAGCTATTTCTGCAAATTTCCTTGCTCCTGCTGGTGGCTTACATTCTTAAATTCATTATTTTTCTTCCTAAATGTTTATATTTTGTTACGTAACAAATATTAAATCACATCCTTTCCTTCAACCAATCACAAGTTCTTCTGCTTCACAGGTCTCGATATTCAGGTATAGGGTTTTTTGGAAGTCCTGAACTAACATGGTTCTTTCTATTTATTTAGCCAACATATCCTCAAAATCATCTCATGTCTTATTACAATACTGGATGGACAACAGTGTGTCTGAATAAGTCAGAAGATAAAATGTTGCTTCCAATTACTTATTTGATTAAAAAAAAAAAAGACATTTAAAGCTATGAAGACATCCACTTTCACTCAAGGCAGGTTGAATTTTAGAATTTCACTCTTTAAATATGTCATATGTGCTTTCTTTGCATAATTTCAAGTAAGAGAATCCCTCCCGGCATTTGACACTGTGTGCTAACAATAGATTGCTCAGTCAAAAAAAAAAAAAAAAAAAACCAAAAAAACAAACAACAGGGGAAAACTTCTTTTAATTTCTGAAAAGCTGATGGAAATTACCCCTGAAGCTGAGGGATATTCCAAACTCAGGGTGTGACCTTAAAGCGTTACTGGTTTCTTAAGCTGATATAAATGTGGCAAAGTCCATCAAATCAAGAAGATTGAATTGTACAATAAATTCATACTCCAGACTCTTACAGCATCATTGACATTTCCCACTTGTGCAAAGACTGTGTTGTATGCCAACAAGCTACCTGGCAATTAAGTAAAATGGAAATTCTTTCCTGTAAAATTTAATAGATTCATCTTAATAATCTTTTCATTACCATTTGGGTTATTCTGATTCTGGAGACTTTGCTTCTGTAAAATGTGTCCTGCTGAACCTGGCTGTTACTTGCAGGCAATTACTGTGGCTGTAAAATTGCGACTGACGAAAAGAGGTTCCAGTCCAGTGTTCCAAGTTTTCTGCGGATGTTTGAGAAATGGCTGTGCTGCAAACTCTGGGCAAACATATCACACATGTCGGGTCTCAGACATGGAAAATGACATTCTTATGCTGTTACATCAGTATAATGGAAATGGCATCTAACTCTGAAGTAGGATCCATACAAACCCAAAAAATGCCCAATACTTTTTTTTTTGTTATCTGTGACATTCCATTTTATCCAGAACAAATAACTTTGCTTTGTTGAAAACAGGACAAACTTTCATGAATATTCAGAAAAAAGTCTGTACAATGCTACACATAATGTTGACTGTTATGTTTGTCATGCATATATCTTAGTATGTGCCTCATATTTTTTAGTTGCATGAAGTGAATTTTCATTAATCGTAGCTAGGATGGAAATTACAACAAAGATACAAAAAAGATAGAAGAAGTTGGTCAGGGTTTAGTGCTGTCTACCATTTGGCATGCCCAACAACAATGCAGCTTCACGCCCTGAGCCCTGTGATAACGTGACTGCATCAATGGGTCTCCAAGTTTAAAAGCAGTTGAACAAAAGAGCCACCATGGAGTGACTAAAATTTAATTGGGTGCTGGAGTGCACAGCTGCTGCAGGGAGAAGGCAGGGAGAGGGTACACATCCTCAGCTCGCCCATGTTTGGCACAGTTTCCAGCAGTGAGGGAAAGAACTGAGCAACTGTACAACTTTCGTGCTCCTCCACTTCCTCAGGGCTGGCATAATCCCCCAGCACGAACTGGATCAGTCTCACAGAAGTACCACTCAGCACCAGGTTTGCCAGGCTGCAACAGTGCTCTGGTTAAGTGCTGTCTCCTGCCACACCACCCTCCAAATTTGTTCAGTTCTCCCCTAGGCAGATCTGTGGTTCTTTTGCAGCAGGGCAAAGGGGTAGAGGTTAGATGAGGAGTGGACTCCCAGCTTTCTAGCATGTTTTATTTCTTCACCACAACTTGAATACTCAGCACTGCTTTCCAAAGTGGAGAAATGTCTTTACTTTGCTACCACCACCAATATAGGGGTGACCTAGCTTCCAGCAGAAGACTATCTCTTTCTTCCTACATTACTGATTGTCTCAGACTGCTCATGTTTGTTAATGACCTAAGAAGCCTGTTGAGGAGGCAGACTAGCGGTGGAGGAATTAAAAATGAAAGGATCATGAGGGCAATATTAACACAGAAGCAAACCACTTCACTGTGTCTGTTTTAGAAATGACCAGTTGTGGTGGAAAGGTGCCTAATCTCAGGGAGCAGGCAGTGCAGGATTTGAATTAAGATAGGCAGGATGAAAAATAATTATCTTCCAAGTCAGGGTTCTATTCACAAGTATAGCTTTAGCAAAGAGCTAAAAAGTTGCTGATTTTTTTTTAATGCCCTTAGACAGTTTTCTAATAGCAGATTTTATTCAGCTGTCCACTTTTAATGCAGCAATAGATGCGCAGATTGGTACAGTACATCCACCTTCTACACCGGTGTCCTCTGTCCTTAAAAAACATGGTATAGTGATACAAGGTGCATCAATTTGTTTTTCACTTTCTGCCTTTGGGATGAGTGAGCTAATCAACCCAAGACTCTTTTTGTCTCCTTCAAGCTACACTTTTGACAAAATCTCCACTCCTTTGGGACAAAGAAGGTTTAGCACTACAATAATGTAAAGGTCGCAATCACAGCAAAGTATCATGAGTTTGCTAAATTTAAGAGGAATCTTGGTTTTTAAAAATGTTCTCAGTGGCATAGGTTTGTAAAACTGAACAGAAACAACCAGAGGTCAGCAACACTACATCCTGAAGACCTTTGGTCATATTATTAGCTTGCTGCTTTTGAAAATGTACTATGCTGAGTATCTTAATGCATGGCAAATAGAGTAGGCATGTATACAAGGCTTCCAAACAACATAAAGCTAATCCAAATTGTTCTTGAACTTCCCATGTGACTTGAGATGAACAAATCGGCCTCACAGCTACTGACTGAGGCTGTGAGTTAGCAGAAAACTTAAGTCTTAAGCATGTAAATATACCCAAAAGCCTCGCCGAGCCAGGTCCTGAAATATATTTTCTTTCATTAAAAGCATTATGCTAGTTGTGTCAAAGAATAACACTTTCATATGCACTTTGGTGGCTGATATCTGCATTTGGGTTCATTACTGTTTTCAAAGAACAATGCCTTGTTTTGTGGCCCTGTACCAGAAAGACTTGCTGACTCATTGCTAAAAGAAACTAACATCTTAATGATATGTTGATCAAGAACTGAGTAATGAAGTCTGATCTAAGTTGCAAACTGAGATACATATTGAAAATATCTTTAAAATTCTTCAGGGTGTGAGTGATGCAGCCCTGCAGCAGACTGCCCTGAAGTCATGGCAAGTCCATCCCCTGGATCTTGCCCAGACCAAGCCCTGAGCAACCTGATTTAGCTTTGAAACAAGCCCAGCTCTGAGCAGGAGGCTGTACTAAATGACCTCCAAGGATTTTTCTGTGGTTCTCTATTTGAAATCTAGTTAGTGAAACAGTATTTTATGGTTCTCTTCATGTTACTTTCAAGCTTCTGCTTCCACCTCAGACTAGTGTTGCACATCTTGCAGAACGAAAATACACACTCAATTTATGTGGTCAGATTAAACTTCATATATATGCGATTCAGTTTACTCTCTGCTAAAGTACAACGTGCCTAATGCAAAATCTTACAACTAACAGTGAAGTAAATGTCCTTATGGCACACATCATTTACACTGCCTACTGGAAAAAACAGCAGCAAAACACTAGAAGAACTCAAGACTTTGCTAAAATTTGGTTTAGAAATCTATTTAATAGTCTTTCATATGTATGTAATCTGAAGGCAGCTGTGACTCCTTACGAAGCATGGGACTGTACTGTCTTGCCATACCTCTAAGGCCCTCGAAGCTTAAACAATTGAACATGATGGACTGGGGCACAGAAACTCTGGAGTGCCAGGGGATCCTATGACAATACCTCTTTGTAGAGGTATTGTGTGAGCTGTGTCAGCTTGTGTGCTTAAGAAGATAAGCTGCTGAGTGAGGCATTTTCTTCTGTGCCAGGCTGACCGTTTCTGCGACATTTGCACATTTGTTTCCTCCCTCAAGAACATTGTTCAGAGTAAATTGGACTGCTTTTTGGTATGCTTGTCTGTGTACTTCTTTTAAAAGCGAACTGTAAATTCCAAACAAAACTAGCTATAAATTTGTCAAGCTGAAAACAGACATTGATTTGATTTCCTTCCGATTTGTACAAAATAAAAAGGACCTAAATTAATTAAAGCATTGGTAATATGTATTTCCTGCTACTGACTGGTTATAGTCATCTTAATCCTCATCATTTTAGTAGCTGAGTTATGCCTAGCTGGTCTTCTGCACTTTCATTCATAATCAAACCAGAGAATGGCAATCCTTCTTTCCTCTCCTCTACGTACTTAATGCAGCTCATAAAGTAACAGTCTATACTGAGGAGAATCCCCTGCAAGACAAGTTAATGTGGCAGCTTAACCTTTGGCTTAAACTGATTTTATGCTCTAGTCTGTAATGTACTGCTCCATTTTTAATATTAATTTCTTAAAATCTTAAATAATACAGGATGTGTTTCTGCCAGGTTATTACTCCTTGTTCCTTCATTACAAAAGAAGACATCATATGCTGAACTCAGAAGAGGGCTGGAGCCCTTTCACAAGCCCCAGACTCTGTCAGGGGCTCATCCTTCAAAGACAACCTAAAGATGTTACTTCAGGCCTTACGGAAGCCTCCCAGACTTCTTGTGCTTCTTTTTCTGATTGCCCTACCTTTTCCAGCACGAGCAGGGGAGATTTGCATGTCTTGCTTGTGTTCTTGGACTTACTTACCCATGCAATTGCTTCTGATCGCTATGGAGTCGGATGAAGTTATTTCCTGCAACCTATGGTCAACACAAAAGAGATTGAAAGTTTATCTAATGGTATGGGATGACAAAACCAAAACTGGGAGCTAGCCTAGACCACCACATCACAGTGTATTCACCACACTGCGGTTACTGTCCACAACAGGCTCTTTGATACTGGGTGAACTCAGGGTTGCTCATCCCTTCTTGTTTATGCACTTTGTACCCCACTGTCCCACAGATCCTATTGCAGAGCATCACAAGCCTTCCAAAAAAACTACAAGGGGAAGTGCAGGCAAAGGGAGAGGTGTCACATGTCTAGATGCACCAGAGGCACTGGAATATTCTCTACTGATGATTAGCTTCCCTGTGTCTCAGCCTTGTCTCCTGAGGAAGAGTGAAAAACTTCACTTCCTCCCTTCTGGGAGAACAGAACAGGGTCACTGAAAAGAATGAATTGACCTACAGAAGTTGTGGTTATTTCAATTCTTCACTGACCCATTAATGTGATTGTTAAGCTCTAAAGGATCAGGTTGGCTGCTTGACTTCCTCCCATTCTGAAATAAGGCCAGATCCATTTTCTCCTTTGTCCCTACAGCACCATGTAAAAAGGTGCCTCATAGTGTTTGTTAAATTAACTAACTGCGACTGAAGTGTCAGACAACTAGGAGAAGAACAAAATAAATGTCAGGTCTAATTATTAATGCTGATTTATTCCACAGCTGCTTGCAGAGGCCATACTCTGAAGTGGATCTTTTTAAGTGCTGAACACCAGATGAAAGTGTTGGGATAGCTCCTAATGAAAATCACGTCAGTTTAAACAATGTTTATACAAGAAGCACTGAACAGTCTCCTGCCAGAGATTCTTGCTGGTCAACAAGGGACCTTCAGGTGGTGGGAATGCCTGTTGCTTGCCCGTGGCCTTTGTGTTATGAAGACAGCTAACAAAATGTTAGTCTTCGGCAGTTGGTGGCTATTTGTATCTGGCATCTAAGATGGTGAAAAATGGCTTTTTTGAATGTTTTTTCTCTCAAGTGGATGCACTGTATCAAATATTGAAATGCAGTTCTCATGACACGATTTGAATTATGCTTTCCATAAATAAGCAGCCTTACAGCTTTTCTTTCTCTGCGTTCACTTACATAAATTTCACCAGCACTGAAGGCTGCCAAAGAAGAAAAGGGGCTAGGAAGACCTAGCTATTTCCTTAGGTGTAGGTCATTTTAAAATTCGTCAGCTACCCAATTCCATCCAAGCGATTGTTCAAACTCTGAGGCAAGATAATAGGTATATTACAATTATAAAATTGCCATGTTTTACCTGGTAGCAATAAGTTTATAATGTGTAAGGATCATAACCAACAACTTAAAGAGATAAATTCTATGGACACCCCCCATTACTTTGTCCTATTCTTCAACCAAGAAAAAGTCAAGGAGGAGCGGGTTGGATGTTGTTTAATTAAAGAATAACCAATGTTTTTTCTTGGAAAACCAGAATGACCTAGTTGCTCCTGCATCAATAATTGCATATGTAATTTGAATTTTTGTACTGAGGCTTTATTAAGTGTCATTATTTGAAAAAGGTTCACGGAGTGAACTTTTTACCACCAGAGTCATAAGCTGAAAGTTAGAAACTCGCAGCATTTGCTACTTACCCAGTGGGAATGCTTTCGCAAGGGAGTAAACAAGTTTCAAGCGTCATTTAACTTGCAGACTGCAAAAGCCTGAAGCAGAAATAGATACTGAAGTGTGAAGCTCTTGACCTATTCATTTCAGCTGGAATTGCAGCAAAATGTTTTGTTGTTCATCTGATTCTTCTAATCCTCTGCAGAGATAATACTTTCCAGTGACACTGCACCAGGCAACATCATTGCCACCTTAGAAAGCCAAATCAAATTCCTCGATCACCAGGTCTCTTACCCATTAAGAAGCCACGCTTCTACCTTGATAAAAGTTTCCTTTACTTGGCCACTTGGAGCTGCAAAAAAACAGGATCACAAGGGAAACCCCACTGACACAAGTGGACTAGTCCTGACCAACACAGATAACCAAGAGGTGGAAAACTGCATAAGCATGAACTTAAACTTCCTGCCAGTGATTGGAGTGCTCAGATGACTGGGCCTAGGCTATTCACTGCAAAGGTGGTGTAAATGCTTGCTACTGCCTGCCCTCCCTTTTGTCCACCACAGGTACTCTCATCTACAGGGATAAGATTTACCTTCATTTTGAGAAAAAAAAAATATTGCCAGAAGAGCAACATTTTTCAAGGTTGATAAATTCCTTTGTTTCCTCAATATTCAAACAAATCACAGAATCCTGTTCAGGCTGGCAGGGACCTGGAGAGGTCTCTAGACACAGCCCCTGCCCAGAGCAGAGCCAGTTCTGGGCTCAGAAAGGGCTGCTCAGGGCCTCACCGAGTCAGGGCATGAAACCTGCTCAGGCTGGAGAATGCCCAACCTCCCTGGGCCTGGACCCCATCGCTGGGCCGTCTTCATGGGAAAAAGGCTTCTCATCCTCAGACTGAGCCTCTTGTGTTTCAGCTTGTGTTGCTGTCTCTCGCCGGCCAGCCACACACTGCTGTGAAAGGTCTGGCTGCCTCTTCTTTTGGTGCCAGGGATGCTGCTGGCTACCCCCAAAGTTGTCTCTTGTACCATCTAAACCAGTCTTGTTCCCACAGCATCTCCTCTCAGGCCAAGGGTTCTAGCCCAGGACTGTGTTGCTGGCTGTTTGCTGAACTTAGCCATGCTTATTGACACGCTTCTTCTGTGGGAGGGCCAAAACCACAAGCAGTGCCTAGATGTAGCCTGATAAGCACTAAGCAGAGGGGACAGTCCCTGCCATCCCCTGGTTTTCAGGGCTATATCCTGCTCACACCACCACCCCCCCCAGCATTGCTGGCCCTTGTTATTGCCGGGCCCCAGCCTGCATCCCTGCAGGGCTCTGACTTCCCAGGGCAGGGGTTTGACTTCTCACTTACAGAATTTCATTTGGTCTGTGTCAGCCCCTTCCTCCCACCTGTGCAGGTATTCCCCAAGACAGCAGCTCTGCCTCAGAGTGTATTCAATGTTTCTGCCTCCACCACCTCTCTGGTGTCCTTTACAATCTTGATGACTGTGTGCTCCATCTGTTTCTCAGGGTTCCTGATAAAGATGTTGAACAGAACTCATCCAAGGATAGACCACCTGGTATCCCACTTGTAACCCACCTCCAGGTAAAGCAGAGCCCATTAGCCACAACCCTCAGACCCCAAGTATGCAACCAGCTTTTACCCATCTAGCTGAAGTGTTACAGGCTGCATGAGAGGACAATTTGATCAGAGTAAGATTGTGAAAGAGTGTTGAAAGCAGGGTGATAGGGCATGATCTACCCTTGGTAACTCCATGCAGACTTTTTCTGATGTGTCCATCGCTGCAAGGAGTTGCTTCATATGATTGAATACTTCCATCAAATTTTACCAGAGTGAAATCGGTACCTTGGCAGGGAGGGATGAGTAGCTAAAGCCCAAGTTATGAACACTGAAAGTCCCTCACCAAGTAAGTTACTTATATATCAAAGTCCCCATAAAAAGCAACCTTCTAAGCATCTTTTCAATCCAGGCCTGAGACACCTGTTCATTAAACCACCTCTTAAAGCACACACTCTGTTGCCAAGTTCATGAGCGAAAATCTGCAACCACAGTACATTATGCAACTACCACATCACAGGTTTTCTTGAATTAGAAAGTCAAAGTCTTATTTTAAATGGACAGGTGAGTTTTCATATATTTAAGGGAAAAAAGTAATGAGAAATAAATTATACAGACAAAACCACCACTTCTCACTTGTACAGATCCACAAAAGGGACCTTAAAGCATGCAGAACTGCTTCTAGATTGTTATGGTGTTTGCTGTAGTCAATGACCAGCCTTTCCAAGAGACCTTTCAATAATAAATACTTTCCACTGGAGGGAAACAACTGTTCTGAACGCAGAGCATCCAACTATCTCACTTCTTGAGCTTTAAGTCAGTGCACTGACAGTACAGTAAAACATTTCCACTTATTTTGAAGTTTGACTCTCAGAAAGTATGTCTAGGGAAAGTAGGTGAAAAAGAGCTGAAAACTGCATAGTTTGTCTACAGAGGACATCTCCACAGAAAAGAAAAAAGTGTTTCTACTAATATTTTCTTTTACCAGTCATTTGTCTTGATTTAGTGGTTAGTGTTTTCCAAGTTCAAAGCATTTCATTTATAGACCAAACAGTGTCTTAAGTTAGTCTTCAGTAGTCTGCGTTGCGGTGCTTGGTTTCTTCCATGATATGAAACGTTTTTCATTGCTTGATGGAGGTGTGTAAGTGCCCTGACCAGGGCTGTGCAAGGAAGAGTCAAGATCATCACCCTTTCCACAGACAGTATTTATTTTGGATGTTCAACAGCCTAGATATTCAGCCGCCTAACTGATGTCACAGCTTCTCCATCCCTCCCCTGCTCTTAAGACTTTTTAATTTGATATGGGAAAATTTAAAAGCTTTTCTGGGAGGGAAAAAAAGTGAAAACCAGCAAGCCAGGAATGTATCAAGTCAGCTTCTGCACTTAAACAGAGCTGACTTCTTCAAGCACCTTCTTCCAGTATGTGACAGTACCAACCATTGTTGTGAGCCAGCTCAAAGGAGGAATAGGAGCATGTTTCTTCACCAACATGCTCCAGCCTATCTACGGAAAGTACTGGCAGGTCTTCAATTGCATCCTAGATTATGGTGTGAAGAGTGCTTCTGTTGTGGTAAGCTTTGTTCCTTTATTTGAGGTCTCCCATCCTGTTTCCTCCAGCCTGACTCCCTGGTCTCTGTTCCTCTTCCCTAATCTAGTAAGATTCAGCACTTACATAAAAATAGATAAATGGATCTTCACTGATTCAGCAAAGATCTGACAGGGAAGAGAAAGGTACATTCATTAAAAATGTAAGCAAATACAAGCTGGGTTGGGGAAAGGCACACAGCAGCTATCTGTAGAGGAATGAGGTGTAGAAGGGGGGGAAGTAAAGCACAAGAGCAACCTCAGAACCCTTTATACTCATTTTCCTCTTGTTTGCTGGCAGTGTAGATATTTTACATTATCGCTCCAAGGCAGGTCAAATAGGAGGCAGAAAAGAATGTGGGGGCATAGGGACAAAAATCTGAGTATTCGTAAGGAAAAGACCAGTTTCAAAACTAGCTTTGCACTCACACTGACTAGCACACACACTGAACAGAAATAGGCAGTGTTCAGAATCAGATGGGAAACACAAGTTATGCCATTACCTTGAACACTAATTCAATAATCAACTAAAGCTATATTTATGTATCTCTTAGTAGCAAGTTCTTCAAGAGGAAAACAAAGCCAACAGTGGAACCTGACCAAACAGGTTAGTAATGTCCCATTGCTCTGGGAGCCCATGATACTGCAGCAGAGGAGCCAAGACAAGGATGATCCCACAGAATTCATTCAGCAGCCACCAGCACAACCAGGCTGCTGCTGTAGGAGTGCCCAGTAGTTACACCACCTTCATTAGATGCCAAGAGTCACATGACAGAGCAATAAAACAGAGACAAAACACTTGCAGATGGCAGTGGAAAAAAAATTGTTCAAAGATAGCAAGGCATTTGTTATTCAAGTTGGCTTTTTTTTTTTTTTACAGGAAAAATCCCTGCCTACTCTCCAAGGCTGCTGTAGAAGTCAACAACAATTTCCCAATACAAAAATGAAGTGGAGCAGAGCAGAATAAGCCTAGTGAGACTAAGAGCCAAACAACACCTGCAACTAAGTACAGGTCATCTTATATCATTTCCTGCTACTGTCTGATATTCCCCCCACTCCCCCTACCTCCTGCTATTTAAAGGCACAGAAGCTTCACCTGGTAAAGTCTCCTACAGACTACAAAAAAAGCTACTTTTGTGTGCCACGGTACTGACAACTTTGTTCAGCACATTGGACTAAAGTCAGAAAACAAGTTCCCATCACCCACAGTTACTGCAAGAACTAATTCAGGTTCCAAGAACAGTTTTAAGTTGCTACTTCAACTGAACGTTAACCTCAGGAAGAACTGTCATTATTGGTGTACTCCATATGCCACTTAGTATGATACTGGTAATAGCAACGAACTTTTCATTTACTGTACAAAATAAAAAGGCAGAGCATTTTGCCTGTAGTTAGCTGCCATCCAAATATTATAACCAACAAGCTGACTGAGAATTATATTTTATGTTTTGTCACATTTCAACACAAGTACACCTTAGTATTCTTAGTCAAGGCTGCTAACAGTTGAGTTCTAGCCAATAACTAATAATCCTTACACATTAGGCTGATATGAAATGGCACTTTATCCCAGAAAGTATTCAGCAAAAAATAGCTTTCTTGGCCAGAAACTTTAGGGGTCTCCTTACATCCTCATCTTTGCACAACATTTTAGTCCACATGCACTCCAGATACTGACAATGTCTACACACAGGCAAGACTAGCCAGCTGTCCCTGGCAACAAGCTTCAACTCCCCAAAGAATACACAGCTTGCTAGAAACAACTTCTTTTAAATCTGCAGAAGTTCACAGCTGTCCTTATCTGTCAAGAAAGGAGTCCACAATACACAGATCATTAAGAAAGCAAACCCCAGCTGTAACTGCAATGAGAACAAGCATTAGAACCAAACCCAGGAACTGATACAAGTCCTGACGATTATTTTTATTGTTACTATTCTAGAGACACGTTAAATCATTCTCAATCAAGTCATCACTAAAGCACAGCCAGGAGATTTTCACTTCTTCCAGACTTCACTTCTAAGTGTTGAAACTGTATCCAATCAGATGTAATTTCTTCTTCACCTTGAAGGGTGTGCTGGTTTCAGGCAGGAAAGAGTTAATTCTCTCTACAGTGCTGACAGCTGGTCCAGGTTGGCTGAGGGAGTATTTAATTCCACGGTATGTCAGGCTCAGTACAACGGGGTTCTGAGGCTGGAAGTGGCTTGGGGAAAGGGGGTGGGTGTGGTGGTATCCTTAAGGCATAGTTTGACAGCTGGGTCATTAGTTCCTTTGTTAGCTCTTGGAGGTTGTTAGTGGTGGGGCAGGTCCATTAGTGGGTTGGGGGGCTCAGCTGGCTTTTTTCTGGTTGTGTTGTAGCCCTGGGGGCTCTCAAGCACAGACTCTCAACACTCCTGTGTGACAGTCAGCAAGCAATTGTATCATATTTTCTATTATTTTAATTACTTACTATTAGTAGCATTGTTAATATTTAGTATCACTATAATTTTAATTTACATTTCATTTTTTATCTCAAGAACTTAAAAGCTTCCTTGTCTTTTCCCCCAACTCTCCTTCTCCGCTGGGGGAGGTAAGCAAGCAGCTGAATGGTATTTACTGTTAGCCCAGGTTAAACCACAACAAAGGGGAAAGGATTAGCAACAGTTAAGTAGCACCTTCTGCTACAGTAGTTACCAGGTGGCAATTCATGGCCAAGATCCTGCAGTGTCAAGGGAGAAACCACAGCTTTCCCCCCTCCAAATAATTTGTCTTAAGATGACTACTAATGGTTAGGGAAGCTCCCTTTTATTCAGTTGGACACTACCAAGTAGTTATGCCATGAAGATGAAAAGCATCTTCTTTCTTCACTCCAAACAATCACAGAGCAAACTGCCCGAAGACCACAGAAACTGCAAGTTAATTCAGTCTTAATCCTTCTCTGTTGCATAAAGGAATTATACAGGTATAGCAGGTAAGGAACATATTTCATGCTACTAAAACTAGCATTCAAGTAGTATGGTACTAAAGAGTTAAAGATGACTATCACCTTCCCAGACCCAGAATAGTTGTACAATTTATTTTCCTCTCCTATGGTCACCCACTAGAAAGGTTCCAGCATTTCAAGTGACCAGTATCTTAGAGCAATTACAATTAATTGAGTTCCCACAGGGAAGGGGATAGTAGCTCATTGATGCTCACTGCAGGGGATTTCTGTAACTAGCATGTAGCAACAGGGGCTTTTCAGCACTGAGACTCCAGGAGGAGGCTGCCATGATTAGCTACCAAATCACAGCTCAGCTATTATTTTGTGCAGGTGGAGCAGCTACCAAGATCCAACTAGCATTGCCATGAGGGATAACTGCAAACAACTTGACACTACTGTGAGCTTGTGCATAATATCCTTTGCAAGGACCTTACAGTCACCTGGCAGACAATGCTCTGACCGGTCTTCATGTAGCACCTCTGTCAATGCTACCTCTTAAGAGCCTGCAAGAGTAGTTGAGTACTTTCAGCAACCATCAGCCCTACTTTAGGAATCCATCTGGACTCCTACAGAAGGAGATCCATTCAGC
Source organism: Rhynochetos jubatus (assembly GCA_027574665.1). NCBI lineage: Eukaryota > Metazoa > Chordata > Aves > Eurypygiformes > Rhynochetidae > Rhynochetos > Rhynochetos jubatus. Next base: position 68,128,465 of record CM050690.1, on the reverse strand, counting down.
CCAGTACCCTGCAGAAGATTACTAACACACATCAGACACCATCTTAGCAGTCTGGGGTGCTGCTGAAATAACTTAAGAAACACTTCATAAGTTCTGGCTGGCAGCAGTGTAGCCTACTAAAGCTTTCAACTTAAAAGATACCATATTAGCACTGAAGTAAAATAGCGTGGAGACCAATACTTGAACTGCTTAGTTTTTATTTTTACCCCCTCTTCTGCATTTAAGATTTACAGTGGTTTCTTAAAGAGCATTCTTACCTGTATGCCTCTAAGAGGTAACAGACAAGATTGTTTCAATCATACATACAAAATTACTGATGTTTAAAAATTTTTGGCAATCACAGTAACCCGTTTTTTCCTATTGCCATTGCCCCAATCATTGAAAAAGACAGTGTACAGCAATTTACATGTGAAGTATTTCAAAGTGCTTGATAGTGATTTTCCAAGAATAATATAATATTTACAAGTGGCCTATACACATATGTACAGGTGTTACAAGTTGTGGCTGGAGTATGGCTTTCTATGGAAAGTGCTTTATATTTGGTCAGTGATGTTAATGACTGACCAATCCAAGGGTTACTGATAAAACAGTAACCACTAAAAGCTGAATTGTTGTGGACAGGTATTTACAAAGAGTTTGTTGTTAAGTTGTATAAAATAGCTATTTACATAAGTGTTCCATACATACAGAAAGTATCTTCTTTCTTCCAAGAATGGAGGAAGTCTTTCAGCCACAAACCTGGTTACTATCCCCAAAGAGTGTAAAACACAAGTAAACTAGAAGTGATTGCTGATCCAGAGCTCACACCGTATCATCATCTGTGCTTACAACAGATATCTGTAGAAAATAAGTACAAATTAGCTACAGTCGTACTAATATGAGGTACAAAACAATGTACATCACTACATGGCAGTTTGAAACAGGGGCTAGTTCTGTTGGCTAGTGACCACATTCAGCACCAGTTACTCCATCCACTCCAGTATAGGACAGTAGTTGCCTACTGCAACTTTAACCTTGATTAAAAGGACAAGTTCTCAGCTGATTCAGCCCAGTGGTTTGGATGCACCCACCAGCTTTCAAGAACAGAGACCTCTCCTAAACTCAAGTCAGATATCATTCAGCAGTCTTTATGTCTACCCTGAGGATTAATCAGAAGCCTCAGACATGACAACAGATTTACTTACCGCAGGGTAGGTATGTCCTACTGAACCACTGTGTCTTCCAATATCAATTGTGAGGTCCTCTTCTGTAGTTTTCAGGTAGACAGGATTATCAAAATTCATGCTCTTCATATTCTTGTGTTGCCAGTTACGCCACATGAAGTAGCCAGCCACTGCAGCCATCACCAGCAATACTTTAGGGAAAGAAACAGATTGCAAGCGTGGAGTAAGGGTCAGGTCAAACTCCTAACCAAGAGTGGCTTGTCCCGCTGCAAGTAGTCCCAAAGGCTAGTGGATGCTGTACTTACAGGCAGGAAGAACAGTCCAAGCTGCTGATATTCCTCCAGCTGAAGCTACTTCAGATGTTGTACCACTGATGTTGAATCCTGCATAAGAATTTGAAGTAGTGAGCTTGCTTACTGACAGGCTTGCAGACTGTCAAGATGCAAGCACTTCCCAAGCCCCGAAGCTGCTATCATATTAGCTTATCAGTAACACTGCAAGAAAAACAGGCTTCATCCTAATTTAGTAGAAAAGCTTTTTATTGCTTGCCTTCTCTGAACACTCCTGGATTTCACAGAACCTATAGGTTCCACCCTATTATTAAGTGAACTAATCCTGTTTATCACATGTTCCAGATGTTGTACTACACACATGACCTGGCCTCTGTTCTCTACTTGCATGCAAAAGAGAAGACTTCAGTTGGGCTAATGGGTCAGTTTGCATTTAATTTCTCTAACATTTAGCAGTCTGAGTTATTGGGACCAGTACCTCCAGGAACTAGTCCAACAGTTGGAGATTTTTCTGTTGTGCTGGTGTCTTTAGCCTCAGTGTAAGCCACAGCTGTTCCAGCACCTGAAACTAATTATAGATCAAGAACCCAGTTAATTCTGAAGTTCTGCAATGGCTTAGCTATAAAAGCCATGGTAGTGAATGTTTAGCAGATGGTAGAATGATCATGCACCTTGTTAGCTTTACTGGAAACACTGATACTAGTTATCTCACTAGCACACCCTCAGCTAAGGGTTTTTGGTAAAACACAGTGCCAAGAACAACTCTAGACAGTTAATCGGGCATGAATTACAGATATTTAGAGTCATGAGAACAGTACGCCCATGCCTCCCTTCAGGTTTGAGTGAGACTTCAATTCCAAGTTTAATGGTTAGGTACAGACTCTGATACCTACAGCAACCCTTTAGAGCAGCCAGCTGAGGACAGTATCCTTGCATTCAGTGCTCTGTGGCAGGCAGAATCAATATGCAATATAGTAAGTGGCACCTTGGGGTTTCCAGTTCCATTCCACTGGACACACAAGCCTGCCATACAGTCAATGCTGAGGGTAGTAGCAGCAGCATGTTTGTTTGGACCACAAAAGGAGGTCCAAACAAGCTTCATTGGCCAGCAACATTAGCCTATCAGCTTTTCAACACCATATACATACTGTATAGCCATGTTATTGTATACCTCTTGTTTTATAAGAAAGGGGCTTGGTATGTTTTGTGCGTGTGCTTGCCCTCTACAGAAAGCCATGGAAGTACAAGGTCTTGTTGCAAATGATGATGCAGAAGCCAAGCATGGACTTTGAACAGCACCCTGAGGACTCTGAAGACCAGTTTAATGCATGCCAGAAGACGACCCCTTCCCAGATTAACTCCATCAGATTAATTCATGCAAAGCTGTCAGCCTATACTGCCATATTCGCCTCCAGCAGGTTCAGTACCCCTATTACTTCCTCATCCATCCTGGAAATGATTTCAGTCACGTTACCATACCTGCACATCTCAGACCATCTGCCTCCAAGATGTATCCAACAGGACATGCACAGGTGTACTTTGGAGAATGATCATTTATCTGAGGAGCAGGCAGGCACAAGTAGCTACAGCCTCCATTTGCCATGTTCTCTTCACACCAGTTCCTGCCTGTTAGTACAGCAATTGACAGAAGTGAGCCTTCATACTCCACATGTATAGAACAATTATTGAGCAAATAGTTATACTATTAGTTATTCGTCTGCAGGTACAAATTTGTAACTGCTCTGCCTAAGAAATAATAATTGCAACTAGACATTCTCTCTACCCAGTGTGCATGCTTATGTTAGATGCTCCAAGCACTCTAAGTAGAAAAGAAGCAGAGAGTTATACAGGGGATACCATTTGCCACCACCCAAGTAGGGCAGGCTTCTTACAAGTATAATACAGTGTATAGCTACGTTGGTGTAGAGTTACCTGAAGGCTGAACAAGTTCATGATACACAATGATGTCCTGTGCATCATTGAGGTTGTTCACTAGGGTAACCAGTTCAGATCCAGTAAATTTGTTGGCACCATAGACTGCCTCATTCTCTCCATCAATCCAGTACACACGGTCCTAGAAGACAGTCATTGCATCTCTTACCTCTGTGTTGCTATCAGCACCATAATTGCTAGCCACATAGTAGCAAGGTGAAGATTGTCAACAATTACTACAAGAAGTCATTCTTACCTCAAATATTGTTAGAGCAAGAGGGTGAGGAAGGAACATATGAGACTTCAGCACAATTCTACGGTCCTGGCCATTCAAGTCCACACTTGACAGCATATGTAATTTAGAATCAAGCCAGTACAAACGGCTTTTTACAAGATCTAGGGAGGAAAAACCCAAACATATTTACTATCCACATGGAGATAGCCTCCAAAGTTTCCTGCAAAAGTTGAAAAACCCACAGGTTCAAGAAAAGTTGCAGTGTTGCTCTAGTTTCTTACCACACCAGGATACAGAAGGCTGCCACAGTGCTGTCTAAATGGCCTGTGCCTCAACTATCAGACAGAGCAATGCAAGAAGTCACCATTTCAGTATCTCAGAAGTGCTATCTGTGCTTACTGCAGTGTCTTTAGGCATACAGAACTTCCCATTCTCAGATGTACAAGACAGTTCTCTGGAAGATGACCTTGGCTTTTGTAGCAAAAGAAATTGCTAAAGCTCCAGAATACCTCTGGCACAGAGACAAGTTCAACATACCTAGAGCAATTCCATTAGGCCATTGGATTTCTGTTGTCACAAGCTGCTGTCTGTCAAATCCATTCATTCCTGCTTTTTCAATTTTTGCTGGCTCACCCCAGTCTGACCAGTACATAAAGCTGTGAAGCAGAATTTATGTTGTATGATGCACTATAGTACCGTGTAGTATCACTCTTAATTATGACCAATAACTAAGAAAGGCTACCTAAGTCATTTATTAGGACATGGAGTAGCTGGAAGGTCCGCTCTTTTAAGAGAACCAGGGCAAATACTCACCCAGAGAGAGGATCTACAGCAATAGATGCTGGCTCTCTCAGCTCAGAGAGAAACAAAACCTTTCTTTTTGTGCCATCTAGGCTAGCCACTGAAATGGTCTTTGCAGTTGAGTCCGACCAGTAGATGTTCTTATAAACCCAATCAACAGCAATTCCTGCAGGGCTGTGTATGTTGTCCAGGATTCTGACATGTGTTCCAACTTTATCACGGGTATCAATGGAGGCACTGGAAGAGAAGAGTTACTTGCTTTCAACCCCCACAGATACTACCACTTGGCATGCCTCAACAAATACTGCACACAGATGTCAGGCAATGCAGAAGATGCACTTGTGATTTTCCAGAGTGCCTTTCATATGATTGTAGCAGCAGTTACTACAAAGGGCAATAAGTACACAACTTGCATCTACTGTATTTTGTCTTTAGGACATCAGAAATCTAGTTCTCATCACCAGAGCCTAGAAAAGTATCTTGAGTAACATGTGGGATGGTTTAGGGGCACACACTAGGGTTCAGAAGCTGAGTCCATTTACCTGAAGATTGCTTTTTGGCTGAAGTCAGCCCAGTAAAGTTTTCGCTCAACAATATCAGCATCTAGAGCTACAGTATTTCTTAGCTGCTCTACCAGCTGAATGTATTCTTTCCTCTCAAGGCCGATCTTCCTGATATCCCGGCGGTTGGTGAATATTAGACATGGTTCTTTCCCTGTGAAAACAGTGTGTTACCTGTACTTCTAGACATGCAGTCACATACCGTTTCTTGTATGACAAGTTAAGAGTCATTATACTTAGTATTTGCCATTCTACACCTGCTGGTGGATGCTAACAGATGCCTTGGCTGTACCGTACCTCCTCCTTTTCTTCCTCCAGACTTGATGGGGAGGGTCCAGGGAGTAGACACAAGCAGTTTATGCCAGGCAGCTTTAAGTACTGTATCATGGCATCTTTCAAAGTATTAGGACTGTTCAGATCTGTACAAGTTATGACTATAACTGTATAACTGCATCAAACCTACAAAAGCAGTACATCACTCGCTACCTCATTTAAAAGTGAAGATATACAAGTCTTATGTCAATACTCACCCACTGCTTTGCACACCCCAGTAGCAAGATCCATCTGATAGCCACGGCTACATTCACACTTGTAGCCCCCTTTCAGATTGATACAGATTTGACTACAGATACCAGGATTCTGGCATTCATCGATATCTGTAAAGACAACAATTTAATTTGTTCTCATCTCCAATACTATCAGTAGGATCCATGTTAGCCTACTTGATACTTGCCTCCACAGGTTCTCCTGTCTATAAGCTCAAACCCGGCTGGACAGTCACATTCATAACCAATAACGAGATCTCTGCAGATATGAGAGCATCCGCCATTGTTCACCAGACATTCATTTATGTCTAGAAGAGAAGAATTGGCCAATTCTGAGACAGCACATGTATTTAGTCCTCAAGTCTTCAGCACAGAATGCTTTACCAGACACCCATCCATTTTTTAATGATGCCTGCCGTATCTTATAAACCACTCTGGCACTTGAAGTCACATGCAAGAGGCCCTCTTCAAATTCGTATTTGCTCAGCTATAAACATGATACTGGTGTTACAAGTTGGCAGCAGACAAAGACTGAGATTCCTGGAAGCTTTAGAGTTTCTAATGCCTTGCCTTCTGGTCATGGAGAAGTCATCCCAATAGCCAGTTTGGCTAGGATAAAAAACTAGCCTATTGGCTAGGTTGCTCTCAGTTCTTTGTCTGCCACCAAGGAAGTGCAGATAGGCATTCCAGACTGACATCCAAAAGCTCACAGGCTGTAACCAGTATGCCTAGTGGTCAGTATTGAACAAACTCATAACACACTTACTACACTCCTTGAGGGGCTCATCACTCCAATCCTTGCAGTCTCTCTGCTGGTTACACACTTTATTGACATCTATGCATTCTCCACTTCTGCACTTGAATTTGCCAGGTCCAGAGCACTGAATAACTGAAATAAGGAAGTCTGAATGTGACTACAAGCCTCAAAAGGTATTCTGCAAAGGCTTCATTCTTGCTTAGTTCCACACTTACCATTGTTACAGTTTGCTTCATCAGTGCCATCTAGACAGTCTCTCACACCGTTGCACTGCCTACTCCCATGGATGCAGTTCCCATCTTCACACCTGAACTGGTCTGGTCTGCAGGTCCGAGAAGCTGAGGATACAGCCATTACAGACTTAAACTCCTGAGATCTACTGAAGGGAAGAAAGTAAAACAGGAGCCAACCAGCACCTCCTAGAGAAGGACCAAGTTAACTTACGGCAGTTGATTTCATCACTTCCATCCTTGCAGTCAGGATCTCCATCACAACGCCACTTTTTGTGGATACATTCACCTGAGCTGCATTGTACCTCACTGGCAGAGCACTTCACAGGAGGCGCAGGCTGGCGGCCACATTGCTCCAGAGATTCATCTGAGTGGTCAGAGCAGTCAGCATCATCATCACACACCCAGCTAATGGGGATGCAAGTGAAGCTCTTGCACTGGAACTCGTGAACTCCACACGTAGGAGGTGCACACTCCAGCTCATCACTGCCATCGCTGCAGTCATCTTGACCATTGCAGACAAAGCTCTTGGAAATACACTGCCCACTGCTGCATGTGAACTCTGCTGGACTACAAGTCACGTTGCCTGGAGTAACAGGAGTAAGAGAGATTAGCAGATTACCACAAGAAGGCAGACTTTTGTATAGTCATTTTGCTTTTCAGTGTCTTCATCAGCTGTCAGAAGATGAGCATCCTGTATAAGGCTGTAGAAGAACCTAACTGACCACCTACAGGACACATGGACCCCACACAGACTGTCCTCCTTGCCTCTGGATATTATGAGAGACATCCGTTTTGAGCTACTGAGTAAAAATAACCTCCTTCTGAAGCAGCTAGTCTGTTCTGCTTCAGAGTGCAAGCCCTTCAGAAAACAGGCTCAAACCCTGTGAACCACAGGCAGAAGGTAAGAGTACACAATAAGATTAAAGGTAGCTAGATGATCAGCATGAACTGCAGTTTGAAACTTAAGTGGTTTGTGCTGGTCCACAGGACAGCAGTGGCCCACTTGCCTGGACAAATGGCGATAACAGAGCAAGACCTTGCACCAGTTGATCCTGTGGTATTAAACACACCCACACAACTCATGCCAGTACAAATTATGCTGCTTTAATAGCAGCATAGCTAGCAGCTCAGTATGCCTAGGCTGATAGTTTTATCAGCTTCCTTCTAAGTGCTGTCTGTAGATTTATTGGCCAGATTAAGGCATTTGCTTGCTGAGTAAGGCAGCAACTCCAGACACATAAAAGTCTGGAGACCTCTGAGTCCATCCAGGTAAGGTGACTCTGATGGAAGCCAGCCCTACAGACTTTGTTACAGCAAATTTGTCTCAGGACACCTCAGAGCACTCATATGTATGCAAGTTCACTCGAACAAGCCAGGAGTACTGCACTCTAATGCTGACAATGCAAGCTTCACTTGCATACAAGCCTGAAGTTGCACGCCCAACCTCAAAGCTTCCCTAGTCTGCACTTTCCGACGAGCATAGAATGCTCCAGGACAGGGCTATAAAGCAGGTCAGCTGTTCTCTTGGCTACAAGTCACTACTACATTTTTAGAAGACCATTTGTTAATGTAAGCAGCAACTAGAGTTACCTGTTGAGAAACTGCAGACAAGTTCTGATGGTTTGCCTGACATATGACTAAGCCTATGGCTATTGCCAAAATTAGCCAGAGACCAAAGACAGATATTTAATAGCTTAGGTTGCTGTAGTTCTTAACAGGACAGAGGAGTGTTAGAACCAGTCCACTTTGTTAAGCAGGCTGCAATACAAGATGAATGTAGGTTTAAGTAGGTACTGATACTGTGAGAAATTAATCATCCCAGGTATACTGCCCAGCTAGGTCCTTCACAGACAAGCCAATTTCAAATAGAGTTATGCAGCCACTGTTTCTTCCCTTACCACAATTTTCTTCATCTTCTCCACTGTCACAGTCTTTTTCACCATCACATTTCCAGGACACTGGGATACACTGGGTTGACTGAGGACCACAGCTGATTTCATTTACCCGGCATGTTCTCATATCTATTGGAAAAAGTTTAAGTTCAATTTAAGAGTTCTGAAATTTAAGAGCTACTGAACTTGGGTTTTAACAATTGTCCTGAAAGTTGAGACTGAAAGGCTTCAGCGCAGGACAAAGTTGCAGTTAATTAGATGACTGCATCCATCTAAATTGACAGCTCTGTTATGGAAGAGGTTACACTAATTTGTAGTATTCAGTAAAAAAGACGCTTCCAGCTCCTTCCTAATAGATTAGTTTAAGGGTATCTTTGTAGTGGTAGTTTTGTGATTGCACACCAGTTACACTGTAGAAGCTTGAGCTATTACACATAGTAGTAGGCAGGAGTAATGACAAAGTACAGTAGGATTTGGGGCTGAAGTATGCCTCAGTGTGGATCCTATTGATACAGCTAAGTGAAGCTTCACAGATCTCTATCCCTTGATTAGTTACCACATTTAAGACTGCAGTTGTAACTGCAAGACCTCACAGTCAAGTCTCTGCACTTCTGCTTCCCACTCCCACAACATGTAGTCAGTCTCTCAGTTCCTACACTAGCTCTCATCTTGCAAAGTAATTCTCTTGGAGGAGAGTGATCACTTGGTTAACAAGTCACAGTAATCAGCAGGCTTACCGTTTTGTGCTTGCTGCTTCTGACAGTAAGACCTAGTAATTGCTACCTGTTACCAGGGACAAGTGCAGAGTCCTGACTCAGTTCTGCAGCTTTATAAGTAGTAAAAAGTCTTGTCAAGACCCTGATGTGGCCAAAACCAAGCTAGCACATAGGAAGGTACTCTTCAAGACAACAAGTTCTTCCTTCCTTTAGGAGGAGAAGCCAGGCTGCAAGCAAACAAGAATTCAAAATGCTACTCCCCACATGCTTGCCTGTCCTGACAGACCAGGCTCACTTACTGCACAGTTCAGCACTCTCGTCAGACCCATCCTCACAGTCCGGATCCCCATCACACTGCCATCTGTTAGGCACACACTGACCACTGATGCACACAAAATCAGATTCAGCACACGTCTTCTTCACTGCAAGGGAGAAGGAAAGTCACTTGTTTAGAGACCACAGCTTAGCTTGTTCTTTGCAGCTCAAGATAGGCTATCTTGCCTCAGGAAAGCGATGCACTATCGCTTGTTCTTGGATGTTTGGTACCATCCTGCACCAGCCTAATGACAGCACTGTTTAACACTTCCTTTATAGTTATAAGGTGCACAGAGAAACATTTGTCTTCCTGTTAGCAGGCACTAGGGAACTGCTATTGTTAAGAGGTACTATGCTGCTTTCAACACACTTGAGTTAAAGTACAGTCTGCTGCTGTTGGTTTAGCCCTGTCTTGACTAATCAGATTTTGAACTCCATGTTTATTATCAAGGCATTTGATTTGACATTACAGAAGCATATCTTATGTAACCATAAGAGTTTAGGTCTGCTTGATCAGCATAGCAGTCCAGCCACACCAGTGTTGGATACTGAGTCTGTTCTGCCTTGTCTCTAAGTACATCTAGTCATCCATCTTGGCCTCTATGTCTGCTTAAAACAAGAGTTGGCAGCCAAAGCTAGACCACGTGTTTATAGGAGACTCAGCAGAATCACTTTCACATATAAAACAGGGCATTTAACCATGGAATAGCCAACAGCTCAGTGCTAATAGCAAACAGTTTCTACATCCTCAAGCAGGAACTGAGAACAGGCTTGCATTCTATTCTTGACAGTTACCACTCTCGCAAGTAAGAGTTTTGGTCATGAACTTCTCTCAGTCATCAGTTTCAAGAGACTTTCATTTCCAGGAGACTTTCTTCAACTGCCTCAGATGGATATAAGGCATAAAGATAGACCCTCAGTCGTAGGGAATTTGTCCTCTACTCTGAATTCTGTCAGAAGTTCTAGACAGGATAAGCATCTCTCCAGCTACCCACTGTTAAAGCCCCCACTGCCAACTACCAAGTAGTACTACAGAGGCATTACTTATTTTGAATACTTACCACAAGCACTCTCATCACTGCCGTCTAAACAGTCTTCATCACCATCACATTTCCAGAGTAAAGGAATACAGCGTCCATTACTGCATGGGAATTGGGATTCCTCACATTTTGCTCTCACACCTTCAATGAGAAAAGGAACATAAAGCCCAATACTGTTTAGTAATATTTTATTGCTTTCTCCCACTGCTGATCCAGAAGTTACCCAGACTAATAATAAACAGCATAACATCAGCATGAAGCCTGATCTGAGCTCCAAATCTTTGTGGTCACCTTACAGAATCATGAAAGCAGAGCCAAAGCTTTCCTTCACAGTACAAGTGCAGAGTTTACACACTATGACAAGTCCAACTGCCAGACAACAGTAAACCAGACTCAATGTCCTGAGTTTTCAAGGCAGAAGAATGCATGCACATAACTTCTCCCATCTAATGCCTAGCACTGCATTCTCAAACTCTTCGAACTTTCAGCAAACTGAGTTTAGACTTGACTAATGTCAAGCTAGATTAGCATTTCGGAACTCTGCTGCTAACGCATTACAGCAGAATCCCCAAGATGTCTGTAAAGATAGCTTAGATATCTGTTCTGTAGTTGAACAAGTTTTCATGATTTAAGTTACTCCTCAAAGAAGGGCACCAGAGACATTTCTTACTATACACAAAGAAGTGTGATTACTTATCTGGATCTTGCTAGATCAGGTGTGATGGTAAGAGAGCAAGATAATTTACTACTTCCTTCTGGAATCAGGTCTGTTATCTCCCAACTGATGACAATCTTGATTTGTTAGTACACTTGAGTAAAGCACTGTTTTCTGCATGTGCTTACAGTTAAGACTGCATTTTCCAGATCATCTTCAGCTCTAAAACTGTATGAGCCCATCTCTCAAGGGAACCTACTTTGTCTTGAAGCCATGTTATAACTGTCACTAAAAGCAGCAGTCTGCTTCTTCAGCAGCTAAGCCAGAGCTGTTTCATGCAGACAAGCGTGTAAACTCATGTACTAGTATTGGCTGCACATGTCTACAGCATGATGCAAGACATCATGCCTCCTTGGACAACCTCCTTGGTTTATTGCATCATTTAGTCAAGGTGCTTCTTCTGACATAACAGAGCTCACAAAGGGCATCAAATTGTAGGAGAACATTCCTTGTTATTTTACACCTTCTGCATATGACACACAACATACAAGATAGTTTCCAAATGGCAAGAAGCTATTCAGCCATTTCACATTATATTGGCCAGTCATCAGGCACTAGATAATGGGAAACCCTGGACAGAGGATAAAAATCAAGGATAACACGGGCAATTTTACCCACTAAGTGTCTCACTTCTAGTATGAATAAGCTGCTGCTTCAAATATGTGAATTCAGCTCTGCTAATGTTTTAGCAGTTTTACTGGTTGAGTAAAATACTAACTTGTCAGAGTAAAGCCTCACAACTTGTTTCATAGGAACTATGGTCAGAATACCAAAAAGCCCTAATTGCTTGCCTTGTGCTAGAAGGCATACCCAAGCCAGCTTAGAGAACATGCCGCTACTAGGTTGCTCTAAGCCTGACATTACATTGCTGTCCAGTAACCTCCACCAGAAGTAGCCTTTTGCTTGCAAGCCCTGGTCACACATTATTCCAGTTACTGTGCTACCACCTAAAATATACAATAACTGACTCCATCCTGTTTTGAGACATTCTCATCCAGGATTTCAGAGTGAGAACAGTCAACCTTTCCCAAAATAGCATACTAGAGATACTAGACTAAGCCTGCCACTCAGGAGATCCCAAAATAACTCCAGTCTCTCACAGAGAAGTCACTCACTTCTCTATTTCAAGCCAGAAAAAAACAGAAAGGGCTTACTAAGACTGCTTAGTACTTTGCAACTTAAAACATAACATCACTTGCTCAAATGCTGAAGGGAAGCTACACACAAGGCTAAATGAAACTGCAACTGAGCTTGGAACAACAGCTATCACTTTAAAATTACTACCCTTAAAACAAGCCATTCAAAGAAGGTATCATCACTTTTGCAGCTAATACCAAGTGAAATGTCAGAGCAGCTACTTTTGTTAACCTACAGATGCTGTCAGTTCTTTATTTAACACCCACACAGGTGCACAAAGGTAACATCCATAATTTGTCATTACTCCTGACAATGTCTATCAAACTCTAAAGGCCACTTGGAGTGAGCTCCAGTTAAGACAAAGCTACTGGCTGAAGCTAACCTAACTGTGGTTCCCTGTCTTACATCAAGCACAGTTCTGCAATGCCAGGTAACCATTTAGTCACAACACTACCAGCCTAATTACTGCTATTTGACACAACAGTCACACCTTGGCTGCAGCTTCAGTCAATAGCCACAATGATTTTTAGATCAGCATCAATTAGCCACTAATTCAAAGCTTCTTTTCATGTGCTACTCATACACCACAAGCACCTTCACACCTTTTCTCCTTCTTGGGATAAAGCTTAGGCAGAAGATGTAGAGAACTGGTAACTTCAGAGCCTGTAACTGCTAACACATTATTTTACTGTTTCACCAGGTAACTACTAACTAGAGGTTGGCTCATAAGCAGCAGTGCATGCACGGTGAAGGAGCACAATGACTATCCATGTTAAACGACCTCTGCTGTCACTGTTTCTCTCAGCCCTTTAAGCAAGTTGTCAGATTACTTCTCTGGGCAGCCTCAAACATGTGACACTGTGTTGTCACCTGACACCAAGTCCCAGAAAAGCTTGCAATAGCGATTGGGAAACTTGGTGAGACCTTACAGGAACTCACTTAGACACCCCCCACGAGACCCTGGCAATTGCAACTACCAGAAGGAGAGAGCTGGTGGGGCCAATAACTGAAATTGAGGCAAGAATCAGATTAACTTGGTGGATTAGAGTTGCCCTCCACTTCCTCTATCCTGTTAGAATTCCTGCCAGCAGTGCACTAGCAGTTTCCATGTCAGCCAGCTTGGTCCCTCATACTACTGCTGTTTAAGCATATCTGCTGTGGACCAGACGTGGGAGCAATGGAGGAGTGACTAGACAGCATTTCCTCTCCTCTTTGCAAAAGGACTGGATGCAACAATCCTCTGGCTGGGCTCTGACAACCCCAGTGCCTGAACTACAGCACACAGTGACGGCAAGATCCAACTACCTTTAAGCATACTTTGCCAACACAGCCAAGATCTGACACTTAAGCCTACTTCAGGGCACTAGTCAGGAGATTAAGAACCATACAACAATGCAGGCATCGACTGCCCACCTCCCACCTGTAAGAGTAGGCTGGACCTCAGCTCCTGAAGGAAGAAGAGAGTCAACCAGTTGATTAAAACCTCCACTCAAAAGAAAGTTATTTTTAGTTGACCAATTGGCTTAACGTGCAGGCCCCTACGCCACAGGGGCAGCAGCTCCTGGGCTGGGAGGCAACCCTGGAGCTCGCCACGGCCTGCGCTCCTAGTGAGGGCCCAGCCCACACGAAGGGATCCAGCGGTGGCAAGATCCAACCTTGCCACCAGGTGGAGATCCCTCACGGTGGTTACCACTGGCCCCGACCTAGCGCCGTGCCAATGCTGCCGCGTGCCACAAAGGCAAACTTGCACAGTACTTTGACAGCACCTTTAACGTCGGAAGGCTTACCAATGGCTTCCTTTCTTCAGGACAAAGCACCAGTCCTCCCCGGCCCACTCCCCCCCGGTAAGTCCCGGGCACGCAGACCCTTCCCTCAGCACCAGGCAGGAATACAACCCCCCTCGCGCGGCACCCGGCTGGCTCCCGGGAGAGGAGGTGGCCGGGACGGGGAGCCCGGCCGGGCGGGGGCTCAGGCCCACCCGCGCAGGCTCTGCGGGCCGCGTGGGGCCCGGCGGGGAAGGCGGCGCCTCCCCCAGCACGAGGGGCGGCGGGGCAGACACCGACGGCCAAGACCCCATCCTCCCGGGAGCCCAGGCTCGCCCCAGCGGCCCGTTCGCCGCCCTCCCCCCCGGCGCAAGGAGCCCGAGAGACAACCCCCCCGTAAAAAAAAAAAAAAAAAAAAAAAAAGAAAGAAAACAACAAAAAACCACCCCAAGAGATAGATAAAGAGAAACGGGTGGTGGGTGAATAAATTACCGCAGGGTCGTCGGCGGCAGCCCCCCAGCGCGCCCCAGCCCCCCGGTACCCCGCACTTACCGGCGGCTGCGCGCAGGCAGCTCAAAGCGAGCAGGAGGCACAGCGCCCAGCGGCACGGGACCGCCCGCCGCCCCGCACCGTGCCCGGGGCGGCCGCCGCCCGCTATGGCGCTCAGGTCTCCGCGCTGCCGGTCCGACCGCATCGCCGCGCCGGAGAGAGGGAGGGAGGGCGAGCGGGCGGGCGCCGCGGTCGGCGAGCGGAGGGCGAGACGAGGGAGACGAAGACACGCACGGGGGGGAGGGTGTCCCCGCGGCGCTCTTATAGCAGCCGCCCGGCCGCCCTGCGCGGCCGCTGGTGAGTCACGGCGCCGCGCCGGGTCCCGGTTGGCTCGCCAGCGCTGCCCGCCCCCGCTTCCTCCTCCGCGACACCTGCGGCCGCCGCGGCGCACCCGCTCACCGGCGCGGCGCGGCTCGGTTCGGCTTGGCGCGGCACAGCGCGGTGAGTGGTGCTGCGCCGGGGCGACGCGGTGCGGTGCGGTGCCGTGCCGTGCCGCGGGCAGAGCCCCCCGCGCTCCCTCCCTCCGTCCCGGCCTTCCTTCCGCGGGGCGGTGCGACCCCGTTGCCAACCCCCGCAGCCGGGGCGGCGGAGCGGGGCACCGCCGGCGGGAGGGAGCTTTGGCGGCGAAGGGGGGCGCGGGGTGGGGTGCGGCGGCGGCTTTGTTTCTCCTGCTTCCCCAAAACGCCGGTACCGCCGTCCGCGCCCTGCCGCGGGGAATGGGCGTTGCGGGGCCCCCCGTCCTCGGCGGCACGTTGAGGCGTGCTGAAATCCGCGTTGCGGGATGATTTTCTCCAAAAAAAGCGTTTCTTCCCTTTGGTGTGCCCCCCCACCGCCGCCCCACGCGCACATGCTTGCGGGCTTGTGGTTTTTTCCTCCCTTGGTAAGCAGAACTTGAAGCAGGCGCAGCTCTTGAGGAAGAAAATCGCTACTTACGCGTTCTCTGATTAGGGATCGGAGTTAATTAGTAATTGCACAAAATGATATGCCAAAGTCGTGTAATTACAAGCTTAACCTTTTTATTTTAAGAAGGCGAATTGTTAGTTTTATTTCGCATTTGTAGCATTTCAAACATCCAGTTATGTCTCGGTGAAATAAAGAGAGAAAAGGAGGGTTGGTAAAAGGCAAATTTGGTTTCGTTCACCGCACTCCTTGAATCTGCAGTTAGGGTTCAGTGATCCTCAGCTTTTTTCATTTATTTTCATCGACTTGCTATTTTGTGGTAATACTGTGTGCTGCACTTTTGATATTGTAGTGGAGACATGAACCTCAGCAAGCTGCTCCATCCAGAAATGCTGAAAAAGCTGGTTGCTGTTTCTTTCCTTGGAAATGAAGTCTTGAATTATTAACCCAATATTTTAAGTCTTTTACAGTAATGGGGATGGTTCCTGCAATGAAGCAAGTATCTTTGAGACCGTATTTCCTAAATGTCATAACATTTCTTATATACTTACATTTGCAGAGTGAAGCCCTTTTTGACTGGCATCCGGTTGTATCATGACTCCACTACAGATCATACTACTGCATCAGTAACTTCAGAATGGATTATCTCTTGCAGCTCATGTAACAAACAAGTGTCCAGGTCATCCAAATGGGCAAATAGTTGATTTATGAGATTTGTTAAAGAAGTCGAGATTGGATTTTATGTCACTGAAATACATCTGGAAATTATATTTCTGATATGTGTGTATATGCGAAGAGAAGCAGTTGCTAGTGTTTGCCTCCCTACAGCCTCTCTACTTGATGGCCTCACCGGCAGCGAAAGAAAGACTCATCTTTCCCAGCTTGCCTACTATGTTGAATTACATGCTACAGCATCATTCTTGCAAACATACGCTGCTTCAAGCAAGAAAAATCTATTGTGTACAAGGGTCCTCAGAAAGATGGCTTAGTGTGAGCGGTACACTGAAGACATCGTTCTCCTTGCCGATCTTCAGCATGACATACTGCCTTCAGTTGGGTGCTCACTGTTGCATGGTCTGCTGTGCTTTGGGCTGAACAGCATTTTCACAAATGTCCTGTTATCATTACAGAAATATTTTATAAGCCATACGCTGAGTGCAGCAGTACACAAGAAAACTCCAGTCATGCAGAAATACAGGGCTGGACATAACAGTGTGTGCTGGTAGCTGATGATATTCCTTGTTTGTCTGTGGAAGATACAGATTTACCGGAGGGAGGAAAAATAGTCTTTGTCCCCTGCATTATTGCTGCTCCATGAGCACCTGCACCTGGCTTTGTGATGGGGAAGCAACTTTCTATTTTGGATATACCTAGTTCTTTGCACACCTGAGGGTCTGGACTCCAAAGCAGAACTTGCTGTAAAATAATTTTTGGCATTTCAACTAAGTTAAAAAAGTAAGTAAGTGCATGAGTCTGATAATCTGCAGGCTCTGGTGGAATCTCCAGGAAATTATCTCAGATGGAAAAAGTCTTCTCCTTTCTTAGCACCAGCCTTACAGGAACTCTGTTTAAGACACGGCCAAGTAGCCTGCTAGCCCCTGCTAGGTGATCTGTGAGGTCCAAGGGAGCCAAAAGCCGTCTGCACTGAGGGTTCATGCCTTTGTGGCAGCTGTGCAAAGTCCTGCTTCATGTGGGAATGAGAAGGTGGCTGCGGTGGATCTGCAGTGTGTGTAATGAATGGTAGCGTCACTCGTACACGTAAGGATGCAAGCCAGAATAGATCTGTGCAAGGGAACTGTAATGCAATTGTGGGTTTCTGGTGGAAATATGCACACTTGGGAGTATAACAGTCCTACTCTGCTAGTGATAATATAGGAGGCAAAGCACCTGTGGGGGGTCTAAGGTTTAGGAAGTGCGCTGAATTTTGTAGGGCATGTGTACCGGCTTTTGTAACTGTATGTCATCAGTCTGGGGAATGCGTTAATGTTTGCTTTGTTTCCGTATGTGACCCTCCAACTTCTTTGGTTTTTGCCATGTCGGTTTGGGTTGAACTTCTTCAGCTGTCAGGAGGTCAGGAAGCTGCGGACAGAAGGTGAATGAGAAAGCGGGCAACCTCAGGGAGTGCAGGGTGGGTGTGAAGGGAGATGGCTGGGAGACGGCTGGCATTGCCACCTCAATTAAGCAAGTTCTGATAGTCATGAACAATCTCAGAGGGTTGTCCACTCCTGTACTGCTCTCAGATCAAGGTCCATCTTCTGTTGTTATTTGCATTAATATGTATTTGTTATTATTTGTGTTAATATGTATTTGTAGTAATGTTATTAAATATGCACTATAAATATATGTGATGTGCAGACTACAGGGCTAATGTTTCCAAACCCACTTAGGTATTATGCAGGAGTAGTTTCTGACTTACCAGACTGGCTGAGATAGCGGAGAATAGCATTCCTAAACCATGTTTCTAACAGTGGCTTCTATTGTCCTGAGCAGGCACTCAGATTCAGTGGAGTTTCACTGGATGTCAAGGTTTGTTGCAGATATCTCATTTGTGATAGTAGGACATGCTGTTTTAGTGGAGATATTCTATAGGACAGTCTGTTCACGTGAGCACAAAGAACTGCAAAATGTCAAGTGGTATATGCTATTAAATACTATGCATAATAGTTTTATTACTGATAATTGTTTTTGGAGAAGTCTCCAAGTCTCCTGTTTTCAGACCCGTAACTGGTGAGTATTCTTGAATGTCCAGTGATGTTCCCTTGAGAAAAGCTGGAAAAGATTGCCAAGGAGCTAAGTGAAAAAGTTAGGCATAGGCTTTGCCTTAAAAAAAAAAAAAAAAAAAGGTCCAAGTAACAAGGAATGGAATCGTATTACCTTTCCTTTTGGGAATTGTAGTGGATATTGCAGCCCCAGATACTTTCCAGCATCAATTCACCCGATAATGCATTTGGATGTATAATAGGTTTGGATCCTTTGGGATAATTAATTTTTCTTGTTGGTTATAGAGAGTAAAGTCAAAAGAGAAAAAAAAGAACAGAAAGGACCTTCTGGAGTACACATAAATTCAGTGTGTTTTGTGTTCCTTTCTCTTTTTGCCTTAAAGACCCCATAGCCTCGATTTCTAACTGCTTTCCTGACGTTCTGGGATTACTAATTCACCCTTAGGTCTTAAATCATTGGGACTTTTGCCTCCAGCTTCTCTGGTGAAGGACTTGAAGTGAGGATATGTCTACAGTATGCAACCTAATGTAATAAAGAAAAGAAAGGTCTCATGGATAGAAAAAACAGCAGCTACATGGGATAGCATCCTGCCTTAGGATCATGTGCAAAAATATTTTCTTCATTGTGTGCTGCCATCAAAGACATTAACTGCTCATAAGACCATTGTATGCCTGCACTGACAGTAATCGAAGGAAGTATATTAGTGGCTGTATTTCAGAAGTGCAGAGCCAGGATCTGTATTACTAATTCAGATGAGTTGTACAGAGCATGAGAGAGACAGAATACATCCTTTGGGGATAATTTAAAATAGATATGTGCATGAATCCATCTGATCCATGTGATTGTGTGGCTGTATCTGAGGGACAAATTGGCCTATGTGAAGGTTTATACTGTTGTTGAAAATGATATTCACATCCATCCTCTCTGTTTTGTCCCCAGCTTTAGTGAAAAGAAAGAAAAAAAAAAAAAAGGAGAAAAACCAAACAAGTTTGCACCAATAAAACACCTTTCCTGTATTGTTCGCAGGATACCTAACGAACAGTATATTAAGATTCACCAAAGAAAAACCAAACCCACCCTCTTATCCTTCCCATCATCATCACCTGAGTTGTAAGAAGGAGGCAGAGAGAACTGATGTCTTGCTGGTGATTTTAATACAAATTTATACAATATTTTTATCATTAATGGTAGAAGAAACATGGTTATTTTAGCTCCAAAGGAGGTTAGAAAATACTCGTTTCCTTTGGATGTATTCTTCACAATGGAAATAACATTGGATACAGTTCTTGACCTGCCAGCATCAAATGGAATTTGCCACTGGTTTCTGTGAGGACAGGATATCCTCGTCTCTGCTGCAAATTAGTCAATTTTCTTTGTGTAGGCACTTCCTAATAGGTTTTCCCTGTTTGTGAGGCTCTTGCATGTGTGATATGAGCATGGACACATTTTATTTAGTGTTACACTATTGGAAGAAATCACAACAGTTTAAAGTCTTGTTAGGATCAGAACCTGGCATTATTTAATTTGGTTTCAAAACCCAAATCCATGTTTCTTTGGTGGGACCAGGCTGTGCGTGCAGTGCATAAACTTCTAAATGGGAGAGTTGTAAGTCATGCACTGGAACCAAAATTTCCACTATGCTTTTTTTTTTTTTTTTCCCCTAGTAATATGTGATAAAACTATGGTTGTGGTGTAAGAGGTGCTTTCATTTCTGTTAGCTGTAGGACAGATGTGGCTTAAAAATACACCCTTGCCTGTATCGCAACTGTGTGTCTACTTCCAGTTTTTTGTGTTTATCTCTAGAAATGAGATACTCTTTAGAATGTCATACCCTCAAGTGACATCAATTCTATATGCTTAGTAATAAACCAAATATAAATTGATCTTGCTGATATCTCAAGATCTATTTTCACTATATATAGGCTGGAGTATGTTCTGATGAGTTTTTCTTGTGAGCCTTACATTTGTAAATACAAACATTTAATAAAATTCCTCCAGAAGTACATGTTTGTAAAGTTTTGTAGTGGAAAAAGAGGAATTTGAAAGTTTATTTGCTTTTCAAAATATACACTCATGATAAACAGTGTATTTGTTCACTTTTGTGGAAGTACACATGCGTATTGGGAAGTCTGACATTTGTGTTCCAAAACCTCTGTACATTAAGTGGAAGAGGGTATTGATATTTGTGGTGTTCTTTGCAAGTGATGAAAAATGGTAGTGTGCATTAAAAATAAGGAATATGATTAGTTAAAGGGGTTACAACCTTAGATGGTGGTGTGCCTGTGAAGCGTAGGAAACAGAATAGGGAGCAAAAAGAAATGTTCCTGGAAAGCTTGTAGTGGGCCATAATATTCTTGCATGCTAGCAAGAGAAGTTTTTAATCACATATTGAAGTGGTGCGGGTGCCACTGCAGATGTCTGAAAAGAAATACTACTTTCCCTTCACATGAATATGTGAGCTGATGATCTGGAACATTTTGGAATGATCAGATTTGGAGGATAATATGGAAACAGAATACGGTGTATTAGCATGAATATATGGAAATTTCTGACTATGTTCTTGATGTGCAAAAAAGGTAACACGTGGCAGAATAAGGGTACCTCCGTAGAAGGGTAATCAGCAGAGAACCATGCTGGGCGAGTTCTCCCTGTTCTGGGCAGAAAGACTGTGGCACTTGGTGGTTGAAAAAAAGAGTAAAGTGAGGACGTGTCGAGAGAGCTGCCTTGAGCTCGCTCATTATTTGGAGTAACAGTGGGTTGTGCTTTCCATGTTGCAAAGTTGCTCCAAAAATGATCTGTTGTCACACTCTGCATTGTCTACTCATATTTTAATTGCAGATTTCATTTTTTGTCCCTAAGGATGTTGTAAACTCTCACCATTTTAATTAACTGGTCCTCCTCTTCCCTATATGTTTGAGTTTCACCACCTTTTTTTGAATACCGTCATTTGGGAGGAGGTGGAATATTCAACAGGCAAATGGTCAAGCTGTTCTCTGGTGCAGGTGGTGGTTTGCAAGAAGTGGTAGACAGATTTACAACTGAGGAAATGCGGTATAGCAGCACTTCCTTTAAATTCTAAATTACATTGAAATTGATCAATACTGATGTCATTGCATTTATACGCAAGATAATACTGTTCTGCATGCTCAGATATTGTTAGATTTTGCTTACAAGGAAATTGCTGCTGTGAAATTAAATGATGCTGTGAAATACAGTTTCTATATCTATTTCAAGAATATAATATAAATGTGTCTGTCTATAGCAATATGTAGACGCTAACTTTAATTCTACTCATTGAAAATCAGCTTTCTTAGGTCTGGGCTATCTTAGGACATACCTGGATAGGATAGATATAAATATCTTTTATTCTTGCAAGGTCAGTTATTTCCTTGTTACAAGTGTTTTCAAAAGGAAAAGTATCTTTTTGTAATAATGAACAGAAGACTGGAATGGAAGTCTAAGTCTAGGCTAGTCTTGTACTGTTGAAAGCTAAGTCATGAGTAAACCATAAATTGATTATGCACCATGTTGCAATCCTTTAGAGGGTTGGTTGATTGTGGAGGGTTTCCTGATTTTTTTTTTTTTACTTTCTTTTTTTACTTTTCGCAATGACATCAGCTCCTCTCGCAGCTTGAATCCACCGTTCTTGGGCTTGACTGAACAGAAAGGTTAGGTCGTGCTCCAGGGTGCAAAGAGCTCCACAGGAGGTCACATCCCAGCCTCTTATGCTAACATTAAGCTGACATTAATACTTTCCTTGCTACAAATACCGGGACTGACCCCCTGTGTGCCCTTTTCCCAGATGCATCAGGTGGTGTCATGGTCTGTCTTGTAAGCATCCACCTATCCTAACTGTTTAACCTGAGGTGCAAGTTTACCTGCATAGTCAAACAGGAGAGATGAACATTCTGCATGGCCACTCGCAGACATGGAGGCCATTTCCATTCAGTTCAATATGTCAGTTGTCTGCTAAACATGCTGTTCAACTTCATGCCCTTAATTTTGTTAACCCTTTCATGATTTGTGTGGCTAGATTGTTGTTGATTATATTAAATAAAATCAGTGATGATATTAAATAAGATTGGTCCCCTGGCTGACCACATATGAATTCTCTTAATAACCTCCTTTATCCTAATGTTTCCTTTTCAGTATTACACCTCATGTTCCCTTTGAGGTATCTGTAACACATCTGGCAACTGTTGTACAAATTGCTAGCATTTGCTGCTTAACTAATAGTTTCCTGTGCTGGACTCAGTCAGATGCTTTACTGAGTCCCATGTGGACTTGGTCGAGATAGTTCGTCAGAAAATTCTGATGATTTCTGGAAAGAAGGACTCAGCTAGCAAGGCACAATCTAATTATGGTAAATCCACAGTGTGTTTTCTCCCATTTTCCAAGCACATTTAAATTTATGGTGTCTTCTCTTCTGTATTTGACCTAAAACTGTGTATATTATTAAAATCAGACTAGAGGTCTGACTGGCTGAGCAGTTCGAGAAACTTCTCCCCTTTTCTTCCTTAAGTACAAATAATGTGCATTCTGTTCTCCTATAGCTTGTATCCTGGAACAGAGGGTGTTTACTCCTGTGGAGTTTCACCTCTATTTCATTTTGATAGTTCTTGTTCAGTATACTTCTTTCCTTTAACCATCCTACCCTTGACTGTGTAGTCATTGTTTCTGTTGAAAAGTGAATCAAGTATTACTTTAGTTATAGAGTTATGCTTAGAGGATCTTGAATCTTAGTATTATATGCAATACTTATGCAACGCACTTTCATTTTTCTTTATTAATACATACAATGAGCATTTGAAGGAATTCCAAACTCTTAAAACTTTCTAGTTCTCTGGTTAGTGTTTTGTTTGTTTGTTTATTAATTTGATCTTTCTTTAATAGAGAACTTAATTCTGTGTATCATTTCATGAGTCAGCCCATGGTCATTCAGATCAGATCTTACTAGATCTGATGTGGAAAACTTGATGGAAATCAATCTGAAAACTCAACTGCAACAGTATGGGTTCAATGGCTACTTGGTGAAGGTGCTCCCGTAACTCATGTCTGGAAGTAGCCATAAGTGACAGCTATCAGTACTACTTGTTCTCTGCGTATGGGATGGTCAGGTCTTCTCTAATAATACACTGTCCTGACACATCTTTCTCCCTTATAATACTGCAGAGCTGTGCCTGTCTGTCACCATACCTGGTGGCCCATAGCAGACTCCCAACTCTATCCCATTACAGCCCTCCTTTTCCAGACTGATTTTGATCTCTTCTTTTTCCCTGAACTTTATGATGTCATTAATACGCAAAACTACTATACTGTCATAACTATTGTTTCATTTTGGAGCTTGGAGCAAGCATTCAGCTTGGAGAAGAGAAGGCACTGGGGACACCTTTCAGTACTTAAAGTGGGCCTATAAGAATGATGGGGGCAAACGTCTTAATAGGACCTGTAGCCACAGGACAAGGGGTAATGGTTTTGAGCTAAAAGAAGGGAGATTTAGACTAGATATTAGGAAGGAGTTTTTTACGGTGGGAGTGGTGAAACACTGGAACAGGTTGCCCAGAGGGGTGGTAGAAACCCCGTCCTTGGAAACATTCAAGGCCAGGCTGGATGACACTTTGAGCAATCTGATATAGTGGAAGGTATCCCTGCTCGCTGCAGGGGAGTTGGACTTGATGACCTTTCCAACCCAAACCATGCTATGATTCTATAATTTTACCTGAATGCTTTAAAATATAGGCAGGTGCCTTTTCAATGATTGCAGTTCTATCTTGTCTGCTATTCCTCAGAGATCTGTGGTGAGCATTTGCCATTTCAGCCCCAGTACAGCATAGCACTTGATGATACAAGAAGATAAATCTTATTTGCATATAATGAGTAATTCCTTAGGCTTTTCAACTGCAGCTACATTGTATGTATTTTCTTAAGAATATTGCTGTGAAGATGCTGAACAGCAGCTCAGGACATCTAGGTTCAATTTATATCATGGCTTTGTCAAATTATTTTCAAATGTTCTTGTGTAGCTCAATTTTTCTATGCCTCTCTGCCCAGTGAAACAGAGATAAAAGTGTTTCCTTGTGTGAGAAGTCATTTCCAGGGGCCCTACTTATTAATGATTGGCAAGTGCTCAAGTAATTTAGTGGTAAATACTGTGGAAACTGAGTCTATGGCCTGCAATATATCCTCAAGTGCTTGGATGGTTGAATCTTCAGGACAGCAGTTAATAGATTGTCACATTTTTTCTAAAATTAAAATTTTTAAACACGCTAACAATTTTGAACAACAGAATATATCCATGCCTTTCCCATTACTTACCATTATCAGAGCTTTTGGTCTTTTTTTCAGGGAAATACGGTCCGTTATTTAAATTCTAAATTTATATTGATTTATGTAAAAGGGAATCACTGTCCCTGGAGTAAAGGTTTTGTTAATAGTTTCTATTACGAGATCCTGCTTTCAGACTGATACTCTCATTTTTACTTATTGATTTAACAAGGATTGCTTGCTCTTGTGTTTCTTAATGCATGGTTGAAGAAAACTGCAGTATTTTCGACATGCTGCAAATACTCAGACCTTTGCTCCTACACTTCCAACTTTAGGGTGTGTGATCTGCCATTTGAAAATGAGGTTGCCTGTGCCTTTTGCATCTATTGTTCACTGTCACATAAAACACACCCACCTTTTCCCAGGTGATAGCATTAAAATAATGAGACTGTGGTTCATATAGCTGTGATTTTGCTATATTTGGAATGGTGAATGCAATCTAGTCCACATAATGTAAAAATTATTTTAAAAATAGAGAAGATACAAAGCCAGTAATGGATGATGATAGAAAAGTAAGACGTACTGCAGAAAGACACACCAGAAGAACTGTGTTAAATGAAGGACTCGGGAGATTTACAGTTACAGACTATAAATAATTGCAGAGATAATAGTATAAATGAAAGAAGGGAATTATCCACATTCTCAGAAGAAGGAAAGACAAAGTGCCGTGGCCTGAAGCTGGAACAGGAAACTCTCAAGTCATTAAGAAAGTGCTGCTTATGATGAGAGTAATTGGGCGGTGAATGAGAGGGCAGTGCAGCATCACTGCAGATGAGATACTGAGGCCGTGGGCATTCCTACAAAGTGGACCTGGACTGATTGGGTGACATATATGAGCTTCTCCAGCTAGTAGTCATTTCAAGAGCTTACGAAAGTCAGCCAGTTTCTCTATGCAATCTTCATAAAATCCCACATCCTTCTGCAGCTGCCAGTCACATTCTTCCAATGGGATACCATACTGAAATTTGTCTTTGCAGCCAGGTGAGTCCCAGTGGCTTCAGTGAGATGAGGATCAGTCTCGTATCATTTTCTGTGTTTTCTTCTCCGGTTTTCCCAGCATGTCCCATCCCTCTCTGACGGCTGTTTATTCTGCCCTTTGTGAGTAGGTTTTCATCTTTACAAGTTGCAGTGCTTAGCTAAAGGGTAAGCATCTCTGGTGCTGGCAGCAAGTTGCCAAAGGACCCTCTTCAGTTAAGAAAGATAGGAAGTAAAAGGTATGTTGTCTTCTCATTTTTTCAGCAGTTGGTGCCAGGATGCAAAAAAGATCTTGTATGATCTAATCCTATTTCTTCTTCCTATATGTGTTACTCATTCATTGCTATGTTAGTGGGACCATCTTTTTCTGACTAATTCCAGCAGGTGTATACAGCTGTGGGTTTTAGCTTGGCTTTACTTGGGTTATTCAGAGGAAAACAAACCCCAAGAGTCATGGCCTACTTGCTTTTGGCACTGATGTGGCAGAAGCCCTTGTGTGTTCACATATTCCAGGGAAAAAAAAACCCAACCAAAAAAAACTAACAACAAAAACCCCCATGGGAAAATTCCTGTATCCTTTGTCCTCTCATGTTAGGAATTAGAAAATTGTAACAGCTTTCTAGGTCCTCAGTGCAAATAACCAAGAACAGTCACCTCTATTTTATCTTTGGTGGTTTTGCTAGGTAGTCATTCCTGTGGTGGGAAAAAGCCAGGAAATGCGTATTTCAACGTGTGTGAGTTCACAGGGTCTCCACGCTCTGGTCTGCCTGCTGTCTGTGACTGTCACCAAGAGACTGGTACTTGATAGTTTTCCATCATTCTTCGTGGTTGTTGCACAGCTCTGAATGAGTAAAAGGCAGTGAGACTTCTTGCTTTTAACCTGAAAGTTAGCTCAGAGATGGTGTAAGGCTCCAAACAAGCAGCTCCAGGGAAAAACTACAACCTGAGAACATGACTGTGTAAGTACAAAGTAGGAATGTGACCAGCATTGCTGCTGCATGCTGCTCTACAGCTGGAGCTGGAAGGCCCATCTGTGGGGTTAAGGTCAGAGAAAGATTCAGCCTTCAGTGGTGTGGGATCTGCTCTGTTTCTTATTTATTCTGCACGGAGACAGTTCTTTAGTACCTACTTACATGCTGTGCTCCACAGATATCAATAATTCAAGCTTTGTGACAGTGTTGTGAAAACTGCAGATGAGCCCAAGGGACTGCCACAGGACTGGTTCATCTGGAAGGCAATTGCCACGTTAAGCTGTCCTGGTTGGTTATCCATTTCTTGCCGCCTCACTGTGCTGTAGAATCCCTAGCACTGTTTTATTTGTTTCCACTTCTGAATGCAGTTAGTGTTGTCTCAGAAGGTGGTTCTGGAGGAGTGATCTGCAGGAGCTGTGCATATGAGGGAGAAAGCCTTGGGGTTAAAAATAATTGGGCTTTAGTGTAAGCCTGCAAAACTTCCCAGATACCATGAGGCTTGTCAAACTGGAGCATCCCTGTGTTTCAGGGTCCAACTACAACCCTGGGCAGTGAAGGAAAGAGTGAGGAATTTATCCTGTGTGAACTGGAATAACACTTTCTAACTGAGGTCCTATCTGAGTTTTGCCTGGATCTGAATTTCAACCTTTTTAAGGAAATGTCAACATGAGTATTTTCTATGCAGTTTCTGGTATGCTTTTTTCCCCACTAGTTCAATTTGAATCCAGATTTTTCAATAAAGTCAGTATGTTTATACATCTATGCTTAAGGTTGGGATCCAGATTTTATACTTGGACCTGAAGTAGAAACATCTTCCTGCTTATTCTGAAAGTTAAGGAGTCTTATGTGTCTCACTGCAGACCTCTGGTTTAGTAAACGTGTCTGGTTTTCGCCTTCCACCCTTGTGAAACTGTGAGCAGTAACAATTCTCAGAGCAGCATCTTGCCAAAGGCGTGCTTGGCAGCTGCCAGGATATAGCTAGCTGCTGTGGTTCTGCTTTTAGTATGGATATAAATGAAGCAACAGACTTGCTTCCCAGGCTTCAGTTTTGGCCAAGGGTATTATATTTAGCTTTGTGTTAGCAGCTGGGGAAGTACTTATATGGTCCCTTTCCTAATTAGTTTCACTCTGGTTTTGAAGAGTTTTCTAATATTTCAGTCCATTACTTTAGAAAAAAGCATTTATAGTATCCATGAACTGAAAAAGTCTGTCGGTCTTGCGAACATATGTTTGTGAGTAACTGCCTGTGTAGGGGGAGTATGTAATACTCTGTGTGTGTTTTATAATCTGCAGACTGGTATCTCAAGCAAAAAGAAAGCTTCAGAAAAAGAAATATTTATAAAGGTATGGGGTAGCTGCTCTGTAGGAACCTAAGGTATAATGATGTAAATGGGCAGAGAATTGTCTTACCACTATGAGAGCATTAACTCTTTATTATTATTTAGCTGTTTTAATAATTATTAAATATAATTAATAATGATGATGATAGTAAATAAAATCATAAAGTCTTCACATAATTTTTTTAGGTGTTCCAGTGAGACTTACCAGACTTGAGGGTGAGCTGAGACTGATGTTAGCATTTGTCATGGTAAGTTGGAATCTGGCTAAGTGAACCTGGAGATAAATAGTTTAAGGCAGACCTACAGGAAAACTGGGCTAGAAGACCTTCTCCAGAGTCGTCTGATCCAGCTCCTGCCTCTAGGGAAGGCTCAGATACTCCTGTGTCACTCTTGACAGAAAAAAACCTCACATGTTTTTAAAGCCCTTCCACAATGGAGATTCCAGGCCTTTTTCTGCAACAGAGAGACATCGTTGCCTTGTCAGTCAACTCAGTTTGTTACCTGCAGTTGTCTTCCTGGTGTTTGAGATGCATTAAGCTTTATTGGGAAGAAGGTAACAGTATGCTAGGGATGCTCATCTGTCTTTATGATTTGGACAAGAATGAGAGGCTGTGGGTGTATCTTTGCAAATTTAAATTACATAGTTTTCTTTATGGTTAAACAAGCCAGATGCTTAAAGCATGCTTATTTAATGTATGAAGACATTTTCAAGGACACTTAGCAGAGGTAATAAATTCACATACAGCTGCTCTGTGCGGCAGGAGAAGCCCTAGGATTATGCATAAATTCACCTTATGAATTGATCCAAATGTGACGTGGCAATGAAAGTCACACCAGAAGTAGAAGGATCTGAGACCTGTGAATAACTTGCCCAGTGTACACACTGCTGACTACGTTCCTTGCACGTGAAAGTGAAGGCGCAGGCGGGTGATGAAATCTACCCTCTGCTAGCTGGAGGTCAGAAGGCAGAGAGTGGGATGGCAGCCAGCAGCTCCTTCTCTTTCCTGTGTGCTCAGGTGGTGAGGCCCGTCTCCACACTTGCTGCACTCCAGCCTCCCACGGTGCTGCAGGGGAATGAGCTGGACCCCTCCCAGGCTCCTGACCCTCCTTCGTGTCTGTTTCCATGGCAGAGTTCTCCATGATATTAGACTTTTGCACTTGCTGATTACAGAGCAGTAACAAAGTCAGATGACAGCTCCCTCTGTACTAGGGACCTCTGTGAGCTCTAGATGATTATTTTCAAGTGTTTGAAACATGTGGTAGCAGATGCAGGCCTGTACTGCAATTCCCCCTGCAGCAGGTCACAGGGTAGAGACCTGACACAGAATGTGAACATCTCTCTTCCTTCTCAGTTCCACCTTTTTCAGGTAGTATCTCCAGCAAGTTCATGTGGGAAGGCAAGATTTTTGTCATTGAAATGGGAGTACCCAAAATGGTGTGTGCAGGGGCAATGTGGTAATTCTGGCTGAATTCAATTCTGCATTAAAGCCTCCCCTGTTCCCTTTTCCTGTGGTGACCCTTGCACCTCCAATTTGAAAGACCAGACTGAGTACGTTTTTATAGAGTTTGCCTCACCAGAAAGATGCCTGGGATTGTTGTCTTCAGTGTTACTGTAAGCAGGCAATACTTATCTGAGTACTGGCTCAGATATGGGTGTATTGTTTCTTTACACTCACGTTTGTTAGATAGCTTGACATAAAGGTATAGCATTCTCCTTCCACTTAAATTCCCTGATTTGAATGTTGTTAGCAGCAGAATTGCATTGGTAGGTATATGGTAGGAGAACAATAGCTCCATTATGACCTACTAACATTGTAATCTGAGTTTAAAAAAAGCCCTACACGTTAACATCCAGCACAGTAGGATAACTGAATCTGTTTTTGTAGTACAGAAACACCCATCTGTGACAGTTTTAAAAGCAATTTGTGTTTCAGTATTATTTAGATTGCCATTTCTAACTGGTATGGCATTTCAGTTGAACTATTTCTCACTTGTACTGCTGAGCCAAGCTTCTTTTTATTTTGATTGTTGTTGTTGTTTAAATGTTGAAAAGTTTGAAAAGCATACGATGTTGAAAACAGCTTATTAATTAAGGAATAGTTCCCCATTCTCATTTCTTGAAACACTGAAGATACAGAAGAGCCTTAATTTACTCAATTGCCTAGTCTAAGCATAATGGTCTTACTGCAGTGATCAGTCATCGCCTACCTATATCACAAGCTGAGCAGCTCATAGTCTCTAATGTATTACCCATGAAGGCAGCGATGGGAGGTGGGAGGTTCTGTTACCTCAGCTTTACAGGCTGAGGGATCTCGAGGCACAAGAGGTGAAACAATCATCCCAGTGTCACGGCAGGACCTCTGCGACAGAGCGGAGAGTTTGGGTAGCAGCAGTTAAGATCCTTTCTCTCTGAGTGATATGCCTAGAACCCTATAAAAAGCAGGTGCACATTCCCATGTGGAACAGATAGCTATACGGCGTAGTAAAACATGGCCACGATCTGTTTTTTGCTAATGTAGCATGCCACGGTGGTATAACCAAAGTTACGTGAGCATAAATGTCTTACCGTCATATGCAGCAAAACTCTGCAAATCTTGGAAGAACAATAAAGGTGGCTTATGTGGCCATTTAGGCCCAGCTCTTGCCTTCCTTGAAGGTGGTAGGAGTCCCCCCATTTATATAGTAGTCGCTTGACTGGTCTCAGATTTCACTCTGTTTCTGCTGAAGAACATCTCCTATGGGCACATTTAAGTGAGTTAGAGCAAATGTACACAGGGAGAGTTTAAAAGATCGAGTTTGGATTGCTTGTTTAACAAACACAAGGACCGAGTCACACAGGCGGTTTAAAAACATTCCTTGCTCATTGTAATAAAAATCTGAATACTGCTCCATGAGACAGATCACAGTTACATATATACGCACAATGTGTCAGCTGGTAATTTCTTCCATTCCCAGAAGTGGAAAATATTGTTTCTTTTTTGCTGGATTTTGGGTAACTAAGCTGTTTCCTTTACTGCAGGCAAACTGCATTCAGCCATTAACTTCAGTTGCTTAATTCAATAATTTGAAAGTTTCTGATTTCA
Source organism: Rhynochetos jubatus (assembly GCA_027574665.1). NCBI lineage: Eukaryota > Metazoa > Chordata > Aves > Eurypygiformes > Rhynochetidae > Rhynochetos > Rhynochetos jubatus. The sequence goes on along the minus strand of CM050690.1, from coordinate 68,097,508 downwards.
TTGTGCCAGTTGATGTGCTTAAATACATTTTTTTGTGCCAGTAGAGTTTTTCCAACTGAAGACATATCAATACTGGTACCTTTTAATAGATTTTTGCTGTCACAGTGTCCAGCTTATGAATCACACCTCCTAATTCAATTTTAAATAAGCTTTTACAAATACTGAGAAAGCTGCAAGATATGTAATGGCAAATAATATAGGCAATTTCAGAAAGAAAGAAGCAACTGCTTGTGACCAAGTATGTATGAAATTAAATAGGTCCTAGCATTGTATATTAGAACTAGCCTCTTAACAATGAGTAGATGTTACACAGTAAAGGCACAGAATTATTTTGTAACTTAGCCGGAAAAGTATTTGAATTTCTTTTCGAGATATTATATGTTGGTATACACACTCACTTCTCAAATGAAAATTCATCATTCATCTAGCATTCAGATATTTGCTAGACACACATAAGTTGTCAGAATACCTGCCTAATGCATATGGTGTCCCTATACCCTATTTGAAATACCTTTCAATTTCTACCTGACTTACATAATAGTGGGCCTAATTCTCCTTTCCCCTCCTGTGCTGATTTTTAAATTTCTCTTTTCTGCTGTAAGTACTCTCTACCATCTAATAGCAGATGTCATTTTGTACTCTGCAATTTGTATGGTCTATTATTCTTATGTCTAAAGAGAGCATGGTCTTGCTTTTCAATTTGTTTTTCTACACTTATTTTGCTTTCTGTTTTCGTAACCTTAAATGTTTTCAGAGATATGGAACATCAGGACATCCAGCTTTGTCAACAGTCTTAGAGGGGAGAGAAAAAGAGGGGAAGAAAGAGTGAAAGAGTGGAATTAAGTTCCAGTTGTATACGTAAGACAATGCAAGTAATAAAAATACTTGCTTTCTTGTCAGCGGTGGTGTGGTAAATAATTGCAACAGCTCAGCTGAAGTGCCCAGTAAGAAATGGGTAAAACCAATAATGGCCAAGTTAGAAAATACATTAGCCTTTATTTTTGCTGAACTGCAATTGAAGTAATGTGAACTAAACTGTAAAGCCAAATTTTAGCTTCATGAAACATGGCAGTTACAAAAGTGGAAGACAGATAATGGTGTCTCATGTGCCTTGCGAAACCAAAGTAATTACAGGAATATTCCTCAAACCATATGTAAGTGGGTGATTCCTGCAACAAGGGACAGCCAAATCTATACCAGCATTTATTAGGAATAAACAATACCAGAAGATGTCTGGATAGCTTGTATAATGCAAAAGTTTTCCATTGGTTCAGAAGGGAAGGTTAAGTGAAATACAGTGCATATACATTGAAATCAAGAACAGAGGCTTTGCAGATACTCGGATCTTCTGGAAAGAAGCTGTAGCCTTCAGTCTGATGATACTGTGAATATGTCTACATGGTTGGTTGCACTTATGCACAAATTCCTTCTGTATGTGCGTTCAGTGGCCTGGACACACGCCAACTCTAGTTCAAAAGCATGTTTGTGAAACCCAGCCCAGATCGCTCTGCCTTTGAGCATGGCTTATTAGCTCGGGCACAGTGTCACCGTAACAAGGTCACAAGGGTTTTCAGTTTGGAGCTGGCTGGGGGCCCATGTGCAGGCAAAGGGAGCTCATATCTGCTCGTCATAGCTCGTTTATGTGCATCCCCTAAGAGCTTACCAGGGTCCCAGAACTGGATAAGCATCCATTGTAACACTGAGGTTAAGAAACGGGAATAGCATGCTCTGCGGTTCTTTTGAACAAAATTGCTGTAATTAAGTAAGCTTGTAAATCAGTTGTGGACTGGGTCATTTGAAAAGTTTTAAAGGCCATGAGAAGGAAGGTTAAAGGCTTTTACTTAAAAGCAGGTTAACACATAGTTAAGGTACTGCTATGCCAACCTTGTCCAATGTAGGGCTTGCACACACCCTAACCTGCAGGACAGTTTTACCCACTTGCAGTTCTCCAGCTGCTTCATCACCTGCAGTCCCGGCTGCTCCGAAAGGGATAGCACTGTGCCTGCCACCGTGCTTGGCTGCTCATCCCCATGGCTTCCCATTGCAAATATGTTTTGCACAGCCACACGGCAAACTGGGCTGGTGGACCAACTTGGATGAAACCCAGTCATTCCACTGTTGCTAGCTTTCAGCTGAGCAGCTTCCCAAATTCAGCCCACTGTGTGGCCCCATGAATGATGGCACTGCCACGAGAGGGCAAATGATTGGAGGAAGGGAGAAGGTGGTGAGACTACTCCTTTCAGTGTAGCACCCGTTTTCACCATGCTGCCACCACAACCATCCCTGCACGCCGTATCATCTAAGCTTAAGTACCACCACAATTTTTCTTGACAATATCTGGGTGTTACTTTTTTTTTAATAGGTAAACTTAATTTTATCACACAGAATCACTAAGGTTGGAAAAGATCTATAAAATCATCTAGTCCAACCATCAACCCAACACTACCATGCCCACTAGACCACGTCCTCAGGCACCATGTCTACACATTCCTTGAACACCTCCAGGGATGGTGGGTCCACCACTTCCCTAGACAGCCTGTTCCAATGCCTGATCACTGTTTCAGTAAAGTTTTTCCTAGTATCTAATCAAAACTCTCCTCTGATGCAACTTGAGGCCATTTCCTCTCGTCCTATTACCAGTTACCCAGGAAAACAGGCCAGCACCAGCCTCCCTACAACCTCCTTTCAAGTAGCTGTAGAGAGCGATCAGGTCTCCCCTCAGCCTCCTTCAGGCTAAACAACCCCAGCTCCCTCAGCCGCTCCACGTAAGACTTGTTCTCCAGACCTTTCACCAGCTTTGTAGCCCTTCTCTGGACACGCTCCAGCATCTGTATGTCCTTCTTGTAGTGAGGGGCCCAAAACTGAACACAGTACTCAAGGTGTGGCTTCACCAGTGCCAAATACAGGGGCACAATCACTTCCCTACTCCTGCTGACTGCAGTCTTCCTGATACAGGCCAAGATCCCATTGGCCTTCTTGACCACCTGGGCACACTGCTGACTCATATTCAGCCGGCTGTTGACCAACACCCCCAGATCCTTTTCTGCCTGACATATTTCCAGCCACTCTTCCCCAAGCCTGTAGTGCTGCCTGGGGTTGTTGTGACCTAAATGTAGGAGCCGTCACTTGGTCTTGTTGAACCTCATACAGTTGACCTCAGCCTATCGATCCAGCCTGTCCAGGTCTCTCTGCAGGGCTCTCTTAGCCTCCAGCAGATCAACACTTCCACCCAACTTAGTGTCATCTGCAAACTGACTGAGGGAGCACTCAATCCCCTCATCCAGATCATTGATAAATATGTTAAACAAGACCTGCCCCAAGACTGAGCCCTGCGGAACACCACTTGTGACCAGCCGCCATCCAGAATTTACTCCGTTTACCACAACCCTCTGTGCTCTGCCCTCCAGCCAGTTGTAACTCAGTGAAGAGTACATCTGTCTAAGCCATGAGCCGCCTGCTTCTTTGGGAGAATGCTATGGGAGACCGCATCAAAGGCTTTGCTGAGGTCCAGGTAGACAACATCCACAGCCTTCCCCTCATCCACTGTTACGAAACAGACGTGCATCTTTTTTTTGCCTCATGTTACTTTTCCTGTGATGAAGTCCTGAAAGCTGTATTAGACCCATCATAGAAACTGAACCTCGAATAATGTGGTAGCAGAGAGTGAAATCTTTTGAATGGAAATGACCTTGATATTTCCCGGTTGTGTTAACAGGAAGGGTTTTTCTCATATTCCCTTAAAAAATTAAAAAAGTGGAGTGTATCAAAGAACTGACTTTTAACATATGACATTGCAGAAGTGGATGGAAGACTAAGGGAAGGAGCTCCACATTTCCCAACTTTCATGCCTCATCAGTGCCTTCCTTTTCTGATAGCCTTAAACTTTGACAAATACTGATTGGTGGAAGTCAAAGATGAGGAAATATAAAATAATTTCCTTTTGGTTTGGTGGATGGTCTGCCAAAACAAGACAGAGCCATAATGACAAACTGTGATTGTGTTACCTTAGTAGCTAGAGAAGGAAGTCCTTTCTCCAATGTAGGGTAATCTGCTAAACATGCTATGACAGGCATTTTAGGCACAATGTATGGTTACTTTCAGTTACTACTGTGGAACAGCGTTTAGTTCTGCAGTAAGAAGTATCCCTTGAGGAGTAGAAGGTGAAGCAAGACTAGAATTTGCATAGTTTTAAGTTACACATTTTTCTATAAATAGAGTGCCTATTAAAATGGAAAAATAGAGCATCTATTAAATCTGCAATGGATTTCAGTGGGAACAGAAGTGGGTCATAGGTCTGCATAGAAACTCAAAGAAAAAAAAAATTATGCGTGGCAGAGTGAGCACAATGCCCCAGATTCTCCATCAGGTTTTGTACTGTTCTTTTTCCACATAGATTTGAGTTCCTGCAATGACTCTTGTTCTAATAGTATTTGTATTTGCAATATCTTTCAACAAAAAGGCCTGATTAGCCTTGTGTTCTGGATATTGTCTTGTCTCTGTGGGCAACTTTTTTCCAGCTCTTATTATTTATGTCTTACCCACAAGCACAGAAGTTGTGTAGTAGCCACGCTCACTGACAAGAAGGTTACCTTGTATTGCTGTGGCAGAGTTAAGGTGGCGAAAGCTGCATTTAAGTACTGTCAAATTACGTTCACAGCTTTTGCATTATCAAGGTTCTTTGTGTTGCCATCTCAGTGTAGAAGGGCCACAGAGGGGTGGAGGACTCATGCTTACACCTGCATCAGCGGAGGAGGAACAGGATTAGCAGCTACCACGGTAACTAAAATACTGAATAAACGAAGAGCCAGATATAAGGCTGACACACATCAAACCCAGGCAACATCTCCCTGACAGTGAGCCAGGCTTCCATCATTTTCCATGCACTACACTCTAGCAGAGGCATCTTCTATAAAGCAAAAGTCAGTGCCCAGTTGTGCACAGAGTTCAGTTTTCCTGCTCACTTAGGTGACTTTTTATCATTACATCTGGATCAATAAATCATCAATAAATATTGTGTGTTGCAACCAGAAACACAGGTTCTGTTTCTTGTACATACAGCCTACAAACAAAATAAAATTGATTAAGGACTGAAACAATGACATTCTCCACTAACTGTTCAATTCTGTTTGACTACTGGAAGTCATGAAAGCCTAGTATGAAACTTGAAATATTCTGATTTCTAAAGATTTTTTTAAATTTACACATCGCATACATCTGTGACTGCTGTGGTAGCTTGGTAGAAAAGGGCTATTTGTAATTAGTTATATATATATATTAAAAAATTTAGATTACCAGAAGACCTCACAGAAAAATCTTTTTTTCTGAATTAGTACCTAGGACATAATATTCTAAATATAAAGGTGTGAGCAGCGCTAAAAAGTCGTGTTGCCTTGGAAATAAAAGACCGTATGGATTGGCATTCCAGATCAGATTATTGATTCCAGTCATCATTAGCAGTTAAAATCAATATTTTAATTTTAAAAGATAGCTGCTGTTGTCTGCATCTAACCAATTGTGCAACAGGAGTATATCACAGAGCAATTCCTTCCAAGAGTGATTGATCCATTTATACCAATAAATGAGATTTTATTATCCTTAGCTTGCTGCTTGCCTGGACAATTTGAAGTTTTCAGTTTTCTTTTATCTCTTCTGAATAGCAAGACACACTGAATGAAAGACACCGGTAGGAGAAAAATAAGTTAAATGTAAACCAGCCTATCTTGAGTGCTGTTGTTTATACCTAGATATGAATAGAAGCACCTCCTGAGAAATGTGTGGGGCCTATTTCAGTTGTATCCAATGGCACTAGAAGACTTTTCAGTCTGTGAAAAGTCCTACCCAGCTCCTAAGCTTTAGCAGCATTGGTTTCAAGCCAAAAGGTTTCACCCCAGCCCTTATAAGCACTCACGAGCATGAGACTATAAAATATTTTCTCATTTTGATTTTTAAGTTCACAATTGTCTTGCTTTTCCTTTGCTGCAGTCAATTTCCTAATGATTTTTAATGGCTTAGATGCCGTGGGTATTTTAGCAAGTTCGTCTGTAGGACAGTTGTACCAGACATTCCAGCTCATTTCAGTAACCACAGAAATGTGGTAGACTAGGAAAAAAATGTGGAAAAGTAATGGTGGAAACAAGGGAATGGAAACTCTGCTTTACGTTTGAAGATGCAGCGTGCTCCCTGCTTGGCAGTGTGTAGCCCGTTATTTCACGGCTTAGCTTAATTAACCTCTGAAATGCTTCCATTTCCTGTATCCCATGTTTCAATTCTCTGTGATTTTAAAATTTTGCTCAGTTCTGGCAGGTGGAAATCTGAAGAGATCACTGCAATATAGGTTGTCCCTTTGTCCACAGAGTTTGTTGTTGTCTTGTGCACTGTGGCATCGAAGAACTTTCTCTCTGCTTTTGCAGAGTCCAGGGCTACTGTGACCTCTCTGCCAGGTGTAAAGTGATGGCAATCTCCAGAAAACCCATATGTTTCAGAGGAGGGTAAATTGTTTACTCTCTTGGTTCAGGTTCCCATCAGTTTGCCGCTATCATTTGTCACCAGGTGAGGTATTTCTGTTGTACTGTAGGATCTAGGATATGTCCTCATGGCAGTCATATAATTTCTATTGATCTAGCAGCATTAATCCATGTGCGTTGTCACTTCAGTAGCTGATAGTGTACTGCTGTGCTGGGTCTGGTTGGCATGGAGCTCCTAGCAACCAATATAGTGCGTGTGACTAGGTAGGGTTGATAACACAACGGTATCAATCCAGGATGTTTTCTGTCTTGCTTTTGCCCTCTCTCCTGTTGAAGAGGGAGAGTGAGAGAGCAGCTACATGGGCATCTGGCAGCCAGCCAAGGTCAACCCAACACAACTGTCTTACATAAAATTGCATTTTAAGATGGGACTTGGCCAATCTCAATGAGCATATTTGGCACATTGAGTTGTACGAAGTTCAGTCATCCTCCTGATGTAGGTACTTGGGCATTGGAGAAGCTTTTGTTCACTCAGTCATGGCATAAGAAATGAATGCTAGTATAAAAAATCACACAGTTTCTCCCCCAAGAAGCTGTAGCACAGCTAAAGTCTTGAGGCCCAAACCAGCTTTATGAAGATGCAAGAGTCATATGCTATTTCAACTCGGATAGGATTTGGATCATTTCTGCAGGTGAATGCAGCATCAGTGCACCCTGTGCAAAAGCTACTTCATTGACTGGAAGATGCAGCATGAAATTCCTAGCCTTCCAGAAATTAGTGGAAGCCTTGCTATGGGTTTGGCAGGATCATGTCTTTATTAATCACTATGGCTAGCAGAAGCTGGTGGAGCAAGGGAGTGTGATCATTTTGAGGTCAGCCGGGTGTGAGTACACACCCAATCAACTTCTGCAGCATGCCACAGGCAGTTGCTTCTTATAAAAATGACAGCAAGCAACGTCCTGCTATATGATGAACGGGTAGTAAGATTTTATACATCAATTTTTTTGAGTCTCCAAATTGGAGCATGAAAACTTAGGCTGTAAAAAGCTCATTTTTAAGCTTTTTTCCAGAGTCTGGTGGCTACCAGAGCTGGATATTTAGCTGGAAACAGACTTTTTGCTTAGAAGTATTCTTTGACATTTCTTGAAGAAGTTTACAGTAGGGGCATTTAAAAACCAAAGCATTCAAGCGAGCAGCTTTTTTTTTTTCCTGACTGAACGAGTAATTCAAGCATGCAAAGCCATGCTCATGTCTGCAGTCACTGAATCTTCTTGTTCGGCTTTTATAGAGCACCTTACACTGGGAACTGCATGCGGGAGTAGAGCCGATGTGTGTGATGATAATGCAAATAGCAAATATGGGAATAATCAGCAGCAGACAGGATCCTCATGCAGCTTTTGCTGAGGAGTCTGTAGAAACATCACTCCAGTGCAGCAGGCCACACAAGGTACAAGGGAGCAGTCAGTATTCTTATAATGAAAATTAACTGTATGTTGTTTCAATTAATTGTTCCAATTAGTCTCTCTTTCTTTTCAGTTATGTGTTTCTGTAACAGTGTCATCTGGGATGCTCTGAGAAATTGAAAATACCCTAATGGTCAGATGCTCATCAATTAAAGAACTTTCTATTTCTAATTAGCTCCCTGAGAAGAATTCATTGTAAGAATGACAAATTTCATAGGTGGAGTGAGTGGAGAGTTGTTTTTATGACAAGACTAATTTTTTCTTTTCAGCGATAGCATTATTTCTGTTGTCAAAAATAATTTAAAAAGCCTTAATAGAGAAGAAAGGAAGGAAACAGCTGGTTTGTTTCTATCTAGCAAGACCATTTTGTTCTTGGGAGCTACCTTTCATGATGATTTAGTAGCTAGGATTCAATCAACACAACAGATTTAAATTGATTAAAAAAACCCCATCCAAAATGGTAATCCAAATTAAAATTACCCAAACTACTTTTTATGAAGTCAAATCAAGAGATACTGTTTCAGTTTTTTAGTCAATGAGACATTTCCTGACAAAGACTAAGAAAAAATGGTCAGGTTCTAGATCTGGTTAAAATATTCTGAATTTATATTGTTTGGGGTTTTTTTAAATGGAAAACTGAAGTCTAAGATGCAGTTTCAAAAATTTTCTGTTCTTTTCCCAATTTTTATTTGCACTGGAAGGTTCACACAATATTGAGAACAGTTGCTAGCGGTTATTTCCCCTGAGGCTGTAAATGCAAAAGGACAGAAAGCTCTGCCTAAAAGCATGGCCTAACAGATGCTTTGTGTCACAGCCTGTAACCATCTCCTATTCCAGGTGTAATAATCACACTGCCTTGGAAGGCTAAGATTCAAGTAGACCGGTTTTTCACATTTTTAAGTGTGGCACATAGCCTGAACCTTAAGCCAGACCTCCAAAGCCTACCCATATAAGAGTTATCCACAAATGGAGCTATTTGTGACTATGTCTAGGGTTAGGCAGCACATAAGTATAGCTTGTGAAGAGTTGCACCTTCCTACACAACTTCCAGACAGCAGAGCTGCCCAAGAAGCTGTGCTTTTTTTCTGCTTATACTCCATTAGGAGTGCTGAGACAGATCTCCAAAGTTATTTCGGTGTGGTGTTTCTTCAGGTGTGGTGATCCAAGGACATTTTTCCACATAGAGGTGACAAAACTTAAGGAAACGCTCCATTTTATGTATCAGCTATATTATATGGTATGAACAGATGGCACATGACATCTTCATCAGCCACTTCCATCTTCATCAAAGATATTTTAGCAACATGACCCAACTCAAATCCTTAGTCTTCCTGTATCTTTTCTGGTCTTTGCCTAAGAGAACACTTTATCATAATCACCACAGATTTGAGCACTGGATTAATTTCTTTCTCTGTCTCTCTATATATAGGCATATATGTGTCTATGTGCCTATAAACACATATATAAATAAATATATAAACATCTATGTAATTTAACTAACTTCTAAAATAACTTTCATGGCAGCCTTGGCATATGATTTCCCAGTAAAAAATCTTCAGTTAACCAGAATGTTGAATGAAGTCAGGCTTATAACTTCTCTATTCTAAACCTTGTTTGTCAAAGATTTCTGATACTTTTGTAACCCCTTAGTTAAAATAGGTTAAACAGCAACTGAAATAGTCCAATTTTGCCTCTAACCAAATTTTTCATCTTTTCCACAGCATTTAAATGCTCATAAACATAGTTGTTTGCATGCCTTCATGCTGACAATATGACCAGTTTAATAACCTCTAACCTCGACACAGCAGCAGAATCAAAATCAGCTTTTTTTTGGTAGATTATCCTCTAAATAAGACAGTTTTGTAGGTGGCTTTTTTATTTCTGACATAAATGTTGTACAAGTGTCTGTACCTTCTTACTCATTTGTGTGAAAAGAGCGGAGCAGAGCACCTTACTTGCAAAATGCTCTAAAGCTGTAATAATTTCCTCCAAATCCTGTCCTACCAGTGAAGACATTTATGTAGCCGATAATGATTTATACAGAAATGAACCCCATATCCTTTTCTTACTATTTGTGGCACTTTCATGTGTTGTGCTGGAGCAAGGAGGAAGAGTACATTAGAACAAAGCAACATTTGGCAAACAATAAATCATGGCTTCTCAAAAGCCAGTCATGCATTTCTCTGTTTACACAGTATTCCTGGAGTGAGAGTACAATGGCCGTGTCCATAAGCAGTGTTCAGGTTCACAATAGTCTTAACTCCCAGACCATACATTCCTGCCACCTCTTTTGTGCTGGCATTAGCAGCTATGTGGCTGTGTTGTGAAAACCGAAGCTTTTCTTTTTTTGTAGGATGAATGTTCCCTAACACTAGTGAGCATTCCACATCGCTTTGGCTTATACCAATAGGGTAAGAAGGAGTGTTACAATGTCCTTCATCCTGTGCTCTGCACGGGAAAAAGATGACTAGCCAAAAGTAAATCAGTCAGAAAGGTACACAAATTTCCTAGGTTACTAGGATGAGGTGTTGCTCTCTGCTCCTCCTCCATTTCCAACATCTTCTCAGTTGATTGAATTGCCAGTGATGCATGTGTTTCCTGCTAGCATTTCTCAAGTGTCCCTTCTCCATGTTCATTCTCTGTTTAATGGCTACTTCTTCCTTATTTTTCTTAATATTGAGATCCTTAAATACTTACTCTGTCTGTAGCTTCCATTTCTAGCTGATTCTCCTGCATAAAATAGGATTTCACAGCAGCCCTTTCAGGGATGAAGGAACTCCACCATTTGCTTTATCAGTCAGCATGTCCTGGTAAAGAGTAGCTGGTACCATGTAGTACTGAACTTCAAAATCTTTGACATACTGGGTTTTGCAAATGGATGACTGGGCTGCATGATGGTAGTAAAAACAAAGAAGAGAGGTTACATCCTTCAAAGTAATTCATTGTAGCAATAAGCTTCTGGATATTGTTTCTAGGTACCTTGGTCTATTTATTTAATATTGGGGTCATTTTTATTTTTATTGTGCTTGTCTTTCTTATATAGAGAGGTTTAAGAGCTACAAAACACTGTCCTGTTTTGAATGAATTATGAAGTTCCTGCAATATTATTTTTTTCTACAGAAATGCACGGGACATGCCAAGCAGAATATGTTCTGGATCAAATATCTATAGACTGAGGGATCAAAGCTCCTCCCACTGGTGCATACCAAATGGTTCACTACATGCAAAAAACTAATCTGTGTACACATGGCAGTTTTTAAAGCACGCTGCTGCAGAGCTCCTCATCCCAGATGGTTAGTGATTTTGGCATTCTTTGACTCAGACTGCTGTTTCAGGATGATCTATTGCCCCTTTCTGTGAGGGTGCGTTCCTGTCTCCAAATGTCTCATGGCCACAAGTACCCCGTCCCCTAGTGCATTCAAAGACTGAGTTGGAGTAAAAATCTCAGCGCAGCAAGGAGAGCTGGTCCAGCCCAGGACCTAAGGAGCAGATGCAGGGAACAACAGAACAAGAAAAGACAGGTCCTTAGGCACAAGAACTGAATCTAACGATGCCACAGTTTTTGGGGTGAGTGAACTGGAGATCCTAGAGGCAGGGATGAGGGGATGGACTTCTAGCTGCTCTGCTGAGGAAAAGGCTATGCTCCTTACCTTGAGAAGTGCTTTGCTGGCTGGAAACATGTCTGGGTGAGGTAATCTATCATGCAAGTCCCTGATGGGACAGTAGTCTAGTGATTTCAGGCTCTGAATCTCCTTGCCTGCAAGGTGTTTTGACAAACTTTACTACTACAGTCCCAATTTTTTGTGTAATAACATGCCTTAGATTAAAAGGATAACTTTTGGCTAAAATTACCAAATACAGTATTATATGTTATAAAACATTTTATTTTTTTTTTTTCAGTGAAGCAGTCCATATTATAGGTTGCCTCCATTTTTCTTTTTCCTCAGGATCATAGGGATCAAACTCGGATCTCAGGTAGTTCAAATCCCAGTTTCACTTGTAGACAATCCATAGAGAATGGGACTTCTTGCATCCACCAGACTGGACTAATTAGCCTATAATGCTAATTAATATAATTAGACTATATGCATACGTCTTTCAGGAATTTTCTGCAGTCGTTTTGTGGAAGAGCTCGGTTCAAAACAGGGTACTGGCGAGCACACTCATAATCCGTCCACTGCTGTGGGTATTGTCTCATATGCAAATCCAGGAACCTGTTCATGACAGACTATAAAATTTGGGAAGTGATTGTAATGTACTTTAATAGCCTCTAATATCTGAAAGGGAAGCAGAAGCCAAGTTTTTTAAAATTTTATTTAACCCATAATCTTAAAAAATTCATCATTACAATAAATGTCTAATACTGCGCCTAATATTGCCAGTCAGCTAAAAACGGAGATGAGTTGACATCACAACCTTTCTTTTCATGACAGCACTTTCAGAAAGTCTCTTTCTTTTGGGTCAAACCTTGCCTATTTCACAGCAACAATTCTTGTTATTATTATTGCCACCACCATCATCATCACTTGTAAACAAAACTCCATCATGTAGATGTGCTATTTATGGCTCTTTTCTTGATCATTTTGAGATAGATGTTATGTGCAGTTTGCTGCAGGCTCCATTTATCTCAAGTGTCTATGTCAAATGTTCTTTTTTCTGAGGACCACTTTTTAGGCATGCCAGTGGTAACAACAAAAATCAAAGTCTACCCCTGTGTTTTATAGGTGAGGTAGCTGGACTGGTACTGGAGGGAGTAGCAGTGGTCAAATATAAGCTTGCAAGTCACCTATGCTAATGGCACCCATCACTTTAGAACTGTAGGAAAATGTGACATTAGGTGATATAAGGTAGAGCCTGTGTGTTTCTGAGTGTGGTAAGCTATAAAATGACAGGGTCACCATGCACCTCCAGAGTGTTCTACCTTTTCAGACCCTGGACTTCCTTGACATTAGACAAGAGCAGACTCCACAGTCAGGAGAGCAACCATTGCTTTCATACTTAACTGCTGATGAGCTGTGAGGACCTCTACGCAAATAGCCCTCGAAGAACAGCAGAGGGCTAGCAACAGAGTCTAAAAATAGTGTAGGTTTTATTACAACCCTCACCAAATTTTTCAAGTATAGATTACAGAGTCCCTCTATTGCACTATATTAAATTAATTAACCCCACCACAGATTCCTCAGTTCTAGCAGTAGCCATCACTGTAGCGAATTGACTAGGAACAGATTATGAAAATACCTTTATCCTCCTCATTTGGCTATAAAATTTTCATCTTCTCAGATGATGTACTGCAAGCCTTCAGCATTAGGAGCTATAAATTTTTAACTTCTGGAAAAAATGATTTAACGTATGTGGTGGAAAAGGACAATGCTATGATAGAGCTTAAACAGGCCACTAGCCAGAGGTCATGACACCTGTGCAGAGCTTTCTTTCTTAGGTGTCTTTTATCCTTTTGTGTCAGTTTCTCAGACCTGGTTTCTTTTTTGTGCTTTCTTTTGTGATCCAGCTATGTTGAAAGAAATAGCATTGTCCCTATTGTCCCCGGACCAGTAATGTACCTGGATCTTACAGAGCTGGCAGGTGGTGCTACTGAAAATGTAAAAGCATTAGGGCTTCTCTCACCTTTTCCAGGAGCTAAGGACAACTCCACCAGTAGTCTGGATGGAGAAAGATTAAAACAGAGGAGGGGATTTATCCTGTTTCTCTGCTGTCCTGCTGGGTACAGCAAGGAAACCACAGCTGCATCTGTGGCATTTCTGCTTAAGTGTACCAACCTCTGAGCTACAGAGCAACAGTTTAGTGTACTTGAGAGGAAAAACAGACAGCAAGTAAGTTTGTTCAAACACTTGGAAAAGACATCCTGTATCTTCAAATCTTTTTCTGGGGTTTCTGTACTATGATATGCAACCTATTTTGTGATGGCCAGCCTCAGTCACAGACAATGACTGAGCCAAAATGTAGTTACTCAAGGTTTACATTATATAGTTACCTTGTAATATAATTCTAACTGATAGGAAAAAATTAATTCAGTAATTAAATACCTCTCCAGAACAAATCAACCTATGGGTATTCCCAAAATATATGGTTCAAATTGGTGCTGATCACGCCATAGTGTCTGCACTTGCCTCATGTACTGACACTTCTAATCAACCAGAGCATGGCTCAGTGCCTGTGTTGTCCAAAAAGTGGATTCGTCACATGTTGTGCAACAAGCCAATAATCACACACTCAGGAGAGACATTGCTTATTTATTTCAGGGCTGTGCAAGCCTGGGTGCTTGGTGGTTTCCCACAAATCAGTTTCATTTGAATTGTTGAAGGTTAACTTTCCACACCTGCATTATACGACTTTTCCTGCTAGGTATTTTCAATGGATACCCAAAAAGCAGCTGAGAATGCTGTCAAGAATGATTGACAAACCTTACTGGCTGCTTACATTTTTAGGGACATTGTGGTCAGTTCTCTAACTACAGACCTTAACGATCCAAGGAATTTTGGAGACTGCAGTTTTTCTGGATCTGAGTTAACAGGCTTCAAGGCTGATATTGATGGCAGATGCTACTCGGTGAACACTTCGGTCTTTGGATTTAATTTTTCTTCCTGTAATGCTGCAAAGTGAAGTGGTGTTTTCAGCACTTTAAGCAGCCAGGATCCTCACCCCACTAGTTTATTCTCCTGGGATCACCAGCCACTTGAGACCTCTTCAGCCCAAGGATTTAAAGTGCTTTAACAGTAGTGACAACAGTAGTAACAATTACTTTGTTAAGAAAAATTGGAAACTGTGTAGTGGGTTTTGATTCTCCATAGGAAAGATCCTTTCTGATTTCAGTAACAGAAGGGAATTTTGACAGACTGTGTCAAAATCAGAAGAAATCTAGGAATAGCCTTTGCTATTAGTAAGCTTTATATTTCTGGAAAGGAAGAGAGGTGGTTCTTACTGCTTACTAAAGGGTGTCTCCCTGCAGCTGAGTGAAGGTGCTATTACAGGGCTGTGATGGTTTATCTGTGCCAGACAGCAGATTAAAAAACCAAGGCACACTCAGTGGCACCCAGTCTCCTGTGCAACAGCAACTTGAATGTAAGCTGTTCAGGGAACTGGGCTGTTCATTCTCTTCAAGCTATAGCCCATTAAGTTGCTCGCTAACTGCATAAGTAATTGCTCTGGTTAGCTGTAATGTTCTTAATTTCCTTTGGGAATGGGATAACAACATATCTGAGGTTTGAATATCCTTGTGGAGGGACTACGACTCAGCTACATCTGGCAGGATCTGCTTTGCTTCTAGTTTAGCTAAATTCATTTGTTAGGCAGACAATTTGTCAAAATTAGCTATTGTTTGCCAGGTATTCATGACTGTACAGGAAGAGATGTACCTGAAAGTTCACTTCCTCTTTAATGAGAAGATTAAAATTATTTATATTAATTATTGATAATAAACTCCAAAGCACATGGTGATGGAAGTAGTATCTCCACTACATTTCACACTTTGCTTTCTTGTGGCAGCACAGCAACACAATTACCTTCTTATGACACCCTCTAACAAGTTAAAACATCTCATAGCCACAGTCTTCTCTGATCCCTCTCTTTCCTCAAAATCAGCACAAATCCAGTCCTCACAATCACGGGGCATTATGCCCCTTAGTTCAAGCCCTTCCACTGAGGTCCCACACATAGACTAAGAAAGAGCCTGAGTACAAGAAGAAGCTTTGATGCTTGCTTATGGTGTATTGGTATGGTGTGGAGCAAGTATCTCCATTTAGTAGTATCTTCTGTTTACTTGCTGCAGGGTTTTTACCTTGCTTCTGAAATGTGCGAAGAACATTCACAAGACAGATGTCTGAAACAGTTGAAATGGGGAGAGAGAAGAGGAAAACCTGAAAAGGCCATAGGTTACTTACATAAATAGGAGTTTTAAAGGCAAGAGAAGAAAGTACTCAGGTAAATTTAAAAAAAGAAAATAAATTATGGAAGGTAAAATGTTAGGTAGCAAGCATTATACTGTTGGAAGTGCAACCCTAAGTCCTTGCTACGTACATGATACCTTTTGCAAGAACAAGGGCGTGACACCCTAAGAGAACCTTTTTCAACTTAATTTTATCTCAAGCAAAAGATGGTGTCTGAAACCAAATTGGTCTTCTAGACTCAGAGCGAGATTGGTTATCTGCTTGAAAGCCAATCACAACGCCTTTAAAGGCGATGTTCTCAGCTCATGTATTACCACAATTCAGTGTTTGATACTTGTAAACAAGAAGATACCCTCCAGGAACAGTAGCCAAGGGAAATTATTTTAATGGATAAAGGTCTGACTCCATTATAAACTGCACAGCTAATAGAGATTCTGGAGCTCATTCCAAAGAAACCAGGGAATCTGTTGCATGGTGTCAATGGCTCAGGACTAGCCATGGGCAGGTCCTGTCAGACACTGAGTGCCCTTGCCTTGCAGATCACATCACCCGTCGACTGGCACTGGGTTTATGTGTGAGAAGAGCTGTGGTCCCATTTCAGACTGCTACATTCCTACTTGTGAAAATCTGGAGTTTCAAAATGCAACATTTTCTTTCTTTAAAAATCCTTCTTGTGTCACTAGTGCGAAATAATTCCCTTTCCAAGTTCAGAGTTGTTTGCCATTGTGTGGGTAAATCCACACAAACTTTGGAAAAGGCTAGGAAACCTCTGAGGATAAGGTGCTGTTCATGTATACAAAATCTCCTCAGCACCACCAGAGCAGAGAATTTTTTTTTCTGAATTTCTAAAAATTTCCCATAAACTGTGAGATTCTGCATTTAACTACTTTTGTAGTGCCTTGTGCTAGACCTGAGTCCTCTCATTTGAACATCTCTTGATTTTGATGTCGCATGTCTGCATGGAGCTGCATTGCCCCAGGGAAGTCTCTAGGCTTTCAGTGGGTTGAAAACTGGTTCCTTAAGTATATTGGCTGTTTACAGATTGTTTAGTCCACACATGAGCTGTGTGGAATTGAAGGAGCAAAGCTGTAAGCTATCTTTTGAAAATGACTGGGGCTCAGTGAATAAAACTGAGAAGGGCTTTCATTTACTTGTCACAGCCTGAGAAACAGGGAAGTTTAGCATAATCTGCATCCAGCCTCCCATAGAGTAAATTAGAGTAATCCCAGCTCAGAAGTGATCATGCCTTGGTCATTGTGACCATTGCTTATCAGGGAGAAGGGATGACTCCTGTTCAGCTGGACGTGATAAAAGGCCGCCTTCTAGGCTTGGTACAAAGATTCTGAGAGCTTAACTTGATGCACTTTGAGAGATACTATATGGAGGATAAGGCCAGTACTTCAGCTTGTTCTTCAAAGGATTTCTACTCCCTAATCAGCACTAACTCAGCCATACTGGCTCCTCTTGAGATCTGCCTCAGAGGCATGCTGGTGCCCTCAGGGCCATTACTGGTGGTGAACAGGCTTTTAGTGTGTTTGCTGGCAGTAGCAGTGGGTCCTGTTTAGCTGTGTTATTGAAAAGCCTGAAGCAATCCTGGCTGTGCTCCCTCTGGGACTCATATTTTGGTCTTTGCTCATGAGGACAGTATCTACCTAAATGACAGTTACACTGCTCAAAATCTGGGTTATGTTCCCAGACAAGCTGTTGGTCATCTGCACGGGCTGAGAAGATAGTCACAGACAGCAGCAAATTGATGTTCCCCTGAGGAAAGGAGGAGAACTACAGCTATTAATGCCTGACTCACTCTTCTGTTCTAGCTGCTCCAGGGCCTTAGCTTCTCTACTCCTAACCCTGACACAGCTTGTGGAAAACCACTAGTAAATCCAGGCTGTAAGATGCTTTTCCATGCCATCAGGGGTGTGCAAACTCTCTCCAAACTCCTTTGAAGTGTCATCTTTTGTAAGTGCTTGTCAGCCACCGTTCATCTTTCAGTCCCTCTATAGCTGCTCTCCTTGGTCAGCCTTCGGAGGTCCAGAGGAAGTCTTGTGTGTTTCCAGACCACTGTTGTGCTGCTGCTGTTGCAAGGTGTATAGTGTTCATTGCTATTAGCCTCTATCACAGTGTGTTCTTTTTCAGCATGTATTTACTGGACAGCCATTTCCTCTGCTCCGATAAGCACCATTTTCTGTCCTTAACTGAAGCCCTGGGAATGAAAACAGCAGCTCTGTCATGTAACGCTTCCCCTTTTCCTGAAGAGGGTTTGGGAATGTAGAGCCAGAGGTGGCTTACCTCATTTCTCAGCGGTAACGGCTTTATTAGCCAGGCTTAGCTGCTGCACAAAGAAGAGGGTGGTACACACAGACTTAATAATAGAAATTAAGCTATTTCTGTAACAAAATGGCATTGCTAAAGGTTTTCACAAAAAAAATTCTCATAACCTTATGCAGCAAACCATTATAGTAAGGGGAATGCCTTTTCAAGTAAATATATCAAATGCTTTGTAAAACATTTAATAAAATGGTGCATTTTGAAGAAATGATGTCTATTCTTGCTGAGAGTGTGGCATTCATCTTCTAGCTGCAAACAGTGAACTGAAGATATGAAGCAGATGTGATGATTTTACTACAGTGTATTGATTTTTGCAGTTTCGGTATGTTTGGAAAAGGGGCATTGTTTTATTCTGCATACAGATGCTTCCTATAGCAGACAGCTGAAGCATTCTCAGTGTACAGTGTGATTTTCCAGGAGGAAAATCTCTCAGGGTTCTAAAACCAGGCTTTTACATTTTGAAAATATGGAAAAAAAAAAGAAAAAGGGTTATTTTATCACTTTGAAAGTGATAGGAGGAGAAGAGGAGGAAATCAGGCAAAGTATTTTCCCTTTGATGCTATAGTCGGGTGCAAATACTACTACTTTAGGTAGTATATTTCCAGTTAAGTTCCACAAAAACTATATGGGATCTCTCTGTCTAGCAGTTAATGCTTAGTCTGTAAGAATTATTGCATGGGAATATAGGAAAGGAAAATAACGTCTGCATAAAACAACTGAATGACAGATGGTCAGATATGACAAACAAACAGATTTTTGACATTCTTCATTTGGTTCCACTTGCTTTATTTTTCAGAGGAGATGTGTGATTTTTAGTTCTTCATAAAATCTAAACCAACAATGCTTCTCCCAGGCAACAGAAGATGATTGATACAAAAGAACCTGTTGTATGGGTAATTAAGAAATAGAAAAGTTAATGCAAATGCTCTAACATCTGTTAAAGGCTATAGCATTTAATTTAAGCATCTTGAATGGCTCTGAGTATGTTCAGTAGGACATATGTGTCACCCCACAATGTGGTCTGGCTGGACTGCAGTGGAAATCAGTTAAGGGACACTTTGTTCTCTTCAACTGATCCCTTTGTAAGATACTCTCTGGTTGGAAATCTTCGATAAGCATCAGTAAGCATAGGTAAAACTAATTCATGACAGTCTGTCTTTGCTCAGTCCTTGAGACAGAAACAGGCATAAGTGGGCATTTTCATCATTACAACTCATGGTTTAGTATGGTTGAATGAATGCAGCTTTTGCATGTAGTCAATATGTTAGTGAATTACACTAGTTTGAAAAAAAAAAGTGTACAAATGCATTGGTTATTTTTATCTCATTTGGACTCTGATTGCTCTTAGTAACACTGAGACTATAAAGGGATTGTAGGATTGATGATCAAAGCACATGGCATGCTTCCTAAACTGTAAAGGGGGAGGTGGAAAAAAACCATGTGGGTCTGGGTAAGATTTGGAAAGCTGTAGAAAAGGATGCCTCCTTTTAAAGAAGCTCTGGCAGTTGTTCTTGATGAGGTTGTTCTCTGCTCAGAGTGTTTATTTAGGTATGTATTTATGCTTGGCAAAGTAGGACATAGCAAATCACAAATAACAAAACAAGATTCATTGGGAGCAAAACCCTGTAAAGTATGTGAAGCTGATGATACGCTACTGGACGCCATTTCTTGGGCTGAAGGAACTTTCGGAACTGAATAAGTTTTCTCATTTAAATTCTTCTGCGTGCTAATTTTTTTCTTTCTTTGTTGACAGTATGATTTGAAAGTGGCATCTTCAGTGATTTTTGAAGTCATTCTTAAAAGACTGATAATGTAGAATAATTAATTAGTCATAGGGGCTCTTGACATTTTGAGATAAGTCTGGCCTGCTTAACAAGGAAGACATGATGGAGAAACTACAGACCTGATTAAAGAAAGACTTAAATCTATCAGGGATGAATAGGTCGTTTGGTGATTATGTAAGTGCTGCTTGCAGAAGTTCTGTGTGAGTAGGATGGCATGTCAGAGTGATGCTTTCTCCCAGAAATCTCAGTGACGAAATGAGGATGTCAGCTGCATAAAACAAATTACTACTCTTGAAGAACAGTTGAATGACCAAGGATATAAGGTGAGTGACATAAATTTAGTTGTAGCTACCAGAAAAGATGCTCATTATAAAGTAGACTGACTTGGATTTCCCCCCTTTTGTAAGGGAAAGGAGAGAACAGACAGAGTCCTAGTGTCCTGAGTTTCTAGGGTGATTTCCTCCCTCCTTGTGCAGTACTGGAGCTGGTTTTTGAAAAAGTAGTACGCTGCAAAGTGACACAGATCTCAGGCTTTGAAGATAATCTAGCTGCCCTCATGCAGTTCGCCTTGACCTAGTGAGACAAACAGAAATCCCTATCACTACACCAGCAGTGCTGCTCTGTGACCCTGCACAGGGACGGACAGGGTGCTCTGCCTTGAGATAGCGGAGCCTGAGGCATTCATATCTTTTCATGGGGCCTCTCCATGAGGATTCAGGAAAGCTGTACACCTGCTTCCAGACTCTGTGATCCATTTCTTTTCCTAGCCACTGTCTTTCTTCCCTCCACAGATCTAGGCATCACCTATTTTATCTAATGAAGCAGGCTAGTGCATTGGCCAAATTCACTCCCTAAAGTAATTTTTTTCAGTTAGCAAAGGCAAATCAACTGAGGGTGCGAAGATGAAGTGTTGAATTAAACCACACTATACTGCTGTGGAAGCTCCCATTCAGGTGTAACATTATTTGATTGCAGCAGCTTCCTCCTACTCAGGGGAAGGATAATTTACTGTGATCGAAGAACAACTGTACAGGAGTGAATTGGAGACCTCACACAGGGTGAAGGGTTAATGGTCTGAATTTATACTCTGAACGGATGTATTTCTAAAGGCCTTGTTTGGCAAACCCACACTAAATGCCACAAAGAAGTCTGGTTGAGAATTTTCATTATTACTTTTCATAGTGATGCATTTTTAAAAGGCAAACAAGAACACCTGTGTCACCAGCTTAATTTGGGTGCCTGCGTCAGGCACTTGATTGTCCCTTTCAACACATAAAATCATTCTGCAGGAGTCTGGGAGTAAGTCAGTCCTGAGCTGGCTCTGGGACATCTTTCACATGAAACCACACATTTTAAATGCAAGAGTTTTGTGTGACCTTCTCATCTGGTTCATTTTATTGTTCTGCTTAGCTGCTGTTACATGTCTTGTCACAGATTTCCCATTCTTTCAAGTCAAGCCCCCAGCAGATTAATTGAGCTATGGCAATGTGCTGATCGCAGGCCTGCAATTATACCCTTTTTGTGCAAGTGATTATTCTGTATTTTGATGATTTGAGCCACCAAACCAGAGGTTTCCCACACTTCTGTGTGTGTGTGTGTGTGTGTGTGTGTGTGTGTGTGTGTGTGTGTGTTTCGGAGTCCTGTGAGTCTAGAAATTACATCCGTATGGTCTACATATGGTATTTAAGTAAAGAGAGCCTGCTGGCAGGAGAATCAAGCTTGCTCTGCAAGGTGTTCATCTTCTCTGGGAAGCATTTGCTTTCACAGATTGAAAACCCCTGCAGAAAACCCAGTGGCACGGTAAATGGCTCAGGATCTCTTTTAGTGCCTGCTTTACTTGATAAGAGGTTTGTTTATGTGGTTTAATATCTTTAATTAGTCTGCATTGTTGGTGAACTGCTGCTGTAGTTTGCATTACAATTGTTCTTTGAGATTGGTAACTGAATACATTTTCTTCGAGTATTTACTACACTTTACACTTTGTTTTATGTCCACATTTCACGGGTCCCTGTGCAAAAATATTGGCTTTTGATTGGGCTCAGCAGGTATTCCTGTGACCAGTCTGACCAGCTGTCTTTCTTCTCTTTCTTTTGTGTTCACAGATCAAATTTATCTCACAGAAACAAATGCTGCCAAGTGGTTTGTATTAATAATGCATTGAAAGCTGCAGCCACATCTGATGTTTTTTCCTACTCTTGAGGAAAAGGATTATTGTAAACCTTGAATATTCCTTTCGTTCCTCCAGTCAGGGTGATCTTGAGGGCTCTTGAGGTACTTCAGAAAGGCTTACAGGAATGTAAGTGGGCTTTTCCGAAAGGAAAAAACACCCTACTTTTTTTTCAGTTAGTTCCCAAAGAGCTGTCTCCTACCACGGAGGAACCCTGCTCACACATAAAAGGCCTGGAATGACCTGCTACCTAGTGGATTAAAAATGGATACCATTTTCAGTTAAATTAGCCACCATTATGTAGGATAGTTTCCTCTGAAATATGGTTACTTTTTTCCCCTGGCTCATACTAAAAAGAGTGAAATGATGGAAGTTTTTCATCTCATCCCTGTAGTGGAGGTCAGCCAGGCTCTGAAAATGCTTGGTTTCTCTCTAAATTTCCTTCACCCTTTGAACATCTGTGTCATTGAGGCAACCAGACCTAAATTCCTCTATGGGGTTCCAGGGACCTTGTTACTGATCAAAGGTCCTACAGTCTGGGACCAGGAGTGAGATGCCTGTGCTCGCTGTCCCTGCATGGGATATTGATGAGTACTGGTGCATACTCAGCTTGGAGCTGTGTAGGGACAGTAAATAGGACATGATTTCAAATGGATATTTGAAATCCTATCCATCTCTGTTGGCCCCAGCTTTACTGGATGGCCTAACAGCCTGCATGGCAAATGAGGAACCAATGCATTTGCCCTAGTGTCATCACTTTTTTTTTCATAACACACCAGGTGACACAGTTAGTTACAAGAAATGTTGAAGGTATCTTCTCCTCATACTAGACCAAACCTGTTAGAGCTCTGTCCTAGTAGCTGGAAGACATGGCTGTGAAGTGGTATCTAGAAGAATTGAGCTCTCAGCCCTATAAGTGCTGTGGTAAGAGGGAATGTGTCTCCAAGTTGCACAGTATCTTTTTTCCATTCTGTCTGGCAGAAAACCCATGCTTAAGCCACCATGATCAGCCTCAGGGAGTGACTGATTTAGAGCCACTTCCTATTCAACATGTGTTTCTTACATGAATTTTTTCAACCAAGATCTCATTGTACTTTCTGCTTTAGTTTCTGTCTTTTCTTTCATGGTTTTCTGTTTCCTTCCCTCTCACTCAGTTGGTAGATGTGATGAATACTAGTATCAGCTGTGCATGTCCTTTAATTTCTTTTTCCAACCTACAAAGCAAATGTTACACCAGGTGCTGTGTCTCACATGCTTCCTGCTACATCTGCCTCTGTAGGTCCTCATGAGACAAATGCACTTAGATAGGTAATTATCTTGGGTTTGCGTTTCTTTTTTCAATTCACAATCCATTTGACAGTTTTTGCTTCCAAACCTGTGTCTGTGTAGGGCACTTTGTAATTTCTGACACAATAGGAATCAAAATCTAAAGGAGATCTGTTATGGCCAGTGGAAGTCCATCCTAGAAGGCAAGCAGTGTGCAGGCTGGTTGTTAGTTGGTTTTAATGGCACTAGATGTTCCGGTAGACTAACACTTCAATGCCTGACATTGCAGGCTGCCCCTTCAGAAACCGATGAGGCATTGAAATCCCATCAAGGGAGTGAATGGATCATTCACTAATTCTATAAATCAGGTATCAGCACCTCAGGAATGTTTGTATATGCATTCTGGAGAGGCCTGCAAAAGTAAATTGTGTTTCCTACAGCAGAGAAAATTTTAACCAGTGACTGAGAGTCAGCAAACTCTTTTGAAGTTCAAATAAATCCTTATGTTCAGTTGGTTACACTGGTGCATTTTTGGGCTGGTGTTTGACTAGGACAGTGGTCTTCAGCATGATTTATTGAATTTTGAAGTAATGGAATACCAGCCAAGATAAATTTGAAAGTATAGGTTTAGTAGGATTATTTATTTTATTGTTTTATTGCCGTCTAGCACACCTACAACTTTATTGCACAGTTTCTCATATGTACATTGATTAAAAACTGCTCTTGAGTCTCTCTACAGGTTTAACTGGAGATACCTTCTGGATCCCACCAGGAAGATTTCTGAAACTGGGTTTTGGCCATGTCCTATCTTTTGTAATATATCTTCCTTAGGAATGAGACCATTTACAATTGTGTGTGTGACTTTTTGTGTGTGTGTGTGCTGCATGCGCATCCTCAGATTATGTTACAGAAGGGCAGAAGAAACCTGAGGATGACAGGTGTAAATGGTGGGTGGGATCCTTGGTCTGGCACAATGGAGTAGCAGGAACATGAAGGGAGTGAAACACACTAACTGGTGTGCTGATGGAAGGAGAGATTAGTGGTGAGACTGGAGCTCGTGTAAGGAGACTAGCAGATAGAAGTAAGAGAGATGGGAAAAGGAAAAGAGGTTGTGAGCAGCTGAATGTCTGTAGGGGTTAGCTTGGGGGGGGGGGGGGGGAGTAAAAAATTGAATCAAAAGGAAGAAAGTGAGTTAGGAGAAGCTAGAAAGCTCAGAGAAAAGGGAAATGTAATGTTGGTAGGTTTGGGAAGAGTGAGTAAGTTTTGGCATGGTGGAGAATAGAGGAATGTATGTGCTGATGTATTTGCACTGTCAAACACAGCAGTTCTTCAAGGAACACCAGCCAAAGTCCCTTACTGGGGAGTTAAGTGAAAATACTGTTCTGCCAAGAAGTGTTCTGTTAGTTCCCCACTACATCCCTCTGCTGTGATAAAGAAATGTGATTTTCCACAGAATTGTTCAATAGAATATGCATCCTATTGTAACAACACAATTTTTAGTGATCCAAAATAGTTTGCCAGAGGTACCTAGATTTCAAACAAAAATGCTATAAATGTTATGGTAGGATGGACGAAATAAGGGAAATCATCAAAGTAACTTTCAGACTGCAATTTTGCTAGACTCTTCAGGGCTTACCATACAGAGGGGTGAGGCCAGGGCTCTTCTCAACTCACTTGGAAGATGTAAGTGGCTTGTGAACGTTGAGCTGGGTCTTTACACGCAGGTATGTTCTAGCCATAAGGCATAGCTTGTGCTGGAGTGAAGCATGAATATTAAAGCTGGGGTTTGGCACGAGAATCTGTTCTGTCTTCTCATCCAAGTGATCAGGGTTGCCAGGAAGCTGGAGTTGCCAGTCATTACTTGTGCAGAGCTTACCCCTTTGGCCAGGCCTTTGTTTACTAATGAGATCATTGCTGCGGCAAGACAAGGACACTTCATTTTTCAGGGAATTAATACAACCACCAGATTTTACAATGACACAGGTATCAAGCCACTATCAAGCCACTGAATGTCACTTATGTTGCTGTGAATTAACAGAAAGGATAGGCTTATTAAATAGACTTCAGGAAGGCAAACTATAAAGAGGAGACTCAGTTTCTTTTTTACACTTACTTTAAAATAACCATGTAGTAGATTATACAAATCAGTGCCAAAAATACTGGATAATAAGATGGCACTAGGTTTTTACATCTGGTGCCCTTTACTGTCTCTGCTCAAAAACACTCTAAGGCATTTCAGAGGAGGTTTCCCACAAAATAGAAAATGACATCTGAGAAGAAAACTCTTGACTAAAAAATATATTAAGACTTGTCCTTTTTATAATTCTCCTTTAAAAAAAGCTGGCCACGTTAACAGTAACAAAAGCATTAGGGAGAGCAAATCGAGACCTTGAAAATGTTCCTCTGTGAAAACGAGCTAAAGAAGGAATGGGAAAAATTCATATGTGTTGTGCTTATGCTATGTGACGTTGCTTTCTTGTTCAAACCTGAAGGCAGGTATAAATACAGTGCCTTATCAAAACACAGTGAAATTACTGAACTCAAATGTATAGGTAGTGGATGTTGAGACAGCCTAACCCTGCACAGGATAGGATGTGATTTTTGTCATTTGAAACCATGCTGAGGGTTCTTTTGCTATTAAAGCCATATTACCTCTCAGCAGCTCTGCAGAGAAGGGTAACATTGATTCAGGTGTTTATAATTCGACTTCTCTGTGTTCTGATATGTAAAACTGGTGTTAGAGGAGATGGATGCATTTCTGAAACAGTTTAGAAAGCTGAACTGGAGCTAGCAAAAGTGCGCTGTACTCCTTGTGTGCATATTTATCGAGAAGGATCAATTAAGTCAAAAACGCCATTGATTCCTGTGAACAAAGGTTGAGGTTAATTCAATCAAAGGGAACATATACTGAAAAAAGCATCACTGGCAAGTCCCACTGTGCAAGTGCCTTGTCAGATTCTGTAGATGATTGCTGCAAAGCGGGCTGAGTCTGGTTCTCCCTGGTGACAGGTATCCAAAGATATTGGCAGAGTAAGAAATGATGAAAACTATCACTCATAATGATATTTCTTTTCAATAGGCTTGTTACTGTGTAGCAAATGTGTGGAAGAACCTGCTCTGTTTCAGCTGTGCTGCTGGGTCATTTCATCACAGAAAGAAACACCCAAATATACTAAACTGGCACCCCATAATTCTGTACTGGTATGGCAGGAAAAGCCAAAATATTCCAGAACCTAATTCCCGATGTCTTTGCAAGAATCTTGAATTGTTCCAAGCAGTGTAAAGACACGTTAGAATTCATAGGTAATGGATCCTGGAATACATGAGAAAACACAAAGTTGTTTTTCTTAAAAACAATTGTATTACATATTGCTTTTATACATCTTAAATAAATAGACCAACGATATCTCTACACAACAGTTTAAGTTGAAAATAGTAGTCCTTGGAAGTTAAAATGAGAGAATCTGAACTGGATCAGCTTAATTTTCCTTAAGATAATGTGGATTTAATGAAATATAGACAAAATTAAACAAATTTCTGGCAATAACAATATGGAAACTGCTCTGAATATAGGACAGCATGACTGAGTTTTCTTCATAAACTGTGATTTTTGCACATTCTTCTATGCAAATATGCTTCCAGTTATTGAAGAGGATGAGTAATCTGTGTCAATGCTTTTGTGCAATATTCATCACTGTTTCTTAGGTTTGGTTGGTTGTTTTTTGGGTTGGGTTTTTTTTTGGTTTGTTGGTTTGTTTTTTTTTTTGGTATCTAATTGCTCATGCAGATACAAGATGGACTCCCCTCCTGGAAGATTTAGTAAGAGCATGCTAAGCTGTAGAACTTCAATACAGCTACAGAGAGTCCCCTACATGCAAATGCTAATCGAAGTCTGAGCTTTTCTGAACAATCCTAATTAGAACAAAATGAGTAAGATTCTCAGCATTTACTTCTGGCTGCATAAAAGCAGTGTTGTGTTGGTGCATTGTAGTAAATACCTAATATGGAGGTATAAATATAATTCAAATTCAGGTAGAGACATTCAACAGTATGATGGGTCAGCAGTAGTCAATTCCCCATTCAAGTGCCTATTTATCCTCTGTACCTGAAGCACTATGATTCTGACACTTCTGATTTTTCTATGGCAATATTTTGGCAGTATAAACCAATATAATTTTATGATATTGACTCTGTGTATTGAGAGGTTCCCTGGGTGCTTTGACTCAGCACATTAGATACTTATCCTGGAATAACAGTGTGAGTCAATGTTGCAGCTCTGGCACTAAGAATGGCTTTCCCAGGCCCTTGTGCTAATGTGTTGGAATGGTTCACACCTACTGTATCCACATCCATTTCAATACATAGTTAAAATTATGTCATTTCATATATCTAGACTTTAAAATTAGAGCTGAGCACTGCAGAGGGACTGGGCAGTAATGCTGAAATACTTCAAGAGGAGAGAAATGCTCGAATGCAGTAAAAATTAAGAAATACAGAGAAGTATTGGAAGTTTTAATATCTTAGACATCCTACAAAAAACCCCAAAACACAGATTTTTGCGTACTTCACTGCTTTTTTTTTTTTTTTTTTTTTGCTTCCTCCCTTCCCTCTACATGTGAACTGTGGGTGAAAACGAGGAAAGTGCAGATGGTCATCCATCTCTGATGAGCATAGTGCTAATACCCTTAACTTTGTCTTTAATGGGACCTAAAGAATCGAGAGATTGAAACTGACATAACCTCAACATCCGATGGTTCATTTCCAGCCTCTATTGGCAGCACTAGGAAGTCATTCCTGATGAAGGCTTTTCAGTAGCCAGAGAGAAATAATCAAGTACTGTTGGACTATTCCTTGCCACTAAATTTCGTTCATCTTACTGATGGATGACAAGCTGAACATGAGCTGTCAGTGTGCGCTGGCAGCCCAGAAAGCCAACTGTATCTTGGGCTGTATCCAGAGAAGCGTGGCCAGCAGGTCGAGGGAGAGTATTCTCCCTCTCTATTCTGCTCTCATGGGACCCCACCTGGAGTGCTGCGTCCAGCTCTGGAGCCCTCAACATAAGAAGGATATTGACCAGTGGGAGTGAGTCCAGAGGAGGCCACGAAGATGCTCAGAGGGCTGGAGCACCTCTTCTGTGAAGAAAGGCTGAGACAATTGGGCATGTTCAGCCTGGAGAAGAGAAGGCTCTGGGGCAGCCTTCCAGTACCTGAAGGGGGTAGATTAGACATAAGGGAGAAATTCTACCTGGAGAGGGTGGTGAGGCACTGGGACAGGTTGCCCAGAGAAGCTGTGGATGCTCCATCCCTGGAAGTGTTCAAGGCCAGGCTGGATGAGGCTTTGAGCAACCTGGTCTAGTGGAGGGTGTCCCTGCCCATGGCAGGGAGGTTGGAACTAGCATCTTTAAGATGCCTTCCAACCCAAACCATTCTATGATAAATGGCTTGTGCATAAAACGACCACAGTGGAGATTAACCCATAGTCAGACTTCAAGGCTGACAGAGTAGAATGCAAACAAACAACTGCATTCATGCTTTGAAGGCTGCTCATTTAGGTCAGGAATGAAATGTGCTGTGAGGATAATATAGAAGACCTGTCTCTTCTCTTGTTTCAAACACTTATTTCAGACAGTTGAAGGATAGGGAAAAAAACCACCTCACCCTGTTTCAAATATCTTCATTTGCACATACAGTGAGAAATGGCACAAAAATCAAGGAACTGCGTAAGATGGGAATTGCTTCTTCTGTACTTAAGGAGAAATACTAGGATAGCAAACTGTGTTTGCACAGGATCTGTAATCACAGTTTGCCGATGTTTACATACCTAACTTTTATAGTAGAAATAGTCCCTTAAAATGGAATTGTTGGTTCTGTGTCCCCACCCCCAAGGTGTCCCTGCCTACCTGCAGGAGCTCAGTGTGTCTGTAACACTAAGACGTACTTGCTAAAATCTGTGCCACCTTGCGCCCACACTCCATCACACACTAGCAAGACAATCTATGTGCCCAAGCATTTACAGTTGATAGAGACAGAAGATAAAGCGATTGTCATCTTTATTTACACATCAGGGCATCAAGGCACGGTTTTCAGTCAAGCTGAAATTTTGGAATTTTGGAGAGTGCCAAACCCAATCTCTCAGAATCCTTAAGCACGTAAAAAGTATTTCTCTTCCTTCCCTGACACTCAGAAGACCAGTTGGTTGGTAGCACTACCAAGGCAAATCCCTCTGAGTACTGTGATAGAAATGTTAAGACTGAGATGAATAAGCATGTGTGATTCTGAGAGCAGCAGCAGGAACAAACAGCAGGAGAAAGGCTATACTAATGGCATATGTTGGTTGATGGCACCTAGATTAGGATGTGATTGGGACCCAGTACGAGTATGTGCAGCTTCTCAGGGCACACAGCATGAGAAGGACAGCCTAAAAGAAGGAAGACCCTACTAGGCTAGAATAAAGACTAAAGCCATTTAAAGATCATGACCGAAGTCAGAAAACAGATCAGGAACCTGAAGGCAGAAGATATATATGAAGGATGATGAGCAAATAAGGATCCACAGAGGTGGTATTGGGTTGGAGAGGTAGGCTATCTGCTCACAAAGGGTACAGAAGAGCTGGCCAAAGACTGGCACATGGTTTCCAAACTCAAAGAAATACTGGGCACAGGATGCCTCAATAGTGCATGTCACTCATCCTCTTTGTAATTTCAAGGAGTTCTTGGCAGACACTGGTATACAAGCACTTGAATGCCTGACTGCTGGGCAGGCCACTCTGCTATGACTGTCTTGCTGGTCCTAAGTGAATGTATATAAGAGAGTACAATCACTTTTACTTCAGTTTTTTTAAAAAAAACCCTCTCCCTTTCCCCCTATTACACTGGGATTTGCTACAGTATTGCAACACCAGTTCTTGCATGCAAGACCTTGATTTTGCCTGTTCCATGTGTGTCTGCTTTTGCCAGAGGTCAGCAGTGAAAACCAGTCTTCCTGGCCATGGACCAGTTAGATGTCTGCAAGACTTGGCTCCATATCATTTCCAGCAACTCTAGAAAGCCACATGCTGCTTCTGAGTGTGCAGCATTCGATGTCCTGTCATCCTTGGAACACTTGGAGGCAGATCTGGGGAGTGATCTTTGCTTCTAAAGCACCTTGTATAATCTGGCAGGTTTATTGTTTCAAGGAAGCTGCTTGTTCAGGATGGCTTCTTTTAATTTTGTGTGGGGAAAGGCTATGTTGTAAGAACTGGTCAGCTTCCCAGACAGAACTGGGCGTCTCAGGAGTGGAAGTGCTCTTGCTACTTTGTCCTACACACAAACCAAATGCTGCACTCTTTGCAGGGGAAAGAATAGCATTCCTCTGCAGTGGGGCCAGGAGCAATCTTTGTTTTAATAACCTTTGCCAACGTAATACTAATAATGTATGGAACATGATGTCTACAGATATTACTTGGGACCTACTTGGTGTTCTTGGGAGTCTGCTGTGGTAGGTAAACTGTAGTAGAAAAATAATCATTCCAAGAAATAGCACCTTGTCTGTAAAAGGTCTTCTAGATATATGCCTTTTGTTCCTATCTCTACCACCCATTCTCCACACACACACTTTGCATTTATTCTCATCTTGTTATGTTCAGCCTCACTATTTCAGCTCTGACAAAGGCCCTTGGGTGGGCAAAGAGTTGTATGAACATACTAAACAGACCTGTAGGTTCACTGACCTGTGTCATTTATGCAGTAAAGCTGAAAGTGTGGAAAAGCAGATACCCACATGTTTTTCCCGTGTTCAAACAGGATACTAGAATCATAGAATCACTGAATGGTTTGGGTTGGAAGGGACCTTAAAGATCACCTAGTTCCAACCCCCCTGCCATGGGCAGGAGCACCTTCCACCAGACCAGGTTGCTCAAAGCCTCATCCAGCCTGGCCTTGAGCACTTTCAGGGATGGGGCATCCACAGCTTCTCTGGGCAACCTGTTGCAGTGCTTCACCACCCTCTCTGGAAAGAATTTCTCCCTTATGTCTAATCTAAATCTCCACACTTTTAATTTAAAACCATTACCTCTTGTCCTATAACTACAGGCCCTTGTAAAAAGTCCCCCCAGCTTTCTTGTAGGCCCCCTTTAGGTACTGGAAGGCTGCAATAAGGTCTCCCCAGAGCCTTCTCTTCTCCAGGCTGAACAAGCCCAATTGTCTCAGCCTTTCTTCATGGGAGACATGCTCCAGCCCTCTGAGCATCTTTGTGGCCTTCCCTGGACTCACTCCCACTGGTCAATATCCTTCTTATGTTGGGGGCCCCAGAGCTGGACACAGTACTGCATGTGGGATCTCATGAGAGCAGAATAGAGAGGGAGAATCAACTCCCTTGACCTGCTGGCCACGCTTCTCTGGATACAGCCCAGGATATGGTTGGCTTTCTGGGCGGCCAGCACACACTGCTGGCTCCTGTCCAGCTTTTTGTCCACCAGGAGGATCTGCTCCATGATCTTGCCAGGCACAGAGGTGAGACTGACTGGCCTGTAGTTCTCCGGATCCTCCTTTCTTCCCTTTTTAAAGATGGGGGTTATATTTCCTGTTTTCCAGTCAGTGGGAATTTCACCAGACTGCCGTGACTTCTTGAATATGATGGATAGAGGTTTCCCAACCTCATCCGCTGCTTCCATCAGAACCCATGGATGTGTTCCATCAGGTCCCATGGACTTGCACACCTTCAGGTTCCTCAGGTGCTCCCAAACCTGATCCTCTTTAACCATGGGCGGCTCTCCATTCTCCCTGCCCTTGCCTTCCATGACTCAGGGAGTACAGCTTGTGCCCTTCCCAGCGAAGACCGAGGCAAAAAAATTATTGAGCACCTGGGCCTTCTTGATGTCCTGGGAAGCCAGCTCTCCCTTTTGTGGTTTTTGTTTTTGTTTGGGTTTTGGTTTTTTTTCCAGAGGGCCCATATTTTCCCTGATCTTTTTATCCCCTATGTACCTATAGAAGTTCTTCCTGTTGCCCTTGATGTGCCTGGCCAGGTTTAATTCTGCCAGGGCTTTGGCTTTCCTAACCTGGTCCCTGACTTGTCAGACAACTTCCCTGTAATCCTCCTAGGCACCCTGTCCCTGCTTCCACCCACCATAGGCGTCATTTTTGAGCCTCAGTTTTTCCAGGAGCTGCTTGTTCATCCATGCAGGCCTCCTGGCTTCCTCTTCACTGGGATGCAGTGCCCCTTTTGTATTGTGTGAAAGAATGTAGCTTCAGCTCCAGCTTTGCCAGTTGGTTGTGGTCCCCTTTAAATGTTTCCTTTTTGAAAGTGGGAAGGAGGTCTTCAAATCTCTTTGCTACTGCAGGAAACACTGCTTTGACTGCTTGAAGGCCTGCCCTCCATGGTTGCCTGATCGAAATTCAGGCATTCTGGCTGAAAAGCCAAATGTGGATTGCTCTTGCTGATTCAGAGGTCAGTAGGTAAGGGGAGACCGTGGTCTAGGCCTTTGAGTTAGACATTTATCATTAGATCCTGTCCCTGTTGTGAGACTCTTCACTGTGGTTAATTAATCTCCTAGTGATTATTCCTGCTTCTGAAAACAGTTATTGCCTCTGCCTAAGTTGTTTGACAGTGCACAAGGCTTTTCTGCGTAATCTGGCCCTTTGAAAGTCTCTGTGCAGAGATAAAAACTGGTGTCATCAGAAGAATATGTGTCCTTACCCTCCAGACCCTACTGTGCACTTCTGTCAAGGTGCAATTTGTCTAACCTTGTTATGAAAAACTGTGGTCCTTATATGTTCCTGGCCTAGAAAGACTGCTGCCAGGGGAAAAGCAGATGCCCTCTCTTGCCTGTTTTTATGACCAACAGGACAATGCTGGACAATGCTCTACTGTATGTCGTTATGCACGTACTGCTCTATAGGTTGTTTTAAGTGAGGTAATTCTTGGGTTTTCATAGAAGATAGTCTTTAGTAATTTCTTCTGGTGCTTAAAATAAAGCACTGTAGTCCAAACGGGCTTTATTTGTAGATGCATTAACTACTGTCTTTCAGAATCAGCCAGTATTATTATCCTCTTGTTTAGAAACTGCACTAAAATTCACTGAAATTGCTTGCTATGGGTCTTCCCCTCACTTCTCATTACAGCTTGTCATATTAAATCAGTTTAGCCAAAGTTTTTCAGACCCATCTGTAGGATTTTACATGTCCACAGTAAGAGAGAAGCTTGCATGCTTTGCTGCAAAGCACACAAGTTTTTTGTCTGGGGTTTTGTAAGATAAAAGGAAGATACTATGCCACATACAAATGCCTTGTTTGTCCTGCAGCACTTCTCTTGTTTTTAAAATAGCATCTTGGGTTCTGAACTCTAAAACCCCCTGCTCTAGGCAAAACCAAGGATTACTCTTACAGAACTGTCCTTTGGCCAGCCTCCTGTGGCAAGAGTCCAAGGACAATTCACAGTCATTATTCTGACAGCAAAAAAACAAATACAAGCAAAAGTCTGCAGCGATTATAAGGACTCCCTTCTTTTGAATTGGGCTCAACATAGATGTAGGGACAGGTAATAAGCTTAAAACCTTACAACTCTCCCTACCTCCCCCAGCCCTGCTGCAGTGATGGAGATTTTATAAGGTCCTGTGTTCTCCTCAACATGTATTTTGTTGGCAGTATAACAATACATACAATAGTGTACAGGCCTGGAAGGAAAAAGGTAATGGGAA
The DNA here is from genome assembly GCA_027574665.1 of Rhynochetos jubatus. Classification (NCBI taxonomy): domain Eukaryota; kingdom Metazoa; phylum Chordata; class Aves; order Eurypygiformes; family Rhynochetidae; genus Rhynochetos; species Rhynochetos jubatus. The sequence continues at coordinate 68,063,463 of CM050690.1, read as the reverse complement.
TGGAAAACTGGAAAGTGACATGTCCAAAAACTCTGCAGAAATTGCTGATTTTTCATGAAATTACAGCTGGCTCTAAAACCAGCTGTGTTCCTCTGTAATGAAGTGAAATGTCCAGTGATAGCAGGTATATTTGTATCTATCTGCTCAGCAGGAACAGGATAGGGTATGTACTTTTGCATATCTACACTGTTCTAAAATGTAACCAAGCAATTTCAAGAGATCTCTCCTGAGATCAGGGATGGAAATAAACCATGAGACTTAGGATGTACTTGATCCAGGAAAGCTACTTGCTTTAATGATGATTTAAATGTTACAGGCTGCCGTTATATATGTTGGTAACCTATAGTCTTAGGGTACCTCTGAGGGGGGACATGCTGAACAATTCTGTGGCTTCTCTCTTTTTCCTTAAACAGTTAACCCACCATTCCACTGCCACTGAAATAATTGTCTCAGGAGTTAGTCCTCCATGAACTAAACTCATCTGTGCTGCTTGACAGCTCATGCAACATTAAACGTACAGACAATTGCTGTTGTCAAGGCTTAGCATGCTGTACCTTTTATATCCAGAGCAGAGATGACTCCTAGGGTACCAGGCTTAAGAACAGGCATACTGCAAAGTCTTGAATTAACAAAGTATGGAATGTAGCAAGAGTCTGGCTTGGGTTTAATCACCAATTTTGAAATGTGCCATTCCCATTTACAATTGCGAATCAGATCAAGTTAGCTCTGATAGACTTTGATAGCAACTTTTTGTTTTACAACACAGAATTAGGAAGGCTGCTTTGCCTTAGTCTGCTCTACTGCAAACAACTGGAATCTTAGATGACTGCCTTATGTCTCCAGCTGTGATAAGCTTTCCTACAGAGAGGGAAAGAGGAGGATGAACATACTGTTACCCCTTACGTGCACAGTAGTCTGAGCTGCAGAATGACCTTCACTACAAGAGCACTGGGCTGATAAGCCATGTCAAGTTCATTGCTGTCCAAATAATACTGTGGAGGAAGTTGCTGACAAGAAGGCTGTAAACATCAGAATGAAAGCAGTGAAAAAAACAGGCCTTGCAAGGCAGGTGATCAAATTGCCTTTGTAATTTTCTGGATTTAGTTGGATTGCCTTTGAAGCATGTAGTCTGTAAATGCACAGATAATGTTTCTATGAAAACCTCATGGGTACACACCCTGATCTAAAGGAAGGCATTTTCCTAGTGGCTCTTCCTTTCATGGGAAGGAGTCTTGTGGCTACGTACTGGGCTCAGACCACTCAAGTGTGGGGTCAGCTTTGGCACTGTTTGGTTGTGAGTTTTGACAGACCACTGTGTCTCTGCCCTGCACGCAGGAAGCAGGACCTGCTTCTCACTCCCTCCACTTCCATATTAGACTGCTTGTTAGGGACTGTACTGTAGCAGTAGAAAGGGTGGCCTGATGCCTGCGTATGGCTTGTAGCCCTGCTGTCATCTTCTTACAGAAGAAAACATGGCATTTCACATCAAATCTAAAACCTGTAATGTTTCTGCTCTTGAAGAGTAATGTGGGCAGTGAAGCCCTTATCATGCACTCCTAAAACATCTGCAGGACGTGCTGCTCTTTTGTATAAATATATTTAGGTCCAGTCATGAAACTGATGTTAATATCCGTGCCACAGAATGCAGGCTTCTCTTTTCCACCTAGGCTGTTTTATGATGTTTTTAAAGTGTCAATGCCTGGAACAAAGCTGACTTTTGTGGACTAAAAGTGTAGCTGCTTTCTTAAACTTGAGGAATATTTTGATAAAGTCATATTGAAAAGAAAGTATGTGATACAGACCCTGAGCACTGCTGAGAAGGTGAGCACAGAATTCAACCAGTGCTCTGCTGCTTTTTGCTTTAGGCTTACAGAATTAATTTTTTCAGTGTATTAAACCCAGAAGGATGTATCCTGCAAATACAAAGCAAAGCAAGACTCATATCCAGATCACCAACTGCTTTGAAGAGAGCTGTTTGAATGGAAAGAAGTAAGAATGCCTGAGACTGTGAACAAAGCAGGAGATATTAGGACTTAGTTTCACAGGGAACCTTGAACTTTGTGTTTTGCAGTGTTAATAGTAATCCTGATCATACCTAAACAGTGTGACTCTTCCTCATCAAAACATCAGAAACTGTACTATTCCTCATAAGGTATGAATTCCCATGTTGAAAGACTAATCCTTTTCAACATACAAAATATAAACCACCAACATAAATAAGTCTACATTTTCTGTCCATCTGGGCTTCATTTTACTGTGGCATACATCAATGGCCTGGCTTCAGAGCAAACTAGAGCAATTAATGGTCTGAGGTTGTGGCATGACACCTGAAAACAGAGCAAGAGAAGCAACAGGATTTTTGATGTTAAGACTCTGACTTGGTTAAGATGTTTTCTCTTGAATGTCTCAGTCTCTGATGAGGTTTGGCTCAGATATGCTACAGTTCAGCTAACCTGAAATAAGAGAGTGATAATGAGCAGAAGAAACTGGTCAGCAGATTGCTTCTGCCTTCTGTGCACTTGCCACCAACCTCCTGGGAAAGAATATTGCATGGCTCAAAACCCGAGGATTTCTTCCTTAAATATTAAATCTCCACCTAAGACTGTTTAAGTTTTCATTCTGTGGGTCTTACTCAGGTCCTGCTCTTATAGGAGGTGGTGTATTTTCTAGGTATGTATTTAATTATCAGTGTGTTATCTTGTTCATAACCTGGACCCTTTCATATTTTCTCATGCCAAAATTTTCTCATGCCAAAGGTTCAGTAGCCACAGATTTACTACATTTAATAATAGAATACCCTTTCATAACAGAATGTCATCTCCTGAGAGACTGTTGTCTTGTGATGTCCTGTATTTTGTTCTCCTGAAGAATCACTCATCCAAGAACAAGTTAAGCTGTGCTTTGTTTTTGACAATGGATGAGATCAGTGCCTGATGGATATGCTAACACAGACATTAAAAAACAGATATTGCAGATTAGACACTAAAAGCAGCCTGTGGATGTTGTTTAGCATTTTAATGTAATAAGTGGTTTCCTAGCAATCAAGCTACATTTACTAACAGACTTTAAATAGCTGAGCATGCTCTTTCTAAAAAAGGTGTTAAAAGCTGAGAAGATCAAACATTTCTTTTCCCCCAGATTATATATGAAGAATAACAGGTTTGTTATCGAGGTGGAGTGAGCTTGTACCAGGAACTAGCAAACAAGGGCTGAAATTTGGAACTGTCTGGGGACATCTGTTAAGATAATGAAACTTATGCCTAGCCATAAGGATTCTAGATTGAACCCCTGTGTTCTAGAGCCACAGGACTGTATACATCAATACACTGTCTCAGTAAAATTTCCTGTACATCTATGGCACTGTTAAACAGTGAGACAAGGACATTTTTTGTGTAAAAGCTAGCAGCCTCATGGCAGCATGAAGCAAATCAGTTGTACCATGTGGACAGGCTGCCTGTAATGTGCCATGCTTCTTGCTAATGTCTGTTTGAGAAAGGAAACACACTCTAGAACCTCCTTACATTTAAATCTTAAAGAGAAACAGACTTAACAGTGAAAAGTGAAATTAGACTGAAAGACTGTGGCATAAAACTCTGACTTGAGTGCTTGGAGATAAATTCCCCTGTTCATCAATGTCGATGTCTGTAAACATTTTGCTGGAACCAGAAAACACCGGGCAAATATGCAAGACAGACCAGTGTCAGGTATCAGAGAACAGTGCCTAGAGAAAAGCTGTGCCAGCATTTTTGATTTCAGACTGTGTTAAAGCATGACCTTTGACAGCTCTGGTACAGTTCTCCATTTAGATGCTCTTCTCTGACAACCAGTCGCACTGAGTCATGCATTTGGCATAGGTCTTCTGTGTTTTTCAGTGATTTAAGCCACATAACTACCTGACACTGCTAGTATTCTGAAAGAGAGCATGGTGTTTGAATTAGTGAATTGAACTTTTGGCAGATGTACAAGATGATAGATTTTAAAACAGCTCTATATTTGGAAACTGCATGGTTGTCTTCAACTCTCCATTTATGAAATCGTGTGCATTACAGTCCTGGTGTGGGGAAAAGCACAGCACCCACCAGTGATGCCCACGAGTCAGGGTGGTTTCTGAGGTGGTATCTAAACCTAATCACAACAATCAGAGCAGAAGTCCTGCCATCAGCTTAAATGGAAGCAGAGAACAGCTTCTTATAACAGTATGACTTAAGAAGGCCTTTCTTCCTCTTCTCTGGGATATGGTGTGCTGGAAGGGCTCTTGATCATGCTGTTTGGTGGTTCCTAACTGACACTTGGTGTGAACAGATGGTGGTGAATGGTTGTTCCTCTTCCTTCAGTAAAAACCCTTGAAGTCCATGAATGAAAGATGCAATTTGGTGTTAAATTGTCCTAGACTAAAAACCTACAATCAAATGGTCATTTTACAGACAGTTGAGGTACTTTGGTTTCTCCACTAAACATGGGAGAATTTCTTCCTTTGTATCAACTTTGACATTTGGATTTTATGTTCTCCTCTATCCAAGAGTTACCACTCTGACCAAGATGATACAAAAAAATAACACAACTTTCTGTTGACATAGCCAGCAACAACCTGCTAGCAGTCCTGGTGAGTCCTGCTTGGAGGACTAATGTTCATTTTTACAACCATACATTTTATTTTAATAGGAAGATCTATTGCTACTAGAGAAGAAGATATTTCCAAGAACATTAATGATTTAAAATACTGGCTTCACTTCCTTCCTCTTTGCTTGAAGACCCTGGGCTCGGGTTTTCTGGAGTATTTGGGTGGGGAGGAGGACTATTGCTTTTCCTTTAAACAAGCTACTGATTGCTAATAGAAACTGTCCAGCTGACTCCCTCCTGAATTGCAGTAATCATGGTTGAGTTTGCTACAACATTCCAAAGTGACTTGTTCCCTTACAGCACTATCTTGTACATGAGATCGAACAACGTAGAAAAACAAGTTCATTTGAAGACAAATTTAAACAAAATGAGGTAATACATTTTCCCCTCTTTCTTGTAAAAACACCTGCTTGAACTATCAGTGGCCTTTATTTTTCTATGACACATCTGTTTAGTTTCAGTACCCCAAAGACGTACTGTGGTTTGCTGTTACACTTGCAACTAACCCAGCTGAGTTGTTACTGAGATTTACTGTGCAAGAGGAGAGGAGAGAGGCAGTTGTAACCTACAGTGCCGTAGGAAGAGAAACATACTTACGGAAGCTGGTATGTACTTCTGACATACTCTGAATCACAATTTCTGGATCCGAGACAAACAGAAAAGTGAAAAGAATGTGAAAGTGGCATGGTACAGCCATGGTCTGGCAGAAGAACTTGCTCTGGTTAGTGTGGACATCACACGTGTGCCTTGCAGGTGCTGCTGCTCTGGTCTTGTGTTACAGGACTTAACATCAGGTGTGGATTAGACCAAATTAAGCAGAAATTTCTGTAGGATCGTCCTCCCTTTCCTGCCATTCATTAGAGTGACAGAGAAAAATGAGGTCAGACAAATTCTAATCCTAAAGAACAGATATTCCTCCAAATTTATTTTAAGTTGTCAAGAACTGATCTGTCAGATCTTTGAACTGGAAATGCTTTTATAGTGCTCAACTGCCCAGCCCCAAGGTGTCTGTGAAGGATAAAGCTGCCACTCCACCCCTATCCCAGTGTTTTGCCTAATGGCAAGTAAGCCATCATATTAAAGGTACATGAATTCAAGAAGTCCATGAATAGTTCCACAGGAAGTATCGCTGCATTACAGCCGTGCTTCCATAGACATTAGATTTAAGATGTAATGAAAGAACTTTGAGAGCATATTGCCATGTTCAGCCAAGTGCAAAATTCATCTTTTAAATACATCTGACTGTTTGGAATATAACAGGCTAGTGAAATAATTTCACTGGTTGGAAATACGTATTTTGTGTAGCATCATAGCCTCAAGGCTGATGCTTTAGATTATGATGTCACATGTTTCCACACCTGTCAGGAAGATACTTAATAGAAAATATATTTTGTACACTCTATGGGTGGGACATCTGTCAGACCAGTCCATGTAAAATTAATGGACACAGGAAAAAAAGGAGTTCAATATTTTGCCAGTATTGATCTAACTTTGTCTTTTGACTTTCCTAGGAGCATAGCATTAATTTCACACCAGTCTTTCCTTGTTCTAGCTCTGTCATTTGTATTTTAAGAGATGCAACCAAATGCTCTGTATTGTTTAGTGAAATATTAATAAGCCAAGACCATCGTTCTAGTTTGATGCACAGAACCAAAGCAATTCACTGTGATATAATAAAGTATTTTAAAGGTTTACTTGCACCCTTAAATGAATACCAGCATTCTTGGAGGATGAGAAAGACTCTCTGCTTTATTCCCCACCTTCCATCAGTCTTGGTACTGGTGATCACAGTTAAAGTAATAGCTCCCAGCACAACAGATGTTCCTCATGATACAGCACCCCTATCACAATTAATGAGAAAAAGACCAGAAAAATAAATCTTCATTTTGTCAGCTTGAATAATTAGGCAGGTAAGCACAATTCTTTAGCTTCTAATGGAAAAATATTACTGGAATCCAGAAGGGTGAAGTCCATTTCTATTTCATGACTTCACACTAGGTGACCACATGCTGCAATACAATCATATGCTTTCTTCATTTGGCAATCCGTATAAAGGTTTTGTGCTTCTAAACTACGAGGATGAGGGGATCCCTCAAGGGAACGTCTTCGTACATAAACCAGCATTTTCCTACAAGCTTGGTGTTAGTATCAGCTCAACTGAGAGCACAATGCTGAAAATCTGTGTTTCTAAGCCACAGACCTTGTTGCCTACAGCTTTTGTTATTCTGTTATCTGTGTGGCAGAGAACAGTAGTCTCTGCATGTCTTAACAGCCTGCCAAGGCACTGCTCTGCTACAAGCCACTGCTCTGCTTCAAAAGTTTTCTTCAACTAGCCAAGCAGTAAACTTTATTCTGACTCGTGTTGCAAGCTTTGTGCTTGACCATAAGATTTACAGGATTACATCATAGTTATGCACCAGTGTTCTGGCGTATAACTCTGTCCAACCAGCACAAACAAGACCGAGGGTTTTGTCTCACTGAAGGACAAAGAATTAGCACCTTCTTCTCTCTTTTTTTTTTTTTTTTTTAGCAATAGATAAGAAAGACAAAGGCAAATTTCTCTTTAGTGTAGAATTACTCTGCTGTATGACCAGTGTTTGTTCAGTAAAATATTTCTCAGAAAACTTCCTTATTAAGGTTGAAGAACTATAAAAAACAACATCTAATGCTTTGGTTCATTGATATAAGAAAAATGCAGCAATAATTAACATCTTTGCTTGAGCAAGGTACAGATTGAAACCCAGTAGTATCTCTTCCGCAAGAAACAACAAGGGCACTAATAAATGAGTAGTTAAGGACAACGAAGCATCCTTCAAGCTGAAAAGGCAATCACTCCATTATCACTGATTAATTTTGTGGAGGATTCATAGTTCTTGTCACATGTCTCTTTTAATGTAGATGGAGTTCTATCTGGTCCTGCAGACAGAATTATGCACTGCTGTGGGGCTGCATTATCTCCAGCAGGTGCAAGAGATTGCAGGCACTGAAGTGCCAAGGGCTTTGTCCCTTAGGGCTAAGAAGTAAACATTGGCAAAAGCACAGGAAACTGTTTCCTATATCTCTTTGTATGCACAGGGAAAGTCTGCTGTTTCGTGTGGTAAGGGACTTGATATAGAGAGAGTCAATCTGAAAATCAGAGGACAATCAGTACTGTGAAGATCTGAGCTTATAGTGAAAATTTTCTGTGAATATTTCTTCCCTTATTTCAAGGAGAGAAGTAGGGATGGAGAGGGAGGAGACAGAAATCTGAGAAGAATGCATTGCGAATTTTTTTGTCTTGATATTTTAGAAAGCATACTTTTTCAGATGTTAATACAGATTTCATTGCTTGTAAATAGTTCCTTCATGTGGTTTATGATTTTTGTGATATGGTTTATAAATAACTGATGAAGTAGTTCAAGGAAAGCCACAAAAATTACTTAAAAGGATGCTGTCAAAATGTATGTTACCTTTAAGTTTTTTTCCTAGCCTTGAATATTTAATAACTTCATTTTCTTTGTTTTTTTACTTGAAAAATAGCACCACCATGCAGCTGAAGTGCTGATCTTTTTTAAAACAGAGCACACTAGAATCTCACTTATCTTAGTATGTATGTGTTTCTGAGGATTTTTGAAATAGAATGTAAAAAGTGTTGTTGTGGTTTAATAGATACTGTAAAACAAGGCCTATCATGCTTTGTGAAATATTCAAATCAGTTTTGAGGAAGGTCCATATGTGGTTTGAACAAGACTTCCAGACCCTGAAAGTACACCAGTGCTAAACACAGGTCTGCAAAATGGGAAGACATAGAGTTTACTTTTGTAGAACCCCAGAAGGACACCAATTTGTTTGTCTCTCTACCACTTTTGTCTTGGTGCGTTTGAAGTTCAGAAATCCCTATGTCTTTTCCTAGAGGGAAAGAAGGAGTCAGTGCTGAGTGGTGATCAAGTTCACCTGATACCATGTTTGCCTAAGTGAAAAGTGTATGCCATTCACAATTTTGGAGCACAAATCATGAAATTAGAGGGGACCATATTCTTGCTTCCAGCCATAAATTATTTTCAGCCACTATTCAGTTCAAAACTTGCCTTGCCTTTTCCTCAGCCTGCACAGAGATCTCCCTTTTGCCTTCTCCCTGATTTTTCCATTGCTGTGGATGTCTGATCCTAAGATCTCCCACTGAAGAGTGCTCTGGTTGTATTTATTTGCCACTGCTCTTTAGTCTCCAAGGAAACCCTTTAGATCACATTATTCAGTTTTTCTTCAAGCACTGTCATATGCCAATAGCTTACATTTTAAAGGACCTTGGTTTTTTTTTAAAAAATTGTGATTACGCTAAAACTACACCCAAGATGAAAAGAGTTTAAAACAGACCACAGCAATTTGCACTGCTTTACAAAGTGGTGGTGTAAAGGATACTCACTGGGTGATGACACAGGGTGATCCAGTAAAAGACCACAACCTAGTATTTATATCTGGGTTCTCCAGGATCTGCCTGTTTCCTTGCTCTTGCAGCATAATACAACATAGCATTTACTTTGGTCCTGAAACAAACATAACTTCCTCAAACAGCATTTGATGTGCTGTGAGGTGAATAAAACATGGCTGTTTTGTTACAGCCATGTACAGTGAATGTATCTATCTTGCTGCTGTAGAAAACGAAGCTGAAATAATAAGCTAAAGGGAAATTTATGCTATGGAGGTGTTGAATCCTTATTCCATCAGAGTTATTAAGATAAGGCTAATGGCTTTATAGTCCAAGGTGTAGCAGTTTTCACAGATTTATAGCTATACATCTTTTCCTGGGGGTATTTTGGCAAACTTTTGTACAATAGTAAGCATTGTACAATACAGCAATTAGGGAAAGTAGAAATAAAGTAAAATTTACAGAGGAGAAAAAAATGTAATTACTAAGTTCTCTGGAAATCTTTGGAAAGAGACAAGTTCCTAGTTTAGGCCTATATATGAGTTTAATTGCCATCATACTTATTTTGGTGAAAAAGCAAATCCTTAACAGTGGTTGAGGACAAATCATGCAGTAATCTTAAATTTCCCATTTAGATCTCTTAAAAAAGAAAAAAATCCTTGCATTATCAATTTATTAGAATATATACCTTAGTGATATAGTTTTGAAATGTGCTCAACCTGGCTAGTGACTAGAAGGCAATTGTAAGTTTTAAGATTTCCCGTAGCGATGGAAGTCAAACAGTTTCCTTAGCTGATGTGCCAGGCTCTACAGCAACATTTCAGAGAGAATTTGACCAGTCTGGAGCAAGAAATAGCTTAGGATCTTCACTGTCATACTTTATTCTCCTAGAATAACACAAATCTCTGGAAAAGCATACAGCTTTGGGTGTTTCAGTCCAGATTGAGTTGCATTGAAACAATTCAGGCTGTGATCCAAACCCCATTGAGGTCAACTGAGAGATTCCCATTCATTTGCAATAGCTTTTGAATCAGCACTCTAAAGCTGGTGTTTTGCTGTCTGAATTTGCTTAGGCAGACCATGAAACCTAAGTATGCATTTCTCAGAGGAGCTGGAGAACACTGAAACTGGTCTATTCCCTGCAGCTATATTGAGGATTATGCCTGATTGGCAAAGCTTTCAAGAACATTTAATCTTCAAATTAATTCGATGGTCCTGCTCAGCACAAGGTAAACACAGCAGCAAAATGCTCTGCAATATTTATTCACATTTTTAAATGGATGGTTGTCAACAATATTTTCTTTCTCTTTGTTTACCTTTCTGATAAATCGTTCTAGTGAACAAGTTTCCTAGCTGAAAGGGATTGCTGATACAGCAAACCTTGAATTGTTTGCACTCTTCAGTCTATCAGCAGTGAAGTCCATGCGTGCTACAGTTAAAGGTGCAGCTGCAGTTTGCGTGGCTGTGCATGGGCTGGTTTTGCATTGTCAGCTGTGCTGAGTAGTCTATTTATCCATCAGATCACAACACAGAGCATAGCCATTGCAGATTGAGCTGTCTCGGTATTCTAAGGATGGCAGAGTTTTGTCTAGCGGAGTGACTGCCTGGTACAGCTCCTGCTATTTGGCAGTGTATAGGAAAATGCATCACTTTTAACATCTACAAGTTGCAGAGAATTTATGTCTGATAAAGGAAATGCATGTCATCAGGTCTTGAATCCAGTGGCCAGTGACAATAGGGAAAGCATGAAGGTAGACTAGCTGCCCAATTTGGTAATTCTCACTTAACTGAGTCCTTAAAATAACTTCAGATGACACAACACTCCGTGTCTACATTTCCTTAAAAGTCAAGACCCTGCTACATTAATCTCTTTCTTAAGAGATTTACAGTCATCTATTGTGAGAGGAAACAAAGGCTGAGTCCATGGTTCATGATCTGGATTTTAGAGATCTGAGCTCTTTCTTTTTCATTGCTTTTCTGACTGACTACTAAGAAATTGCTTAGTCTCCTGCTGCAGTTCTTTACTGTGAAAGAGGAATAATCTCCTGATTTTAGGGAGGAACTTGTTACTACCTGCCATTAAATCAGTTGTATTAGACATGAGCAGATCAAAGTCAAGACATTGAAAATGTTGCTAGAATGGGTTTTATTTGTACTGCAGTGCCATTGTTTATTTTGCAATTGTTAAGACAACACAGAAGAGACACTTGTACCCAGGTTTATAGGCATTTCTGGGAGTCTAGCGAAAAAGCTATCGCTCCACAGCCTCTGTGGGAACTTCTGAATGTAGACTTGTAGCCTGCAATTGTCTACAGTCAGAAAGAAGCTGTTCTGGAAGGTCAGTCCTCCTAGCAAGCCACACAGAGAAATAGGAAAATAAAGTAGATTTATTGCACCACACACTCACTTTCAGCTATAAAACCTCATCCACTGTGGAGGATGTGATTCTGTGTAATCCCCATGGGTAGCATGACAAGAAAGCAAACAGGTTACAGCTGAAGGTATTAGCTCTGTCCTCAAGTACATGTCCAAGATGGCTTAACTACACAACAGCAAAATGTGTGCAAGTATTAAATGTACATAAATATTTAGTGCATAGAATTTTGTAACATCTTCAGTAGTCTTCAAGACAAGGCACTAACAAAATCTGTAAACCAGACAAGCTTGATGAAAGCATGGTTTAGTGCTACTGCTTCTCCAAGCAGTAGCAGGTTGTCCCCAGAAGGATATTGGTCCTGGCATACATACTGACCTGGCTTCTCCTTCATGACACTGCTGGGCAGATGCATGCCTGATACAATTTTAGCTGCTTCTCTAATGCAACCTTTTAATTTAGAGCACAAAGTGAAGTAGAATGCTATGACTGAAACTGCAGAGAGCCACTTCCGGATTTTATAATGAATGTTTACTATTCTTCTATTGAGAGTGAGAGGCATAAAGATAGATTGCTTACCCTGAAGCCAAACAAACTCCCAGGCCTGAAATCAGGTATTGGGTATTACATATTAGGTATGTAGCAATTTGCATTATCAAATGTGGGCAGAAAAGATACTAAAAACACTCAAACATACCATTGGAGTCTTGGGAAAGTTTCATTTTTCTTTCTTTTTTACAGTTTTCTGTTTGCTGTTGCAGGTTCTTCTGAACATATCACTGGGCAATGGAGGAAAAATTGGAAAATTTTCCTTTAGCCGTAGGCAGGAATTGTACAGTTTCCTTTCTTTTCTTAGAAAGCAAACACTGAGATGATTCCCTCATTTTAAATTACCTAGTATAGCTGAATACTTTTATATTCTGCTGATGCATTATATCTGCATTATGCACTATGTCTTCATATAATAATACAATATGCATGATATGTTCATATAAACCTTTTTTCAGTCCTGTTAAATAAACTCCCCAAAACCACTGCTAACACTAGAAGTGACAAAGTACTACTGGTTGTCCAGATGAAATACTTACACAATACATCTTTAGGGCTTTCTGCCTGCTTTAGCCCTTGTTGTAAAATTTTTAAAAGTAAAATTTGAAAGGCTAGAGACAAATATTCTAATCTTTATGGCATGAATAAAAAAAATCTGCAGTCCGTGTAATTCCCAAACATTCAGGATGCTCTCTGCTTTCCGTTCCGTGAGCTCTTTACAACTTTGTATCTACATAGCTCATAATGCTGAATTTATTCTTCCCTGAACAGAATTTTGTTCAGGATGGGATGGCCTGACAGTTCAGAAAAACTGCATCTTGCTCTGAAAGAGTGAAATCCTATAAAGTGCCTCTGTGCCAGAGGAGACCAGCATGTTCCCAGCAGCTGCTTGTGGCAAATGTCTCCTGCAGAAAGGATCATGTCTGAAGGCTGTGGTTAGTGTTTCATAAAGGGGCTGGGAGACGGGGTAGGGAAAAGCCACTCCTGCAACCTCTACACTATTTTTTTTCTAATAATTTCTGTCAGGCCTTGCTGGTGTCAAACCCCAGTGATGACCGCACCCTTTCCACGTGTTGCAGGTTGAAAGCCAGGCTCCCACTGCAGCTGGACCCCCTTCCCAGTGCTTAGCTCCCCGCGGCCCCAGCTGTAAGAGGTGCCTTGGTCACCACCACCCCAGTGAAGAGCATCCCCAGCCAGGGCTCCATTCTGCAGAAATCTGGGGCAGGTTTGCCACTTGCTTCAGCTTGGCTTTTGTCATACGTCTTTAGTCGCTTTGGATTTGGCACTGACACGCTGTTCCCTGCAGCCTTTTTTCCTCTGTGTTCAGTTTCCCAACGGTGGCTGTGGTGCTGTGTCCCAGCTGCTTGCCCCTGGATGTCACCTGATTCTGGGGAAGTTTGGGTAGCCCCCCACCACCCCCACATTGATAGCACTGGGGGAATCACACCACCGTGGGGCAGGGCAGACCACTCCTCCTTTTCAGGAGAGTTAATGAGGCCCTCTGTACCTAGTTACAACCCCACACATCTTCCCAGCTCAGGTGGGCCAGTGGCTCTGCAGAAGCTTTTCCATTACACTGAGCTTAACGCTGTTCCCAGTAAAGCCAGTAACGAATCTGATCACGACTTTGGTACCTGCAGAGGTGGATCTGCTACAGGCAAAGTAGGTTCAAAGTGCACAGCAAACTGTTGTGAAGAAGCATCCTTCTTCCATAAACTTGGGTAAGGATATAACTCTTACATGGATGGAAGGATATCAGCCATAAAGTTGTGGGAAGTAACCAGTTCTTTTATCTTAGAAGTACTTTGAAAATACAAGTTTTCATTAAGAAGATTAAATTTATCCCAAGTTTCCAGGAGAAGCAATATTTTATTTTAGCCTTACACATCTACCCTATGTGGTTTTAAGGGTGTAGTCATGTTAATATATGCCAATTAAAAGCTGTCTCCAGGAAGAGCCTCCTCATGCTCCTTTTCTCCCCAGTCTGTCTTGGAGTGTTGTGAGTAGCACTGAGCAAAACCAGATGAATTTTAACATATATGCCACTCTCCCCATCCCTAGAAAGAAACAGCTCAGTTACCTAAATGCACATAATACTTCACCATTATACAAACACAAACATCTCCCCATCTTTGTTTCTGAGCACAGAGGGCTGGGTTTACCAGGTAAACCAGCAGATGATGTTTTAGTGTGCATGACACAGCTCTGGGATCATGGTGAGAGAGGGAGAGAAAACTACTTGCTTCCATCACTTCTGTGGCATGTTAAACCAACCTTGTCTGGGATTAATTTGAGTCCTGGCTCTGGCTGCCTCTTGTATTAACATCCCCAGCAGACCAAGGAATACTTTAATTCAAAAAGGAGTTCAGGCTAGTGGTTCTGGCTGCTTTCACTGGAACAACTTTCACAAAACAGTGATAGGGCTCGGGGTGGGCCTCTGGCTTTCCAAGAGACGACAGTCTGGTGCCGACTACATGCTGGCTGTTGCAGAACCCATTTCTTAGCTGCCTGCAAATCAACAGCGCTGATTCCTGTGTGTGACCAGAAATGCACTGCACAGAGTGGTGACTATGAGACACAGACGAGTCAACCATCCAAGTCTTCTAGCTACTGCTGGTCTGCTGCTGATAAAGTGTATTTTTAAACACTAACCTTTTGCTGTAATTCCTTAAAAAGAAAAACCCGTCAAAGTTAGAGGTGTGTGAAATTAGGATGGAGAGTAATGGCAGCTGACATAGTAAGGAGAACTTCTTCATGCCCCTTCATCCTTCAAAAGTACAAAAATTCAAGTGACTTTTTAAAGTCATCTGCTATGCAGAATATTTTCCCAAAGCATTTTGATTTCTATGGCTATTAATCAACACCACAGATGTACAGAGAAACAAATTAGTGCAGCAGGATTAATTATATGTTTTTGTAGCTGTACACCTTCTCCTGTCTTACCTGACCAGCTGCAAAGGCATGTGATGGCACAGCTTGTGACCAGAAGTCAGACAGATATGCACTTATTGCAGGGCTGAGCCTTTCAGACAACTGGATAATAGCTCAATAAATGTGGCAAGCCCTGGGGTGAAGGCTCTTGCAATGACTGTTTTTCTCCTTCCCTTCAGCAAAGGGATGTGTGGAATCACAGGTGGGGCAGGTTGCCTTCACTTTACACACTGTTGTAACCCTGGGGCTGGTATTTGCAGGTGAGAAGTTGTTGCTGTGTGGTTTAGAAAATGTCTGTGCAAATCAATGGCAAGCAACAGCAGTCCAAATACAGCAAGCGGAGGAACGGGAGCTTTGCTGCATTTGCTTGTAGGGTCCAGTAACACGGTGACCGATAGTACTGCTGTGGCCAGAACTTGTTCATTCAGTGCCCCGTGCTGTGTAGATGCGTGTTTAAGAGCCAGTTTAGTTTCATAGTCACTCAGAACTCCTCATTGTGGTGTTCATAAAATAAGCTTAAGCTGGCATCTTGATTCCTCTTAACACATATCCTCTGGGAGACATTAAAATGTCCCCTTCCAGGATGGCATGGCTGCTTTAATCCCATAAAACAAATCTTAAGTATTCAGATAATCTCAGTATTGTTTTCTCTTTTCCTTGTTTAGACCTCATATTTATTTTCTAAGGCTCTCTACAGCGGTAAAAATATCCAGGCTAACTGCTCATTTTCTTTATACAAATCCATAGACCAGAGCTTTAATTTATGTTTACAACAGGATTTCACTTAAGATGTGGGTATTGAAAAGTGAAATGTTTGCTCTCCATGAAGATCAAAACACAGCACAAGATGTCATCTTGATGAATATAGAGAACCCATAACCAAAATCGCATAGATTTTGTAGCCTACACTGTGCTCATCCGCGAGTTTGAAAGCAACATTGTTGTATGAAGACTGAGGTTTTCAGCCCTTACGCAGTGTTGTGTTCTGCCTATGTGAGCGAGCAGTGGGTATGTGTGGAGCTCTGCCACACCATAGGCAAAAAAGCCACCTGGAAGTTTATGGATTAGAGGGCAAACTAATGTGGGTGAAGTTGCAGTGGGTGTCTGCCACAGAGACCACCTGCTCAGGAAGAAGAAACAGAGGAGAGATATACAGAAAACATTCAGAGGTCCTGAGACACTGAACAATCCTGATACCTGCTGGAGGGGCAGCACAGCAGCTCACGAACAGTTCAGAAAGTTTCTGAAATTTGTTGACAATGACTTCCCGATACAGGTGGTTGAGGAGCCAAGCAGGAAAGACACTGTGCTGGACCTCACATTTACAAACAAGGAAGAACTGTTCAGAGCTGTGAAGTTTGGGGCAGCCTTGGCTACAGTGACCATGAGATGGTAGAGGTCAGGATCCTGAGAGACAGTAGCAGAGCAAATAGCAAGATCACAGAGAGAGAGCAGACTGTAATCACTTCAGAGAGCTACATGGAAAAATCCCATGGGAGACAGCCCTGCAGAGAAGAGTCCAGGAGAACTGATTGACTTTCAAGGATCACCTCCTCCGAGCTCAAGAATGGTCCATGCCAACAAGCAGAAACCAAGCAAAGGGGAAAGAAGGCCCGCATGGATGAGCAAGGAGCTCCCGACTGGACTCAGGCATAAAAAAGAGGTGTACAGAAGGTGGAAGCAGGGGCGTGTGACCCAGGAGCAATATAGAGGTCCTGTTTGACTGTGGAAGGATGGGTTCAGGAAAGCCAAAGCTCACCTGGATTTGGATATGGTAAGAGTTGCGAACAGCAACAAGAATGATGCGATGGAGCAAGTAAAACTAGAAACCATCAACAGACAAGATGATGACTGGGAGTACTCAGCATGGATTTATGGAGGGAAAATCATGCCTGCAACATGATGACTTTCTGCAATGAGGCGTTTTGCTCAATGGACATGGAAAGAGGAATGGATAGTGTTATTATGAACTTTGGAGTGATGTCTGATACTGTATCCTATAATATCTACATAGACAAACTGCTGAAGTGTGGGTTAGATAAGTGAATGGTGAGGTGGATTGGAAACTGAGTGGGAAGACCTAAATGGCTGTGATCAGTGGCATAACATCCAGTTGAAGGCCAGTCATGAGGATTGTCCTCCATGGCAATAATGGGTCCGATCCTGTTTGCCATCTTCGTTAATGAAAGGGAAGATGGGGCACACATGCCTGCAGATGATACAAAAATGTCAGGAGTGGCTGATGCACTAGGTGGAC
Organism: Rhynochetos jubatus; assembly: GCA_027574665.1. Taxonomy (NCBI): domain Eukaryota; kingdom Metazoa; phylum Chordata; class Aves; order Eurypygiformes; family Rhynochetidae; genus Rhynochetos; species Rhynochetos jubatus. The sequence goes on along the minus strand of CM050690.1, from coordinate 68,046,327 downwards.
CTGTGGTCAGAGGGATGTGGACAGGCTGGAGAAATGGGCTGACAGGAACCTCATGAAGCTCAACAAAGAAGGATGCCAAACTCTGCACCTGGTGAGGAGTAACCCCATAAGCCAGTACACACTGGAGCCAACAGGCTGGAGAGCAGCTCTGCAGAGAAGAACCTGGGGAGTGTGATGGACAAGAATTTGAGCCAACAATGTGCCCTTGTGGCAAAGAATGCAAATGGTGTTATGGGCTGTGTTAGCATTGCCAACATGTGGAGGGAGGGGCTCTTTCCTCTCTACTTAGACCTGTTTAAGCACATGTGGGTTCTGCATGCAGTCCTGGGCTCCCCAGTGAAGAAGAGACATGGGCATACTGGAGTGAATGCAGTAAAGACCACAAGGATGATGAAGGGACTGAAGCATCTGTCATACGTAGAGAGGCTGCAACTGCTGGGTGTGCTCAGGCTGGAGAAGAAAGGGGTCAGGGACGGATCTTAATTAGTTGTATAAATACCTGACTGGGGACGGGTAGAGTGCAAAGAGGATGAAGCCATAGTAGTTTCCAGTGAAGGAACAAGTGGCATTGGGCACAAACTGAAATACATGGAACCCCACTGAAACATAAGAAAACACTTTTTTACCCATGACTGTGGTCAAACTCTCTGGGAATAGGTTGGCCAGAGAGCTTGTGGAGTCTCTGTACTTGGAGATACCCAAACCTTACTTAGCAGAGCACAGCTCTGAGCAATCTGATGACCTGCTCTGAGCTGGGGACTGGGCTGGGTGATCTCCAGAGATACCTCCCAATCTGAAGAGTTCTGTGTTTCTTTAATCAGGATAACATGTTTATAAACTTGTTAAACTCAGGGAGGGTTTTTTGCAGACCTTGCTTCCAGAAATGAATGTGTACTTCCATGGAAGCTTTCTCTTTGTCTCAGAGAAAGGTGTCAGTAGCAACTTTTTAAGAAACATAGTGGATGACAGTGGGTAAGGATGGATGTCCCAGACTCAGGGGCCTCTCATTTTCCAGCTCCCAATGACTTTGACTAAAATCTTCCAAAGATTCATTTGAGAACTTTATGAAAAACCCATGTAAGGTGCTGCTGCTAATCACAGCAGATAAAGTGAAAAAATCAAGTCTTGCAGAATTAGGGCTATGCAATATTACTTGGGCCTGTAATGCAGCTACTTGCCTGCTTGCAAGCTGGAAATTATTTCTGACCCTGTACCCCACAGATGAAAGACCCCATGTGAGTGCAAAGTGATGCTGTGTTCTGGATATTTCCTGGTATTGGGTATTGGGTTTTTCGGTTTGGGTTCTTTTTTTTTTTTTCAAAAGTGTTATGAATATGATGTCTACACAATTTTATACAGGGGTCACTTTCTGTTTTATCCATAGGAAAGTTCTTCCATCCTCCTCAATTATAATATTTGACCTTATTTTTTCTAGCCCTGAGATTAAAAACGACTGTCTTATCTCTCATTGCAGTCTGTGGCCTAGAAGACAAAGCATTTGATGGTCAAGGTTCACATAGCCTTCACTTAATTTTGGCTATTGGCCTTGCTTTGGGCAAGATAAGACATTGTCTGAAGTATTGTAAAATGGGAACAGTGACACTAACATCCTTTTGAAAGGGCTTTCAGATGTACCGCATGTAGGACCCAGTGAGAAAGAACTGAACACTCTACTTTAGTGTCAAAGATGCATCTTCTCTGCTCTGGGCTTTCCCCTTGGTCTCAGGGACCTGGGATTTCTGATCAAAAACTCTCTGACACATTAATCAATTCCTGTAGTGATAAGAACATATTCATCTCATTATACCAGGCATTGGCAACATTTCCCCAGCACACTGTGCAAGTTTTCATTGTCCATGCCTAGGAAAGGTTTGCCCAACTGGAAAAGGTATAGGACAGGATTAGCAAAATTATTAGGAAGAGGGGACATAAATGGCTTTGACTTGCCTAGTATAGTAAAACCTTTATTTTGCTAGAGATTATGATTTATCGAGAGAAATACACAGGAAAGAAAGTGAAGATCTGAGGGGAAAAAAAGAGGGAGAATAAATAAATTAATCAATGTTGGTGTGGGAACATATGGGCATTGCCCACAGAACTAAACCAGAAATGAAAGGTTTCTCCCCCTCAGACAAATGAGGTTATGTGTGCTTAGTCTAATAGCGTAACAAGATCACAGGGAAGTGCCTGGTCACTTTATAAATACTATTGCATGAGGTGGGTACAGGTGATACCTGGGACAGGTCTCAGTGACAGGAGAAAATGTGTTGTGGAACTGTATTTTCCGTCCCCCTGCTTCTCTTGTTTGTTTTTCTTTCTCACTCCCCATGTTCACACCATCCACCTGCCTTCACCTGGTGACATTAATGACACTGACCTGAGCAAAGGTAAAATACGGGCATCCAGACCCATACTCTATTAAAGACCACTGTGTGGAAAAGTTTTTTAATAGCCCACTCCGACAATGTTTTGTGCAAGGGAGGAACAGAACTCTTTGAATGAAGTTTGCAAGCACTATAATGACTTGGAAAAAATGGTGAAAGCTTTTAAGTGTAATTAAATCCACTGGAAATGTAATTTTTAAATATCTCGTGCAGAAGGAAAAACATTTATATGTACATTTTGTCAGTGCCAAATTATTTGCACTAATCCTTATAAAACAGTCTTGTGCCATGACTAGGGTTTTACTTTCCCAGTTGGTAAAATCAAAAGCAGATGGAATATATGTGGCTGCCACAGATGTGGCTGCTACTTCTTCATAATATGATTGCCTTTGAGCAAACTGTAACATAGATGGTGAGATGCTGGATTCTGTCCAATAATGAAAAATTCTCCTCAAAGCTACAGTATGCTTTCAAGCTGCAAACATAGTCTGGACTCTGAAAAACCTGCTTTCATAATCTTGTTTAACTCTGTCATTGCTGGCTTTACAGTGCTCAAGGTCTGTGAGTCGTATGGAAAAAAATATGCATATCCCTTTGCCTTCACCTCAAACAGCCAGGGCATTAGCCGTCACGGCAGTTACGTGAGGCAGCGTCTGGGGAGCTCATGTAACCTGTGTGCTTTGGGAGACTTAGAAGCTTGCAATTCCGTTCCTGCCCAAAAAGACAATAAGGTGATGAGAAAATCAGAGGCTGAAGAGTAAGTGGATAGAGCCACGTAAGCATGTGGGACATATTTGCAAAAATTCAGCAATAAAATGGGATGGACAGTGAATGGAAGTGGGAGGAATTTTCCTTTCCAGATTCATACAAAAATTAGAAAACGTAGGAAAAACTCTTAAACACTTCCAAATTTGAAACAAGCTTAATTTTTTTTTTTTTTTTCAGACAACACGTAAGGGCTTGCCTGTAGAATAGTCAGCCCTCAAACCTGGATTAAAATTAACAAAAGTAAATTGATATTTCCTGCACCTCATAAACTAGCGTGTTAGCATCTCAGCATCCTTTCCCTGGCTAAGCGCCAGCACCAACTGTGGGGTCCTTCAAAGGAAAGTGCAGAAGCCCCAGTAATTGGTAATTATGGAGCAAGCTTCCCAGTGGGGAAGTTTCTTCTTCACTCCTGTCATTTAATAGTTGGGTTATGCTCCTAAGCACAGGTGCTTACATAAATAGAGCTTGATGTATGTTCTGTTTCCACAGACTGTGCCAGAAATTCAGATAATTTGTTTTCCTGACCTTATTGAATGGTCTTCACTATCTTCTTCTTCAACTGACCTCCCTGGTTGCAGTCATGATGGTGACACCGCTCAGTGGTCTTGCCTGGGAGAAACTTGCTCCCTCCTGTTAAGTCAGCTGTAGTAGGGCTGGAGATCTGAGCAGTTGGAGCACTGGTTACTCTGTCTCTACAATGTCACAGAATGGTTGAAGGTGGAAGAGACATTATACAGAGGACATCTAGTCCACCCTCCCTGCATAAAGCAGGGTCAGCTCAAGCAGGTTGATGAAAGCTGTGCCCAGCAGGATTTTGCATTCCTCCACTGATGCAGAATCCACAACCAACAACATCAGACAGCTCCCTCAGCACTCAGTGCATCCCATCAGATCCCATGCATTTGTGTAAATTCAGTTTTATGCTTCCTAACCTGATCGTCCTTCAGCAACAGCAAGTGTACATTGCCCTGGACTTTCCCCTTGGTCTCGGGGACCTGGGATTTCTGAAGGCTGGGAAAGAAATCAGAGAGTAACTTGGCTTTTTCTTCATTCTTTGCCATCAAGTCCCTGTTTGGGTAGTCACAGGCCCTCATTTTGCCTAGGATGCCTTTTACTCCTGATGTTCCTCTAGAAATCTTTCTTTGTAACGATAATATTGCCTGCTAGATTAAACTCCAGGTGAGCTTTGGCTTTCCTGAACCCATCCTTCCACGGTCAAACAGGACCTCTATATTGCTCCTGGGTCACACGCCCCTGCTTCCACCTTCTGTACACCTCTTTTTTATGCCTGAGTCCAGTCGGGAGCTCCTTGCTCATCCATGCGGGCCTTCTTTCCCCTTTGCTTGGTTTCTGCTTGTTGGCATGGACCATTCTTGAGCTCGGAGGAGGTGATCCTTGAAAGCCAATCAGTTCTCCTGGACTCTTCTCTGCAGGGCTGTCTCCCATGGGATTTTTCCATGTAGCTCTCTGAAGTGATTACAGTCTGCTCTCCAGATGTCCACTGTTGTGACCCTGCTATTTGCTCTGCTACTGTCTCTCAGGATCCTGACCTCTACTATCTCATGGTCACTACAGTCAAGGCTACCACCGATCCTCATATCCCCAGCAATTGCTCATGGTTTGTGAGTGTCTGGTCCAACCGAGCACCTCTCTTCTTAGCTCCTTGAACACCTGTGTCAGGAAGCTGTAGTTTACTCTTGCATTAGAAATGTCTTGAATATCAAGTCTATTGCTGGGGGAAAAAAAAAAAAAAAAAGTAAACAGCTCTTCCTATTGGAGAGAGTAGCTTGTAGCTTCATATGTATATGTTTCTGCTAACTGGGTAAATGCTGGCCTCCACCTGAAACACACATCTTCAGTTTTTGCTTACTGCACAAATCAGGAGTATATTGGCTTGGATACAGGGGCTGAGGATTACAGTGACATATTCCTCAAACAAAACTGGCACAGATGTCAGTTCTTCCACTCCACCAAGCAGTGGAATGACAGTTCAGTTTGTCAGCAAGTTGTGTCTACTTTAGGAGCAAGATACATGTTCTGCTGGACTGTGATTTACAGAAAAATGTAAATGCAGCTTTGTATTTCTGAAAGATAATTACTGCATAGGTTTGTGAATCTGTACTCAATGACATAGACCTTCAACTTACATTTTCACTATATTAATTTGCCATCTCATTTTACTACATTTAATTTGCTGTTGACACTAGATTGAATTGCTTTTTGTGCTAGTAACTCTGCTATGAGGAAGACTGTTATAGTACATCCAGTGAAGGATGTTATTATACATTGATGGTCTCTGAAATGGAACTAATTCTTGCTCCACTCCCTACTTAATTGTTATCTTACATTAATAGTCGAAGAGGTTTGATTGGTTTTGATTTGGGATTTTTTGGGAGAGGCAGTGGGACTGTTTTGTATATTAACCACATGGAGGAATCCTAAAAACATTCTGTCTGCCAATCTGTATTTAATAATCAGACTTATCTGGGACGGGGGGCGAGTTCTTCTTTTTATTTCAGTGAGTGTAAAATGCCCATGTGGGGTGAGGCATTGTCCTTTTACCATCATTAGCTCTGCTCTCTTGACTTAGTGAAAGGTTCCCTAGGGCTCCTCCAAGGCCCTTGCTGGAGGAGGAAAAGGAGAAAGGAACATGAGTGCAGAAAAGGGGAGACATGAATGCTCTAGTGAATCCCACAAGCCCTCAGGAAAACAACACTTACAGTGCTATTGCTGTTGGCTCAGAGGGTGGTCTTAATGCTGTAAAATAGGTCCCTCCCTGGGATGCTAGGAACAGCTGCTCAGGGAACAGTCCCAGCAAGTATGGTCTTTTTTCCAAAAATTCTTTCATCTTGTTGGCTGAAATTCCCTGAATCATGAGAAATGCAGAGGACAATGAAGCTTTTGCTGCGCAGCAAGCCTTCAGGAAGCATTTTGTTCTCCATTTTCACCAGTCCCCAGCCTTCTTGCTCCTTTGGCATGTCATCAGCTCCTGCTGTAAATACAGTCAATTCTGGGCCTGTTCTTACATAGAAGGTGACACTTGATAAGTTAAAAGAATTGGAGAACTGTGAAGTGCTTCTGTATGACTGCACATGTGCAATGAAAGAGTCCAAAATCTAAACCCTTTTCCAAGCAATTAAGTTCTTTAGCATAGAAAAGTTAATCACAATTTCAATTTTCTCAGCTTAAGTTAAGCCCAGTCTATTCAAACTTGGAGCAAAGTGTATGTACTGACACACCCATCTGACTTGAAAAGTTGCATTATTTTATGAACAGAATTAATTTTATTAATAAATTATTTGGTTAATAAGTTAGAAATCTAGAATTATTATCTTTACTGGTTTATTAAATAGATGTTGTAGTGTTTTGATGCAGAGAGAAAGTAAGTGGAAGGCAGTGAAAAAAAGACAGGTGGAAGGTAAGTGTGACCTCTGTGTTAAGTCTTTACTATTCAAGGCTGGTACAGAAATAAAACAAAATGACATTGTTCCCAGAAAAACCTGGGACAGTTAGGAGTGGCTTCTTTATTGGAATTAACCAGCTGCCTGCTACAGTGTTGAGACTGTCAGCTGTAGGAGATGCTTCAGAAGCTGGTGGTACACATGAGGTCTCATGGGGATATAATTCAGCCACCACCAGGCTGAAGTGGGTCGATTCTCTCCCTGTTTGTTGAACATTCAGCTAACTTTTGGTATGCATTACAGAATTTATATGGAGATAGGAAATGCACAGAAATCAAAGCATAGAACCATTTTTTTACTTAGAGAAATTAAAACTAGCTACAGGTTACAATACATACAGTCAAGAAACTGAGGTTGCTTGGTGCTGGCTAGGTGCTGGCTGTGTAAAGGATAAAATCTGTGTTGTCTTTCTCTCCAGGACAGAGTTAACTCATGATAAAACCAGTGGAGTCCCTCATGACTTGGTTTCACAGAGCCAGTTTTATCAGTGGTGTCAGAGATGAGGAAAAGGTGCATTTTTCATACATGCTGTTCTTAACACGATTCAAGTTCCTTAAGATCCAGGCTTAGCTTTCTCCTCTGACATTCTAACTTCTATAGCCAAGAACACAGCTGAAAACTACCCTAAACGCTTCCTCATACTCTGACTGGACTTCTGTCCTCCAGCTCTCCTAACTGGTAACTCCTCCCTTGCAACGAGTCTCTCTGTCATGGAGTCTGACATTGTTTTCAATAAAATAGTTTTCATCACTTTCTCTGTGAGATGGATAACTTAAATGCTTCAGTGCACGTATTGACATTTGCCAATTGACATTTAATATGACCTTAGTGCTGTACCTATTTCTGCAAGAAGAGTTTAAAGGTCAGGGAAATCAGCAAGTGTGGTTGAGCAAGCAGATGAGAACATCTTTACATCCAGAGAGTGCAATTAGCCCTTCCGTGAATAAGGACAAGTGTGTCAGTTTCTAGAAGACAGACAGAAGTGAAGTTTAATAGCTAGATGGCTTTTAAAAACAAGGAGTCTTAATACAGTTTTGGTACAAAGCTGTGAACCTGGAGAAGCATTTTATTTGTCTATAAAAGTAAAATAGAAATATTTCAGGAGTTTTAGTACTTATTTGTACTGCCTCCAGTTTAAACAGCAGGCAGAACTGCCTAAGAACAGATAAAGTCCATTTGATGGCAGATTACACTAGTTCATGGCAAGTGGAGTTGGACTTAAAGGGTTTGGACTCAAGTTGGACTCAAAGACCTTTATGGATCCCTTTGGACATGAGATATTCTATGATTCTAAATTCAAACCAGGGGAAGAAAATGTCATTGTAGAATAATTGCATTCAGGAAATGAAAAACAGTGCAGAGATTGTTTTGCAGAGCAGCTTTCCTTCCTTTGTACTTTAAACAGCTCTATGCTTGTTTCTAGAGGACTTCTGATCCAGACCTTTGGAAGAGATTTTCCTTAGAACATGGAATTTCCTCTTGGAGTGCAGTGGAGCTCGAAGTCAGCACACAAGAATTTGTATTTTGGCTTTGCGTTGTCCAGATTTATTTCAAACTAGATGACTAAACTGAAAAGGAATGGGTATTTTATAATTCTTAGCTTGAACTTTACACACAGATAATGTGTGGGCTGTTTGAGACTGTTCAGTTCACTTTTATAAAGCCAGGAGTTTTCACCTGGGGATACATCAACTTGAGCAGATGATCTTATTTCTGTCTTGACCAAAGCACTTTTGTGAATTACAGGTGTTTGTATGATCGCCTAAGAACTGCTAGAGACCTAAATGGTGAAGATGCTTTATGGATTAGAAATTTCTGACCCATTTGTCTGGCCACATTGCACATCTTGTGTTGTCTTCCATGGGTGCAGAGGATGTCCACACTTTTTGCCAAGATCAGCTGGATGGCTCTAACTTAGATGGAGCATTTCTGGTGGTTAGTCTTTAATTATAACCTCCAGTGTGTAGTCTTTCAGGGAAAAAAGGTACAGTTACCCTATTTTTTAGGAAAAGAAACAGACCAAAGTTATGTTTTGGGTTTTGTCTATCAGATGCTCCATCAATAGACAATACAATGCAAAACATGGGCTATAGTGTATGTAGCCCTAGTACCGAGGTGTTCTTGATCCAAATAATCCTGCTCGTGTTTTTCGACACTCATATTTGTACTCCCAATGAAGCATGAGGTCCTTTAATCCTTTTGGTACCAGTGTTTTCAGGTACAATAATAAAAAGTAGCTGAAATATTTTTAAATTAAAAGAAAATATAGGACTTATTTAGGATATTTCTATAACATTGCTTCTCTGTTCACAAGCATACCGTATAGCTTCACATTACCAGCACATTTTAACAATTTATCTGGATTTTAACAAAACTTAGCCTGTCTTTGTCCTGTCAAACATTATTCCTCCAACTAACTGTGAACATTTTAATGTCCAATTTGCTCTTCGTTTTACTGTGTTCCAGATATAGTCCAAGTAGAGCAGCAATTGTAAAGTTTCAGGTTGGATGTTCACACCAAACTAGGACATGCTGATCTTTCCCCACTTTTTCTACTACTCTCAAGGAACTTTAGGAAAATACTGTTTTATTTTAAGTGTAATTGAGCTATTGGAGGTAACAGAGCAGTTACACGTTGTCCTTATCAAATATATCTGTGAGGTAAATGCTGAAATGAAATGGTGGTGTTTGTGTGTCATTCTGAAGAACCACAGACCCACCAAAGTGGTGGGACTTCACACCTGCTGCCAGACATGTTAAATGACAAAAGAGAAGACTAACTTCATATAGTTCCAAATGAAGAGACACAGCTAGGAAATCAACTTTAACATTCTTATTCTTGCAATTGATTCAGAACCCCTCAGACATAAAGTCAGATTATAAGCACATTTCTCTGTTGTGTCCCTTTGAAGAGGGGATGGAGCAACCCAGCATTCACACTGATGCAGTTCTGGTGTGCATTTAAATTCTCTCATAGGGCATGCACATCTCCATTTTCAGATTTCTTTGCTAAATAAGTACTAAAAGCACTATTTTAGCACTACTAAAACCAGCAACATACTTACCCATATTTATGTTCTAACATATCCACCAGCTGCGTAAAGCTCGTTACCGCATTCTTCAGCACAAAAGCGGTGACAACACAGTTAAGTCCGTTAGTCATTGTGTTAGTTAGCATATTGACATATTGCCTTGGTATCTGGTGTGCATGCTGCCTGTAATGTCAAATTAATCAGAACCCTTAGACCAGTCTGTAATATTTTGTTTATTTCTCTTTACATTTCATGGCTATGTTCTTCCTTTTGGCTTTCGCATACAGTCCTTTTCCCCAGCACACATATGTTGATGTGAGAGTGAACAAAGTCCCATGCTTTCATTTTAAAAAGCACTTTTAAGCTACCCCTAGGAAACCTTCAACTTCTTGAGCTACACCCACTTTCCTTAAGACTGAGGAGCTCTGTTGCACAAGAGAGGCAGAATCAAGGCAGGAGAGTTGCTGGCAAGTTTTGTAGCCCATCTTTAGCACCATCTGTGTTCCTGCAGCTGGAAAACCATCCTTTTCAATCACTAGTAACAGATGATGTCCTGGAGGAAAACTGTGAGAACACATCTGTGAATGGAGAATTTCTGTTACTTATTGCTTCTCAGAACAGGCAACACTGATAGTTTAGGTTTGCTATTGCATGGAGTATGAAAAAGCTGCCTGGTCTGGCCTTGTGCTATGAAATTGCCCCCTTGCACTGAACTAGCACATAGCTGCAGTATGCTGGGGACCTGGTTAAGTATCTTCTGCCTTGAAATGTGAGGAAGGTTGTGTTCACTGTGATTGTGAAGACACAGACAAAAAAATTAAGAGGTAATTTAGGAAGTACCTGAGCAAACCACTATAACAAGAGTTGCATCAAAGAAACGGTGACAAATCACAATGAAAATAAACAATTTGTATAATTATCCATTCACTGGAGATTTTTTGCAGCTCACTACTTCACAAAAGTGCAGAACCACCGGGCAGAGAAACGCTGCCCCGCCCCCCCCCCCCCCCCCAAAAAAAAACCAACAGTGCCAACAGTGCAGAAAAAAAGCATGTTCTTCAAAATAATTTCAGATAATCTTTAAAAATGAATGGTTGATTTTGATTCACTGCTTAACACATTGTGGAATATTTTCCTTTCCCATTAAATGTTCAGGTTTCTACAGAGTTTGTTGTACATAAAGCTTTCTGGAGGTAGTGATGAATTAGTACACATTCAGTCTATGTTATCAGTAGATAGCAAACTGAATGGTTGATTGAAGTTTAGTAGCAAATTCATGCAAGACTATAATCCTTTCTCCATCTTTGGTATCTTGCTATCTGCAATTGGGTAGAGCTGGACAGCAATGGAAGATCTTTCACATGGATTAATCCAGGTCAAATTTTTCCACAGAGCAATCTCGGAAATAATTTTGGCAATGTACTAAGAGGATTATCTACCCCAGCAACCTCCTTTCAGGTTTTTGTGTAGAAATCAGAGGCCCTGGAGTTCTTTCCATGGCCTCTTAACTAATTTGAAATATGACATTAAATTACAGAGTTATTTAATATTTCAAAGATATGTAAACCCAGTTTAATTTAATCCTAATCCATAATTATACTTTTAAACTTTCCAGTTTTGTCTTGTAGAAAGGTCCAGTCTTGATATTTTGGATAAAGTTGTATTCGTCTGCACGATAAAATTTATATAGATTGTTTTTCTGGTCTGGGAAAAAAATCCTGAGAATAAAGCACCAGACTAACATGGGAAAAACATGTTCCAGTGAAATTCTTGGGTAGAAGCAAGCAGCAAGTCCAACTTAAAAAAAATATTTTGATGGTTCTTATCCCTGGCAGTCACACATGTGTATGTCTGTATGGGTCTCAGAAGATCCGAATAAACGCTCAGAATGGTAAACCATGGAATCAGCCAAAGGTAACAACCTGCATAGAAACTGCTGTAAATTATAGGCAACTCACACCTGATGAATTTGATGAGGAATTAGATACTTAGTATTAGGTAATGGTAGCAGAAAGCCTGTTTCTATGCGATGTCCAAGAAGCAGCAGGACAGCTGTTAAAACATATTTCCTGTAAGTTATATTGAGAAGCAACACCACAAAAACTAAAAGGGTCACCCAAAGGGCTGGACAGACATCTCTCATGATAGGTCCCCCTGCAAAGGCACTGTGGTTTTGTGCACAGACCTTGACATATTCAGCTCCCTACAGCAGCCTTTTTGCACCATACTGATGTTTTAGCTGTGCTTCTCCATACTATTTAATACCCCCACTACTTAAGTGAACAAGAGTGGGATCTTAGACATAGCTTTACGTGAAATGCTGGTGCTTATTTCTCTGGCATAGACATTGTTCAGCACAGATTGAATGCTTTCTGACAGAAAAAGAGAGAATATGATACGCCGGTCCTCTTCATTTATGAGCCCTAAATATTTATGTTGCAGGTTACTCTCTGCTAAAGATAGAGCCATTCCCTTATTGCTATAGTTTACAGCTCCAGAGATCGTTTGGATACCCTGCAATAACGCTGCTGTCTTCAGTAAACATCTCCTCCATATCCTCTAACCCTTCCCATATGACACTGTAGTTTGGGCATCCATTTGAGCCAGATATACAGTGTTTGTCCTTCATCACTCAATGACTAGACTAATAGACTAGTCTTATCATAACCTTTTGTAATTGTGAGGAACAATGAAAAACCTGGCTATGACAGGTGAGTCCCTTCTGTGAGAAGGCAAAATTGTCTACCCTGTTAATTTTCCTCACTGAAATAAATAATCTAGTCGTGTCCTGAGGTGAGTAGCCGAATAAATCAGCAGAATAAAATAGCTTCAGAAGAAGACAAACTCCTTCTATATTGATGTTATCAGGTTTTGCTTTTCACAGAAGGCGCAATTATTGTTGTCCTGAATGTATTGTATTGTATTTCTAGCCGCAGATTCACGAAGTTAAAAAAAAAAAAAAAGTTTAGCATCTGCTGCCTTTGTACATCAAAATCTGTATTCGTATATTTAAGCAAGGATAGTCTGTGGGGATTCATAACCCACCAAGTAACTGCTTGAATGATAACAAAGTGTTAATCCTACAAAGGGGGAAAAGGGAACATGGGACATATGGGAGGACGCTTTGGAAGGACAAGGGATTCAAAGACCTTGGTTCATTGATTTGTATAGTGTGTCCTAGGGAAAGCCTACCGCCAAGTTTTAGTTGACAGCCATTAAAACTGCCTTCCAGAGTGTTCCCTTGCTAAAAAATTAGCATGTTTAAGTCAAAGCTCTTAGATCCATGTAGCTAACCAAGGAGGTATTGACAGAAGAAAAGAAGGACTTCATTGTGTAGTCAGAGGACTGGGATGCAAGTCTGTTAGGTGCTCCTTCCCTGAGCTCACACAGATGCACTGGAAGCCTCCTGCAGGGCAGACAGAATGAGACTGCAGCTCAGCTAAGTACCTGGTTTGACTCTTCATTGCTCAATGTCCTGCATATGGTTTTTAATCAGGAAGAAAAGAAAAAGCAAGGAATAAACAGAGATTTGGTCACACTAAGCCAGCTACCTAAGAGAAGGGAAGGTAGACCAGCAAGTAGTTACAGAGATTACACCACAGAAGGTCACCTGCTGTCTCCTGGGAAGCTGCCCTACAGTTAGGAAGCCATGAACTCCTGTGGGTCCTGCCTCAGAATCATGCAGCCTGGTTAGGAGGTTTGGCACTAAGGTATGACGTGTAATGGCTTTGGCCAGAGCAGGGCTGAATTCTGTTTACCAGTATAGAGTCACAGAGCAATATTTAAAAGCCACACAACATAGACACGTTGCTTGGGATATTTATGTTTGTCAGGAGTTTTAAATTATGCTGCTTTTTCCTAGGCACTGTCAGAACTGTCTGAGGCCCTAAACTAGTATAAGTGTATGTTTGTTTCATCTCTTCATGTGGACTAAGACAACTCTTCCTCTGTTTGATAATGTAGCTATTAACTACATTTTATAACAAATATAACTGAGTTGCTCTATGGTAACATTTCTGACACGCTTATGATTCCCATCTAGTGAACTAAATTCTCAACCCTTCCCTATTTCTGGGAAACAAACACCAAAATTTTCCACACAATTAATTCTTGTCTTAGAGAGGGAATTGGCTCGGCAAACTCCACCTGTTGACCTTCTACCAACTTAGCCTCCAAAAGGGAAATAGTTACAACCCTAAGAAATAGAGTGTGAGGGGGAAGGTATCTCTAAGCTATCCCAAGTGCTATTGACAAATTCATTTTCATCCTGCCATATACCAAAGCAATCTAGTGCTGACCTAATCCTCCCTGATATCAAGTTTCTTCCTTCTGTGAGGATGCTCCCATGAAGGATTCAGTAGGCTTAGGTGAAAGAGAAGGACTGGATATCATCTCTGCGCTCATTCAGTGATGCTGGTGAGTGTTTTTTCTGCCCCCCTTGTGCCTCCTCTTCCACGTGAATGTCATGGCCTGCTCCTAAGCAGGCAAAAAAAAAAAAAAAAAAAAAAAATTTCAGTAGAATAGTAACACAACCTTAAGTTGTTAAGTATACCAGTTCCTCCAGCATTTCATTTATAAAAAGGAAGAGAAAGCAAACAGAGAGAGAGAGAGATCAGCAGGACAATGGAAGATTTTGGCTTTCAGCAAGTATTTAATGTTTAATTTCCAAGCATCTATCAACTATATTGAGAAAAACAAATGGCTCCTTTTTTTCCTGTCTTGCATCATCTGTCCTTCCTAAGTGCTTCTTCAAACTTTATGAACTCATTGGATTATTAGCATCCATTAGTGTGTTAGTGTGACATTTTCAACAAAACATCCTAGTCATACAAGATCTAAATAACTTCCTGGGAATTCAGGCTCTGTGTTAAGATACAAGATGCTTTTCTTTATCTGCAGCAGCAGCAGGAGATGCTATTCAACATGTGGCCTCTCTAACAGGGGGAAAAAAAAAGCCACAAAACCCCATCCCTATAGATAGAACAAGCAACATTCAAGTTGCTGTTGGCATGAATGAGCCAGAGAGGTTTTGCTTTCCGTGAGTGTCCTGCTATAATTTTTCCTTTGCAATCTAGAGATTATCACAGGTGTCACATACTTTAGCCTCACGCACAGTGCTCAGATCTATGAAGCAGATATAACAGATCAGAGTGAGGATAATAAATTCCAAGAATGGCTGAATTCTTCTGGATTTTCCCACAGGTATTTTTCCAGTTTTTAGGTGATGGTGTAGAATTTTCATTGTCCAAAACAGGACACAGGCTAAGCAGAACACATCCTGACAAGCAAGACTGACCCGCATTTTCCCTCCATTGTATGACACCCTGAACATGCAGGCTACAGGGTTTATTGGAGACACAGTCAGTATATTGTCAGGGAAATACTGACTTCTGCCAAAATATATAGGCTTTGACAGATAGGTTTTGATGAAACTTATTCACTGAGCTAGCTGTTGCCCTCAAATACTTAGCAAAACACAAGTTTGCTGAAGGTGTTTAAAAGGATTTCTGTTGGTTCAAGTCACAGGTGAACTAGAAAATCAGTGTGAAGCAGACTTCACATCTCCTGCCCAACAGATAAAGGCTAGTCAGCTGCAATGGGTACCATTCTTAGAGAGCTAATTATTGGTGTTAAAAGGATTTCTTTCCTTTTTCAGGGAGAATCAGTTCCAAGCTGTGAGTTAGCCTTGTGGGCAGGCTTTGGCCTCCCCTCCACATCAGATTTTCCCAGCTTCTGAAGATGGGACATTGGTCCCTTAGTCCTTGCTGCGAGCAAAGAAATGCTAAGCTTACCCATGCTTTAGCAGTCTGTGCCTAGAGCTGGAAACTCCTTGGTTGGTAATTCGTCTGCACAAAGGCAAATCAGGCTCCTACAAAACACATCGGCATCTAGTTGCCAGGCTGTGTTTTCCCCTCCTCCTCTACTCATAATGCAGACAAAGCTGTTCTCAGGAATCAGTCTAGCAAGACTCGTACAAAAACTACACACATTCACTAGTATCAACCCAGTTGCCACCAACAGCCAGGGTGGTTGGGGCTTCTCTATTTGGAACTGGACACAAGCCAAACTACATGCCAGACCAGCAGCACCCTCAAACCATGAAGTGGTGTTCTTGTGTCAATGATGAACTTGATGCTGAAGTCCAGTGGACATTTCTAAGTGCTTAACTCAGAACTTCCCCTTCAGGCTTTATTATAGGGAGAAAAAATGTGACAGAAAAGCATATACTTTGCATACAAAGTAAATACACACCTGACTTTTGTTGAACTAATGGTTGAATTGTAGACTTATACATCACAAAACCCCTTCCTTCAAAGAGATGCATGAGCAGCACATGGGGCTTATTGCAGAATAATTGCATTTTCTGGTTACATTCTTTCTTAACAAATCCCAATTTTTAGACTGATCAGACAAGCTCAATATGAAGACTCACTGAGATCAGTCTACAAAAAAATAGTCCTTTATGGTTAACAGAGTGCTGGACCAAAAGGTGGTTTGGTGTGGGAAACAGAACTGTAATTCAAGTGCATGTTGTTGCTGTCCCAGGGGCAGTAGGGTCCCTCCTGCACTCTGTTGAAGCCTTTCATCATGTTTCACTTTGGTGTTCCAGCTGTAGGTGAAATGCTTTACACAAGTCAATACCAATTTACAGTGATAGGGACCTTTTGAATGACAGCCTCTCCAGACCACCTTACAGGGCTGAGACACAGCTACTCCTGTTTTGCAGGTTCTCTATGGGAACCTGTCAGTCATTCTAGCCACTGGTAACACGTCCCTGTCCTCCAGGCATGTTGCTAACTTCATGCCTTGTAACAGACTGCTGCAACAGTCATATGTCATCAGTAGTAATAAAGTAGAATCAATTGACGGCTTCTAAAAGAGGTTTGGCCCCAGAAAGCTACTGAATTAAACAGACCTAGTACTTAGAGGGAAACTGCTAAACATGCACCCTGTTCTGTCTGTGCAGTAACACGATGGAATGGCTTTATTGCACAGCAGATTTGTTACTTGTTTCCCCTCTCTTCCCAGCATGTGGGATTTTAAGTTACACAGTTTTATTCATACCCAAATTTACTATTGCATCCCAAACTGGCTGCTTGACAACTTCACTGACATTTCAGATACTTAACATCTTAATAAAGAATCATTACGGTACGCAGGAGGGAGCCTGAATGTTGGAACAGACCCTTTCCTGGAAAGCTGTCTTTGGGATTTTAATGTAAGAAGGCACCTATATTAATTGAAAGTTTACCTGGAATGGCAATATGGGTGTAAGTGCTAACCTTGTTTACATGAGCCATTAAGAGTGCACAGGAGAGTTTGGTATTTGCACTCAGCCTCAGAGCAGTGATCAGCACAGGAAGCCTCAGTTTCTGGCTTATTTGCCCAAGGATGTTCATGATATTATACATAATTTTCTTGAAAATTGGGCTTGTTTTCTACGCAGCAGTGAGACAAATATTTATAGACACAACACTGCACTGCAGATGAGTCAAGATTGCACAAGAAGTTCTGGCAAGTTAGAGTAGAAGGAATCATCTGATGCTATAAGAAAGGTCTAAGAACAAAGGCTCTCATTTCCTGAGTTTCCAATTTCTTAGCTTGGAGATTATGTATTATTTTTGGCCTAGAAACACATATGCATACACACAATCTTGTCAAATAAAAATTCACTACGGAATATGAAAACCTGGTGAGTTAATCCATGACCTCAACAAACTTGTTCCAACAGATATGGCAGAGCTGTTAATGTTTATACAGGGTGATGTGATTTTCCATACTCAGCCCTGTCTCTCTAGCCTCACATGGATCTAGAGCCCAGCAGTAGTTATTCAACTCCCTTTGCTTTTGGTTTCAAGCCAAGATGGAGCGTCTTGAGGAATCCTACATTTTCTTAACAAAACCTCTTTTCATTTCAAAGCTTAGTGGTGTCCGGGGATATGATAGATGATGACCAGTCATTTAGTCAGCTCAGCATAAAACAGTCTAGTGGTGTCTAGTGGTTTAACCGTAGACACCTGCATCCCTGTTTTGAGGGGTCTCTGTGATTAAGGGTCTCTGAGGTTAAGCTGGCAAAAGGGCTTGCCTAGCCATGGCAGGCTGCAGGAAGAAAGCAGAAGAGGTATACACAGCAAAAAGGTAGGTGATGTGATACAAGCCTACGCTCTGATTTCTGTCTGAGATAAGACAGAAGTGGCAGAGACAGAGACAAGTGGCAGCAAGGGGTGCATATCCAGTGTTTATGTCAAAACATTGTTTCCCCTAATGACAGACAACAGTCTTTTAAACTGGATAGGGTAAAGACAGCAGAAAAGCAGAAAAGCAGAAAAGTTAGAGGAGGCAAATTTGTTATTTGCAAGAACAAGGAAGGGGTGAGCACCAGGACAACCATGTTTGGTTTCGTTCCAGCTTCATCAGCCTTGTCCTGTCTCTGTTTGCATCAGGTCTTTGTGTCCTTCCAGTTCTGGCATTTCAGGTTGAGGCTTTGTTTGGAAAGCAGATCAGAGGGAGAAAAACCCCAAACCATATAAAATCAAGTACAGTGTCTCTAATTCTGATGAAGCATTAGCCAAGAAACACTTCCAAGGGAGCACTAAAGGCCAAATAGCTTCTAGCTTGTGGCCACTAAAGGCCAAATAGCTTCTAAGCACTAAAGAACGAGCAAGAAAAAGAATGGAATTGCTGTAGAGATGAAAACAATAAAATGGTTATGGCCTTTCAGAAATACAGGCATGAAAGAGGCGCTGAGGGAGCTGCAGAGTATAATTTGTGTTTTAAAAATGGCCTTTCTCCCCATCATCACTGCCTGACCTCCAGCCGTGCCCACTACAGATCCCTTCACTGCTACTGGACAAAATGGTGGACAGAGGCCAAGGTGGACACATTTCTTGTTTTGTCAGGGAGGATAAATGCCAGCTTATGTGCTCTGCAAGCCAAGAGGAGAACAGCTGCATGTAGAAGAGGAAGACAAGAGGAGATTGTCTGGGCCATGAGCTCTGCTTTGTACCCCTAGGCAATAGGCCACAGGGCAGTGAAATGAGGCAGCGGGGTGGGAGTCCCAGGAGGCACCCAGAGGGCAGCCTAGCTCTTAGCAGTCTTTCTTTGCATGTTCAGCATAAAGGACATGTCTGGAAAGAAGAGAAACAGGCAACAGACCTTTCCACCTGGCTTCTCCAGAGAGCCTGCTGCCCACAGCTGCCTGACTCAGAAAAGCAGCTTACAGCCCAGGCAGCCTTGGGGACCGCACTGCTGCTCACGGTGCCCATGCTGGGGAGATGACTGGTTACTACCTTCACCTCTTCTAGGTGTAGACCACTAAAGCCCTGATCAGTCTGTGGTCCAAACCCTAGAATCTTGTAAGCCTCTTCCAAACAGCTCCTATGCAGCCTCCTGACCCTTCTTTTCTCCCACTGCTGATGGTAAGGCATTCCCCATCCACAATGGTGTCCCACCCTCCTGCTTAGGAAAACCTGGGGACTCCCTGGGCTCCACAGATCTGCATAACCAGCAGGCGGCCTCACATACCCCTAGGCCTACAGCTTTTAAACACTGTCTTTTCCTTGTCCTTGCTCATCTTCCTGAGGCTCCTAATCTCTCCACAGCTTCCTCCTGTTGCTTCTGCCAACACTCTCCAACAGCATCTGGGTCCTCCAGCCTGTTACAGCTGCTCTTTACACCTCACAAGCGGTAACTAATTTGTCACTGGCGGGCATGACCAAGTTCCCTTCAGAAGTTCACATCCAGGCAGTCGGAATAGTACAGCAGAGGTTTAGATTCGTTCCTTCTCCCATGACTGGTGTCTTTCTGGATCCTGGCCCCAGAATCTCATGCACTCATAGCCAACAGAGCAGGAAGGATAATTTTTAAAAGCCCAGCTGAAAGAGGAAGCCACAGTGGCTGGCTGAAATGCCAGTGCAAGTGTGAATCTTGACAATATCCCAGAAATTCACTATCTGGGATAAAATGGTAGCATAAGCTTGACCTGACTTGAGGTCATCACATCAAAGAGAAGATGTTTCCATACCTTTACAGGAGTGTTCAGGGCCTGGATCACAGAAGCAGCCCTTCTTTACCAGGCTAAGTGTCACATGAGATGTGACAGGAGACAGCTTCAGATGGCTTGCACTCTTTTTAATGCACAGTTACCTGTTTTACATCCAGGTAACTCCACCAACTTCCTTTCCAACACTCCCAAAATGCTTCTGTATGAAGCAGAAAAGCATTTTGCATTTTGGCTCTAAATTCAGCTGAAGTTGGGTTGAACAAAACTATAGGAAACAAGATGAAAATATTATACTAATAACTATGGAGATTTATGATTTTATTAATACGATATACTCATCTGAATTAACTTTTATGGATCAGAAATGGGGGAATTTCTCCCTTTTAATGAGATGGCATAAAGCAGATAGACTTAGATCTTTCCTCCTCCCTTGTTTTTATATATAATTTGATTTGGTCCCCATAAAGTGTCTTTCTGATGTCAGAAACAGGAAACATGTTTCCCTATTTATTACATCAGAAGATATTTATTAGTACAAGGCTGCTTCATGGAATTTTGGCCAGCTTTCCCTCAGATGAATAGGTGAATGATCTGTCTCTCATGCCATTTGATTTTACTCTCAGACGCAACATTCACAAAACTATCTTCCCTGCCTGCACATTGTGTACATGGATGTGCAAACATCTCTGCAAAGCCACCACTGGGGGAGGAAAGTAGGGGCAGAGAAGGCATGAGTTACACTGGCATCTAAATTACTAAAACCTCATAGCCTAAAGGATGCAAATGACAGCATCATAAACCCTCCTGATGTTAAGCTCAAGATACTTGCACCTGGAGGATTCTCTTCTATTCCTGTACTCAGAGAACAAGAGTAAAATAGTGGGATGGAGAAAAACACATTTGTTTCTGCAGTACATGCTGAGAGGGTGGCTGGAGAGAGAGGATCGTGTTTCCTGTGCGTAACCTTTGCTGGGAGATGTAGTCTGTTATTTTTACTGTGAAACTGTGGGGGACATTTTCTTTTTAACTGTGTAACTACCATACTGATGGTTGTTTACTGGATAGTAAAGTTGCTTTTGCAAACAGCTGTAATCTGTGCAAGGAAATTAGTGTATATAGATGGTAAGCAAATGATGATTGGGCAGAGGTAAGATGGAAAATATTAAAAGTATGTATATACATGTATATCACCTTGTAAAATGCACTTATCTGTAAGCATATGCATGCATATATCTTTTTGTATTATATACACAGATAAACTCTTACCTGGACCAGGTTCAATTTTCGCTTTGGAAAGGTTTTGTTGGTTGGTTTTGGTTGGATATTTTTTACTTTTTTTGTATCACTGCTCTCTTCCCATCCTCCCCAGAGAAAAATCAGTCACATACTCAAACAGGATTTCAGACGAATATTGCACCTAGAGTATCAACTGTTAGTTAAGCTAGATAAAGTAAATCACTTACTTACATGCTTAATTTTAAAAGAGCTGAGAACACCTCTTTATCAGTTCAGACTACACCAAAAGCAATTGGTGACGAAAATTTGTCTAACAGCTCAGGTTAGTGTGGGACAAATTTGCCTGGGTTATACCAAACAAACAGCCTTGTGGGCACATTTTTTTCTTCAACATCTTCCCATGACCCCTCTTCCCATGAGCGGGTGACTATCAGCAGAGAGTCTGGGGGTTTGGAGGAGAGAGGAGAGGTGCTGCTGGGCAGGCAGTGCAGAGTGAAGGAGACTTGAGGTCAAGGGATTGGAAAAGTTGGAGATAGAGTGAGAAAATAAGCAGAGAGAAAGTCATGGGTTGTGCATGTACACATACTGGGGCAGGGGACTTTGCGATGAGAAGGTGCTACTAGAGAGACTGAACCAAGGGGAAAGATTAAATGCTGAAATGGAGAGTTTTTTGAAAGAACAAAAAAGAGAAAGAGGACAAACATGATGGAAAAAGGGAAAATGAAGACTTTGAATATGAGAGCTTGGACAGGAATAAGGTGGAAGGGAAAGACAGAGATGGCCTAAATGGCAAACATTAAGTGGAAACACTACATCATGGTGATGGGCTCTACATGTTCCCTTCCCCTTGGCAGCTCAGCTTGTGTCAGACTGTGGGACAGCATTACATAGGAAAAGTTATGACTTACTGAGCAGAAAAGTGATTTGAATCTTAAATGTTGCAAGGGAAAATCGCAGGAATTTCAGCAGTGTGTACTAGGAGAGGGAGGGAAATTACTGGTTCCACTGTCATAGTGAGTACCATTATAGTGCCTAACACAGATTCCCTACAGACACCTTAAGGAAACCTTTTTTTAAAGTTTGGAAAGGAAAGCTTATGCTGAAATTGTAATTTTTGTATATTTAGACCACAATAATTTGTTGGTTTATTACCTGGACAGCCTGACACTTTGTTTCTTAGGACTTCTGTGTTATGTGAACGCTTATGGTACTGCTGAACAACACAGTCCAGTCTTCAGTATTGATTTGCTTTGTATTAGACAGGGGGCCAGATTTTTAAGTATACCCACAGAAAGAGGTAGCATAATTAAAACAAACAAACAAAAATCTCAGTAGCATCTTTTGAATATATCTATTGTTTCACTTTTCATTTTTCTTCTCTTTTTTTTTTTTTTTTTTTTTCTTTTTAAATAGTAAGTCCTGTACAGATATTATGGCTATATATACATTCACTTGAAGTATCTACACCTATATAAAGTGGATTTCCCCACCAAAAATAATTTTGGGAGATACAATAGGTCAACATCCATATATCACTCAATGATTTAGACATAAGCCTGAAAATTAAGATAAGACAGATCCAAAGATGCTTTTGTGAGGAAATAAAGAGGGGTCAACATCTGAACTTCTGCAGAAGAGGTCCCTCTGCCTTTCAGAAATGGGTCACAGAGAAATAATTGTTAGCACTTTCCAATCACATACTTTTAGTGTGGGAACATATCACTGTTATTTCAAAGCTGGGAAAATCAGGGCACAGACGGGTCAACAAGATTCCTTCAAGGACAGATAATGAGTCAGAGGTAGAACAACACAGAGTGGTGGTGTTCAGGTTTCCATGCCAGGGTCACAGCTACCGGGAGCCCTGACTCCTTTGTCAGTGCCAGATGATGAACTTTTCTAATTATTTACCAGTTGTGGAATTTCTATTTGGACTTCTGATAAAAGCCTCCAAAGTTCCAGAGCCAGGCTCAGGCATCTCAATACCCCAATGGAGTTAGGACTTAGTGAATTAAAGAGCTGTTTACACTGAGGCAAGAATACACAAATGCAGAAACACAGTTCTAGGCATTTAGGCAGCTTTATGGCAAAACTGCAGTGACAGGCTTACAGTAGACATGGCAGTTGTGTGGAAGTGTTAGGAAGGTAGTTGGGAATTTAGATGCTGAAAGCAGGACTTAAGCAGAGCTGGGATCCTTAAATCCCTTGTAAAATTCAGCCCTTGAATCTCCATCTGTGCTTCTCTTTCTCTGTAATAAACTTGTGCATTGATCTGTTCAGATTTGAATAGCAAACTAGCTACCCCACCCACCCACTTCTTGCCTATCTGGTTCCAGCAATCTAATCAGAAAGGAGTTTGTTGCATTGTCAGCTTATATAGTCTCCAGTGCTCTAATAACAAAGATTTTTCCCTTTGCACAAGATATTCAGTCACTGAGGTGGTGGCTGTACTTGTGCCCACAGTGCAGCCAACGATCCACTGCAAAATATTATTTCTATCACTTAAATGTAGTTGTTCCCTGTGTCAATTCTAATCTTTGATCTGTTGGGGTTTTTTTGTTTGTTTGTTTTAAATTGACAGAAAAGGAAATTATCTAGTACTTAAGGGTCATCAATTTTATGGCACTGATGACTGAGACACCATATAGACAACCCTTTTGTGCAAAGAAATAGGCTTGCTACACTAATAAGACTTTGGACACATCTTAGAGGGATGCATTTACTTTTCACATGAGCCAAGTTTACGAAACTGTAGATCATTATGGCATAACGTGCACACAGTTTTGTACGTTTGTACAAAAGTGAGCAAAAGACGTGTCTTCCCTGCTAGAATGAAAATTCATGGTTTTAAACAAAAGGCTGAACAGTACTATCTGTTAATTACTTTGCCCTGGCAGTTCCAGTATGAGGGGAGGGTTCATACAAGCACTGTATTGGTAGGTTAGTATTTCAGCAGTGTAAAGACTGTTGGCATTTTGATGGAATGCTGAAGGGTCACAGAGCTGGATTTTGCACAGGTGTTCGAAGGCAGCTTTTTACAAGCACTAGCACATAAGTCAGTACTGAGGCATTCAGGAGCAGTACACCTCAGTCACGGAAACAAATACATTTTTCCTTGTACTTCGCACACAGAGGAGAAACCCATAAAAGGTAGCTTCAATGTTTTTTTCTAATGTAACTGCAAAGTCATGGTCCCTTGTTTGGTGCTTTTTCTATTTACTTGTCCAAGTGTCAACCCTTCCGTGCAGGGCTACTCTGGAATTTCCTTCAGGTGAAAGTTTTGCAGTTGCCCCTGCAACTCCCCGGTTGGCAAACACGGCAGGTGAGCTGGCAGACATGCAGGGGAGCCAGAAAACAACCAACCGGAAAAACCCAGAGGCTTGTAAATGCAGGCTTGTCTGTTTTCAAACACATTGCAGGTTTTTCACATCATGTTTTTATCAGTGTTATTGTGGCTTAAACAGGAAGCTGCATACCCGTGGAGATGTGAGCACCTTATTTATGGGTAAGGGAGGGTTACTTGGTGAGGTGTGGGAGTATCCTC
Organism: Rhynochetos jubatus; assembly: GCA_027574665.1. Taxonomy (NCBI): domain Eukaryota; kingdom Metazoa; phylum Chordata; class Aves; order Eurypygiformes; family Rhynochetidae; genus Rhynochetos; species Rhynochetos jubatus. Next base: position 68,021,902 of record CM050690.1, on the reverse strand, counting down.
GCTGCTGGGTCTGGTTGCGGAGAATTTTCAGGGAATGACCTTGGAGTTTCTGCCTCTTGGAAACCATGGCAACCAGCATTTGTTCTCGTAAAATAATTTCTTGTCTCGCAGTGAGTGATTACATGCCTCCTCCAAACTCTGAGGTAGAATCTCTCCATAAGGAAGGAAAAAAGTACCACAGAAGAAGCCTGAGTTGATTGTTCTGAATCCCTATATCCTAAATAACACACTGCAGTGTGGTTATCTGCTGCCAGCTGAACAACAAGCCATAGCTGCTGGATGACGGTCCATTCCTGGTTTTAGGTTAGCATAATTAAGTCTGAAATAAATACACACATCTTTGGTGAATGCCCGTTTGTCTTCCTAATTAGCATCCCACAACTATCAGGAAAAAAAACATTACGAGATTATACTGAGGTTTTTGTTGTGCAGTTTGGGAATCACTCATTAAAGTTATTTCTCTGTTCTCAAACATATTTTAAGGGGGTAAAGGCCATTGCAAGTTAATCTGTTCCTCAGATAATCAGTCAGTGCAATTCTGGCTGTAGCACCTTATGTATCTTGTGTTCTGTCCATGCAAAAACTCCCATCAGCTTGGCATGTGAGGCTGGAGGTGATTCACATACATCCACACAGCTGAAGTCTGCAGGAAAAAACCCCAAACCCGCAAAAATCTAAAAAAGATAAAGCTGTGGTAGCAGCTGAGCTTGCCCTTGCACCACAACATACATCACTTCTGGCCTCTCAGTGGTGAAAAAATGTGTATGGGAAGCCTCCATACCTGCTTTAGGGTCAGCTCTGAGAAGGCTGGCATTTAATTTCATAGGAAGGCAGATTGCTGAGACAATCAACAGTGCTGTACCTATCACAGCTTCATAGCTACTTCCTTTAATCTGAAAAAAAGGTGCAGACGCTGAAAATTGCATATTTTAAGCCTGGGTTCTAAGGTAACAAGTCCTAAGGGGAATCCAGCTGTTTCTGCTTGTGAAATAATTCTTCTCCTGCAGCAACTTTCAGCCTTCTGCCAGAATTCAAACACATTTGAATAAGGAGATGCAAATGTCAAGGGTACTGTTGCTTTTACAAATGTGCTGAGCGCTGGGAGCTGAGTAAGAAAGAGTCACCAGGTTTCTCCACTTCCCCTGTGGCCTGTGCTATGTCGGATGGCCCTGTGCTGGGTGCGCACAGGACTGGAGGGGCAAGCAGGCAGGGTGGTCACCCTGACAGCACCAAGGAGGACCCTTCCCAGCCATTTCCCTCCATTTGGTCTCTCTTAGCCCTTCCCTCAGGGCTCAGGTGCCCACACTGGAGGCCAGGTCACCCCTTGCACCCCTTGTCACCTGCACACCAGACAAACTGCAAAGGCAAGATTTACGCGTGTTGTAATATTCCCACAGCTAATACCATTTGTTGCTTTCCTTTATCAGAGACAAACCTCTCTACACTAGACAGAATTATGATTCATGGCATTATTAGTGACAATTAAATGTCCTACTTGAAAACAGGCACATAACTCCCATTTCATTGCAAGACTGCACTCCTGCTGCTTTGCTGCTAACAGTGACTTTCCCTTGTAGCTTGAAATCACCCTGCCAGGGTGTGCAGATAAGGAAGGACTCAGAGACCTTCTCTTGATGCCAGCACTCCCCACTGGCTGACAAACATGTTCCAAGGAAAATGCATCAAAGGCTCATTTCTACAGGTTCAGAACCCAGGGTGCTCCTGAGCTCTGACAGACAGTGACTGGGAGAGAGGCAGGTTGTGGTAGGACATGCATGTGCCAGTTAAGGGTATTGCTGCCAAAATAGCGGCAGCAGAGGGTCCACGAGCTGAAGGGAGATACAGGCTGCTTGAGGAGGTTTGCTGCAGCATGTGGTGGGCAAGCAGCCCAGTGCAGAGCTCCATGGTGGGAAAAAAAAGGAGTTCTTTTGGGACTCAGATTGCTGTAGGTGCTTTGGGCTCCTGATAAGGATCACAACTGTGGGACCACCCAGCTGCAGTTTTGTCCAGTGAACGTGTCTGCACTGGTGCACACATGTAGACTCAGGGTGCATACCATCCCAGCCTCAAAGCCTGGGAGCCCAGAGATGGGACTTTCCCCAGCCCCAGCCAAAGGAGGGGTGCAGTAATGCTGCAGACAGACCTGCAGTATCCCTATGTCTAATAGATCCCCAGACCTCCTGAGCCACAAGTACACAGTGCCCAGACATCTGTGACGAAAGGAAATGTTTAGCACACATGTGCATTAGCTCCCAGATTAACTCTGCAGTTTTCCAGCCACTTACTAAACAGTAGGGACTGAGATCTGGAAACATTGCATGGGATTAGCCATGCATCTGCCATTAAAATCAATCCTCTGCACTGCTTTGAAAAACTCAGTTTGCAGTTATCTGCCTCTGGCACACAATGAAAGAAAAGAGAGGAAAAGATGAAGGAGAGAATGAAGCCTGAAACTTTTCAGACCTATACTGTGATTCCATGGCATTTATTAAAGGTATCCTAGGAATCTTACCTTGTTCTTCATGTCAAGATCTTCAGATTATTTCAGTTTGTTTTCAGTTCAAAATGTCTGAACAAAGAAAAGGATGATATAGTAACTGGGGAAGAAGAAAGGATCTGCTTGTCTTATACAATACTGCTGAACCCAGGTACAAAACCTAAGTCAGATCCTAAACACATTTTTCACCAGATTTTTTAAAAATACAGGTGTCTATTTTCTGTTATTTTAAATTTAGGGATTTCTTTTTCTTTCTGAGCTTTAGCTCAGAGGAGGACTTCACTGCTTTCTCTGTAGCATGTGTGCCAGACACATAATAGTTGCATAAATAAACAATCCAGCCCCCGAGATTGTCTTGTGATTGCTCAGTTCTGGGCACTGCCACTTTCAGAATCCAAAAGCTTGAAAGCAACTGACTGGCAACTGTGATGCATGGGAGGGTGGTCGCAAGTGGTACAGGTTGGGAAAGAAAGAAGATAGTACGATGATAAAAGAAACATTGGGAAAAAAAAAGGGGGGGGGGGGGGGCAGGAAATCCATGAAGCAGGTGGTTGAAAGTTTCCATGGATGCTTCCAGCTTTTTTCCAGATTAATGTTTAACATTCCAGACACCGAAAAGGTGAGGAAACTCTTAGTGTCAGGAAATGACATCAAAGGAAAAAAATCAAATCACAAAGCAAATACTGGTGACAAAGCATAGAATCATAGAATCATGGAATGGTTTAGGTTGGAAGGGACCTTAAATATCATCTAGTTCCAACCCCCCTGCCATGGGCAGGGACACCCTCCACTAGACCAGGTTGCTCAAAGCCTCATCCAGCCTGGCCCTGAGCACTTCCAGGGATGGGGCACCCACAGCTTCTCTGAGCAACCTGTCCCAGTGCCTCACCACCCTCTCTGTGAAGAATTTTTTTCCTGATATCTAATCTAAATCTCCCTGCTTTCAATTTAAACCCATTACCCTTCTCCTGTCACTACAGGCCCTTGTAAAAAGTCCCCCCCCCCGCTTCCTTGTCGGCCCCTGCAGGTACTGGAAGGTGCAATAAGGTCTCCCTGGAGCCTTCTCTTCTCCTGAACAAACCCAACTCACTCAGCCTGTCCCCAAGGGAGAGGTGCTCCAGTCCTCTCAGCATCTTTGTGGCCTCCTCTGGACTCGCTTCAACCAATCAATATCCTTCTGATGCTGGGGGGCCCCAGAGCTGGACACAGAACTGCTCTCATGAGAATCCAGGTGGGGTCTCATGAGAGCAGAGTAGGGTGGGAGAATCTTCTCCCTCGACCTGCTGGCCACATTTCTCTAGATGCAGCCCAGGATACGGTTGGCTGCTAGTGTACACTGATGGCTCATGTCCAGCTGTTCATCCTCCAGTACCCCCAAGTCCTTCTCCTCAGGGCTGCTCTCCATCCATTCTCCACCCAGCCTGTCCTTGTGCTTGGGATTGCCCCGACCCAGGTGCAGGACCTTGCACTTGGCATTGTTGAACTCCATGAAGCTGGCACAGGCCCAGCTCTCCAGCCTGTCCAGGTCCCTCTGGATGGCATCCCTTCCCTCCAGCATGTCAACTGCACCACACAGCTTGATGTCATTGGCAAACTTGCTGAGAGCGCACTCAGTCCCATCATCCCTGTCACTGACAAAGTTATTAAACAGCACTGGCCCCAATACCAATCCCTGAGGAATGCCGCTCGTCACTGGTCTCCACTCACACATTGAGCTGTTGTCCACAACTCTCTGACTGTGACCATCAAGCCATTTTTTTATCCACCACCACGTCTTCTCGAATATGATGGATAGAGTTTTTGCAACCTCATCCACTAGTTCTGTCAGGACCCGCAGATGTGTTTCATCAGGTCCCACAGACTTGTGCACCTTCAGGTTCCTCATGTGTTCCCAAACTTGATCCTCTCTAACCATCGGTGACTCTCCATTCTCTCAGTCCTTAACTTGTTGGACAACTTCCCTGTAATCCTCCCAGGCTCCCTGTCCCTGCTTCCACCCACTGTGGTCTTCCTTTCTGTGCCTCAGTTTCCCAGGAGCTGCTTGTTCATCCATGCAGGCCTCCTGGCGTTTTGGCCTGACTTCCTCTTCACCGGGATGCACAGCTCCTGAGCCTGGAGGAGAAGATCCTTGAATATTCACCAGCTTTCCTGGGACCCCTCTTCCCTCCAGGACTTCATCCCATGGGACTATGACAATCAGTTCCCTGAAGAGGCTAAAGTCTCCTCTCCTGCAGTCCAGGTAGCGAGCTTGCTGCGCACCCTCCTCGCCTCCATAATGATCTCAGACTCTACCATTTAAGCCAAAGCTGCCCTTGAACATCACATTCCCCACCAGCCCCTCCCTGTTGGTGAGAACAAGATCCAGCATGGCACCCCTTCTTGCCAGCTCCTCTGTCACTTGGAGAAGGAAGCGATAGACCGCAAAGATGGTCACAAAGCAATCGCAAAGTTATCACAAAGCAAAAAGGCAATTCCTAGCTTTGGTCCACAGCAGCTTCACACTTGTTTCTTATGGAGGTAGGAGGGAGCGAACCGGGTGAGTGATTTGGTCTATATCCCCTGTTTTGCTCGCAGAGCTCACCCGCAAGAGGGTCCAGCAATGCACCTTTCAAAGAAGTAAAATGAGATCTGAAAGTGAGTTGAGGGTGATAGCGTGGCAAACCAAGAGATGGAGAACCAGCACAGGGAGAGAGAAGGAAGGATATTGTGAAACGGCAGCTGATGCTAGTACATTTCCATGTGCAAGGACAAGGAAGATGAATGGGGAGGGGTTGCCAGCACAGGCTGGAGAATGACTCCGCAGCAGCATTCAGGGGAGGAGAGAGTGCGAGGAGTCGGACTGCTGAATGGGCACTGCAATTGCTTGTCCTTAACTTGGTAGCCAGTCTCAACATTCCACTCTTCAGTTATTCTTACCAGTTAAGGGGAAACCTGAAAAATTCCATTTTGTACCAACAAGACTTATAATTCCAGCCAAACCAAAACGTTTGGTTTTTCCACCTCTGTAAAAACAGGAGAAAACACTGAGCTCAAGGGTCAGCAGAGCAGCAGAGAAGAAAGGTCTCTCTTCTTTCTAACCACTGAGGACAAAGGTCCCACATTCCATGCCCTGCTTCCTCACACCTCTGCATGCTTCTCTGGTTTTGAGGCAGGGCTTTTGCAGGGGTGGTGGGGCAGTTCTCCTTCACTTTGACTGGTGCCTGTGGTTACTTAACAGGCAGCAGCATGCAAGTGATTAGGACACTACTCACAGAGACAGAACATGAGGCTTTACATCCCAGCTCCACCAATATCTTCATGATTTTATCACAGAATTTCTGTAGCAATCTCCTGGATCAGAAGAAGAGACTGAACCTTTGTGTCACACAGCCTAGGCAAATACAGCCCTTGATAAAAGAAACAGTTTCATTGGTGACGTGCCTGTTGCCCACCATCCTATGTCAGTCCCCATTATGCAGACAGCATTCAGATGGGCAAAAATACATTATTCAGTGAAAAAAAAAAATCCTCAAATCCCACAGCTCAGGAGAATGACTTTCATCACACATTTTAACAGCTACAGCAGCAGACAGTGGGAAGGCTGTGAAGCTAAAATGGAGTGGAAGTTACTCCACCTTTCTAAGCATTTGAGAAGCAGCCATGCAATAAGAAAGCAGCAAAATACAGAATGGGAGTGAGTATGGCAGCCACAGACTAGGGTACATGCTGAAAGAGGGTGTGAGAGTGGAGATGCCATGCTAAGAGCTGCCTGCAAACACTATAAGGGGGTAGAGAGCCAGTTTCATTTGCACACTACACGGCTAACCACTTGTGACCCACAGACAGGATGCACAAACGCCTGGAATAATTAGGTCAGTCATGTCTAGATGCAGAGAGAGCTAGATCAGGTTTTGTCATGCTGTAACTTTCACCAGGAAACTATCACCACCACAATACCAGAGTCCAGGAGAGGAATACAAAAAATCTGCATCTGGTTGATAGGATACCAAAACTACTTGATTGCCAACAAACTGAATGGGCTGTAAGAGCTGCCTGCACCTCAGCCTCCCCTCACTCCCTGCAGATTGCTTTCATTACCAGGTTTTATACTTCAGAGGCTTGTGTGAGTAAGCAGGAGAGGCCAAACATATCCAACCCGTTTAAACGTAAACGTCCATGTCTATAAGGCAGAACAAGTAAGTTCATGCAACATAGCATATACTCAAACCAAACCTCACACTCAAGAATTTCTGTAGGTAGTGAAGGACTGTGGGATGGCAACCTGTATGTTCAGTAACTCCATCATCTCCACAATGTCAAAACATAACCTTACGGTGCAAGAGGTCAAGGAATTGACACCATGCGGCTGGGTATGTGGTGTGTCCGGCCTGAGTTTTCACTGGCTGCTTCTGGTACAAAGACAGGAAAGGTCACTCCTGGCAGCAAAGCCAGATCCGCACGACAGCAGAAGGCGTGGGGACAGGCTCCCTGCCTCACTGGCTGGGAGTCTGCACACACATGTGCATCACCACGGCCACCCAGCCTTGCAGGGCCTAGTGCCTCAGCATCAATGAGAGACATACTGCTGAAGGAAGGAAATAGAGTGTTTTTTGTAGACATTTCAAAACCTAATGGTGTCAGTTTGATTTACAGACATGTCACCAGGTCTCAGATAGTCCCATTGGTGTCCTCCCACCAGAGAAAGTAAGCGTTAAGACCTTCCTGTTGCGTTATTCTCTTTTTAAAGTTTTCACAGTATAACAAAGCAACTTCGCTGACAAGAGCAGGAGTAATTAATCCGGTTTGGTTTTGTTTTGAACAGAAGGTGGGCAGGTCCCTGTGACAGCAAAGAGAAAGCTTCTCTAGGTGTAACCATCAGGCCCTGGATAAATGAGTACTTGAAACTGGCTCCATTCTTGGACTGGATCAAACATTCACTGAAGCAACTCTCTTTCCTTCTTTGGTGTGCATTAGAGGCCACACCATTATTTTGCATTTGATTTAAAGTGAAATGCAGAGGGACTTGATAGTTAGCAGAAGCAAAAGACTGCACTACAAGTGGAATTTAGGTGACATTTGGCAAGAAAAAAAGAGGACATTTTTTCCATATAGGCATTCAGAGATTTTTATACCTACAAATAGGATTTCTTCTGGCCTTTGATGTAAATTATTCTGAAGAAAACTTAGTGGTAACAGAATTGTGGTTGTATCCAAAATAATTAGATTTTGCCTTCAATTGCTGGCCCTCAGCATTTTAAACATTCTCTACAGATGATTGCTGTAATTTCTTTCTTGCCTATCACAACAATATCAGTAAAGACTTAGAGACAAATACAGAGGCTTATATTACAAATGGGAGTAGATCAATAAAATGGCATACAAAATAAGTTACAAAACAGCAGTTACTGGAACAATATTAGTTTATTATCTAAGATGCTCATCAGTTTCCTAGATTCAATCTCTCTATATCTAGTGATTTATGAAGAAAGCTATTGCATTTTTATATACAGTATGCTTGTTGTAGAGTCCACAGGACTTGTAACAGAACAAGACATCTTAGCAGCTTTCAGCTGTGATAACAAAGATTGTTACCATGCCAAGGACATTACAATATACACTGGCCTTGCTTAGCCAGCAAAAATAGTATCTTATGAGAGAGTTGTGATAAAGCTTTTTATATCATAACTCACAACAGAGTATTGCCGTCTCAAGAAACAAACCATGACAGCAGTTGGCAGAAATATACTGTATTTCTGGACAATAACTGAAGGAGAATATCACATGGCATTCTGCCAGGGACAGGATGACAAACTGGGATGAACACGGTTAAGCACTGAAAATGAGTAATCAGCAGCGATTCCAGGACCCATCTTTCACTCTCATCTAAAATGTGGCACATACTATGTGCCTATGCATCCCCTGTCCCACTAAAACCCCATTTAATTTCTTATGATAATTTGATGCTTCCTGGAATAAACCGTGTAGCCCTCAAAGGCTCCCTGTCATGCTTGCTGTCTGGTATTTGAGAGACACGCTGCCTGCAGACTTCAGCAATTCAAGGTTTAGTTTGTCCCTCTGCCTGCACTTTGAACATTCTGGCAGTTTTAGCCTTGCATTACATTAACCGTTCACACATTAAAGCTTTGAGAACAGTTCTCAGTCCATCCCTACTAGCAAGGGGTTAAACCACAACACTGCTTTCCCTGAAGAACTGGATTACCTGGGCTCCCTTTGCAAGCTGTACCCACCCCTGGGCTCTCCTGTGGACTTTCCCCTTTCATGCAGTCCAATTTTGTATTTAAATCTCTCCAATTAATTAGCTGAATACTCGTGCCTGGAAAGGCGGACCTCTGAGAGCTCTCATGGCAACTGGAGAGGTTGTTTGCCAAAGTGGCGGTGGTAGTGGTGTTTGCCAAGGTTGCATCACTTTAACATTTCCAGGCAAGCTAGCTTAATGGGACTGACAGAAGAGACAGAGGCCAGGAACAAAATCCTGTGAAAACTTTACACCACTTGGCCTTGATTTGCTCTACTGTCAGAAGCCAAGTACAAGGCATCTGTCTGCAATGCTGTCTTAGGGGTAGGATGGAGTTACAGGGACCAGTTTTAGGCATTTAGGAAAACCACTGAAAATCCTCGTGTCATTTGCACCATCTTTCCTTCTGGAGAATCCCTTGGAAAGAGCAGTATCTCTGAGCCTGCTCACAGACAGGCATCCAGTAGGCACTATCTTGACTTCAACCGAAAATTTCATTTATGTGTTGGAAGGTAGGACACGACCCTCAAATAGTTCATCTCTCAGTCATAATAACAATTAGCACATAAATCAGGGCTTGGCTCTTATATGAGCATTAGCTTCTTAAACGGAATTGCTGTGTGAAAAGCAAGGAATGGATTGGTTTTCTTATTTGGGGCTTACAATAAGAGGGCCAAAATGAAGAGCGAATTTTTCACAAAAGATGGTAGCACTGCAGAATTTGTCTGTGGAAGACAGCCTGCAAATCAGTCTTTTTACTCAGATTGCAGTGTTGAAACATCTGCAAGTGGAGTGTTTTATTTTACAAGTCACAGCTCATTTAATGTTTTTCTAATTAATTATTAAGTCCATATCAGTAGTTGTTAGCAGTGCCTTGCCAGGAAATACAAAACAACAAAAGCAACACCCATCAACCACACAGCAAACTGTTCCGTGAAGCACACACACCTAAAGGAGGCATCTTATCAGTGTGTACAACTACCTGAAGTGAGCAAAGCCATCTGGACATGATTCTGGGTAGCCAGCTCCCTGTGGGCCTGCTTGAGCAGAGGGGTTGGACCAGGTGACCTCCAGAGGTCCCTTCCAACCTCAGACATTCTGTGACTCCATGAAAAGCTGTATTGCTTTCACCAAAATTAATACTGCATGGAAAAATCACACAGCTTGTTACCTGTAAGGACAACAATGCTTATTCATCTGTAGTGCAACATACCTCACAGCCTGTGTCCTCACCTGGAGAATGTTGTGCCACAACAGTTCTTTGGAAGTCATTGGATTTATGCCTATTACATAAGCAGAGGATGTGGTCCAGGATCTCTTCATGGGTTATCAAACAATGTTATAAAGGATGTGTGTGAAAACAAGCCAGGAAGTGGATGTGCATCATTTTCTCTCCATCGTGACAAGCATATTATAACATATGTTCTGTTCATAAATTCACTGCACAGGCTGGCAGGACAGAATCAGAACCTTACCTCACCACCATCTTTTATCTTCGATTCCATGTTCCATGAAAGTCCAGTGCTACTTCCTTTGAAATCAATATTTAAATTGTCATTACGTTTAATGAGAGCAGGACTGGTCTACCCGCCTTAGTTTGAAGAGTGAGTCTAACAGTACACAGCTGAAATGAATTCCAAACATTGTAAAAGTCTTCTCTGTATTCAGCATGTTGTTACGAGTGTGAGTGTCTGTGGACATAATGAGGGGAGAATGTTAACCTAACAGGCTGCTAGCACAGTATAATAGTTCCTTGTTGTTAGAATAGTGAAAAAGGAAATGTTTACCTGCAGTGCACGGGACATGAGGCCTGTGAGAATGCTTGTTTAACTTTATTACTCCACAATGGCTTTTGTACATGTTGATAGCTTTTCTGAGTGATGTTAGTGGTAGTATCTTTTCTTCGCCTCCACGCATCAGAAGCGAGTTTTCAGACGGGAAAAGGAAGTCCACTTAGTTTTCAACCTGTATGGATGCATCAGCAAATCATTTTTCTAAAGGCAAAATCAGTAGATGTTTACATTAGATACGTGCTAGCACAAATGGGTTTTAATCAACATGATTATGCTGCAGAGTAAATGACAGTCTGATTGACTGGGCAACAGCTAACAACTATTACACAGCTGTGCCAGATTTAAACCGGGTTAGTGCGAATTAAAGCACTGGGTATAACTTGTTCAGACAAGAGGTGAGGCAGTCTGTGTCTGTGAGGCTATTACATTACCCGTATTGCTCAGCCGGGTTCAGCAGAGCTATAGGCCAAGGGTGAATCCAGCCTAATGCTTTCCATCATGCACATTTACCCTGGAATGGTGGTGTTTGAAGCTTCATGCAAACGGGAATTTATAAGCTCATTGGCATGGAATTCCTTTTTGTTTGTTTTACGAAGGTAAAAGTTAAGCTCCGGCAATTAGTGCAAAGGAGAATCAACTACCAGAATCAACTATTAAGAAATGGTTAATTCTTTATTCCTTGCTCTCTCCTGGTCAAGATTGGATTTTTTTGTTTGTTTGTTTGTTTTTGCCTAAAGGCAATGCTTTCATTAGACACAAATTGCAAGAATCCAGGGTTGCTGGGCAGAATTGTATGGTATACATCAAGCAAGAACGCACTGCAAGTGCCCTGGTAGTGCCTTCTTAGTTTAAGTTCTGTTAAAAACAAGTAACAAATCCCAGACACATTATACTGCATTGAACGAAATCCCTTTGGATTGGTATTTCCCCTAAATAAAATAAAATAAAATTAAAAAGAAACACCACCAAAACCCAAAATAAACAACCCAAACCTAAAACTAAATACTGTTTCGTGCATTTGATCAACAAAACAAAAGATTCCAACATGAATCTGTGTCTGAGATGACCATGACTTAAGCACAGTGTATGAGATCATTTCCCAAGAAAAGAAGTAGTCTAGGAGACAAAGCTGTAAATAAAGATACACATTTGTCAATTTTTTAATTTTTTTTTTACTCAGGCCTTTACGCCACTACTTGTATGACAGTATTACAGCCAGAGGTTTATCTGTTTCTTATCAGAACACTGCATAAACCACCTACACTGCCTAATTGTCCTTACACTGCTCTATCACTTTCTCGCGATGACAGCCATGCAACACCCCCCCCCCCCCAATGTCTCTGCTACAATGCATAACTTTCTAATCCTGGAACACAGTGCTCCTGTTCCCTGCTCGTTAGATTATCATCATCAAGGCAAAGTATCACTCATATCAGACAGGACAGGGGCTTGTCAAGCAGCGCACACAAAGGAGGACCTTCCCAGTGGCCTCCTGTTTCTTTAGCTTGTAGCCTCGGGAACACAGCATGTCCATATTAAAAAAGCCTAGATCATACCAGAGAGTTGTCCTCCGTAGTGTAACAAGGTCATGCCCTCAGATGTTCACTGAAATTCACTTCCTTCATAGCTGCAGTCCTCTGTCTGCCAAGTGTCTTCTCTACCACTGACCTGCAGAAGAGGACAGAAAGAGCCACATGGAAAAATGCAGAAAGATTTTCCCCAGTCACCCTGTGAATTTTATCTGTCTCTGCTTGAAGACTTCAAGCTGTTCACAGCAGAAATGGTGTTTTATTGGTGTCCAGTGAAGCCAAGCATGTTGTTACTGCTTGACAGTGGTAGGTAAGCACATAATGGCTAAAGGGTCACTTCAGGACCAGGGTAAAGAAGTAGAGAAGTATCTTAGTTTCCTTGTCCTGCTTAGGTTGCCTGGGTGTAATGACAGAGGCCAGCTCCCCTAGCACTTGTGCGTGCATTGCATCAGGCCCATGGATGATGTAGGTTCAGTTTATTTGTATGTTCCATAGCCAGATCATCCCCCACTGAGAGTAAATCTACCTTGCCCTGGACTGGTGCCTGGGATTACTGAGGGTAAGTCTTACCAGTAAACACAGAGGTGAAGAAGACGCTGAGTACCTCAGCTACCTCTGTCTCCTTTGTCACAAGGACCCCTGCCTAGTTTAGCAGTGGGGCCATGCTTCCCTACTCTTGCTGCTGATGTCCCTGTGGGAATCTTTCTTGTTCCTGATCACATCTCTTACCATATTCAACTCCAGGTGAGTTTTGGCTTTCCTAAGACTGTTCCTACTTGGTCAGAAAGCATCCCTATATTCCTCCTGAGCCACCTATTCATCCTCCCTTCCACCTCCTGTGGAATTCCTTTCTGTGTCTGAGTCCACTCAGGAGCTCCTTGCCCATTCCATACAGGCCTACTGTCCCCTTTGCTTCATTTCTGCATCGTGGGATGGTCTATTCTTCAATGTGGTAGAGGTTACACCAGCTCAGCTGGACTCCTCTCCAGGGCCATATCCCGTGGGATTCTTCCAAGCAGATCTCTGAACAGGACAAATTCTGCTCTCCCGAAGTACAGGGTTGTGGTCCTGGTGTTTGCCCTGTTCTATCCTCTCAGGATCGTGATCTCCACCACCTCATGATCCCTGCAGCTAAGCTTGTCCCTGTTCTTCACATCCCTGACCAAATCCTCCTTGTCTGTATCAGGTCCAGCAGAGCACTTCTGCTCCTTGGGTCCCTGATCACCTGTGTTGGGAAGCTGTTGTTTATTCTTCCACTGGAAACGTCTTGAACATCAAGTCTATTGCTGCAAAACCACAGTAGGTAAAGAACACTTCCTTTCAGAGAGAACAGCTTGTGATTCCATAGACACAGGCCCATGTCAGTGTCCCTGTCACTGTAGTGATACAGCTATGCTGTTCTGAAAACAACCTCTTGGACTACCTTGTGCACTCTTCTGCACAAACTGTTGTTCTCTGTTGGCTCCCCCTGTTAGCTGCATTTCTCATCATCCAAGCTCTTCATCAGCTGCAGGCTGGCACTCAGTCATCCATTTTCCTTAAAAGTCAGGCTGTTCATGCCAGTCTTGTAACACTCATGGCATCTACAGTTTTGAATCTCTTTGTCATCCAAACAACAACTCTAGAATTTATTTGGCTTAACTTTGCCATAACGATAGTGTTGGGTTCTCTTGAGACCACATTCCACAATAAACTCAGATTTTTTTATCCAATCTGGTTGGCTGCAAACTAGATGGACCAACAGATTTGACACAAAAATTAATTATAGACACAGAGTAGTCAGAAGAATGAAGGTATCCATATGCCATATGGATCAGCCTCTAGGACAGAGGCACCACCAAACAAACAAACAAACGAACGAACAAATGAATGAGAACTTTAACAAAGGAGTCAGCAAAACCAAGGAGAAATTTTAGAATGGCCAGGAGGTATGGAGAGAAAAGAGAATTTGATCAGTGCCTCTCAGTGCAAACAGTAATGGCACTGAACTCTGGAAGTCAATGTCGGGATTTGTGGAAACAGTAATGAAAGGTATACAGCAGTTTTGGGAATGTGCATACAAAGCATAACATCTGATCTGTCAGTCATTCTGACACAGGGGCCGAATCCTAGTTTTACATTTTTTCAACTGGCCAAAATAACTTAGAGATGAAATTTCTTTAACAGTTACCCTTCCTCTAACTTGCATTCCTTCATCAGCAGGAAAGAGCTGTCACTTCCTTAGAGAAAGCCTCAGCTGATATAGAAACCAGAAGCCTAACAGGATGCTGTAGGTTACTGAACCATCATATGCAATTCTAGTGGGAACGCAATTCTTTATTGAAAGGAATTGAATAGGTATGGAAAAGTTGAGTGAAGTGCCAGGAAGGAAGTGCGGGCTGGATACTCCTGACATTTCGTTCTTTAACTGCTAAAAATCATTCTTTTCGGCACTGCCAATTCCTCTACACAGCAAAGAAAGAAAATTGTAAGATCTGTGGTACTAATGAAAATGTCTAAACACAAGGATATGGCAAAAGCAAGGCTGTCTGATAATTTGCTGCATATTGGAGGTGTAATTCCCTCTTGCAGGACCAACAAGGGGCCTGTATGCAACAATGCCTTTCAATGGGTCACAGTCTGGTGGTGATGTTCAGCATACGCTCCAAGGGCTTAGCACTAAGCCTGCTTGGCCCCAGGCTGTGATGCTGACCAAAGATGCCAAACTAAACGTGTTAATTCCCAAAGCTACTTCATGGGAAATTGAGAGAAGAGGTCAGAGCAGGAGAAATGGTAGGCTGAAAGAAAGCATAAAGGGGGAAAAAAGGAGAGCGAAAGACACCTGCTTATAATGCCTGATTAAACAACTCAGCTGAACTCTTACAAAAAAGAAAACCAAGCCCTCTGACCAAACTTGAGCAGAAACACATAGTAAAAATTCAGGGCTATTGTGGCTCCTAACAGAACCTGTTTGTATGGACTTATTTTCTTAATCAGTTTACATATATAGCTCTAAGAGTAAATATTCAAGAAAGCCAACTTTATACAGGAGAAAACCTACGGACCTCCCAGAAAGGCTTTAGCTGGTGCTAAGGGACAAAAACACTGCCACAAACAAAGCGCTTTATTTCAGTGACTTGATGCAGTCAGAAAAGAAAAAGGAAACAGGAGATCTACTTCTTTCCAGACTTGAGGTCAATTGGACAGGAAGGAACTTCTTTCAGCCTGAGCAGGCTCTTCCAGGATCTGAATGTCAGCTAACTTTATTATGCCAGCTAATTAAGATACAGGCAGAATGAAGCTTTCCTCAAACAGCAGGATCCCATCACAGGATTCAACAGACTGTACCAAGTCACACAGGGTGAGTCTCCAAGGCTGGTGGCGACCCACATCCACATGCAGGCAGCTGGCTGGTCCTGGCAGGGATGTCCTCAGGAATTTTATCATCTTATACTCTTTAGAGAATGTAAGCAAAAAAAGCAGAAGCAGAAAAAGGTCACCTTCCCCTTTTTTACAATTCTGTCATGGAAGGAATACTTCAGCTTGTTTTGGCCTGGAAGTAAGGGAACAGATGACTTTTTATTTCTTTGGGTTGATACAGTCAAGTGGCTTTAAGTTTCTTGGAAATGAAGTCGAGGTTTGCATTCTGCATGCTACAAGTTAAAAGGAAGAAGCCTGCTCCAGTGAGAAGTCATGGTCATCTGAAGTTACTATCTTGGTTAAGAGTGAAATACATTTCTCAGGCTGACTATTGCATTATGATTACAGTTCTGTTCTGCTGGTGAATAAGGAAGACTGCAATGAGAAAAACACTCTCCTTCCAGACCTTGAGGACAAGCAACAGAGGGAAGAGAGGAAGTAATGAGGAACAGCCCAAGACTAACACAAGCTGAAAAGTTTGCAAATAAGAGCTTCTAAATTTGTTTTCTAGCCGTACACTGACCGTGGGGACTTGTGCACTGCCCTGCTGGTTAGGGTTTTGGCTCTTGCTCTACACTAAAGGTTTATTTCCATGGAAACAGACACTGTAATCATGAAAACCAGGAAGCAGGTTCTAAAAACTGACGTTTAAAGACACACACACACCCTTTCTATCTCTTTATGCAGAAAGGTACTAGTTGAACAGCAAACTGCATCTACATGGTCCATCTGCCCACAGAGATGTAAAATTTTGGACTGCAGCAGTCAGCCTGGTTTTACACACAACTGCCACCCACGGAAGGGTTTGTTTCAAAAAGGCTGTTCTCGGTGGCTGTTGAAGACATTGTGCTACCTCAAAGTGTGAGCAGCCAGCGGGGATTTGTTCAGAGACTGCATCTCACTTCACTGCTTCATCAGTATAAATTATTGACATTGACTGGTCAGTGCATGAGTTTGCAGGGCAGAGCTCTTCAGAAATTCAGATTATTTCCCCTTCCCCCTCCCCCAGCTCCAGTGGTACAGTTTAATTTACTAAACTCTGATATTTTCCTTCACTGTAGGCTTCTAATTATAATCATCCTAACCAGGCCAGGATGAGGCAGTGACTGAGAGAGTTCAAGAGGAGATATTATAAAAGGTATTATACTAGCAAAATTTACTAATAGTGACAAAACACGGAAGGTGAAAATAGGGAAGGCAACCTTGGAGTTAATTTCTCTCTTCTGCTACCTGGTGCTAGAAGGAAAAAAAAAACCCTTTTGCCAGCAGCCAGGGTTTCCTCTCAGCCCTGGGTACCAGTGCCACCCTCTAAGCCTCCTCACAGTAGCTGGGAGCTCGTGCATCGCTTGAACCCTCAGACTGCTCCAGCCTGTGCCAGTGTCACAAAAGGGACGCTATGCAGAGTGGTTTAGGTTACTTGAAAGATCAGCGTCGCAAATATTAGGGGAAAAGCTATTATTTTTAATGTGAATTTGTGGGAAGCGTGACTTAACAGAATTCGATGGCAAGGTCCATTCTACTACTTATTCGATGCAGAAAAGCATACAAAGGCAAAATCACATTAGCAACAGATTATAATGGCTTCTCCACAATTTAAAAATTATTTACAGAGTTAGGGAAATCAAGGCAGGATGGTTGTGATATGGACTAGGGAAAAGGGACAAGGAAATTCCTTCCACTCGGTCATGAAGTTCAGAGTGGACCCCCTTGCTTTCTAAATTCCTCAGAAGAGAAGTCCAGGTGGAGCTGAATCCACCCCTAATCCCATACCTGGTCAATGGTTCATGCCTAAGGAACTGGGGAAAGGATCACTGTGTGTGGAGTTTTGTGATTGGTGCAAAACTTCAGGACAGCAACAATTCAAAGTTCCTTAATGCTATTCAAATGTATCACACAATTAGATTCTGTAATTCCCTCGCAGGACTTAACTCTCAATAGATCAGCACAGTAACTTAATCAAAGACTGAACAAAGTGATTGCCATAAAGTTGCAAGCGTATGCTCACCCAGACAGATACAGAGATAGAGATAGACATGCATAGATGTATACAAAGGTACCTGTTAAAATTACCCCCTGAGTTCGGTGAAAATATTCACGTTGGATGTCAGTGTGTCTCTCAGCGGGCAAAGAGGTGAGCCTCCAGGAGGTTTTTCTGCCCTGGTTGTGTCGACTGTTCTCTGATTTCACAAACTGGAGAGTTTATGAACTCTGAGTGGTGTCCCACTCAGAGGGAGATGATGCTGGGTGCAGCTGCTGTGGTCCAGGAGAGCTCAAAGGGTCATCCTTGGAACCACTATTTATAGGGTCGTGAGATAATTGACTTTAGGCATAAATAATTTTACATCCTGGCCTTAATTGGGGCGGGCAGTCACTGGAGTTCCCAGCTGGTACCGATCTACCCAGACTCTGATAAGGTTCAAGGTTGGCAGGGGATGAATTATTTCACTCTCATCCCCCACCGTAACCAGGCAACTGACCCCTAGTATGGCCATTCCGCACCTTGGCAGTGCAAGAGTGTTTTGATATGATAAGGGGTGCTTAAGCACCAAACTCCCTGCACAATGGCTAAGGTTTGATGGGAATCTCTAAGGCTCTAAAGCAGTCCAGGAGCTAAGAGGGGAAGAAATGCACCACCACAGCCAGGCCGTTAAGGGCACAGGGGACCTACCAGTGCTCTCATGGTTCGCCTGCTGGCATCTTCTCAGGCCCTCTGGACAAGGTGAAAGAACATGAGCAATTACCTCTTTTCTATTTGCAAAAGGAAAAACTCCAAAACCCTAAAGGCTTGGTAAACTGGAAGACCATGGGCTGCCAAAGCAAGGGAAATCCTCCCACCTGCCCGGGGAGCTGCTTTTAAGCCAGGCTCCTGCTTTTCGTCCCTGCCTGAGCTGTGTCACCAGGGAGCCCTGCCCGGCCATGGGCCCCATTGAGCTAGGGTAACCTGTGAGCTGATGTCTGAGTGTGACCTTGGCCTTGTCCCAAACCCCACGGCCAGGTCCTGGTCATTGCCACAGGCCTGCCCTGTTACCACCTGCAGCTTCGTGCTCTTGCCCTGCTCTTTGTCTTTCCTCCCTTGCAGGCCTATTCATGTGCTCCAGAAACACTGTCTGTCCCAGAGACTTCAAATTATGCCTTAATTTCTACCTGTAATACATTAGTTACATTAATTTTGAAGGAAAATAATGATACCCTGAAGCACATGGTCGTTAATCAAATGCCTTCCTCATGCAGTAGTCACTGTTTTATATAACTTTCTTTTAAGTTTGCTAATGTTTTCAGTTGCTGCAACATACCAAAGCCTGGGTTATGTTTCCAACATGCTGAGATGGCATGAAAATACTCCACTGCTACATATGTGTTTAAACTCAAGGATCACCTCTGCCATAAAACCGAGAAGCTGATGGATTGCTTAAGGAAGCATTACTGCAAAGCATATTTCTCTCACTGAAACTCAACAAAACGAAGTACTTACATCCCTGAAGGTTTCATGTTTGTTTGCTTAAATCAATTTTCTTTGGTAATGTTTGCATCTTGATACAATCCAAAGATTCCTGTCAGGCTTGAGGTACACCAGTGCTGTACAGAGATTCTTGGGGAAATGTTTCCTCTACCTCCAGCTATTTAAGTCTAGAGGAGAAATAGATGTGTTTCTTTACCAAGAGGGTGGTTAAACACTGGAAGAGGCTTTGTGGAGGAGTGATAATGCCCCAGGCGTACCAGTATTGAAGAGGCATTTGGACAATGCCCTTAATAACATGCTTTAACTTTTGGTCATCCCTGGAGCAGTCAGTCAGTTGGAACTATTCTATTCTAGTCTAGTCTAGTCTAGTCTAGTCTAGTCTAGTCTAGTCTATTTTATGACAGTGGAAAGCAATAAAACATAAGCAAAACTGAAGATCACAACTGAGCAAACTGGCTTTTTAACTACTTTTTAACTACCCTCGAGCATCTAGTGGCACCTCCTATGTTTTAAGTTTACATGCGTTCATGTTCTTTGTCTCATGTTTCTGGCAGTTCTGCTGTAATTCTTTCATTTGTTTGGTTTTGTTGGTTTGGTTTGATTGGGTATTTTATTTCTTTCAGATTTATGAGGGTTTTTCCCCCAGCCTGTATATCACAGAATAAGTCAACTCCATACCTTTGTTTCTTTTTCAGTGAAAAACACAATAGTCTGTGCTGTGTCAGAATATCTGGAGCCTGGAGTTGGAGCACCAAAAGATTCCTGGCCACTCAGGAAAGCCTGACATATTGAACCAGCACCATGCACAACTGCCATCTGATGCTCTGGAAGGAAAGGAGGTCAATGAGCTGGATCAGTCAAGATTTTGAGGTCTGTGAAAGTTCACAGGAGCCCCAAAAGGGAAATTAGATCACATGGCATTTACCAAAAACATAAATAGAGGGAAGGAAAGGATGTAAATCTGGTATCCAGGGTGCAGCAGGATGATTTTGTAATGAGATTTATACATGCAATTGTAGCAACATATATTTTTCATGTCTTTCAGAAAAGATTCTAAGAGATTGTTTTTTCTATTATTTTTCAAATGGACTATTTTTTCCCCATTTCTCCTGTATCTTTGATACCTTAGGATACTTCAGACAGGATTTTTGGGATCCAGTAGAACTCTGCTGAAGAGTAAGTGCTAGCAAGAGCACAGTGCTCATCTGCCTTGGGACAGTGTATGTCCCAAGCCCAAACCAAACTTAAACCCTCACTAAAGACAGTTGCCTTCCAAAGCTGTTGTATGAGCCCACAAACAACACAGAGGAAAGACAAAAGTTCGAATGGTATATATAACATAATCTTCTCTTTAAATCAGCTGTAATTCACTCCTCTTCTACATCGGGGTTTCAGCGAGTGACAGGTTGAGGGACAGCTTTGCTGATGTGTTTATCCAAGACCACTGTGAATCCTGCTCTGCAGGTTCAGAGGTGTAACAGAAAACTGCAAGTCAGAGATAGAGATACAAATGCAGAGGGGTGCAGGAGTATTTCTATTTGTTTAATACATTATATGATTTATAATGGAAACTATCACTATGGGCTTTACAGCAGAAGAACATGAATTTCAGACAAAATCTCAGTGAGCTTGACTTTTCTTTCTTTCCTCTGGAGCATTAAAACCAATCTGCTTTCCACTCACTGTACACTTGCAGGTAGATCCTACCACTACTGGTACCCCCAAAATATTTCCTGTGTGATGCTGAAATCTAGACTCTCCTTATACTACATCACTCTTCATATGAAACTAGAAGCAGTCATGTAGATGTGACTTAGAAGAAAGCATTGTTGATTAAAAATAGACTACTAGATAGCCCAAAGGATTGATGGTAAGATCTGAAACCTGGCAGTTTAGTTTCAGTTCAGGTTAGTGGAAATAAAAGTTGAGCTTGAATTTATTCAGACAATAACTATTTGTCATTTGTTTGCTGGTTTACTCGAAATACTGATAGCATAACTTGAGTTCCTATTAGACAGGTATCTTCAGTGCAAACCCAGCAGTGACTGAGATGCACTGGACTTCTAAAAAGACTTGTGACTGAAGGACATAAAGAGCAAGATATCCCTTTACCCTGTAACAGTGGTTTCTCCCATTCAGAGTTGGAAACATTTTCATGGGTACCTGATCATTTACAAGATGAAAACCCAGCTGTGTATCTGCGACAACACAAAAAAATGGGTTTTGTTGCCCATTTTTAACGTCCTGTGTAAGCATTCATACTTGCATAAATAGGACCCAGGATTTAATTTAGTATTAATTCTACCTGCCTGTCTCCCAGGTTGGAGTCCTCCAGACACAGGCCGCTTGACCTGCCCATTTGAGGTCTGTTGCTTGAGAAAGCAGATTTCCCTGGGTTCTCCTTCCCTTCAAAGCTCCTTGCTGGCATGGAGACCACATGGCCAGAGACAGCCTTCAGAGACTCCTGGGACTAACACGGTTCCCCGCAGCCCTCTGAAGGCATGTCTGCAGGACCTGCCATCAGGCTGAAATTCACTTGTGTTACAGAGCAAGAGATGCTTCAGTAGAGATCTCAAAAATTACTTTCGTGATCATGAAAGTAGGTATTTTTTAAACCTCACTCATTCCTCATTTACTGAGTTTTATTTCTGTTTGAAAGTACTCCAGGATTTTCCCTTAGGAAAGTCAAATTGTCCTCACTATGTAAAATTGTAATGGCAAAATACAATCCTCTGCAAAGAGGGATCATTTAATACACAGTTAATAGGTTACTGCCTTTGACATGACTGAGTCCACTGTAAGCCTTGATACTGACTACTGGATGTAAAGGCTACTGGAAGACAGCTCATGCACTTACGTGAGACGCAGAATATTTTCTGTCAAAACTAGAAGTGAAAATAGGCCCCCACCAGTGAACATGCAAAAAGATAATACATGTGTGACCTTCCAGAAAATGTTTACACCTGTGAGTGCAGCCTTCACAGAGGAGTATTTTCTGTTGCTAAGGTTCAAAAACATGTACTGAAGCTTAATTTGTATCTTTCCACATTTATCAGGACCAAACGCTGTAGTCAAGTCGAATAGTGACGTCACACGGCACGCTGTCAGACCTCGCGCTCTCTGATGAGCATGCACCCCGTGCTGCAGCGCAGCCCGGGCAGATGAATAAAGGCCAGCCTTACTCAAAAAGCAGTATCATTTGATGGGTCCCAGTGCTTATTACTGAAGTGTATGGGAAGACAGAGATGGGGGCTGGTGGCTGAAAAGGATGACCGGAGGTTAGGTGGCATCATGTGTTGGTCTCCTGGCAATTCCTCAGTCCTTTTGCTCTCTGAGTGGCAAAGGGTGAAGTTGTTTCCTATGAAGAGTCTCTTCTTTTTTTTTTTTTAAGGCAATTGTGTCAATTCTGCACAGAGGTTTTATTTTGGAGTTTAAAATTATGATCTTTTCATGAAGCTCTCACTGTCTTTATTCATCCTGAAGGCTGAACAGAAACAATTGTGGGATGTTAAAGATATTTTGCTGGGCAAGTTCATTTAGTTTAAAAATAACTACAGATCACCCTTTGCTCATTGATTCCGAAGGCAGAACAGTCTCAGTGAGATCATTTGATGGGCCTTAGGCAGATGACATGGCTGGGGATCAAAGACACACTGTTGGTGTAGAAGATGACTTCATTACTATGTAGGATTAGTGTCTATGATTCACTTTACCTACCTAACATTACTCTGGTTGATTCCACAGAGTTACATTAAAGAAGCCAGCCACAACTGCCTGTTACCAGGGAGGCAACAGGATTGTTCCCCAAGGCCAGAAATTCTCATCAGACAGATGTTAGGCCATTAAAAGAAGCAGTCTCTCCTCATGATCAGCGGAACAGCGACACAGGCAGAACAGGCAGCAAGGCTACTTGCTGAATTCAGCAGCGACATCACAGGTGGGGATGAGATCCTTGCACTCACCTGAGCTCTGAGAGGTGACACGCTGCCCACCCACACACTTGAGCCTACCAAGTCTGCCTCCTTTATTAATCCCTGTGCACCATCCAGGCAAACATGTTTACCTGGAAGAGCAGTTCTGAATTAGTTTCTATGCCAGGGACTGTACCAGCAATGTCTCTCAGGTGGTAACTTGCAGTAGGACCTGGCATGGCTAGAAAGGCAGAGCGCACCAGCCCCAAACGTAGGCAGAATGACAGAGTAACTGCATGACACCACCTAAGAAAAAATGCATCACTTGAGTGCTTAAGAATAAAATCAGGCTTCTCCCTTCAACCTACAAGTTGGTGGCTGGGTCTCACGTGGGCTGAACCTGGCATCTGTTCTGGTAACGAGGAGGAGGCTTTGAAGTGAGTCTGAGTGGCCTAGGAGAAAGAGATAGTAATACCCTTTACAGTTTGCTTACACCTAAGCAGAAATAATCAACTTGCCAGATATAGGACAAGATTGTTTTGGTTTTTTTTTTAACCTGTCCATCTCAGGGAAGTCGTCACTATGATGTACTGAGATTCTGGTATGGGTCCTGCCACACAGCATCTCTGTATCTTCCAGATTCCCCAGAGGTAGTGAAAAAATTTGATTGACGATGCAGGCTAAAGGATTTTCCTAAAAGTGCTCAAGATGACCAGGATTTAAATCTTGACTGACCAGAAACAGCAGTATGTAAGGATGGCATCAAGAAATGGCACAAAACGTTACATTCCATGGTGCAGCCGTTGAAGTCAGTCTAATAAGGGTTTCCAAAGCAGAAGTAAAATCCTCTTATTTTGGTAAGACTGTCCCCTATGTAGTTTAAATGACTCGTGAAGTTTTAAATACCTATTTTAATTACCGCTTCTAAGTGCTTAAGTGCACTGACATGGAATACTTCCTATCTTTTGCTCATCTGCAGAATGTCAGACATGCTCAGCTTCACTGCTTTGTTCCTTGACCTTAAGGATCAAAGAAAAAGGCCAAAGAAACATAAAGAACTGCAGGAGTACTGACATGTCCCTAGGGCTGCACCAGCAGACAACAGAACTGATGGGAGCAAGGCATCCTGGTCTCAGAAAATGAGAAGCCCTGAGTGAATGGTCAGACAAAGCCTTTTTCCTCCTTCTCTCTCTCATTTCATGTTAAAGGACAAAGGAGATGGGAAGTAACACTGCACAATAAAGCAGTAACTGCTTCAAGTCTGTAAGGCATCCAAGCGCATATAAAATTTATTTCAGTGGTAGGCAATGGACAGAAGAGCAACTATGCTGGAAGCCCAAAGGGAGAATGCACGCATTAGACGCTACCACAGCAAAACGGGATATAAGCTATAATACAAATAACACAAGCAGATATAAATTCAGCTTCACCAGAAGCTATGGATGTTTCAAAGAAAGAAAATTATGTTCAGCATAGAGATAGCTCTCTTTCATCTGCAGTGAATTAATGTCTTAGTACTGAGGTCTTCTCTTTACTTCTATCTCCATCTCCTGGCGTGAGAATAGCCTACAAAATGGTTGTATTTGCAGGTGGCAGATGATGCAGTACATAGCTTAAAACCATCAATCCCATCAAAAGTGGAAAATGTCAAGAAGCATCAGTGTATGTTACCACAGCAATGATAAATGTGCATGAAAATATGACACAATACCAAGCACAAACTCAGGAAGCAGCTACTCAAGCTAGAAGTTGTCATAAAACCAGTCCTTGTCTCAGGTATAATTTCCAATACAAGCCTTCTGGTCAATTTGAAAATGCAAGAACTTCATGTTGCAGTTATTTGTTGTGATTCAGCCTTTGACAGCAACTTGGCATATGTGGGAAGAAAACACAAGCTGTCATTGTCTAATCAGAGAAGAGTTTTGTTCTTACTGTTTGTAAGTAAGTTTTGTTCATGACTGCAGTGGTCATGAAAATAAGGGAGAAATACTGTACAGCCTGAAGTACAAGCTCCTTATAATAGAGCCAGGGGAATAAAAATATCTTACCTCATAATATCAGATCAAGGCAGAGTGTTCCAACACGTTCTTCAGCGTACGCACACACCTCTCTGTGAGTGTGGAGTCAAAATCATGGTCAGCATTGCCACATTCACAACCCCCACAAATAAAGCAATTGGAGAGAAAAGGACTAGCATCTGGAAAGAAGATGCGACCAAAACATGAGAAATAAGTAGATACCGGCTTGGAGCAACCTTCTCTCATTTGAAAAGAGGGTGAGCACTTGGTTGTTAAGGGGAATTAAGAGATCGGTGCTGCAACCTCCAGTTAACTTTTGTTTTATGTCCCACATTACTTGGATAAAATCTTTCTGACTTTCCTCACAGAGAACAAGCAGGCAGCATCTGGATAATCCTTCATAGCGTTTTTGGTTTCATTTTAATTAACAAAGTTACCCTAACCATAAATCTGGCCCTTGATGTTTTAACACTTAAAACGTATGACTGTATAGTCCCAGAGTACAAAGGTCTGCCCCCAGTGAACGGGGCGTCCCGTTTCAATGACACAGAACTAGCTAAATGCTGACTGTTAGCTTGCTTCGCGTCCTCTGCTTATTTTCTCCCAGGAGAAGCAGACACAACATGAAAACCTCCTGCTGTTTACTTCACTTTGCTTATCTTCCTCAGTTCACATGCTACACTGCTTCCAATTTTACTACAAAATTTTCTGGAATTAAGGTAGGAAATGAGTGATTTCCCTCAGTATGGATTGCAGCATTGTGCTTTTGTGTATTGTCCAGAAAGGTATTCCAAGTGCTTTGCATGTCAATTTGCACTAGAAAGGGAATGCTGTAAAGAGAAAGTGTGCTTTTCCACCTTTAACAAGGCTTTGTACATATCTTGAAAAAATATTTCTTCATCTTTTTTGGTAAAGAATTTGTAAGGTTACCCAAATCCCTTTTCTTCATATAGTGATGTGCTGAGACTACCAGAAAAAATACTCATCTTGAAAAATGCATCACATTCATACAGAGAAAGAACAAGATAACAATTAAAAATTACTCTGGGTAGAAACAAACTCAAATCCTAAGCAAAATAACAGGACCAACTGCAGCAGGGGCATAGGCATGACTTAACAGTCAGAAATCAATTCTAATCTAATGATAAAAACAATTGAATTTTTTCTTGGAACTCAGAGGGGAAATAGAAAATATTTAGAAGTTACTTAAACCTGATAAAACAAAAACTGTAGCTAAGAATTCAAATGTATTTCCTTATGCATACCAATATCCTCATATGGCTTAGTTACTGACTTGAAAAAAACAAAGTTACTTTCATTTTTAACAGAAATGCTGGGTCTCCTAACTTCATTTTCATTCTCCAGCTGACCACTCATCTGTAAATAATGAGTTCATGAAAAAGAAATCAAACTGGGTCACTGCAAAGTCATCAGGCACTCTGGGGATGGGTAACGTGATACTGTGCCTTTTACATCCAAGTTGCCAGTTTAAATCCAGTCTAGGCCAGCAGTGACTGAAGCCTACTGCCAGATGTTTCTTGTCATGCATAATGGGTCAGTAGACTTAGTTCAGTTTGCAGTGAAAAAGTAACATTTATATATGGTCTCATGAAACTGCCACTGAAGACAGAATGGATTCTGCAAACCAAACTATCCCTTATCACAGAATCACTGAATGGCTGAGGTTGGTAGGGACCTCTGGAAATCATCTGCTGCAACCCCCCTGCTCACACAGAGTCACCTACAGCCAGTTGCCCAGGATCATGTTCAGACAGCTCCTGAACATTTCCAAGGATGCAGACTCAACAACCTGTCTGGGAAACCAGAGTCAGTGCTCAGTCGCCCTCACACGAAAGCAGCATTTCCTGATGTTCAGCGCGAACCTCCTGTCATTCTGTTTGTGCCTGTTGCCTCTGGTCCTGTCACTGGGTATCAACAAAAAGAGCCTGGCTCTGCCTTCTTTTCACCCTCCCTTCAGATATGAATTCACATCCATTAGGTGCCTTTGACCCTTCTCTTCTCAGGCTGAACAGTCCCAGCTCTTTCGGCCTCCTCTTGTATGTCATATTCTCCAGTCTTTTAACCATCTTCATGGCTCTTCACTGGACTTGCTCCAGCACATCCATGTCTCTCTTCTACTGGGGAGCCCACCACTGGACAAAGCACTCCAGTTACATTTGACCAGTGCTGATCAGAGGGCAAGGATCCCCTCCCTGGACCTGCTGGCAGCACTCCTCTTGATGCAGCCCAGCATCACTCCTTTGACACAAGGGTGCATCAGTAGCTCATGTTCAACTTGGTGTCCTAACTCAGGACCACCAGCTCGTTTTCTGCAAAGCTGCTTTGTGTCCCTCTGAGATCAACGGTACCTCTCTGTGAATATAGGGTCTTCCATTCAGGTGGGGTACACCCCAGGAATGAAATGTTTGAATTTGCTAAAGCTAAGCAAAGCTGACTTGTGTCAGTCTAGGGCTGATACACACAAATAGGCACCAGACAAACTTATAAATTGCTTTTCAACCGAGCTAGAAAAACCTGAAGCAGTTAACGTGCTGCAAGGTGGTATAAAGAGACGTGATGTAGACACAAGCCAAGAAAAACACAGTTCAGGTAACCAAGAAGTATTCTGTTTACAAATCAGCTCCTAGGCTTGCACATTTTCTACTCAATATATGTTCAAATCTAAGAAGTTTTGTTTATCCAAAGTAGCAACGTTAACTGCAGATATCTAATTCAAATGTTGACGTTACCACACCCTAGAGCATCACAACCCTGATGTCTCAAGATAAAATAAACTGATCTACAGGTGGGATGACTACTGCCCTAACTAATTGTATTCATGCCCATTGAGGCCTATGGACAAACATTTCCTGAAAGAAAAGGAAATGTTTACTTTATTGCTTAATTACTTCAATTGCAATTAGATATTGAGCTCAACTACACTTTTACCTGAAGGTATTATTTTACTAGTTTGATTTTATTATTCTTACTTTAACATGTATTGCATTCTTCTCTGGAACTCTGAAGATACTTCTGTTGTATTTGAATAGGTTCTTATTTTACGTTCAGGACAGACCACAGTGGACCTCTCTATAGGAGACACTCCTACACTCTTGTCCCTACTGTAAAAGGAATTTTGTGGAACTTGTAACAAAAGGCCACATCTATTGAGCTAAATTATCCCTTGTCATGGTTTAATGGACAGCACCAACACTACATTTATGAGGAAAGCATCAACACCACATTATTCAAAATTACTGGAATTTTATTTGCCTCAGGCTTATGACTTGCAACCAAAGACATTGTGCAAAGAAAGCAAAGATTAAGTACACTTTAGGGAAAAGGTGATAATCCACATTGGTAACATAGAAGATCAGTCTGATGAAAGAAGCCATCCATTACACTATATAGATTGCAATATTCAATAGCATTTTTTTTAACCCAACATTTTTAATCGAGGAAAAAAAAGTTAAGCAAAGTTTACAGTAAACATAAATTTGATACAATTCAAAAAGCATTTTTCTGAATATTGTCAAGCATGAAGTGGAAAAACGTATATTGGACAAGGTGGATGAAGGCTAACTACTGTACATTTATAAGCTATTAAACATAGTTGCATATATGTACCACAGTGTAAAAAAACAATACAGAACAAATAAAAACTTTGAAAATTGTCTGATGAAAAGTAAAATAACCAGTGGCTTGTAATGGCTTCTCCTGGTTAGCAATGCTACAAAAGACTTTTTTTTTTTTTTGTCTTTCTGATGCCACTGAAAAACACCTTATCAAATGATAAAACCAGGCACAATCAAACCATTACCAAGTTAAATCCAGCCCATAGAAATATACTATCAACTCTTATTTTCCATCAAAAGCTTTTTTTGTTGTTGTTTTGTTTTTAAATTTTTTGAGGCCCATTTGGTCACAATATGTTACATTTTTTTTCCTTTTTTACACCATGATATCATATGTTTGTCTGGCACTATCCTAAAGCTAATTTATAGAGAATGAGAATGCAGAAACAACCCAATGTCTGTTTGACAAAATGAATTCACTGGGTGTAAAACAGGAGAAGGGAGAAGAGAAGGGGAAGGGGTCAGTTCTGACAAGAAAATAAACCCTATGGATCACTCATCATCACTTCCGCTTGCTTCCGACTGGTCCTAGAGGTAAGAGACAAGACATGTCAGAAATTCTTTGCCAGCTATTCTGTGAAATTTGTTAAAGAAAAAAAAAAAGTAAAAGGAAGAAAATGACAATTAAACTGAAAATCAACACAGCTTTAAGAAAGGTACTATGTTATGTAATATTTCTCTTTCATGATATTTAATAGCTGTAGGCTTCTTTAGAGAAGGAAAGACACAGAGTCAGAAAACACCGGATCTTTCTTTGTACCCGGACATTTAAAGACAACTGGGAACAGGTCTGTTTTCATTTGCTGAAATAGCGGAAGCACCCACCAATAAAAAAAAAAAGAAGAAAGAAAAATCAAGTGAAGAGTTTTTCATCTGCGCACAAAAGCAAACAGACCATGAGGTTTAAAGGTTCAATGAAATTAGGAACAGTTCCAAGAAATAAGCTCCAAACTTCTTGTCTTTCAGCACTGGGACAAGATCTCAAAAGCACACCCAGAAACAGTTAACAACCCTGCCCAATTCTCTCAAGAAGATCAATATAGATTAAAAACGTGCTTAAGCATGAATTGCTGAGAATTCTGACAGCAAGAAGGACAGGGCAGAGACGCAATTACTTCAACCACTTCCACAGCCTCAGTGAACAAAACTTACATTTTCATCTTGATCCTCATCACTATCATCATCACTCACGACAGGCTTGGCTTTTGCTCGGCTTTGCCTCTTCTTGCCTTTTCCTTTCTCCCGGCTTTTTTCATCCTTCTTACTGAGCTTGATTTTGACTTTCACCGATTTTGCTGCAAAAAGTTTAACAGCATACATTAATGTAACTTTCACTTACCAGCATCTAAATACTGTCTCTGTTCACAGAAATACAGCCCTGGTAGCAGTCTGACAAGATACTCCCCTCTGTTCTTTATCTGGACTGTGAAACAATGAAGCAGAGGTATTTGCTTTTATGTCTCTACTTCTTGATAGTTTTAACAATGGTTTGTATTAAACTATAAAGAGTAAGTTGATTATGTGCATCTTCTTTTCATACTCAGAATGCACTGTGTCTACAGGTAGTATACAGGCCTGATAAACATCTAAAAATATTTTTTCCTTGCACACAGGAACGTTTATCCTTTGTACAAATATACCATTTTTTTATCTATCTTAAACTACAGAAATACTATGTAGGGGTGACTGAAATTTTGAGTGACACCATTCTGAGTATGTTAAATTCCTGATTCCAGAATATCCACTCATTTCCAATGAACTGCTAAAGCTGCATGCTTTGCACACTTGCGTAATATACTTACAAGAGTAGCTCAGGGCCAAGTACTACAATTTCTGTAACCAAACAGATGGGGTATCTGTAAAGTAGATGTACTGGGTGGCAGAAAGTATCCCTCCTTTTCCACTATACCATGTTTCCAAGTCTGCAATTTCTGAATGACTGTCACCTCCGGCTTCTGAAACAATGTTTCAGAAAGTCCTTGCTGCACCAAGAATACGAGCAACATCTGCTTCTTAACCAGGTGGTGAGTTAGGTATGCCTGAAGGTTGATCACTCATGGACACAGACTGTTTCTAGCATATCCAGGCATTTCTATGTACAAGCAACATGAACAAAACCAGAAGTGTGTATAAAAACCACTCATGGCCAGTCAGATCTGCTTCCATAAAGCACCTCTGGATTCGTTTCTGGCTTAAAAGCAGTTTACTATACTCTTAAGAGGTATAGCCAATACATACAGCCAGAAGACTCAAGGTGAACTCTAACACCCAATGCAGCAAATATATTAAGAAGTTACTTTCACCAACAGAAAACAGAACCTTATTAATCAGTCCCCAGGCAGAAACTGGAAAACTTCCCCTTCAATCTTTTCAGTATTCAGAAGGGGACTCACATTCTGATTCTGATTCTTCTTCTTCTTCTTCATCTTCATCATCATTGCTTTCATCCTCACTTTCTTCTTCTTTGGCAATCTTCTGTCGTGCACTTTTGAACACAGACTGAAGAACAATGGAATCCTCATAGATCTGCAGTATGAATAGGAACCTATGTTAGAACTGTAAAGTCCAGCAGTATCAGAAATTCACAGCATAGACCTTAATTTCCAGTGCAAACCCACAGAGTATATGGACTTTTCAAATCTCAAGTAACAATGCTTGTTGCATGAATTTTATCAGAAATGCCAACATTAATTCTTCATGCTCTAAATGAAGAAATTTGCCAATAGTGAGCCACAAAAATAAAACTCTTAAAATGTATTACATCTAAAATGTCCAGCTAAGAGTGGTTTTATTATTATTTTTATTACCAGAGAACTATAGCGTATTTTCACGGGATTACAACAGCCTTGAAAAGTTGCCAAAGCAACATACTTCAGCAGTACGCATCTTAATTAAAAAATGGGTTATGGTCTAGCAATACAGTTGATAATGACAAATGGCTAACTCATGTTAATTAGCCTTAGTTTTTTCTAAAATCCAAAGTGGCTACAAGGAAAGTAGCCAATTTATTCCAAACAACTCATACCTTCCTTCCTCTCAGGTCTAAAAAAGCTGAAAAAATATAATAATCAATGCTTATTCTAAATTTAGGACCTGTTCTCAAACATCCTGTAGCTTGCTGAGTATCTCGGAGACATCAGATTTTCCCTTTAACCTCATGCATGAGGGGACTCGCAAGAGTAGGAGGACTACAGTTGGCTTGCAACACATTTCTCAGATTAAACAACAGTAAAAATCTTGTTGTCTTGCTGAGTATCTTGGACTTCATAATCACCTTAACCAATGAGCCTGTACATTTTGTTTTGTAAAACATCAGAAACCAAGAACTGGACAATTCAGCACTAGACAATTAAAAGTGTGAACTGAAGGGTGCAGGGTCATAGATCTGTATTTGGTTTTATCATCATCATCACTTGAACTACTTTGGCTATCATACTACTCCTTTGGCTAAACTACAGACATTCTTGTATAAAGGGACACTGCCTATTTGTAAGAAAGATAATGGAAAAATTTTTGGCTGTCATTACATAATCTGCATGTTAAACCCGATAAAACTGCTCTAATAATTTGCAGGTTCAAAAAAACGAGTTAGAAAAGCTTTGTTGAGAATACTTCACGTGAAATATGCAATCTCTCTTTTTTCACTTGACCATCAAGTCCTTTTTAGAAACACAACCTCTCACTGCAGGCTCCCGTTATTTAAGTACCACTGTGCTTTTTGGTATGAGATGCTTGACTGCTCTTGACCATGGTAAAATTTCCTGACATACCTATAATGATCAATAATGCTTTAAAAAGGCTTTTCTCCTATTGTCTTATGACCTTAGTGGGCTGTGAGACCCCACAGTTTCCTTCCTCAAAATTAGATGATTATTGACTTTCTCCTATACATACTTCAAGTCAGCTATTGACAGAAACCCCTGAGCTCCTCCTGAGGACCATTTATTTTTCTTATAAATAGACCTAGCATACTCTACTGTTCTTAGGAACGGTTCTTCCACCTAACCTTGCTGTCCTTTCTCAGACCAAAAACTTTTCTAAGAAAAAAAGAAATTAAGGATGCATACAACACTACGTTTTTTATGCCTGTTTATTTAAGGCATCACTGTGACCCAGACTTTAAACACAATTCCCTAGGGAAATAAAGGGTTTAAAAAAATTATTTTAACCTTCTTAATGTGGAATTATTTGTAATACACAGTATCTATTTTGATCCAGAAAAAAACCTGGGGCTGCTTCAGGAAAATACGTGCAAATTAAAGTTTTCTTATTTTGACTAAAATCCAATCCAAACACGTTAAAAACAAACAAACAAACAAAAAACAAAACAAAACAAAACAAAAACCCCACAAAAAAAGACCTGAAGCAGCAATGACCATGGAACTTCCTTCAAAAAGGGAGAAGCAAGGACAACAGAATTCCATGACTGATCTTTTGTTTTGACCAACACATACTTTACAGGTCTTCATTTGATCATTACAACACGAAAAACTTCTCAAATTTTCAGGTTGCATTGAGGACAAAAGCCTTAAAACACAAAGTTTGGCTCTCCCTGAAAACCCCCACAAGGTTCCAGCTCAGGTGGAACTTCCTGCAAGGATCATGCATCATACTAAGTAAAGAAATATGCAGAATTTCACTTGAAGTCACAGTATACTTAAACAGCTGCCTGAATTTGCCTTATGGTTTTGGGTGCACATGCAAATAATCTAGTTCACTGAAGTGAAACAGTATGTTAGAGCAAAGGTGGACCAGAACTATTACAGAGAATATGAGGTAGCCTTAAAAACTGGAGGACTGTTGAAGTGTCCTGCATTTCACTGAAAATCAAAATGAATGGTGTACGAACTTATCAGAAAGAAACCTAAAAAAATCTTAGATATGAGTTATTTGGGCTTCATACTATGAAAGTAATACCAGCTCAGGTAATTAATGTTGGTACAATGGAACAGAAAATCATACTGCAACGCTCTGATACAGGTTGGGTTATTTCCAAACCAAGCAGCAATATCTACTGAACATTTTCACCCACTCAGCATTATTCATGTCAATTCTACCACCTCTGTCTAACAGGAGACCAGTTTCCCATTAGCAAGTTAAGTCACTCTGATGTAAATAAATTTCATTATTTTTCCCATTTAGCTCCTGATTTTTCCTTGCCTCTATTTACCTCCTTTATCAACTTTTACAATTTTCTAAAGTCTCAGTGATACTTTTTGGCATTAACTTTCCTTCACTTTCATTTGTTATCATTAGATGCTTATAGCTGTTTTACTTCTATATGACTAAGCAGTAAACTAGCAATATTTGGACATGCAGCAAAATTTTGTCCTACATTTCCTATCAATTGTATTAAAATATTTTTTAGCTGATTTATTTATACGTTGTTTCCATGTAACTGAGGACAGTAAAAATACCGCAAAAGTACATATTACAGAAAACATTTTCTGTCTCTAGATAGTAAAAATAATCACAAAATGATGAGCTGTATAGAACAATCCTTCATAATTAATTGCATGCTCATTTTAATTTTTAATTCTCAAACATTAATATAAACTCCCCAGTTTAGCTAAGTGTCAACAGTAATGTTTAGGAATCGGAAGGATGCGTTAGTATTGGCAGCATCAGCTGTGAGCTTACTTTTACTTAGTTTTCTTTGACCAGCAATTTTTTCTCCCTGCACATTACGGAAAAGTTGTCTTTATGTTCTCTGCTTCAATTTATTACTGTGTTTACATCACACTATTTGGACCTCATCTATAAAAACAATCACCCAAGACTATGTTTCACTGTATTTGAGACAAGTTTCTTATTGGTCATCCAGAATCTGTAGTCTCTCCTTTTGTGTCAGTCCTGTTTTCAGGACAAAATTCCTGTTTTCCCGTCCTGAATTCACAGCACTGAGTGCATTCATATGTGTGAAACACCTGTTTAAGATGAGAGACTTTGCCTTCTAAACCTCTGAGACTCATCTGGGATTTATTATTACTGTCTCGTAAAGAGAACGCTGATCTTACAACATAAAAAAGAAAAAAAAAAAAAATTACCAGAGGGCTCAGAGAGTATAAAGTTCATACACTAAGCTTTACTGCTGGACAAACCTTGAATTTGTATCTTCTATTAGCAGAACTGAAGAGTTCACTACAAAGTATTTCCTCAACATCCTGTCCTAAGCTGTACTGTTAAATCTGTTCCTTCCATCATCCGCTATGGTAAACTCAAGTTGATGTATCACTCTACATGAACTTTTACAATTGAGTCAAATACTCTCACAGCATCTCTAAACTACACATAGATCAGAAAAAAACAATCTCAGAATTAGAGTCAAAACCAGTTTCTCTGCCTGCACACACTGCAGCTATGTCCCGTGAATTCTGGATGGTTCTAACAAACTGGGCGTTTTTCTCTACTCAAAGTAAGAATTAAAGCACAGGGTTTATATACATAATATAATAATCCACAAGCACTGAAAACATTACGTAGGGAAAACGTGTATGTTTAACACAAAGTGGTTCATTCAGACCTGTGATCCCTCCAAATTGAATGTCTGAGCATTGTGACACAGCAACATGACATCTTTCTCCAAGTCTCCAAGACTCCGATACTTATGGTTGCGAATTCTTTCCTGTTACATTTGTTGAGAAAATTAAGAGAAGTATGGATGGGCAGTGGTGCACAAAAAAAAGAGCAGACAGGATACTGAATTAATATGTTTTCAACACATTAAAAGATTTCAAAGACTTTACCTAAGCATCAAGACAAGTATCTGTTTACAACAAACAACCCCCCATATTGTTAATGTATAGCTCAAAAAAATACAGCAGGATAACAGAATAAAAATTAAGCTATCCCTGTTTGAACTGGAATGGACAAAAGCAACAGAAGTGCAGCGCTTTTAGTAAAAGGAGTTCCAGTGTCTTCTTTCTAGCACAGAAACAAAATAAGCTATGACATGAACTAAAGTCATAGCTACGGTACCACCTAACATGCAACAAGCTGCCTAAACGCCACCAGCCAAATTGTGTTTGGATCTGACCTGGCCATTCCAAGACGTGATGCCAGTTTAGGGATAACTACATTCACCTAGAACCATTAAACCTACACAAGCACTGTGTTTTTACTAAAGATGCGTTTAGAGATTTCACAATTGCATCTTTGCAGAAAAGACACTGAGATGTCATGTCTGGAAGTGTCATTCATGCCATATTATTACATTTTGATTTGACTCTGAAATTACAGTGAGATACTGCAACACACGCTAAACAGAATTCCTAACAAGGTGTGTAGCAATGTTTAAAAACTAAGCCACAAATACAGGTTTTTGTAATTTTAATGACAACTTCCTGTTCACTCTTCTGCATAACAAAAAGAAATGGAGGAATCTCCACTTCCAAAGGGGGTTCTTACCTTTATCTTTTTGAAGTCCACGGGTTTCCTAATCAATTCATAATACTCTGGTAGTTCTTTCCTAGATGGGAGCTGAATGAAGACTTCACTTAACTGCCGTCCTGAACTGTTTAGAAAAACAAGCCCATAATGCAAAGAATTACTACAACTGTCTCACAGAACCCACACGTACATGTAAATGCTAATCATAGGGAAAAATTAAAAACAAACAAACAAAAAAAACCCCACCCAATCTCTTCTTTCAAAGGATTAGGAATCAATCTTCTTCTGTTTTTTTAACTTGGTACAGATAATTCATTTACAATTTAAAACACATCCTTTGTATTGTTGTCCTAATGTATCACCATCATTACAGGATGGTGTGTGTAGGAGGCTTTATGGAAGTAGGATCAGGATTTGAATCTGAATTCCATAGTGGCTTGCCAAGTAAGTCTTATCCATTTCTCAGTTTTGTTTTAAGATTTTTAGCAACTGTCCCGCCTTATTGCTTTATCTTCTTGTCATTTTATAGTTGTTTTATACCTCCTCATCATAGCAAATAATATGTTCATACAGATTTCCACTACACCAGATGCTGATTGCTACCACACTAACTAGAAGTTACACCAGAAGAATTATTAACTTCCATTATGGGCTGTTAGGTTTCTCAAAGACTCACTGTAAGTGTACTGAAAATCACTACTGCCATTTCTGCTTCTTCAGTCATCTGAAATAAGGTGATGGGTTATCTAAAAACCTTTCCTACTCTAGGAACATCGCCTATCACTTACAGGTATTCGCATTTCTAAAATTTCCAGATTTCCCATTGTTCATCCTTTATTAACAGCTATTTTAACACAAATTGATGGGGTTTTTTAATCTTCTGTTTGTGTCTTTCTAAATAATACATAGCTATGAGTCACCTGGAAAGGAAATGTGTTGATGGCACTTACAGGCTTAGCCTTAGCCTTTTTTTTTTTTTCCCCCATGTGTGCAAGTCATTTTTCTTACGAAGTAGCAGAAAAAAGCTCTGCTGACAGGAACTCACTGCACACAGCATTCACAAGCATTTCCCAGCCCAGATGCACATGCTTCCTTCTCTCACAGTTACTCCAAAAAGGCTGTTCTCTCATTTGCAGCTTCAGGGATACCAAACCTTCACAGCAATTGGGCAAGAAGCGCTGCCAAGTCCTAGTTTCCACCTAAGCTTCCCTCTTGTTGCCAGCCTCCACAGTGGTGTGGGATCTTACCAGACACGCCCAACTAATACTGAAGGTTAACTGAGACAATTCTACTATGGAGGATAAGGATTGTAAAAAGCACAGAACAGCTCTGTCCTTTATGAAAGTCATGAATGTCTATGTATCTCAGGCATTTCCTAATGCCTGGAAGAGCATCAGAATTTCAGGAGATAGTATTTTTCTTATGGACCTGATATACCAATGAACAAGTAGGAATAAACAGAATTTCCCCATTTCCTAAGTAGATGTTGCTTGCCTAATTCAAAACTTACTGTTCTGTTTGGTCCTGGGTCACTGCTGCTCCTTATACACCTTCCATCAGAGAGGAAACAATGTAAGCGTTCTCACTGCAGCTTGCTAATCAATGTTGTTCAACTAATACCCTGAGCGCCAACTGTCAGCTTAAGTATTTTGCCATCCAATACAAACCTAGAAAGCAAAGTTGTCTCATCCTGACAACTTCTGTCTGACTTGCAGCAGCAGAAGCTATTCCCTCATCTGCTGAGCAGTAACTGTCAGGCTCCTAGCTAGATTACAGCAAGGTTATGGCACAGGCACGAACGCGCTTCTGGGAGCTGCTGCTGCACGTCGAGAAAAGGCAGCGTGCTGTGCACCTCTGTCAGGAGAGGTGCAGGTGATGTCCTACCTACCACATACAGCAGCTGGGGTAGATAACCTGACAGACCATCTGAACTTCACACTCCGG
The DNA here is from genome assembly GCA_027574665.1 of Rhynochetos jubatus. Lineage (NCBI taxonomy): Eukaryota > Metazoa > Chordata > Aves > Eurypygiformes > Rhynochetidae > Rhynochetos > Rhynochetos jubatus. The sequence continues at coordinate 67,984,092 of CM050690.1, read as the reverse complement.
GCAGTTATTAGCAATTTCACCCAACAGAACTGATTTATTTGGGAAGAACCCTGTTACTGAAATACAGGAAATCATAAAATGACCAGACAATTGTCATCCCAAGTCTTACTAGATCTCTCCTGACAACAAACTGTGAAACTCAGGCCACTACACCTGACATCTCCTTTGGTACCAATTCACACCGAAGAGACACATTTATTACTTTCATACGTCCCTGTCAAAGCAGAAGGCATTTGAAATATGGACTTAGAGGCACCAATCTTGTTGACGATCTATGTGAGTGACTATGTCACGTCACAGGACAAACTTGTGTTCATCTCAAGACTGTCCTCTCAAAAAGAAAAGATACAAGCAAAAGCAACACAACTGACTAAATTAATGTGTGCTTCTACTTTTTTGCAAATTGAGGACTGCATCTTTTTTTGTTAGTAAAAAGAAGTGTTGAGCACTCACAGCTGCAACTGAGATCAAGGACACTTGTTCTGCACCTACAGAACACAGGTAAGTATTCTGAGAAGTCAGATCTCTGGTGCCAAACGGTGTCTTGAAATTTAAGTTTTTATTCCTTGTTTGTAAAATGAGAACAAAATATTGCGAACAAAGTTCTGTATCTGCAAAACACTCAGATGCCTCATGAGCATTATAAAGAAGCCCAGGGGATTTCAGTCTTCCATGAAGTGATCAGTGCCCACCTACGTGCAAGCAAAGCAGTACGCTGTCACACCATTACACAGCTTACTGTAATGTACCTTCCTGAGGGAATCACATTAGGTTTCCACCTCTTCTTCTGTTATATCCTATTTTTCTGTGTGTTTGACTTCACAAACTTAAGAAAGTTATTTTAATAAATCTGTGCAATATACTAACACGATATAAATGTAAGCTAATCCTTTAAAAAGCGTGAAAAGTTGATTTCAAAACTTTATGCAGTATGAATCTGGATTTGCTATTCAGGACTGAGTTATCACTGCTGTGTTTTAAAATTCAGCAGCTTTCTTTCAACAGAAATAGCTATGTGAGAAAAATTACTAAACCACTCATGCCAGTTTTGCTTCAACTACGCTTCAGCGTCTAACAACAAATGGAATTATATAAAGCAAACAGCTACTAATAATCTCATTTTGATCAAATTTAAAAACCTGTTTAGCATATTTGTCCTATTAAAAAAGCTCCTGCTATTATAGAGCCTTTATCTCAAGTCTTTTTTTTGTCTTTTTACAGAGCCCCCCTATTGTATTTTATATTAAAAATATAACAGTAGTAAATAGTTGAACAGCAATATCCGATTCTGTTCACACACTCTGTTAAAATAAGAATGCCATAGAAAACCCTCAAGCTTTTGCTCGATATAATTAATTACTGAGAATCATTTAAGGCCATGAAAGAAAAAGTATTCAGGACATGAAATACGCAACAGATAAAAGACTAGTGCCTGCTTTTGTCTACTCATAACAGCTTATTCTGTTCTACCGTTTTCATACAATGTTCTCTCACAAAGAAACACTATCTTCTGCTCCCTTTGTGTATGTTCATCTATACTGTAAGGTAATGTGATATTTTCTTACATAATCTCAAATGGCTGTGTTGTGGACACAACAGGAGAAAATTAGTAATTATTAACGCAACTCTGATTTCAATCCGTCCCCACTTTTGTAATTAGAAAATAATAACCACAACTACCACCACATAAAAATCATGCGCAGTAAAAATCACTTACAGTTGCCTAGCAACGAGTAGGATACATGCTGAAGGGTAGAAGGACCAGAATAAATTAAAAGACTGACTGCAAAAGATCTATGAGTGACAGGTCACTGCTACTGCACCAGCTCAGCATGCTAGTCCTATGCATGCTCACATAAAAAATACTTGCATGCTGTGAGAGTTAAAAATCATTAAGAAATACTGTTAATTTTTAAAATATTTTTTCTCAGAAAAATATTTGTTCTCAATGTTTCCGACTTTCTCTCCTTTCTGTCAAGCTGCTTATAAGGTGCGTACAAGCATGTTTCCACCCATTTAGTCAGTATGATCTTCAGTGGAATTAAATGCAGGAACAATTAGGCTTCATTTGTATGAGCATCCTTTTGTATCTCTTTTCCTCGGCAGCTTCCCAGAAGCAATTCGCCACTGACCTGTCAAAAGTATTACTACTATCAACAGCCTTTCTCCTTTGGAATCAAAAGGACAAACAACTATGAAGCTGAAACTGCCAGACGTTCTTGTATTTCCGGCAAATGTCACACTTTCAGCAAGTACTGAAATTTAATTTGGAGTGGGTAGAATCCAGAGTCCTGCATGCTTGCCCTAGCCAGAGCACTCACAACCAGAACAAGGGCGTGCAAATTACAACTCTTAATCAAATGAAACTCACAAGGGCGCTCTTTAAAAAAAAAAACGTGTGTGTGTGGGAGGAGGATTAAGAGCTTACATAGTGAGGTGGTTGCTCTGTACTGAAAAACTTCCAACAGCAACCCAGCTATGCAGGGATATGATTCACTTTCATTAATATATTTAACGGTTCTTTCTTTTTCGAGCTGACAGTAATACATCGTGGACCTGTCTCCATCACAGAAATGCAAGTGGGTAAAAACATGTAAAAATATAATTCCTGGTTTTGACATATAGCTATGTACTCTGTAACTTCGGTTTGGCTATAAATAAGAATTATTTGCTTTGCATGTTTGAATACTCAAGAGTGCCAGTTGGCATAATTAATTACTAGTTAGATTAGGAATGGCTAATTACATTACTCACCATTTTACAACAGTTAAAAACTTGTAACTTGAGAAAATAGGTGGAAATAGTCTGAATAAAATCCATTTCACATACAGAGAAAAATGTTCTCTCCCTGAGCTATGTCCTGTCAAAATGAGAGTACTATGGCCATGAAATTAAACATTTTGTCTTTAATGATGCAGTGAACAAAATGCTAAGCACCACAGACAGGGCAAGTCTCTTGCTAAGCAGGAAACATGGACAGGGCACAACAACCCCCCCTCCAATCTTCTCACTACCTGCTACGGGGAGAAGGCGTTGTGAGGTTGAGTGGTACATCAGGCAAGTTCTTACTTTAAGTCTCACCAACAGAGCAGAAAGATCACAAATGAAAATCACTGCATGTATGTAACAGAGCTATCAGTATCAGCTGTTGCTGTCTAAACAAAGATAATGCAAACTAGCAGTATCATCAAATTGGGACCTAGACAGGAAACATCAAACTCTGACGTAAGGCAGAAGAGGACCATGGATTTGCAGAGCAGCTGAAGGATTACAAGGTATGAAGTTCTTTTTCTCCACTAGTTCTTTTTCTCCACTTCATTTTAGCAATTGGGAAAGGGAAGCTACACTTACAGCCTGTGTTCCTCTGAAATTGAAAATAAAGGAAAACATTCAAAAGAGGAAGAAGTCTGGGGGACTAAGTCTGTGTGTGCATGATGCAGAATCAGCAACTGGGACTCAAATTTGGCATGCAAATTCCTTATTCTGAAAAGAACAGCTACCCCTAGTAAAACTGTCCCTGCTTTCAAAAGGTTAAAGCATTTAAACTGGACATACAAACTACTTTCGCTTCCTGAAAACACAGAATATGTATGACACATATGATTCTATGATTTCCCACATCTATGGGGATTCCTAATTTTAGAGAGAAGGAGTGTCAGGTTGAAAGGATCTGAACTGGAAGAAAGTGTGACAATAATGCTAGACTGATGCACTTCAACTCTCCCTCTTCTAAACACGATTTTTACACTGCAAGATTAGAACAAGGTACAAGGCTGCAAAGGCATCTAAATCTCAAATTTAAGAAATAATTGCAACAGAATACCAGATTAAAATGAATTACTGCTAAAGAAGTCTGGAAAGATGATGCATATACATTACATTGGAGAATCAGGATCAAATGGGTAACTGGAAAGGTGTTTCCAGGTCCCTGAATCTATGGCCTCAATATTGTAAATAATCACATAAAAGTTTTTTAATCATGGAAAAAAATCCCAAATCTATCTAGGTATTTATGCCCCACTATTCCATAAGGTTACAGAACTCTCACAACAATAACTTGAATGTTTACACTCATATAACCTTGTGAACAGCATCCTATACTTCACATATTTCTACACTCTCCCTGTGTTTATGCTTACCTTCTTTCCCAGATGAATTTACTGACAGCAACCATCTTCCTCTCTCAGACTGTGCTGTGGTTGGATAAATAAACCAACCTGTTTCCTCTTGCAAGACTCTCCCATGCTACTTATCACTGAAATAATCATTTACACTTGTCTCAGTGTAAACTAATCTTTCCTGAGTAGAAAAGCACTCAAGTACCATACACAGCAACTCAGAAGCATTAATCATGTCACATGTAACAGCATGCACACATAATGAGTATTTTCTCATCCACACAGGCAGTAGTGTCAGGGCCAGGCTCCTGTTTTCTTACGGCTGGACAATTAACTGATGGCTCCTAGTAAGCTTTGATCAATAGTTTCGGTGCCCAGGTCATTCTTTTTCTATCAGTTCCACATGATGTGCTTCCAACTCAAATAAAAGCTTCTTAGTTCTTAGTCTGTAACTACTTTATAGTGCACCCTGAGCTACTGTACTTCATGACAGCTCTTCTACACCAGACTGTGTTCAGTCCTCCATGAATACCATCCCAATACTGGTATTTTAAAACTCTGTATTTTGGCTGGGACACTTATTTGTAATAGATATTATTCATACATTATGATCTACGCCAACACCATTTTCTCAAGAACTTTCGTGGCATCTTCCTTCCAGTTTAATAGTTAGATTTTTAATAAAGCCTTTACTTACATATTCTTTAGTGTTTTCCCTCAGATTAGAGTTCTTACCCATCAGAGTGCCTCTTTCTTTATCTTATAATTTTCTTGTAGTGTCCTAACAAATTCTTTACCAAAATCAAAACCACAGAATGGTTTGGGTTGGAAGGGACCTTTGAAAAGAATCTAGTCCAACCCCCTGCTGCAGGTAGGCAGGGACATCTTCTACTGGATCAGGTGACTGCAATTCAAGAGGACTTTGACCATCTTTTCTATCTTACTTTTGTTTCATTACAGATTTATTCCCCATTCTAAGACATTATAGATGAAATGCAGAATGCAGGTTAACTCAGCTTTACCTATGACTACAAAGCAGCACAGAAGAGAAAAAGAGGCTCTGCATCTGTACTACTGCTCTATCTACGGTACTGCTGTGCATCTACAGCTGGCAACAGGTGAAGATTAAAATGTACCAATGAATTCAACAAACATTTTTACTTAACAATTTGGAGCACTTATCCCACAGTTCTTCAAATTAAGATGTGACTATTTGTTTCAAGATTAACAAAGATAAATACAAGATATGATAAAAGAAACACCTATCAATATGAAGAAAAGCTTAAAGCACATCATCCAACATGGGATTCCAAAGCACAGCAGCCTGCCAGACACAAGTATTGACAACTTGACAAGGACCTCAACAGCTCTCACACCAAAGGAATCCATACAGTCTGAGCTGAACATTTTCACACTGCCTGTCCTTCTTCTCCTTTTTTACTATTTCCTTTATCACATAAGAGACTTCCCAGGTACCAGAATTTCAGGAAACTAAGGCAGTTAGGCTGCCAGTCAAGTCAAATCTCAGCATAAACACTGAAGTCTTCTCTCCTTCAGTGTGTTCCTAGTTCTCTAGAAAGATCTAAAGAAACTCACCTTGTAGCTATAAATTGCTCTGTAAGAAATTAACTTTATTTTTAATGGAATGTTTCATTAAAATCAGTATCATGTTGGGATGTCGGATGGGAAATAAAAGGAAACATGACAGTTCCTATACAGTACTGCATAAAAGAGGAAAATCTAAAGAAAAATCTTGAACTTGCACAGAGGACAGAGATAAACAGTAATCTGACTTCAGTGCTAACTCCCACTCTCTTGCATGGAGTTCTCTGGCTGTGGTTTGCAAGCAGCTGGGTATCTACATCTGAATTTCCTTTTCAAAGAATGATATGGTACATTTCACATCACAGAAAATTTACCTCAAATGTTGCTAATTTGTCTGTTTAATCTTATTTTGAGCTTCATGTAATAATTTTGTAACTCAAACTTCAGTTTACCACAGCCTATTGCTTGTATTACTGTAGCCTCTCACTTTCCTAGACACAGGCAACCCAGCCTGTTTTGCTGGATGCAAGGAAAGGATTGTACTTGTCCCAAATGCCTACAACAGAAGTAAAATAAAAGACCGTTTGGAAAGTACTTGGAGACTTCTTCCCTACATCAACATTATACAGAATCACCACACAAAAGCAGCCAACTGGTACTCCAGATCTTTGTGGACACCACGGAAAAATGTTTTTTGGAAAACAAATGTTTTAACAAGAACTGAGAAGTGGTTCTGTATTTACAAGGAGCTCTTCTCAAAAGCGAGGGGAAATGTAAGATAAAGCACACAGAGTTTTATTAGCTTAGCGTTCTTTTAATTTTTTTGCCTACTGGCTTATTAATTGCAACAAAACTTAAGTTTGCAGAATTGGTTTTGATAAAGTAACTTAGGCCAAAGACAGTAAGATTTTGGATGGGCATCACCTGACCGCCTTCTGGGACACAATCAGCTATCTGTGGTCCACATCAGCCCTCTGGACTTCCATAAAGTAAGAGTTGAAACATCTACTACCACTGAAAATTTAAGCTAACGACAAAGATGATTTCAAGCATTCAAATACTAAATACATGAAAATCCCCTTTTTCCCCCAGAGGAAGCTCATGGCCTAGTTTTCTTCCAATTAACCTGTCCCTCTATACTTGTACCAACTGCCTTCACACACCCAAAAGCCCAGAGCTGAAAAAACACGAACCCCCAACAAAGCTGAAGGGTTCCAATGTCTAAAACCTAGTTAATTCTAAAACCACAAATCCTGAAAATGTTCACTGGACTCCAGAACAACCTTAATCCCAAAGATTTTAAGATAATAAAGTTTCCTGATGTCTAAAATGCAATTCTGTCCTGTCTCAACTTTCATAGGCTTGGGTGGTTTGATGCTAGCTCACATAAAATCACAATACAGGAACCCGGTACTCTTCTGCATCACTCTTTGCACTGAAGAGCTCAGTTTCAGGTATTTTTAATTCCTAACAGAACAGAGCTCCATACACTTTTTAAAGTAGGAACCAATTCTGTCATGCATCAATGTAGGCTCCTGGGAGTGGGAATAGTATGCCTTGTTGCTGTGTAATAGCACAGTTAACCTGTTTGACAGAAATCAGATAGGAACTTCCTGGAGCACATGTGATAGGCAAAAATCTTTTCTCCAGTAACTACCAGTTACTATCAGTAGCTATCCCATACTGGAGGCTAGCAGAAGTAACTTTGCCTGTTAATTTAAAAATGCAAAGTAGGTGCCTTGATCAGAAGTGCTTGCCTTCAGGAGAAGGCTCAAGGCCAGGGATCCAAAATGAAGAGATGGTTCCTTGCAGCCCAGATTGGAATATCTGAACTTTACACACTTCTCCTCTCTCAGGTCTTCTGTTAGTTGAGAGTCACAGCAAGCTGAATACACTGTTTGTATTCATCATGTTCGTTGCTGTGAATCCTGTTCCAGTGCAATAAGCTTTTCAATGTACTCTATGGAGAGAGCCCAGAGACCACAAAATGCCTGATTTCAACAGTTATGTGCCAAAAAAAGCCAGGTATCCCTGCTCTGTGTGCTTCATCAGATACCGCCCAAGTTAACCTTGTACACACAGACCAACAACAGTAGCTCCAAAAAGGAAAAAGTGCAACTTGCAGTTTGAAGGCACAGACTGCAAGTTGTTTACATGCAAAAAATATATTGTTACACTTGTGTGGGTCACCTAATGCAAACACTTCTTTTTATCTGAATGCATTTCATATTCATTTAGCTTACAATTGCTCCTTATATGGTTTAAGTAATTCAGTGTACAGCAAAGAAGGGTTAAGTACACACAAAGGCTTTACTGATTTTTAGCAAATAGAAGTTGAGTTAAAAAATACAACTTTCTCAAGAAAGTCTGATTTGAAGATGCTATTAACTAATTCTCAATGTCTTCCTCATGAAGCATAGATGATTTTCAGTTTGAAAACCTGCAAAACAGAAGTCATCAAATGATATTTAAAATTAGAAGTGGCAATTTTTCCTAAGGTTCAGCTATTTAGCATTTTGTTATGCTGAAAATAGGGATTTCTTGACAAATGGGCTTCTACCTCGGCTGCAGACAACATATTATGCTCAGTATTTCTCAGTTTTTCCTTTGGCAGCTCAGAGGCTCATGGTATGGGCCTAACATTTTTTGGGCAGTGTGTCAGGTCATGGCAAGACCCACATTAACTTGTATTAATAAAACTGTTGCTATGTATTTGAAAAGATGAATGTTATGACACACTGCACCGCTAAACTGAAGGGAAATCCTGCTGAAGCAAAATGTTCTTAAGCACACCTTCTGACCAGAGTGACTTAATTTCTAAGCAGAAGCTCTATACCTCATTTGTGCTTCAACAACTCCCTGTCAGATGGCTCTTTAAAAAAACCTCTACAAAGACTGAGACTTACAGGATCAGGCCCTAAGTGGAAGTACTTCTCAGAAATGATGTGTCAGCAAATCCTTCTAAAGACTGAGAACAACAATGAAGCCATTAAAAAATGTGGAGAGAAATATCAACAGAGAGGGACAGAGCACATGCAACAGAGAGAGTCTCCAAGCTCACCTATCCTTGTAGTTTATCACAGTATCAATGATAGCATTCATTTGTTTTGTCAGTTTGGGTGGGTTGGGTGACAACTTCTCTGCAGGAGGTCTGCCTCTTCTTTTCTTTGCTTTCTCCCCATCCTCCTTCCCAGAATCTTTATCCACATTTCTTCGTCTCTTCCGTTTTTTAAGCCGGACTTCCTCTTCCATTTCTTCCAAATTGCCGTCTTCAATTGCCTAACAATCACAGATACAGAAAGTATGATTTTCAAACAAGAGCTATTGCAAAAGGAAACAACAAAATTTAAAAACAAAACCGCAACCCCACAGGATACAAATAATTCAACTTTACATGTTCAGCTTATTTATAAAGAAGAAATTCAGTTACTAGCAATCAAAGAGACACTAAACCATTTGTTCTAAGAATCCCACCTATCATCTAAATAGATGTGCATTTATCCAAACCTTGAATTCCACACCAACTCACAGTTTCACACACAATAATGGCCTGTGGCACTCTGTCAGTAAGCATACAACAAACATGCATCTGTTCAAATCAGTGGTAGTTCTGGCTTATGTACGTCCATGTAAAACAGACTTTGATATCGTATATTTTCAAACAGCAAACTCTAACCTGCACTAAGCTCCCAAAGCCAGATCACACACAGTTCTTCGTGCAGACAACACAGATACTTTATGCAGTAACAACTCAGCTTCTCTTCCAAATAGTTTGAGCAACTTCCAAATCACCTGAGCGTTAAAACCATCTCTAAAATGTATAATTTTCTTCTAGAACAGTAACCAACAGATAGGCAGAAGCACTGACAGTATAGTGGTTTACTGTAAAAAGCATTCATAACATGGGATACAAAAACCCCCCACCAAAACAAAATGAAGAAAAACCCCAAACCCCACAAACAGTCAAACAGTGAACTCTAGTTTCAATTACCTGGATGTATGCTTTTAACCAGACCCAGCAGCACTATGCAGAGGGATAAAAAAAATCGCTACAAAACTCGAACTAGGGATAAAAGAAAAGTGTTCACACACTATCAGATCCATGTGATAAATCAAGACGCGGAACTTTTCTTGATTTGGGAAAGCCAACAAAAGAAAAGAAATAAAAATACCAGGTCATAAGAGAACTGAAATGAAAAATAAAAAAATATGAAAAGAATCTTAAAACTAGTTTCTGATTAATGCTTTCTCAGATCAACTAATGTTGGTATTTGTCCCTTCTGCCTCTCAATATTGCCTTGAGTACATGCAAATGCTAATCAATCCTTTCTTGTAGCTGAAAGAGCTCTAATCATAAGGCAATTACCTTCATTTCTCCACAGCACCAAACATGGCTAATATTTATGATCATGTGAGCATAACAATCAATATAAAAAGAGTGATTACAGCCCAGCCATAATTTTTCTCAATTGTGTACAATGTCCCTTGAAAAACGTTTTGTGAACAAAACCTGATGCACCACACAAAACAACCTGGCATGTTAAAAACACCAGTGGGATTTTGAAATCTGTTTCCTACGCATCCTCCGATGTGCAAATCCACAGAACAAACACGAACGCAGAATCCTGAGGGACAGGCTGAAACTAGGCCTTAATAATCAAAAGACAATTTACATCATGCTTCCACAGCGTTCAGATAACCACTATGAAGGAGGCTGGAGATCTGATGAGTTAGGAAGAAAAAAAGGAGGAAAAAAAAAATCTGCACACAAATTCATTAATATTCATTTGGCTAAAACAGGACACCCACTATAAACCACTGCAGCTAACGAAGATTAAAAGGAAATTTCTCTGCATATATTGGAAGCTAGAAAAGCTAATAATAAATACAGCATGCAAGGTTGTCAACAGTTAATGTCATTGCTCTCCTTAAGCACTCAGTTGTACACTGAAATACGGAGAACACCGACTTTTGATGTGTTACACACCTACACATGCCTGTGATGTAGTTCTACTGAATCTTCAAGACGGCAATGAAAAAGGATATTTACCTTACCACTATCAGCAGGCCGGCTATCGGAAATCACAGTTAGTGGGGATAAAATTAACAAGCCAGCAAAGCAGCGAGCTGCTAGTCTCTTCATCAGCTGATCAGGAAAAAAAAGAGAGCTGGGGAAAGGCTATGTTTTCATATACAAGTAATTTTATTTTACTGAAAATTTAATACTGAAAGGATTGTGGATACTCAAATCTGCTGTTTCATTCTACCTACTACAAGGCCTGAAGCCTTCCTCCTTCAGCCTGCTTTAATATTGACAACTACTTATCATATTTCTCCCCTTATTATTCTAGGCATCCAAATGAGATTTTTAGCTGGGCAGTTACTGATTCCTGTTAGCATTTTAATTATAATAGCACAATTAGACAATTTCACGTATGATTAAAACTGAAATAGGTTGCATTCATTTTAAAGATGAATTTTTACAGAAAATGTATTCTTATTGCTCTGCAGTGAACAGATCAGGTTTTGGTTATTGAAACAGATAAAAAAAAATCTATTCTGATTTACAAGAAATTAGAAAACCAAACCAAGTTATCATTTTGCCAACTCTGGTAACATTCTGTTGTCCTTCAGAGAAGTGTTATTCACTTAACTAAAATACATTTATATTTTTGCCTGCTTTACAAATTTTCTACCACCCAAAAAATAACAGTGCTGTTATCACAGAGTTTACTAACATCTCATTTTAGATTTCTGCATAAAATTCTTAATTAGAGTAGGTAATATTTTGGAAAAAAAATATTAGGACAAACAGAAAAAAGATTTTTTTTTTTAATATTACATATAGCAATGTAGTAAAGATAAAATAAAAATAAACCCCTAGTGACCTACCATACACTCTTGGCCTCTTAAAATTAGTGGCTAGCAGACAGCAAATTAATTCTTATGGCACTAAAGATCTGCAAATAAATATGAAACTGTCTACTTAGGTAGAAGTGTATCAGTCAACTACTACTCAGCTTTTAAAATTAATATGCATAAATGTAAACTTGTACAGCTTTCCTTAATTTAAGACTTCAGTGACACCACTTGAAATCATCAGTGTGACAATACCAGGAGTCCAAAACTGTTATTATTATCACTCCTAACATTAGCTGTCAATTAGTTCCCTACCTGTCCCTACCCATTTCTCTTTTCAGCATAATCCTTCAAGTCCAATGTTGATATTCCAAGAGAAATTCTCCTTCCCCCCGCCCCATCTTGTTCTATTTCAAATCCTACCTCTCTTCATTTTACATTTTTGTCCTCAGATTATATCTGATAACTGATGAAGACTTTCCAACCTGAAGTTCACCTTCTCCAAAAGATCTCTTTAAAACCTACTTCTGCTTAGTTCCTCAACAGGGACATTCCTGATGTAAGGGACTGTTATTTCCACATACTGGAATTATTTCTTGGCTCTCTAGAGTAAGTTCCCTTACACTGTAACTAATTATCTCTTGCTGTGCTTAAAGCATATAGGTCACTATACTACAGATAAAGAGTGTGAAGAAGAGCGCCATATACTTGACCATTAGATGAAAGGGCCTAAGATACTCTATCAACAGTGCAATTAATAAACACCTGAAGATAATCGTAAGGATTGATGAAGAGTTATTTTAACTGAATTTCTTCTTCTTGCTGGATAGTATTGCACAACATATCTCCCATACCAGTTTTGCTAAACTAAAACAGTGTACCGACTAAAATCTGCCAAAGGCGAAGAATTAGTGAATACATCCAGTTTTTCCTTGCTTTTACTGCTGACTCATTCTCCTCCACATAAGAAATATTCCGAAAAGTCTACATCCAGCACATAAGTGGAAAGAAAAGTATTGGTGTTGTGGTTTCGGTGTTGTGGTGGTTTTTTTTTGGGGGGGTGGGGTGTTGGTGGTTTTTTTTAATGTAAACAAAATGTAATTGTTGCAGAAACAGAAAAGCCGTCTTCTCAGATATGCTGATCTTCCTCAAAATAAGGGAACTGATTCCTTTAGTTATATGTTCCTCAGTCAGGATCTGCACCTTCACACTGCTGAAACTTGCTTCTTTTTGAGAAGCAGAAGATTGTTTTCTGTTTTGCATTTGAAAACTTAATAGTTGCTTAATTGTTTGCACACAAACTCCAGGTACCTATTTTTAATTAGACATTAAGGAAAGCAATAATGCAAATTATAAATAGTTTTTCCTTGTATTGTGATTCAAAGACTGATGCCAAAAAGACCTGATAGAACCACGCAAGATCATACTTACCTTTAAAGAAAATTGGTCTTAACCAAAGTAACACAGCATAATATTAAATCTATTTAAAATATTTAGAGAATCAAAGCTTTTATCTTGTTTTTTGAGAAAAATATTTGAGATAAAATACCTCAATGTTTAATCTAAATGTAAAATAACTCAATGCTTAAGCTTCATCTTTAATGTGACAATTACTAAGTAAAGCATCCCACAAAGCCAGCACTGATAAACCTGCTCTAAGTTTTGGCAAACTATGTTGGCAAGAACATAAATTGTCTTCTGTTCAAAAACGGAATCTGGTTAAAAAAATACAAATCAATAATTAGTCTCATTTTCCCCCCTCCCCCAAAATGCAAAAAATGACTTTAAATGGAACCAAACTGATTTTGCCACCTATGAGCTTTTCATAAACTCTGGAGACACAGAAACTGAAGAGCACAATAATTACAGGTGATACCAGGACTCACAGCATGCTTGGGGAGCACAAGGCAAGTGCTCCTTTTGGGGCAAGGAACTGGGTGATAAAAAGGAACGACTGTATCATGCTGACTATAAAGGTGCTTTGCTTAACCAACCACAGCATTTAGAAAATACATACTATTAAGACACTGCATGTGAAACTACCAAAAATCATCACTGTTCTGTGGCCTACAGCTACCCAGCCACACTTAAAACACCTACAGATCTCTCTCTGTCTTCTGCAGTTTTCAAAAGTAAGCGTGATTTACCCCTCCCATTTGACATACAGTTATACTTTATGTCTTGTTAAGAAGATTACTTTGACCAGCCTCTTGACTGAGCTTTCCTGTGCCAGAAGCAGTAGGAAGAGAGGGAAAAAACCACAAACAAATTACATACCAAAAATTACTGGTATCAACCTCTTACTCTTTAACACTGAACTGTTTTGTTGTGGTAGGGTTTTTTGTTTGTTACCTCAAATCTTCTCTCCTTCTTTTTAGAAAGTTAGATCACCCGCTGAGAAACTTGTCACTTGGAGGAATAGCCCATTTTTTAGGCTATTACTAAACAGGCTATTTTAGTCTGAAGTTAACAATGCTACTCACATGTCTTAAAAATACAGAAAGGTGTTTATATGACACTATTACTCTAATGCTTTGTACGGGAGAATATATGCATAGTTTCAATCAAAACTGTGTTAATATTTGTTACAGTACTTTACATCCAACACCATGTGGACAAAATCACAGAATTAAAAAAGAATATATGAAAATATGGCTATATGTTGTACTGATAGGTATTCCTTTGAAAGGCTGCTCAGAATTCCCGAATTGAGGTCTTTCTCACACAGAAAATATTACTGGAAGAGTAAAAATTGCCTTACTGAGAAACTCTCTCAAATACTGAAGAGGCATTTCAAAGTACTTTGTTAGTTTCCAAAATTAATACTCTCAATCCTGATTCCAGATTCATAGAAAGATGCCCAGAGCGCAAATCAGGTTCACTGTCTTTATAAACTAACAAACCTATCCTGCCAAAATAGAAAACTAAAGCTATCAGGTAGATGGATTTAAATTCCCTCTCAAACATGAAAAGTCAAGAAAAGCCCCTTTCACCTAAACTGCTTCATTTTAATTTCACTGCAAGTCAAAAAGTAGACATTTTTCTTTCCTTTTCTTATATAGATTCTGAACTGAATTTCTTGAAAAGGGCATGAAAGACAGTAATACTCAGAACATAAAAATGGCTTGGTTTCATGAAGCCTCAAAGTTATGTGCAACTTCCTAATCCGTGAAGAAATTAGCTTTCACATACATAGAACTTAGAAGCCTCATCTTGCACAATAAAAAATAGTACTAGGGGCATCCTAATGATTGCTGGTCACAAACAGACAACACCCTGGGACGGTGGACTTGTTAAGCCTCCCTTGACAAAGCATTTTAAATGTGACTCCTTTTCCCCTTCTGCTTAAAAAACACAATTGGATCTGCAATTCAATACTACAGAGCAGTTTAGATCAAAATTTTCTTCAAATGCCCTGGGCAAATACTCACTTGACCGTTAAACAGGTTTAGCAGCACATCAGGAAACTTTGCAATTTAACAAGAAATGGCACAGAGGACTAAGGAAGAGAGAAACACAGGGATGGAGGGTATCATGTACATGAACTATGCACACAGACTATTCACTGGGTAAAGGGTTATTTCTTTTCTCCTCCTTCACAGAATCTCAGCCTCTAATATACACTACCTAAAAACCCTCCATTACAATTAAAAATAACCAGCAGATTAAAGTAAAGCTAAAACAGAGTGTAATGCTCATTTTCCACACAGCTATTTCAGTATCTAGCAGACTACTGTAATTCCACCATCACAGTCTACAATACCATTTCTTAAAAGTATCTTCTTAGTACTGATTCTAAACTTGTATGCATAAAAATGAAGCTCCCTCAGAAAATAGAAACCTAACCAAAAAAATTTTAGTAATTTACATCAAGTTGTAGTTACAAGCTGGCCCAACTTCACTACCTATGATGCCTGACCTAACTTTAACAGACTGCTAGAGAGCGTGTGAAATCAGAAAGTGACGTAAAGTTCCAGTGGATGAGAAAAGAGTTGAAACATGCCCAACATTCTCCTGCTATGTAGTCTGATTTATCATGCAACATCTTTACCTTAGTTAGCAAACATAAACGAAAAAGCAAATAAAATTTATGTCACCATTATCTTCAACAGTATTAATCAGATATTCTGTATGTATGAAAGACAGCACTGGTTTTCTTTAAATTTTAATAAGAATGACTAATTACAGACCAAATGCTTGGAGTTTTTAGATGAGTCAAACTAGTTTTAGAACAGCCACTAGTCCACAACAGTAGACTTTTGCATGTCAGCAGAAGGTAAATGAGACACTGCTCATTTTAGACTCAAATATGTTTCCCTGTCCAAAATGCACACCTATTTGAAATAAACTGCAGAATTGGGCAATAAAACTTTTATTCATGACAACAGCCAGCAATCAAATTGAATGAGAAGCTGAATCCAGGTGCAACTCTCTAAGAGAGTTGCAACTACTCAAGCAAATGCTGATCCTTGAAGCCTGCCCTAAGCAATGGAGTCCTTAGCAGATGACCTCTCTAGAAAATAATCCACCATGGGATCCAGCCAAGTATTTTGCAGTCATGTTAGAAGTGGTGCAGGGATAGAATCTGCTAGAGCATGAAGTACTTACAGAATATAAATGCTTCTCAGGATCAAAGCAAACTCCTCCTTCATGATTGTTGGTGGGGTTTTTTTGTTTTTCCCTAAGGAAATATGGTTGTCATGCCAACAGTTAACAGAACAGCAGGCTGCAGCGACAGCTAGCGATGAAGCCGGCTTGTGTCTTTCAGCTTCCCAGGGAGGCTGTTACTTAATTACAGGTTGTTCAGAGCAGCAGCAAAATCCCACTAAACACTGCCTACGTCCATAGGTTTAGCTTTTGTAATTATTTTGTCTCCTGCTTCCAAACTCAGGCGCTTGACCTCCTAGCAAGGAGGCAGCTGCATTCTTACAGACCCTGAGGTGTATGGCAGAACCTGTGTGGATCTGCTGTGAACTTAACTAGACACTTCAGTGTTGGGGTTATCAGCAGAGGGGTCAGGGTCTAACAGAAAAAGAGCAGGTAGCTGATCTCCACAGTCCGAGTTGTGGCTGCTGGTTGAAGCAAAACTGCTTGGAAAAGAAGACGTCAGTCAACATCTCCAAGACACATAAAGAAAGAGAGACAGCTGAGGACTTGATATTGGTACTATGAAACCAATTTATTAGTCAGAAATGCAAAGTTTTACTCTAGCAAAAAACGATAAGATAGCTATAAAGCTGTAACAGTAGCCACAGCAACAGAAAGAATGAGGGGCATCCCCTACTGCTAATAAATAAAACTCATTCTTCCATAACACTGCAATAAAAATGGAAGTACCTGTAGTTACTTCTGGAGAGGGCCATGATACAGAACATGGATAAATTAAAGTACAATCCTTAATTCAGAATTTAGTGGCTTTTCTATTTTCTACCGTTTTACTGATATAAATAGTTCCCTGCATCCAAGCAAACGTGAAACGATTAACTCCAAGTTTTTATGCAATACACACAATACTTATGTTACAACTTACAGTGACAAAGCCAGGAGATACAAATGCTTATCAATTACCTACCACAATTTTCTATGCTTATATATAGTTAAAGATTCCCCTGAAAATGTTGTACAAGATTATTATTGCTTTTTCTACAATCTTCCAGGCATGTCATTACACTAAATTCTCAAAGAAGACATGAAAGTGGTGGTAGCAGGAGGCCAGTGGGTGTGAGAAAGAACTGTTTTACACACACACAGAAAAAACTCAGAAAACTTGACTGAGATTTCAGTATCCACCCAATGGAGAAGAATTTTTATTTTGAACCTGCATAAGCAGTGTTACACTATAAACGTAATTCCTCTGAACAAAGAATCTAAATGTATAGTGATAGTAATAACACTAACAATAATAATGACACATTATATAATGACACTAATAATGTGTAATGAAAATAGTATTACCACCACTACTACTACTACGTAATGAATATAATGGAAAATAAAATGAATGATACAATTGTTTACCACCCACCGATATCCAGCCAGGTCTTGAGTAGTAAGAGCCAGAACCAGAGAGTCTGAGAGAGCTCACACCAAAGTCAGAGTGAGCCCCACGAACAAGAGAGTGACTGAGAAAAACAACCAAACAACAAACCAACCACATGGCCTCCAGTTCATCCCCAACTTATCTACTGAGCATGAGATTCTATGAAATGAAACACTCCTTTGGTCAGTTTGGGTTAACTGTCTGGACTGTGCCCAGTCCCAGTTTCCTGTAGGGAAGAAGTTGGGAACGCAGTCATACTACCAGAAACTGATAAAGTCCTTCAAGTACAAACACTCCACAGCAACAACCAAAACACCAGTGCTATCAATACGCTCCTCAGCATAAATCCAAAACACATACTTACACAAATCCTCATACTAGCTACTGTGACGAAAATTAACTCTGTCCCAACTAAAACTGGCACACTAGGAAGGAAAGATTGACGATAAAGAACGTGCTGAAAAATTGGCCAGAAGTAGATCCACAGAAATGGATTAAGGGCTTACACTGCATCAAAAATTTAACGCGAGTCAGTACCTTTAGTGTTAAGACAATGAAATACCAGATTGTGAGGTGTGAGTATCCTAAAAGCTATGCATAAGAACTACTCTTTATTCAAATAAGGCTGCACCTAAAATCTTGATGTCTAGCTTTTGACCAAACTTGCAGAAAGACATTGGTCACACATAGAACAGCTAGGGGAAATCAGTGAAAACAATCAAGAGATTTAGAAAACAACTATGGGAAAAGACTGAATGAGCAGTGGTTGGTAACCTTAAGAATTGAGTGAACAGGGAAACAACTCTTCTGTGACATGAAGATAAGTTGAACAAAGAAAGGTACCAGCCTATTCTGCATGCCCAGAGTGTTTAGAAGAAGTAGGAATTGACTTAAAATTGAGCAAGAAAATTCAAATAAAAGAGAAAGCCAAACAGTTAAAAACATTCCCCTGTGGACTTCTAAATTCACTGCTAGGGAAGACCTTGAAAAACAGATCAGATGAACATCTATTATAAATGACACAGGACTGGCTGATTCCTTCCTGAGTAGGAAATTGCATTAGATGGTTTTGTTAGGGCTGCCATTTTTGACACTAAAACACTTAAATGTCAGAACCAACTCAAGACACAGAACATGCAAGCAGAAGCTAAACTATTTCTTGCAATAGCCAGAGTATTCCACCTAAAAATAATTAGCTTAAAATGACCCTGAGTAGACGTACCCTATACTGCATGCACTTCCACCATAGGAAAGGGTACATGTTTGAGAATCCAGATGGGAGTTTATGTTTCTAGGTGTTTTTTCTCTACTGACAACTTGAAAATGTCAAGTATCAAACTCCTGTAGTTTAATAAACTTGCTGAGATTTACAGCTGATGTGTATCAAACCTTTGCTCCCCTAAGCTTCACAGCCAACAGCAGAATATGGATTAGCTCTTAGCACAGTATTGCACAATGCACTCTCACAAACATCACGTTTGTAGGTAGGTAAGGTAGGTTTCTACCTATCTTTAGCAAATTATACACGAAAACTACAATATACAGTCATTTTGGCTTTAAGTCTGTAATTATTCTATTGTACATCTGTGTCTTTCGGAAATCATAACTTTATCAAATTTACTGGTTTTGAAAAGACTTTCCAACAATCAATCCTAACCTCTTTACCGCTCCTCTTACTACCATTCTGAGAAGGCTCATGCGTTAGAATTCATTAGACGTGTATTTTGCAGAAGAACAGCAAGAATCCTCAAGTACAACAAAAATCACAGAGTTGGTATGAGTTAAGTTTAGAATCTTTACTTTCAGGTCTTAAATTCTTGTATCATTTATCAAGTGGTTTGATCTCAGTGGAGCCAAGAAATGCTCAGGACTTGGAAATGAAACAGCATGAAAGAAAGAAGATCTGAAAGTTTCAAATTCTTAAAAGAGTTAAATTCAGTTATTAAAAAAAAAATAAAATTACACTTCTGCAGCACAGAAAGCTGTAATATACATTAATCACTGGCCTTCTCTACCACGGAAGAGTTCTTGATATATCTTAAAGATGACACAGAAGCGTCTAAAGAGGTAAGAAATATGTCAATATCTGTAGCGACAGAACAGTTGCACTAGAAAGCTACCATACTCCTTATTCAGCATTTAGTAATACTGATTTTAAGTTTCACCAATGCAGTTTAAAACTTACTCAGGCCTTCAACACAGCAGCAACAGCTGGACAGTAAGAATATTTAGGCCTTAACTAGTACAGTGTGCTTTTTCTGGTGCACCTATGCAGTCTTCAGAAAGTAAAAAAAAATCTCACCACAAATTAATAAATTTTAACTGTAAACCACCATCCCACCTCCATATGGGACAACCTACCCGCAGCCATTGTTTCTCTGTGAGAGCATCACTGTAGTCCACATCCCTGCGTTGACGGGATCCTCTTCCAAATATTTTCTCTTCTTCTTCTTCACATGTAAGCCTTTCAACTTCAGCATCATCCTTAATAATCCAGGACGGTAATTCATCCTCCTCCATCAAGCGAGGCTTACGCTTGGGGTTTCTGGCATCCTCCCTGCGACGGTCCATGTCCATCCGCTGCAATGGTAGTTGGGAAATGATAAAACAGTTTTAAGGGAAAATATTACATGAAACATGGAAATTCCTAGCTATCTAATGACACTTAAAACTATAAACCAAGTGTTGGACAGGTTTATCCTTTTCACAATACTTTCAAATAGGCCTTTTGAAGAGTCATACGGTACTTAAACATTCAGTAATCAGTTGCTAAGCAGACAAAACAAACGGGTGGCCACCGAGCATTTATATTCATATTTGAAAAACTAACATAAACAGGTTGGCACCAGAATTGGCTGTAGCATCAGAACAGGCTACTGCCTCAGACAGTAAACATTTTTAAAGCATTCTTAATTAGGTGCAAACCCCTCTCTTGTATGCACGATGCTGCACTTACACAGGATGCCAACTAGACCTATCATCCTTTTACAGCCTTAGCCAAGACACAAACCTGCATAAATTCAGAGGTATTATCTATCAACAGGGGCAGCTCAAATCCAGTCAAACGTACTAACTGAGGCTTAATGATGGCATTGTTGAATATGCTGGATCCTCTCTCATCTTGGCACTTCCCAAATACAAACATTCCCCAAATACTGTTTCAGGCACAGAATCTTACAGGTGGTCCTCTTCATCTTGTCTGGTGCTCTATCTTATTTATAAACTCAGTGAAAACCAGAATGCAAGATCAGTGTCTTCAGTCTGCAGATCCATCTACATTCAAGAATCAGCTACAAATACATGTGGGTTTTCCCCATCCTTCACTACCCCAGATAATGATGAAGGTGCTTCCGTATTTCAGCTTTTACAGAACATCTCATTAAATCTGAATTAACTTAAAAAAAAAAATGTTTCATTCAAGCCAGACATGTGGCTTCATTTATTGCTAACTTGGCACCCAGCAAGCTGCACTGAGAAAAGGCTCAAATGGGATAGGATAGATTTCTCTATTATTTAGCAGAGAACTTCAGTGAAGTCAGGGACATCGTATTATAATGACATTAAGTATATGAAGTGAATGCTGAAACTTTCATTCTTTTCCCTGATGACCATGGTTCTATCTCTGAGACAAATACTGAACACTAAGGTAATATATTTTACTAGCTGTTTTCTGAAATCAAAGTGCTTGGAAAGGAAAATTAAAGACACTCTCACTTAATCTGAGATGTAAGAGATACAAACAGCCACTTGTTTTTTCTTAGAATAGTACTCAAACCACTTTTATATCTGGGAAACCTCTGGTCCTATCTTCCTATGTCTTCCCAAAACATGTATTTCCAAACCAGATCTACCTTATTTTACTGTAACTAATAAAGTAGTTGTATTTTCATTGTCTTCAGTGAGGCATAAATACTGGAAATAAAAAAGTCCAATGCTTACACGTAAGTGAAGAATGTAAGTGTTGGCATACTCAAGGCCTAAAACTTCCAGTTTAGAAAAAACAAGGAGTAATGCTGTTCTGTTAACTATGGTTACCTTAAACTTCCCAAATTATAACTAGAATAGTCCTTAAAAAAAAACCAACCAAGCCAGTCAGTGTAAACCCATTAATTTATACATTCAGTTGCTGTTACATTGCCATTTTGGATTCAAGGAGATAAATTGTGGTAGCAAGACTACAGTCTTGATACCGATTTTGGTAAGAGGCCTTACTTGAAAGGCCACTCTTCCACTTGATTTACTATCTTGCTAAGTTCCTGTAGTTGTCCTTGCGAATATCACAGTCCAAAACTTGGAAGGGAAGTTAAAATTATGTTGTAGAATTAGCAAACCAAACTGTGACTAATTGGTTTTGCAATGTCTATTCCTTGTGTTGTGCCAGACTATTACTTCAGATTGGCACTGTTCCACTACACTGTCCACAAGGATCTCTAAAGTCCTCCTGTCATGTGAAGAACTGTATTTAAGTAGACTATCCTTCTTTCCTCAGATAAACAATGCAAGTAAACAAAGCCTACTCCTCCACGAAGTCCTCCAAACATTCAAATAACAAAAGCTTAAGGCCTTTGTTAAAAACACTAGAGAAGATTTTCTACTTATGATCCTTACCATAAAGAGATCAAACTCCTCCTCACGTCGAGCAATCATCTGATTCAGAGTCTCATCATCAGGAACTTCATCTTCCTCCTGGTTACACAGATGTATAAAGGCATTAGAAGAAGCTACACACCAATTCGAGTAACAGCCTCTATCAGGTCAGTGTTGCACTGACCTCCCTTCTGTCAAAACGTGTGGAACTCTCAAAATTAAACTAAAACTTTTTATGTGTTCAGCAATTCAGAAGTAACACAAAACAGGCATAAATAGAGACAATTAGGACTTACTACCAACTTCATAAATTGAGAAGAGGAAATGAGCAAATACGCAACCAGGAAATTTTGGGTTGTGGTTTTCCTGGGTCAGAAGCACAGTTAATGCTTCAGTTAAAATATATGCATTTCCGTTCTGCTATTCTATAGTACTCACTCAGAAATACCATCCTGCATTACAAGATCTTTGCTATCAAAGCAAGGAGAATGAAAAAGTCCTGGTTGAATTAAAAGAAAAACCAAAACAAGAAAACGCCCCAAGAAACACGTCATTCCACTGGAAAATTGCTGCTGAATTCCTCTTTCTTTTGATTATTATCTGCTTACAAATTGAGATATGAACCTCTGACTTTGGACAAAATTAATTATTTCATAAAAACAGAAACAGTCCTTGGAAAAACAATTTAGAACTGTGGAATTCAACTAAGAATGTTAAAGATGAACAGTTATGATACCCATTTTAACACAGAGACTACCATGTACAGTTTCCATATGTGAATTATTTGAAAACACATGGCACTTCAAATCTGACAACAGGTCAGTCAAAAAAATACAACTACAGACTGGTTCCTACGCTGGGCTTACTGAACCTCTGTTACAGTATGCTGAAGACCTAGAATTTTTCATAAAAACTCATGCTTTGTACTCAGTGAAATGGGGGTATAGAATGCTGCCTACAGCATCCAAAAAACCCAATATTCTGTAGCTTTTTTCCCCACAGATAAACAGAAAAAGGCCTTTATCTAAATGCACACATCTTCTTTTCCCTCCACTGGAAAGATTTCTACACCTCTGGAAAAAATACAGTTCTTATTAATAAAAAACCCAACAAAACCTCTGTACCTTAAAGTACAAGTAATTTAAACTCAACAGGAAAAAAGCAACAGAGAAAATGATGACAGCTAGTTCTAACTTTTAGTAGTGATCCTTCAACATTTAAGAAAAAGAAAATACACACACAGAGGGAAAAAAAAAAAAGAGTACAGATCCTTCTTTTGTGATCAGTGAGGAATGTGATCCTCATGAAAGTTTCACATGCTTCCTATCATCTTGTGACCTGAAAAAAGTAAGGGATCCCACAGCAGAAGTCTGTGTCAACAGCATCTGCATCATCTGCGGTTAGTCTAAATAATCCCATTGCCAACCAGGTAGGCTAAGCAGAATAAAAGTTTATAAACACCAGCACCAACAAAAAACGCCTCCAAGAACAAGTTATCTATCATACATTCCTACTATTTCAATATATCTTTCTGAACACACAGATATTACCTCTTTGCTTTATCTAGTACTGCTAAAAGGAAAAAAAAACCAAAAACCAAAAAAACCAACCAAACCAAAAAAAAGAGAGGAAAGAAGAAAGAAGAAAAAGGGGAGTTCTGATGCTGAATTTAGCAAAACTACTAAGACAGTACAAGTAGAATATGGTGCTCTATATACAAGTGCAAAAAGCTTTGATATGCAAGTTTAAAGCACGCTTAAAATGGGAATATTAAACTAGATGGTCACTAAACAATCTCTTTATTAGTTGTGTTAGTCTGTATTTTCTAGTAAAACTTATTAATATCAAATCAATTTGGAACTGAGAAATATATTTTTTCTTGTCAATCTCTCGTCTGATACGCAGATTTTGGTTCCAGTGCTGTTGCAATGAAGAAGCAATTCTGCTGAACAGAGCAGGATTGTGCAAATTCACACAATGAATGTGTTCCCTCCTGCTCCCTCAGCTGTTTCAGTGTTTGGGCAAAGTTTTGCATAGTCTCTGTTTGCCTGAAAGCCTCAGCTTCAGTGTGACTGTTAGGAGTCAGACTGCAACACCAATGCTTGCTTTAAAAACTGATGCTGGGTAACGGCATGCCGACCTTAGTTAAATCTGTGCTTGCTTCAGGACAGCAGACCAAGTGTATCTCAACAACACACAAGCTGCAGATTGCTCTGAAGTCATCTATGCAATAAGGCATGTCAAGTAGGCCTGAACTACAGTGCTGACTTCTGAAACACTTTTAGGTAAGTATTTTTTTGGGGAATTGAAAACATAACAAAATTATGTCAAATCTGAAAACTTACATAAAAGCTTACTGAAAATTTGTATTAGTTTCAAGTTCATCTATCTACTCATACAGAAGCTGTTGGCTGCTTGAGAACTAGTTTCACTTAATCAAAAATGGTACACCCCATCTCTGCACTCGGACTCTAAACACAAGACAATTACTGGTAATACTGTCACTTTTCTTTCAATTGTTACGAAAAATACTAAAATAAATACAAAATTCTATCTTAATGATGTATTAGCTTTTTCTAAATGCACAACAAGACAAAATGTTGAATCACTGTAGGAGTAAACTCGTTGGTCTTTGAAACCTTACATCACATAATGAAGGATGCCTCTGAAACACAGACTATAGATTCTTCTTCTTTCAGTGCACCATTTTCAGACATACAAGGCATACTCAGAGACAAAATTAGGCTTGAAATTCCTGTGTCTTTAATCAGTACAGGAAATGTTCAAGTTGGGGAAAAAAGTAATTGCAGAATGGGATTTTTTTTGTGTGTCTTCAGTATAATTGATACATTTATACACTGTCTCCCAAACGCGGCTTTTATCCAAACACTGAACTTTGTTCACATAAAGAGAGTAGTCTGCAGTGATAGCCAAAAGAAGGGGCTCACCATTTTACAATCACAACTCCAGAGAACACAGTGAAAAGACAGGGACATAGAGTCAGTGATTCTATAACCTCACTTCCCACTATTACAAGGAAAGACTTGACAGCTGTTTTTAAACAGCTAATTGTTTCTTGAAGAGGAAGGGGTAACCAGAAGTCCAGGTTGGACACAGCACCAGGAAGACAGAGTTATTTTGCTGGCTTGCTGTAGGCCCAAAGTAGACCTGAACTCTATCCATTATCCAAAAGCAGCACAATGAGCAGTATCTTTCAAGACTGAACCTAGGGAGGGCTAGTTGCTCAGCATGTCTGAAAACCAGATTACCCAGTTTGAAATATAAAATGGATTTAGGAACTGGTTTATAATCTATTTTGGAAAAAAAATTGTTTGAACACTTTTTTATGCCAAAATTAAGGGACGAGTGGAATGGGCTTAAGTTACAATGCCTAATTCTACACTACAATTTAATCAGAACCATTACCTTATAACCTACTGCTGTGATCAATAAAAAAAGAAAGAAAAATGAAATTGTTTCTCTGACTGGATGGTAAGAATATGATGACATTTCTAATTGCAAAGGAGACGACAATCTTTGTAACTGATGAAAAAAATTACTATTTCCTCAAACATCCTCTTACTGATTATTTCTAAGTACCTCATTTTCTTCTTCATGCTCCAATATAGCCTGTAAGAAGGCTCTCCTTTCATGGCTTGAGGATTTCTGGTCAAACATTCCAGCCTGAATAACTTTTTGATCTACATTCAGCTTATACTTTGCAGCAGCAAGTATCTTCTCTTCCACGCTGTTCACAGTACACAGACGCAGGACTCGAACTTCATTCTGCTGACCAATTCGATGAGCTCTATCTTGGGCCTGCAAATCCTATTTGGCAAAGAACACAGAGTGATTCATATTGTGAAAGTGTTACCAAAATAATTTTCTGCTTAAAGGACATTATAATGCTGAATTCTTTTTGGTATAAAAAGGAAGTACTCAAATGACAGCGCATCACAATTCACATGGCTCATTCCTCATTGTTTTCTTTCCCAAAACTTCATCAGACCCAGGTAGGGGAAAAACTGAAAGGAAAACACATGGACATGCTCTGTACAGTCCAAATGCAGTAAGACAAAAACTTCTTGAATGCATGTGCAGTGACTAAGAAGGGCTGATGTATCTATTTTTTCACCTTCTATTCAAAGCTCATGGCCTTCCAAGCCATAATGAACCCTAAAGCAAAACATCTCTTGATTGCAGGAAAAGAAAGCAAAAAAATTATTAGGAAAAAACCCCATACATAAGCTTATCTAAAGGTTATTGTTAATTCTTAATTACATTAATTAAAATTTATTTGGTCTACTGAATCATCTTTTAACTTCGAGTATTTGTGTTAAAACAGCTTAAATATATGATATTCCTGACTGAAAGTTCATCTATACAATACATCTTTTTTTTGGTCCGTTGATCACGCTTCTAAATGGTAGAAGTAAAAAGTACGCTGCAGATCACAGGTAAATCTTACCTATTTTCTTTGGCAAACAGAGAAATCCATTAACTCCTATGAATTACTACTTCAGCACAGTCAGATAATGAAGAGCACCTAACCTCAAAATGCTATCACAGTTTTGTGCTACCTCACA
The DNA here is from genome assembly GCA_027574665.1 of Rhynochetos jubatus. Lineage (NCBI taxonomy): Eukaryota > Metazoa > Chordata > Aves > Eurypygiformes > Rhynochetidae > Rhynochetos > Rhynochetos jubatus. Next base: position 67,957,357 of record CM050690.1, on the reverse strand, counting down.
ACACAGAAATTTCTTAATGTACAGAAAAAAAAGAAAACCAGAAATGAGCTTGATTTTTCAGTCCAGCACCTTGCTTTTGCTAGCGCTGTTAGTTGTTCCCTCCCCAAACTGCCTTCCCAAGAACTACATATGATGTAGCTGCTGCAGCCTACAGGTGTGTTTGAAGTCTGCATTAACAGAAAAGATGGAGCTACAATATGAATTTGTTCATACAGTCATTCTCAGCAGCACAGGAAAATGGTAAGTGAGGAAACAGAAGGTTTTATTTCTGGAAATACACAATTTAAATGCTGTCCCTCCGCCCCCAGCTATCCCCTTTTAGCACAATGCTCATTAAAATGAAAATATCATTCCCATCTGCAGAAGAAGAGATATTGCATGCACTGAAAAGGAAGCTCAGGGGAGACCTTATCGCTAGGTGGGTATCAATCTCTTCTTCAAGTAACAAGCGACGGGACGAGAGGAATCAACAAGTTTCACAAGGGTAAATTTAGATTGGATATTAGGAAAAATTTCTTCACCGAAAGGACTGCTAAACATTGTGTGTGTCGAACACACTCAACTATGTACTTCCAGTGTTATCTAACTTATATTCTTAAAGAAATAAAAGGGCACGATGTGACAAAGACAGACTTCAGTTACCTCTTCTGGCTTTCTTAAATAAGCCGAAGTAGTTTGACACCCTCTTTTCCTGGTGATCTGTACTCATTACTACCCACTCACACCAACAGTGTAATGTAAGTTCAGTATCTCAGGCTAAGGCTGTTGCATTCATACAACCACTAACTTCTTGAGCCAGTATCTGAACAGCCTTTATTAAAATAGTGCAACCTATCTACAAAAGACTCAACATGGGAGTTAATTATTAATCTCCTAAGGGTTAAAGAATGAGTAAAGTTATACAAGTCTACAAGGCCCCTTGCTCTGAGGATTCCCTGAGACTAAGATAAAATATATATACTGACATAGAATTACTTCATTGATTCAACCCAAAATATATCCAGATTGTAGCAGTTTGCCTCACTAATTCCTCACAAAGCAGCATTTTATGACTTACCTGGATCTTTCTTTTCATCCCAGGCTAAATCCCCAATTTAAAGAAGCAACACAAAGAATTCTTTGTACATTTCATGAAGATAAGTAAATAAAAGTAACCTGGTGAGGATTCCAGTCACTATCAAAGATTATGACAGTGTCAGCAGCCTGGAGATTTAAGCCTAGCCCTCCAGCCCTTGTACTCAGCAAGAAGATAAAGTATTGTGACCCAGGTTCATTGAACTTCTTCAACAGAGCAGCTCGATCCTCTGATTTTGTTGTGCCTGAAGAGAAAATAATAATAAAAAAATCCCTATAGCAAAGATGAGAAATGAATAACATAACATAATAGAATAATATAAATACAATGTCAGTTGCTAAAGGTACAGGTGGAAGGGAAATTTCAGCTCACTTGCTCTTTGCCACTTCTGCCATATTTTCCATAATACAGAATAAACACTAGTCACAAATGTTTTGATCAACTGCTGTCACATCTAAGAGGTGGAGTTCTAAATAACTCTTAAGTATGGTCAAAAGTGTACCTTAAAACATTGGCTAACACTGTTACACCTTTTTATGACTCACATCGATTTCAAGTGAAGTTCCTGTGCACAAACACAAGAGAGCTCCAGTTGTGATTAATGCTTTCTGGCCACAAGAGCATCTAAATATTTTTACAAGTTACTTACGTAGAGATTTATCAAAATGCCAGAGCCATAATTAATACAAAAGGACTGAAAATTCTTAAAATGTCCTATGTTGAGGGTGATGGCATGCAATGGCTGAGTGAGAGCAGGCAAGGAATTCAATCATGGTGAAAACAGACCAAGTTCATTGTAAAAACTGAGCCCTGTGCAGTCTCGTGACTGGATGAAACTCAGGTACTTTGACAAAAGTCTATACGGATCACCTCAGTCTACTGTTTGCCTTATCTTTTTAAAACTTCTGTCTGTAACTGAAGCCAAAACATGTCTGTAACTGAAAGCCAAAGAAAGTCTGCTGTTTGTATTCAGTATACGTACAGAAGTTTTCCATTACTGTGGTAGGTTGATCCCAGCCAGCTGTCAGATGCCCCACCATCCCCCCACTTCTCTCACTCTCCCTCCTCAACAGTATAGGGGAAGAAAATAAGATGCAAAAGCTCCTGTGCTGAAATAAAGGCAGTTTAATAAAAGCAAAAGCTGTGCATGCAAGCAAAGCAAAAAGAGGAATTTATTACTACTTCCCATCTGCAGGCTGATGTCCAGCCATATTCTGGAAAGCAGGGTCTCAGCACCCGTAATGATTACTTCAAAAGACAAATACTATAGCAAGGAACGTCCCTGCATCCTCTTCCTTTCCCTCAGCTTCTATCGCTAAGCACACCCCTCTGGCCAGTTTGGGGCAGCTGTCCCAGCTGAGTCCCTTCCCAACCTCCAGCCCAACCCCAACTTGGGTAGAAAACATCCTATGTGATAAGGTAGCTGGATAAAATCTACATATATATTACATTCCAGCATGGAAGGTATCTGAGATCACAAAACTGAAAAAGAAGAAAAAAGGGTACATCTCACTAGTTTAAAATATTACCTGTAAAATCTTAAAGAAAACAAGGAGCTGTATTTGCCATACTGCATATTGCCACAGACATTCCAGCATGAAAAAGAGTTAGTTTTAAAATACATGGTGTAAAGTAATTTAAAACATTTTAAATGTAGTATTATTAATCTTTCTTGAATGGAAGCATTAGAACATTAAAACACCTGCAGCTCAGAGGTGTAATGAGGGTTCTGTTAGCATGGGACTTCAGCCAGTTTTGACAAAGACATCCTGTGGCACAGTAAGACAGCTCACTTGTAGCTCAGTTTCATTACCCCATTTCACATTTGAGGATAACAGTGTTTCGAGTTTATGTTCATTAATATTTGTAAAGGATGAGAATACTTTCAGCATTACTTTTTCTTTCAAATAAAGCACAAAGAAAAGAGTCAACTTAAAATGCTGTAAAAAGAATTTTCAAAAGGACCCTAAACTCTCACTTTATTAATAATTTTATTTATATTTTTCTTGTATCACTGCTTTTCCATTAAAAAGGTATTCTGATAAATGCTGCTGGCCCAATGTAATACTATGATGTGTGAGGTAAATGAGTTAAGTAAAAATAATCACTATTTAGGATGGTCAGTATGAGACAGACTTCATAAACGTGGAAGTAGGCCAAAACCTAAACTTAATTCGAACAGGTTTAAGCCTTAGATGGGGTAAGCTATTTCTAGTGATATTCCTTTCAATACTACTCCACTATGTTTCTCATTCAAAGGTAAAAAAACATATCTACACATAAAGTAATCGAGGCTACTGACTTCCCTGGGAAATTCAGGAAGAAAACTACAGGTATTACTTTAACTGTCACTGAAAGTCAGCTAACCTGTGGAGAACAGTGATCAAACTTTAAAACAGACACAGATTAATGTATTCAACTGGAATCTAGGCAGAACACTGGTATTTTCACCTCTCATGATGAGTTGAGAATACTATCAGGCAACTTATTGAGATCTGATTGGGTCCTTGGATTTTAAACCTTATTTGAAAAAGAGATCAGCCCCTACACATCAAACCTCTACATAACCTGCATTCCAGGAACAGACCTGAGTGTTCATCAAAACAAATCCCTGACCAAATGTTTTAGAGGTGAAACAGATGAAAGAAAACAGTGAAAGAGCCAGGGAGACCAAAAATTACTTAAGATCAACACTACCGAGAGGCAAAAATACATCTGGCTCGGTATCTTGATTGTGAGAACAGGGAAAATTCTAGTAAGCTGCTGTTTAGGAGTCTGCTGTCATAACTTCATGTTACATACCCTTGCAGATCTCCCTTCGTGGATCTGTCAAATCATTTTTTGAACCTGTTTACGCCTTTGTATAATCACATAACATCACTGGACACTAGGAAGGAAATCCAGGTCACCCATGCCCAAACCAATGAAGCATGATACCTCCTAACTTAGTATTTATCTTTTTTTTTTTTTTTTTTTTAAGTTTTCATTTAGCTTACCATCAAGACGCAGGTAAAGGAAATTTCGAAAGGCAAAGTAGTCTTCCATAATGGTCATGAGTGATGTCATTTGACAGAAAAGAAGCACACGATGGTTAGTAGCTCGTAACTTTGGCAGAATACGATCAAGTAGCTCGAACTTCCCTGATGCCCGGTAAAGTTCAGCTCTGTTGAAAAGAAAAAGCACAGTAAATGACAGAATTAGCCCAAATTTAGGAAAGTTTTTAATGATTATCGTGTCAAGAGTAAAACAGAGATTAATTTACCTAAGATAAACAAGACTAATAGCATTTTTCTCTTTAATGTTGATTGAAATAAAAAAATAAACACCCATGTGAATTTGTGTTTGGAAAGGATTTTTCTTCAATTACAAAAACTGTGTGGACTTTCAACTGCACTGAACGCCTTCATTCATGAAACTTATTTGTTTCATTATTTACCAAAAAATGCCATTATTTCTCAGCTAGATAAGCATTTTGTCAGTTAAGCATTCACCTCCTAGTTTTGCTTTCAGCTGCCACTTAGTGCAGCTCTAAGATCTATTCATCAGGTATACGTGAGAAACAATTCCCTTTCCACTCAACTACTATGCACATGAAAGTGAAATATTCCACACTGAACTAATATACAGAGATAATGGGAGTAGTCTGGCAGAGGATAGACTCTTTAGTCATATAACCTTAGTAATTCTAAACAATGTTCGGCAGACATTGATTAGTTGCTCTTCTGTCTTCTACGCTATGAACTAAAAAACAGACTCTTAGCACTGAAACTGAAGTTGTAACTGAGAAAATTAATAATAGTATGCAGGATGTCTAAATCAACATCAACACAATGATATGCTTTACAAGAAGAAATTTCACATTACTGTTTTCTAACCTTTGGTCTGTACACTCAAAACACAATTTATCGTTAGCAATGGAACACTTAAGGCCACAAGATACATAGCCTTCTGATATGTATACATACATAATCAGTGAAAGACTAAACTGTTTAGGAGACAAGCAATCTGGTATACTAGCTAAGGAGAAAAATAATGTTAGTTAAGGAAAAGTGTCATTAGCATCTGAACAGGAAGCGTGTCAGATGGAAGACACTCAACTTGCCTTTAGAAATCATCCACTTCTAGACACAGTTGCACAAAGAAGCACCAAGAACAAAACTGAAATCTATTTAATTTCAAACAATGGAAGAAATGCTACTTTAATTTGGAATAAAGACAATAAAGAGGGAAATGGAGAAGGTAAAAGTAACAAGAAAAAGAAGAAAATCCCAACTGGTATCTCTGAAGAGTGATTCCAATGAATTTCAGATGGTATCTAAGCTATCTCAAAACAAGGGCGACGGAAGACGTGTTTACAGTTTTCCATGCCTGTCCTTTTGTGAGATGGAGGGTCATAAAAAGCTGATTAAACACTTCTAATACTGTTATCTTTAGCTTTATATATATGCCGTGTGCCTCCTCTGCATTTCAAGTTTGTTAGCATGTACCTTCTAGAAAAATAATGTGATACATTAATTCCAACACAACCTTATGAACAGGAGGAAAAAGTAAAGAGTTACCCATTGATGACACCATTTGTGTAGCCCAAATGTTCAGCGAAGGACTCCTGCAGAGTTATAAGCCATAAACAAAATATTACAAACTACACAGTAACCCAAAATTATGCACTCTTCTATCAATAAAATTAAATATATGAGCACTGGAGTTTTAATTTCATTATGTTCATAATCTTGGAATCCACCTTATAGCAACAGTGCTCTGCTTAATGTTCTGTACTACTATTATTTTAAATTCACCGTTTGCTAGAAGTTATTAGGAGCTAACTTCTGTTAGCACACATTTTAGCAGCTTACAAATGCAGTAGAACCTAATTAATTTATACTAATTACTGGAAGATCCATTTGCAAATTACTCAAATTAATTAGCATACAAGAGAACAAAGAGTGAAAACTACAATGGTAACACACCACAGTTGGTAATTATTTATTCATAAATGTAGCTACATCCCAGATACGACATTTTCTGTCTTTCCACATGTATTATTATATTTATGTACTTTGGGTCCTAATGAGATATGCTATACAGACAGTGAATTTTTATTAAAAACCAAGGTGGATAGAATAAGACAATTTTGGTTAACTTTGTAAAAGATCAGCAGCCTCCTAATTACAAAGATCTTACACACAGCATTTTGAACAAGTGTCTCTACATCATAAATTAGGTCTAAGTAGAGATTAAGTTGCTCTGGAGCATCTTAAAAAAAACCCCAAAACCAAGAACCAAACACACCCCCCTCCCCCCCCATCCTTTCTTAAAGACAGTGTGTTTACAAAATTAAGTGCTTTCAAACTAGACTTCAGATTACCAATAAAATCTAGTGATTGGTCCATTTGTTTTTGAAAATAAGGGATCGTGTAATGATCACGTTTTTCAACTGTGTCCTTTTCAGCACAAATTATTTTGACAGACATCCACACATAAGCTTCAACAGCAGTTTTTGATTATGATATTCATCTGAATGAAAACTCTCAAAATCAAACCTGTCAGTCTTACCTCAATATGTTGAAACATGTATGGGTGATTGCATATCTTTCTCAATTGCATGATAGTGTTCATAAGCGTTTTTGCCCCACCTTTTCCCTATGGGTATAAACAATGCAAATCAAATGATGAATTCAATTTCTTAGCTTATTAATGAAGCTTTTCAAAGATATTTTTAAATGCAGGCATAAAAATACTTCTACCCCAAACCCAAACATCACATCACTAATATAGCAAGCAAATAAGCAAAGAAACTAACAAACAAAATGCCCAGAAAACTAAACAACAAAAAAAATAGAAGCTACTGTGGAATTGTCTTGCTGTATAAATTCATCTATCATAAGTATGTTCCGTAACAAAAAAGCAAGACCTGGAAGTAATCCACAAAGTGCATTATGTATCTACCTGCAGTACTCACAGCGGGAAGCAGAGCATCTACTGTCCTGCATACTGCTTATTTATACTGTTTATTATGAAATCATACAAATTCCTCTGGGTTTGAACCCTCTCTAACAGGAAACTATTTTAGCTCAATGTTTTTCAGTTCTACAGTATCTCCTCCTGTCTGTTAACTGGATATATGGGTTTCTCTTTCCAAGCCAAAGGAAACACAGGGCCACAGGCAGCTAAAAAGCTAGATAACTAAATCTCCTCAATCATCTGAATATTGAATGAAGCGTATTCTCAAAACCTACTCTACAGTGAATCTTATTATCAAATTTTATTAACACTGCCAAACAGTGCTTTCAGATGCCACTTTGCTTTGTTTTGGCTGTAATATTCCAAGCTTATAGCATGACTACTTCAGATTTATTTTAAAAATCTCAGCCAAAACAACTTGGTGATTTCCAATAATAAAACTAGAGAAAAGGACACTATTGGATCATATTATATAGTAGTAATATTCTACTCTTTCCTGGAAAGTACAGTGAAATCATAACTTGCAACTAGAGCAGATATTTTATGTTTGAAGGGGGTACTCCACACATCTAAAATTTGGTTTTGTTCTTTCCAAAATCCTCTCAAATTTGCTCCAAAATGCGGTTCCATATTTGTTCTAAGAATCACTTCCTATAGCTTTCCAGCTTAATGAATTGTCTCTAGTCTGAGCTGGTTCCAGGTCAGAGCTGCAGAAAGATGGGATGTTTTCCTAATACAGTAGTTGTTTGATCACTGAAGCCAAGCATTCTCAACAATCACCTGCCTCTGCTGGCAAGAGGCATGATAAGACAGCCTGAAGATGCAGTTAACAGAAAAAAAATAATTAAGAGAGGGTGACAAGTAAGGAAAAATCTTAGACCCTTGATGAGAGAGCAAGAAGGAGGAGGTGTTCAGAAGACAGCAAAGGCAATTTGAACCGGTTAAGCAAAAAACTAGGTGAAGAAGCAAGTAGGAGTAAACACAGAAGATTCTGAGCTAGAGGAAAGAGACCAAAAAGGGAAGGAAGTAAAAAACTGTGGTACAAAATGAATCTGTAGGACAGAAGACAACAATCTGCAAAATTACATGAAAAATACAACAGAGGAACATAAATTAATGTTTACAAAGTGCTCAAACTATGAAGATGAGTATCGATATCCAACGATAAGAACCACCTTTGTCTGGTGTTCGAATAAACACCAGCAAAGAAAACAATGACTGCACAAAACAAGTAGGCTAAAAGAAAATACTGAATAAAGAAGTCACTCATTTTACCAATGCAACCTGCAAAAGAATGGTGGAAAGACAGCATGTGATTGCACATAACAGTGTGCAAACACAAACTGATACACAAAAGCTGCTCTGCAGTGCCTATACAAGGTATTTCACATTCGTCATAATGCGACAAGTATATACACTAACAAGCTGATGAATGGCAACTGGCTTACTCTATATTAACTGGATCAAGTTCCATGATGGTATAATCAACATTTACATAGACTATCTCTGACTATGACCTTTAATTCTACTGCCCTCGTGAAGATCTTTGTCATTAACAAATTTTCTAAGTATGAATGCAAGCGTACTGCCCTAGCTGGCCAAAACAAGACTTAGACTTAACTAACAGCTCTGAAAGACAAAATGAATAACCTTCTGTAGCCAGCATTGCCACAATTATTCAGGTACATTACTGGATTAAACCCTGCCAAGGGAAATGGGCTTTTTTCAAACATTGCCTTTTTGCAGAAAGGCATAGCAACCACAGCAAATGCAAGTAGTATCTTTTCCTTGTGAATAGAGAGCACAAACTGCATTCTTGTAAAACAAATGTATGCCTGACAGAGATTTGTTTTCCCATGTCACATAATGCAGTAAGAGCCTACATATTAGTTTTATAAAACAGAAATCATGTTGTTAACATTTTTAAACATAATACATTGTGTCCTACATGTTTCAGTCTTTCTTTTGTACCTTCTTGTCTTTTTCAGAACCATCTGTGAGAAGGATTCCCTTGGCTTGCATGTGACGGTACAGGATCTTCTGAAGAGCTGACATATCACATTTGATCACGTATTCCACCTAGTATAAAAAAAACCCAAAACCAAACACATAAACATACTGACATAATACCTGTAGTAGGATCTAACTGCAAGTTTTCTTGTCATCCTAAAGCACAAACCAAACCATACCCTAACACTACACGATTTCAGTGCGCAGCAATTCAACCACAAGCAGAGTATCTCAAAAGATTATGTGTGAGACTCACAATAACTATTAAGACAGTTGGATCCTAAGAATGTAACTGCAGAATTGTCAAACACTTTTTTTCTCATTCTGTAATTTTAACAATTTAAAAAAAATAATTAAAATTTTTTTTTATATTTAAAATGTAATTAAAAAATATTTACGTTTAATAACCTGAGGACTTTATTATGTCTGTAAAGCATTATAAAAATATCAAACCAAACATTACAAAAATATCGTAACTGTATACCTAGCAAATAAGCATCCCTCATAGTGTCTAATTAGCATTATGATTACCTAAATTGGCATAGAAATATGCTGTTTTCTCAATATCAACTAAAAGCACAGGGAATCAATGAAGTACTGCACAACCCTCACACTGTTTTGAATTCTTCAGTTTTGCATAACAACATTAAAGCAGTTTTTTACTTCACACTATCTTTAAATGCAGTAATACAAAGAATTCGTACCCCAATTTAACCCATTTTTTCTATTACCCAATTTCCAGATTACAGTTGTATGTTTTTAATAAATATATGTATGTAATAATAAATGTAAAGGCATGTAAAATAAAACCAGTGACATAATAAAGCCACACTAACAGCTAGAAGTCTTTCAAGTGGTGACTAAAATAAACTTTCTAATGCTTAATAAATGAATGGAATAAAAATTATCAGGTTATTTTCTTCGCAGAAAAACGGGAGGACGCACTCATGAAAAAGAAGTGACTGTTTCTTCAATGGCTTATTTAGCAAGATTTATAAGATCAAATGAAACTGATTAACAGGCTTCATTCAACAAGTTCAGTCCTCATGATTGGATTAATTGCTTTTTTCATATCAAGGTGATGGAAACAAAAACAAACATGGTCCCTCTGAGTACAAGTGTGTATGTAACTCCTACTCCTCTGATGCCTATTAATGGATTTATCAAATACAGTGGCTCTAACTGGCAGAAATTTGAAAAGAAATAGATTTCAGTAATATTTTTAAATGTAAATATGGTTGATTCTCAAATAAAGGCTTCTGAGGATACTGAGAATCTGACATTTGAAGGAACAGAAAGTTGCAACAGTAACAGTGTTCACAACATTATAAAGATGAGAAAGAATTTTTTTAAAGTCTTTCCTTTGAGTATGGTCAATAAGCATCTGTACAGAGCTCTTTGTTTATTCAGCCAATGTTAAGTCAGCTCATAGCACAACTTACAAAAAATTCATTTTGGTTTGGTTTTAACACAGCTGACCTTAGCAGCGAATTTTCCCTACCACACCTTCAAATCTACTATTTTATTTAGTTGCTTTTGTTATTCTGGGAACAGTGAATGGGAAAAGTGATGCAGGATTGTGGAGGAGGACAGGGTGGGGCAAGATGAGCTGCCGAGAGATAAAAACAATGATCTTTTAAATCAGAAGAGAATTTATGTTCTGAATTTAACAGCCAGTAGTTAAAAAATACTTGTGTAATTTCAACAAGACTGACACCTGGAATATAATGCAGGACCAAATTCTGTCTGCTTTATGAAGTCCAGCAGTCCTTTAGGAATTTCAGTGAACTAGCTGAGGGAGCAAAGTTTCTACCCAGTGCAGGGAGGATGGGACAGAACAGAACTTAATCCTGCACGTATGGCTGTCTCACAACTTGAAACCAGATACTAGGGAAATAAGTTGCATGTCTTATATGGATGGCTACAAACAGAATTAAAGCTGTAAGACTGGTGAGGAATTCTGAGAAAGCAGAAACTTCAGGTATTCAGGCTTCCTCAGTGGCCAACTTTCTTTGCAGAGTTATAAACAAACAAACCAGAGCAGTAACAGATGCTGAGGAAGTCCTCATCTGTAAAATAAATCTGAAAAAGGAACATCACATAATGCTCAAAAAAAAAAAAAAGGTATTAAATTCCTTCAACAATTCCTCTCATTACAAACCTTTTCTGGCAGTTGAGACTCAACCTCTTTCTTCAATCTTCTCAGCAAGAAGGGTCGGAGTACTTTATGGAGACGACGGATGATCAGAATAGTTTCTTCCTCATTTAAGTCCACCTACAGAAGTTCATAAAAGTCAGTACAAGGCAACTGGTATATTAGGTAATGTGTTCTCTCACGTGAAAGGCTAAGTATCTGTAATAATTACTTGCATGTTACAACCAAAGTGAACCTGACTCAAAGAAGATACTGATATTTTGTGGCATTATAAAAAAGGTGTCTTCTAATTATGTTAATTCCCTAAGTACCAGGGAGACTTCAAACACTAATCCTTCTGTGTAAGCTGCTTTCTGCTTTCAAAGAGTTTTCTTTCTGATGTTTTTAAAAAAAAACTACCACAGTACCCTTTCTCCAGTCATGGCAAATGGAGCGTTGAACCACTGTTCAAAGGTGCTACAGCTCTTGAAGATGGTTGGGAGGAGGAAATTGAGAAGAGCCCAAAGTTCAGGCAATTTATTCTGCAAGGGAGTTCCAGTCAGCAGTATTCGCCTGGGGGCCACATAGTGAGTATTCAAGACCTGTGTCAGCTTGCAGTGATGGTTCTTCATTCGATGGCCTTCATCTACTATCATGTATTTCCATCGAATCTGCAATAAAAAGATCAAAAGTTAGCAAAGTTAGAGCAGGTCAGACTTAGTCAAACCCCTCCCAGTAAGTGTACAACAAAATATTTCTAGGCTGAGATATCACTCTCATTTAGTAGAAAAGCCAAAACAAGCATTATCTAAGTACCAGTGCCCTTGCAAGAAGCAAAAATAGTAATAAACACTATGTATGCTGAAATCTAATGCTGAATTCTGATGAATTGCAACAGCAAACAGCGGGTTCCTTCCATTTCTGGGAAACAGATTAGGATGACTGGCTCTTCAAGGCTGGAATATGGTTCTCAGGGGAAGAAAGAGACAACATAAACTCCAAATAAACCTGTCTGCAACAAAAACCTTGACAGGAACCACTTTCAGTCAAAGTAACTATGCTCACCAACTGCAGCAACCCTGAACTTGAGTTCTCTTTCAGCTAATCCTATGTTATTACTCAGGAATGAAGCACCATAATTACGATCATCTCAGTTACTGCATCTTCAAATAAAGTTTCTATTTCTTAACGTGAAAGCTTAAATGCAGTCACAGCAAATGCTGAAAGTAACTTGCCCAAGCTCTTCACCTGTACTACAACATGGGCTGTCACCACATCTGCCACACTGACCACATGACTAGGAAGGCCTCAGTTTGCACTTTGATAGGTGCTAACTAATTCTATTTCCCAGGATAGGTTGAATGGCACAGTGTTGTCCTCCCTATCTTTTAGCAAGGGTGGGCAGAAACTATATGGGAAGGAAAACTCTGCCGTCTGTTTCCCAGTGTTCAGAACTATGCTAAAAAAAAAAAAATGCACCGCCTTTGTATCAGACAGGAAAAATTAATAATCTAAATATGCAGTTTGCAATAGAATGAAATACAGTGAAAATGAACAACAAAGGGATAATAAGGGATAATAGGACCACACGGCTTCTCAATGCGGCAAAATACCTCCTTAGGCTGCTTTGTGTACACAAAACAGTATTACAGTACAGAAGCTTTCAAATGAATTCATTACATTTGATGCACACGTGTTGGCACAGAGCTTTTAAGAACAGGATCATGTGTAGTAAAGAATATGGATACCAAATTCATGATACAGGTAACTATTTAATCATTTGGGGAAAAATAAACACAGATAGCTGGAAGGACTCTAGTAAGTGAGCTTCAGGCCACAAACAATGGAAAAAATTGAAGTCAGGACTGCAGATCAGGTTAAATGCCATTAAGAAGAGAGGAGAAAAGCAATGTTTTTCCAAGGACAAGCAGGTATACAGTACTGACAGAACTGCACAAAGGAATTAGTCTCCTGGCCACATTCAGGAAAATCCTGATGTTTAAAGGGGGAAGAGCTGTGACTGAGAAGTCCAATTATAAACAGAGGAAGAGAAAAGTAAACGAAAGGCTTAACTTTTCCTGAAGGACAAAATAACAACTCAGGACTTCCCCATGAAATAAAAACGTGTTCTGTGCTATGCACCATTTGAAGGTCTTGCTGTTAAAGAGATGACAGTCATTATTACCTTAGCAAGGATATGTTTGTCCTTTATTATGTACTCGTAAGTAGTTAAAAGAACATTAAATTTTCCACTTCGAAGCTGAGGAACGAGTGAGCGGCGCATTGCAGGAGTACCCTGAAAGACAGAGAAGTGAGTAGTTACTCTTTCTTCTGATGAAGAAAGATTGTTTTATGAATTAGCAAACACAGAGCAACCACATGAACTTGTAATCCCACAGTACTGCACACCATGCATTGATGCATTCCACACTTCTTCAGAGTGCTTTCCGTAAATGGTTGCTAGACTGTAAAGTTCTGTTTATAGGGCACTGGAAACTTGTAGCTAGCAATCTAGTCTCCTTACAAATTGCTTGGTTATACCACTACTACAGTAGCCAAACAGCAAAGTATTCAGCTATGTATAAAATGTGAAGTAGTTATCATTTGTATTACTCTCACCAGAAGCCTTGCAATGTGACAATTAACACAGTTAATTATCAGTAATTACAGTTCATTACAGTTGTCTTCTTAGTATGATTAACTCTCCCTGCTTAGTACCTGATACACATGACAAAACTTCACAAGCAAACAGTTTAGAAATGCATGCAGAGGCAGAGCAAAAACTGGCTTTATTCTCATTCCTTCAACTGTATACTCAAATAAAAAGCGAATCATACCTTGTAAGATATCTTCACCACAGAAGGAGCCCATTTGTCAAATTCATATGTCCAATTGGATAAAGTCCTGTCATAGAGTATAAAGAAGTAATATATTTCATAATCTGAAGGTTCAGCTTTATAAACGTTACCAACCAGTTGTCAACTTTTCAACACATTTCATGTAATCAACCCCCACAATTAACGGTATATTTAAAAAAAAAACCAACGCACTGTGTATACTGCAATAAACCACTAGCATCTCTGAGACGACAGTAAACAGAAAAAAGCATGAATTCATCTTTCAGCTCATATTCAGTGGCCTCTTGGAACCAATTCAGAGTAATATTTTATGTGCATCTTCGTATTTTGGAGCATATTAAGGATAAGAAAGATAACCCTGAATAAAAAATAGATATGCAAGTTCTTTTATACAACTTATCATCCAAAAACTGACATGACAACTTTTCAAATACAGCCTCATGAAGCTGATAATAGAATTAATTTATATTCTACTCGAGTAGAACTTTTCATTGTGCCATCCAATGCCACTATGGAGGTTTGGTTTTGCACTGTGTTTCTGCTGTTTGATCGCAAAACATAGGATTTTATGTCTAAGCTAGCTGCTATCATGATGCAGCAGCAAAAAATAAATCTTGAGGTTTTCTGGTTGCTTGCCTGTTTTGTCTTCCTCACTGGACCTGTGATGGCAGCAGTACTAGCTATTAAGAAAAGGCAGTGAAATGCAGCTTTTAAAATGTATACAAAAAAGAAATTTTAGCTCTTCCCTTTAGAAAAGTAAGAAAAATCATTAGAGAGTACTTAAATCTAAGTTTTTTACTGTACCCATGTGAAATCTGAAATTAATAAAAGTCTCCTTTAATTTTTAACTTTGTTTTACTTTACAGATCTTCTCCCAGCCATTTATTTTCATACTACAGCTCATCAGTTGTATTCATACAATTAGGCACAGCACAGCTGTGGTATTTATGTTAGTCTATCAGTTACTACTGCAGCACAGCCTGAAAACAGGATACCTCAAAAGAAAACAAAAGAGACGGCCATGAATAAAACTTATATCTATCCTACAACACATTTTCACACTCAGCACAACTGTTGGTCAAATAATCTAATGACAGGGTAAGGAACTTCTGCACATCAATCAAGTCACCTACACACGAAAATAAGCAAACAACACTTCAGTATCGCACATCAGTTTTACAATGCCTGACAGTTTTTATTTAAAACACTGCGCTTCAAATCAGTGAACCCCACACCTCACCTACGGAGAAGGGAAAATGCAATAAAGTAATTGTGTAAAACAAGCAGCATCTTGGAAAGCTAAGGAAAAGCAAAAGGGGGCCACAGGCTAAATAATCATAATGTGGACACCTGACAGAAGTGAATATCAAGGCTACATACAGAGCTAGTTATACAGTACCTAAAAGGTCATCCAACCTCATTAAAGCATGATTACTTAGTATCAGATGGGGTGCCAGCTGTTTAAAGAATTAAGCAACAGATTTTTAATATCACAGTTCAAAGTTGAATGTGATAAAAAAAAACCTGCAGGCAAGTGATATGAAATACCATCCCCATCTTGTGGCTTAAGCGTGAATTACAGTAAATTCACTGCTCGGTTTACCAAGAGTGGACAGTGAAACTAATAGAATCGAGTGCTTTATCAGTCTTCTGGTCACCTTTGCAACACCCTTTCAGACAATTACCTGGGAATGATCAAAGGAAACACTGAATACATACTCAGTATAATCTCACTGTGTACCTCACCTTGTCAATACAGTGAAAAACAAGTGTGTGTTCTGAATAAACCTATCTGCTACGCTTAGAATGGTAAAGAGACCCTTTACTTACGAAAGGGGAACAATGATGAGATAGGGGCCATTGAGTCTTTTGTGCTCCATCAGGTAAGTGATGAGTGCAATAGTCTGTATTGTCTTTCCTAGTCCCATTTCATCAGCTAAAATTCCATTCAGATTGTTATTATAGAGGGAAACCATCCATTCCAGTCCCTGGAGCTGAAATTAAGAGTAATAGTTTCAGTTATTTAAAATGCACACAAATAATTTACACCAGTACTACAGAATGAAGGTTCTGATGTCCCTGCCTACTTAGACATTGGATTTCCCTTAATAATACTACATACACAGGGATACTTTGGATATCTTAAAACCTTTCCCCCTCTACACCCCCCCCCTCCAAAAAAAAACCTTGAACCAAGATAAATTTCTGGTGACAGCTATATGGAAATCATCACTGTTTAGCAGAGCCCATAATATGAAGTCAGATTTCATACATGAAAGGGTTTTTATGTACCGCACAAAAAGCAACACAGGCACTCACATGTGCAGTTGATAAAAACAAGAGTTTGCTGTTCAGTTTCAACACTGTCCAGTGTTAAACTTTGTGTGCGCATTCCACGCCATTTGCCTGTTGCCAAGTGAAATCTTTCAAAAGCAAACCCATGAAGTCTGTGCAAAACATGTAAGCCTCACACTTGTCAACTGCATCACTGCTATGCTAAAGGTCCTGTATCACATGTACATTTAGTGTCTGCTGTCCATACCTCCACATGTCAGAGTAGGTCCCCTTTGTTCAATTAAGCCTTGTGAATAAAATCCCAGAGCTGGAAGGAAGCCAGAGTACTGTGGCTGAGAAATGTCTACATAACAATGTTTCACACTCCAAAGAGTACTGCTTGAAAGCACTGACTCCGACTATTCCCCAGACTTCCACAGATGTGTGTATCACATTATCTGTGCAATTGCAAAGTTTTTGCTTCTAAGATCCAGATTTCTGGTGTGCCTCATAAGCAGAAAGAGAAGGATATTAAGAGTCCTGAGAACATTCACAGAGAGAACGCTACATACTTGAAGTAATCTTCTGTTGTCCCTGTGAGACAGTATCCAAAATAAAGCCAGTAAATTGGCATCATTATGTATTCACTGATTGATTTATACTTTAGGTATTAAATACTCAGGCCACCAAGAGTTGATGAGAATTTGTTCTGCAACCACATGTTCCACTTACAAAGTAGCTTCAGAACTCAGAATTGGAAAACTGTCTTTTCTGCATCATTTAACATTCTTTACTGACACATACTGATATGAAGGAAGAGACAATCTGATCAAGCATGGCAGTAAGAAACATGGAAAAGCAGAAAAAAAGATGAGGAGGGAAAAGCATGTAAAATCTAGAGGATGGGGAAATACACAGAGTGAAAGGGAACAGCCTCCTTCAGAACATTTTTGCTTAAACCAAAACCAAGCCTCAATGCTCCTGACATAAAGCTCCTTATACAAGTGTGCTGCTTACCTCTGGTGCAATTACCATATAGAACAGACACCGTAAAGAACAAATCTACTGAATAAAATTGCTAGATATCACACTGAGCACCTAAAGGACTTGCTCTAATTGATCATCCCTGTGAGTGTCTGCGTAACTCTATAGACCGAATTATTTTGCTTTGAGGCTCACAGGGAAGCTGTGTTGCAAAACACAGATCTGCATAGTTTAAAAAATATTTCTATGTTCCATAAGCAATTACAATTCAGGTAGTAAAGGAATTATCCCAATCTTAATTTACCATCCATGAGCACTTTAAGATAATGCGGCCATCAAATCAGTATTGTTACACATTACTCATTTAGTACATCATGTAACCCTTCCCAGACAATGAATCAGGGCTGTGCTGTAAAGAAGGTTGCTTGACTGCATTTGTTGGCTCCCTGCCTCGCTGGGTGCACAAGATGGACAATATACTGAGAATGAGACAGCAAAAATTGAGAGGGCATCATAGCTGAGAGAGTGGCCTACATCTTTGGTTGGATTCTATCTTCTCTTAGTCACAGCGTCCCTCAGTGGTGACAGAATAGTTATTTAACCTATCATGTTCAAAATCAGCCCCTGAACGAGACACCCCTCTTTTTCTTGAGGGCTCACAGTGAGAAATCTAGGAGTGCTAAGGATTCACAACAGAATTCAAATTCAGATGGAGGTTTGCTATGAACAAGTAGGATCATAGGATTATTCAGTTTGGAACAGATCTCAGGCAGTCTCTAGGTCAATCTCCTGTCTAAAGCAGGTGCAGCATTGGGACCAGGTTGCTCAAGGCTTTATACAGCCAGCAACTGAAAACCTCCTCCGTAAACCCTCTCTGAGCCCCAGCTCCATAGTGGCACTGTCCTCTTCTGCCCACCCAGTCTGAATCCTCTTGTTTCAGCTTTTCTTCATTGTCTCATTTTCCCACCATGCCCCACAGTAAGGAGCCGAATGGAAGAATACTAAAATGCACTGAAAAGGGAAATCAGCTTAACTCTTGAATTTCAAATTATTTAAAACAAGCTACTGTAATAGATGGCCATGCTGAGGAGCATAGGAAGCAGGGGCTGCAATCGTAACACTTTGCAATGAAATATTAGGATCTTAATTAAAAAATAAAATCCTAAACTTTCAAATATTGCAAGAAGAAAAATATTGTTAACCCAACACAAATGAAAATAAGCAGAACAGAAATTCCAGGTCAATGAGAAAGGTAGCAAAACCAAAATATTACTGATCTGCCATGAAAAGATAAGTTACAGGATATGGAAAGTTGATACTATTATTCAAACAGAATGTATGAACTATTATCTGTCACAGGTAACTGTCATTGCTTTGTCTATATAATTCCCAAATTCTAACCTGCTAGAGATCTTTTATTTCTTAACAATTTTTCAGTCTGCTACTTGAAATACCACACTGAATTTGAACATAACTCCAAGTTTTAAATATTTTCATGTTTTATTGATTTCTTACCTGATAATGCTTTAGTGTGCCATTAATAAGGAGAGAAGACTGCTTTTCCACCCTTTCTGTGATTGCATGAGCAACAGTGTAGTACGACTGAGACCCTCTAGCACTATACTGCATGCTGTATTCATCATCCACATCTTGTTTGGCTGTCCTGGAAAGCAGAAGTAGTAGTAAAGTGAATAGCCAAACAAAGCATTTTTCTGACCACAGCTCACTTATGTATGTCTAAAGAAACAGTGCAAATTCCCAACTGTGGTGAGTACACCAAAGGGTACAAGCTACTTTATCGACAGTACACAATTAGTAACAAACGATCTTGTTCCTGCTCCTGCAGATGTCCATGTCAGAGAAGCTACCACAACACACTAATCTAGAGCAAGCTGCTTTTGGGAAGCACTACTTTAAGAAATCACAATTCCTAACAAAAAGCAGCACCTAAACAACACTCACTCAATGATTTGTTTTGCATCTTTCTCAGAAACTTCCTCACTGTTAGGATCCAGAAGTATCTTCTCATCTGCTTCTAACCTGCTTGATTCTTCTTCATCATCCTAAAGAAAACAGAAAAAGAACAGATGTGCTGGGAACATCTTCCTAAGTCATACTTTCCACTGGCATTCACACATTGGTAGCCTTCACTGGTCAATGCTTCATGACAGAAACTTGACGCACAAAGTTCGACTTGCACTTACTTCTGCAACAGAATTGTACTGCAGTATAACAAGATGATAATTTTTTACATATATTAACCAACAGGAAGTCATGATACTTTGAAATAAAAACTATTTTCCACTTTAATGATCTTACTTTTAAAAGCCTTACTCTGTCTACCATGTTCACGGAGAGGATTCCAATACCATGTTTGTAACACACTCCACACGTGTGATAATTTAATAAAGCTTAAAAAACTGTCAAGAAGTGCTGGTTTAGGCTTCTAGTTTCTTAACTTTTTAAAAACAGACCACATTTTTACTCTTTTTAAAATAATTTGTCTTCTGGCTATAGTTGCAATGGATAACCAACAACTTAAAATCTTGATAATGAAGCTGAACAAAACATTGGTCTGAGTTCTCCATGTGTATTCTCCTAAGAGGACTTCCCCAGCTCTAAACAACACTGCTGATAAGGAGTCTTTGGGAAAAAAGTGGGCACAACTCTTTTTTCTGACAGGTATCTGACCTCCTCTCCTGAATTAATACTGCGAGTCTTGTAGAATCACATTAGCGGTAATTAGTCCTACAAAGGCACGTACCTTAACATCATACAGTCCAGCCAGTTTCAGTGGTCTTTGGTCTAGTACTGTAAAGACTGACAGACCTAGGAGATTTGGATTCTATACCTAGTTCTGCTATTAGCCTGTTGATTGAACATGGTCCTTCTACACTCCGCAGTTTCCCTTTCCTTTAGAAAGTACTTGTCTGAAAAACACTATGCAAGTATCAATATTGATTATTCATAGTGTATTGAATATTATCAACCTGAAGGGCTGAGGTCTTCGTGTGTGTTAAGTTTAAAATTATTTTTAGACATTCTGTAATAACAGCATATAATTCACCATTCAGGTATCAAATCAAATATGCTTAACCCAAACAGTCTGAACCTAAATCCCCGACATATACCTAACTTTTAAATAAAAATAATACATAAATGTTTTACTCAGAATTGCTAATAAAACCTCCAATGCATAAACATTGAAAATGTTAACTTCATTCAGTACAAAGCCACAATTCAGCCTTTTCTGACACAGATTTTAAAATAGGAACCTGCTTAATATTCTCTAGTTCGTGATTATTAAATCACATATACTTTTCCTAACCCAGACTACCAGTTAGGCATTTACAGCACACGTAAAAGGCAACTGCTATGAGCTGAAAAGAATTACAAAACCAGTTACCTTCCCTGTTCATATTATTCTTAAAACACCTACACACGTGCTATCGCTTTCCCTTCCTTTCTTGTGAAAAAAGAGGAAATTATCACATGGAGTGAGTTCTTGCTTTTTATGGCATTACTTGTCATAGTATCATGTTTTAAAGACACTTACCTCCTCCTCATATTCAGAGCCACTTTCATCTTCACTGTCTGACCTGGGAGCAACTTCATAGCTGGACAAGGATAACAGAAACGTTATGAACTACAGATAACAAGAGGAGGGACTAGGCCCAATAGAACTCCTACACAGCTTACACATAATAAATTAAAAAAAGAACACAATTGAATAGGTAAATAAGAGCAACTAGGAGAAGCCCATTAAAATTATCAATGCAAATAGAAAAAGCAGCCTATTTGTATGCTAACTACTTACCCTGGGTTCATTTCTAGCCAAGCATCCAGCTGACTTGCTTTTGGCGCTTCTGGTCCAAGAAGAACTTTGCCTGTTTCAGTGTGAGTCACTTTGACTGGAAGGTCACTCATCTGACTGCTTTCATCTATGGGCTAAAAAATTCAGATAAAATTTTATACCATAAAGCAACTGAATTTCATGCTTGTCATACATAACAAAAAGAACTAATAACACCTTCAAAATTCCAGATCTCAACAAGCAGAGAAGTTTTGTTACTAAAAGCCTCACCTTCCCACATGGCTATCAAGGAAACACTTTTTAAGTAAAGAAGGCGTATTTTAAAGATTCATTATCCTAACTTCTTCAATTAAGCTGATAAAGCACTTGCAATAACAAAACTTTTTACTTATTCTGGCACTCTAAAAAAAAGTGGAATAGTATAATTACTTTTCCTGTTATTTGTCTGCCCCATTTAATCACAAATTTTCTACTTTGAAAACTTTCTGCCTTCTATTACTGCTTCTACTGAAGGATCTTTTCCTGACAGCTATATAAACAAGGAAAAATAATTCTGAACAGTTACAAATACCGTGACTGACAGAGTATAAAACTTAACCCATTTCCATAAACACTGAAGTTACAGCAATGTTAGGTGCTTTTTCCTTGTGCAACTCTAATTATACTAAAGGATTTTGCTATAACTCTTTAACTACATCAGCGGAAGTGTCACTTGTAAGTATAAAAAAGACCAGAAAAATACCACTTGCTGGTATAAAAAAGACCAAAAGTAAAACAATAAATACAGTTCTGAAGTCTTTATATAAAAATAAAATGGAAGGGAAAAATAGCATTAACAGAATAGATCTTCATCAGGTAGTATATGCTCTGTTACTGAACAAAAAACGTTATTCAAAGAATGACACATAAAAATCACTCATTTCCCTTTGCTTTCGAGGAAGAAAGAACATTCAGGTGTCTTAAGACATTGTAATACTACAGTTTGTCCTGTGCCTGAAAGGTAATTACATGCGATGTCAAAAATGTATTTCACAAAAATGAGAAGCTAGAATATATTGTGTTTACAACCTCATTTTACAAAGTAAATTATGTCTACACGTGGATTGCAAGAAAACCATTTACTTTTAAGTATATAACAAAAGCTGAGAGGGATTCTTCAGCAGTGACAGTCACTGTATTCTTCTTTCAGTCTTCAACTTTCTGAAGAGAAACAGACTAGCATAAATTAGTCTAGATAATTTTTATTCCTGGTTATAAACAACTGCTTTTCTTAGAACATTTGTGGTATTATTTTTTTTTAGATACAGCAACGGCACACAGTACAACCACTGGAAAGTTTAAAAAAAAACCCAACACCTTGTAAAATTCATACCTCTCCATCAGGGCCAAGACCGGATGCCATTCCTTCTGCATTTTCTTCAGCCTTCTACAACAAATGAAGAAGTGAAAAGTATCACGGTCAGATTACAAGTATAGAGAGAATACTTTATATACATATGCATTTTGGACTATGATTTTTCACTCTATTTCTGAATTGCCTGGGATGCATGTAATTTAAGGTGTGGGTGGATATATGTAGTTAGGCCCAGAGTTTCTATTACACCTCTAGTCACTGTAATAAATCTGCATTTAAGAAGTGGCTGGCCTACTGAGTTTCTCATCCAGACCTAGAGCTCAGTTGCTTACAGACTGTGCTAGTACAAATAAAATTGTAATTAATTTTCATGTGATTTAGTATTAATTTCCTATGAAGTGCTTTAATCTCATTTTTGGAGGTGTCACCAAGCATCAGAGATTGTATATTTATGCAGGCACTTTTATTTTGGGTATGTACACAATTTTTTCGGTCTGACAATTAACCAGAAGGGGTATTTTGGGAGTCCTTTGTGCTGTTTCTCAATTAAGTCTAGACCACAGTTACTCAAATTACAAACAAAAAGAACTCTGGAGCTCTTAGCTGAAGTAAACCAGATTTCTTTTTCTCCCCAAGCACCACTGACAAATAAGCAGTATCTTCATCTCAAAGCCTGTCCTCATTTACCCTACTTAAAAGATGTCAGAACAGTATAAGAAAATGGCAGACATAGTTTGCTTCTGAACTGGATCTTCCCTAAACAATT
The DNA here is from genome assembly GCA_027574665.1 of Rhynochetos jubatus. Classification (NCBI taxonomy): domain Eukaryota; kingdom Metazoa; phylum Chordata; class Aves; order Eurypygiformes; family Rhynochetidae; genus Rhynochetos; species Rhynochetos jubatus. The sequence goes on along the minus strand of CM050690.1, from coordinate 67,934,127 downwards.
CTGACAATAAGCAAGAAAGGATAGAATACAGCTACTGCTCCTGTCACAGTGCTGGGTTTGTAGTACTACAGCACAGTTTTATTTTGGTTACCAATGCAAACAGATCAGACCAACAAGAAGATCAGATAAGTTGTGTTGTATAGATAAACAACTTCCAAGTACCATTAATGTGTGTGATATATTTAGATAACCCACTTGCTTCTCTTTTTAAGAAGAAAAGCAGCAGCAGCAGACACGGGTCAATTCTACATCTAAAAGAAGTTTATTATGTCTTTTACATGCCTTCATACTTTGGAACAGATGCTTAATTATTTTTGTTAACCACTCTTTTGCTAATATCACCAAAAAAAGGAAATCTGGCTAAGCTCCATTCTAGTGTAAAACTTTTAAAATATTTATGAAGTATAATATTCTTTAATACACAAAAAATAACCTGAAGGAGAGTCTTGTAAATACGTCACTGGGCTACACAAATGTCATTGGTGCTCCTGTTCAATGCAACAATAGCTGATGCTCAGCAAGAACAACATCAATATGAGCTTAAAGACTGCTTGCTTCAGCACTCCTGGTCAGCAGGTATGTCTGCTGACAAAGGAAGGAGCTGTACCAGAATTGAAGAGTTTAAACAAGGAGATGGGCAGAATAAGTTATGAGAGCACATATCTGGCCTCAGCTGAACATATTTTTCCCCTCGATGAACAACAAGGGGAGGGGTCCGTTCTTTTGCATGTGACAATGTGCACATGAAAATTTGATGTTCTTTTTGCACTCTGTAATATATAAAGATTCTTATAGCTTAGCTACAGTCAGTGTACAGAACCTTACAACTTAAATGTATCACCACAAATACGTGCTAATCATCAGTGCTGTCCACTGTGAAAAGACCAGATTCTGCTGTGACAGCAGCAACATTTACAACCTACAGTTAAAGACCGTTTTGGAAAGCAGAAACGTGTGTTACAAGGAAGATAAATGTAAATAATGACAGATATCTCACACTTGTATTTTGGGCTACACAAATATGTCTAATTTAATCTTGACAACTTAATCCTTCACAAGAAAATAGTAATTGTACAAAAGTAGGAAGCTACATTTTTTTCATTCTTCATATAATGACAAGAAAAACTCCTATGGACAAATGTGAAAGGTTGCATTACAAGTTAAATTGGCCTATCAGATGAAAATTTCTGCTGGAGTATTGTTTCATCTGGATGTGGGACACTAGCTGAACAGGAGGCTGTAGACAGAAAATGCAAATACAGGAATGTGAAAAAAGCAAAGAGGAGAAAATATACCATAAAGATTCCCCAAAATGTATCCCAGAGAAAAAATGGAATAATCTAAAACTTGATTTTTGCAAGAATATAGGGTTCACTTGAATATTATATAACGTGAGCTTGGCAAAGATGAGAAGTACTTCTTCACATCTACATCGTTACTGCCATTTCTACATGAAAATCCTAAGAACTCTCTTCTCTCATTTCTCTCTAAGTACAAAATATATAACTACAGGTGTTTTATATGGATTACAAAACATAAATAAGTAAGTATTAAAAGTGTATGAGTCAGAAGAAGACACAGTGCCCACTAACTTCAATGAGTGCTGCAGCCATACAACAATGAATTCATAATATTATAAATTGAAACAAAGGGTAATTTTTGTCTGCACTCCTGTATCTTTAACAGATGAGCAAAAGCTTGGTAGAAATAACTTTATTACGAACAAAAAGCTGTGGATGATCAAGCAGAGCTGAAATTTTTTTCTGCTAATCTTCCTTTAGGTTTTAGGCTAGGATATTTAAAAGCACTGCATATTTATGTGGCATATTCTTTATACTTCAGTGACAGAAAATTACGTCTTTACTAACATGTCCAGAAGATACTCTGTTTCTCATACATACTTCAGCTAAATTGACAGAGAAATAGAATGATATCACAGATGTGAATTATTGAAGGAATTAATATTTTTCATTAGAGCAGTGCATCTACTCCACATACTAACTCATTAAGGATTATCTCTACTGTGAATTCTGTACATTAAATCAAGTGTGTTCTCACTGGTAATAGAGGTCAAGAACCCCGTTTAAATTACATCTTCACTTTGTAGGCAGGGGCTTGTTCCTATGTCCAGAAAATACTCTCAACAAAAAGTACGGAAGTTTTGGAGAAGGACAGAAGAAAACATGGAGCATTTTTAGGTCATTACTCTCCAAAATTAGAATTTTTTATATGCTGGTATTTATTACCATATTTAGAGTGCTGCTTATAAACCATTTAAATACAATGTTTATATTTGTATCAGTAATTAGTAGCAAACCAGGCATGGGAATGGATTATACAAATCCTCTTATCCACCCTGCAGAGATGAAAGGTACTCAGAGGTCACAAAAATGACAAATCATTTACTTAATGATTATTTCACACACACAATTATTTTTTCAAAAACAGCACTGTTCAGTTTCCACGAGTCTCTCTCACAAGGTAAAGTATTTCATACAAAGACCGGTAATTTTTAAAAGCTTCAATTAAATGTTAAGAAGGCACAACAAACATACTACTGGCAGAATACCATTTACTGTAATAAACCCAAGTTCTTTCTCTATAGTCATTTCCAATAGCCCTACAAAATGGACTGAGACATGCAGAATCTGAAGGTCTAAAAAAGTTACCCTGTATGAAACAGGTACACAAACAAGACTTCTCCCATCTTCCTCATACAAAGTACTGTGGATCCACTGGATCCTTTTTGGGTACTTCAATCCTAATTTACATGTCTGACCTGTTTTGTAGAAAATTATCAGTAAATCAATGTTAACAGCCCACTATTTTCTAATCCTACTTCCTTCTCACTTTCTTTGGAATTAATGACAGCAAATTTCTTACATATTTCAGTGGAGAGAGATGAGTTCCCTCAGTGTTAAGAATTTGGCAGAGTAGATGTTTTTAAGCAATCTGGTATGTGTATGACAACTGGGTATCACTACATTTATCAACATTAAAATTGGATTTGAAGAAGAGATGGTCTAAAAATACCAGCTGTTACTACTCACCTTCTTTCTTCTCCTTCTCTTCTTCTTCTCTTTGGCTGCTTGTGCCTGCTTATGCTCCCATACCAGGTTAGTCAAGTTAGCCACATACTCATCTGTCTGCTGCAACAGGTAGGCCAGGCGTCTATCTTTCTTTTGATCAATTAGTTTGCGGTAGCCTTCTTCATCTTCAGCCTAGCAATACAAAACAGACATCAGCTATGACAGAAATGCTTCCAAAGAAACACCAACCAACTCCTCTGTCAAAAATCATGGGTTATCTTAGCTAGGCCTTCATGATCTACATAGCAGACAACTAGACCAGTAAAGAAATGCTTGGATTATCAGGCCCAGAGGGTCATACATTTATGTTAATGGGTCATGGAATCACAGGATGGTTTAGGTTGGAAGGAACCTTAAAGATCATCTACTTCTAACCCCCCTCCCATGGGCAGGGACACTTTCCACTAGACCAGGTTGCTCCAAGCCTCATCCAGCCTGGCCTTGGACACTTCCAGGGATGGGGCATCCACAGCTTCTCTGGGCAACCTATTTCACTGTTTCACCACCAGCACAGTAAAGAATTTCTTTCTCATATCTAATCTAAATCTAGCCTGTTGCAGTTTAAAGCCATCACCCCCTGTGCTATTGCTATATGCCCTTGCAAAAAATCCCTCTCCAGCTTTCTTGTAGGCCCACGTCAGGTACTAGAAGGTGGCTATACGGTCTCCCTGGAGCCTGTGAGTACACAATGAAAACTCATGTCCAGCTTTCCATCCACCAGTACCCTAAAGTCCTTCTCTGCAGGGCTGCAGAGGGTCATACACATATCTGGAGACATTAAGAAGAGGGATACCACAGCGGTCTATCCTGAGGCATGTTGTGTTTAACATCTCTATCAGTAACCCAGTGGAAGGGATGGAGGGCACTCTAGTCAAGTCTGCAGATGACATAAAACTGCAGCATATCAGTCAATATGCTTGAGGGCTGGGCTGCACTTCAGAAGGATCTGAACAGGCAAAGAAGTTGTGCCATTTCTGACCTCAGAGGCATTGACCTCTACGATAACAGTGCCATGGGAAGGTGGTTGGAGTAGAGAGCTCCCTGTCAGCCTGACCAACTCTGTGATTCAGGGACTCTATGATTTTAAATGATCTCCTACTCTCATGGACAAATAACTGGAACATCTACAGCAGTTATGACAGGTAAGAGGGGGAAAAAATAATCACTTGATGCCACACCAAATAGATTACAATGTCCCAAAATGGAGATGTTTGGTTAAGCCTCCTACAGAGATGATTCTTCAAAGACATAATGTGCAGGTAGCCCATACCCAGAGGAAGAACATGGCAGCTGGATGTGAACTTGCATTTAGTCCTTTTTCCAGCATGAATACCAATCTTTTCCTTTTAGGTGTTAGGAGAGAATTCTCCTTTGGGCAGATAACAGATTATCTTTCTACTCTGGTGTTATTTCATCTTTGATATAGGTCACTATTAGAGACAGGATTCACCAGACAAGCCATATTTCAAGCCACTGTGGCAACTTCTGCATCCATATGGCACTGCCTAGGTGTGTTGTTAGGGGTAAGACATATCAGGAAATATTATTTTTATGTGCTGTGAAGATATAATGCAGCTTTTGAGCGTGTCAGAAAAATACAAGGAAATGTATTTTGCAGCAGAGATGTCTTTGTCAACTTTGGCTAAAAAAAAAATTAACTAAGTATGCAACCCCTTATGAAAACCACACAAGTAAGAAATGTTTTAAAGATAATTGCTTTAAAAGACAGCACTCTGCGAGATACAAAAAATCTCTTGCCTTTCTAGGGACCAGAACTGCAGAAAATTGGCCAAAGCAGCTGCAATGTTCAAATTGAGCTTGTGAAATTGCTTGTAAAATTCAGTTGTAATGTTCAAGCTACCACAACTACAGGTCTCAAAACCTAAGTTTGTAGAGTTTATTATTAATTATCATTACCATTACTGAATACAGTCACTGTAAGCTAGCCCAGGTACTTCTTTCATAGATTCAAGCTGGTCTTGGCGGTATCTTTTAGATCATACCAGTGCCCATTCCTGCATGTGATATATACTAGTACTAATAAGCTGTGACACAACCACCATTTCTAATCGTAGTCAGTGAAGAGGGATAGAATGTACTTTCAGCAAGTTTGCTGATGATACCCAACTGGGGGGAGTGGCTGCCACACCAGAAGGCCGTGCTGCCATCCAGCACAACCTGGACAGGCTGGAGAGCTGGGCAGGGAGAAATCGAATGCAATTCACTAAGGGCAAGTGTAAAGTGCTGCATCTGGGGAAGAACAACCCCATGTTTCCAGTACAGGCTGGGGGCTGATCTGTTGGAGGGCAGCTCTGGTGAAAAGGACCTTGGAGTCCCGGCGGACAACAGGATGACCATGAGCCAACAGTGTGCCCTCACAGCCAAGAAGACCAATGGCATCCTGGGATGCATTAAGAAAAGTGTGGCCAGCAGGTCGAGGGAAGATATCCTCTCCCTCCACTCTGCGCTAGTGAGGCCTCACCTGGAGTGCTGTGACCAGTTCTGGGCTCCTCAGTTCAAGGACAAGGAGCTACTGGAGAGGGCCCAGTGCAGGGCCACTAAGATGATTAAGGGCCTAGAGCACCTTCCGTGTGAGGGAAGGCTGAGAGAGCTGGGTCTGTTTAGCTGGGAGAAGAGGAGGCTGAGGGGGGATCTTATCAATGCTTATCAATATCTAAAGGGTGGGTGTCAGGAGGATGGGGCCAGGCTCTTCTCAGTGGTGTCCAGTGACAGGACGAGGGGCAATGGCCATCAACTGGAAAACAGAAGGTTCAGCCTGAATGTGAGGAAACACTTCTTCACTGTGAGAGTGACAGAGCCCTGGAACAGGCTGCCCAGAGAGGTGGGGGAGTCTCCTTCCCTGGAGACTTTCAAATGCCGCCTGGACTTGTTCCTGTGTGATCTGCTCTAGGTGATCCTGCTGTGGCAGGGGGTTGGACCAGATGATCTCTAGAGGTCCCTTCCAACCCCTACCACTCTGTGAATCTGTGGAATGAATTCAACATTACTGAAAAGATATGTGAAGAGTTTTAGACACAGCACACTCACAGACCAAGACCAAGCGTCTCAGAGGAGATGATGTTTGTAACAACCCCTAGTATATACATGCAAATTCAAAATTTATCACAATGATTAGAAATAATCAAAATACCCCCACTAATCTAACACACTACCACCATTAGAAATACACAAAATTAAACTGCAGCAGTTTTTATACTTTTTGCACTACAGAGGCTTTATTTTGCAAATAAAACACATAGGTGTGACTGACACTGTATATGAAACATTAAAGTGATACATACGTAATTCTAACTTAAATAACCATATTCCTTCCTCTACTCCTTACCATTAGCCTCCTCATTCTTTCTTTCTCAATTCTCTCAGTTTCTTTTTTCTGCTCACGCTCAGTGTTGGCATGCCAAGTCGCCACAGCTTTAGATAGCTTCTGAATTTTCCCAGCTACTGACCGGTGGTACTCTTTAAAATCTTTAGCATGCTGCAATATGCTATTCAGGTATTCCTACAAAGAGAAACAAATTAGTGCAGACACTTGGACAATGCACAGGATTTGAAATCAGGAGTAAAGAAGTTCTAATCTTATCTTTTTCCAAGTACTTATCACACAATTTGGAGCGGTTTAACCTTAGAAACTCCAAAGATAAGTAAAATACATAATAGGGAAGACCCACGCAGCAAAGCAAGGTGTATTTCTTGCAGGTGCAAAGGTGCACAGTTAATAAATTAAAATACCTGATGCTTCTGCCTACGCTTCCTCTCCTGTTCTATCTTCTGCTGTTTCTCAAGCTTTTCTGTCATACGGGCCTCCCTCAAAGTCTGTCGCTTGCTTCGTTTGTAGGCTTTGGAGTTGAGTGCTGTCTCCAGTGTTGTGTCACGACGCATGCAGGCTACTACCTCTTGTCTTAGCTACCAGGGAAAAAGCAAACACTTAAAACCCCATCATTTTAAATACATGGAGGAACAGCTTTAAACACTGGTATGGTAGAGTAAAACAGTAACAGTCCAGATGATGTCCCAGCCTCCTCTCCCCCTTTCCATCACAGAAAATGGAAAAGACCCAGCATCTACATAGCTGCAGCAGCTATGTCTGTTTCCATAAACAAATCTTAAGTCTCCACAGGATGGCCAAAAGTGTTAATGACTCGTAATCATCTTTTCTTTCTTCTTTACAAGATGCTGAAAATGACTGACCTGCTGGAATGAAAGGGGTTAGCCGAGATGTTACACCATCGAAGTAAAACACATATGAACAACACACATAACATACTTTCTAGAGCTGGACCTGAGCATAGCTGACAACTCGTTTCATTGCTGGCTGCACAAGAAACAGCAGGGAAAGGTAAATGCCAAGAGCTTGGAACAGCATTTCCACAGCCCCAGCAGTACAGTATGGAGAGCCTGCTGCTTTCCACCTGACTTCTGACAAAACTCCATTACAAAGGAGTGCCAAGGGTAGAGGGAAGGAAGACTTAGACATCATGGTACAACTACTGCCAAGGATTCTGCCTGCAATAGTTTTGCTTGACCTGCCAATCACATCTTTGTTCTTCCAAATTAGCTGCAAAAGGCAATGGCAAGAGGCGATAACGGTCTAGCACTGTGATTCCTTTTCTGAAATTCATTTGCTGATACATGCACTCAACATTCAACTTGTATCTTATGTATGATCTAGTTACACTTCATTTTCAGTCTGCCACAGTGGAAATCCTGAAAACAGATCACTGAGAAATCCCACACACAACACAACATACAATTTTCCTAAAACAAGGAGACCCTTGGCCAGTATGAAGTACGTCGGGAAAGAGGTATCTATTGAGATTTGTGCTGAAAATCAGTTTGCAGTCTGTTCACCTCTTGTTTTGTGTTTGTGCCAATGACTTGAGACTCGAAGACAAAGCAGGAAGCAAAGACAACTTTCATATTTTTATCAACAAAACAGAGTAATTTCTAAGTTAATTATTTCTGTGACTTGCTTTTCCATCAAGTTTGCTGTCATGCAAATCTCCTGCTTAGGCTCAATGTTACTGCAGAATCTCTTGCCAGTTTATTCTTTGCTACATGAACATGTTTGGCTGTGGCCTCTATGGGAATTTTCCTGAAGCAAAAGGCATTACCTGGCGCTGAAAATTCAGTAACCTAAGTGCCTTCAACTCCACTGTAGCTTTGGTTCTCAGGTCAGGGGGCAAAGAACCAGGCAAGTTCTCCAGTTCCTGGATTCTATGAGCAATTCGAGCCTGAAGCCTAAGTAAAAAGAAAATTGAATAAGACAGAGAAATCTGTAAGTGGTTATCAAAACTAAAAGGTAAAAATAGACCATTTATCCCAGACACGTATTCGCCTTTTACGATTTGTTTCTGAATTAACAGGCTTTTGCAGTGCTGACATTAGGTATTCTTTTCCACTCTGAAAATAAATTGTCAAATAATGAAAATACCCCTTGGCCCTTCCTTTAATTTTGACTAAAATTATAGTATGAAAATAAATGTGAGAGTTTTATTTTACTCATACAATACAGGTTTTCAAGCTTCTTTGATGGGTATTGTTTTATGTGCAGTGTAGTCAGTGATGACACAGACAGAACTTTCCTTAATATCTGGAATTCTACTTATTTTATTGACAAATTGTAAGTTCATTAGTATTCACACTTACACAGCTGTTACACTGTCAAGCACATTCTATTTCACTCTTCCTTTACAAACTCCTTTTCATTCATTTGCAACTTCAAGAGAGAGCAAGGCAGAATCAAGGACAAGCCAGACAGAACTCGTTTTTTCTATTTTTCACACTGAAAACCAAGGTCACAGAGCTAACAGTTATATGCGTTTTGTGTTTTATTTAGAAGTAAGTACTTCTGTGAACTGCAAATTTTACCAAGGCACTAATATAACAGACCCCAAAATTTTAAGTTATCCAAAAGTTGCATCTAAGTTCAACTGAATCAATTACCTCCATTTCCCACATGCTGGGGTGGGGGAGCATAAGGCGAGTGACACCAAAAAAAAACCAACCAACCAACCACCCTCTCAAAACCAGAGTCCTCTTTCTCCCAAAATAAAAACCCTAAAGACCCAGGAAGTGGTAGGTATCTCATCTCTCCATACTCCACAAGACTCCCCAGATTTCCCTTTTCTTTACTTCCACAAAACATCCGATCATATTGGGAAAAGGTGTCTGCTGCTGTTTTCCTGCAATAAGGACTGCCACAAAGGGAGAAAAGAAAACTCTTTTGGGCTTCTTTGCACAGAGTGATCATTCTTTCCCTGCCCTTTCTCCCTCTCGCCACTCCACAGTATTAGCACAGTGACAAACTCTCATACACATGACATGTCAGCCTCACATCAGGCAAAATGTCTGCATCTGACATACAGAGTCAGAACAAACCAAAGAGCTAGTATCTCACAGTAACTGCATGCACCATGACTCATGTATAATCTGAAAAGCAACTGCAATCACTTGTACAGTTGCAGACTCTTCTGGTAATAGTACTCCTTCCTAAAATTCCTAAACACCCTAAAACTGTGCCTTTTTTTTTTTTAAATCGCCAAAAGACTTCTGAAGTTCCTGGAACAACAAAAAGGAAGTAATGCTGCATTTACTTCAAAAGACAAACTTAGCATCCTAAGGGGGGATCTTATCAATGCTTATCAATATCTAAAGGGTGGGTGCCAGGAGGATGGGGCCAGGCTCTTCTCAGTGGTGTCCAGTGACAGGACGAGGGGCAATGGCCATCAACTGGAAAACAGAAGGTTCAACCTGAATGTGAGGAAACACTTCTTCACTGTGAGAGTGACAGAGCCCTAGAACAGGCTGCCCAGAGAGGTGGGGGAGTCTCCTTCCCTGGAGACTTTCTAAAGCTGCCGGGACTTGTTCCTGAGTGATCTTCTCTAGGTGATCCTGCTCTGGCAGGGGTCTGGACTAGATGACCTCTAAAGGTCCCTTCCAACCCCTTCCGCTCTGTGCATCTGTGAATCCTCAAGAGAGTGAAAACTTGAAGCAGAATTAGGTTAGTTTTAAATACAGACTGAGAAGTAAATCCAGAAGGGTTACTTCCTAGTAAGAAAGAGTTCCATTGGAAGCTACAGACATTTGTCCAGGCTCAGAGAAGTTCATGATTCCTGCAGAAAAATTATTCATTCAGAAAATGACACTAGCATATTTTGTTCTTTCGAGTGTATGTACTACACTAAAAATAGTACACATTTTGTACAACTTCACCTGTCACTGGACATTCCAGTGAAGAAGAGATTTTAGTGCACCTAAGGATGGAAAAATCTTGAGAATTAAGCGGTTTTCTTGGAGATTAGATGTACTATTGTACAACCATAGAAAAAAGCAGCCAAGATGTACAATGAGAATGCTGTTCTAAACCACTGATGATTTAGTGCTCTGCCTGTTGCTTATCCACACATGCATGTAATCATGTATCACAACTATGCTTCATTAACCCTATTTCACTCCCCAAATAGCTAGCTGCAATGCTTCTTCTGAAATCATCACCTACAAAACAGTTATAGCCAAATCCCAGTTTCACTGACCTTAATGAAACTTCAGGGAAGCAGTCCCAACCTTTCCAAACCTCTCGAGCTATGAACTTAATAAGGCAGCTGAATACTGAACATATTTTCTTTTTTCTTTTTTGTTAGCATTGAGTGTTCCTCCTTGTACTATACAAGAGGATGAGCACAAAAAGTTAATCTAGGTTCTTCCTAACATAGCTAATGGATTTAGATAACTAAATGGATGAGTCACTTTGCAAACATGAAGTAAAATGTTCACTTATTAGTTCTGCCAGAATTGGCTTGTTACTTTAACTCCAGGCACAAAATAGGTGAAAGTGCCTGTCTACACAGAAGAAGTTCAAGCAATAGCCAAAGCTGGGCTGGGGGTTATATTTTTGTAACCTAAATTATTAATAAAAATCCAAATATGCAAATTTCTTGAGATACAACTAAACATAATGCAAGCTTATGGAATGTGCTTATTATGTCCCATCATTACACTAAGCAGCCAATCCCCATGTAAGAGAATGTATACACTGTTAATAATTCTATTTATTTTTCTTAACTTGGGTTTATAAAAAGGCTGATCAAAAGTATAATTAAATTATGATATTTTGTGTGCATATTAGGCAGATTAGTATTGCCAGTGTAACTTTTCCTCCGTTTTTTTTCCTCCACATGGTGAAATGATTGCAAAAACAGAGTCTGCACTGAGCTACAATGACACTTCTACACTTTTGTGGGTGATTGCCCTCCTTTTATAATCCAGCCAGAGGGAAAGGAGTAAGAAAATAAATCATTTTTCTAAGTCACCACAGCTAGTACCTCAGAAGACTCGCAACTCAGGTCCTTTCTCTACTAAAATTAAGTCCTGGTCAAAAAAGTTTAAAATACTAATGAAAGTCTGCAGCACACATTGGAAGTATAATGACAAATGGCAGCCAGATGGGTTACATATGAAACAAAACAAGGGACATAGATTTCTAAGTTTTATTTCAGAATTTCATAGAAGTACTAATTATATTGTCTAGGGTATTAACAGCAGTAGTAATAGTACTTCCTTGAGTAGTCAGTACGATTTTTAAAAGTATTTCATGACAGACAACCCAACTCAAGTGAATGCAACAACCACTTGAGGTGTTTCTCACCACAGCCACCGTCGTGTCTTTTTATAAAGAGAATGACTGCAGTTTGTTGGACTACTAATATCTTCATGGAAAAATACTAACAGCTAGTAGGTAGGTAGAATCCAAAGAAAAAAGTTTCCTAGGTGCTATTTACAAACACTTGAAGGATATAATCCCACCGTTTAAAGGACATAGTTATTTAATCTTCACAGTTCAGCCATTTATCTTCATCCACGCAGAAAGTGGGTAGAGTATCAACACAGAGATCTCTTTGCAAAACAAGTGATGCACACCTCTTCCTCATTAACCGGCGTCAACAGCAGAGATCACGCTTCCCATTCAAATCTTTCTGGCATGGATGCCATGCAGTAAGTCATAAAGATACGTAAGAACAGACTTTGCAGGTAACTGCAAGAAACCACAAACAATCTACAGGACACTATTTATATATAATACACTAAAGTGTTTTGTTTTGGGTTTTTTTTTCAATTAGCAATAAGAAGGTGGGAAAAAGCTATTCCACAACACAGAACAAATTCAAATTACACACATTATTAGCTCTAAGAGATCTACTAGGTGAGATTAAAAAGCAGCACTTTTATTTTGAAAAAAGTGTTAAGGAGAGTTTTTAAAGCATGGTATGAAGTTTTCATTCTGGCCAGATTTCAAGGAATGCAACAAGTTTAACAGCTCTTCTCATATGAATAATTTACATTTCTTAGATATTTTAAATTCTTATCAATGTAAGTTTCTTTTTATCCATCTTTAGTCACACAGAGATAACAACAATTATCATATAATATCTTAAATCAACACATGCTGCAAACAGCCTGTTGGCACAACTACATGAATTTGACAACAGTAACTCTCCTCTTTGTTAATATACACTGAAGCTGATCAATCAGATCAAGGGTCTTCAGGAAAAAAAAAGCACTCTGCTGATGTTCTATTAGATTCAAAGCTTTTTCATATCCCACAATATGTTAACAGGTAAATTACTGTAGTCCCTCTGTGCTGGTCTATTTAACAGGTGGTTAATGGATAGAACACTATACTGTACTTCTAGGTGCCTACTTGATGAATTGTTTGATGAAACAAACTACATAACTTCCTAGTAACAAGAAAAAAAGAATTGCTATCACTGAAAAAAACCTCTAAATTGGATGTAATATTGCAACAGCAAAAACTAAAGTATTTCACATTTACAGTATTGTTCTGTGTGTAAGACATGCTCCAATACATAAATCATGTACACGATCCATTAAGAAATGGAAACGTGTGTGCACTAGCACATATTCCTTCTCCAGAAGTCTGCTGTTACCCACTTAAGAGGTGTGTATACAACAAGAAAAATGGCCAAATACCTCAGCAATAAACTTTTGACCATGTAGCTCATGAATTAGCACTAAATTACTGTCTCCCCACCTTCAGTCCAGAAACAGTGACTTCAAGGTTACTGTCATGGTTTAACCCTGCCCCCTAAGCACCACACAGCTGCTCATTCACTCCTTCCCGCCACCCTGGTAGGATGGAGGGTAAAAGTGAGAAAAAAGGTCATGGACTGAGTTAAAAACAGTTTAATAATTAAAAAGAATTTTTTTTAAATGTAAGGAAAGAGAAAAAAACAACAAAGAGAAGAAAATAAAACCTAAGAAAGGAAGCAATGTAATGAAAACAATTTCTTACCACAAACCAACCAATGTCCAGCCAGGCCCTGAGCAGTAGCTCCCTGCCAACCTACTCTGAAGTTTTATTACTGAGCATGACATCATATGGTCTGAACTATCCCTCTGGTCAGCTGGGGTCAGCTGTCCCACTGTGCACCCTCCCAACTTCTTGTGCATCCTCAGCCTAGTTACTAGAAGTGGTGTGGAGCAGAAAAGGCCTTGACTCTGTGTAAGCACTGCTCAGTAATGACAGTGTCATCAGCACTGTATTCAGCACAAATCCGAAGCACAGCCCCTTACAAGCTGCTATGAAGAAACTTAAAACCAGCACAGTCACTGAGTAAATTTAACCTGTAATATTTAAGAATTCCTAACTAATCAGATTCAAACTCACACTTTCCCACAATAAGACACTATTCCAGAATTTTGTCTTTTTGGTCTATCTATATGTTTGAAATTTGAATTCCTAAAATATGATAATTCTGTGCATGAAAATTAGCAATTCAGAAAGTTTTCTAATTATTTCAAAGTATAATGCCCCCTTATTAAGATAACTACTGAGATACACCAAGAAACAGACATTTCATAGAGCTTTTGCTAACTTCACTGGTTTCAGGACACAAATGTTTATATTGGCTTTTTTCTACTCCCCTTTTATGAAGACAGTGTGAATGTGATAGTGATAGTGTTTCTGTATTAAACTTGCCTATACTAAAGCTAAGCCTAGCATCATCCAAAGCATAAAGGCTGTTAAACTGCTTTTTTCAAAGCTTTTGTCTGATGTTACTTACACAGTTTTAAATAACGAAAAGACTTCCAGAAATTGTAAACATTCTGATATGCAAAGCAAAATCAAATTCCAGCAGTGTTCAACATTTAAATAGTTTGGGTCATTATCTATGTGCTACCATAAGGAAAAAAACCCCACCAAAACCCAAAACCCCTTCTTCTGCAGTTGTCAAACTTCCACCTCATGTAACTGTGCCAAGATGATCATGGTATTTAGAACCTAATGAATATGCTGTATCTGCAACCAGTTCTCCACATTACTAAATGCAACACTGCTACTTTCTGTCACTCCCCACTTTATTTATACATACTGAAGACATGATAGTTTGGCACAAATAGTGCAATGGAGCAAGGCTGGAAAGACAGAAGGAGTAACAATGTGAGGTTAACTGATGCAGAAAAGGTTGCATTATACTGGCCACATGATTCTTGGCTCAGGTTAGTGCTACAATTCTTCATCACAGCAACTGTGAAACGGTATAATGGTGCACTCTACAAGCTTTCTGAAAAAGATCTTAGAAAACAGTGATTGCTCACAAGAAAACAGCTGTGGCCATACAGTCCTAAGGTAAAAAGGGTAGGACTGTCAGATTTAAGCATTATCTCATGCAAAAAGTAAGACCTCGTTTGTGATCAAGGCCTGGACTCTGGACATGGCACAGCATCCTAACACACTTCACAGTATTTTACCTTCGTAGAGGGAAAGTCATTAAACTACTCTTCATTGAGATCACTGCTTCTTTTGGCTACCTTCCCCTACAAGCTCACTGTTATCGTAACTAAAAGATGCATCATCTGTCCCAAACAAGAAAATATGCTAAGCATGGTTTCTTTCCTCTGACTGATAATTATCAGGAACATGGTTTAGGTGCAGGTCAAGATCCTTCTACATGACCAATTCTCCAGGTCAATTGTTTATTAGCTTTGTTGATGCAAAAAGGGAAGAAGTCTCCCTAATTCCGTTAGAAATGTCGTCTACACTTTGTAACCAATGTAATTCATCACCTAACTGGGGCATTCAGAAGGCAACTTTTAAAGATCATACTTCCTGGTAAGGTGTGTTGTAGGGTTTTTTGTTTGATTTTGGCTCTGCTTTTAGTCTTGCCTGTGACCTGCTTAATATTGTCTTTACTCTTTGGTTGCCCAGCCAACCCCATCATCACTAATAAAATTTAGTTTTGCTAACTCATCCGCCTTTAGACCTACACTGTTCTCTTCTAACTTATCTTTTGTTTATAGTTCAGAAAACTTTCTGCACTGAGTTGGTTTCTCTGTAGACTACAAGCATTTGATCTCCTAACTTACAGTGTTTGCAGCATCCAAGCAATTACACTAATCCTGCTCAGAGTCCCCAAGCCTGTTTCAATTTTACCTGGTTTGCAATGACACTGCAAGTACGTTTTATTAGTTCATAACTTAGGAGAATTAAATCTTTGTTTGGTTTGACATCTCCTTACTTCTCATTGATATGGTCTCTCTCTGGAAACTCATTTTATACTACTGTCAGTACGGTAGTTAATTGCAAGGAGTTTCAGTTAAGAAAGTGAACAGTGACAATCTGCACATGCACTTGTTACTCGGTTTTACCTGTATTCACGTTCTTGGAGTATTTCAACAGGATCCAATCCTTGTGGCTTCTGGATAGGGCTGATGCGGTTCTGCTTTTGCTGCAGCTGAACAATGGGTGAAGGCTGTCCAGGTGGTGGCTGTGGCACAGAAGGCCCCGGCATGACAGCAGCAGGCTGGGTAGCAGGAGGGGCAGGAGAAGGCCTTCCACTCTGGGGTGGTGCGGGAAGCTTTTGCTGTGCATTGGAGACATTCATATCCGGGGTTTGGCCTGAATCATAAAAAGTACTTACTTGGAGCTTGAAATATGGAATACAGGAGAAAAAACCAAGACGGTTTCTGAAGACAGAACACGCAGCTAAGGCAAACATTCAAAATTACCAGAAAAAGCACACTGATATAGACTACACTCCATATTTTAAAAAGCATACAACAATGAAAGTATACCATATATTGCAGGGAAGTGGTCCAAAGAAAAAGAAAACACCTGAAACTTTATGATGAATGCCATTCCTTTTCCCTTTCCTCCTGATTTTTAATTCTAGCATTAGAAATAAAACAGCTGTAGAACTCATTTCATGCAAGTGTAAGACCTAATTCTGCCTCTTGTTCACTATCCTTACACCACTCTAGAAGGTAGCACCTATAATCACAATCTGACAGAAAGCACAAGGTCTGCTTTCAGAGTTCTATCAGAACTAGATAGCCATATTAAAATTTCTACAACTGTACTTAGAAGTACCTGACATACATAAATAGCCTTCGTTTCGTTAAAATCTTTTATTAATAGTATTTCAGTATTTCAAATACCAGGAATTTGATTACTGTTTTACCTTAATGTTCCAGACTCTTACAATGCTGTAACACCTCAGTTAACATGAAAACAGGAACTGTCATTTACAGACACCAAGGGCCATGTATTTCATTATGCCATTACAAGTCACCCATGCACTCAGATGTTCAAAAACTGTCACTGACAACAAACGTTGCAACAATAAAAATGTCATTTAATTGTCTGAGAAGTCATAGTAATTTAATGCTAGGGAAAACAACCACAAAGCACACCTGCAATCTTGTAATCAATTAATTCAAATTCAATATCCTGGGATCTAGATAAGAAGATTCCATCAGAGAAGAACATGTGTCTTTCACGAATTTGCATCAAACTCCAGAAAAGGAACCTGAGCCCAAGCTGTAGATTCTGTATTGAGCAACACTGCATTTCAGCTTATAAAAAATAAGGAAAGAAAGAAGGCCACCAAAAGCCTCTGTGTGGTCTCTGTTTTCAGGGAATCATGCAAACTGAACTGTAAAACAAACACTACCATAAACAACTGCATAATGAATGAAAAATAAATTTAAAAAAATAAGTACAATCTTTAAAAATGCATCAAACAAAACCTCCAAACAGAAAGAGCAAGGACAAATTGTCGTCTTTGTTAAAGATCCAGCAATGAAAAAAGACAAACAGTAAGCAACCTAAATAGAACAGACATCATGACATACTGGATTATTTTGATAGAACTATCCACCTAGCAATTCTGTATGCCTGACAGCAGTTTTTAGTAGCAGCATTTGAGCTAGAAAACACTGTGCCTGGTGAACTCATACATGCAACTTGTCAAGAAAAACTTTTCCCCTCTTTATTATCCTAATCAAAGAGTAAGTATTCTTCGGGAGTATTCCAAGAAAAGCAACTCTACATCTGATTACATACTAGTATTTCATTTTATGTTCCCCTAAGTAGCTGACTAATGATAGAGAATCTTTTATGACATCAACTATCATGGAGTCATCACTGTCCCTGCATTAACACTCAAGCAACAACATAGCATACTGCATAAGAAGCCTGTGTTATTTTCAAGCCTGCAATATTGCATTTATTTCTAAATCTCTTAAAAAATGCAAAACTTCAAACAATATATATTGCTACAGATTTCAAATTCTTTTCAATACAATACTTCTTCCACTCTATTTTCAAATAATAAAATGAGCCTATAAATCCAAATGTGAAGGATTTGGTTCCAAACCTGATTATCACACAAGAGAACAAGCACTGTTCACTGCACCTCAAACTACACTGAACTTTAAAGTAATGCAATTTAAAAAAAAAAGGGCAGCCTAACTCTACCATGGTTTGAAAACTTTTGTTTACAGTCACAAAGACTGTAGTTGAATGACAAGCTTGCTGCAACTAGGCATGCTCAGAACATAACTTGTGAAGTAGATTTTATGGTGTCCCTCAGGCAGCTTACGTATTTCATTCTGATTGTAAAAAGGTGCTTCATGTTCAGGCTGCCTAACAACTGCAATAATTTCATGTGGTCAAGTCATTCATGGATGAATAAATCGTTAGATTCTCCTTGATTCAAGTCCTAGGCAGAGTAGAGGTTACACTACTGTTCTGCACGTGTTTTTACCTTCCCTTTTCTCTTTCTCCTCCGCATCTTTTCGCTGAACACAAGCCACACTGTTTAACCATAACGCTGCAGATGACATAAAATTAGCATTATACTCTGCTATACCTTCAGTCCAAGTTTTTGGGGTAATGGCAGCCGTATGTCCAGGCATCCCTGGAGCAGGCCCTGGTCCAGTTGCAGCTCCACTCATTGTATGTAACCCAATACCTGCAATTTGACAGAGGAAAGAAACTTACTAAGATACAAAGCATTTCCAAGTATTCAAAATTCTGCTGTCTAGCATGCTAGTCTACTCAGGCAAGTAGTACTTTTCTCCATTAAATATGGATTTAAGTAGATTTGTGAAAAAATGTATGTGATGAAGCATACGTAAATGTCTTCTAAAAAAAAAAAAAACCTTAATCTGTAGCAAAGTCACATCCACCCAAAATGAGGTGACTAGTGAAATTATTAAAATCATTACTTAAAAGAAAATTAACCCTCGATTTCTAATGCAAACTCTGTAATGGAAGAGTTCAGGAACTAACAGGTGCAGGGTGTTTAATGTAACAGTTTTCTTAGGACCTAAATGTGCTTGCTTACTGTTATCTATTATAGCTGAGGAAAAAAACCTCAACATTTTATTTTCCTTTTTTTTTTTTTTTCACTTGACAGCACACTATACATGGTTCAGTTTACTTTCAATAATCTAAATAATCAGTCAACTTCCTCCAGAATTTTTTATCTACTTTTCTGCAAAGTGACAGGAGACTGAAAATTCGCTCTAAGAAAAACAGTAAAATGGCAATCAGTTAACTACAA
This sequence comes from Rhynochetos jubatus, assembly GCA_027574665.1. Taxonomy (NCBI): domain Eukaryota; kingdom Metazoa; phylum Chordata; class Aves; order Eurypygiformes; family Rhynochetidae; genus Rhynochetos; species Rhynochetos jubatus. Next base: position 67,915,151 of record CM050690.1, on the reverse strand, counting down.
TTAACATTAAAAAATGTCAAGCATAATCAGGATGGACACAGTACTGAGCAGTGAATTCACTTTTATTTTAGTTTTGATGATATCCTATCAATAATACAGATGTTTTATGCACTTGCTTTAGATTAAAACCAAAAGCTGCTGTTCACGTAGATGCCAGAATACAGTCCCAAATTATAGCCCTGCACAGCACCCATTTCTTAATTTTCCAGAGGTAGAACTTCAATAATTACCTGTGCTCTGACACCAGGCCCAGATTCACTTACCAGACTGTCTGTTGAAGGCACTGGGAGGCTGCTGCTGTTGGATGCCAGGCAGGGTCCTCTTGCCCTGAACAGCAAGCTGGAGGTTTTCTGGTAAAGGCTGACCTCTAGCTAACATTTTGTATGCCAGAATCTGAGCCCGCAGCTGATGCAGCTGTACAGGGCTGAAAGGGGAAGGACCTCTGTTAGGTTGATTCATAACTTGTGGGTCTCCTGTTATAATGGGTCCTTGCTGGCTGGGAGTCATCTGAGGTGGAGTTGGACCTCCTCCAGACATTGGACTGGACACATGCTCTGGTGCTCCTAGTGGAGATGGGTGTGGAGACATGTAACCTAGAACAGGTAAGAGGATCAGAGTCTTACCTCTCTGATTAGGCAAACCTAAATTCCATCCAATTTCTTTAACAGTACATAGAGTATAAAAATGTCTCTCAAGTCAGGATATCTGTAGTATTTTCTGCAAGAACAAAGTGCAATCTGAAGTTCCCTGAGACATGGGGATAGCCTCATGAGCTATTCTTTGAGAAGAGCTAAGGCTACATAGTCCAGTAATTCCCAAAAGTAAAAACTACTCTCACAAACCAAAACATGTAATATAATACAGAAGCATCAGAATATGGTACCGTTTCATTGGAATGTTGGACAAGTATTTCATTGTGGAACACATGCAATGAAGTCTGTCTATTTTACAGTTTAGTATTTTATTTTGAGGTACACACAACAAGGAATACCCATTCACTAACACAGGCCCTCTTTGCCAGAACTCACCAACATACAGGAGTAGAAATATGTTATTCAATTACTATACAATTCCTCTTTAATTTATACAGATTGAAGATTTAAGCCAGTCAAAGAATGTCCAATATCTTTTACCATCTGGGTGCTCAAGAACTAGGAACATCACCTGCAAGCACAAAAATCACCTTCTGAAGCTGCTGCTGAAGACTATGTTGCTCTATGAAGTTCGAGGAAAGCAAGCACAGTTCTGAAGCAAACAGTGCTTGTATCTTATTATAGCACCTGTGAATGCAGTGGTTTTAATTTTAAGTCTGAATTTTTATTACACTTAATTCGTATTTCCTCCAGCTTGGCAATGCATTCATGAAAAGAGATGGCATAGATTTTTGGTGAGATTTCCAAGAATAAGTAGCATCGCAGTGAAAAAATATGAAGAGCAATCCTTCAGGTAATGCACAACAAACAACTAGATTTTAAAGATGTCCACCAAGACAGAAAAAGAGGTAACAATATTTACTCACTTTACTCTGGTATTGTGGAGCACAAATAATGCCCTTATCAATTTCAAAAGCCTAAAAAAAGGTGTAAAAAAAATATTTGTAAGTCTTCTGGCTCACTTCTGAATTCTTTAGCAAGCCACAGATCACTGTACTCCAAAGTTCATGCCTCCGTTCATGGTACTGTGGCACCAAATCTACTCTTCCTCTACTCTGCCTAACACTTAAAAGTGAAACCACATTCATTCCATCTATATATAATCCAAATCACAGAAGCAATTAATTTTGACCTCTTCTTAGCGTCACTGCTCTTTCTGGCCCTTCAGTAAGGGCAACATAGGAAAAATCTCAAAGTAGGCTCCACATTTTTGAGATGACAGCAGCTGTAAGCACTAGAACTTGCACAATTGGAGAGGTAAGAGTGATAAAGAACGGGAAGTCCATCAATACTGAGGTCTGAGGATGAAAATACGATAAAGTAAAGGCTGTAAATTGAGATAAAAAGGCAAAGAAGAAATTATTTCAGTTCTTCTAAAAAGGGAAAATGAGGTACAAATACAGTAGGGAAAAAAACTTTTTGTGATGGGATAAGACCAGCTAAGATAGAAATAGACTGAGTTCCATCTTGTAACTCAAGGGGATGATGACAAGAGAGAAAGAATACTCTAGTGAGAATAAGAAAAATTAAGCAGTTCAAGAGAAAAATAGGGAAGTGAGGTGAAGAGTTCAGGGGAAAGGAGAAAGAGACCTTAAAAAGTTAGAATTACTGAAGTTATTTACTAGGCCAATATAAAAACTGTATATACATTCATTGTTGATGTTAAAAGCTATAATAAATAACCTGTAAGTTTACTCCACAAATTCTCCTTCCTCTAATGTACTTTAGCACAATTTCTTTTCTTACGAGAGGAAGCTACAAAACCCTCTTGCTGAGCATACTGCTGTAAAAGAACTATGCCACAACAAAAACCAAAATATATATTTGCATTATTTTTTATACTATAAAATGGGCTTTACTGCAATGTTTATCCATTACTGTTACATTTCCGAATCTCAGAATTTACTTTAAGTAGCACCTACTTTGAATATCAAGTTACTAAATTATCAAAACCAGCATAACTGTTTTCAAAACTGCCTTTCAAAGAAAGGTTTCTTTCTCCCTTAAGTTATATTGTTCTAGTCATATATTCTTTAATTACTGATAGATTTCAGATCCAGGATCTTGAAATCCATCTGGACTATAAAAATCTAAAATTGTGGTGTAAGATACTTTCAGTACTGACAGTTTCAGCTGCAAGCCTGTTACCATTTTTTGCAGAGGGGATCCAAAAGCAGGCACTTTTGAGCTTTCTAGATATCTATTACTTACACTTTCTCTCTCCCTCAAAGTCCTATGAACTAGCATTCTTGGCAACAGGAAACCAGGTTTGACAAGAGTAAGAATAAAAACAAAGTTCTCATAAAATATCTCAAAGAGATAAGGAACAAAAGCCTTCCAAACTTCTGGTAAATACTCTAAAATGTAGCATTTACAGAACCTAAATCTTGTGATATTGTATGGAAATTTTCCTATTGAAGTTTGAAAACTTTCAGAAGATTTAGCAATGTGACAATACACACAGTCACAAGCCTGTCCTAATAAAGTCTCTATACCACTTGCTTTTTTCTTATCTTTCTGCACGTACTCTAATGCAGGTGAGCAGGCACACATGAGCTCTGAACAAGGACACATGAAGACTCACAGGGATTGAGTTTAACCAGCACATCATAAAAGAAAAAAAAAATCAAAGACACACTCCAAAGGAATGTGCAAAGACAGACACCTTTTTGAACTTTGCAAATGCACTTTCATCTGCTATGAAGCACTTCAAATGCATTCTTCCACAGCACACATGAATTTCCACAAGTATTCAGCAGGTTTTTAAATACCTAGCTCATTAACTGTTACTTGCTGAACTGCCAGGTACCCCTTCCTCTAGATTTCCCACAGAAAAGTATGTTTTCTATTCTGCATTACTATATTACAGGACTCTCATCCCATGACTTTAATCCTCAGACTGCAAGTATCCATTCGGTTGAAAGGCTTTTAAAAAAACCTGGGTTTCTATCTTGGATATATACACTAATGGGGAAAAAGCACGAGGTTAGCAGATGGGACTTTCCCCAACATGTACCAGAATAGCCTCAAGTGCCACCAACACTTTTTGTGAAAACATAATTGTAGAAAAAGATAAAAAGGAGACATACAGGCAAAGAAAGCTAAAAAGCTCCTCAGTAATGCTGAGTATTTAAAATATTAGAACATGGCAGAGAGGCAGGGTCTAACCATTTCTTTTAAAAGCCTGCTTACTTTAGAACTCCAGTATTCTCTGTTACATTGCAGCAGTTGCCAATATACACCAAAAAGAGAACAGGGATTTGTAGTCTTTAGCCAGCCACAGAGCTACTAAATCAACTTTCTGCAGAGCAACACAACCTAGAAGTCTGATCTCAGCCATCATAGGAAAGAAAACAACTCAGAGCTACTTATATTTGAAGCATTTGCAACTTATGCTCTTGTATTTTGAGCACAGCACTTTATGTTTGAACTAGACACATCTTCAACTTCAGAAGTTTTAACTGATGGAGAACTTGTCCCTCCAAAATCAGTTCTACTTCACTTTACTGGTACTGAAAGGTGGAGTGGAAAAACAGTACTTTCTAATGTTCAAGGTCCAAGCCCAGGATTCAGCTGACAAATTACTCACCAGGGTTTCAGTCACAGCCCACTGAAAAGTCACAAAGCAGTTCAGGCTGAGACGTTTTGCTGATGTGTACCTGTCTTCTCCTTCTAGCACTTCTCTCAGGCTACGTAACTGATCAACAGGGACCATCTCTTAACAGATTTGCAAAGAGCATGTCAAATCAGGACCCTAATTTCAGCTGGGATTCTTCAGGTGTTGCTGTAATATAATTAATTATGCAATAGACAAAGCCTTATCTGCTGAACTAATACTAGCAGGTGTCACCAGTTAAATCTCCAACATACTGAGCTGCTTATAGAATGCATGTCCTCTTATGTAGCAAACTAAAGAACACTAAGATGGCATGTAGCAGTGTGGTAAGAAGGGTTTCTATATTCTGACATAAGAAGTTCTGAAACTTTGATTAGCCCTTGATCAAACACTATAGATATCATAAAAGGTTTCTCCAGGTTTGCTTGGGAACTTCTCGCTTACCATTCCTTCACCACCAGTTTAAAATAAATCACATTTGAATACATTTACAGTAGCCACATAATATAGGAAAGAACTAGGTGGGATTTTTAAGAGATGTGAACTGAAATCTGTAATAGACCTAGTCCAACTACTTGCCCCAGCTACAGACTTGAACCTTAGCTTTTTTCCAATACGTGACTGATGGACACTCCAGAAAGCAAGGGGATTCAGTCATACACCTTGCTCTGTGATATCAGTTCAGCCTTTCCAAACAAAGCTGAAAAGAAATACTTGGAAATCAGTTACGTGGAACTATTGATTCTTTGTGAAACAAAGGGGCCTCAAAATCATACAACATGCACAGTTGTATAAACCTTGGCTATGCTGGTCCATAGGACTCTGAGGTGGGCCCATTCCAGGGTGAGGAGGCCGCATACTCTTCATGGAGCCACAATGAACATCTTCAACCATTCCTTTCTCATGCAAGCCATCAATAGACTGTGAAAACAAAATAAGTATTTATATAGAGATAGTATATAATTCCACTACAAAAATCCAAAAGACTTTAACTCAAAATCTAAGCAAATACATAAAGAATAAAAACTACTCTTAGCAGTCATTCAAAATAAATACAGTGAGAAACTTTACCTCTGGAATCAGGCATCTGGGGAAACACAGAGCACCATTAGACTGCTTGTCCCATCTGTTTCCTTTTGCCTTTTTTTTCTCCTTATGAACTGTTTGGCAACGCCAGGGAGGCAAACCATCCAAATACAAACACATGAACTGTATTGGCCTCATATTACAAAGCAGTGTAACACACACCAACTTAAAAAGTACAGCCTGTTGGTTAGCTCAAGTTATTTTTATCCCAAACTTTACCCTTTCGGTCACTACTCTACTGGACTAGGAATGCCCCAAACACTGTTTCTCTTCAAAAACAAGTAAGACATTGCAGAAGGTAGCCTGCAGGACAGGCAATCAAGAAAGGGGAAACATGGTTCTACTCAAATAATCGTGCTCCCTACAGTGCCAGTCACCTCATTCAGTCCTCAAAAACTACAGTTCCCATGGTACTTGAAATGCAAAACACGGCCAAGTGGCTTCAGAGCTCAAAGAGAAGACAGCTTGGGGTCAGGAAAACATGCTGAAGGCATGCAGGCACTGGAAAAGGCTCCATAATAGAAACTGAAGGACTCAGTATGAAAACAGGCGAAAAGTAACTTCAGAAGGAAGATGTCTTAAGGAAACTACCTGAAAGCAAAAATTACATCAGGTCCCTAAGTAAGGAAGAGATTATACTCATTAACTTCTAACTTGGAGCTCTGGAAGGCTTTGCATTAGGAAGAAACAGGCTGGCATCACTTACTTACCTTCTCTCTACAGACATATACAGCTCTAGCCCTCTGTAACACGTGCATGCATACACACTAAATACTGTTCTTGCAAACCCTACTGTGAATGGAGACCTTGCAGTCTGTTTTAACTAAATGCACACCTATTTATTGAGAATTCTTTTTGAAAAGACAGTTAAGAAAAATAACTCCAGTAGAAAATACAGACAGTTAACAAAGGGTGTACAAGATGCTGCATCAAGTAACAGGAAAAGAAAAAGTCACTGTCACATTTCCTTGCACATAAACCAGTTTGACAGAACTAAACACAGGTCATCCTTTCTACAAAAGAAAAAATAATTCCAAATTTTAATTTGTAAACCCTTCATATGAATTTTCCAGTTTCCACTGCAATAATCAGATTTGATTGAAAGTATCTTTAAACACATGGAGGTGGGTTTTTTGTTTTTCATAATTTTTGAAAGATTTCACTATCATTTCTCCCTATCAAACTATGGGTTAAAGGATAAAAGTTACAGAAAAGGAAAAATAAAATCAATTCTTTTGTTTTTTCAAATCATTGTATAAAAACAGTTCTGGAAAGAATCTGTATCAGAAAAATACCCATTACTCATGAAGAACTTGGGATATGGAGTAGTCATGTACAGACACATGACTGGCACATTAAAAATAGTTCCACTGTGCTAACCAAGTAAATCCCAATGCCCTTTTCCAAGACATGATGATCCCTCCGTCTCCCTTTGCCCCTACTTACAAAGATAACCAACACAGAAGAGAGCACTCACTTTACATTCTGCCCACAGGAGCTGAATGCTACACAAACTGAAACACCTGTAAAGCCAGTTCCATTCCTATTTTATCATGGTATGTGTCGAGGACTAAATTTTTAGGGCTGCCATAAGGAGGAGGAGACTATGCAAGAAATTGGATCCTATTTCCAGAACAGAGGACTCCAGCTGTACGTATCTGTGGTGTGACTGCTGGGATGGCTGTCACTGCACTAATGGGTAGCAACAGTGAATTCAGGCAGCTCTGATGGGACTAAGATGGGCCACAGCCTGCATACCCAGGGTGTCAGTAAGTACCAGCATACAGAAGGTGCGGAAAGGAGCTGGCATTAACGAAGAGCAGCAGCAAAGAGGAAAACAAATAATGGTCTTTCAAAAAGAGGATTTTTAAAAACAGAAACACAAAGGTAAAGACGTGACCATACAAGAAAACATCCATTGAAGAAATGCTTCTATGGAAACAAATTATCAAAAGAAAAGGGTTCTGTAAGATACATTAAAAAAAAAAAAGTCAAAAATCTGTAGCAAACTGAAATGCTTCAAGGCTAATGGAAGGGGGCCTAAATATAGCAAGAAAGGGGTTTGCTTGCACGTTTGCAGGAATTACTCTGTGAAAAAAAATCAAAGTGCGATTCACTAGCAAACAGATTAGGAAAGGTAGAACCTATTCATCAGGTTTTTTACTAGCAAATCTGCAAAAGATGAAGATGGCAAGAAATTCTTAGAAGACAAAATCAGTTTTAATGATCACAGTACTGCTAATTTATGCAAAGAGACTGGTATTTCCAAAAATATTTTTCATCTAAAAGCATCTTTACCACGTAAGGAAAAACCCTATAAAATAGGAGACAATTCAGCAGAGGACTACAAGAACTGAAAAATTGTTATTTTTCATAACTTCTTCAAATCACTGTATAGTCCATCCACAGAGATGGACGATAACTTCAAATCTATGTAGCAGGTTAAAAATTACAAAAATGCAATTTTTGTAAGTTCTGCACTCCTGTAAAAATTGTTAAAGATATCTTCCACTATGACATTGTTGGCATGGGAAATGTAACCTATATTATCAACAAAGCACTACTACTACATTGGGGTGCTTTTTTTAATTATTCTTTTAATATGACAGAAGAGACAGGAAACAGGAAGTTGAGACATACTCAACTCTGAATACACAATACTATTTTCATTGGTCTCTGTTAAGTAAGAACAAGCACAGAACAGGCCAGACAAAGAGTGCTTCCAGAAAACATAATGAGGTATGAGCTTCAACTGTATGCAAGCCTACACCTACAGACTTGGCAGGCTTACAGACTTTACATAATGCCTAACACATAAGGAAAATTCTGTCTACACTGCTTTTACTCTGAATTTAGTAACTAAGATCTTCTCAGACAGTATTGCATCACAGTTTGACCTATTTCCATGTAAACTGTCAGATTTTGGTGGTGGGTTTTTTTTGTTTCCGTCTCATTCTTAAAACAAACTAACAAAACACTGGCCTTAAAATCAGAGACTAAAATCGAGTATCAAACTAGATTTCTCCTAGACCATGCATCCTCTGTACCAACACAAACTATACAGACCAAACAGCCATGTAACTGCACAGCATAACTGAATCCATCCAACCAGACTGACTGGGGTTGTCTTTGCAGAAGGGACTTGTCCAGCAATTCTGTTAATCTCTATAAACCACTGAAACACCGTTTTACACAAGGTATCTGCCAATTTTTCAGGGTTGACACAATTCTTTCTTTTTTCACTAAACACATACAACAAAAATAATGCAGGTAACATGCCTGCTGAATAAAAACGTATTACTTCCAGGACCATGACAGAATTTTAAGATTCTCAGAATGTCTAAAGTGCACAAATCTACTAGTCAACAATATTTGAAATGGTAAACCATCTGGCTTCTGTTTTAATGGAACATCTGAATGAACAAGTAATATATGTAGCAAAAAATACCATGTTTTCCTGTCACTCGCTTTTTCTCTCACTCACCAAAAACAGTAATATTGCCCATGACATCCATAATAATTTTTCTTCAGCCAGTAATCATTTATAATACATCCCATTACAAATTCACAACAGAAGTGATCAGGCTACTATTAAATGGAAAAGAATATAAACCAAGAGCTCACAATACTCTTCCCATCCTTCAAGTGAGAACAATGCAAATTAAATACATATTCTGTTGTTCTAACTAGGAGTTAACGTGTTAAAATCAGCTGGTGTATAAGAGCATACATAAGGCCGTACCAGTTTGGACTAAAACTAACCCTATGTCCTGTCTCCAGAGGAGCAACCATGTGACAATGTTTTCCTTTAGCACAGAATCATAAAATCATAGGATGGTTTGGGTTGGAAGGGACCTTAAAGATCATCCAGTTCCAAGCCCCCTGCCATGGGCAGGGACACCTTCCACTAGACCAGGTTGCTCAAAGCCTCATCCAGCCTGGCCTTGAAGACAGCCAGGGATGGGGCATCCACAGCTTCTCTGGGCAACCTGTTCCAGTGCCTCACCACCCTCTCCGGGAAAAATTTTTTTCCTGATATCTAAGCTAAATCTCCCCACTTTCAATTTAAACCCTTTACCCCTTCTCCTATCACTACAAGCCCTCGTAAAAAGTCCCCCACTCAGCTTTTTTGTTAGGCCCCTTCAGGTACTGGAAGGTGCTATAAGGTCTCCCCAGAGCCTTCTCTTCTCCTGAACAAGCCCAATTGTCTCAGCCTGTCCCCACAGCAGAGGTGCTCCAGCCCTCTGAGCATCTTTGTGGCCTTCCCTGGGCTTGCTCCAACCGGTCAATATCCTTAAGTTGGGCGCCCCACAGCTGCATGCAGCACTCCAGGTGGGGTCTCAGGACAGCAGAGCAGAAGGGAAGAATCACCTCCCTCAACCTGCTGGCCATGCTTCTCCTGATACAGCCCACGATACAATTGGCTTTCTGGGCACACTGCTGGCTCCTGTTCAGCTTCTCATCCTCCAGTACCCCCAGGTCCTTCTCCTCAGGGCTGCTATCAATCCATTCTCTGCCCAGCCTGTCCCTGTGTTTGGGATTGCCTTGATCCAGATGCAGGACCTTGCACTTGGCCTTGTTGAACTTCATGAGGTTGGCAGTGGCCCACCTCTCCAGCCTGGCCAGGTCCGGCATCCCTTCCCTCCCATGTGTCGACCGCACCACACAGCTTGGTCTCGTCAGCAAACTTGCTGAGAGCGCACTCAGTCCCATCATCCCTGTCACTAACGAAGATATTAAACAGCACTGGTCCCAAAACCGACTCCTGAGGAATGCCACTCATCACTGGTCTCCACTCAGACACTGAGCCGCTGACCAGAACTCTCTAAGTGTAACCAGCCAGCCAGTTTCCTATCCATTGAGAGCTCCATCTGCCAAATCCATGTCTCCCCAGTTTAGAGACAAGGATGTCATGCGGGACAGTATCGAACGCTTTGAACAAATCCAGGTAAATTACATCAGTTGCCCATGCTCTACCTACCATGGTCATGACCCCATCGTAGAAGGCCACCATATCTGTCAGGCACGATCTGCCCTTGGTAAAGCCGTGTTGGCTGTCACCAATCACCTCCTCATTCTCCATGTGCCTTAGCATGGTTTCCAGGAGGATCTGCTCCATGATCTTGCCAGGCACAGAGGTGAGACTGACTGGCCTGTAGTTCCCCAGGTCCTCTTTGTTTCCCTTTTTAAAGATGGGTTTTATGTGTCCCCTTTTCCAGTCAGCGGGAACTTCACCAGACTGCCATGACTTTTTGAATATGATGGACAGAGGTTTCGCAGCCCGGCCTGACAGTTCTTTCAGGACCCGTGGATGTATTTCATCAGGTCCCACGGACTTGTGCATCTTCAGGTTCCTGAGGTGTTCCTGAACTTGATCCTCACTGACCATGGGCGTTTCTCCATTATCACAGTCCCTGCCCTTGCCTTCTGTGACTCAGGGGCTACAGCTTGCGCCCTTGCCAGTGAAGACCGAGGCAAAAAAATCATTGAGCACCTCAGCCTTCTCCACATCCTGGGAAACCAGCCCTCCTGTTTTCTTCCGCAAAGAGCCCACATTGCATCCTGCCAGCTTTCAAGTATTTTCAGCTCATGAGACTCTCTGAGGCTGTTACGATTTGTGCATTTAACAGTACCCTCCAACAGTATTTCTTCTTAAATGCAGCTGTCTTGCATGCAACATACAGTTCAATAAAATTTGGAACCGTTAAGTATTTCCCTGGCAATTTGATTAATAGTCTGATGATTACTCAAGAAAGTAGCAAGAAAAATAGCTAATTTATTGTTTCTGTCAAAACAGTGTATGTAAACCAACAGTAAATTTTCTTGTAGAAGGCTTTTCCAGTTACTAAGTGAATATACACTCTTTCATTTTCATATTAACCTTTGTTAAGTAAACATACTTTAGGAATTATGATTTATTAAAATCAATTTGTATCAATCAGTCTTTTTTCTACTGCTGTATACTTTGGATTTATTTTTTTATGCATTATATTATTCTTTGTAAGCTATTCAAACATCAAACATGGAGTGAAGGTACTTCCCTACTTAGTTTGTGAATTTTAAAACTAAGAAGCACATGCCATTGCATACATGGATGTGTACCCCACAAGCCGTTGTGTAATTGGGACACCTTTTGTGCAATGTCTCACTTCTACTGCATTTCATTGGGAAGAAAAAATGCATTATGTTACATCATGGCTTGAAAGTCAAACTGCTTTACATAACACTAAGCAGAAAGAAAACATTTACTTGGACAAACTGCAGGTGGCTGACCATGTTTTTTTAAGCACATGGAACAACACTGAAGTAGTATATGTGAAATAGTCTAGAGGCAGCCTCCCGCAGCCTTTTTTAACACAGAACCTTCCCTCAGTTGTCACAATACACTATTTCTGGGGTTGCAAAGGAAAACAAACCAGAAAACTGATGTAGACTAAAAAATTAACCAAGAAAATTTTTTCTTTCACTTGGGTCAGTTCAACAGACCCTTTTTCAAGTTCAGTCACATGCACACAAAGACGTGCTGGAACTTGTGAAGAGGCAACCTAGAGAACACCAAAGCTGTTACTACTAAAGTAAACACTTCGGAAATTACTGCCTTTGTTCCATTATCAGAATCAAGGTACAGAAAAGAGAAAGGAATTTTACTATAGCTGTGCTGGCTGGTCATCTCTGAATTAGCTATCCAGACTCTTCATATTCATGGTGTATTTTTCAAAATATTTCAGTGCCACCTCAATGGGCAAATTTCTACCCTGGCTCGCAGAACTTCTGATATGCTTCTATAATCTCTGAAATTTGTGGGATGACATCTGTTGGTTTATTTCTAATGTGAACATAGCATTAAATGTCTAAAGAACACACAAAGTGAAACAGTTAAAAACATAATGTATGGAGCATTCAACTGTTGTAATGGAAAATTCCTGGTGCCGCCCCCTTCTTATGCAGATACAGAATCTCTTAAAAACAGAAAGAAATGAGAGAACTAAAGGATGTAAAAATCGTGGCTGCCTATTAAGTTTGGGTTATTCAACAAAGTACTGGAAGCTTGGGCTGTAACCGACCCCACAAACAAGGAAATGCCAATTGCAAATGTGTTATCTGGCTAATAGCTAAATTACACATTTCAAGATTCAAATGCAAAAGTTTTAGTTACTGAATGTATGGACCTCTCCAAAATTCCAACAGTTCAGTACAAAGAGGCAGCTGATCATGGCCTCCTGTACCTCAGCTGCCTTTGTGCTATTAGAAATTTTAATTATACAGTTTTTCATGCAAAAGATGGTAGTGTCATGTCCCTACTGACTGGTCACTGTTTTAAGTGTTTTAATGAATTAAACTGATCCGTATGTGAAAATGGAAACATGAAGAAGTTGCCAATTCATGAGCAAAATTAAATATGTTCATATTATTTTAGAACTCAATTTTTATTGTAAATTCATATTTTTTCTATGTGCATGTAACAATTTCAAGTGGAATCAACAATAGTGACTAAAATGTTCTCAGCATCTTGGCTCTGTAAGCAGTTACTGCATATTTCTGAGAGCAGAACATCAATGAAACTGAAATTATCCTAAGCACTAAATCTCTGGTACACAACCAAATAAAAATGACAATACATAGACTGTTCTCACAAAGCAAATTCCACACAAGCAAATGTTTCCTCAAAGCAAAAGACATTTAGTCTAAACATTCACATGATTTTAAGTGTATGACAACAACCGCTGAAGTCCAATTATTCATGTTCCACACTACACAGCTTTAAATTCCTGAGTAAGATCAAGCCTTTATAAAATAACATTGAAACCAGGTTTTTCATCAACATGGAAGAATAAAAAAATTTCTAAGCAGAAGCCCTTTAATAGTTAAAAATATTAATTACAAAAATCATGCAAAACTAAAAACCATCGCAGAAAGAGGCAAATACATCCAAACAGACAAGAAAAAAAAAAGGTGGTTAGAATGGTCTACCATGAGGTTTTAACACAATTCAATTTTTTTCCTTACTAATGTCTCTTACTAAAAAGTACAGTTTACAGATGAAGATTTGCAAACTACTGAGTCTATAGTTCAAAGTAGTCTACTAAGAACAAGGAAATTGTGTTTAATTCATTAATAATTTTTAGTAGTAAAGATAGAAGTAGGAGTGTAGCTGCAGTTTTGCAGGCAATACGTGACGTGTAATTGCAGTTACGCAGGCCTAAGTGTAGTGTAAGTAGTTTATTTAATCAATGGAGAGAAGTCTAGGAGAAAAAAGGTTCACTTGTAATAAACTATTACCTTATGCATTTGGTGCATGCCTTCCTGTGGATAATCAGTAGGCCCCATTGTTGGCATTGGATGCGGCACACTGGGTGGACCAGGACTTGGGCCCATCATGCTGTGAACTGAGCCAGGAGATGGCCCTGGTCCTGGGCTAGGTCCTAGAATAGGCCCAGGTGAAGGTCCTGGTCCGGGAGAAGGACCAGGATGAGGCATGGCGCCAGGGTCTGTAGGCGTGGACATCTATTTTCTGTCTCCTTTTCAATTAGCAGAATAGGTCTAATAACAAAAACAAAACAAAAACAAAAAACTGAATTTCTGTATGACATTAGGTATATTGAAAAAAATGTAGTAAAATCTACTGGCAATCATTACACACACACACACAAGCTGTCATCAGCAGGAAATGCTTACATTACCCATTAGTTTGACCATCTTTCTAAAAACCCACCAGAAGGATAAGGATCCTGATAGTTCAGTCCATTTCTGGATGTTTTTATGTTCCTCAGAGAACAAAGCAACTGGTATGCTATGAGAAACCTCTACCAGAGACAGTGGTAGTTCCACTAGACTTGCTATCATCAGATGGATCATGTGGGGTCAAGCACAGTACTACTGAAGGCACGGAGATAGCTGGGCACCTCTACAACATGATATTCAAAAATGTTTCCCTAAATAGATGTGATTGCACTGAAAATTGTACTCACAAAATTCACAGTGATGCAGCAAAACAAGTATTAAAAGAATTCTTAAGACTATAAAGGGATTATTAAGGTTATTTTCTAACCTTTTTTTTTAAGTTGGATATTAATGTAGGACCCTTCTGGTTATCTCTGTATGCAAACATAGTATCAAATGAAACAGATAACAGAAAAGACAATTACTTTGCACAGAAGAGTTCTAATTCACTTGAGGGGTTCTGCCAACGTCACAAACCAGAAGAGTGCAGCTCAAGTGGCTTATAAAACAGTAAGTGCCCTGGGAACAAATGACAGGCTTTTACAGACTGGAAAACCAACTATTACTGTATTTTTATTTCCATGCTCTTAACTAGAACGAATTGGTACAGGCTACAGCCTTGAAATATCCTTCTGTTTCCAAGAACTTTTATCAGTGTCTAATATTGGGAGCTTTCTGTTTACCAATGTGTATTGGGTTTGTGTGGTGGGACTTTTTGGGTAGGAGGGGAGGGGCCCCAGGGATGGCTCCTGTGAGAAGCTGCTGGAAGCTTCCTGGGCTCAATGTCTGACCCATCTCTGGCCACAGTTGTGCCAATTAGCACCTCTGTGACTAACATATTTAAGAGGGGAAAACAGAACGTGGAGAGAGACAAGGCAGATATTGAGGTCAGTGCAGAAATGGGGGGAGGAGGTGGCCCAGAACAGAGGTGCCCCTGCAGCCTGTGCCCCTGCAGCCATGGAGGGTCATGGTGGAGCAGAGACCCCCCTGCAGCCCAGGGAGGACCCCACGATGGAACAGGCAGCTGTGGCTGAAGGAGCCTGTGACTCCATGGGAAGTCTGGGCTGGAGCAGTCTGGTCCTGAAGGACTGCACCCCATGGAAGGGAGCCTTTCTGGAGCAGTTCATAAAGAACTGCAGCCTGTGGGAAGGCCTGGCATCAGAGAAGTTGCTGCAAGCGTATCTCGCATGGGAGGGACCCCCCACTGGAGCAGGGACAGAGTGTGAGGAGTCCTCCCCCTGAGGAGGAAGCAGCAGCAGCAGAAACAATGTGATGGACTAACCCCATTCCTCCTGCCCTGCTGGCGGGGACGAGGTAGGGAAATGGGAGGCAAAGCTAAGCTCGGGAAGAAATGAGGGTAGGGAGAAGGTGCTTTTAAGATTTGGGTTTATCTTTCACTGTCCTACTCTGATTCAACTAGTAACACATCAGATTGGTTTTTCTTTCCCAAATAGTCTGTTTTGTCTGTAATCATAACTGGCGAGTGATCCCTCCCTGTCCACATCTCGACCCACCAGCCCTTCCTTGTATTTTCTCCTCCCCATCCCAAATGTGGGATGGAACAAGCGCGTGGCCACATGGACCTGAGTTGCCAGCAGTGCCTAAATGACAACACAACATCAGAGTATCGTAACGCAGCTGCTGTATTTTTACAAAATTGGTGGTCAGTTGCCGCCAATGAGATCAGTCATGTTTCTTGGTATTCCCTGCTCCCAACAGCACCATTCTCATGTGTTTGACCACACACTGATTTCATTATTTGAGTAGTTAAAGCAGCAGAAAAGTAACTCTACTAAAGATGGGGGCTGGGGGGGGGGGGGGGGGGGGTCGGAACACAGCAAAAAAACCACCACCACCAAAACCAAACATCTAGTGATTCAGATTACGGAACTGATTTTCTGAAAGGGCAGGTGAGTCCCAGTGTCAGAGCAAGGCAGCAAGAAGGCTCACCGCTTTCAGCAGTAGCTGACCATTAGACGGGCCCAGCCCTTCATTTACTTTCAGTGTAGCTTTACAGTAAGGTTACCTGCCTATGATTACTTGTCACATAATAACAAAGCCAATACAAAGAAACATGAGTCTTATTAAAAAGCACTGTAATTTGGTACATTACAAGGTAATTACATTGTAATGGTACAAGGCCTAAGATGACTCCCTGTCCAAGCCTCTCTCCTTACGGAATTTATCACAGAAGAGTGTTCCACCTTCCAGGTCTGGTTTTATCACTATCCATAGTTACCAGTAATTACTTTCTAACATGAGTAAGGGGTGTAACCCTGTTAGGAAAGTGCTTATATAAAGCCACACTGGAACACTTCGAAGAGCCTGACTTGTAATCAAATTAAGGAACAGGCAATCAAGAAAAAGTACCCTCCCAAGGTTCCTAACAAAGCAGAAAGGAGACTCATCTGGCAAGACATGTCAAGAAAAGAAGTGGACTAATGCTTACTGCTAGCAGTCATGGAATTCAAAGCTTACAGAACTGATCATCTTTCTTCTTTCACAAGCAAGACCCTTAGCTTACCAGAACCCAAATGTAAGATAACATGCTATTACATCAAGACCATTTTCATTTATTTCCCCCAAATCACCTAATCGTTCTGTCAGGATCAAAACTGGCTTAATAGCTTTTGCTTATAAATTCCCTTTTGTTATGTTTTAATAGCTACTACTCTCTTCTCATTAAACGCAACAAATTAGAACAATGCTTAACTCATTTAAAATAAAATAATCGCAACTGAAGTAAGCTACCTTGGGATCCTACTTCCTAGGAAGGTAAAACAGGGAGATGCCTATGAAGTGTCCCCATTCAAAACAAAACACTGTAGTCACTAATTAGTCCCCTACAACCCCACAACATTACCACAAACGGAACTCAGTTATCAAACGTTCACAACTACATACACCACACCGAAGCTTCCTGTAAGAGGCCTACAGTTTGGCTGTATGAAGGATCACCGACATTCCACACAAGGAGTTTTTGTATGAGTCAGTCATTACATTGCAAAATGTAAGACTGACACTCTCAGAGCAGATGTATTAAGCCAAATTCAGTCCATTTAACAAGGCAGAACCGATCACCACCACTGCTATCCAGAATAATTTATACCAAACCACAACACAATCAATTACAAAACTACTATCAGTATACAGTATCCCAAAATACCCTGTTTCACAAAAGACTTCTACCTACACCAGCGCATCAAAACGGGCATCAAAATCTCCCACTCTACTCACCTCTATTTCAAATTTCAACTTGCACTTCTCATAAAAATTAACTGGCTCCAGTCTCAGCTCCACTAGTTAGACTGGAGTAACAGGCTAGCAAGTGCCCAACTTGTGAAAAATACCACTACCAGTGGGGAATATTGCATCCCTTAGGCTCAAGTCCCTTCATTATCTTTATAAGCAGATAAACTCATCCAATCTTATGTAATTGTGAATTGTCTTAGATTTGTATTCAGAGATTTTTGCCTGTCAAAGAACCTACTTCTATTAAAAAAAAAAAAGAATTTATAATATCTATATCATGGCAACATAAAATACAAACAGAATGCAAGTAATAAATCCTGTCCAAAGATATCCATGGACATAAAGAGACAAAGCAACTTTCTCCAGCAATAGCAGTCCACAAAATTAAAAAAAAGCAGCCACTGTCATAAATCAGAACACATTACACATGGCCCTCCCAACTGGAGGATCTGTTCACAGAACAGAACTGCTAAAAAGCTTATGATTTAACATGTTTCAAAAATATCTTAGTTTATATTTACTAAGACTGAGATTCTATTAAAAAAATCACAGAGATTGGCACACTGCTCACCTTAAAATTCATTAAGCTAGATACCCAATTCCTCTAGGCCCTTACTAAAGTCAAAGTGAAAATCTACATAAAGACAACAGATGCAGCAGTGACCAGGCTCCATCCAGATGACATGGGTATTAGTTTGCGTAAATTCTGGTGCCTATAATGAAATAAGCAAAATGAAGCCAACTACCTGCCAAAGCCAGTGTTGACCCATTTGTTTGGTCTGCTTTTTTATGAGTAGTGCCTGTTAGAATTACAAAGTGATTGGGGGGGGAGAAGAGGAGCAAGGGGAAGTAAATTATTCTAACAGATTACAAGTACTTTAATAAAATGAAAAACACAAAAAAAAATCTCCTCATTGTCCCAAATTATAAGGGCCCTGAGTCTCAAATGCATTACATACTAATTTTTCCTCATGTGTCCAATCTTAAAATTGCCTCAAAACCCTCATGGGCGTAGTGTTATTCACATGACTTCAAATAAGATGTCTCTCTCCTTGAACTGTAACCCCTTATCACTTCTTTGGGGATTGATTCAGTTGTGGTGAACCATAGAGTTCTTCCTGTGGTCTCAGAATTTCTCCACCTCTGCTGGACACACCAGAGTTGAGATAGAGAGGACAAAATATATCGTTGTCATGGTAACTTTAGCCAGATGCAAATACAAGAAGAGCCTCAAAACCAAGAGCTGACGCTGAAGAGAGACACTTAGGATCTCTGTTCAACTGTTTCTAGATCAATTAATATCTACATTACAAAAACTTCAGAGAGTATTTCCAAGCATAGAAGTTTACACACTGTCACTTTATATGCACATAGAAGGTTTTGTAGATGTACCTAGTCTGTTGTACAACAGGGTCTCTCTCCATCAGCTCAGTGTTTGAGGACCCACAGCATCCAAGCACATTAACACTTACTTTGGTATAAACCTGCTACAAAATCTGAGGTAACAAATGCACGTATTTCCTTCACATGAAGAAAATATGCAATATTAGTAGATTTAGAACTAAAAGACAGCAAGTAACAAACCACCTGCATTACTGTGGAATTCAAGACCAGCTGGACACCCAAAAAGATCCAGAGATTATAGACTGCTTTGGCACAGGGAATGCAGCAAGAATACAGACAGATGGAGCAGTAAGTATAATTCTTCTAGCTGTTTTCCTTCACCATCTAATGTAACTTCTGTCTTTCCATGACTGCATCAACCTAAACTGAACTTCAGCCAGGATGTTTTGGCCAAATCCCCTGTCTTGGATAGGCAGTGGAAAATAAGGAAACCGCACCACATAGAACTGATGAAAAAGAAATGTGGACCCATGCAACAGCCACATACACACTGCAAAGCAGACTGTAACTTTGCCTTCGCAGAAAAATAATTCCACTCTCCTCCTCTCGGCCCAAGTCCAGCTGAAGTCGTGACTCACAGGTGGCTTTGAAAAGACATACTGTGAAACTGTGATACCCTACAGGCTAAAGGACCTTTGTTACACTAGCACAGAAAACATGAAATGATACTGTCCGTGATTTGTACTATTTGCTTAATCTGCTAACCATAATCAAAAGAAGATGCTCAAAGTTCAAGAACTGATTAACAATGACAGTAGCTCATCATAATGAAAACAAATAACCTACAATACTTAGAAGCCAGAGTTTTGTACAACCTCACAGGACACTCTGCCATCAACATTTATCAGGACTTAACTGCTGTCACTTCATCAAACAATGATTCAGTCAATAAACAGTTTTACATGAAACAACAAAAAATCAGTAGGGAAAGGAGTCAGATCTTCACCTAACATGAACCAGAGTTATTCAGTTCACGTAACAGAAGCCAAACACACCACCAGTCGAGGAATTCTGCTTCTTGCATACTCAAGGAAAGGAATTTGCAGTTTAAACTACAAACCACAGAATCAGAAATTCTGCACTTTAATTGCTTATGCAGACACTTAGGCCAGAAACAAAAAACTCTGGACGCTGCTTTATCCACTTGTCTAGCTGTCTACCGAAGACTGTCTGCATGCACCCCAGCAGAGCTAGCAGAACCAGTGGTGTGCTTACACCAGAAACTTCACTGTGGAGTCATGTAGCGTGAGGCTCCTTTTCACATGCAGAAAGAGTTTACTTTGGGATGATAGCCCTAACATTTCCCACCTTCAACCCCTTACAAGTACTCTTGTAGAAATTCTTCTTCCTACTGTCTAGCTGTTTTTCATAAAGAAACTTCTCAACTACTTGAATTTACAGCCCACCCTCTTATGAAAAAGTAAAATCAGCACCAAGAAATGACTGGCTAACAGCTGGGGGTTGAATGTACTGCAGCCGGTCAAAAGGTTTCATCACAGGTCAGACTTCACACAAGTTAAGCTAAACTGTGCCACCAGTCTTTCCAACGAAGCATAGACATATGATCCTTCCTGATGACTGCTGCAGAAGGCAAGAGCAATCAGGAAAAGTGGAGGGCAGATAGCTGCAGTCAGACGTTTAACTGCTTTTTAACCCCACAGCCACAGCTGACAATGCCTAAGATCAAGTCCGTATTTGCTATGTATGTAGATTCCACTGTATGTTTCGGACACGGAAAACTGACTCATGACAGCACCTGCTGGTTACAGATCAAGTTTCCGTATCATGACCTTTACTACAGGTATTAATCACAGTTATTTAAGATCGTCTTCACATCAGAGTTTGAAAAACAAAAGCCATAATGAGAGGTAGGCAGAAAGAAAGGAATTTGCCATATGACTGACAGACGTTGTCTTAAACAGGGAAGAAGAGGAGGAAGAAGGGAGAATATTGTTTTAAATACAAGTTACTTAAGGTAAAGTATCAGTGAAGGTAAGAAAAATGTATTATTCCTGTATCAATAAACTTATTTTTAACATTTTTCCCAAAGGTCCCAGCTCTAACTGATCCACCTGGGTGCTCATACTCTTCAGTGATACATAGGAAATACTCTGTACCAATTGGAGACAAACATGAAAATGTTTATGCCTAAGAAGTGATAACTTGACATGTGTCCGAAACAAAACAATTTTCAGTATTAGTCTTCTTACTCTGCTATATTTGCAAACTATGAAAGCTCTGTTTAAGTAAGACATTTCTTTCCCTTATTCATCCTTACTTTACCTTGCAAATAAGGCATAAACTTTTTTCTGTTGCCATTTTTATGACAAGTAATCTTTGTGTCATAATGTTGCTGTCATTTTCATGACAAGTGATCTTTACATAATGATGTTGTGTTTACTAATCCACTGAAGGATCAAACAAAGAAAAATCTAAACTGATAAAGTTCAAAACAGATGGAGGTCCCGGACACAGAGAACTTCAATTGCAGCAGAAAACACACACACACAAAAAAGGCATCTTAATTAGTAATTTACAAAAATGTTCTGTCATACAAAGAATGAAAAGCCTCCTTCTGAAGGATCACTAGTTCACAGCAGTATTATTAATCAGGACCATGAGAATTGGAGGTAAAAGTGCAGACATTTTATGAAGTTGCTACTGTGCACATTATGACCTCAACTTAGAAGACCAACAAAAAATAAGAAAATATATCTGCAGACATTGATTTCATATAGACCTTTGTCAAGAATGTATTTAATATAAGAATGCTAGCTGGAGCACTTTTTTTTCTTTATAATTTTCAAGCCTCAGGTGTAGTGAAAGCATTTTTCAAACTTGACAAGAAAACAGTCACAGACCACTTCAGAAATGAACAAAAGAATAGATCTAAGATTGCTTTGAACACACTCTTCTGGCACATGTTCTATGAAACACCACAGAAATACCAATCCTAAAGACGAGACATAACTCATGAGGAAAATACTGTATTTAATGAAGCTTCACCCTCACTTCTGTCAAGTCCATATACGCTGTTTCATATTCTTAGTTTTAGACTTATTTTTAAATGCTCATTATCCATACAACCTTTTTGCTTTCTATTACTTATATACATGGTCATAAAAATCTGCCTCCCATCCTATCCTTCTGATACACCACTTTGTTCCTTAGAATAACGAAAGGACAAAAGAAACTAAGTCAGAGACAGTAATAGGGCAATTAGGTTCCCAAAGAGAAAGTGTGCCTTTATTTGCACAACAATAGTAACTTACACAGAAGAGACTGCCCCACCCTGAACACGTAACTGGTAGGCTACTGAAGGAATTAAATTCCCGCACTATGTTTATTGTCTGGGTCTTAGGGACTGTGGTTAAAACCATGTAACACTGAAGAAATCTAAAGCAAAACAGAAAAGAATGCAAGTGGAACAATGACGTGTCATAGATCCAATAGCTTTTTTTTTTTACAGAAAGCATGCAGAATAGTTAAAATGATGTAAAAAAAAACACCCGAAACAAAAAAAATCCCACTTTATAGGTTCGATTCCTGTTGGTTATTTACTTACCTATCTAAAATACTTATCAAAAGCCATCTTAAAAAGAACAGCGTTGCACTAAAGTTTGGGAGGTCTGAGCATCAAACATAAGCAGCAGATGCCAAGGAAAACCAACTTCGGTGCGATCTATGCAGTCATGCCGATACACCACCACCCTCTGTACTTGACCGTAACGCACACTTCGAGAGGGGGGGTCGGGACATGGAACACCACAACAATCACTTAACTGCAACTTCAGTTCGAGTTCAAAGCAGCCGTAACTTTTCCAGCAGCGTGCAGTTTGTTGCTCCACCATCACAGATTTGGGGGTGACGGTCTGGACACAAAACCCTCCGTTTCTCCCCGCACCACGGACGTAACGAAGCGGGAGACACGGCACGGTGCGTTCCCGCGGGCACACGCACGGCCACACGCCGAGGAGACCCGCGGAGGCTCGGCCAGCGGCCCGCCCACTCCTTCCGCGGCACCGCTCTGCCTCGGCGGCACCGCACGGGTCTTCCGGCCCTGCCGGGCGACGCGTAGGCCTCGGCGCCCCGCCGCTTCCCTCCGCCAAGGCGCCGGAGCGGGCGCGCACAATCAGCAGGGCCCTGTTCTCCTCCTTCCCTGGCCTTTCTGGAAAAGTTTTCGCCCCGGCCGACCGCCTCTAAAACATCCCTGTCTGGGGATCCAGCCCCGCTGCCTCTCCCCCCCCGCCTCCCCTCCACCACGCAATGGCTGCGCCGTGAGCGACGGTGGGCCGCGCGGAGCCCCGCACCTCGACGGCGGGGCGGGGGGAAGGGCTCGGCGGCGGCAGGCGGGCATGCCTCAGGGCTGGGCCCGTCTCCCCGCCGCTCCTTCCCTCCGCCACCATGTCACGCCGACCAAACACGTCTGAGCGCCTGTGTCTGGGGGCGCTGACTTCCTGATCCTCCGTCGCTCGCACACTCAGAAGCACGGCAAAGGCCACCCCCCGCCACCACCGCTGCCTTCCACCGCTTCCCTCTCCCCCGCGGAGGCCCGGTGTTGGGCTCAGCTGCCCCCCTGCCCCGTCCGGGCGCTCGCTGCAGCCTCTGGCAAGGGAAAGTTTTCCCGGTGCCGACCACCGCCGTCCCCCCTCTCCCGACGGGGCAGACGAGGAGCGTCTACCTGAGCATCCGCGTGTGTACGCGTCCTCGGTCCCGCCCGACCCGATTAAAAAAAAAAAAAAATTTCCGCGCACACCGGAAATAAAACGCTTTTTGCTTGGAAGGCGATTGCAAAATTGCAAGCGCATGTTTTGTGCTACTCCACTCCGCCGACTGCTGCGAGGCGGAGAAGAGGCATGATTTTTGCAGGGAAAACTGAGGGTGGCGAGGGAGACAAGCTATTTTGGGCAGTAAATCGCGACACCTTTACAGCAGGAGTAACTGCACAGTTAAAAACAGAGACTGAAAAGCAACGAGAGCCGCAGCGAGTCGGGCAAAGTCCCGGCCCCCGCCTCCCCCCCCCCCTCCCCGGTGTGTGTAGTGCTTGTGACAGGCAGGCAGGGAGATGATCCGGATCATGGCCTCCCTGGCTCCGCCGGGTAACGCCGCTGCTCCCACAGGCAAGACTGCTCCCCCACGCACCATCTTTCTCCCTCCTCATGCCTCCCCACTTCCCCTTCCTCGGGCGGCGTGTGCCACGGCGGAGAAACCACCCCACCCGCAGCACGCTCTCTCGCCGCCGGACACCGCGAACTTCACCCCGCGACCCCCGGCAGCCGCCGAAAAGCAGGCGGCCCACACCGGGCGGAGCGGCAGGCAAGGCCGCCCCCGGCCCGCCGAGCTGCCCCGGGGCGGGGGGAAGGCGTGTGGGCTGCTGCTCCCCCGGATCTCTTCCTCTGCTGGTCGCGTCGCTCGGAGCCCGTGACACGCTCGCTCGGCGGCAAGACCATAGGGGTGCCGTGGGATTGTTGTTGCCGTGGGAGCCCGTCGGCCGCGCCGGTGAGGAAAGCCAGCCAGCCCACCGCACACCGCGGCGCAGCGGCCACAGACGCGCGGGCTCCGTGCCCCGTCCCTCCCGCGGGTGCCGCTGACTCACGAGTCTGCCACCAGCGACGCCTCGGGGTTTGCTCTCTCCGCACCCTCCCACCCCGGAGATTTGCACCGTGATTATTCCAGAAATACCGGATCAAAACTTTCTTCTCTCCACCCACCGAGGGGTATAAACGTTTGTGAGGGCCGAGAGCCGGGCAAGGTGGGGAGAGGGAGCAGGTGGCAAGACGGCGCCCGGGGCCGGCGGCGCCGTGCTTGGGGCAAGGGAGGGAAGGTGGGCACGGTGCCTGCCGGCGCGATCACTAACAATAACGACGGCGCAGGCACCGCCGTGCCAGGGACGGGGAACGGGGCGGTGGGGCGGCCCGAGCTGTAAGTTGTATTTACCTTCTGCCCTGCAGAAGCGCCGTGCTGGATATCGCTCCTCTCCCCCCTCGGTGAGTCACCCGGGTCCGGAACCGGAGCGAAGGACTAGATTATGAACATGACTTCACTGATGACAGCCATTCCCTCCTCTTCCTAAACTCCTGCTCCTCCTCCGGCCCCCTCCGGCCGCCTCCCCTCACAGACGCCACCGCTCAGGAAGCGGCGTTCCCATTGGCGCCCGAGAGGGAGTGCCCGCCCACCCTGCGCAGAACTGGCCGTCTTATTGGCGCCGGCCAGCTGTCGCTCAACCTGAGGGCCGGGGAGGGGAGGAGGTGTGCGGGACCGTGGCGGTTGGGGAGTGTTGGCCGAGCGGGCCTGTGCTCGCCGGGGGCCCTGCCGTGTAGCGGCGGGGCGGTCTGAGCTGCTCTCCGAGGCTCCTTCACCCCTCCATAGCTTGTCGTGTGTCCTCGGGAGAGAGGCGGCGGCACTCTCGGGAGTGGTTTGGGGGAGGTGGTGGAACTCCGCCATGCCGCTGCCCCGGCCTGCCGGGGCGAGCCCGCCGCCGCTGTGGCGGTGCGGAGGAGCCGGCCTGACGGGTACTGGGCTCTCCTGTATCTGACGGGTTGGGGGGGGAGGCGTGTCTCCCTGCCTTTAAAAAAAGGGGGGGCTGGGGAGTGGAAAGGAGTGGAAGGACGTTGTTTGCAGTTATGTCTGTTCCGTCTTGCTTGCTTCCGTCCTTCTGGTTTGTTAACGGTTTGGAAGTACGCTTATCCACTCCACGTGCTGGTGCTGTGTTTCTTTTTTGTTTGTTTGTTGTTTGCTGTTTTTTTTTTTTATGCTGTAGATCGTTTACCTGGTCTTCAGCCAAGCGCTGCAGAGCTCTCACGTTGTTTGCAGAAGCTACACCTGTTTATGTAACAAACGGCTGGGCACTTCATTAAAGTAATGGGCCCGCCAGTCTGAAGGTTTTGGTTTTTGAACACCAGTTGTAAAGTCAACTTAAAAAAACCCAAACAAAACAACTGCCATACGTGGTGTTACATTTATCTGGGGTTTTTTGTTGGTTTGGGGTTTTTTTTTTAACTTGTACGGTAGGTATTTGCCGTCAGAAGCCGGTGTAACTATCTTTCTGTGGATTTCGCTTTGTGCTAGGGAGTAAAGACGTTATGAGGAACTTCAGTATTAAAATCAGTAGCTACTACAGCTGTTCAGGTGACTGTTTAACGTGAAGCTCCTCCGCTGTGGCCAGGTGGAGCAGTTACAGACCTGGAGCAATGCTGGGAGCACCAAATGCACCTTGTGGTCATTAGGTGACAGCTATTGTTTACCTGGTGTTTAACCTGGGGCTTCTTTTATGGGTTGAATAGGAGCAGTAATCACCAAGTTACAATGCTGGCTATACGGTGCTAATTACTACTGCTTCCATAGTTTTCCAAGGTGTTACTACTTAATCATTAGTTTCATCTTAATTGTTATGTAAAATGACTTCCAAAATACTGAAAGATAAGTGTGTAAGAATTAATGCTAACAAGACAGCACTAAGTATCCAATAAATAAATAAAAGGCTGTATTTTCAGTTCACCCTTGCCTGTGAAAAATTTTTACTTGGGAACAATATCAAAGAAATGGGAACATTCAAATCTGTGTATACAAAATAGCCACTATCGTTGTGTAAAACTTTTGATCTACAGGTAATTTATGATTATGGTTTTAGCTTTGTCTTAAACTGTGAGTTGCAACCCTGTGTCTCAAAGATAAAAGAATGTAGTTAACATTTTTGGAAAATTACGGTAATAGAAATGAAAAGGGTAAAGGATCCTTCCTTTTATTTTTTTTATCTTCATATGCTACTTTAACTCTCATTAAGCAGTCTTTTCCACCAGCCCCCACCCCCCCCCACCCCCTATTCCCCAGAGTAAATCTGAGGGCCCTTTGTCTTTTTTCTCTCCAAAAGAGAAAACAAGTCTTAAATAATGGAGGGGAAATTTTCTTGCAAGACAGCTCAACTGCATGTTGGACTCAGCAGCACTCAAACCATTCTAAACCAGGTCAAGCTATTCTCTTTGTTAGAAAGCATACAGAGAAGAAAAAAAGGAATAGAAAATTAATCTTTCAAGCAACAGAGTAAATGTTCACTTGACTTTGGGATAAATGCACCTATGTTTGGTTAACAATTGTGTTTACTTTGGGAAGGCTGCAGCTGCCAATTTCATTTTGGGGCAACAAAAACTCCGGTTGAATGGGCATGTTGCTGGTGTCAATCTGAAGGCTTTTTCTTTTTGCATTTGATGAACTATCATTTAATCTCATTGTAATGTGTATTGAGGAGTTGGAATACATGTTTTTTGTCAAGGCAAGCATGTGCAACTGGCATGAAAATCGTTACTGAAACTGGTAGGATCAATAAGGTTTGACTATGTAAGACTTGGGTGGTTGAAGCTTCACACATAGTGAACATGCAAACATGCTGATTAATCACATGATAAAGAATGTCTTTTTTTTATTTGATTGATTTGTGTAACTTAGAAGGAAGAAAGGATGAAGGCCTTAGCTGGATGAATGCTTTCGATGCTGCCAACAAGACTAAAATTGCACATAAAATTTTCAAACTGAAGTTTCTTGATAAAAAGAGGTACCGTTTTGACTAGCTAGACATTTTTTTGTGGAACTAAAGCTTGTTTGAGTGAAAAATTATACCAATATAATTAAAACTGTTTAAAACCCAGTATATTAGTGGAACTCTTGCAGGAACACTCTTCTACCAGAAGAACATCATTATCATCAAGGAGCTGCAGAGGTTTACAGCAACCTCACCATTTGCTACCCCAACTCTCTGCCAGAGGTGGCAGCCACTGCAGCAGAAATGTCTGAGGCACTAGAATATACTCTTTTATGCCAGTTCCTAGCTAAGTCCAGCTGCTTAGTTTAGGTGGCCAGTGAAAATGGGTTTAAGCATGAAGATGTTGTCATGGTCAGGTTTATATATAAATAACAAAACACAATAAAAAATGTTGATCTGTCCAGTGAAGTCATAAGTGAACAAACTTCATCTTGACTTATGGAAATGCATAACATTTTTGCTTATGTTTGGCGGATAGTGTTTGCCCAAAAAAGCATACTTGTTTGAACTTTAATCAGTGCCTTCAAAGTTGAAAATGGGTTGAAGGCAAGATAGTTCAGCTTTACAGTGAGCTATGTTCATACAAATCACCAGATGCGGAAGTAAGTCTGTCCTCTGTGAGTTTGCTGCGGTAAGGTGGAAGTGGCTTGTTGTTTACACCAGGGTAGTTCATGTGTTTTAGGTAAGTAACAGATAAAGCAGGCTTTTTTGTTTGTGGGTTTTTTTTTAATGAAGCAGTGAAGGCAAACCCTGTGGTGATGTAATAAGTCATTGGGATAAGAAACCCCGTGAAGTGTACTTTGCTGGTACTGCCTGTGGAAGTCCTCTCATGGTCTATCCATTGTACATTGGGAACAGTACTTTTCCTGAGGTATGTGAATCCTGGAAGGAAAGATACTCTTTACCTACCCATCTATTGATCTGCAGTATATAATACCGAGTCGGCCGTATTCCACTGAAGTGGTGTGTCTCAGCCTTATGATTAGCAAAAAAGTAATTATAAGAGCTAGTTAAGAGTGTTTCCTTCTCTTACAGAGGACGTAATTGCTTTCTAATTTAAAAGTAAAATTTCTGTTCTAATAC
Organism: Rhynochetos jubatus; assembly: GCA_027574665.1. Taxonomy (NCBI): domain Eukaryota; kingdom Metazoa; phylum Chordata; class Aves; order Eurypygiformes; family Rhynochetidae; genus Rhynochetos; species Rhynochetos jubatus. The sequence goes on along the minus strand of CM050690.1, from coordinate 67,886,800 downwards.
AACCTTCATGAACGTGCTTGGTACTCGTACACTTTTCCCCTCAGGTTTTGGTTTGGTTTTTTTTTTTTCCCCTGGGCACATGCATGTTCTTCTAACTGTCTTCATAGGTTTAAAAGACAGCCTCTTTCAAAGTGGCTTTATTTGCTGTAGCTTCTTAAGGTGTGTTTGTGGGTGTGATGTCGAAAAGATAATATTCAGCTGAGATCTTCTCAAGGCTAAGTAGAGGGGGGGAATAATCTCCACTGCCTAAAAAGCCTTTCTGAATACATTCAAAATGAAGTCTGTGTGTGAGAAAGGTGGGTTGGCTTGTAGCGATAATGTGTTGGTGTTCCTATTTATTTTGTAACCCATGAAATTCTGGGAGAGGAGGAGCACAATGTGGTGTTGGTCTCTTTCTCTCTTGTGTTTTTCTTCAGGTTGATATTTTGCTTCCTAACCAGGTGGTTCCAGTTTTGTGTTTTTGTAAGACTATCACTTTACACTCCAAATTATTGGATTTTATCTTAATGGTTTCTGAGCTTCTTTGCAATTTCTAAACATCATTTTCTAATCCTCTCTTCTAAGGTGCTCAACAAATCCCACTAGCTTTGTGTCAGCTGCAAATTTTATAAACAAACTCATCACTCAAGCGATTAAAAAGAATATGGAATAGAACTGTGACCAAAATGGATTTATTTGGGACCCTGAGGTGTGCTCGGTTCCAAAGCATTCGTTCCTGGTTGCTAACCTGTTCTGTTAGCCAGTTATCTCTTTGTATATTTTTGGCAGGATACTCTGTTTCCTAGTTTGGGCTATTCCTGGCCTGTTAAACTGCCTGCTGGAAGTGGTCAAACAACTTCTGCTCAGTGGGGCAAACCCAGAATTCTGAACTGGTGCCAGTAGTTCTTGGAGAGTCCCCTTTGCTGTTCTTGTGGTTAATAGTGCTCATACTGCAAATGTGAGTTTACTCACCTTTAAACAGTCTCCAGGTTTGTCTCTGAGTACAAGAAACAGAAGTAAAATCTACAGTGATTTACTAATTGTAGTGTTTCTGGTATTAGAATTGTGCCAATTGCAGGACAGCCGGGGAATACATGAGGGAAACCACCACTGTAGAATTTTGATCCTATAAGCAGCAAAGGCCAGGAATGTACTAGATTGGGAAAAATAAATTTTTTGTGTATGGTTATGAAGACTATGGTAATGCAATTGTACAGGGCCATGTTTTCTTCTGATAACACTCTACTTGAGCCAGGCTACTACTCAAGACTCAAATGAAGATTGACACAGAATATAGGATCAGTTCTAGTTTGCAGTTTGAAGTTGGGTTAGAAAAGCCATCTATTTAGGCAATGAATACTGGGGCTTTTTGAAAGCGTGACTTACACTTGCATTCTGGATAAGTCACAGTTATCTACCAAGGAAATCTTATGGCTTTTTTGTATATTAAGCATGGCAGTCACAAAGACTCAGTCACAAAAACCTGAATCCTCAGATTAGTGGAATTTGCCATAGCTTGTTCTTTTCTCCTCCATGCACTTTTTGTTCCTCTAATCCAATTTTGAGAGTTGTGTTCCTCTCTTTTCGCTCACAAATATTTAACTTTTCATTTTGCAGCTTCTTCCTTTTTGTAGTTCCTTACTTTTTCATTTGTGTTACGTTTTCTTCCAGTATATTTGTTCTTTCATCAGTGCTGTGTATGCTGACGTTATGCATAGGTGGAATTATACTACCTAATAAATACTCATTTAAATAAGCTACTGCTCACCATTTATGTAAAATTTGAGAACCAGTTATGAGAACTGTCTCCTTCTTTAAATGTGGACTTGGTTTTGCCTGGATATAGAGGGTATTTAGATTAGATTCAAGGAATAAATTCTTCATGCAGGGGGTGGTGAGACACTGGAAAAGGTTTGTCCAGAGAAGCTGTGGATGCCCCATCCCTGGAAGCCTGGATGGATGAGGCTAGGCTGGAGGGAACTTTGAGCAACCTGGTCTAGTGGAAAGTGTCCCTGCCCATGGCACGGGAGTTGGAACTAGATGATCTTTAAGATCCCTTCCAATCCAAACCTTACTATGATATCCCAAAAATTTATTTTACCAAAAATCAACCCAGTGTGAATGTTTGATAAGGAAAAATAAAACAGTAAAACAGGGAGGGGAATGGTCAATTAAGAAAATTGTTTCAGTATTTTCTTAAATATATTTTCAGTGTACAAGGGCAGTTTAATCACATGTACTAAAACACAATTTCCCCAGGTGAGTGACAGCTATCTTTTTCAGTTAGACAATTTGATCAGAAAGGCCAAAGGCAAATAACAGACTTGGGATGTATAAGTTTCTCCAGAGGCTACCAAACACATGGATAAATTTGGGCTCTTTCTGCTGCTGTTCAACTTGTAGAATAATGGCAAGATATAGCCTTAAGGTTGTTCTGTTCATGCTTGCTTATGAGCTCGCTGTTAAGCTGTAAGTAAGTGGGACTCTGGAGATATTTTTATTTTATATTTGTACTTGTTCCTCACTAAATCAGATGTATGGACATTATATATGGCTGCTTAAGGAGTGTACATGATTTAAAATGTGGAGTTTTGATTTCAGCTAGAATATACTGGCCCTGTCAATATGCAGACTTTTCCTAATTTAGTGTTGACACCCTAGTTAGGGTGTAAGAATAGTTTGCTTCTGTTTAGCTTCAGTCAATTGATTTTGAAGCCAAAATAAATCACTCACCACGGGACAGTGTACAGGACACCCCTAGATTCAGCTATTCCAATGGAAGAAGTAGATGTCGTCTGTCTGCCTCTGCTGTTCACAAGTCATTACTTGCAGTGATCTTCCAACAGAGCATTCATATGACCACTCTGAGAGATTCACATAAATCAGGTTAATTTTGACTGCTAAGGTAAATGGTGTGAGCCAACGCATCAGATTTTGCCAGAGTAATGCTGTGACAGCCTGTGTTTTCAACATATTACACAGAACTTCATTCTTCACAGGTAACAGTGTAATGGGTGAGGGCAACATATAATTAAACAAAATAGCTGAGTCCAGAAAGGGATATCCATCCATAAACAGGATATACAAGGGATTAATAGTTCAGTTAAATAATGTTAAATTCATATATTCTAGTTATTTCAGAGACATTTCTATGGTTAAAAAATCTCTGTGCTGCTTTCAGAAACCCTGATGTGTTGTTCAGACCTTATACATGTTTCCTACCTACTGTATCAGACAAATTCTGCTACCTTAGCTTGCATGGGTTTTGTGTTCATCATTTCACTGACTTTGCCTGCTGAATTAGAGCCTGTTCATCATTTACCGCATTGTTTAGTGACCTGTACATGTTAGATTTATAAACACTTACTTATGAAGTGTTGTTTTAGTACAAGTTATTTTAATCTACCTGCATCATGTACTTGTGTAAGTCATGATGATGTGCTTGAAAGCTTCAAGGTGGGTAGTGATAATGATACTTACTGTCCAATTTGTCTTGTGGAACAAATGTTAAGTTAGATAGCTGAGATAGCTAAGGGAAATGAGCCTCAGGCAAAGTTAGTTCTCAGAACAGCTGTAACTACATACTGTCTTCATACCTCGGAAAATCTAGCATTGATTACTTGCAGAAATTTAGGTATAAATGCAGAAAAAACTGAGAGTAGATGAAATTGTGGGCCTCAGCAGTGAAGACTATCCTCCCCAGCTTTGCTAGCAAAGTTATGCGAAATTAATAAGCTTTTCTAGGTTCTACTAGGCTCAACTAGTGCTTCTCTTATTACAGCTCTGATAAATTCTGATAGTCATATAAAATATTTTAATAGGACTCTACCCCATTGATAGGCTTCATCTCCCATCAGTCACATCACCAACCCTTGATGTAGGCCCAGGAGAAAAAGAGCATGTTCCTGGAACTGGCCTACTAGGTTCTTAATGTTTGTGAAGATAAACTACTGGCAGAAGTTTGACTGTGCCGTTCCAGCTCTGATAGCTGTGGTGTGGACATGGCATTGCTTCTGAGCCAAAACCATTGAGTGGCGTTTTTTTTGCCACGTGGATGTCTGGGGATGTGGAACAGGCTGCAGGGTTCTTGCAAAAGTGTTGAAGAGCAGCTTCTTCTGAGGATTGGTTGGGCATCTGGGTTAAACAGCTTTCCAATTGAGAAGGTGTAGGATGGAACTGGATGAATATGCTGAAGGCTTCAGAAAGGAAAATGAGTAAATGTGCAAGCTTCAAAGGCAAAATTATTCCTCTAGGAGAACACTAAAGGCTAGTGGTGGCTGACCCAATGGAGAACAGAGATTCTGTTACTGCTCATTTCACAAAATCACCCTGTTCTTTTGTTGAACTGAAAATAAAGTCTGCTGAACAGAATTTACTTCATGGTGGCTGGGACTCTCCATTGTCCTGGCTGGCAGAAAGCAGAAAAGTCTGTATGTTAATTATGTCTTTAAACTGCTGCAATGCTTATGAGTCAGAGCCCTACATCTCTTTCCAAGCAGTCTTTAAGGCTTAGGTGGAATGTAATATATGTTAGAGGCCGTTATCACGTTCAACACATTGCGTTCTGGTCCACCTGTTTGATTTTTAGGACTTTTAAAATCCTTTATCAGTCTGAATGCTTCTAACTGTGTCTCAAACACAGATGTATCTAGCTGCATGCCTTTTTTTCCTAAGACAATAATTAGAGCTATATTTTAATGAGAAAACTGATAATAGGGTTACCACTGGATTTTTAAAAGCCACTTTTTGTGGTTAACGGAGCAGAATTGGTTACTGATTTTGAACAATGTGAAAATAACCCATTTCTGATAAGAAGATGGGGAGTTAATTTCTGTGTAACAGGCTGATGGCAGTGGTTTTCAAATACTTCTGTTAGCAACTGTGAAGAAACAAAAACTTCTTTCTTTTGCTTCCTCTAAATTGTATAAAACATATGCAGTTAACCAACCCTTCTTAATTTCTGACAATTTACCACTTCCTAAAAATACCTAGGACTTTGATGTCTTTAATGATGGCTTTTTCCTCTATAAAATGTGTGTGGAATGACCTGCTAAGAGCAATAACATAGTAAAGCAAAGAACCTTAGATGTCAGGTTCCCTGCCCTGGGGCAGGGAAGGGCAATCAGAAATAGTCAATTATCATTTGTTATCTGAGGTAGTTATTGGGATCATAAAGAGTCTTAAATGACTGGAAAGTACTTGAAAAGTATTACTATAAGATATTGAGGAGAAAGATGTCACAGAATCATAACATACTAGCGTCTGCAAGAAAGTAGGTAGATAAGAAACCTCATTTGTTCAGGATGAAAGTAGCATGGAAAACAGAACATCAGACAACTGTGGGTTTGTGCTGGAGAAGTGTTTGTCTAGCAGGGATTTAACTAGTGCACTTGCTAATTTCAGTAAATATAAAGGCATGCATTAAATGGATCATGGCTGGGTAGAAGCTTTTGAAAGCAGAATGATTCCATTCTAAGGAAGCCAGTGAGCTAGGTAAACTTACACTCTTAGTTAGAAAGAGACTGATACTGGTATGTTGGAGGATGAAGCTGTGTAGATACATCATTATTATTTTGTCAATGATGACCATAAATTTGTTAATTGTTTTCTGTATTATATATTGGACCTTGGTGTTTGCTTCCCATTTAACATGACAAATGGATTTTTATAGGGATGATGGGGGTACAATCCCCTGTCTCAGTATTGCCTCCATCCATTTTAGCATGTGCTCATGATAACATTAAGGACTGTGGCAGTGTGCCTTTTGTCCCTGACAGCCTTCTGCCCTCTCCCTGCACCCAGTGCTGTGAACAGATCATCAAGCCAAGGAAATCTGCAGTTTTAGGTGTTTGTGGAAGCCACTAAGATTTTTATGGAAAATTATGCCTGGGTGTAAGTGTATGCTGAAGTTTCAGTTTGTGTGCGTTAGCAGCATTTAATGGTGTAAGTTATTACATGTGGTATACAGACTGGTAAGCAGCACAGATGTGTGATTGTATTAAGCTTGCTCAGAAGCCTTTCAAAAAGCACAGAGAACCTGCATTTTGCTGGTGAACTTCTGAACCTTTGCTAAGACTGGATGCAATAAGAATAATTAGCAAGGAATAAAACAAATTTGTGAGTGGGTAGATGCAAACAGTCTGAGATAGAAGAGTAATAAGACAACCATCCTCAAAGTAACCAAATAAGGTCATATTAAAAAGATAACTGGAAACCAGCACTGCACTCTTCTGTAAGAGAGCCCCAAGAACAAGGAAACAAATGTAATGAGTAATGAAAAAAAAATGCTAATATAGCCCTATTTGTAAAGGTTGTAATCACAAAATAAAGCAAGCTAGAAATAGTGTAATTTGAGATGCAGTTGTGTAAGGCCTCAAACAGGTATGACAGACATGGAAGTCTCTAGAAATCTCTTGCAAAGCCTTCATTATCTTGCACCACAGTAAATGAATGGAGCTATTTTGTTTGTATTTAGACAAGAGTGGTACAATACTGTTTATTAATAAATAAATTGTGATTTTTGATCATAACCTTCTCTTATCGGGGGGAGGGGGAGTGAAAAAGGTTCTTGGAACAGGGAAAAAATTATTTGAAGTAGTGATTAGAGGTATGTCTTTTTCCTCTTTCAGCTCTTCTTCCCACATCCCTCCCACTACAGCCAGCTACTGTCCTGCCTATTAGGCTGCTGAGAAGTGACTAAGCTTGCTACTTCTGTCATTGTGTAGGACAGCCAGGAAAAGAAAAGGACTTGCTACCTTTGTTGCTCATGTTTGTTTCTGCCGCTGCCTTGCATCCCTCAACTTTTTCCTCAGAAGCCAAGGTTATGCAAGTAGGAAGTAAAACTGACTCTTCAAGTTGTATAGGCTGCAGAAGCAACTGTTGCTGTCAACCCAGCAGGTAGTCTGCTGTTCTAAGTTCCTGCCTACTTTGTCTGGGCCACAACCTAGTCCTTTTCATGTGCAATACTGTACAGGCTGCATTTTAGAACTTAAGAGAGACCTAAATTCAGAGTAATCCAAATAGAGAATGCACAACTTGAGGCGGTTCATGTTGCCTGGCAAGTTGGCCTGCACAGCTGGCCTGTTAACCATATGCATGAGTAAGGGCAATAGCAGGAATATTTCATTCCAGCCCATGGGCAACTTGAGAGTAGAGTTATCAAAAACTCATGGACTGTTAAGGAACAACCCAAATAGCCTGGAGACAGTGGGTCTCACTGATAGGTAGTCAGCACCCACAGTTAATAAGTTCACAGGATGTGGTACTGTATTACTCTGCCAAATCTAGAGATTATCAGCATTATCACTATCTCCATAGCTATTCACTGATCCTTGTCCTGTCACCCACCAAACAATCAAAATCTTGGCATTCGGAAGGGTGAAGAATTTTGATAGAGAATGTTGCTCCTTCTAAATACCCGTTCTATTTCCTGTATCTAATTCTGGTGCTCTTTGGGTTTATTTCTGGTAAATCTGCCTTCACATGTGCAGATGTACATGAAAGCTGTTAGCTTACTTCTGTGTTCCTAGGTGGTATGCATGGTCTGTCTGGAAGAAGAATGGAGTCTTTTTTTTATTATTTGAGGGAGGAACATAGGAAAGGCAGTGAAGATCAGAGAAAGAACAAGAGGAAGTAAGAACAAGAGAGAGGCCATAATGGGAATGAGAAAAAAGCAGTGTTAAATCTAATCCAAGGGGAAAAGAATTCAGGCCAAGGCATGTGAAATATAGGTTCCTGACAGCTGAGAGAAGCACGTTTGACTGAACCAGTTCTTTTGCCTCCTTATGGCTGCTACAGCTTTTGCTGGTAGCTGCTGTTAAGCTTCAAAACTGATTTCTATGTTTTGTTTCACATGATAGGTGCTTTGGGGACATCTGCATAAGTGACTTTGTATGGAAGCAGTATGATTATACTTGGTTAGAGGATAACCTCAGGGATAAAGTAAACTGCTTAGAGATTGTAAACAACTAACTCTCTTAACATGTTACCTTGGCTCTTGTACACTTTGTTATTTTCTGTTACCGTTAAAGCAATAGTATCTAATTTAAAGAACCTTAACACTGCTGCAATTGTGCAGAGGTTACTGCTGAACTGAGGAGTAGGGAAGTCAGCCTTCAGAGAAGATCTCAAATTTCAGTCATTATGAAAGTGCCATTTTTCCAGACAGGGTCATTCAACATGTAGGTGGATAGTTTCTTTTACACTGTTGGGTAATTTTACTCGAGAAACATTCTGGCTACTAGCAGGCACTAGTCAGTGGAAAACTGGTTGTGGAGAGGACTGTGATAACTACCACAAGCCCCGCAAGGGTCGAGTACAACTCACAAATCAAACAGTTGGGATTGGAGGTCTGCAGCTCTATTGGAGTTTGTGTCTAATGACCAGACTTTGACAGAGACCCTCTGGAAAAACAAAGCACTGGTTTCAGGAATTGGCAAAGATGTTAGTGCGGACATGACTTGAAAGGTCATGGGTGGAACCTTTCCTACTTTGTTTCTGAAAGTACATGTGTGAGCTGGGTTTGTGCCTCCTTGGAAATTCTTTCATTTTTAACTTAAGTGAATTACTCTGCCAAAGTGCTCTACTGCAGATAGCTGCCAGATTTTTCTCTTCATGAAAAATAATGCTTTCATTTCTTGTACCTGGAGTTAAAGAGTATTAATTAACAATGGATGCTAAAAGGGGTTTGTAAACTGTACCAACACTCCTGTTTGGATCCCTAACACTGGCCTTCTTATTATGTACACCTGGCACATGAAGCCATGTTGACCCGTGATGGTAGAATTCCTGGCCAGCATGCCACTGTGGTAAATTTTCTCTCCCAGTGTTTCCTTATGTCTACAAGTATACTGTGGAGAATAATATTCTTGTGTTGCAAATATAATTTGGCCAAGTACCCAAATTTTTGCAAGACAGACAATCCCCACTTTGAAAGCACAAAAGGCAGATGCAATTTCCCTGAAAGAAAGAACAAACTAGTGACGGAAATAGGGACAGCACACAAAAGTCAACTCTTGTTCCAATGGTCTAACAGGTAGAGATGTTGAATCTTTGACATGGTGACTTTCCCCTTACTTAATGCAATTGATGGGAAGAAAAGGGATATTTTAAAGGCACCTGCAAAACAACAACTGCCAAGAAGAATTACAACAGGTTGGTTTAAAAACTTGTGGGTTTAAACTTGGTTCCCGTTTAGTAAAAATTAATTTTAAAAAATAGCCTTGCAGGTATAGATAATAAAAATAAATAGTGACATCCCTGTAACAACTTGTTGAGTATCTTCATGGGGTGGAAATGCTTGTAAGAGGATGTACTTTGATTTCAAATATAAGCAGGGCTTTCTAAACATCTTCAAATCATTGCGCACTTAGTGGCTTTTTTTCTGTGTCTAGAACGTACTCCAGATGGGTTATATATAAATGAAGTACAAATCCCATGGTACGGTTACAGTATTATGTAATTAACATATTCAAGGGTTTGTTATGGTACTTAGCAATTCTCTTTCCAATCCCATAGAAATTCTGCTAGCTATCCAATCATAGATTTTTGTATTACAGGGTTATTTTGGTGCCATCTCCAAAAAGCACCCTACAAATCCGCTGCAGTATTAGGCTGTGCTGGTTTTGACTTGCAGCTTGGATGTCTGATTGGGTAAGTCTGTGGCTGCATCCCGTTCCAGAAAAGCCATTTTTTGTTTTTAATTGGTACAGCTCATCATGACTCGCAATCCACTGTCTTTAAGATCCACCACCTACAACTACTTTTCAGCCAAATTTCAGAGTAAAATGAGGGGACCAAAGAGTGGCTGAATCACTTCTGTTGTGTGCCAACAAGTTGCTCGTTTGCTGATTGGCCACCTGCCTTTGCTCTGGATTATATCATAACAGGGAACTGCTCCAGCTGGCCGGAGAATGGGGAATGTGAGCTGTAGTCAAGGATACCTGCAAAGCACTGGGAGCTGCAGCAAAGAGTCTTTGAAGAGAAGCACAGGGAAAGGCAAATTAGAGGGAAGGCAAGGGAAAAATAGAGGCAAGGAGCCAGTTTCTGATCTCAGTATCACTGATGTCATCAATGAGAATCTCGTCCACAGAGTGCTGGGGAAAGAAGAATAGAAACAGGTCAGAGGGAAAGGTGACAAACAAGCAGAGGTGATGGGATAATTAATTATGTCTCAACGGTAATCTTAACTACTTTGTTTTAACGTTTGTAATGCCTCTTACTCAGCCAAGAGCACAGAATTAGTAAGATCTTTCCCAGAGACTGGCTTGTCTGTTATAGCAGTTCCAGCAGTGATTTTTAGTGTGCCACACATGGCTGCAGATCCATCTGAAGAGCAACATGCACAGATCTAACGAATCTCGTGTTTCAGGTGGAATCCTATTGTGGCAAACTTCCTTTTAATCAAGATCTAATTTCTCTTAATGTTCTACACTTTTCCAAAGTTGCTTAATTTGCTGGTACTTTAAAGCTAGATGAATACCAACAAACACTTTATTTTTTTTTTAATATTTCAAGGCTTCAACTCCAATTTTGAACACATTCGCCTAAAAAATATCCCAACAAACCCCCCAAAACCTGACCTTCCTGAAATACTATCTTTTGAAAATGCTCAGGTGTTGGAACTCTTATCAGTGAGTCAAAATAGATGAAAATAAATGCTATGTTTGTTGCAAGGATTTTTTTAAGTTAATTCACTAGACTGTTTGCTCTGAAAGTATGTTTTCATCTTCTAAAATAAAGAACAAAAAGTGTGCATGAAGAACCCCTCATCTGCTTCCAAATATTCTTCAAGCTAAAGTTATTTTTAATGAATTATTTGCTTATAATGACTCTCTTTAAAATTATTCATTTAGCAAATGTTTTTCTGAGCAAAATTTTTTAGGTAGGTTGATCTGCAGTCACAAAACTAAGGCAGAGCCAATAGCCAGTTTCATGTATCTGGATACAGCTAGGGCTAATGTGATTGGGTAATAAAAAATGTATTTCAGTTACTACCTTCCACTAAAGAGGATGTCATTCTCTAAAATAAGGCTTTGGAATCCTTTTCCATTATTTGAATAGCAGTCTGATTTTCAGAAGTGCTGTGTCTGACAAGTCAAGGAGGCATTGTTTCCTATTTGTGTTGTGTAGGTACTTGGAGGCCTGATTTAACAACAAGGTGCATGATGTAGTTTTTCTGTCCACTGCATTAGAAATTGTAATAGATTTTGCTGGATTTTTTTTTCTTTTTGTAAGTGTGAATTTAAAGGGACTTGTCTTTGGCTTGAAGCTGACAAACTGTCCCACAAAAAAAGCACAGAAAATTCTAATTTCAATTAGTGGCAGTCTTAGACATAAATAAACCAGGTACTGCATATCAAAATCATAGACCTACCCCTGCCCCAAGAAACAGAACTGTCATATGAAGTCTACAGCTCACATTTAGAAGATATCTGGAAATGAGAATTTCAAATATTTCTGTGGTAGTTTGAATCCTCTTATCCTAGACTACACCAACCACCTAATTTTGCAAGTGGAAGCAGTCTTACAGCTTCAGACTTGAGCCCATGTAGAACTACTGCTCATGCAAGACAGTCCTTGTGATTTCAGTAGGATTGCTTGCAGTAAGAAACTCATCATGTTTACAGAGCATGTGACATACAACGTACAGACGCCAAGTTTTAATACTGGGTGGATGAAGTCATTCTCTCCTTCTAATCTGATAGAGGCTTCAGTAAGGATAGATATTTATGAAGAGAAGTCATTAAGGAAGTCAACAGTGTTGTATGATTCTCTAATGGAAGTCAGTGGTGTTCAGCAAATGTATGTCTAGGAAATATCTGTAGTGTTTTGCAACTCGGTTCTGAAGTTGGAGAAATTTTGGAATGTGAGAGGTCTTGCTGTAGTAAGTTTACAAAATATCTTAATGCTATTGTTTTGGAAAAATAAGTATAATTGTGTTTTGCTTTTCACTACTGTACTTATGTTTCTTCAGTAGAAATAAATTTTGTTTCCTTTTACAGCAGTTGGAGCTGAGTTACACTCCATGTCTTCCTGGTAGAATGTAAGAACTCAGCCAAGTACAACAATTAGGGACAGAAATTTGCACGAGACTGCTGGTATAAACTCCAGTGTGCCATAGATGCAGCCAGGCAACTTCTTACCAAGACAGCTTTTCTAATGGTCCACTGATAAAGGATGTCCCTGCAGTGATCATCCTTGGAAGAGTGAGCTGCATATTGTTGTATGCTCACTAGGGAATATGGGTGAAACCCAGGATGTGATTATAAAGGCTCCTTCCCTTCAAGCTTGATTGGCTTTTCTTTATCATGTCTTAAACAAAAAGTCTATTCATAGCTAAGAGAGCGTTCTCCATGTTGCTGGGAGAATGTCATGGGATGATCATATGCAGCACACCTCCTGGCTTCTCTCTCAGTAGTTCATCCTCTCCTGTCTTGCAGTCCTCACAGCTGCTGCCTTGGAGGCAAAGCCAGTTCTGCACTGACTTTGCACAAAACAGTTTCCTCTTCAGCTGGTTCCAAATAAAAATAATAATATTTCGAAGCTGAGGCTACAGTTTCACCCATAAATTGCCAGCATTTGTTAATGCAAAGAATGCTTAAGAAGATGTGTATTAATGGCATAGGGCCTTCTGCGGTGGGGTCACAACCTTGGTGGATGAAGGATGGGCAACCAATGTCATCTACATGGACTTGTGCAAAGTGTTTCACACTGTCCTATGTGACATCCTTGTCTCTGAATTGGAGATGTATGGATTTGATGGATGGACCACTTGGTGGATAAGAAACTGACTTGATAGCCACACTCAGACTTGTGGTTAATGGCTTGATCTCTGAGTGGAGACTGGTGACAGGTGGTATTCCGCAGGGTTTGGTATTGGGATGGTCACTGTTCAATATCTTTGCTGATGATATGGACAGGGGGATTGAGTGCACCCTCAACAAGTTTGCGATGACATCAAGCTGTGTGGTGTGGTCGACACGCTGGAGGGAAGGGATGCCATCCAGAGGGACCTGGACAGGCTGGAGAGCTGGGCCTGTGCCAACCTCATGAACTTCAAAAAGGCCAAGTGCAAGGTCCTGCATCTGGGTCAGGACAATCCCAAGCACAAGTACAGGCTGGGTGGAGAATGGATTGAGAGCAGCCCTGAGGAGAAGGACTTGGGGGTACTGGGAGATGAAAAGCTGGACATGAGCTGGCAGTGTGCGCTGGCAGCCCAGAAAGCCAGCTGTATCCAGAGAAGCATGGCCAGCAGGCCAAAGGAGGTGATTCTACCCCTCTATTCTGCTCTCATGAGACCCCACCTGGAGTACTGCATCCAGCTCTGGGGCCCCTCAACATCAGAAGGATATTGACTGGTTGGAGTGAGTCCAGAGGAGGCCACGAAGATGATCAGGGGGCTGGAGCACCTCTGGCTGAGAGAGTTGGGCTTGTTTAGCCTGGAGAAGAGAAGGGTCCCGGGAGACCTATATAGCAGGTACTACCTGAAGGGGGCCTGCAAGAAAGCTAGGGGGGTGTCTTTCTACAAGGGCCTGTAGTGACAGGACAAGGGGTAACAGGTTTAAATTGAAAGCGGGGACATTTAGATTGGATATCAGGAAAAGATTTTTTTCATAGAGGGTGGTGAGGCACTGGAACAGGTTGCTTAGAGACGTTGTGCATGCCCCCTCCCTGAAAGCCTGGGTGGATGAGGCCAGGCTGGATGAAGCTTTGGGCAATCTGGTCTAGTAGAAGAGGTCCCTGCCTATGGCAGGGGGGTTGGAACTAGATAATCTTTAAGGTCCCTTCCAGCCCAAACCATCCTATGATTCTAGGATACTAGTAGTAGTAGTATCATTATCCTATTTAATTTATTTTCAATTATTAAACTGTTCTTCTTATCTTACCCCATGAGTTTCCTTGTCTTTTCCTTTGATTCTCTCCTCCATCCCACTGGGGGAGAGAGGAGGTGAGTGAGTGTCTGTGTGGTGTTTAGTTGCTGACTGGTGCTAAACCACAACATTGCCTAATCTCAATAATTTCTTAATATTTTTCCCACAGGATTTTTCTAAGCATTGTGAATGAAGGGAGAAACTGAATATGCGTAGACCAATAGTTTTTGACCTACTATGTCATTTAGCTTTTTCCCGATACACCTGCCATTGCACAGGAAAATGTAGTTTTTATAGCTGTGCACATATTTTCCCCTTTATAATTAGAAATGTAAATGACCACAGCAAAGAACACTGATTGCACATGATTATGAATACTGCTGACACTGAGCATCATCTGAATACAGGTTGGCCAGCAGAAATCTCTGAAAGAAGACAAGAAAGTCATTTTATGAGACTGAGACTACTACTTCCACTGTTTCAACCACCAGAAGTGCTCCTCTGTGGGTTAGTATCCTTCCTCACAGACTCATGGACCTTATTAGTTTGGCAATCATAGGTTTGAAAATGAGTATGAAAGAGAATACAAGAAAACCTAACAATTCCTGCCTCTGACAGGATATTATAAAATGAGCACTTTAGTGTCCAAGCTGGTGAACGATGATGTGCTACTGAGCCCAGACATTGTAATTTTTTAATTAAATAACAGCAGAATATATACTGAGTCAGGAATCTGTGTTTCATTTTGCTGTTCTTGAAACATCTAGACACTGCTTCCTTGTTTTTGGATATGAAGTATGCAGTATATTTTTTCCATTACTATGTTTGCACCTGTATTTCCTTAGCCACTACACCTTGCTTTAAGAATGTCTATTAAGCTAAGTACTCGGACAGGTTCACAGCAGTATGAAGATCTGACAGTAGGTGTCTGAGCTCTTCAGTGCCAAGGCTTGAGTACAGCACAGACATGCCATTGTGTTTACAAAATATATTCCTAATACTGCAAAACCCTGAAGGCCAGAGCATGAAAAAACATCTGGGAAGAAAAGTAAGGAAGCAATAGTGTGCCGAGAACGTAATAGAGCCTATTCTCTTTTCTGAGAAAGCTGTTGAATGAGTGACCATGTTGTCAACCACAGACAATGCCTGAATAATTAAGACCAGTTTCTTAATGCTGATTGTCATGGTCAACATTTTTAAGTGTGCAAGCTATTAGTCATGGAAATACAGGGCCTAATATTCCAATCTTTCTCACAAGGAAAGTTTTCTTGGCCATGCTAACACTGCTTGCCAGAGTAAATGTACTGAGAACAAATTTCACTCTCACACTGACTTTGTGCACAGAAATTTTATCACCACTGACCAGCTAACATTGGATTTTGTTTTAGCGGTACCTGTGGAGGATGCTGGAATTCAGTCACATTGGTTTCTACTTTCGAAAAAGAGAGCGATGAGAGAAAGGGACTCCTGTTGCCTAAAAGGCAGAAACATCTGTTGGAGTTATTTAACGGGTTTTTGGCCGAGTTCAGCAGCAGGGCACCTTGTGGTTGATAGATTCTTCCTCCAGCAATTCAAAATGATGCAGTTAAAGCAAATTTCTCATTTCCAGAGAAGAAACCTAATGAGGCAGGAAACTACTTTTAAAAATGGGGTACCAATGCCACGACTTACCAGTGGTAGTAATCCTCAGACATACTGCAGCTGCATAGCTAACAAGGACTTACAGCTCCAGTTACATTGTTTATAATGTTTCCATAAGTGATCCATTCACTGATGCTGACAAATCTTTTGGATGTCGCATTTCACCTTCTTCAGCCACCAGGGAGATACTTGGGCTTAGAAGCATGGTTTCTTGAGTAGCTCTGGGAGCAAACTCACAGCTGACCAGAACACAGATGTTCCCATTTTCACTGATCGTTTGAGGTTCACCTCCTGTAGAGTGATTTAAATTGAGCAGGTAAACTGTGTAGATGAAAACATGCAGATTTTCATATTATTACATTATTTATGACAGATTGGGTGGTGCTTGGAGGAAGGTGTATGTATAAATAAGCTCTAAGGTAAAATACTGGCAAGTGCTGAAAATTGGGCATGCATGATGCTTCCGCAACAGAGAAAAACAATCCTTGTAGATGCTCATCTCAGAGATGTTACACAAGATGTCCAAGGTTTTTGAAAAGAGAAGTGATACAGGTGCCGGGTTTGTTATGCTTTCTCTAAAGCATAAAGCCTGTATCAAGTGAAAATGAGATAAAATATGCTTACTTGCACTTTCAATAGGGAAAATATGTTCTTTAGTTTGGGTTAATTGAAACGTGTTAGCTAAATTTAGCTGAAGCCCTGCCACTTTTCCTTCCCTAAAAGTTTTTCACCACTGCTGGGATGACTTTTTCCACAGTCCTCAGATTTACAAGAGGTTCTTTTTTTTTTTTTTTTCGTAATACCGAAAAGTGAGACTTTGCTTCATGCACTGTTCAATTTTTCCATAGAAAACTTTCATTATAGAAAGTATATCCAACTTACAGTGTCTCTCTGATCATGTGACATACTGTAACTCTGTGTGCTACACCCAGTTTTGTATAGGGAGCAGGTATTTTGTTAACTTTTGTAAATGTTCGACCATAATATTGGTTTTGTTCCATAGTAAAATTCACTCATAGATTGGGATAGGTATATTAACTATCATTTCCCTTTTCATTTAATTTTTATATAACAAGCAAGTATTTCTCTTGTTTTGCAGATTGGTAGTCAGGACAGAATAACTAAGCCTCTTAAATACGGAAGAGTTTAGGCACCTAGAAACTAAATGAAAGCATGCAGTCCATGGGAGTAACAGAACCACAGTCACTGCAGCTAGCCAGTGCTTCTAGTGGAGTCAGGTACAACAGATTGCTCAGGGCTGTATCTGGTTGGTTTTGAATATCTCCAAGGATGGAGACCGCATCATCTATAGGCAATCTGTTCCAGTGTTTGATCACCCTCCCAGTAAAGTTTTGGCCTTTTATTTATGGTTAAATGGAATGTCTTTTATTTTGGTTTGTGCTCACTGCCTCTTCTCCTTTCACTGAATATTACTGAGGGCAGTCTGACTTCATCTTCTTTATAATCTCCCATTCAGTATTTATGCACATTTATAAGACCCCATCCTGAGCCTTCTCTTCTGCAGGGATAACAATCCCAGTTCGCTCAGCCTCTCTTTCTGTGAAAGGTGCTCCAGTCCCTACATCACATGTGTGGCCTGTCATTGGACTCATTCCAGGATGTTCATGGTGGCCTAGACCTGGGCCCAGTATCTGCATGTGTATCACTAGTGCTGAGCAGAGAGAAAAGATCACATCCCTTCACCTGATGGCGGTGGTCTTCCTAATGCAACCCAAGATACTATTGGCCTTTTTTTCTTCAAGGGCACATTGCTGGCTCGTGGTTAACTCGTTGTCCACCGGGACCTCCACCACATTTTCTGAAAACCTGCTCTCCAGCCCCTCTGTGCAGCTCTTCTGTGTGGTGGACTCATGTATGTCCACTTTGTCCATAGACTCCTCCAAGAGCATAGGAACCCGAGTTTTCACCATAAGCTATTCTAGGTACCTGTCCCATGCCTAGGCTGCAGCTGGCTTGGCAGGTCTGACACTCTGCTTTCCAGGTCATGCCTGAGTCTGTTTAGAGGTTCTTCAACTCCAAAGGGATCTAGTGCTGTGACTGTGTTTATATCATGCACCAGAATGTATACTGCTGTCAGTGAATCATCCCAAGAGGGAGCAGATGTGGTCATTTTCATTCTTAAACACAGCTGGCAGTCCAGGTAACATCCATTGTTTTTTCACAGCAGAGCTTGCCTACCTAACAAGGAACCAGGCTTCTTGGTTTTCAGCAATTTTGGAAAGTCCAAAATCACAGCTTCCAGAGAACCCAGGTTCAAATTAATTCATTTTATTTTAGGGCCAGTGTATACATGCTTTTGAACAGCCCTGGCATGACAGTACTTTTAAGAGCTCAGCTAGGCTGGATGCTGTTTGTAGGCCTGCAGCAACAAGCTGCCTCTCTGGTGGTGCTCAGATGCCATGGCAACTATCACTTTAAAAACAGAGAGGCAGCCCAAGATTCTGAGCCATCCCATTGCCCAAAGCTACTAAAGCTTTGCAAGTTCCAGTAAACATTAGAGGTTGCTCTAGGCCTGATGTGTGCAACCACAACTCCAGTGATTTCAAAGGAGTCTGTCCCACCGTCACCCTCACTGAATTTAGTATTTCAGTGTCAGTGAAATAATTCCAATCAGGTGCAAATCACTTGGAGAGAAGCTTTGCAGATGAACTTAACTGGACAAGGTAAACCTATTCGACAAAGTCTGATAAGTGAACTGAAAACAGGAAACATCTAATTTTACTCCTTTATTAAGATGTGAAAGTTGGAAATGGCTTCATGGCAGGTAAATCCCTATAGAGACATTCCATTCAAAACAGAAAGTCAGGTCCGAGAAAGTAGAACCAGGCTATTTTAGAGAAATTAATTTCAAGCAATTTACATCAATGTTAGCTGCATAAGAAACTTGTCTTAGAGTCACCACATAGAGAGATGAGAGGCACTTTTTATTTTTTTGAAAATGTAACATATGATAACAGTGGAAAGCATGAGACTGCCAAAGGGCAGACTGAAGGGACTCGTGCATTTGTCAGATAGGCCAGAGTTAGGTTTATCTGCCAGTGGGCAGTTGCTGATCTAAAGCATTTGTATTGGGTCTGGCTGGGATGGAGATCCTTTTCTGCATAGTAACTCCTGTGGTGCTGACAGCATACCAACATTTTAGGTACTGCTGAACAGTGTTTGAACAGTGTCAAAGCCTTCCTTGCTCACAGAGTCCCTCCAGTGAATAGATAAGGGTGTGCAAGTGGCTGGGAGGGGACACAACCAGGCAGATGTCCCAAACTTACCAAAGAGATTTTCAATGCCATACAGTGTCACGTTCAGCAATAAAATGAGGGGAGTAGGGTTTAACTATGTTAGCTAACTTCTGCTTGGGAACTGGTGAGACGTCAGTCTAGCATGGGAGTTGGTTAGTGATTGTCTTTGCATCACTTGCTTTGTTTTATTTTCTTTATTCCTTTGTCCACTTCTCTGTCACCTGTTAAACTATTTTTATCTTGATACATGAGTTTTCTTGATTTTAATCTTCCTTTTTATCTTTCTCTATGCTGCTAGGTATGGTGGTGGGGAAGTGAGCAAGTGGCTGCATGGTGCTTAGCTGCCTACCAGGGTTAACTCACAATAGTGTTTTAGTGTAACTCATGTAAATATAAATTTTCAGAACAGAGGTTTAAATGTTTGTTTAAAATTCATGTACTAATGGAATTGAAGCTTTTTGTGGATCACAGTTTTATGCTATAAAGCCCATGGAAGTGGAGAGCGTTGAACAGGCAGAAAAATTCCCCACGTTGTCTGGAGAGTACAGTGTGGAGTGAGGCAGCACCGCTGAATCCCTCCAATCCTTGTGTTCCTTGTCTTCCATTAGACAACAGCAGTGTCTGGTGAGACAGCCTTTAAATTGTAACCACCTTGACAAGACATCTGTCAAGAGGAATGAAGACTGCTAATAGCACTTTGCTTGCTTATTTCAAATCGATTGTGCTCTTTCCCAGTTAAAAGAAAGTTTTACTGCCCATTTGTGGTTTTCATGTTTCATTGAAGGGTTGCATTCCTTCATAAGAGAAAGCTGGAAATGTGGGAAAAACTGTAATCACTATTATTTTGACTATCAAATACTCAAAATATTTGCTCTGTTTAACTGGGGAAAAAGTCATATTCAGAGGGAAGTACCATGCCCATAAAAAGCTGGTTAGGAAAGTAGGAAATGTTATTTATATGATGTTCACACCCAAGGATCTGATCCTGCAATAGGAAGTTGCTCTGGTGTGCTATCCTTGAAGCCAGTGCAGCTTTGCTCTGCATGATATGACTGTAGGGTCAAATCTCGAAAGACTAAATATAGGAAGCAGATATACTAAGGGAAATGTACTTTACTGAGTCTGACTGGGCTGGAGTTAATTTTCTTCCAGTGGTGCTGTGTTTTGGATTTGTGACTAAAACAGTGGTGATGGCACACCACTGTTTTGACTGTTGCTCAGCAGTGCTTGCACAGTGTTGGGGCTTTCTGTTTTCCCAGCTCTGCCTCCTCACAAAGTAGGTTGGAGGACCTTGAGAAGCTGGGAGAGGATGTAACCAGACAGCTGTCCCAAACTGACCAAAGGGATAATCCATGCCGTGTAACATCACTAAAAATGGAAGGGAGGTGGTTTTCTTTGAAGGTAGCCATTTCCTGGAGACGACCACAGTCTGCATGTGGGAGGTGAGTGACTGCATTTGTGGTCTTCTTTTGTTTCATTGTTGTTTTCTTTCTTCTTCCTCTTTCCTTCACTTACTAAACTATATTTACCTCAAATCCTGAGTTTTCTTGCTTCTGTTCTTCCTATTCTCTCCCCCAACCCACTGTGGTGATGGGAGTAATCAAGGGGCTCTGTGGGGCTGAGCTGCTGACCAGTGTTAACCCACAACACACATCCTGCCTAAAGTACTGGTAATCTCTGTCACCGGCCAGACAGAGCTCACACACGAGCTGATTTTCACTCACACACATGAAGTTACTAACGGCAAAAGTCCTTGTTGAATAAGACGCTGAAACAGAAAAGAGTCATTGAGCCTTCTGAGAGGGAAGATGGCATGGAGGTTTCCTATAATATTCAGGCAAAATGTTTTTGTGACAACTGTCATATCTGAGTTTTGTATGGATAGAACTACTTTTATACAGATGCTTTCTGATCTGATTTTCTTGTAGCCATCAGTGCTGATTTCACTCTTTCCTCCCCAGAAAAGAGTCTTACTTGAAAATTTGTCTGTTAAATTCTGACCAGTATCTCTATAATGACAGCAGTTTTTTAACAACTGTATGTTTACAGGACTAATATCTTAAAAGGCACCAAGACATCTGCATTGTTAAAGGCTTCTAATATTTTCTTCCGCCTGGACAAAACAACCATGTCTCAACAATGGACAAAACTAACTTAATTTTAAATAAAAGATTTTCATTATAATTTATTAGAGAAGTTAAATGTTGAACTTGAGCAAATACTGGAATTTAACTGCACTTTTCCAGCTCTGTAGAGAAGCTGGTGCTATCTATGCTGCAATACTGCCACAGTATAGCACTGTTTAAGCAGGATTTCCCAGCAACTGCTTACATTAGTGTGTTACCCAGCCACTAATACCTCAGTGCACTATCACAGAAAATACTAAAATGTACATATTTCCTACTTGTGAAAGCTGTGATATCACCTTTCCCTTATTCTGCTTGAATTAATGTGCTCTAGCCAATATTCTGTCAAGTTGGTATTTCAATGCAGATAACACTGGCATATATGTGTCAGTAAAGAAATATTTCAATACTATCGAGAAGAGATAGGATATGAATAGTTTACTAAAGACTACAGATATTAAGCATGGGAAATACCTCTTTGGAGTGGCAGACACAGATCTGTTAATACTAGTGATTACTTTCATATGGTGAATTAGTGTTACTTGGACATGGATGCCACTTATTAGACAGTATGAAACATCATAACCTTGGGACAACAGTGCAGTTAAATGACAGATAAATGAGTTATAGCACAAACCAGTGACGCTGCATGTGTTTTGTGATTGCATTCAAGACCAGAATATGCAAAAGCAATCAGGACCAAGCTGGATGTTGTTCAGCAGATCCTGCAGTAGTTTTAATCAGGGGTGCAGAACCGAACTTGGTTACAAACTTGTGATGACAGAAGTTTAGTTTTCTGTCTTGACTTACCAAGACAAAAAGGATCCAGGATCTCTCACCTGAAAGATGGATCTCCTTCTGTGCCCTTCTGTATAAGATAATCTCTGCTGACAAACTTACATTAAATATGCTCCAGTTCATAAGAGGTGGAGATGCTGACAGAAAGTTTTCAACTTTGGTTTCATTCCCTGTCATAGTGACCTGTAAGTCTGTAAAATCACATGTTCCTGATTACTTGTTTAGTCTTTCTGTCCCCTCCCACTCGGTTGTGACATATGATGCTTTTACCAGTCACTCTTGACAGAACAGCTTGAGCTAGAAATCAATGCTCGTATAAAAACCTCAGAAAAGCAGCTTCAAATCCTTTCTGCTGAAAGCAAATCTATTTTTTTCTAATGAAGACATACATGCTTTTAGAAGTGATGGATGTGGCACTGTGAAAAGACATAAGCATGTGTTTAACTGTAAGTATGTGCTTAAATACCCTAGCACTCGGTGAGACTTAAAGCATGTACTCATTTGAGTTGAGGCCTATATTGCTAATTCTAACAACTGTGAAGAAAGCTGCTCAACTGATGATGCAATAGAAGCTGAGATGGCAATAGCTTTAAGCATGTCATCTTAAAAAATAGGTATTTTGCCCCTTCCTGTGCTTCTAAATGCCATGTCAGAAGGGAACTTGCCTTTCCAGGCTATTTATTTATTTATTTGTTATTTGTTTTATTCTTAGGATGCATGAAGGAAATGTTTTCCATTTTCGAGGGTTATTTTAGTGTATGCTTATGGTGAATGTTATCCTGTTGCCAGGTCTGGTAAGAGTATAAGGGAGTCCTGTGGAGGTATTTGAATCACCAAGAAAGGTGATCAGTGTCTGTCACATTATTCCAGGGCTTCCAAGCTATGTTGTGTACTTGTGACAGTGACACCACCATGGAGAAGGTGCTTCCTCTTCTATGCAAAGTTGGGATTACTAAAAGAACAAGATGAAATACACTTGTTCTTATCATTGCTTCAGGTGTAACTGAAGAATAACTGCCTTCAGGCACTGAAAGCTGGCACTGAAAAGGATGTAGAACCATGCACTTTGAGATAAGGTACATCAAGACTATGAATTAAGCATAGACTTCATTGTGCTCTTTGCCCAGGCATGCTCAGCAAATGCATTTAATTTGTAAGGTAGTGCTAAGATGCCAATTTAGACTAAGCTCCACAATACTTGAAGGAAATAGTGTGAGCCTTCACCATATATTAGACTAGGTGAGCAGTTTCCTTTACATGGTCTGGAAGGACTGAACATGTTCATACCACAGCCCAGTCCACAGAATGCTGTAAAAAAGTTTAGTCTTTCAGACAACAAAGTGTGAGTGTCTTGGAGTCTTGAGTTTTTGCCAGATTGACCAACAGCATTGTTCCTGGAAAGAAAGCGGCTGCTGGGAACCAGCCGGTTCATGACTCCTGTTCAGCCTGTGCTTCTCCTTCCAGGGTGGGCAAAGAGTGGAGGTTGGTTCATGGGCATGCCCCCCTCCCATTCTTTTCATCTGCGCATCCTCCTCCCATCCTCTGCATCTGAACATGGACACTGCCTTGTGATTTTTGTTTTATCCACTGATTCTTCCTCCTCAGTCATTATTGCATCATTCATTGTAAAATGTCAAGATAGGACTCAGACACAGTACAAATAATATGACACTTTTTATTACTTATAGTAATAGCAAATATATTTTCTGATTGTATCCTTTCTATTACGCATTACACAGGGTAACTCGTTGTTCCTGTATGCTCTTTGCATTTCAAATGTTGGATAAGACATGACTCTGACAGTGTTACAAGTGCCTTTGTCACGATTCCTTCTGTATTTACACCACTCACCAGGTTACATATTCTCATAAATGAACTCTGCCATGCTAGATTTTATTATTATTTATTATTATATTTTATTACACTTATGCTTGCGAATGGATTGTATTTTTGTGTAAGTATTACAGCAGCTCGTTCAGTAGGTACTGATTTAACTATATCATATCGACAATGAGGAAGGAAAATATATGCATGCTGAATATTATTACACATAGCTATAGTGGTGCATAGTACACTGTTGTTTATTGGGTTCCCCAAATACAAGGTACGGTACAGATAACAAATGAAAGCTCAAACTGACTGAAGATAACAGTCTAGGTAGCACTGCATTCACCAACAAAGAATTGATGAAACACTAATACTTATGTTAAACAGCAGAATGAATCTTTTTTCCCTGTTTGGGGAATCTATGATAAGCTTTCTTGCTATTTCCATTCCAGCTTCATTTTCTGCAACCTGGATTGGCTCTGGCATCATTATATTTCAATTTCTCTCTACTATTATGTCCATGGCCTTACTAATCCGTCATTTTCTTTGGCCTAATATTTCAGATGTTAGATATAAGCTGTGATATTTGTCTTGGCTATCACAATAACTGAGTTTGAAAGAGTCACTCAGAATGCTTTGGCAATGGCTTGGTCCGGCCCTTGAAGAGCAACTTGATGGAGCTACCTTCTGTCTGATTTAATCATTCCCTTCATTCTCCCCCCTCCCATCAGCAGCTGTTACAGAAATATAGAAAAAGACATGTTTTACATGCACACACAGGGCGCTCCTCAGCTGCTGGACAAAGAACGTTTTCCTCCCTTCAGATAAACTGTAATAAATCTGTGGCAATTCCTGTTAAAGAAGGTGAGTTACTGCCTTGAAGTACACAGTAGCGTACATCTGAATATTTTTGTTTTAGTATAGTACTGAAAGTGGTGTTAGTCATGGAGGCTTTGCAGAACTCTTGAAATTGATCTGGATTATTTCCATCAGCCTATAAAGGACTCACAGCCAAAAATTATAAGTCCTATAGGCTGTTATTAAGCTGAGGGCCGCAGAATAAGAGGAAAAGCAGTTATTTTATTACTGAAATACATGGTTATAATTGCCATTATTTTTTGCAGTCTGAACCAAGAGTTATGCTTGTATTGATTACAATCTGTCATTCAAGTAAAGAAGGACAATGTAGAACTAGGATGTAACTTCCCGTTAAAGGGAGGATAAAATTCCCTAGCCATTAATTGGTACAAATTTTATTATAAAAGAAAAGAAAGACCCAAGTGATAGCTGCTCCACCTTTTCACAAGGCAAGCTGATTCATACAAATAATTTGCACAGGGCTGGACTGCAATCAATTGTACTTTGTGATTTTCATTGCCAAGGTCTTTTATGGAGCCTGTTACTGCCTGCTTGGGTCAAAGGAAACGTATCATAGGTTATTGAAGAAAATTAAAATACACAGAAATAGTATAACCAAGGTAGAATGATTTTGCTAGACTTGGAAAAAATGAAATTAACAATACTCAATGCATGCTCTAAGCTTACCACAGGGACCGATGGATGGACATGGGCTTGCATATGAAGAAGGAAGCTGAAATAACCACTCCAAACACAACCTAAACCATGGAAGTGGAGCTGGAGGTCTGGGCCAGACTACCTCTTAAGAACAAGGTATCCCAAATGAACAATGCAGCCATATATAAAATAATAACATTTAGGAGATTCAGAGTAGACAGGAAAATAAAATGTACAGTGATGACATTTTTATGGTCCCACATTTCATGGACCTCCAACATTACTTCCTTGATTTATAATTTTTTTTTTAATGCAGAAGTATGGAATCTGATGGAAAATAATAAAGACAGTATTAGAATGCAGTTCCTTCTGTGTCAGAGAGGATGAAGTATTAATCAGAGCTACAAAATATCTACAAACAGCTGAGAATACCCATAAATTTACTTGAGAAACAGACCTTTCCATGCAGCATCGGAGACATACTGACATGGCAAAATGGAGGAATAATTACCACACTGGTGATGACCATCCTGTTCAGTATGCTTTGCATAGCAATAAATATGCAGAGCTTTGGGGCTAAGGGCTTGTATCTCTTTCATCACTGGAAACACCATGCGCACTCATAATGACAGATAAGGACTTAATTAATAAAGAGCACTTTAGCAATGAATGCATTGGTGATTATTTGCTGATTGTGGGAACAAGGTGTGGACAAAGCCACTCAGGCCACCTTGCCTAGGTGTTAAAGGTGAAAGTGTTTTGAAAACATCTGCAAAGCAGTGTGGAGTGTCCCTGGGAGCCCACACCACCTTGGGAGGAATGTGACAGAGGGAATAACCTGAAGTCCAAGATGTGTTTCCTTCTGAATTTGAAATGAAAAGACATTGAAGATTCTACCATGAAAGGACAAAAAAAAAAAAAAAATCCTGACCTTTTTTTGATATTGCTGTCAGTTTTCTTCACGACCAGTTTATAAATGGCCTCAGTGAGATACTTTTGAGGTCCTGATGATAAGTTGCTCTCCATAGACAGACATCTGAAATGAACTGCTCCTCCTCTGGCTCTCCAGAGCTACAACTCACCTTCAAATGAGGAAGCTAAGACTGTTCCCTTTTTTGACAACATAAAGAGTTGTCCAAAGAGAGTTCCTGAAAGGACCATGCTTCAAGGTTTCTGGTTTGTTGGCATGGCTTCTTTAGTACAGAATTTGTGTTTTAAGAGATCTTCATTAGTGATGACTCCAGCGAGAGCTTGTGACACAATAGACGCGGACATTGCAAAATATCCTGAATGATGTATTCCCCCTCTATTTTAAAATTAACTTGGATTTCTATTTAAATAGATCAGGGCTCTCGTATTGATTTTTATTTACATAATTTCAGTTCAATATATTTTTTAATGTAGTTTTGGCTTTGTGGGGCTCCAAAATAACAGAACACAAAAATCTCATATCTGTGTGGGTAGTATGTTAATATACTCCTTATAAAAATATCTTTTTCATACTCAAGACATTGTGGTGACTTAATTCAAGGCTAAGGCCTGATATGTCTAGGAGTCAGCTAACATAGTTGAGCTTCACTCTGCTCAGCTTAACACAAGTCTTTGTGGTTTTCGTATCTTGACATAACATCTTGTGATTAAATTGTAACTGTTAGACATCGGAGTAACACACAGGAAGGGCAGCAGAAAACCTCACAAGCCCATTATTATAAGTAAGAACTCCTTTCAACATGAGATCATTATTTGACACATGGTGTCAACAGAAAACGTGAAAAAAATAGACTAGGCTGACTCTTCTGTTAACAATTAGAACATTAAGACACTAATTTAAACCAAGCGGTCAAAAGCACATATGGGTATATGCTCCTATGCCTATGGGAGCATATAATGTGGTTGAGAGTAGGAAGGATATACTGGAAGATTCATCTTGCTGACAAGCAAAGACATTGGCTGATGTCCTATACAGAGCCCTAATACTTTATAACATTGAATAAAGACTCTGGATTCACTTTTGATAGAGAGTAAAATATTCATACAGAGAAACACCTGACATTTCTCTTGGAGTTGATGGTGCCCATCTTCTGCTCATGCAAAAGTTGTCTTGTTTATTCATTTATCCCTGACAGAGATAAAATTTCAGATAAGAGCTTCCATTCTACTTCACAGGCAAGTCATTCAAGGCAGATACTCCTCTAATGAAACATGAAATTATTAGTCTACCATTGCCTTATACAATGTTTAGGGAGTGCATGAAAAAAGATAGCGATACTGCTGTTCTGCTGTGGCAAACAGAGAAAATGGAGAGGAAGAGGCTGTGTGTTTTGTCAATTTCCATTATAACTACAACAAGTTGTCAGAGTAAAAGGGTAATGTTGTTATTCATGGACACTCACACTAACCAGCATAAGACTTTGCCTTTCTAACTGGGCAGTATACTGTGGAATCTTAATGCCAAAGGTTTACTGCTTTTGTATCATTGAAGTTTTCAGAATTAAACTCCCCTTATAAGCCGGACACACATGTTACAACGCTACGAAGCTGATTTGCACATGGATAGAAAGCCAGCCTAAATACCTGAAATAAACTAGGAGAAATCCAGGCTGCTACACCCAGGTAGAGGAGGCAGACATCGAGACAGGGAGGAAAAGCCAGAAGATTAACTTCCATGGTTAATTTCTCTTTTCCTCACATTTACTCATAATATGCCCCAAATAAAACTTAGGGAAAGAACATAAATACAATGCTGAAAAGCAAAGAAAAGGTTTTAGAGTTCACAGGTGAAACTGTCATTGAAAGCAAAGAAATGGGCAGTTGAGACATTACAGCATTCATGATAGCTGAGTTATCAACTCCTGAAAGTCTTTCTGCAACCTGTAAAGAGATGCAGAAGTCAGTGTAGCAGGAAATCAAGATACACATTTTTAAAACAGTAGCTAGACTGAGGTCCAGATTCCCTGAAATATTAGGCTGACAGCAGTCCTCAGGGCCTCCTGGGACACAGCCATGCTTGCACTTGGAAAAATCTTTCTATTCGTAAGGTTTTGTCAGGCCTCAAAAAGGCAATGCTTATACTTAAAATTCAGTTTATTAAGCTGCTTCAGCCCAAGTAGTTATCAAGACATATACTGTGGAAAAGACATTCACAGAGCAGTTGTACTGGCCAAACTTTTTTTGTAGGAAAATCATAGTCCTAACTGAAACCAGGACATTGAAAAGCAAAATGTGTATGGGCTAAGGATGACTTGTGTCAGGTGAGTTTATTGATGGGAGTTCTGATAAGGTGACCATCCTATTCTTCTCCATGGGCAGTTCAGCTTTGTGTAAAACTGCTCCTGAATCACTAGCAGTTACAGGCCAATTATTTTCAGGTAAAATGTTAACTACTTCAGAAGTTTTTATTTCCAAGACAAATTGAACTGAAATACCGTGTTTCAGAAGTAGCCTAAGCCTCTGTGTGGCATTGGTACAGTACACACAATACTTCCCCTAATATGCATCAAACAGCTCTTCGATCACAGGTTAAAGCTTAGTAATGTCCTGATGTCCAGAAACAATCCCTTTTTCAGTACAACTGTTACAGTAGAAACCCCAGTTTCAACTCCCTGGTATAGTCAGGTGACATCGCCAATTGTTTCCAAGGTGATACTGGTAAAGGGGACAATTGACATACAAATAACTCCTTGGCTCTGACAGTCTGATGCTTGACAACATTTTCCCAACATTATAGCCGGTCCACATGTGAATCTTCCTCGAATTTGCCAGCTGTCTAGCTGCTAAGATCATACAAATACATCCATTCTGAAACGGGCTTCATCTCTTTCTTCCCCCTAGTCCCAAGGTATGACGGAGTATACTTGAAAAGCCACACAAGTGGAGGTGAAATGAAGAGGCTTTTCACTGGCTACAGCTTTCTTCAGCTCTGATGGAAGTAGGCTTCACTGTGTGAAAGACTTGGCTGCATTCGGGCCTGATTCAAGTTTTTTCAGTGTGCTCTTGCTTTCTTACAATACTGCTGTTTATTTGCAGGAGTAGGTGAAAGAAGAGGTCCCTAATCTTTACTGATGGGATGTAAGTCTAAGTGCTGGATGAACTGTGCTGTTGGGGAGGGATCAACCTGCCAAGAGCAAAAAGTCAAAGCTGGGGAATAAACTGTAAAAAAAGGAACCAATCCACCATAACCCAAACTGTGCACAGAGATAGGCAAAACACCAACGTAAGGTGCTCATAGCACCAAAGCACAGGTTGCCATCAGCCAAGCTAAACAGCACCATTTAGGGGCTCCAGTCTTGCTGACCGACATAATGCAAGTGCCACGTGTCTACTACAGAGATTCTCAAGCAGTATCACTAAATCCCCAAAAGATCATGTGTCATGTGAAATGGACAAGGTGAGAAACTAACCCATAACTGTCACCATGATACCTAGCTAATGCCCACACAGATGCCTATCAGACCCAGGTGCAGTGGATCTAGCTGAGTCCCCACTTCAGACCTCAACATCAGTGCCAGCTCTTGACACTCAAAATGAGCCTGTCATGAATCCTACTGCTTATGGCCTTGAAAGAAAACCTGACAAGCTTATTTTCCCGTGTCATCCCTGCCTAGGCATGCTTGCCCTGCCTATCCTTGCTCTGCCTTCTCCCTCAGTTTGCACACTGCTCTCAGTGGTTGATCTGCTCTGCTTTTCAGCACATTTGGGGCACAGAGGAACCTTACTCCTGATGTCTGTTTTCTGCACTCTGTGGTTTAGTGACATTTTTGTTACGTAACTGGGCTAACTAGGTAAGCCAGAACAAGGGAGGAGCATGATAGAGGGTAATGAGTGACACTGCCCAGGAAAAGAGTGTCCTGGTCCCAGCTCTGTCCCAGACCAAGAGAGTAATGTCCTGGTCCTAGTCCCATCCCAGGCCTCACTGTGCTCCCAGTAGGCTCTGCCCCAGCATCTCTGGGATCAATGACTCCTCACTCTGATGAGGCAGAGGAAGACTATGCATGCACTAAGGGTGGATGTACACGTCAAGACACCAAAGTCATGTAAAAGACATTTTTAAAGTAGAGCCAAGGCACTGGATATTGTTGATAGATAAACATGAGCAGGATCTTTCATACCGGGATCAGTGTGAAAACATGTCTAAGTCAGAGGTTTTGACCAGATGGCCTTCTCTTCTTTCGATCTGGATGCACTTAGGAATTTGTATGAACTTTGTGAAAGGAGCATCAGACCAAGAAAAAGCTATTTTTTTCTACTTAGAACCTGGAAGGTGATTTTGTCAGCATCAGTGTGGTCCCTTCTGAAGAACAATGGCCCACCAGGACAAAAAGCAAACAAGTAATCCAGCACAGCATAGCAGGCTTAAAATTACTCCATCTTGTCTTATGTACCTGTAGGAACAAACTATTTGTTACAAGGCAGATGTAATTCATTCTTCATGATGTCTCACTCTTGGCAGTTAGCTGAGGATAAATTGTAAAATATGATGAATTATTTATTATGGGTTTGGGATTTCATTATGTGTTTGTGTGTGTATGGACAGCTGCAGTTCAGTGGGGGCTGAGAAACTAATTTTCAGCTAGGTTGCACTGCATTTAGGGCAAAAGCAAGTACATCACTGGCTAAGCCACCAATCCCTCTTTTTCTTCCCTTTCTCCCCCCTTTTCATTCTTCCAAATACTCCCCATATGGCATCTCCCCCCACATACCCAAGTACTCAAACATAAACTAAACCACATACTCCTCCCCTGCCTATCTACAAAAGAATTTGTTCCATTGCAGTGGGAAGCCACAACGTTTATTACATCTCTGTCTAAGATGAACCTCAAAGCAAGCATTTCATCCTCTCTCATGTAATCATCATAAGGTAGAAAATGAAATTTCCAAAACCTAAAAGCATGCTGCAGAAAGCTTCAGGGCACCGCATGTCAGTTTTTACTTTGATGTTTGCTATGTTTAAAAAAAAAAAAAAGGGAGGGGGGATGGGATACACAAAAGGTGCACTGAGTGTCTTCCTTGAGATTTCCTCTCTGTTACTTAACACTTTAGATGATAAAAGGAAGGAAATAATCTCTCCTTGCTGCCTGAAGTGAGAATGGAAGTATTCTAAGGAGGCATTGTAAGAACTTCATTTAGCACCATGGATGGTTTCACATTCCCTCTTGCATTTTAATGAAGTAAGCATCACCTCAAGGATTGCAGTGAGGGTGTAATGATTTTTTTAAGCACTGGTAGGATAAATGCCAGTTACTTTGTTTCCTGGCATGATTTAGAAAAGTATGAGCTTTATCTCAGACTACTGAACTTTATCACCTGACCCAGAAGTAAGGAGGTGTCCTGGGGGAGATGGGATTTATTGTTTGTTTTTATCCAGGCGCTGAGTGTTAGTTTCTGAAATGCCTACTGTATTTATTTCCTAGGAGAGCAGAGTGGCACTTCTAAGGGTCAAGTGTAGTTGAATGTATTAAAGCCTTTCTCTGCCCCTCTCTTGTCTGTTTAGTAAGACATTTAAGGACATGCTGTACTATGCTCAAGAAGCAAAGCTGGATGTTTTTCTCCCAGTGGCAATTGAATCCTCCCTACCTGCTTTCATCATTTGGTTGTGTCTTCAAAATAAGAGCTGCTTTTCTCACATTGCTTTCCTGAGCCAACTCCATATCTCCCCCCTTCTCTCCACTATTTGCACTTACAACTACTATCTCTGTCAGCTGTGCCTGCCATCTGCTTCCAGAATATTACGAAGCTGTAATCATAGGACATTTTAAAATTTATTCATACAAATCAAAGACGTTCAGTTGCTCTCAGGGGGAGATTCAGTGTTTAAGAAGGCACAGGTCTCCTGGTGGAGGCTTTCAGAGACAGCAGCTGGCAGAGAGAGGCTGCAGGAGGTTTCCCTTGCCAGTTTGGCTGTCCCACCTCGCTTCCGTCTTCCAGCATTTCTGTGTTCTGAGGGCTGGCCTCAGCTGAGACAACATGACTAGTTGTGCCAGATTATTTGCAGTTTAGTGGTGAGCTTGAACCTGGACAAGGATGAGACCAAAGTAATGTTTCACTTGTGACCCCATTTATGCCTGGTCTGGAGGAGTATATAGCTACAGCAGTAACCTCTCTGCCTTGCTCCCTTTACAAATAGACTGTAACTAGTGTATTTTTTTCTATTCATGTTGTTTGGGAGGGGAATTACTTTATTAAGTCCGAGCAGTGCCTATAATAGGAGCCTAGTCCCTGTCAAGATCCGTGAGGTTCTACTCTAATACATGCTGGTAGTAATATTGGAATGACAATGATGAGCTAGCTGTCTCTTCCCTCATGAAGAGCAGATGTTAAGGGTTACTCCTGCACTGCTCAGTGTATACTCTCAGCCTTCCAGTTGAAGAGAAGAGGTTGTGATAGGCTATGTTTGCATTATAAAGTGGCGTGGAATGGCTCTACTGCTCTAGGAGAGATTCTACAATGTGAGGCGCTGCCAAGGACCCACATACACAATACGCACATTTCAGGGTAGCAGGATTTTTTCCATCTGGACTTTCTCTACCCTGATCCCCCAGACTGAACATACATTTGGGGCAGGAGTACATTAGGTGCACTCTTGGTGTGCAGCTTCCAGTTTGGCTTCATCCAAGAGGAATCTGATCCATGCCTTGTGATGCGAACCAAAGTGGAGGTGATGGAGAACTGCATGCTTCTGATCTAAACTAAAGGGATGATAAGGATGCTGCCAAAAAAAACCACTGGTCTCTGCAATACAAAAAGTCCCTTCTTTCATATTTCTGTTTGCAGTACACTCCACTGACTTGGAAACTTTTTAAAATAGGTTAAAAAAATTTTCCTCTTTCACAGTTCAATACATTTGGTGCATTGGCATGCCTTTTAAACTGTCTCTGCTAGACCTCCCAGTTTCCAAAGCACCTTCAAGTATGCTAGTGTTATTATAAATGTCCTTAAATGAAATCATCATTATATAGGAAAGGCAACAGAGATGAAAAATGAGCTGTTGTGTATTCTGCAAAAACAAACCAATCCCAAAATGGATTCCCTTTTCCCCCAAGACCTGTTGAGAGCTGCAAATCCAGCCTGAATGTAATGTGCCTATGGCCTCAGTGAACCAAATGCACGCTGCCTGTGCTGCCTGTGGCAGCTAAGCTGTTGCAGGCTCAGCTAGTAGCTGGATGCAAGCCAGCTCAGGATCCTGGAGGCTGTAGATGCAAGCCAAAAAGCTGTGGTCAAACGCTTGGCAGGTATTAGACCACAGAAACCAAATGAGTAGAAAAGCTTCATTTGGCTCTATTGTTGCTGCTGAGTTGATGTGTGGGAATAAAGACGCGTGACCTACTGATTTGCAGTGGTAGTACAGCAGCTGGAGGTCTGCAAAAGCAGGATGCTTTAATCCCAGAGGTTTTTATTTTTTTTAAATTTAGAGGGAGATTTTCATAACACACACAAAGGAACTAAATGTGACACACAGTAAAAAGAGAGGCAGTCTTTCAAGGGGGTCAGAGTTAGGACGAATTGCTTCCCCATAATTGCCTAGCTATCCCCCCCACTGGTGACACAGCACTGGCTAGTATCCCCTCAGAGGTGGGAGAGCAGATGAAGGTATACTTGATTTGAATTTTAAACCCCTGACGAGGATAAAGAGGACATAAGGAAAGGAAATGTTAGAGTCAGCTTGTGCACTGGCTTTGTGAGGGACTGCGGATGGTACCACGTCACCGAAGGCTGACAATGACACAGGTGAAAGGGCAGACATGGGAAGGATCAATGAAGGCAACAGTAATGGGAGGGAAATACCAGAGGCTGGGGAGAGGCCATGGTATATTACTACCCTGGATGAAATGCCTGAACCTTGGTCCCACGGTGACAGTTTGTTATCTTTGCTGTCAGGCTGAGTGGCAGCAGAGAGCTAGAAATGCAGGAGGAGAAGAAAATGGTGGGTTTGGGTTTGTGACTAGGGCAAGCAGGCAGGAAGGCACCGAGTCCTTGAGTGATGCTGCTGTGGGGAGGCTATTGTGGGCACACAAGCAGTGAGGCAGGCATCGGTACCTACTGAAAACTCATTCTAGTACTAGTGAGTGATTGAGGCCCCAGGCAAACACAGACTCTTTGTAATGCTGGTTCAGAGAATCTCACAAAAAGAGTCTATCACTTAAACAAGATGCAGATTACTTCAGGTGCAGGCCAAAGAGGTACAGGCAGTTCTGTTACATCCAAAAGGCATCCAAAAGGCACCAATGCAACTTCCTGGGACAAACTGAACCAATCTTCATCCCACAGCTCCTGTACCAATACGCCGACATGTATGTCTTGGGATGGGATGGGGAGCCCCTTTACTTATTATGCTGCCTTCACCATCAGAGACAGGAAAAATCCTACTAACTCCGACAAAGATCATGTTCCTCACAAAGCTTGCACATCCTTGTTCTGGGTTGCAGCAGGCAGGTGTGGCAACAGGGATTGGAGCTAATGTGAACACTTCTGCATTCTGTGAAGTCAGCATGTGTTTGGCCTCTGCGGGCACATCTGCACTGTATGGTGGGTGCTGGGTATATACCTCAAAGAGCCTTGAAGGCCCAATCCTTCGTTGTTCAGGTCTGAAGACTGTTTCCTTTCAGGCCCTCTCATCTCAGTTTCTCTTCTGTGAAAACCATGGTGGTATGGGATGACAGCATTCCCCAAGAAATAAATACCTCGCCAGAACATGCATCTAGGGTCTCAAAAGCTCTCCCAGGCACTGCAGCTGCATCCCTGTGCCTGAGTTCCTACCACTTCAACCGGCATGTGGCATCCCCTGCTTGATAGTGCATTGTGATTGCCAGTGAGGACAGGTTTCACAGCCCTGGTATAGATAGGGTAGGTATGGACAGTTGGTCTTGGTGATTTTAAACATCTTTTCTAACCTAAACGATTCTATGATTTGATGATTACAGTTAAGGACACTGGAAAGAAACTGATTCTTGGGAAGTAAAAATTCAAGGTGGGACAAAAGCATTTTCTTTTTCTTGCCTAAATTACTGTACATAGACTTGTCTAGATTTGAATACAGGTGGGCTTTTTTTAGAAAATGCGTTCAGCAAGACACTTTTAAACCATCTTGGATCCTAGCTAGTCAGAGCTGCACACCTTTAAATTGTGTTAGTTGTACATGCTTAGCTACAGACTCTGTCAGATATAAACCAACATATATTAGGTCAATATTCTGTCAACTCTGAACCTCTGCTTGTTTCACACAGCTTCAGCCCTCAGTTATCCTACGTCATAACTGCCTTTGAAATGAAAAGGTCCGCTGAAGTTATTATTGCTGTGTAATGAGAAATATATTTCTCATTAAAATACTGTAGAAATTATTTTTATGTGCAGCCGGCAGTGAAGCATAGGTACAGATCCAGGGGTCATGCGTAGGTTACATAAAACGCTGGCTTTGGGAGTAAACTACGCAGCTCTCAAATGTTTCTTCAAATCCAGCCCAGTGTTCATAATAGAACTGAGAACAGCCTTGACTGCTGACTGTTCAGAGTAAATGATTCAGTGCTCCCAGAACAGTCCATAAGGGGCATGTGTTCAGAGGAACTCAACACCCAGCTTGCTAAATTCCTAGATCTGATGTGACTTCTGTAGTTATCAGAATTAAGATAGCACTGTCTTGTGTGTGCTGGTGTGAAAGCTTGGAAAGGAACAGCAAATGAAGTCATAAAATAGCAAACAGCAACATTAATTTGGAGACAAATAGAAGTGAGCAATTTTGATTTGAGTTTTCTTTTTTTTAAAGTCACAGAGTGCAAATAACATGATTATAACAAATAATGGGATTTTTCAAGGCACTTCTTAGGAGATTCAGATTGAAGCTTACTGTTTGCTCTCGACATGCAAATGGTAAATATTTTGCCTTTTACAAAATAATTTTTTTCTAACCCAAGGGCCCATACCCACAGCTAAAATTGTGCTTCAACACACTCTTCTGACATGAAAAGCACTCATAACTTACAGTCTAAACCGCAATTTCACCTCCTCTTAGAAACCACTCTAACAAAGGCATTGCAAGTCATCGAGCTTGTTGGCAGGGCTAAGGCTGTCAGTACACTAACACTGCAGGCATGTAACCTGTTTTCCCTTCCTCCATCTGCTGCATCAGTTTGGGGTTGGGTAGGCATTATGCAAAGCAATAGCTGCTACCATTTCAAAAACATGTATAATTCCCCTTCAGTTTGCAGCCATTTCTATCCCATCCCATTGCATCAAGATTTTGACATCACACATGTAGTGCTTTAATGAATCTGAGGGAAAGAGAGTTAAAAGCATAATGGGAGCAATGGTTTTACCAGGAACACAATAGACCATGAGAAGACCATAGACAGATGGTCAATTAAATGCTTGTCCTTTACAAGTGTGGGGAATATCACTCACACAGTAAAATCCACAGCCTCAGGCCACCCCCACAGCTAGGAAACATCTAGAGGAGAAGGGTGCTGCATATTTTCTAAGGTGACTTGGAGGGTTTCAAGTGGCAAAGGGTGGGGATGTGCAACCTGGAGGACCATGCAGGACCGAACTCCCCTTGATCTCTGCAGGAAGAGCAGAGTGGGAAGCCGAGTTGTTGAGACCCCAGGCTTGGTGTCACGGAGCCTGCGGAGACAGCAGAGCTTCAAGGGTGCTGTGCTCCACTGAGTGAAGCAATTGAATTCCACTGCTAATGCTGTAGTAGCTGAGGGTACTGCCTCTGTGCCCTTGGTGTAAGGCACATCCGCAAAATGTTTCAGTGCAACTGAAATCAGCACCTTTTACACCCCTGTTCTTTGGTGGTTTCCATGAGAGTGCATGATTCCTGCATGCCTTTCTCATGGGAAATAACCCTCTGAGACCACTGTAGATTTTGAGTGTCACTACCACCCTTTTCTCGGCGGGGATGTCCCCCAAATCCCACTGTACCCAGGTGGTGCACTCTGGATGCAGCTGCTTGTTGATAGAGAAAATACCAATAATCAAAGTGAAAAAAAAACAATAACGGGTGGGAAATGAGAAAGTAAGTGGCAAGAGCAGAGAGAGAGTGAGAATTTTTCTCAGCGAGGGACTTTCCCTTTTTAGAAGTAAAATCTGGACATATAACAAACAAGGACAAACTGGAAGAAAGTTTGTCCCCCTGTGTCTTATTTTGTGCTTTCTCTTAGGTTCATACTGGAACTGTATTGGCAGCCCAGACTCCTATTAGAGACATCTGGTTTGAGTTTGAAGGGTTATTTGTTTGGTGTTTTGGTTTTGGTTGTTTTATGTTTTTCTTTTCATTTTTCTCCCTTTCACTTTTGATTCATTTTCCCTCTCTAATTTTCCTCTAGTAGTATTTTCTCAGCTTTTGCCTTCTCTTTTCTCCTTTTCTCTTGTCTGCTCCTGTATCTCCAGCCATCTTTAGCTGCACCTGTCCTCTTGTCTGTCTGCTCAGTGCAGTATCTTGCAGACTTAGTAGATTCTTCAGATGACCAGTGTTCAAGCTTTAGAAAGATCTCTTCTTTCCTTTTTTTTTTTTTTTAATTATTTTTTTCCACCACCTTTTACTGTCTGCAAAACCAACTGCAGAGTGGGAGAGAGGTATCTCGCCTTCCAAGGACATAGTGCCACCTTACTAGGAAGTGGTTTTCTCTGACTTCTGCAGCTAATGGAATAATTTTGCTTCCTAGTTACTTTGATGTGTTTCTTTATCTCCCAGTGAGTGAGGCACCTGTGTGTGGGTTATTGGCAGCCAGACACTTTATCATACCCTCTCTCAAGTAATGGGTTTGATTTTCATGTTCATTAAAGGTCGCTCAACACCTGGTAAAGTGCTGCTTTTAGGACTCTCTAGTCTCCTGAGTTGGTGTAAAAGGCATTTTGGCACCAGTGAGGATAAAGACCAATACTGCCATTATCTGCTGTTCAAAATGACTTGCTACTTACCTTTCTGCATGAAATTGGTGCTATCAGTGGTATGAGAGAGTGAAGATATTCTTGCCACTAAAAACAATGCACAGTAACTTGGGGGATTTCAGACTTATTTGCATTTTTGCCTATTAGGTAGTGCATAATGCCCATAAATTAATAAAGGTTGAACCCAGTTTTGGTCTCCAAAACAACAAAAAATACTTCTCTTTCTAAAGGCACTGGAGGATTCATCTGCGTTAGGATTAATTTTTATTTGTACAGCACAGATGGTCCCACCACCCTTGTCTTCACATGGAATTAACCCAAATGCCTCATCTGCAATAATTATTCTTTGCAGATGCACTCATTTTCTTCTCCTTCATCCATTTGTAGGATGTTCATGAGAAAGACTTTTGCAAGGGCTGAGCTTTGTCTGTTTCAGAGATGATGGATAAAGTCCAGTTGCCACTAAGCACTTAGAAAAAGATATGATTCCGTATGCTGTGTTTGTGTGGAACACCATTTTGCTTTAAAATCACTGGCTACCTTATTTTTAAGTGGTTTCCATCGAATAAAAATTGGTGAAGAAAACTGTATTCATTCTTGCTTTTATAAAACATAAGTCCTAAACTATGCTTAGAAATAAATGGGTTTTAGGAGTTTCAAAAACTTGACATTTTATGTTCCTTCCGTAGTTACTTTTTCAGTCAAAATTTTCACTTTTAATTGCTCACGTATAAGTAATTCCTACAACATTGGCACTTCTTGACCACATACTTTGTAATAAATGTTATAATTTGCTTCAGTTGGGTTTTTTTTTTGTTGGTGGGATGACAGGTGCCTCCATTAGATGACCTTTTAAATCTCCTTTTTTTTTTAGTGAAAGAAACAAAACCAACTGTCAAGTCCAAGTAGGTTTTCTCTGTATTTTAAAATCTCCCTGCAAAAGTATCTGATGCACCATTTTGAAGGATACAAGGAGCATGAGTCTGCAGATATATGTGACAATATCTCCTCAAGGTCACAGATTTCAGTGAGAGTAACTGCACCAAAGCACTATATTGCGCAATGACAAGAATTGCCAACCTTTGCTAAACAACTGGGTCTCAATGTGCTCTGTCTTCAGAGAGGGTCTTCTTGAGTTTGCAAAACACTGCAGAAGATACAAAAATGCTTCAGTAGAGTAATTATGCTGTGACGTAACTATTGGCTATGCAGTAAATCTCACAATAATATGGTATTATATTTAATTTTATATTATCCTTATTTTCGATAAGGTGCAGACTATTAACTTCATATTTCAGAATTCAGGAAGTTCACATCTTTTCAGTGTTTCTTCAAGCTGTCAGCAAACTTTGAAAGACATTGTGATTCACATACTGTTCACCTTTTCATTTTAATCTCAGAAATCGTGAGCACTAGAGACATAGTAAAGACAAGACAGACTTCAAAAAATTCTGCAGAAATGGGTAAATCTGACAGGAATTTCTGCAATGGGGCTGAATTTACACATATTTGTTACAAAACACACACACAAAGTAGGTACTAATTTGCTGCAAGAACTCCCTGATTCATTTAAAATTATGGTATGACATAATGCCTCCATCCTTTCTCCCTTTATTGAAACATCAATAGACATTTTACACTAGGAGATGAAAGCAATATTTTACCACTTTCCACCTCTGCCTTTTAATTTTTCTCTAATTTTTTTCTACACTGTCACTCCATTGGATTCTATTTGCAAGTTCAATCTTTTAATGTGCCTTATGTAATACAATTCTTTTAAGATTACCTGGTTGTGGTTTGTTTTGGTTTTGTGGGTTGTTTTCTTTTTTTTTTTTTTCCATTTGCCAGTGTAGCTACCTCTTTTATGCTGCTGCTTTTCTTTTTCCCATGCTTGTCCCTCTTTTTTTTTCCATCTCAACATTCTGTATGTATAAGTAAATATCCCTCTTTTACGGCTGGAAAACTTTCAAGGAGTCAGAGTTTTGACCACTGTTTCACCTTTGGCAACAAGGGTGAAAGCTTTTCCGTTTATTCAAATCATAGCAAAGGTAATAGAACTAGAGAAAGAAGCCTGAGGTCAAGTAATAGTGCAGATATGATTGTCTTCTTGGTCTTTCATGACTTGTTTCCTTGTTGGACCTCCTTCTTCCCTTCACATGTGCACATTGAGGATAAATACTGTGCTATGCAGATGGGGCCACTGGTAGCATCCTAGGCTGCTTGTATTAGGGACAAAATTCCCATTGAGTTCCGTGCCCTCCAGTTTCCTGAGGACACTGGCTATTTGTTAACATAAATAATCAGCACTATTTCTATTTGGGGAAAAGTACCTTTGTAGGCTTCTTTTGGGGCTGGGGGGGGAGCAGAAAGACAAATAAGAAACAAGTTAATTGTCTGTTTCCTTTGTACAGCGCATCTGCCCAGCTGTGTGCTGCTTTGCTGCTGACCACCCCTGAGGACACAGGTCTGCATAAGCCTGTGGGAACCTGGACGTTTCTGATTGCATTGTCCATTTTTTCAAATTTTGGAGGGGGACTTTTTAAAAGGTCATGCAGCGACAGGACAAGGGTTAATGGATTTAAATTGAAAGAGGGGAGATTTAGATTAGGTAACAGGAAGAAATTCTTCCCAGAGAGGGTGGTGAGGCACTGGGACAGGTTGCCCAGAGAAGCTGTGGATGCCCCATCCCTGGAAGTGTCCAAGGCCAGGCTGGATGAGGCTTTGAGCAACCTGGTCTAGTGGAGGGTGTCCCTGCCCATGACAGGGGGGTTGGAACTCGGTGATCTTTAAGGTCCCTTCCAGCCCAAACCATTCTATGATTTGATGATTTGGAGGCTGCTGCTGGAAAACAATGGCTTCCCTAGGGTGAAGTCCTCCAGCACTCAGTTCAGGTAACTTCCAGACATGACAGACCTGATGGCTCCCATTAGCTTTTCTGTCAGCTGTATGATTGCCTGTTAATTGTCAAACAGCTATAGAGGTGGCATGAATTGCTCACCCCCGGGTATCTGGTCCACATAATACGGGTTTCTAGGGATGAGTAGCTTCTGAATTCAACACCAACAGTCAAAACACAGATTCTGAAGTTGCTGTTGGGACTGCTATGACCTTCTTTGACTCTCTGGCTAGCCTGGGCCTAAGAGTTTCACCACATCGTTCCTACTAGACTAGAGCTGCATTTAGGTGCTGTGTTTTCCTCATCAGGGCAGAAGAAAGGGTTTTGGAGATGAAAGAGAAGAGGGGATAACTGTCTTCCTCTCCTTTATCACAAATTCTAATCTGTGTACAAATCAATTACTGTTTATAGCTTGCATGTGAGAGCAAAGATTAGACACATACTAAAATTCGAAAACAGATTCCTTTCAACATGTACAAAATTTGGGGCTCTTAAGGGATGTTAACACTATAAACCATGCACCCAGAAAAACATTGTTCAGGCAAATGTAAAAACTTACATGACTTCTGGATTTTAATGTTTTTTGGACAGAACTTCATACATGTGTCCTTATCAACATTGTGCACTGGCTGCAGGAAAGGGTTTTGCTTTTTTTATGGCTTCTCACATCCTGATGAGAAATATACTTTATCCATAATTTCACAGAAGTGGAATTAATGTGGTAAGTGTTGAAGGGGATCCTGTGTTTCCCTCTTCCCCTGGCTCCCCAGAAAAAATTGTAAGTTGTAAAGAATACGTAGTGCTTTCTATCTAGAAAGATTATACTACTTTTTCACAATTCTACTTTTGGCACTAGCACATTAACACACTTCACACAGGCTTGGTCTTTACCCTGCACGAACATAAGTTTGACTGTGTGTCCACCTCATTTCTCCATGTATTAGGCTATGCTCATTTTCACTTACAAGTGGCATTAGTGTCATAAAGCTGATTACATTTGAAAAAATATTTCCTATTGGTGCCATAATGACTGACGTAAGGGCCATTTCCTATTGCTCAATGAATTACTGCAGGATCCCACAGCTTTTTAGCACAGGTAGCCATTAGCTGCCAAGAAATATCTGACCCCAAGCTTACTATTTATTGGCTATAAGTGTCCAACCAGACAGTCATTACATCAAGTATGAAATAATGTAACTAATCCCCTTTTTTATGTGTTGAAAAGTTAGTAGCTGGATCTCCCATTGCCATGGATACAGCAGCATTCTGAGGCACTGACCGCAGTAGGGACGGTCCCACCCTCCACAGCCAGCACCGTCCTGCCTGTTCAGGAGACAGTCTGTGCTGGAAAGGCAATTCTTCTTCCTGCTTCCAAAGGTTTTGGTCCTTCAGATGTGAATGGTCTTTTTCAAGGAGCATGCTGCTGCTCTCCAGTAGCAGCTTTGGACCTTGAAAGTGCATATAGAAGGAAAGTCCTCGCACTTTTCCTGACTGTGGGTGAAATTCAAACCACATTTTGGACTAAGATGGAAAAAAATCCAAACCACTGTCCACAACTCTGTTGACAAGCAATGTTGGTGATGAATTTGGGTAGATTCTGGCTCTCATGGGGAGCAATACTGGGTCCTTGCAACCAGCTATTGTCATGACAGTTTTTGGCTTTTATGTTTCCTGCTCTTTAAAGCAGGCTAATTTTCTGGGAAGGGATGACTTTCAAGGCTTCAGTGTACATTTCCCTTGAAACTGTATAGTAAAGATG
Organism: Rhynochetos jubatus; assembly: GCA_027574665.1. Classification (NCBI taxonomy): domain Eukaryota; kingdom Metazoa; phylum Chordata; class Aves; order Eurypygiformes; family Rhynochetidae; genus Rhynochetos; species Rhynochetos jubatus. The sequence continues at coordinate 67,844,249 of CM050690.1, read as the reverse complement.
ACCTGTTCCCGACTTGGCACAATTCCCAGGTAGGAGAAAGCACTATTTCAATATTCCTGTCTAGGTAAGAGGGCTCTTCAGAGGAGAGGCTGAAGAAATAAGGCTGCCTGCACGGGGTTGTGCACAGAGCTTGTCCGGTGCACAGTACCAACAGACTGAGGCCCAGAACTGCACACAGTAAAGTGTTTTATATATTTTGTGCACAGCTAGGTAGGAACTAAGACCTTTTTTAAGTGGTTCAAGCAGCCTACAACTGAAGTTTGCAGTGAAATGAGACTACTGCATGACCTAAATGTGTGTTCATTACACAGAATCAAAGTTCCCATTAACCCTGTCTCATTAGCTCTGTCAACAAAACCTCAATGATACACTTTTAAACATGGATCATGTTGCAGATTATGCATGCTTTTGATTAAATAAGTGACATTATATTAAATTTTTCTGAGCTTCTTTTTTTCTAAGATATAACACAGATAATAAAGTTTACTTGGACATAGCTAAAGCAAAAAAAGACCCCAAAAAACCTCAAACAAATCCCAAATAAAACAAAACAAAACAACAAAAAAAAGCCCCAAACCAAACAAAAAAAACCCCCACCTTCATTTCTTCTTAAAACTTATAAAGTTTCTGACATTTTCTCCAGGTCAGAGACAATGCATGCAAACACCCCTCCTGCCATTCAGGCAGTGAGTCTAAAGCAAAAATCAATCCCTTCCCTGGAATAATTGCTCAGCAAACAGCATGCATGTAATCCATTTTCATTATTAATACTCCAGTTAAGATTCAGGTACCGTATTTTACATTTTATAATGAGCACAGTTTTACAATGGATGTGTGGAGTTTGCAGTACATAACATCTCTGGCAGCTGCAGAATTCCTGTCATGTGGGCCAGGCCTGGATTAAATATAAGTACATTTCTCTGGGCAGTAACAGAGTGTAGAAAGACAAATTTGCAGCATATGCCTACTTTACTGCAGATGTGCAAACCTCATTTTCCCTGTTAATTCATCGCGTGGACATATTTGTTACCAATTTATTTATCTATGGAGCTATGTTCTTGATGTTATATTGCATCTCAGTTAGGTACAGAAAGATTATTAATCTGTCAGACCTACTATGGTGAACTGCTTTTGTATGTCTGCAGATCCCAATGATTTGGCAACCTAATATCTAATGCTCTCGACAATTTGGGGCGAAGACCCTAGATTATGCACTTCACCCTCTAATTTATTTGCACCATGGGGAGAGGAGATTTTAATTTCTGTAACAGCAGTGACTTGACTGATTCATGGAGTCATGATTTTCTTTGGTGCTAGCTATATCCTGAGAAGAGCAAACAGGAACACAGAGGTCATTAAAATAAATCTCTTCACATACTGTCTAGTTTACATTCAGGTTTTCCTGCACTGGTGGAAAATATTTTCCTGTTTCAAAACAAAGATTAATTCCTAATTGTCACAGTCCTCATGGGGATGCTTTTGCAGCTGATTAAGAACTGTTTTAAAAACTATTTTTAAAATGAAGCTCTTAAGTTGCAGACCTGCCATCATCCATGAGTCATCCTCCTCACCAACTGCTGGGTACTGCCAGGTCCAGTCTGAGCCTGGCTTTGTAGCACCAGTGCCTGCTTACCTCGGATGAAACAGCAGCAGTGTGTTTGTGCATCAGGACAGCTTGGGGATGAGGGCATGAAAGGACCTTCTGGGGCTTCTGCAGGACAAGCCTTTACCTCACACTGATTGCTGCTCCTGTGGTGTTCAAGAGCATGGTCCGTCAGCAGTTCGCAGCCTGAAGAGGCATGCAGGCTCTGCCATCCTTCTCGTCCCAGAAGCAGTCCTTTTGAGATTAGAAGGCACTGTATTCAGTGCATTTGGTGGGAGGATGCGCTGCAGAGGCAGTGCTGAATGTGGATCGGTGGAAATAACTGTACCTCTGAGGGTTTTCAGGCAGCCTTTTTTTCACATCCACAAAACTGTAGGTGGAAAAGCAATATGAGGGGGAGAACAAAATTTTCTTATCAGCCACTGCAAGGGTGGGAGTGGTAAATCTTCTCAAAATGAAGGGATTAAATTTTCCATCATTTTTTTTCATGTCTTCCTGTCGTTTCTGGGGGAGGTTTGTTATCCTTCAGTCCCCCAGAGATCATTCCTGCATCTATCCTAATGAAATCTACAGGATGGACTCCGAGGTCGCATGTGTATATATCTAATGCTTACAACCCAAGTACGGAAAGGCATGAAGATACAGCATGAGGCCAATATTTGTGCTAGGGGATTTCCTCCCTTAGCTTGTGTGCTGGGTTTCATGTCATATTGCTATGTTTCTCCACAGTATATGCAGCAAATCTTTCTATTTCCATCTTCACAAGTGGACCTCTTGCTGCATCAGGAAGTTGCACTAAACCAGAAGCATGTTTTGAACATTACAGGCCTCCGTTTTGTTTAAGATACATGTAACTCCAGTAGCATGTAACTACTCCGGGTAAAAAAAAAAAAAAAAAAAAAGCCTTATGAGCAAGCAACCACTGAATGATCACAAGATTATTGTTCTCACACTGAAGGGAAATCTGTTTAATCTCCCATAACAGACCATTCACTAACTAAACACCCTAGTCCAGGCACTGTGAAGCAGCAGACTGTGCACAGCCAGAAATAGCAGTGGGAAAGAATGTATATCAGGGAGCACATTCCTCCCCCTGCCCTGGAGATACTGAAGAAACAGAAGGGGAAAACTCCTTGAAACTGGAACCACAGCAGAACTTTCATCAGAAAGGGGCTGTTAGTAACAGTCGGCATTGAAGCCCAGCTTCTAATCTATGGGAGGCTTTTATTAGGGTTCACTCACAAACAGGACATGTAGTAAGACTAATATCAAGGACACAGTGAATTTAGTGTCTCAAACAGAAAGTGCTCTGTTTTTAAGCCATTAGGCTTGACTCCTGACAGCGGACACAGTGCAGATCCCAAAAAGACACTCAGATGCTATCCGCCCTGCAGAGGGTGCAGCCTGTCCTTGGTACCACACAGAGAGAGGAGAAAGAACAGATCCTGCACCGTGAGTGGTAGCTCTTGCAAAGGAGAGAGAGAGACATCCTCCTTGCATTCGAGTTTGTGGTCACAGGCATAAGATCAAAAGGCAGTATGGTCTTTAATATGGGAAAAAGAGTGTGTAACTCATGATGAATTTTATCCAACAAAAGGCTCTTTTTCCTAGTAGCAATAAATGCTGGTCCTCCCTCTCCTTGTTCTGCCACAATTTTTAATCAGAAACACATTCAGGACTTAGGCAGCAGAAGCAAAACAACAAGATGGGATTCCCCCCCCTGCTCCCCTCCCGAATGATTTTATCACATAATAGCCAGTCTAAATAGTGTTCAGTGCAGTGCAAGTCATACTTTGCATGCAAATGTGAAGACAGTGTTACCACAGGAATGAAGACTGTTGAGGTATGGGGCAAGGAGCAGCTGGCTGCTCTCTTTGGAAAAGACCCAAGTGGTTCAGCAAGAGGTTCACAGATTCAGGGAGAGCAGGAGGAGTATCTCTCCTGCTTTTGCCAAACTCTTAGCTTTGACTTTACTGCTCAGTAGGACACATTTTCAGATTCAGGAAGCCAACAGGGAGGTAGCAGCAGGGAGATTTGTCCTCTGTCCAGACAGTCAAGCGGGTCAGACCAGTTTTGTACCTTTCATATGAAAGCAGAAACATCTGTGTACTCTGCAGCTGGTATTTGGGTCTCTACTTACCATCCCTCCTCAGCTTCAGAGAATCAGTAAATGACTCCTCACCTGTGCAAAGACCAGGCCTTCATGGGAAGACAGATTTAGCTTGCTGACTGCTACATTACCTTTGCCCTTTGGATTCAGACTGCTGAAAACACTCAACAGCTTGTTTCCACAGTTTTTATACTTTGCCCCAGTCACATCATAATCGTAGAGCCAGCAATGCTGGTACCTTCATATCCCTGTGCTGCAGGCAACAGCATCCAAATGCACTAGTGCGCTACACAGCACTGATCACCATTTCCCAGCAGTGTGCAGCTGTCATGGGTGATGGAGGTATTCTGTCCTGACACCTCCTGACATACCCATGAGAGCATCACAGCATGCTGTCAAAAGGCCTCACTTGTCAACTGGCAGCCATCGATGCTAAATAACTGGGTGCAGCCATATAAAAGACTTTTATATTTCAAACATAGGCTCCTCTGCCTATGTTTGAAATCCCCTATCTTGTTTTCATCATTAATTGTTAATAACCATTCACTGCTTGCTGAGAGCTGATGGTATGCAGCAAACACACTTGTCCAGCTGCGTTTGTGAAACACAAGGATATCAATTTGATCTAAGTATTGTTCTCATCTTGGCTGTCCATGCTTTGTGCACCCTAAGTTTCTTCAAAGGTTCACACCTTCTGTTTCTCCTGCTGCTCTGTGTCAATATTGTCTGCTTACTCTGCAGAGAACATGCAGGCTTTATTTGCACAACAGTAAGTACAACAGGGCCCCAGACTTGGCTGGACCTCTTCAAGGAGAGGGTTCTTCCTGCAAATAAGGCTTGAATTTTAGTGTTATTCTGGAGTCAGGCTGAAAGATGCACACACTTATTCAGGCTAGGATTCAAAGGCAACAAATCGCAAGGTGACAGATAAATATTTTTGCCTTTTGGTATTTAAGCAAAGGAATTATGAGGCTGTAACCACACTGGCATACAGAGCCTGGAACAGACTCTGAAATTGACAGGCACTGATGTTTGTGTCAGCTGAAAAAGAAAGCAGCAACAAAAAATGTAGAACAAAGAACACATACTTCAGAAATCTGCCTGTTGAAAACAAGGAAATCTCAACTACTGGCAGACCACCACATTGGCTGAAATTTCTAAAGAGCAGAAGGACCAATTTTAAAGTGCTCAGCATGCCCAGTCAGGGCCAGTTTTTCAATTTAGCTCCGTTCCCATGGAGGCAGCTAAACAAGAGCCAGATTTTAAAATCACTCAGCATCCAGCTGTTTCCATTGCAATAATTCCAGCCCAGTTTTTAAACAGAGCTCGCCACTACCCAACAGGCTGTGTCATTTCAAAAGCTTTCCCTAAGTGACTTTGCACCTGGGGTCATTGTTTCATCGGCTACCAGTCAGAGACTTAGGTCAACTCCATTTCTGTCTTCTTGCTCCCTTTCTGAGCCGTGATGTGGTCTGAATAATATGAACTATCGAATAACTATTCTGGGTATATGTAAAGAGGGAATATCAAGAGACGCACCACATCATAGACTGGCACAGTGAGCTTCACAGCTCTGCCAATTTACTATGCACTTTTGAGCTGCAAGAGCCAGTGTTATGCTTGACCTGCCAATCATGCTGACTAATGTAAAATTATGTCATCTTCCAAATGTCTGAATTTGGAGGGCTCAACCTATTTCACATCTAGATGAAGCCAAGGGTTTTTTTTTCTCCCAAAGCCTGCAGAAAAGCTGGAAAGACAATAAATGCCATGACTCAGGGAAGGCTGGGTGTCAGGTGATGTAAAAAATTATTTGGATATCAACACATTAGTAGAAACTGTAGTCTTCCTTCATCGGCATGTCAGTGTGAAGCTTTTCAAGGGCAGGAGAAACCAGGCTGGGAGTCCTAATCCACACATAGCTCCAGCACTCTCTCTCCTGCTTTCTGAGACCTTATAGGAAGAGCTCAATACACAGCCAGTATGGATGGGAAGGGTAATGTCTTCTGCCCTACTGCTTCCAGTCTTGGTGGTTCTTGCATAAGCAGAGAGATGCAATTCATTGCAGGGGATGAATCGCAGGAATTCTCAGAAAGGGAGTGGTCTGACAGAAGAAAAGAAAAAGCAGTGTTTTACCCTTTTGTTTGGCATGGTTTTGTTGGTTTTTTTGGGAGTTTGTTTTGCTTCTAAGTGAAGATCCAGGACACACACGGGATGGCAGAAAACAGAGTTGATCAAAAAGGCAGCCCACCACACAGAGAGCCTCGGGCTGTGCACACTGAGGCATACTTAGTTGAAGACACTTTTTGCTTGCAGAGGTAGTTAAAAATGTTTCTTGCTCCAACCAAACTCCCTGAAACAAGAGAGGGCTTGAAATCCAAGTGAGTTTCAGTCTCTTTAAAAAAAAGATGCTATTGTTCATTTCCCCGTTGGAGAGGGATGTATCTCCCTATTTGAAATTTCCTTCTCTGCCATTCCTTCCTTTAATTTCCTCGAGCCCCCTTGCTGTGTGACCGTGTGACACGCAGCCGTTCAGTGAGAACTGAGAAAGATATTGGCAGTTTGGGAGCTGTTGTTCCTGCTTATGTATGCAAAGAACATAATTGCTAAGTGCATCATCTGTTGTAGTTTACACATCCACACACAGTATAGATAGGGCAGTCTTCACATAAGCATGCAGTGACTTATCTTCTCTGCTTTTCTGGGCAGGAAAATATTAGGTCTCCTGGACCTCATTTTGCTAGGTGCTGTACAAATGTCCTCAAAGGTGATCCCTGCCCCAAATACCTTACCCTCTCAATTCAGCTGCAGAGAACCAGGACTGGAGACAGTATTTAACTCTGCCGTTTCACACGCAGGCTGTGCAATAGTTTGCAATGACTTGACTAAAATCATATATGGAAGTCTGCGGCAGGTGTGTGAAGTTAACAATACCAAATCCAGCATTACAAAACCACTCTGCAGTCACAAACCCACTGAAGCAAGAGCTGTATTGCTCCCAAACATTATCTAAGCTGGAGGCAACCAAGGCAGTGAATACTGGTCTGCAAAATAAAAATAGCAGCTCTGTAATAATAAGAGGATAGAAGTATTTAAAAAAAAAAAAAAAAAAGAGAGAGAGAGCGTATGAGAGGGATTTCCAATTGGCTTCTCTGACAATTGTTTTGACTCTCACAGCAATTTGACTTCTCATGATTTTCTGAAGCAGAAGCCAAGCCAAGATCTTTTTCTCCTTTAAAACCTTCAGCTGCAGGTCAGACAGAGCCTCTGCCTGAAAGTGGAGTCTGCACAGCCATATCAGAGACCGCAGAAAACAGCACTGTGCTCCGTGATGATGGGGAAGAGGGGTTGTCATTCCTTTCCCACTCCCTTATGTAAATCCACAGTTCCCAGTGAGCCTTGAGTTCCTTCATCAGGTTGTACCTCATGCACAGGATCCTCCAGTTACCCTTTAGGACCTTCAGCAATAGACCCACACTGTCCAAAGTCTCTTCTGAGTCTGTGGAGGACCACACAGAAGTTTATGTTCGGAGTTATGTCCGTTACTCATTGGCCTCTCACTGTGCTGTCTCAGGGGATGACATGGAGCCTCACATACTTCCCTGGTGCCTGGGGTGTCCCATCTCCGTTTAAGCAGAAATTCAGCAGGGAAAATTTCCCCTCAGACAGCATTCTTTAAAACAACACTGCGTCTTGTGCAAACACAAGGAGAGCCCACTAAATGTCCACCACTGTTGGCATGCCAGTTCCCTCCCACTCTGGCTCTTCTGCTGAGCAGAGCAGAAAGCTGCACTGTTGGATGCTACCATGAGTACAGCACCACCAGGAGCAGGGGAGCTGGGGGCTTTCATCCAGCACTGGGCATTTTCCACACATGTGCTTTCAGGTGATGATTTGCATGTTCATGCAAAGTGCTTCATTTGCTCCAGCTGTGCCAGGAGGACACGGCCCCCAGACCCCAACAAGAGTGTGCTGGTTTTAGGCGGGACAGAGTTAATTTTCCTCACAGTAACTAGTATGAGGCTATGTTTGGGATTGTGCTGAGAAGAATATTGATAGCATCTATCATTTGAAGTTGTTGCTAAAGAATGTTTATATCAAGTCAAGGACTTTTTAAAGTTTCTGATACTGCCCCTGTGTTTCTGACTTCTTCTCTACAAGAAGCTGGGAGGGGACACAGCCAGGACAGGTGACTCAAACTGACCAAAGGGACATTTCATGCCATCAAACACCATGCTTGGTATATAAGCTGGGGGAGTTGGATGGGAGGGGAATTGCTGCTTGGGGACTGGCTGAGCATCGGTCAGCCACAGGTGAACGGATGTATCATTTTGTTTTCCTTCCGTTTCTGCCTTTTTTTTTTACTGACATGTTTTTCTCAGTAGTAGTAGTATTTTCCTTACATCTTATTATTAGTAGGAATAGTATTAGTATTATAGAATTATAGAATCATAGAATGGTTTGGGTCAGAAGGGACCTTAAAGATCATCCAGTTCCAAGCCCCCTGCCATGGGCAGGGATACCCTCCACTGGACCAGGTTGCTCAAAGCCTCATCCAGCCTGGCCTTGAAGACAGCCAGGGACGGGGCATCCACAGCTTCTCTGGGCAACCTGTGCCAGTGCCTCACCACCACCTTAGTGAAGAATTTCTTCCTGATATCTAATATAAATCTTGCTGCTTTCAGTTTAAACCCATTACCCCTTGTCATGTCACTACATACTCTTGTTAAGAAGTCCCCCTCCTGCTTTCTGGTAGCCCCTTCAGGTACTGGAAGGTGCTAGAAGGTCTCCCCGGAGCCTTCTCTTCTCCAGGCTGAACAAGCCCAACTCTCTCAGCCTGTCCACAGAGCAGAGGTGCTCCAGCCCTCTGAGTATCTTTGTGGCCTCCTCTGGACTCAATCCAACCAGTCAATATCCTTCTGATGCTGGGGGTCTCAGAGCTGGACACAGAACTGTAGGTGGGGTTTCATGAGAGCAGAGTAGGAGAAACACCTCCTTTGGCCTGCTGGCCACGCTTCTCTGGACACAGCATACAGTTGGCTTTCTGGGCTGCCAGCACACACTGCTGGCTCATGTCCAGCTTTTCGTCCACCAGTACCCCCAAGTCCTTCTCCTCAGGGCTGCTCTCAATCCACTTTCCACCCAGCCTGTGCTTGTGCTTGGGATTGCCCCAACCCATGTGCAGGACCTTGCACTTGGCCTTGCTGAACTTCATGATGTTGGCAGAGGCCCAGCTCTCCAGCCTGTCCAGGTCCCTCTGGATGGCATCCCTTCCCTCCAGCATGTCGACCACACCACACAGCTTGGTGTCATCAGCAAACTTGCTGAGGGTGAACTCGATGCCATCACCCATGTCACTGACAAAGATGTTAAACTGCACTGGTCCCAACACCGACCCCTGAGGAATGCTGCTCGTTATTGGTCTCCACTCAAACACTGAGCCATTGACCACAACCCTCTGAGTGTGACCAGACAGCCATTTCTTTATCCACCAAGTGGTCCATCCATCAAATCCCTGCCTCTCCACTTTAGAGACAAGGATGTCGTGTGGGACGGTATCGAAGGCTTTGCACAAGTCCAGGTAGATGGCGTCAGTTGCCCGTCCTCTATCCACCAAGGTCATGACCCCATCGTAGAAGGCCACTATATTCATCAGGCACCATCTGCCCTTGGTGAAGCCGTGTTGGCTGTCACCAATCACCTCCTCGTTCTCCACATGCCTTAGCATGGTTTCCAGGAGGATCTGCTCCATGAATTTGTCAGGCACAGAGGTGAGACTGACTGGCCTGTAGTTTCCTGGGTCCTCCTTTTTTCCCTTTTTAAAGATGGAGGTTATGTTTCCCCTTTTCCAGTCAGGGGGAACTTCACCAATGTGCCATGACTTTTCGAATACGATGGATAGAGATTTCACATCCTCATCCAACAGTTGTTTCAGGACCTGTGGATGTGTTCCATCAGGTCCCATGGACTTGTGCACCTTCAGGTTCCTGAGGTGTTCCCGAACCTGATCCTTACTGACCATGGGTGACTTTCCATTCTCCCAGTACTTGCCCTTGTCTTCCATGACTCTGGGGCTATGGCTTGTGCCCTTGACAGTGAAAACCAAGCCAAAAAAAGCATTGAGTACCTCAGCCTTGTCCATGTCCTGGGAAAGCAGCTCTCCTGTTTCCTTCTGCAGAGGGCCCACATTTTCCCTGATCTCTTTTTTATCCCCAAGGTACCTATAGAAACCCTTCTTGTTGCCCTTGATGTCCCTGGCCAGGTTTAATTCTGTCATGGCTTTGGCTTTCCTCACCTGATTTCCGACCTCTCAAACAACTTCCCTGTAATTGTCCCAGGTTACCTGTCCTTGCTTCCACCCATTGTGGGCTTCTTTTTTTTGTTGTTGTTTTACTTTGTCCAGGAGCTGCTTGTTCATCCACACAGGCCTCCGGGCACTTTTACCCGACTTTCTCTTCATCAAGATGCATCACTCCTGAGCTCGGAGGAGGTGGTCCTTGAATACTTGCCAGCTTTCTTGGGCCCCTCTTCCCTCCAGGGCTTCTTCCCAAGGAACCTTTCCAGTCAGTTCCCTGAAGAGACTAAAGTCTGCTCTCCTGAAGCCCAGGGTAGCGAGCTTGCTGCGTGCCCTCCTCACCTCTGTAAGGATCTCAAATGCCACAATTTCATGGTCACTACAGCCAAGGCTGCCCCTGAGCTTCACATTCCCCACCAGCCCCTCCCTGTTGGTGAGAACAAGGTCCAGCATGGCACCCCTCCTTGTCGGCTCCTCCATCACTTGGATAAGGAAGTTGTCATCAGTACATTCCAGGAACCTCCTGGCTTGCTGGTGCCCTGCCGTGGTGTCCCTCCAGCAGGTTTCAGGGTGGTTGAAGTCACCCATGATGACCAGGGTTTGTGACCGTGAGGCTGCTGCCATCTGCCTGTAGAAGGCCTCATCCACTCACTCATCCTGGCCAGGTGGCCCGTAGCAAACTCCTACTACTGTCTCCCCTCTTCCTGCCCTCCCTTTAATCCTGACCCATAAGCTCTCAGTCAGCTCCTTGTCCATCCCCAGGTGGGGTTTCACATACTCCAGCTCGTCTCTGACAGAGAGAGCAATCCTCCCTTCACGTGTCCCTTGCCTGTCCTTCTGAAAGAGCCTGTACCCTTCCATTCTGACAGTCCAGTCATAGGAGCCATTCCACCGTGTCTCCACGATACCAATGACTATTTCATTTGCTTTCAATCGTTAAACTGTTCTTATCTCAACCTACAAATACTCTTCTCTTTTTCCTCCATTTCTGTCCCGCATCCCACTGGGGGAGGATGGAGGTGAGCGAGAGGCGGTGTGGTGCTCGCTTGCTGGCTGGGGTTAAACCATCACACAGAGCCACAGCCACTAGAGGGCATTTGAAGGACGAGCTAGCCCTGTCTGTGTGACCCACTGTGCCAAGCTGTAGTGTGCAGCAAGTAGTCTTATCCCACTGCTTTTCTCATTCTGTCTGTCTGCGGTTGCCCTTAGGTGCTCTGGGTTAGGGGCTTGCAGCGGACACGGCATAGACTGTTCCCATGGCACATCTGGATCTGCAGCTGCAAATGGGCGGTAACTGAGGTGGAGCAATGCTGCCGAACAGACTGCGGAATAACAACACCTCTTTTGATCTCACCCCTCAGAATGGCTACGGATGTAAATGTCATACGTAATCTTTGTTCATTAGTTTTTATCAGTTGCACACAACCCCCTCATTTAGTTTTCTTTGACATTAAGTCAAAAGTCCATTATTTTCACACCTTTTTCTGTCTACTTGCTCTCAATGGAGAGATCTGTTCCCAAAAGGCAATCTTTAGCTAGACCATACACCTGCCCTCTCCATACCAACCTCTTGCAACTCTGTTTCGGTAGATGGAGGAACTGAACATGCCCTCCTGTATTCTAAATGAAGACTGGCATGAAAATGAACATGGCCTTCAAAACACAAAATATTTGCAGGCGCTTCACCACCATGTAACTGCCATTCAAAAAGAAAGTCAAATGCAAACCACATGAATCCTTTCACTCAAGCTTCAACAGCCCCCCTGACGTGGTCCTCATTTCTTCCCTTTTTTTGTTTTTAAAGGAGACCAACATTACAGAAGTAGCAATGGGAGTACATACACTTGCACGGTGTGTTTCTGTGCAGATAAGTCCCCATGAAAGAAGTTTACATTAAGGAGTTCCAGGTTTGTATGGCTACCAGCTGCTCTGTATGTGCTGGAGAAAAGGGAAAGGCAGGATGAGGGCAAGCTTCCACAAGGTGTGGACCAAGTAATATCAGAATGAGAATGCCTAGTTTTTTACTTGCCTGTTTATAGGCTTTTTTGGAGTCTGGGAATGATCAAGTCTCACCTCAGTTATCTCCAGATTGAATTGCCTGAGAAAACTTCAGGTTCTCATGAATGTTCATCCAAAATGGAGAAGGAATCTTGCAGGGTTGGTGCTAGGAAACGCTTTCCATAGGCATGAGAGACAGGAATACAAGCCAGCATTAAGACAGGTCAGGCTCTACAGAAGCAAAAAGAAAAACAGCCTAACTATTCCTCAGACATCCTTAAGTTGGGTCAGTTGGACTTGTGGTGGGGATTGGGAGCCCTGTGGGCACAAATCCAGGGTGAGACTCAACCCCTATGCCTGGTGTGGGAGTACAGGACTGTGACTCCTCACTATGTGCCAGGAAGAAGCTGGCGTGGTGTAGGAGTGATAGGCTGGCTTTAGCTCAGAACACACACATTTGTGGTGGTGTGAGCACCTGTATGCTCTTGGAGGCAAGCCTGCTCAACATCTGATGTAGTAATGGTGCACTCATGCTTCTCGCTGTGGTTGCTGCATGATCCTTCAGCTTTCAGGAGCTTGGTTTGTGCACATCAAGTTTTACAGTCAAGAGAGGCACTTTTATAGAAAAGTCCAACAACATCTCAGGAGTCAGTACCAGGATTATTTTTATGTCAGATCTAGGGACAAGAGAGGTTTTCTGGGACACAGTAGCAGACCTGTGGGTAGAGCCTGAGAACTTTGACAAGTGATTCTGTGTCTAGCATCCAGCTTTTTATGTAACAAATCGGCTTTTACAGTCATTGAGCTACCTGTCTCCACTTGTGGATTAAGACCTGGCAAACCACAAACTGAGCTAATTGGTATATTTTTCCCCTAAAAAGAGATAAAAAACCCACTTGTACTGGGAAGTGTGAGTGATACATTCTGCCTGGAGGAAAACAAATTATGTCTCCAGCAGGCAGACTCAGATACCCAGGGCTCCGAAAGCAGCTCAGGTTGACACTTTCTTGTTTTAGACAGCTGAGGATTTGAGAGGGCTGATTTGAGGCAGGAGCAATGGGGAAAATTGTCTCCTTGCTTTTTCTTTCTCTTCTCTTACATGGCTGCCACACAACAGCTACCTGTCGTGGTTTACCACTCAGCCGCTCGCTCACCTCCCTCCCCCTCCTCCAGTGGACAGGAAAGTCAGAGAAAAACACAAAGAAGCTCATGAAGTTGAGATAAAAACTATTTAATAATTGAATATAAATGAAAATTATAGTGATGCTACTAATATTAACAATACTACTAATAATCAGTAAATAAAATAATAGAAAATAAAACATGCAATAGAACTGCTCACCACCTGCCAACCAACACACAGCCAGGTCCTGAGCAGTAAAAGTCCAAGCCTAAGATCTCCCAGAGTCAGAGTCCTAGGGCTACAACACAACGGGAAAAAGCCAGCCAACCTCCCAGCCCACTAATGAACAAACCTGCCTAACCACTAACAACCTTGTGGAGAGATAATGACCCAGCTAAGAAGCCAACAAAAGCCTTAAGAACACCCCCAGGCCACTTCCTGCCTAAGAACTGTGCATGTGCCCCAAGCCTGACAGTACCATGGAATGAAACACTCCCTTGGCCACCCTGGGCCAGCCATCCGAACTGCAAAGAAAAGCAGCTCTTGCCTGCCTGAAACCAGCACACTACCTCAAAGTCATTATGGCAAACAGAGATTATGTATCATACACAACAGTCTGTTACGGTGATTCTTGACAGGTCCCTCCTTTAATGATATACTAGTTTCAGAGAAGCCATAGATGCTATTGCTTATCTATAAGCCATAGCTTTTGGGTTTGTTTGCTTCCCCTTATATGGCAGGGTGCTGCTTGGAAGGAGGACTGCATGAAAAATATTATTTCTTTCCTAGAGTGAATACAGCGTACTTGAGTTACACAATTAAAACTGCATACTGCTGCTGATTTAAGGGTAGCTATGACAGTTAGGCTACTTTGGTGACACACAGGAAGTACTGTGGTACCATAATCCTGCAGATCACAAGAACCTGGTATTTCCCTTGGGCTGCTGTGCAAATTCTGGACTAGAAGTTGCCTTTGTAAGTCATTTGTTCCAGACCCTGCTCGAAGCAGGGCTATTGCAAAGATACTCCAATCTGGACCTGAGGTGGCAGTTCCTATACATCAGGTCTCAGCCACCAAGAAAGGATGAGGGCTTCTTAATGAGGTCTCATCAGTTACTTTACTAGTAGTCAAGGCTCCACAGATACTGGATTTTCACATGAATTGAAATCAGGTGTGGGAACGTTAAAATGCCATCTTTGTGGAATCTTTTGTCTTCTGGTGTGTGAGTGTAACCCTTGAGATGTGACGGGGACATACAGCTGCCATGGCCCAGTGAAGTCAGCATGAAAAGGTTAATTTTGCAATTTCAGAGAGAAATGGAACAAAGGTAGAAATGGACTTCCAGCATGGCCACAAAACTGTTCTGTATTTGAAAGGTGAATTTGCTCTCTTATGTTGGTATAGGTGTGGGAAGTGCTGGGATACAGAGCCTTCAGACAAAACCAGTGGAAGATTAGGTTCTGCGGGAATGGACTTTATACAGCAGATTGGTGTTCCGCAGAAACTGGGTAAATTACCATTACTGTAGAGGAACTATGGGAAAGTGAAGCTACTGAATGTACAGAAATTATAATCCTTACATAGGATTACACAAGGAGGAAGAAGGTCTGAAAGTGAACATTGGTCAGACAGTAAATAAAAAATGACTATAATGTACACTGACTTCCGAATAACTAAATACAAGCTCAAACAATTTCTCGAGTTACACAAAGGATCTTTCAGACCTGTGTTTGCAGAAATTGCTATTCTCCTTAGTGTATCAACCACAGGTTGGTGATGGGCACACTTCACAGTATTTGTTAGTATTTGTCTGAGTAATTGTGCTAACACACTTACTAGAACTAGCAGAGATGCACCCTATGTTGGGGCATCACAATTAAAAATATTTAAGCAAAAATGAACATTCTTATAATTTTAATTTTTTTTCCTCTGGTGGTAATATTTGCTGGCATAAAATGATAATGAGTTTTGCTATGAAGGCTTTGAGAGTCCAAGTGTAATGTGTTACTTCGATCATTGTGATCTTCCTGGTAGAAACATAGAAGAATATTTAGAGGTGTTTATGTTTGCTGGCAAAATATATACTTACCTGCAGTTAGAGGTATTAACGACTTTTAGTTTTTTAAACATTTTCTGAGCAACTGTTTCTGTTTCATGTATGGCTAATGCCACATCAGAATCCTTAGGCTTGTCCCCAGCCCCCTCATTCAGTCTGCTGGAAGAAAGGTTGGTGGTCTGCTTTTTGGGCATCCCAGGATCTCTCAGGACACACATCTTGGTGGGTGAGGAGAGGACAGGAGTCTGAGGTGTAGAACAACTACTGACTTTGATGGGCTTCCTTTCATTCCTGTCCTAACCTCACCTCCAACACTAGTGTTTGGAGTGGGTAGGCAACTTAAGGTAGGGATTTTTATGCCTCTCAAAACAAGAATTAAATATACAAAATTACATTTCTGACTGGGTAGTAGGACGAGGTCTCAATTACACTTTGGCCACCACATTTTTTTTCAATATTGTAATCACAAGGATCTTTCTGGGAAGAGTAAATTGCAGGTGAAGTAGCTTACTGAAAAGAGCACTGTTTTTCTGTACCTCATCCATAGAAGCAAATAATAGCAAATAATGTGAATTGAGCAGATTTCTAGTGTAGCTGGCTGAGGCAAGTGTTTGTCTTCTGCTGAACACCTTCTGTTGCACTCTGCAAACACAAGCTGCTAGAATGACCTCAGCACTTCTTTAGCTTTTATTCAAAGTCACAGAGAGGTTTATGATTCAGTTTCCTCCCCCATCTCAGCAATAAATACCTACACAGCAAGGACTTGTAAATCTGCCATTCAAGCAGCAAAAACAACAACATACCAATCTAATAAATGACTCCCTCACATTGTATTTATCATACAAAGAGGGCTTTTTCTGTGGTCCACCCAAGAACGCCATCCTGCAGGGGTTACTTTATAATAAACCAGGGAAGACCAGCAGAGATGGGCAGCAGATCAGAGGAAAGATAGTGTGATGTACACTAAAGCAAAGAGAAAAAGAGGAGAAGGCATAATTATTCATGAGCATTTTCTTAAATTCTGAAATACCATAATTCAGCCATGTTCACTTTCTTACGCATCTTATGTTTTTGGGGGAAGTGGCCTTTAATAGCTGTATCCATTAATGCCTGGTTAGCAGTGCTGTGCATTGTTTGCTATTCTTTCCTGACTTCTGAGTAAGAAAGCAAATTATTTGTCTGCACTTTTTTTCTGCTGACCCGCTAGTAAGAGAAAATCAACCTGAAGAAAACTGTTTGCAGGCAAATCATGAACCTATATATGTCTACAAAATGTATTTCAAACTCCTATGAACAAACAGTCCGTCAGAATGTATGCCAGTTTTGTTCATCACCAAAGTGTATGATAAAGCAGAGGAAAACAATCTTGTAATGCCTTTCTCTAACTGCAGAAGCAGTAATAGTGCTCTGATTTATAAATACAGCAGAAAGATGGGATTAAAAATGATCTTGTTCCACTATTGTTACTTTGCTTGAGAGAGCTAGGGTAGATATAATTTATTAGTATTTTTATTTCCCTATAAAGACAGACAGATTTTGGACATTTCTTTACCACTTTGGAATAAGGACAGAACACCTGCAGACAATAAAGAAAAAAGAAAAAGAAAAAGAAAAAGAAAAAGAAAAAGAAAAAGAAAAAGAAAAAGAAAAAGAAAAAGAAAAAGAAAAAGAAAAAGAAAAAGAAAAAGAAAAAGAAAAAGAAAAAGAAAAAGAAAAAAGAAAAAGAAAAAGAAAAAAGAAAAAGAAAAAGAAAAAGAAAAATGAGAGGAGAGGACCAGAAATCAAAAGCTAGAATCAGATAGGCTTAAAGGTTTGTGTCCTTAAGGACTTGATTTTTTTCCATATCTCCAAGCTCAGTTGTGACACAGGCATCCATCCATGTTCCTCCTTCAGAAAAAATGCCAGGTTCCATTGTGGCACGAGGTAATATAAATAGTTTTTTACCTACCGCAGGGAAAACAAGAGGAGTAGAAAACAACCAGGTTTATTTTATTTATTTGTTGGATTTTTCTGCATAGATGGCTAAATTAAAAACAAACAAACAAACACCTCAACAAAGCACTTGCTGCAGTAGGTATGTTTTAAACCTTGTACCAGGAAGAAAATAAAAGTGGTGGGACTGAGCAACAGAGAGGATGCCAGAGCCACTCCCCTTCAATGGAATAAAGACAGTGAAGGGTGGAGGATGAGCAGAGAAGGGAGTTGTGATGGTCAGTACAAGAAGGAATAGTGGCAGTCTTGAAAACAAGACAAACAGAACTCAACCTTTTCTGCAGAAAGGATAATGTTAAAAGGAACAATCAGCTGAGGAAGCTGAAAGCAGGAGATCCTGAAACGGTGTGCAGTGTTGGAAGAATGAAATGAGGGAAAAGGAAGAGGGCAAAAGTCTCAAAACCAAAAGTGGTGAATGCTGCCTCTGTTCTTCTGCAGGGCGGCAGTGAGGACTTGATGTACATGTGCTTCTGCACATGGGGAAGGGCATAGCAGGGTAGGGCATAGCAGAGCAGCATGTGACTGCACTGAGGCTCACTAAAAAGAGCAGTTTCCACAAGAAAGAGAGAAAGATGCACACCAGAGTGGTTTAGCACCAGCTATGCTTATTATTTTTTGGATGCTTTTCCTTGTGTTGTACAAACAAACCTAATTTTGAACAGGATATTGTCCTTTCACTGCTTTCCCTTGCAGCTGATGCTCTGTCAATACCTCCTACCCTAAAATACAGACCACATTGTAACGATGCTGCAGTGCACTGTGTCAGAGACAACAGCAAGAACTTCACTTCAATAACTGTGCTGCTGCTACAACAATAGGAATAAAAACCCTTCAAAGAGATACAGTTTGGCAGCTCCTTATTAAGGTGCTTCATACATTTTGTCAAGAAACTGTCAAAATCATGAAACAACCCATTGAGCAAACCAGAAGGCCTGAGGAACAATGGGAAGGCAGGGGTGACTGCTTTTTTCCCAGCTTTAAAGTACCTTGTTGATTGCAGCGTTGCAATAATAGTGCTTCACAGGCAGCTGTGTTCCTCTGTAACACTCTGTGTGGGAGCAAGGGAAAATTAAGAGATGCAGAGCTGATGCTTGGCTTCCCCTTCAGCAGTACCCAGGCCCAGAGAGAGGCAGTACTGCCCAAGGCAGGAATAAGGACAATCACCATTTTCCTTATTGCGGGCTGAAAGGTCAATTCTAAGAAGAACAAAAAATGGCAGCTTTCAAAAAGCCATCAGCCCAGCTGTTTGAAAATATCCTAACAAAGACGTGGTAACAGCTTGCTTCTGTCTCTTTTAGTCTCTATGTATTATAAGCTCTGGTCTCCTGCTATGACACAGGACTTTAAAAACTATTTCTGCAGGCCTGATTTAAGAGCTATCTGTGGAAAGATTATCTAAGATGTCTATCTCAGGTACTTAGAAAACCTTAAGATACCTTTATGGCAGAGAGCTGGAGTTACCCTGTGTCATGGTTTAACCCCAAGTAGCAACTAAGTAAGTCCCACACAGCTGCTCACGCCCTCCCTCCCAGTGGGATAGGGGAGAGAACTGAAAGTGTAAAAGGAAGAAAACTCATGGGTTGAGATAAAGACAGTTTAATAGGTAAAGCAAAAGCCTCATGCACAAGCAAAGCCAAACAAGGCATTCATTCACCACTTTGCACTGGGAGGCAGGTGTTCAGCCATCTCCAGGAAAGCAGGGCTCCATCCTCCCTAACCATTACTAGGGAAGACAAATACCACCATTCTAAATGTGTGTCCCCCCACCCTTTCTTCTTCCCCCAGCTTTATATGCTGAGCATGGCACCATACAGTCTGGAATATCTCTTTGGTCAGTTAGAGTCAGCTATTGCAGCTGTGTTCCCTTCCAGCTTCTTGTGCACCCCCAGCCTCCTCACTGGTGGGGTGGGGTGAGGAGCAGAAAAGACCTTGACTCTACGTAAACACTGCTCAGGAGTAACTAAAACATCCCTGTGTTATAAACACTGCAGCACAATCTGAAATATAGCCCCATACCAGCTACTGTGAAGAAAATTAATGCTATCCCAGCCAAACCCAGCACAACCAGGCATACAATTCAATTACACATCTGTTGCACATGTGGAGCCAAAAAACCCCACAACAACACTGTGAAAGGTTTTGCATTTCTTTAACTGCAGAAGACTAGGGTGTCCAGTAACCCTATCAACATGTTAGACTTAAGGAACAGTATTCAGCATGCTACATGTCTGTTCCCTACAGCCTTGCACTACAAGGAGGTCAGGACAGAGATTTCTTCAGGCATGGTCAGAGGAACTGTGTACATCAAGGACAACATTGAAAATGTGTCTTGAAGCAAGAGTAGAATATGATATGTTTAGAGCAGTGTTACTTCACAAAAATACTACCTTGCCGGATGGCCAACCACTATAACATAGAAGCAGGGTAGGGCTAGCATAGAACAAGTCTGGATAGAACCTCTGAGGCTACGTTGACAGGTCGGGCTGCTGGAGCACAGCAGCACAGGCAATGGAGGTGATAGCAATCTTACTCAGGTGGGCAACCTAAGTCAGGCCAGGTGAGTTTTCTGGAGATCCCATTCCTCTTTCTGGAGCCATTGGTCAGTAGCCTAAGAACACACTTCGTAAGGAAATGCACAGGTACATGTTCCCCAAGGACCTTGAAAAGAAGACATAAATTCTGGTGCCAGTGCCATTTGTTTCCCGCCCAGTCCAAGGTAGGCAAGAACTTTTTTCAGATAGATATGATGATCCCCAGTATTGTTTTATTGAAAGCTGGGTAAAATCCTGCTGTCCTAATACCATTTTTTAACTTTGTCTTTCCTCAGGCAGATTTCCCAAACAGTAAACAAAAAGGACTTCAGTATCTAACTCAGGGAATTTATTTTCTCCCATAACAACAGGAGAGAATAAGTTTCTTTCTGCTCTGAGAATTAGAAAAAGATTTGTAAAACACGTCCACAGAAGTTTTCTCTGCAACCCTCATTTCCTGGCCATAGTAGGCCTGTTACATTTCCACTGATCCTTTGTTCAGCTTTGGGAAACAAAACAGCTCTCAATCCCTGTGCTAAAGTTTGCTCCATTTGTATCATAACTTGTCATATAATCCTAACTGCAGTGTGCTCGATTTTCACTGCAATCTTGTTAAACAGGGCAGAATACTTGATGCATAAATCTTCCTGTGCTTAATTTTGCATGCCATATTATTTCTACAGTATTTAGAAATACTGCACTTTGCTGGCATTTATCCCCACTGCTGTGGCAGTTTCAGTCTCAGGGACTTGCTTGTTCAAGATACGGCACTGAATTTCCATTGCGTGCAACACCCACAGTGTCTGTGTGATAACAGAGCAGAACAGCTTAAGGCATAAACTCTCCCACCAAGGACCATTCACCTTTCTGAACAGGAGAGGCCTATGAAACAAGTTCTGCTTGAATCCCCACACTGACTTTAAGGCCTGTGAATGGAGTCCAGCTCTCTTTTCCAGGGCTCTGTGACCACAAGCAAAGCTTAAGAGTACAATAGTCACCCACTTGCCCATCAGTCACACAGTCTGCTGTTTCCAGGAATATCTTTCTTTCTACCTTGACCTCACCTGGTATTTTCAGGCTCCCAGAATGTTTCACCAGGAGAAAGAATCCTTATTAGACCTGACTGTGACTGTGGGCTGTGCCTCCAACACCAACTGGTGCACCAGTCCTAGCAGTGTATTGCCTGGAGTTGGCTGCAGCAAGCAGAAACAGGGTTCAGCCCTGGTGAATTTTAGATCAGCTGCAAGATTGTAGGCAGTCCTACCCACTGCAAACGTACAACCCTCCCCTCAGGCCAAGATAGGAAGCCTTCACCTCACCTTAGCTAACCTTGACAAATGCTCACAATCATGTATTCTCACATAAATTCCTGCTGGAGACAGGCTGTTGACTTCAGTTCCTGAAACAAAATGAATCAGATAGATAGAGCCATACTTGAAAGGAATTTTTAAAAATTTTTAAAACCTTGTTCTGGTTTCTGCAAACAACAGAAACTTCTCCATTAGCTGAAGGACATCACAGTAAACTGAGACATGTTGGAAATAAACCCTCTTTTTCTTAGATATACTAACACAAAGCAGTAGCCTCGTGGTTCCCCTAGCATTTGCGGTTTATGTCATACTGTGAAGCAATCCACTTATGGATTTTACTCCTCATCTGTCAGTAGTTAAAGTGCTTGTAATAGGCTCTTGAACCACACATTCAAGATTTATTGATTAAAGATGTCTCCAAATCTGCTCAAGACAAAACAAAACAAAAAACCTCTTTAGGGAAGAGAAAGTTTTAGCAACATGTAGGTGCCATGTGTAAACAAAATTCTACTCCCAAGAAAACATGATGATCATCATCATTACAGATTTACATTCCTAAATGGACAATGTGGCTTGGTCAGGACATGCGAGTTTAAGGGAGAAGGAGTGAGGCAGATGCTTGAGCTCTGCTGTTTGCCTCGGGTCATGAAACAACTCTCCTCTCGTCCTCACTTTCCTCCTTTTCCCAGATCAAGGTCAGGACCCTGGTTTTAATTGCCACTGAAATTTTTCTGCTGTGAAGAACTCCAGGAAAAGAGTTGCACTTGAAAATGACCATTTCATTACTTGTGGACTGAAGCAGCTGGGGAATGTTTTGACAAAGGACATCCCAAGATTAAAGTGAAGGAAGTGGTCCCTTCCCAAGTCTCTTCACCTGCTGTCAGGCCTTATGTCTTTCCCGTGATTAAACTCATGCACGCAGCAATAGCTAGTATCCCTGCCTCTCATTGACTGCTTCCATTTGTGCAATTGTGGTGGGGCCACTACTCTAAAATCTGAAGCTGTCTGCTGGTTGTCTAAATCAAAGCCTTGATCTGAGCAGACCTTAATAAATCATCTTCATCATGGGAGTCTACTCTCAAAACTGAGGTGCACAAGCTCCCACAGCATGGATATCCCTGGGGTTATTAACCTCTGCTTCAGCCTGCTCTGGGACAGAATGTCCATCACTGTACAAGTTACAGAAGTGTCAGCCAGCGGGACTGACATCCCCCAAGGTCCAGATGACCACTCATCTTCCTTTGAACTGGGACCCTATTAAAAGTGTCGAGTCATTTTATTCACAACAGCAAGCATGTGAAGGCCACAATCCTGCAGTCGTGAAGAGGATATACTTACACAAAAAATGGTACAGGACAGAGGAAAAGATAAATCTGTTGTTTCTACCTGAAAGAAATAGCTTATCTGGGCTGGTCACACTGTGCAACATTGTTAGGAGATCTTATGTTTATATTGTCTTCTTCAGTTTAAAGTGGGCTGAGTTAAGTGAAAATCCCATCACAAATTCTTTCATGTGCCTTACTACTAGGAAATTTTGACATTTCGCTTCTTCTTTCTCTGCTGTCTATGATTCTGTGGCATGTTGACAGCCTTCAGCAATTTGCCCTTACACTTGATCCCTTGAATATTTTCCAAAGTTTGTACTTCTGAGCAATATTATCGCAGCACCAAACCTGCATGCCAGCTGGGTTCCTCACTGTGCAACACACTGTGGAGGGGGAGCGCAGGGCTGCTCGGGCAGCTGGACTCTGTCTACTCTGCCTCTCTTGTGCTTCTCTGCAGCCACAGATGTACCCACCACCAGTGGGGTCCTTGGGCTAATTCTGGAGCTCTTCCACACACCGAAGAGTTAAAGCACTCAACTCTGCCTTTCAGCCACAAGCTCTCCGACAATAAAGCTTGTCTGAAAGCCCGATTGAACGCATGTGCTTGTTGTGTGTCCTGTCCCGTCTGAGGAAATGTGCATGAGGAAACACCCCCTCATCTCCTCATTGTGATGATAGAATCAGGGGTTAATTATGTCTTAAAGATTTGTGGAACTGAAAAAAAACCAACCAACCAAACAACAACAACAACAACAACAACAACAACAACAACAAAACACAAAACCCCACCAAAACACCATAAAAATTTACAAAGCACACTCAACTGAAAACAAATGATTTTTTCTTCATCCTTAAGAAGCATTTGGATTTTTAAATCTGCTACTTTTATAGCCACATAGTATTTTTAGAGCTATGGCTGAAAATTCAGATAACACCAAGAGAATATTAACTATTTTGTGTGTCAAATTTGAACTAATGACTGAGACATTTTCATTCTCAGAGAAGTGTTCAATATGGAAATGTGCCTTTTGGGAATGCAAATAGCCTACACAATATATATGACAATAATACACAAATGAAGGTTTGCACAGGTGTAATTAAAAACAGAAGACACAAATGTGTGTGCAGAACTGATTTACAGTCAAATTCACCTGCCTTGAAAACCCAGATTAGATTTGCATATTGCTGGATTATCAAAATGGTGTTTCAGTGCCTTGGATTACAAGGTCTGTGGAATGGTGCAAATCAGCTGATAACGGTGGAATCACTTTTGGAGGTGGAATTGGTTTAAACTCTAACAGTGTCAATGGAGGGTCAGGATGGGGGTGTAGAGGAGCAGTGGCTTATTGCAAGAACTGGAAGTGTGTCCTCCCAAACACAAACATACAAATGCAAGCCCTATTGAAGCAGAAGGTAGTATCTAACTTCATGTCAATGTGACTTTTTCAAATAATGCACCAATACATAAAGAATATTCTTACTTTGAAGAATTTGCACTTGCAATGCAGAAGTAATCACAAAAGACTATTTGGGACATACACAAAATGTTAGGAAATATCGTGTGGGATGTGAGAGTCATCATATACTTCTGAATGAACCCAACTCTGCTATTGCTAATGTCAAGAGCACCATCACTAAAAACAGAGCTACAGCTCAAACTAGGTTTCCTGCAAGCTGAAAACCTTACTAAATCTCCTCACAGAAATAGACTAATTCAGTTCTTCACTCCTCCTTGCATCAATCAGACAAATCTGATTTCAATATATTTCAGGAAAAGGAGAAAGATATGAAGGAATCTAAGTGTGATTTGAGGAATTTTCTTTCTTCCTTATAATTAATTAACACTCAAAACATGTAACAACCAGCAGATGTCTCTGCAGCCACCTGATCAGCGATACACACATGAGGAAAATCAGGGAGGGACAATTTAACAAGTGGGCATTTCTCTTAAAGGTTTACTTCCGGAAATGTCAAACCTACACAGAAAATTCTGAAACAGCAGCCAGACTGACAGCATTATAGCAGCACTCCCTAGGAAGGAAATAGGCGCATATTTGGTATTACAAATAGTGACATGACAGAACTCTCTGCTTTCAGATTGGTTGATCAAGAATAGTAAGTTTCTGTATTTGGTGTCTTTGTCCGTATTTTTCAAGCTATTTTTGTTATGAAAAAGGACAAACTGCTCTTTACCATGTAGGAACTGACCTGTGTCTGTGGGATGAGCTCTCACAGGTGGGGACAACGGTCACAAATATCCCCTGCTCTGTTCCAGTACAAGGCATGCAGCTCCAGGCTTTCCTTTGCTAATGTATGCACAGCAACATGTGAAAAAGTATTATTTACCCTAGCAGGACAAGACACTCTGCTGCACATCGAATTTCTGCTGTGGGGACAGGCTGAGCTGGAAAATGAGCCAGATGATAGTTCTGAGTCACACTATTTAATGTGCTGTGGTAAGGCACTTACAACTGTGAGAGCATTAGAAGAAGCTATCTGAAAACAAAGCACATATTTCCTACCACTGGGAACTGATTTGTAAGCCCAGTGAGTTGCTGACTTGGAGCTTAGGGTCTGCTGGTAGTGTCATTTTTACTGAATCCTGATGATATTCAAGAATGCCTGGCAGGTAGATTTAGGTGATGCTAGTGTCTTGTACAGAGGCAGACCCTCTTGCCACAAAGTTATGCCTCAACAGTTAGCCTCTGACAACTATCAGCACAGCAGGAAGACAGAAACCCTTTGAAACCATTTTACTCTTCTGGAATCTTGGGTGGTCCAAGAACAAGTGTAACTTGCAATTGACTTCAATGCAGCCTCCTCCTCTCACAGATGGCACAAAACAAACGTTGGAGATATGGACAGGCTTTTGGATGTGAGTGCAGGTGTTGCATCTCTCCCATGCCGTGTCCATGGTGTGAGTGGTGGCGTTCACAGGTTGGTGTTGCATGATGAGAAAAGAGCTCCTGCTCTGCCGCCTGTGTTCCCTAACCTGTCAAACCAGGTGCAAGGTTCTGCCCTTCCTTTAGAAACTTGAGTTTCTGGCAGTAATACCTACATGCATATACATGCCACTTTATGGGAGGAAAATATTGGCATGTAAATCACTGCTCTTGATTCAGTTCTTAGAACACAATGTATGTGTAGGGCCACAATTTATCAATGGTCTTCTCCTGGTCTTCTAATTATTAAACTTCCAGGAGCCGATTTCATTTGGGTAATACAATAAAAAAATCCTACTGGCCTTCTGGTAACTGGCTGAATGCACATAAAAATTGTGATCCTTCTTTTTCCCCTTACGAGTGAGGTGGTGGGTCATTTTGTTTGCGGGGGAAAAAGGACAGATGGTGGTAGACATCTTTATTATATGACGTATGTTTATATAAAAGGTATCTACTTTCCCGTTTCTTTAATTTCCATGAATTGCATTTTATTCTGCCCCAACCCCTGTCGCTTTGTTTTAACTAAGCAAGAAGAAAATTTGTATCTATGTTTTACAACTATTTTTTGAAAAGTCTACAGTTCATACCTGTGATGCACGATATATGATGATGCCACAGGAAAAGTAGCTAGTGGTGTTACAGACCTTCATCTTAATTACAAAAATTTTAAATTTAAATGTAGGGCTGAGCGTACAAAATACAGTACTAGGCCATCTGTTAGTTTTCCATCTGGGCTCATTTGCAAAATACTCTCTTTCCCCCCCTAAACACTATTTAAAATCTTCCTTGGAAAACAAATATGACTAATCTATGGCACACTAAAGACAGCTATTTGCATGCAGCTTTTAATAGAAGTGGCTGCATGGCTCAAAGTAGTAACAAAATATGTTTATTTTGTTTTGCATGCAGGTGTAAGAGCTCACATGGCTTCTAAACACACACCAGAAGAAACTTCCTATCACACTGATTTTAACTAGCAAAAAATGAAAATCCTCAAGACGTCTGATTTGAAGGGAAATTTACAAACCAGGATGAACAGTTAACATTTTGAAGTCTCTGATGAGGATTTTTGCCATGATTCTGAAAAGGCTTGAACTTCCGACTCACTTAGTCTGAAATGTCCCCAGAGGCCTGATTTCTGAAGAGGAGTGCTCAGGTCACTGTAAAGTATCTTGAGATGAATATCCCAAACTTAGTGTAATAACTAGACATTTGGTCCCAAATCCATATCCCCCAGATCAGCAGAAGTGTATGTAATGGGTCTGACGGTAGCTTGAAGCAGTCGATACAGGGAGGGCACTGGAAGCTCCCTGGGAGATGCGTGCATGGGACTGTCTCCTTGTCACCCTCCAAGACCTCCTGCAGGTTACTACTCAGTGTAATCTGGAGCATGGGCTATGGGCTGCTGTTTCTTCTGTACATTTTTCTCTTTCCATGCAGCACTGCAGAGAGGTGAAGGCCTCATTCCCTGCTGGCTACTCCCTAATTACTCTTTTACACCTCTGAATCAAGTACCATGAAGTACCTTCTCAGATTCTCCTTGATAGCCCCAGCACATCATCTTTGGCCAAAGTCTATTTGAGAGTTTCCCTAGTGGTTAGCAAGGATTTGTAGTGCAACTATTCAGTAGTATCTTACTCTTCTCTTTCCCTTCTCTTCATTTTTCAGTGGACTGAAAAATGCCTTCAGACTCCCTTGCTTTGTTTTAAATCTTCAGTAAAAAGCAGAGGCTGATTCTCTTGACTAACTTGCATGCAGAGTTCTGAATAACTTCTTTGCAGCACCATGTGGATTTTTTGGTTTTCTGTTTTTCTGGGGTGTTTGTGGGGTTTTTTTTGGTTTGTGGTTTTTTGTTGTTGTTGTGAGCAAAACTAGAACAATTGTATTCTAGAAAACACATTAAAAAAATGTGGAATAAGTTGTCAGGCTCCATGACATTGCTCCTTCAGGCTGTCTCATCAAACCTCATTGCTCTGGCCTGTCTGTCTTCCTGCCATCCCTGTCTGATACCTATTAACTTCTTCACAACACAGACTGTCTTTTTCTTCTATTTAATTTTCAGTAGTATCTGGCATAACAGCAATGTTGCACAATGAAGTTTCCAGGTGCCATTACAATACAGCCCTCCAGTCCACGCCAAATGTGACAACAACGTGGTTCCTGGCTGCTGACTGTGAAATGGGCCACCCTTGAAAAGGTGCCACATCCCATATGCAGAATTCCTACCATAGCACCTGCAAGACCTGAAAAATCCATGCATCAAACCAGTTTTTATTTTATGCTAATAGCAACAAACTGGCACCTCAAAATACCATCTTTTTAATTTCTCCCTGTCGAAGATGAACACGCTGCCATGTCTTAGTGTTGCACACATTTACAATGAAACAGAAAATCAGAACAGATGCAGGAGGTACAAAGGAGAGATAACACAATGAGTTTAAATTACTATAATGCAAATATTAATTGCTATTTACTAACAATTTAATTAACTTTCTTCCCCCTCATGCCACCTCAATTTCATTTCTTTCAATAGCATATGGCCACTGTGGAGTGCATTTTGAAAACATTCCCCTTCCACAGTGTTCTCCTAGTTAGGATTAGAGGTGGCTCAGGAGCTGAAGAAAATCCCATGGCACATGGTAAATGTACCTGGTTCTAGACGTGAGGCTGACCAATGTGACACTGAAATGGGCCTTGGCCAAACTTTGGGCTATGAGGTGTCCCCGTTCAAAGTGTTTCAGAGCCAAACGAAACCCCCATCTTTAAAAAGGGAAAAAAGGAAGATACAGGGAACTACAGGCCAGTCAGTCTCACCTCTGTGCCTGGCAAATTCATGGAGCAGATCCTCCTGGAAACCATGCTAAGGCATGTGGAGAACGAGGAGGTGATTGGTGACAGCCAACACGGCTTCACCAAGGGCAGATGGTGTCTGATGAATATGGTGGCCTTCTGCGATGGGGTCATGACCTTGGTGGATAGAGGGCAGGCAACTGACGTCATCTACCTGGACTTGTGCAAAGCGTTCAACACTGTCCCGCTGAACATCCTTGTCTCTAAAGTGGAGAGGCAGGGATTTGATGGATGGATCACTTGGTGGATAAAAAACTGGCCTGATGGTCGCACTCAGAGAGTTGTGGTCAATGGCTCAGTGTTTGAGTGGAGACCAGTGACAAGCAGCGTTCCTCAGGGGTCGGTGTTGGGACCAGTGCTGTTTAACATCTTTGTCAGTGACAGGGATGATGGGACTGAGTGCGCTCTCAGCAAGTTTGGTGACGACACCAAGCCGTGTGGTGCAGTTGACATGCTGGAGGGAAGGGATGCCATCCAGAGGGACCTGGACAGGCTGGAGAGCTGGGCCTCTGCCAACCTCATGGAGTTCAGCAAGGCCAAGTGCAAGGTCCTGCACCTGGGTCGGGGCAATCCCAAGCACAAGTACAGGCTGGGTGGAGAATGGATTGAGAGCAGCCCTGAGGAGAAGGACTTGGGGGTACTGGTGGACAAAAAGCTGGACATGAGCCAGCAGTGTGTGCTGGCAGTCCAGAAAGCCAACTGTATCCTGGGCTGTGTCCAGAGAAGCGTGGCCAGCAGGCCAAAGGAGGTGTTTCTCCTACCCTGCTCTCATGAAACCCCACCTACAGTTCTGTGTCCAGCTCTGAGACCCCCAGCATCAGAAGGATATTGACTGGTTGGATTGAGTCCAGAGGAGGCCAAAAAGATACTCAGAGGGCTGGAGCACCTCTGCTCTGTGGACAGGCTGAGAGAGTTGGGCTTGTTCAGCCTGGAGAAGAGAAGTCTCCAGGGAGACCTTATTGCAGCCTTCCAGTACCTGAAGGGGCTACAAGGAAGCTGGGGGCGGGAACTTTTTACAAGAGTATGTAGTGACATGACAAGGGGTAATGGGTTTGAATTGAAAGTGGAGAGATTTAGACTGGATGTAAGGAAGAAATTCTTCCCAGAGAGGGTGGTGAGGCACTGGGATAGGTTGCCCAGAGAAGCTGTGGATGCCCCATCCCTGGCAGTGCTCAAGGCCAGGCTGGATGAGGCTGTGAGCAACCTGGTCTAGTAGAGGTTGTCCCTGCCTGTGACAGGGGGGTTGGAACTAGATGATTTTCAAGGTCCCTTCTGACCCAAACCATTCTATGATTCTATGATTTCTTCACGAGGAGAGGAGAGGAGAGGAGAGGAGAGGAGAGGAGAGGAGAGGAGAGGAGAGGAGAGGAGAGGAGAGGAGAGGAGAGGAGAGGAAATACCATCTGTGGCAGAAATCTCTGTTTTCCACTTGTTGCCCAGGAGGAAGTTTTTCCGTATAAGGAAGTCTTGGGTCTAATTTGACACTCCGGATATGAGCACTTCCAGCCCCTGTGATAGCATGCAGTCAAAGGCATGAATGACGTCACTTACATTTCTCATTAGCCCAAGTCTGGTCCATGCAGTTACCCATTTGTATGAGTTCAAAGAAAGTGATAATGAACTCTAAACCAAAGTTACAAGATGCAATTCTGTTTAATAGAGATGTAATAAAGCTTATACACAGTGAATATTCTGGTCAGTCTGCAACAGACCTGAGTTTCAGGGTTTAACGTGGTCTGTAGCAGCTAAGAGTAAAGCTTCCACTGTGGTTCTGGTTAAGTAGGGATGACTCAGTTTTCACAAATACTAAAACCTAAAACACTAAAAATACTGAAATACTAAAACTATTTTTCTTCAATTCCCATGACATTTGCAGATGTTCCAGACTTTTGAAAATCGTGTTACTCTTACTCAGACAACTGTGATATCAGATACCTGCAAGTGAATTCTTTGGCAAATGATCTGTTGAGATGTCTGTCTTCAAAGTTATTGTTATTTTAGCCTTCATGCTGGTTACTCCTGCTAACAGGATTTTGCAAAATCTAGTCTGGAAATTTCTTCATGTTTTAAATTAAACTCTTAAATGTATACTAAATGCTTCAGAAAACTGCACTTAAAAAAATTAAATAAAATAATGAAAAAGTCAGATGGCAGGTTCATTAAATTGTTTTTCTTTTTATCTTGCAAGGTTAAAGGAAAATCTTCTTGGCAACATACAAGCAGTCACACATCCATTAACAAAAAGTCCTGATATATTTTTTCATTGTAACAAGTTTAATTTCATTTAATTTAAATATGCCTATTTCACATAATTTACTACTCAACACTTTTTTATTTTCAGTCATTTGGGTTGCTTATGAATAAACATTTGTTAATGCCAAGTGAATCAGCAGCCCATTATTAACTTTACACAGCATGAAATACCAGTCTCTCTGGGATGTGTGTCTCCTCTCCTTCTCCCTTTCCCTCTTCCTCTCCTCTCCTCTCCATATTGTGACAGCAATCCCTGTATAGAGAACTAAAAACTAGTGCTTTTTTTGACTTTTGCTAAATAGAAATATTTTGTAAATAGGAAGAGTAATTTCTGGAAGAACATTATGCAAGCGGGGATCAAGCATTTTAATGCTGCTCCATTTGGAATTTAATCTTGAAATAATTTGAATAGTTGTTTAAATAATGTCTTTCTGAACCTATTACAAGTGACTTGGTGGCACCTGAGCTTTGTGGTGAAGACTACATGCACTTCATGTGATTTTCCTTTGAAATTAAGCTCAGCAGATATTTGACAGGGACACACATCACAGTGGTATGTGTGTCCAAAATTTTTCACAGATATGGTGACCAGCATTGGTCAATCTTTTTCAGGCAGGTAAGAAACTGTAAGAACAAGCTTATGTATATAGGTCTTAAGTCTTCATGTCAAAATCTTTAAGAGGCTTTCTTGCATTCTCCTCTAGTATTTTTCCACATTTATTTTAGTCACCTCAGAGTACTTCAACATACAAAAACCAATGGCAGGTTTGAGCCCACAAGTACATGTAAACCTGGCAGATGTCTCAGTTGCAGACATGCAGTTCAGTTGCATGTCTGGCATTTAAGGACATCCATTGCTGAAAGCAGAACAATTTTTATCCTGCAGAGTGCAAGCAAGAATTGTGAGGTTGGTCTATATGCATTGACCACATCCTAATTAATTAGAAAGTATCCCACAGTAGTCATTACCACTGGATAACATCTCTTCATCATCATGAGGCAGTACTGAAGAAAACACCACATGGCACAATCTAGGATGGCCGTGCAGTTTTCCTTCTTGGGAATCACAAAAGCTATCAGAAATTATTTCATTTTTCTTGGAGAAGGGCAGAGTAAAATTAAGTAGCAGCATCCTCTTCCCTCTGATGTCTTTAGTCATGGTCTCAGCCATTTGATCAGTGTCATGTGTGCAACATTATGGGATCCAGTGGGAAAATTCATCTTTTTGCCAAAGTACAAGAAGATAGGTGTTGTCCCCCAGTATGCACCCATCTAAGCCTCATCAAAGATAACTGTGTGTATAGACCCTAGCTAGTAGAAGAACCACATGAAGAGATGATTCCCCAGGAGACAGTTTAAGGATTAGGAGGGTGAAAGTGTTGGGTGTGTTCGTCAGTACCCTAAAAATCAGAACAGCCTCTGTTGATGTTGCAATTGAATTCTGCTGCCTCCAACACTGTGAATCTTTTTGTCTCTTATTACAGCCAATACCCTGAAGTTTCAGCTGGGCTCCTTTCTAAACCGTCCTCATAGAGTGGGGGCCCAAATGCATGAAGCTGTGAACCATGTGGAGAAAAGAATGAAAACAACCTGAAAACAATCTCAGTAGTGTCAAGACATTTCCCGCTGCTTTTCCCTACATGCCTGAACATGATAGGTTCCAAACCAGGTTCCCTGCTGTGCTTTGCTATGCATCCAGTTTCCTGCCCTTGCTTTTCGTTGTACTGGCATTTGCCTCCCACATGTGTTTCTGGGTGGGCAATGGGAAAAGCAGACTGGTATGAGGGGTTTAGTGCTGTATTTCTGAGTGGTTACCTAAGGACACAAAGAGGTGCCATCTCACCACCTCCTTTGTCAGCACAGAAGCTCACTCCCATGTAAAGATGAACACCAGGACACTTCATGGTAGGAGCTAAAAGGGCTTCTTGTCTTTCAGATTGTGCCTGCATAGACATATCGCAGACCTACATGCCCCTGAGCCAGAACCTTCTGAAAATCTTGGTTAACATTTTCTCTCCAAGGCAATTTAGCTACAGGCTGTCACCTGTTTTGTTGACACTTTTCATTTAAAAAGTCCCCTCATGTGTTGCCTATGATGAACAGTCAAAATGGTGCAGCTGTTGGAAGGACTCATCTGTAAGACAGAATAGTGAATCTAAAGCAATCACCACAACTGATCTGAATGAACAATGAAATGCTGCTCCTGGATCTCAGCACAACAGTGCACAGATACTAGGTCATGTTGCCATCAAGGAAACAAAGCCTGCCATGTTCAACTACTGCCATGTCACTGCAGAAGCAGAGAAGGTGATAGAGGTTTGTTTTGCAACCTCAAGCTTTTTTGGGTACAAGGCAAAAAATAACCACAGCTTCTACTAGCACCAGAAAAAAGTCATGGTAAGGTGGCTCAGAGAGCACAAATATTCATTGCTGTCCTGCAGAGTTACACCTACAAAAATCCATTCAGTGCTATGGATTTGAAGTTTAACGCCAATGGAGTTAACACAGTGGTCAGTCAGTCCCCATACGTTCAATAGCATGCACAAACGTATGCAATTTACACTTCCAAGTCATCAGTACAGTTTTAAGAGATTCTGTGGCCTCAAAGTTTCACTTGCCAGGAAAGGAAGAATCAGCAGAATACAGCCTGGGGTTGATTTTTTTAAAAAAAGCATGACTCATTTGTTTGCAGGACCTGGAAAGGAAAGAGTGTATTCTGTACTGGCCATTCCCTAAAGGGACAAACATGCCCTGCCCTCCTGGTAAATCCAATGCAGGTCCACTTACTCCTTGAACAGAAGTCCCCACAAGTATTGAACAAGTCTATCTCTCCAGGAACAGCCACACAGCATTCCTGCCTTGCTCCCCAAAAGCTGTGCTTTTCCAAGAACCAGCTGATTAGAGAGAATAAACTAGGAAAGTCAGACGTTGCACTCTGTTGTTTATTCAGTCAGATTGCTGCTCAACACAAACAGCTCTGAGCTCCATAGCCTGCGGTGGATTTTGTTTTCACTAGTGGCTACAGTACATCCAGTCATCCTGCTGAAGCTACCTGGAGCTATGCCAGCATGAGGAAACCAGAGACAGACTGCACCTATCCAAGTGAACTGAGCAGGTTGAGGAAGGAACAGGGATGTGTTTCATACACCTGGGTGCAATGAGAGTGAATTTTTAATTGCCATGGAAAGCTACCTTCCTTCCTAATCTGAGTACGCTCATGTTTTTTTACTGTATGTTCCTTCTCCTTTCCATTGTTACTGGACAGAACACTATACCCAAAGCCCCAGACAATTCTACTAGGACTTGTAGAGATGAAATGAGCCTGTGGAGTGACAGCATTTTCAGGAACACAAGAAGCTTCTTGGAAAGAGAAATCTGCATTGGTGGGAAGTCACTTTCCCAGTGTGCAATCCCACTAAAGCAAGGGGTGACATTAAGTCACCTCCTAGGCTGCCATTCCTGAAGCCACTAGTCATCACAAGCCCTCACAGTCCCACGGTTGAAGCAGAAACAGAAGAAACTGCAGATATTAATGTGGGAGAAAATATTCTTTCAAACAGCTGCTAATGCTGCTTTCAGCTTTGCACATTTCCTTACCAAGACTCTTCTATGCCTTGAAGAGATCATTTCTCCCAGACTGACATCAGAGGCCAGAGGGGCAGTTGCACCAAGAGGGCTCCCAAGCAGCATGACTGATGTAGGCTGTAAACCAGCAGCAGAGAAGATCAGCTCCAGAGCTATGGCTGAGACACAGGGTGTCCTTAAAGGGCTCAGGGTCAGGCCCTCGTTCATTCAGGGAGGCAAGTAGTTGAAAACTCTTGAAGGAAGTAAGGGGGAAGCAACTTATCTCTGAGATTTGCAGCTTAATCATTGCGGGGTTTTTTTTAGATGGAGGCTGTCCTCACCTGCCCTCTGGTGCAAAACTGACTGAGTCAGGATGGTTCCTGGCTTTTGGGGGCATAAGACAGGGCAGCACATGGCTACAGGAGCATAGCAAGAGTGGGTGGAACATTACTGGTCCTTATTCCCCTCTGCAGAAGATACAGGCCTGAGGCACCCTCCAGCCCTCCTCTGAGGCTGCAACACTCACCCCACCCTTCCTAACAAGGCACTGGAGAGAAAACTCTCAACAGTGGCACGTGTCCCTGCCCCATCACCTCTCTGGGGGTTTTACCTCCTACTGGAAGGGTTTGTTCTTTCTTTCCCCTTCACTCCTTGTTTAGCAAGAAGATTTTTTTTTCCCTTTAATCTCTCACAACTTCCCTTGGCTATAGTTCTGAAAATTACTCTTCTTCCAGTCAGAACCTGAGCCTATATTTAAGAGCTGTTTTACATTTACATGCTTGTATTAAAATGTTTTCTGTTGCAACATTCTGATTTATCTATAGATCTTTATTTTTGGATACTGTTGCTTTTTACAGCTTTCTAATTTATATAGCCATTTGTTTTGGCTGTCAAAACATCTTTAATTTTAATTTCTATGTAACATGCTCCTGGGTATAAAACTGTCAGATAAATCTGAGTATCTGCATAAACATGTGGGGAACTGCATGTGTTATCACTCAACAATTGCTGGTGGGCAGTTAGAAAACTCTTGCCTGGGATCTGTGTTCAGCTGTGTCAGAACAGCACTGGTAGGATGAACAGCTGTTTAGTTGTCAAAACATGTGCAGTTATGTCATTGACTCTGCATAACACACCAGATTACTTGGACTGCAGTGTCCCTCAGCAAAGTAGTGTGCACAGCCAACCTTACTCCATCAGCCAAATCCAAAGTGCTCGTTCGGTGGGACACCTCAGACAATAGTTTTGTTCTGTTTTTAAGAAAAAAAGTAGCATCATTTGCTGTACTGGGTGGCCAGCAGACAGGTGACTCCCTGTTAGTCCCTAGAAGCAGAAACTTGTGTTTGTGTTTGGCCTTTTCAACAAGGATAAGCCTATTTCTGTGTGCAATTATTGGAGTCCTCCTCCTGCCTGAGAGAAGATAAGCTCTGCAGCACCAGTAGTGGCTTTGTGCTGCTGGCCCCCTGCTGCAACAGGACACCACGAGTGGACAGTTGGTGTGTGCAGAGTAGCCTCCCCTCCCTGGCTGAGGGTCTGCACCAAATCAGGCAGAGGACCCATAGCACTGGGGTGCAGTGTAGTCTGGGCTCTGAGCAACTCAAGGAGTGAGGCTCTCCCAGCTGGCAGTGGCACTGCCAGCAGGCAGGGTGCGGCCTCCTGGTGCTCTGTGAGGACAGTCGTGGCATTTTGCTGACACACAGCACCAGAGAACCTGTCCTGCCAGCATTCCCCTGGCAATCCCAGAGCCCAGCTCAACAGCGGTTGCTCGGGTCTGCAAGGCCAGCAGTTCCTCTGAGGAGGTCAGGACAACCTCAGTCTCTACCAGCATCCTGATGTGTTGTTCAGTTGGACCATGCAGACAGGTGAAAAGCTGCACCTGCACAGGGCCCAGAAGAAGAATCATTTTTTTCCCCTGCCGTTTTCTGACCGGGAAACTGTTCCTTGATCAGCTGATCAGAGCAGAGTCAGAGTTTTGCAGTAATGGAGCTCCAGTGTATGAGACAGGACTTTCCAGATATCCCTGGACTTCTGGACCTCAGACCTAGGTTGGTTACAACCTATAAAAATTTTTCTCCTTGCCTTTTTCCAGTACC
This sequence comes from Rhynochetos jubatus, assembly GCA_027574665.1. Taxonomy (NCBI): domain Eukaryota; kingdom Metazoa; phylum Chordata; class Aves; order Eurypygiformes; family Rhynochetidae; genus Rhynochetos; species Rhynochetos jubatus. The sequence goes on along the minus strand of CM050690.1, from coordinate 67,808,203 downwards.
ACAGAGTAAACTTCTGTTTGTAAGAATAGTTACCAGTACTCCAAGCTCCTGTCAAACAGGTCACTACTTTGGAGACACAGGAAAAAAGTCCTTATATATTTCACATGCTACCTACTGACCTTGTCTTTGTTTTCTGTCCATGTTTCTGCTGTCTCCCCAGGTGTTTCTAGCTGAAGCTCCACAGAGGTGGGACTGTGCATGTCTGCATACACAGAGCCTGGAGGAAGCCAGCTCTGCACTCCTGCACTACAGATAAAACACGCTTTCAACCAACCTACCAAGCATAGACAGGGAAAAATGTAAGGGGCAAAAAGAGAGCGGATGTGGTGCTGTTGGTGGCCGCTATCACCCAGCAAAGCCAAGGATATGCTGTGATGCTCCTGTGACTTTTCTTTCAGTTAAACCTGCTGCAAGCTAGACGTAAAGTAAAGCAGATCCTTTGGCCTGCTTCTCTTCCATTTAGTCCTCACTTGGCTCATGCCATGCTTGTGAATATTTTTCTCTTTTTGATATCAAAGATGTATTCTTTCACTTTTTAATGAACAGCCTCTCTGAGGCAAAGAGAGAATTGCAGTGATCTTTTGATATACCCATCTTTGCGTTTTCATTTTGTGCCTTAGGTGCTTAAATTGAATGAACTTTACTGCCACCTGGAGATGTAGTATTTTTGGTTTTGTTTGTCATTCTACCTTTGAATTTCATTAAAAATCGTCTTTCTGGGATTTAAGGAATAAAAGCATTTTAGTGTTTTTACTTACTGTAATGTTGCACTCCTCTCCCCAGCAATTAGATGCTGAAATAAAAGTCAGCTCTGGCATCTCATGAGGCTGTTCAAGATTGAACCAAGCAAGCTGATCCACCTAAGGGCAGGCCCCTACCTGGTGGATGTGCGCTGCTTTCGGTGTCACAGGAGGATGATGCTAATGTACTGCAGTCCAGCTCATGGTTGGTCCTGAACCCAGGGGAACGAATGGACAAGTCGTTTCATAAATCTGAAGCCTATCAGTAGCTGGAACTTGTGGACTACTAGATGGAGCAACAGTCACAGGTGGAGTCTTTGGGTTTGCCTTGTTTTCTGCCTCCCTGGTGTAAGCTTTTTTACTGGGTGTAGCAGTGCCATGCATGTGTAACAGGCCACTAGCTAGGGCATACACTATGGCTGTGAATGTCTGCATAAAAGGGATACATGATCTTGTACAAGAGCCAGGAAAATGTCATGTCAAACCCTTGCAAAACACATTACTAGACTCCCATGGAACATTATTTCAGTACAGAAACTACAGACTATCAAAGGAATCAAGTTTAAAACAAATGAAAGGAGATGTTTTATTGCTCAATAGGCAGTAGATCTGTGAAACTCCTTCCCAAAGGAAGCCATGGATACAAAACGTTTGTATCCCATCAGAGAAAGATGGGATTAATGTTCAGAAGACAATATGTTACTCAGCACATCACATGAAGCTCAGAAAATTGCCTGTGCAGAAAATAGGTGGAGGATGGGGGAGTTTCGGTGACATGGAAGGCAAATATGCTGGTATTGTTCATATGCTTTCCTGGAGATCTGCTAATGGCAAATGGTAGAGATACAGGCTGCTGGGCTCAATGCACCCATCTTTTGAGACAGCCCTTCTTAGGTTGCACTTTTATCATGACATACAGTAGGAGGGTAAGGGACTGATGCAAAATAGGTGCAGTATTGAAATTATTAATTACTTAAAATTACTATTTACACTTGACACTTAAATGTTAATTAATTTATGAAAGCTCCTGCTCAAAGAAATTAGTAAAAGTAGGATAGCAGTTCTGATACAATTCCACGTAAACTTTTTTTGTACTTGGCATAACAAGAAGGACGTTTCATCAAAGCACAATAACGTTAACTCAGAACTTGCTCAATACTGTTTTTCACCTACAGCCATTCTTACTAGTAATCTTACAGTATTTATATCATTAGTTGGAACTTCTGTGAAATTATGTGTCTTTTTTTCAAAGAAAGCCGCACCTCTACTTTGGTGATGGAACAGCATTAAATACAGGGCAGATCGAAGGTTATCGTGATAAAAATGTTTTCCTTTGCACTTGGTGAAAAGGAGTATTGCTATCGTCAAATAAATTATAATCCTGGTTATGCTCTTAGTTGCTTTAGAGGCCTTGAATCTGAAAAAGAATAAAAGGCAACAAGAACTTTCTGCTCTTGAAATACCATCAAGGCCAAGACTCTGATTAAATTGACACGAGCTGTTTTATGGCTAAATTGCACTTGCAGGGAAGAGAACAGCATACTGAGCAGGATGCCAAGTTCTTTGAAACCCATCCCTCCTTCCCCCACCAATCTCACCTGCTATTTCATGCCCAGCCGGTAGCTGGAATTGCAGCACCTGTGGTGTTTCAGATGTTGTGCAGTGAGTCACAACTAATTATGTATGTTAAGGCACTGTCTACGTGAGGGACGTTTTTCAGTCAATTCCCACTGGTTCAGTTTCACTAGCATGTGACCTCAATATTCTTTCTGCACTTCTCACATGACCCACTTGTGGTCAGTTATCAGTCAACAAAACCTGTGTCAACAGGGATTCAGTGAGATTAACTGCTAGCTTCCAATTACTAGTTGTTCAAGGTTTATTGAGCGTTGTGTCTTTAATTAGGGAACTAAGATGTAAGCTGCAGTGTCCTTTACAAAGTCAGTCCTCTAGTGGGAATAACTTCAAGAGCCGATTGCTGTTGCTGGATAGTAATTGGGAACCCAAAAGGATTCACATATGAATAGTAAATTAAAATGCACAGTAGTAGCAGGAATTTATACCTAGAACGTTAGAGTTCTTAATGACCCCATTAAAAGTAATAAGGTCATTTGTATTTAAAGGTTCAGGAGATAGTGTGTTTTCTAAGGATACAAGGCATGCACAAGGTTAAGAAGTACAAGAGTGAGACATGAGGGTTTTTCTCTTGCCCATTGCTAAGTGCTACCAAACAGAGTTAACCACCATGGCAGAACGTTTCTCACATTTATTTTTTTTAGTGATAGAGCATCTTAAAGTCCTGGGAATTGACTGCCTAGAAAGAAAGAGTGAGATTAGGCAAGGTTATTTCATGTGTCTCATTTTGTGTTTTACATGCCTGAGCATTGCAAAGCAGAGCTGGTGAGCAGGTGGGATTCACAGCAAATGGTCTAAGGGAATTTGAGTGCTTCAGGTGTTCCAGATAAAGAACTGGATGGGATAGCAGTTTCTAAAATCAGTAGGACAGATACAGTTTTCTGTTGTAGAAACACTGAAGACCTAGTTTTGTGAATCATGCTATGAAAGTGACTATAAAAGGGTGGAATAATCATTGAAGACAGGTGAATATACTGTATAGACACACTTTCAGATTACAGATTACAGCTCACAGGCCTGATTTGAACACAAACCAGTCTTGAGTTTCCTCACATTTCAGCTGAGCAGCAATATCACCCCATTTCTATTCTGGAAGCCATCTCCTTAAAAATTAGGAAAGCCATTGATATTTAACACTGAGATAGAGGAGGAAATGGGTGTTTGTAGCTTTGTTAAATTTCACTGGATCTCTACACCACTACCCACTTGTTTCTAGTCATCCTGAAGACACAGCTCAAAGTTTTTTAGCCTCGAAAATTAATTGCCAGACTTCTTCAAATCCAGACCATGTGCTAGACCACTCAGCTCAGCCCAGGCAAGATGTAGGTGAAAGAAAAATCTTACAGGCATGAGTAAAAGCAATTGCATATTTCATGACAAGAGCACCATAAACTGCCAAAAATAAAGAACATGTAGACCTCAGCAGTTGTTTGCTCAGCAGCTCTGGCAGGTTCCCCAGCCAGAAGTATTAAGTGTTAGCCCCAGCTCTGGTGCCACAAAAGCTTGTCTGTGTGTTGGCAGTGGTGAAGCCATTTTAAAATCCTGTAAAATTAACACACAAGGATGCCAAGACATTCAAGTCTTACACAGAATTCTTGACAATAAGAGGGACAGTTCCCTCAAAAGGATGTGAAATACCTGGGAGAAAGGGGACCTTAAGCCTTCAACTTCCCTCCTCAATTATTTATGTAACACATAATGTTTACATTCTTTCAGAAAGCGGTTTGGGCTGTCAGTCTTCCCTGAGAGCAAGGCCAGTCAGCAGTGACTACAGCCTGCAGCTGGGTCCTTTCTCCAAAGATCTGTGAGGCTGCATCTCCAGCTCCCAGTCTTCTGTGGAAAGCAGAACACAGTTTCCACTAAAGATATCTCACTTTTGATCACCTATATTCAAGGTTAACTATGCCCTTAAGCTGGATAAGTGTAATGAAATACATATGATTTTTCTTTTTTTCTTAAAGACACATGACCAGCTTTCAGTAGCATTTTGTCTTCCCTAAAATTGCATTTCCTAGACTTGGAAAGGTTAGCACTTGGCAGTATAACATCAAGTAATAGTAATGTAACTTCTGCTCACACATAACAATGTGAGGAAAAACCTGTGCAAGTAAAGCCTAAAAGCTACAGAGCTTCCAAGCTAAATGTATACATAGCGCCTTACAATTGGAGCACCATCTGGTGCACTGTTATTTTGCTTCTGATACCTATTCTTTTGCTTTCATAAGAAGCTGCATAGAACAAGAAAATAATCATCAATTTGTATGGACTTGTGTCCTATACCTCTGCAGTCATGTCTTCACAAAAATTAGCTTTTCTTCCCTCTATCCTTTGCCCAATACTGCCTTCAGGTTCCCTCTGCATTCCTAGAAAACCGCCTTCACTCCCTGTACTATCAAAATGAGATGGCATGGTTCCAGATTACTTTCATGATAACAGCTGATGACCAACCAACCAAAAAGGTTTCCTCTTTTTCTTCAACATTTTCTCTTCTGTCAGTGGAGAAACCAGTTGAAAATGTCTCCTATAGCCAACTTGAAGTTTCCCAAAAGACTTCTATACATTCAGTTATTTTGAGAAATCTTTCCCTATCAAATTTTCTTGAGTCCATTCTCAAGATACCACAGTGCAGGTGACTGAAAAAGAAATCATTTAAGCTCCTACTCCTTCAGAAGCCAGTACTAATAATTTTCATTCGTCTGCTTTTTGTTGAGTAAAATAGCTCAGTCAGCTTTGTGGTCATTTTCAAAGCACTGTGAAGGTACTCCATATTTTTAATAGTGATGTATGGTAGCCAGTAGATAGCACTAGGCAAAAAAAGATGTTATTTTAGTCATAGCCTTTAATTCCCAAATTCTCCTTGACTTTGAGAAGTTAATTCTCAAAATTTAAACTTTGCAAATAGATGGGCAGAAACCCTCTTTGTTGATCAGGTTTCATCTCTGTAGTTTATAAATGTTGCTTCTCAGGGCTACAGCTGAAGATCCACCTGAATCTTTAGGGGGTTGTCATTTCTTAGATTACCCCTTAAGAGGAATACATTTTCATTATGTTTGAACAAGTGGTGATAGAATCATAGAATCATAGGATCATAGAATCATAGACTCACAAAACGATTTGGGTTGGAAGGGACCTTAAAGATCATCTAGTTCCAACCCCCCTGCCATGGGCAGGGACACCCTCCACTAGACCAGGTTGCTCCAAGCCTCATCCAGCCTGGCCCTGAACACTTGCAGGGATGGGGCATCAACAATTTCACTCGGTAACCTGTTCCAGTGCTTCACAACCCTTGCACCCTACCTTCTTTCCTTAAACACACAAGCACTTTAAGTGGTGATTAGAATGATCATACTGGATTCATTAGGAAAAAATCACAGCAGATTTATTCACTTCACTCTATGGGAGTCCAACTGAACTCACAAGACAACTGGCATCAATGCAATGACATCAGTGGACGTTGTTTACATACTCTTGTCAAAGTGAATAATTTCCACAGCTTCTGATCCAGTCAAATAGCTACTAACAACAATTAAAAAAAAAAAAAAAAAAGAACAAGAAAAAAGAAAAGCAGAAGGAACCAAATACAGGCACTGGGGTTTTTTTCTGTGCTGACAATGCAACCCAGTTCTTCAAGTATTTGTGAGACACTTGTAGTCACAGCCAAAAGGTGATATTACATAGTTACTCGCCAGCAACAACAGCCTTAGTGTTCAGATGAGCCTTGATCTTTCTCATTATGCACGTATTTTCTGGTTGCTGTGATCTGCAAGCAAACATCAAAAGGGCCAGTAGCATACCCCTTAGGGATTTTGGTGAAGCAATAAAAAGCAGAGCAGCAGAACATGACTTTCATTTGTCTTGAAGTGCAGACTACCAAAGTCTTCTTTCTTTTTCTTTCTCTGTTCCTTGTGGGGTTGCCTGTGGTATCAGAGGTAAGTTAATCAGCTTACCCTGAGAAATATCCAGAAGGTACTTACCTCCCCTGTGAAATTTCCACAGTCTTCACCTAAGCAATAATGCAGCTGAAGGCAAACGTGGGTAAAAGCTGTGCCTCCTTTTAATTAGAACAATGCAGAGTTTATACACTGCTCAGTGCCTAGCCTGGACTATCAGGCAAGTGTATTGTATTCACTTTGATACACGTGTTTCTCTGCTAAGTGGATGTGCTGACAGAAGACAGGAACATAGAGGGAACAATAGCCAGACAGCATCTTTTCTCCCACAGAGGATATAAATGATACAGGAAAAAAAGTACTGACTTCTATTTTTCTATCAGACATTCAACTACCTCAGAAACTTTTTGCAGATCTTGCTAGCTCCTTGGGTTTTCTAGACAACCTATAAAAGATAGACAAGTTCATTATGTCCTCCCATAACAAAGGCTGTCCAAGTTACAGGAAACATAAAAACATGGGCAATCTGTAAGCATAGTAACAAAATATCTCTATATTTAAAGATACCCCACTACATCAATGTTTGCAGGACAAAGTGCTCAAGCCTTTGAAACTGCTAATTTAACACTGTCCTTGAATACGTGTACAGCAGGAAGGAATAAAGCTGAAACAAAATTGGGAGATATTGTTCACAATGTTTGTGTGTATACTTTTTTGTATAAATCTCATATTTTACAAATTAATTCTTCCTACAATCCTTGCCAATAGATTATTAATAGTAAGCAATAAGACATGGGCAGCAGTTAATAAGAATTATGTGACAAGGTATTTAAGAATGTTAAGTATACCAGCACTGTATTCAAGCCAAGCTTACTTACAACAGAACGCAATTTCAGTAATAATGTAAGGTTGGATCTCATGTTCTCTTTTATTAATGAAACAGTACCTTTTTAGATTAAGACATCTGCTGCCATTTCTGTCTTTTCAGTGAAGAAAAGACTTTAACAATAATGCTACAGAGCATCAGTCAGTCAGCTGAGGTTTTACTTTCGGCCTTTTTTAAGTTAATGGCCTAATTGTCACAGTGTTTTATTATAAGAGCATGAATCAGGAAGAACATGTTTGCCATGAACAGAGGATGTCATAGCACTTCTCCAGTATTTTCACTGTAATCCACCTTCATTACCTGGATCATTATGGTAAAGTGCATTTTCGGACACTGTGGTGCCATTACCAGAAGTACCACAGGATTTTCCTAAGACGATTCTTTCAGGAAATATGTTAGGTATGGAGGGGCTTGACAGCTGGTGAACCATGTGTTTATGCTTTTATCATCCAAGACACCCTTGGGATGCACTGTTCTAGGTAGAGCACAAAACTTGACTGTGAAAAGAAGTACCTTTACCTCTAAGTGTGTGGCCCAATATAATCTTGTGATCAAGCATTTTCTTTCATTATATTGCTTTCACTATGCTTTCTTCACTGAGCTTTCTTTTCACTACAGCATTGTCTGAGGATACAGAAATGAAGGATACATGCAGAGTATGCTGAAAATAAAGAACATGTAACTGTTCTGCTGCTTCAAGAGATTGTCTGCGTGGTGTTTTCCTGTTAGGTGTGCCCTCCAAGTGTGGTGTCCAGTACAGTCAGTCACAGTGCAATGGGGTCTTGTCTTTTTTTTTTTTTTTCTTTTTTTCCCCAGTTTGTCACTGTAGCGCTCCTTTTCATTACTCATGCACATTCAGAGTAGCCAGATTCACTGACCAGCCATCATCTGCTCAGGAAAAGACTAAACATTCTCGCTCATTTAAAGGCATCTCTAGCTGCTCCATGAATACATTAAAAATAAAATTTCTGTAAAACACTTTTTGAAAAGTTCCAGAAGATCTGGGAATGGCCAACAGCTTCCTACAGAATTTACTTTCAGATAAAAGCTCTTGTATACACTAACACAGTTTTTAAGTAGCAGCAAAACTCTTCTTTTAGAATGCTAACAAGTACTCTTCATGAGTAATGTGGCCACTGCAAAGATAAATCAAGTAAAATCTTTTTCCCCAAAAAACACTATCATGTACTCCCCAGGGAAAGGATTTATTTTTATATACTTAACATCTGTCCCCAGAATGGCAACAGTCCAGCAAGGAGAGATTTTCATTGATCTTCCTGTTTAATTAAATCTGTCTGAGAATTATCATACACTCTAATTAGACACCTGTTCTCTCCCCACTCACAAGGAAAAAAGTTTCAATTAGAGTAAAAAGATCAAGTTATTAAAATACTGTTCTTTTCACGCTTCTTTTCTTTCCCCCTAGATAATCAGAGGAAAATTGGCTTGAGTGTTCAGTCATTTATCCAGGACTCCAGGCAGGTTTTAGGTAATAAAATAACAAGGCTAAATTATGATCTTAGATAAATTATGTAAATGCAGAGTTGTATTAAGTCCATTAACAGATCTGATGTTCACCAGTTTTCAGTACTGAGAACCTTGCTTTGGCCCTTTCACACTCATAGACCTGGGGAAGTAATGCTGTTCCTTCTTTTCCCAAAATACCTCAATACAAATTTACAAGGGGAAAAAGACACTTTTCAGAAGCTGGTATTTGTAGGCAACACTGAATGCTTTAAGCGGTGCAGGTGTAGAATTGCTAAGTGAAGAGCTGCAGATCTTTTGCACAAGGAAACATCTTTCCCATTTTATCAACAGTTAATCTCACTGATTGATAGAATTCATGGGTGCGGGTAGTTCTCAGGTTGAATAATTTCATGTTACATGTAGAGAGGTTTGTGGTGCTGGGTCCACATAGATTTTGTGTGGATAAGGACCAGAAGGCTGCAGGCTGAATTCCTATCCCCTCGTTGTGGCTCTGAGAACTGACTACCTTGCAAGGGAAGCAAAAAGTTTAAAAATTAGAATTACAGGCTAAATTTTGGTCATTTTTCTTGTGTGTGGGATTGTATATCGTTGTATTACCTACATCAGCCTTAGGAAAGCAGGCAGGCAGGTTATATTGCTTTTTTACCAGCATGTACTCTTTACAAACACATGCACCTGACATGTCTGGAGCCACACATGCCTGTTCCCTAACAAGGTACCATCCTGACACTGGGCAAGGACAAGCTGCTAACCCAAACATCTGCTGAACCACTGCCTCTCCTCATTTGCTCCTCACTTGCTGTATGCACAGTGGGGAGAGCCCAAATCGATGCTTCACCTCTCCTTCCCTCTTCTGCTGATGGCTGATGCAAGAGCCATTATGAAATGCAATCCCCAGCTCTCCAGCTCAGACACATCACTGCGCCAGGAGTCAGCCCTGGGGCAGGTAAACGTACCCCAGGGATTATTCCCTGGCAGCTTTTCTCAGCAGCAAGTGAAGGCTGATAGCCCCAGCAGAAGCCTGTTGCCTCTGCTTCGGCAGCAAGCACGCTTCCAGCTCTTGACATTGCCCAAAGTCTTATTCCTTTCACTGTGACTGCTGCTGACATGCAGTGTTATCCAAGGGGTGGAGGGGAGATGAGCAAATCAAGGGAAGAAACTGATCCCTAAAACCTGAGTGAGCTGCAGAGTGCCTCTAGGAGGAGCTTGCTTATTATTTTCCATCTCTCCTGGCTCATTCCACCATCCCTAAACCGGAGCAAGCCTGGGCCTGTTGTTTAAATAGATTTTGTCAGAATGTAACACTAGCTTTCTAACACCTGTTTGCATTTTCATAGAGACTAACTTAGGAAGGAAATGTTATTCTAAATCAGCACACATATGGTCCTGTCTCAGGTTGCATCCTTCCTGGGGGTAGGGAAGAACTCAGATGTTTTTCATCTGCTTTTTTTTTGCACAATGTGGGACGCCCTACCTTTCCCATCCATTACTGACACTGTCCCTTTTAGAGTCATAGGGAAAGGCTGTCCTACAAACCTCAGAACTAGTATTTCCATGTCAGAAGCTGGAAGATACTATTATTGAAATTAGAGCAACTCTAGTAGCCCTTTAAGTAAGACTGTTTTATTGTCATAGAGTCCCTTCAATGATATTATTTGACACATATTCTGCTGTGAGGAACTTGCACGCTAGACAGACCTGAACAGACAAATATGCTTTAGGAAACTGAGGCACAAAACAGCAGTTTCATGTGTCCATAGTCAAAAAGAAAAAAGCAGGTGTGCAATTCTGCCAGTAGCAAAATAGATCCTTTCAGGACTAATTTTACACTCAAGGGGAGTGCTAGAGTATGGTAGATAGAGGCAAAAATGTACATAAACATGTTCTTGAATCAGTGTCAAGATTTGGTCAGTATTAAATTCTAGTACAGGTGCAAAATTAGCTCTAGACTGTAGCAGGACAACAGAATGCACAGCCAAAAGTCTGGAATTGCATTGGGTTTCACCCCTGTCTGAGCGTGGATTCCCCCGTCGCCCCTGTGGTCGGTGGCATCTGGGAGGAGGGTGCTGCTGGGGCAAGGAGTGGAGGTGGTGGACTGCGAGTGCCATGACACCCCCCTCCAGTTCAGACTGGGCAGCAGACGATGCAGGTTGCTGCCTCCTGTCTCAGCTTGCCTGCAGAGATGGCTGCAGGTGACTGAACCGGACTGCAGCCAGCAGGTAAAGGGGCTGTGAGATTTCTCTCCCACAACAAGCACATACTGCTGTATAGCAAAATTCTGTTACTCACACACAGAGCAGGTGGTGATATTACTCAAATCAAGTCGTAAGTCTCTTCAGTCTTGTATTCCTGAGTTTCTCTTGCTCCCCCCCAACACACATCCTTGATGAGAAGGGCAATACTCTTTCCCCAAAGCAAACCCTGCCTCTTTGTGTTCAAGCTAGAGGTGAAGACAGGGTGAACCACTTTGGGTAGAATGGGCTCTGACCAGATCCTCTGCCTGAAATGGAAATCTTCAGATGGTCTTCAAATATTCTTTTTTCCAGTCTTGCATGTCTATGCACCTTCTGGATTATGTCTGGAAAAATGAACCGAAGACTTTCCTCATCTGAGATCTCAAAGCTTCTTTCAAGACCTAAGGAGTTTTGAATACATTTTCATAAGTAAGCAAAATTGGCTTGTAACTGAGTGATGATTTGGTATTTAACTGACAGGGTCATAAAATTATTAACTGGTGGAGCAAAAGAAAAAAAAAAGAATCAATCTGTGACAACGTTAAATACTGATCTGATTGAAAGTTTCCTAATTGTTTTATCCACAGATAATGTCTTAAAGATCTTTCATAAAACACATACATGGAGGAATGTAATAGCAGAGGGCTCACCTAAATTATAGCACAGTCCATGTAGCCATTTGGCAAATCACTTACTTAAAACATGGCATTGTCCCACACTATCTACGTTATGTTTTAAATCAGTAAAGGCTGCAAAAATTCAATCTAGATGCAGAGATCCACTTTGCTTCATCAATTAAACCAGTGCAGAAAGTAATAAATCATATAGAAAATGTATTCTTTCATTATTCTGACAAATTATTTAGACTTCTAGAAAAGGTCAGGGAGGTCACCTGTTAATACATATGGAGTTGAAACCACTTCTGGAAAAGTAAACAAGGACTTTTTTTTTCCTCAGAGAGCAGATGGTGCAGGGCAGTGTCAGATAGTGTATTAACAAAACATTATTAGTGTATTGAAGGCTATACATTTGTAGACAGTGTCAGCCTTTGCCTTTCTTTCTGTGGGCATCCTCTGGGTTTTCCTGGACACTTTGGATTGCTGAAATTTTCCAAGTGTTCTGCTTCTCCTGCTACTTAAATCGTTCTGGAGTGTTGCATGAAAAGGGGTGACCTTGAGACCGTGCAGTCCCATCCAGCTTTTCTATCCCCTTCTGTGAAGGAGCCCTTTAGTAGTAGTGGCACCAGCCACAGTTAAGTAATGACTTGCTCTTCTCACAAAGATTCTTTGGGACCCTTTGGGTCACAACATTCATGATTTCAGAATCTTGATGATGCCATTCAGCTATCAGGATGAGCAATCCATTCCCTGTTAGTAACTTTCTATGCACATTTAATTCCAACAGAAAATAATTAGACAGGGACAAAACTTAGGCTATTTTTATCTAAAGCTACCCAGTCCCTGGACCTTGACAACTTTCACTCGGGTGCTTTGCATGGAGAAAGTCTTAGCTGAGATTATGTGGACCCACAAAATGCAAAACAATCCTTTCCAAACATCCAGGTCAGTGTTCGAGTGTCTGAGGCCTGAAGATGAGAAATCTGCTTCATGATGTAATACTGTACAAGACAGACAGAAGAAATAATTACAATAATAAGCTACCAGAAATGCTTCCAGAAATGGTCCTAATGTCTTGTGGGTAAATCCAGATAACTGCTACCCTTTTCCACTGCCAAGGGAAGACACAGCATCACTGCTGGAATTTGCTCAGTACACATTCATGATTTCTCATCCTTTCCTTGGGTAATAACATCTCCTTCCCTAGTCTTTGCTCAGATAGGACAAACTGCCAGTGATGTTTGGTCACAGCCCTGGCAAGGACTTCTGGAAACAAGTGTCTTCTGGGAGTCCATACTTGCACTGCATTGCTCCCAGTGGCTTCAAAAATAGTATTCAGACATCTGATATTTGCATTAAGGGAGAATGAGGATGAATCCATAGAAATTAGGTAGAAATCGGTAATATCAACCAGCCACTTTAATTTTGATAATAATACTAACATGCAATAATGTGTTCCCAGCTAAAGCAAAAAGAATTGGGAGTAAGACAAATGCAGTTCAGGGCACACCCCAAACGCAGGCCTGCTGTGCTACAGAGGCTGTCAAGCAGTAGCTCCTGAGCTCTCAAGATACGGTTCTTCATTTCATCCCAAAGTTCCAGCTGAGCTCAAAGGCTAGACGTAGTTTGACGCTCTTTTGAAAGGCTGAGTTTGAGTAATCAACCATGACATTTACACAGTGCTTCTCTCTTTGGTGTTTTACAGACATTAATCAATCAATTCTTATGTCTCTCCAGGGAAGGAGGAAATAAAACATCCCTTCCAGGAATGAGGAAATAGAGAAAGAGGAGCTAAACACCTTTGCATGGCTTATAGAGATTTGGTCTCAGTAGAGGCTGTTGAATTCAGGAGGCCTCATCAATTCCAGCTGCACTCATGTCGCTAGCCCACACCTTCCCCTCTTGGTGCAACTGCAATACAAATGCTTCCTTCTCTGTGTCTGCTTGCTGAGGCCCTGGGACAGCAGTATCATATTTTCAAGTATGCCAGTGGATGTGGTCATGCCACTGCCAAGATTATTTATAACAGGTACAAAAGATTGTTCTTAGAGTGTTGATAATATATATGGACATAGTAAATGCTTATTAAAGACTAAGCCATACCAATAAATGCAAAGTTTATCATTTAGAATGGAAAATCCTATGATTTAAAGGCAGTGGCCAAATATTGGATCATCTTATATATTGTTAATAAATCAGAAAATGCAAGGCAGAGAATATCTGGTGTAAAAGTTATAGCTCTTAGATAAGTCTCCCAGGTAGAGACTCTGGGATTTCTGTGCTAGGTGAACCCCAACACCTGTGTGAGAACCTCTTCTATGTACACTGGTGGCAGTCTGCCAGTGCTGAAATGGCTCGGGGATGACATTTTGTGGAGAAGGTCCTGATGTTACCCCTCTTTCGGGTCCGTTTGTTCAGGTGTCTGTAGTGAGATGCAAAGAGGCTCTGAAAACAGGATATGTAAAACTTTGCAAGTACACAGCATGTATTTACTGACTGGCACACACAAAAAATAGCCATTGTTTTATGAGCTATGTTCACCACCATCCAAGGCATAAGGCATCCAAGGAGCTTTTTTTGACCCAACAGGCAACACCCCGTGGAGACCACACACCTCTGTGGCTCCCAGGAGCAAATTCTTCGCATTACAAACCCAACATCTTCCACTAGCTCCATCACTACCAAGGCCACCCAATAACTTGGCAATCAGCTCCCCATTTCTTCCGTTAGAAGTTCATTCATCCTCATGTCAGTGTCTTTCCTCTCAAAATCTTGAGCTACCTTGATACCGTGCCTGTGATTTTACCTTTGTTATACTTATTTGCTACAGACATTTGCACAGTTCTTTGTCACAGGTCAGGAGCTTCGCCAGAGCTTCAGCCGAGACTATACAGCCAGGTGGGAGTAGAGTTGAGCCTTGAATCCCTGGAGCATGAGCAGCCAAGCCCTTGAGGGGGAAAAGGTAACAGAGACGGGGGTGCAGTGCCTTCTGTGCTACTATCAGTCTTCCCAATCTATTCCATACCTTGTTGGAAACATTTAGCCTCAGATATTAGCCTCTCTTAAACACTATGTTTAAGCATGCTTCATGTTTATATGCACTGATTTACTACCTAGCAACCCAAATGAAGTCTGAGATTGAGAAGAGTAAAGAGCAGAAAATTTAATAGAAACTTATAGCACCTGAGCAACTGAACAAAGTATTTCTGTACAGGCAGTAGTCCTCTGCAAACTCAAGGAAAGGAGGAAATAAAAAGAGGATTTGTGTCTTAAGAATCCAGGGAATTTCTCAGCACGTGCACCCACGCTTATCAATGCCTTCTCTGCATAATACTGCTGAATGCAGTGCAACTGTTCATGTAGGCAGATTACAGTTTCTGCCATTGCAACCTTTATTGTTTCACCTGTCACAGACTGGTTCTTGAGGTGTTGACATTTAATCCATGATCTTGAATCACGTCATCTTCTGGTGATCAGCATAAAAAGCTCTTTATGCAGAAACCCTGCCATTCCCACCTCCAACTAGGTGCATCTTGTGGCCTTTGGATAGCTAGGGTATTCTCGTGACTATGAAAATGGTCTCCAACGGGGGTTTGTAAGACATCCATCCTGCTGGGAATGGCGTGCCTTGTGTGTGATCATTCTTTCAGCCCTAATACTATTGAAGTTTTGCAAATACGAGAAAACTTAAAAGCTTTAGCTTCACAGTAACATAAGAAATTTACCAAAAGATCAAATAGCAAATGCATTGTTAAGATTGTATTTAATGATGAAGATTTTTCTTGGCTACTGCAGTGCTGCCATTTGCCTGTGATTCTGACTAATCAGTCCCTGTAGTGTCCTTTAAGGCTGGCATGTCCTGGAGAGTTTCAGATCTGTGTCTTTTCTGCTTTTATAGCTAATGATGACTACAGGAGCCACCTCTGACAATTGCTTTGGGCAATCTGTTTTTTTTCCTGCAGTGTATGCAGAAATACCTCCTCATTGTCCCCCCACCCATCTTGTGATTTAACAGCCCCTTACCTCCAAAGACCAGCTGTAGGGGTTTATGTAGTAAAAAGGACCTTGGGTCATTTTTTTATCCTCTTTCCTTAAAGTGTCTTAATTAATATTTCTATTGCATACCTGAATTAGACCACTGCTTGCCTTAAGCTTAAGCAGTATTTTCAATTTACGAAGTCTTTTAAGACACAGTGGTACAGCTTTACGAGTCATATACTCAAGAAGTTATTAACCAGATAATAATAATATATTTTACTAAGATATTTCAGCAGCACAGAAAATCTAATCACAATCTCTCAGCATCTTAGAAAGTCTCACCATGATGTCTTGATCTAAATGAATGACAAAACTGGAAAGTGAATTATCTTGACTGGGTAAAGCTTCTTTACCCTCCTGTAGTTTCAAATACCTACAGGAACATAGTCACACCAATACTGCTAAATATTCATTAATTTAAATGCTGTGCTCTTCGTTTTCACCATTTCCAACTAAAGTGCAGATGTCTGCATGACCTGACATACTCCCTTAAAGAAGCATTTCAACAGCCATTACAGAAACTGGTGCATCCCTTGGAGTTCCTGTTTAATGCCTTCAAACCACAGTCTAAGCTGTTAAAGTTTTCTCGTTTAAGATTTGTTTTACTCTGTTACGAAACTCCCGGATGCCCTCCAGCCAGTCCGTAAATGACAGAATATGCTTCCCTCCTTCCAGCCAAATTAAGCCAAGACATTTATAGAGTAGTGCAACGAAGGCACACAGAGTGTGAGCAACCAAGCAATAGATGCAGTACAGGAGACATCAATTAGTTTGTTAATTTTTTTTTTATTTTATTTTTTTTTTTGCATACATTATGTTGTTGTGTATAAAGCTTGTGAATTTTTGTGAGGGAAAAAGCAAACCAAGCTGAGCTAAAGAACCTGGAGGGGGTTTGGCTATTGCAGCATGGCATGCAACAGCAACCCTTCAAAAGACAGGGAGTGCAGTGGGGGAGGGACGGGTAGGAATACCAGCTCTCGCTGTGTGACACTTATTTGCCTCTCAGGATCTCAAAGTGCTTCACGAAAGTGAGCATGATTATTTCCAGTCCTAGCAGAGTACCTTGGGAGAGACCTCGTGCTTCGTCTCTGACGAAGGGGAATAACACCCTGGTACACAAGTCTCTCAGCAAGCTATTGTGCCATCAACTTAAAAGTCTTGAAACAAAAGGTTTTGTTTTCCAGTCACCTGCATGACCCGCTCTGCTCCCAAAGAACAAGCCTCATTTCAGATACAGGCATTTTACAAAGTCTCATCTGAGATGTGTTTACACTAGTGTAGTGGCTGGAACATGTGCAGAGTTGTGTACTGAGCTAACGGAGCTGTTCCAGCCAAATATCTGCCAGCCTGCAGCTACAGGTTCCTATCTCAGCTGACAAAAGGCAGGGGGGAGCATGGATAAAACAAAGGCCAGAGCAGATTTTTGCAACCCCTAGAAGGTAAAGATGAAATCCTAATGTTAGATTTTCATGGTGTTGCTTTGCACAGACTGTGGGGAATTAAACATTTACAATATGTTCAGTTACATCCTTTTAGAACTGCAGCCTAGACAAACGATGGAGACAATGTGCAAGAGCCTTAATGTGTGAGAGTACCACTTCTGCCAAGCTTTTTGACTTTAAAATAGCTAAGTCTGCATGTTTCACAAATTCCAAGAGTTACAGTACAATGAAATTCCGTTTTTTACTGAAAATAAGAACTCTTTCACCTTCTGCCACTTCATTTGTCTACTCTCTGTTATGACAGCTTAGCTCTTCCTATAGGTCCTTACTCCTGTGAAGAGATGCCTTTAACAGATGATCAGGCTGTAGCTCTGGCAGAGATCTGTAAGCACAGGAGCTCATAACAGCTGTGGATGATGCAGACTGACAAGGTTGGCAAATAGTCATGAGGACTTTGTGGGTATAGTAACACACATATATAAAATATATGATAGTGTCTATAAAATACCTGAATTCATAATATGTATATGTTATATATATGAGGTTTAGGTATACACACACAAGTATGTATGCGTGTTTGGTTCTGCAACCTGGATTGCTTGGAAAATTGGAACTACTCATGCAAAATATGCTCTAATGTGACCGTTTAGAATATGATCACAGTCATAAAAGGAAGGCCTGCAAATCATGCCAACAAATGCATGGGCTGCAGTGTGGGTGACAGTGTGAGAAGTAGGAGACTCAGCTCAAGTTCATCTGTCAATGCAGAGGCAAAGTAGATTATTACAGTTCTTGAACGGATAAAGAATTAAAATGGGTAGAAGCCAAAAGTACAATTTTCCCTCTGAGTGTGACATTTAGGAGCTGGATACTGGGCATCTCTACTATTTTGAAGTTCACACACGCAACACTCAGGCATGAACACACACACATACACACAAACATCAAACATGGAGAGGCTACAGAAGAGCCATAAAATGATCTGCTGGGGTGGAGGAAGTATCTTACAGTAAGTATATAGAGACAGCTTCTTAAAGTGTTCAATTTTAAGTCATAGAGAAAAACAAAAATTGAGATACAGCTTAATTACAGTGTACAAATACCTCCATGGACATAAACCACTGGGTATTCAAAAGTCCTTTAATTCAGCAAAGAAAGGCAAAGCAAGAATGAGTGGCTGGTTAAAGGATAAGGCCAGAAATGTTAAAATGATAAAGAAGACTCAGAGTCTTTTGTTATTTTTAGTTGTGGGAGAAAATTGTCAAAGCAAGTGGTGGGTTCTCCACCCACAAAATGCCTTCCTAGAAGATACCCTGCAGTGAAACAACACTGTTTTATACTGACCTCATTGTATGGCACAGAGGTGCTCAGGTGAAATAAATTTCTCTGATATTAGACTTTGTGACAATAAAAAATTTAAGAAATGCCTCAAGTTCCCAACACTTTGCCTGTAAGTGTAGATTACTGATCATTTACATGTTTGAGTTTTTGTAGTTGTTGTTTGGTTTTGGGTTTGGTTTTTTTTTTTTTATGTTTCACTAGCCAACATGATTATGATTTAGTCAGATATTTTATATTTATTTTGCCTACTGCAGTATTTTTCCCAGCGGCAAGCTGGTTACTCGTGGCACTGGGGCACAACTCATTCCTGCAGCAGCGTGGTGGGTTAACAACAGACTTAAGCTTGTCAAAGGCAGAACTTGGGACCTTACAGATGGACATTTACAAACAGTATACTGAACATCACTGACCATATTTGACATTACAATTCCTGCCAGCTTTCTGTCAAAGGAAATAGTAAGTGAGAAAAAAGTAAGTCTTCTTTTTTTTTTTTTTTTTTTCTTCACTATTGTGATATTGACTGTCTGATGACTCCAGACAGCAATAGCCAGTGCTGGTGAAGATGTCAGAAGACGAGCAAAACTAAGGGTAATAAAGCATGTTTGTCTGAAGGGAACATTATGCAGTGAATTGAAGGTAGGAATGGGTGCCTCTTAGGGATTATAATTCAGGACACATCGTTTTCTGGAATATTTACAGTTGCATTAAACATAGTCATTACAAATACACAGAAAGTTATCTGCAGTGTCATTACCTCTGCTCAGCCTACAAATTTAATAAAATATCAGACTGATTCTATATAGATATGCACATGTGGGACTCCTGTCTTATAGTGTTGTTGATAACATGCTACTGGGCTCTTGAAGATACACAGAGCCAAACTGTGGTTCCACTGCCACAGGTAGCTTATATGGTTCTGGATTGCGTCTGGTTGGGATGGAGTAAATTTTCCTCACAGTAGCTGGTAAGGTGATATCTTCTGAATCTGTAATCAAAACAGTATTGATAACAGAGTGATGTTTGAGGTATTGTTGAGCAGCACTTGCACAGTCTGAAGGCTTTCTCTATTCTATTCTCTGTCCCTCCAGTGTGTACTCTACAGGTGGGCAAATAATTGGGAAGGGACACAGGCAGAACAGCTGACCTGAATTAAAGAAAGAGATATTTCATACCATATAACATCATGCTCAGCAATAAAACTGGGGCGGGGAGTTTTTCCATAATACCCATTGCTCAGAAACTGTCTGGGCATCAGTGTGCTGGTGAGAGGTGGTGAGTGATTGCCTTTGCATTGGTTGGGGTTATTTCAGGTTTTTTCCCTTCACTTATTAAACTGCCTTTATTTCAATCCTCCATGAATTTTTCTTGCCTTTGTTCTTCCAGTCCTCTCCCCCACCTGCTGCAGAAAATTGAGCAAGGAACTAGGTGAGAGTTTGACTGCTGAAGTCAACTCACCACAGGCTCCCACATAAACTGATAGCAGATGATAGTAGGACACTATTTGGGCTCAGCTATGTTGGCTATCTTACTCCCTGGAAGGAGAATAAACAAGTCATGAGGCAGTGCTAAAACCAGCATTGCAACTTCTCCCAAGACTGGACTCCAGCTCCAGGTGAGGTCAGCCCTGTAGCAGACAAGTGAGCTGAGGAGTCCCTGTCATTCTCCACCTCTAAAAAAGGTACCCATCTCCTTAACTAGTAAAATGCACACAGCTTGTAAACAGCAGCTGTGTTCCTACAGCCCACTTAGAACAACAAAATAATAGCTGTGGCTAATCCTAATTCTATCAGAAATACAGGTAAAGATGTTAAGAAGTTTGGATAACTCCTCTTCAAGCTGTGTAGTGAGCTGGCACAGATAAAACATTTTTTTTAAATCTTATTTTCTGGTAGTAAAACCTAAGCAAGTTAACTTCCTGAACGACACCCCTCACTCAGTTGGAGACTGGTGCAGTCATACTCCTTTCTCCCAGCCAAGCCCACCTTGGGCACTCAGTGACAGCAAACAAGGAAAGAGCAGAATTTTCAGTGGTGCCCAGTGACAGGAGAAGAGACAATGGGCACAAACTGAAATTCAGGACATTCCCCCTGAACCTCAGGAAGCACTTTTTTTACTGTGAGGGTGACCAAACCCTGGCAGGTTTCTCAGGCAGCTTGTGGCATCTCCCTCCTTGAAGATATTCAGAAACTGTCTTTTGACATGGTCCTGGGCGAATGGTTCTGGGTGGCCCTTGCTTGAGAAAGAGGGTTGGACCAGGTGGCCTCCAGAGGTCCCTGCCAACCTCAGCCATTCTGTGACCTTCAACAGCAGCCAGTGACCAGGGGGGTTATGAATGTCCCAGTTAAGCCTATAGCTGCTAGTTCTCCACACCCTACCTTAGGGTGATGGCAGTTGGAGATATGGCCTGGGAAGGGAAATTACACATCTTCAACATTTCTGGGCTTTGGCTTTATTGGCAACTAAATAACCCGTAATGGGATTGATCATATCCTGCCTTTTCCTGTATTCAGATGTCTCCCCCTCCCCTTAACCCTACAGTAGGTGTCCTGTCTTCAGGAAAAACTCCATACAGGTTTTAGAGAGAGTGACAACCAGGACTTGCTAGCAATTCCATTGGACATCACGTATGCACAAGTTAACTGAAAACAGAGTAACACAAGGGAGGAATACTGCATCTCAGTGCAGCATTCCAGGCTCTGCCCTCCCCACTCTCAAGCAGACCTATGGTGAAAGGAGTGGGGTTTTGTGACGGGCTTTTTAGTGCGACTTTTGAACAACGCAGATTAAAGCAGGTATTGCTCTTACTCCAACTTTTATTATGTTTACACAATACCAAGTCACAGATGCACTTTCGGTAGCATGAGCTTTTCAAACACGCACTTCTGTTGTTATACAAAATAAAATAATTTATTGAAATAAAAGGTCAGCTGAAAAATCATTGTCTCTTCCAAGTCTTCTGTATTTGAGTTATGGGGTTATTCTTTTTACTGTAGGAATAATAAGGATTATGTTTCACTGAAGGCTGCAGAATATTATCCATCTCTTTCTTTTGTACCCCAGGGGAGGTTATTTCAGGTTTTGTGGATTCCTAAGGTAGAAGAAGAGAACTGTATTGTCAAGACCAAATGTTCTGCATGTGCAAGCATGCTCTAAACGAAATAAGGGAAGGACAGATCAGCCTGATACCTGAGAGAGGAAATTCTGTCAACTGGAGTGGCATCTTGCTGATTCTCTCTTGGAGTGGATACCAAAACCCACAAATACAGAGGCAAATCAGGTTTGCATATCTGTGATTTTCTTTGAGGCTTAAATCTGTGAAGTATGTGCTACCTTCATTTACACTGTCACTTCTGCTCTGTCTCAGATCACCCTGAGCTCCCGAAAGAGGGCTAGGACACTTTAGAAACCACGTATGGGGCGTTGGACATTCAGTGAATGCTGGCAGGGCTAAGCCTTCATGGGTCTCCTGATTCTTACCGTACACAGGGTGCTCATCCTGCTGTTGGGAACACGGAAGGAGAGAAGTCGTGCCATTGCTGCATGTGCCACAGGATAGAGGGGACACTGAGCATCTGCAATGCCATGGTATCTTGGAATTTTGTACATTACAATTCTCATTCCCCAAAAGTTTTGGCCAGTATTTTACAACAGACAAAAAGGGCAAACAATGTGGTTTTTTCAGTGTCTCATGCGTAATTCACACTCCCACAGGCGGAGAGCCAGCTAACGAACCCAGGTGTTTTCCTGACTGGCCTTGACTTCTTGCACCATAATGCACCAAGTCTTAGAAGTGACAGCATAATTCAGGCTGGAAGGGACATCAGAAGGTCACTCGGTTCAACTTCATGCTCAAGGCAGGACTACATTTCTTTAAAACATGCAGGACACCAAAGTCAGCGTTCAAAAGACATGGTCCACAGAGGACAGAGGCAGTGATTGAACCTATCACCCTAAATTGGAACCACGGAATCACAGAACGGTCTAGGTTGGAAGGGACCTTGAGGATCATCTAGTTCTGACCCCCGTGCCAGTGAAGACCAAGGCAAAAAAATCATTGACCCTCTCAGCCTTCTGCATATTCTGGAAACCAGCTCTCCTGTTTCCTTCTAGAGAGGGCCCACATGTTTCTTCATCTTCCTTTTATCCCCTATGTACCTGTAGAAGCCCTTCTTGTTGACCTTGATGTCCCTGGACAGGTTTAATTCTGTCAGGGCTTTGGCTTTCCTAACCTAATCCCTGACCTCTCTAGCAACTTCCTGGTAATCAATACAGATAGGCCAGTTAGGTACAGATGGAGATGACAGCGCTCACCGGCTTACAAGTAGGAGCTGCCCACGTTCCCTTGGCATCAGTTGCAGCTGCCCAGAAGAACCAGCCATGAAGAAGTATATCAGATCTTGGCTTGGCCCAAGGTCCCTATACACTGAAGTGGGTGAAGTCACTTGTGACCTAGCTGTCCCTCTATTTTCTCCCCAGTCTGAAGGGATATGATATATGATGTGCTATTTCCCAGCATAGTTTCAGATCTGAAGCTAATCTAAATACCCTTAAAGCTTGATATGGAAAGTTTAGCCTCAGTAAGCAACTAAGTACCACACAGCTCCTTGCTTACCTCCCCCTTCCCCCACCCTGCTGCCAGATAGTTTCTCAGAAAAACAGCATGGGTGAAGGATCAAGGTAATATGTCAACTTGCTGGGTTTGGAAGCATCTCTTTTGTCCAGTAGAAGTTAAATGGCATTTTGTTAAGAAGTATCACACTATTATACTTAAGCACCCAGTGAGGGTACAGTAAGTAGTGAGAACAGTCAGATCTGAAGTAACATAATATGTGAGTTTCCAAATATCCCTAGAATAGATTAATTTCTATTTCTATCGTCATGGTCTTAAATTATTATTACCTAGTACCTTCTTAGAAGGCTGAACAGTACTTTTTCATTGATATAGATAGAAAATCTCCAAATAAAAAGACTTATATCTATACCTGAATTTCCAGGAGGTTATTCAGAATTTTTGGGCCTGTTTCTTTGTTCTTACTTACCAGTATGTTTGTTTACAACTCTGATTCACCCAAGAGAGATATGCAATACTGTGTCTGTACATTTCCATGGCCAAACTTGCAACAAAGGCATTTTCCAAGAGATACTGAGAATTTCCTGCTTTCAAATGATCAAGTAACAAGAACTACAGAGGCATATGGAAAACTGGAAAGGAGGGAGCTGAAAAGTTACAGTAAATGTGAAAGCTTGTATATTTGAAAGGATCTTATTCAAGCTAATTATGAGCGGGCTGGTCTTTCAGCAGGGAGGATAACAGTAGTCATTTCAGTGAAGAGTTTCTAAACATGTTGATAAGACAAAAGATACTGTAAGAATAACAACCTGCTCAGAGGAAAGCAGGGGTGTTTGGCTTGTTCCTCACTCGACCTTTCTTTCCTTGATGCTTCTCCTGTCTTCTTGATGTTATATGTGAAAGTGACCCTTTGGTGTTGTTCCTGACCACCTGCTCTTGGCAGCCTGGAGTTTAAATTTTGCATCATTCTCAGAGAAGTTTGTACCACACTTTGATGTCCTTCAGCACATATATGGGAGACTGTAAATGTTGAAGAGTGTAAACCTGGCTATCCAGTGCTTGACAGAACATGGTGAGGATGTCCAGCTGTCTCAAGTAGCCAGGAAGAGACACAGTTGTTTTCCTTCCCTCCCAAAGACCCCAGAGTTTCCCCAGCTTGACTTGGATAGAAGAAAGAAGAAATCCTAGACATATTTTTAAAGCCAAGTCTCCTGCACGATCAGACAGGTTTGGTTTCTTTAAAATGAGTGGGTGGAGAAAGGAGAAAGGGAATTGAAACTGTTTTGAAGAAATAGCAACCTCAGCTGCTGCCACAATGGGCTGCAGAGATATGTGATCTACTGTGATTATTGTAGTTTAGAGGCTTCCTCTTCAGACCACAACATTTTTCACTCTTTTCGGGAACAGTATTATATTACAGGTGTTATAACTTTTCCTCAGAATCAGACTGGCCAGGGAACTGTAAATGTAAATCATGGCTGCCCTCAGGAAACCTGCCAGCCTGTAAACACAATGAAATGAGTGAGATGAAAGCATCTGAGTGAGAAAATGAATTTTAGGCATTCCACTGAAGTCTATTTAGTTTTTACAGTCTGGCGCAGCATCTAGAAGCAACAGCTGGGCAGGACATACTAATTCTCAGTGGCTAATTCTGGAAAGATTACCTTAAGCTTGAAATCTTTGCATAGGGATCCAACAGGGAAGAGAAAGCTTATTCCTTCAACATTTTTCATATTTCTTCCATGCTGCAAAGGCATGGTATGCTACCTTAAATAGCTAGCTTTCCCACTTCTGAAAGCTTATTTGATCAAACTGACAAAGTTTACAATGAAGAATTTATGTTGAAAGTGCAGGCTCACCACAAGAGTAAAACTGTTCAAGACAGCGCTTGTTTTGCACCATATTTTCTTTCTTGGCATATTTTTCTGCTTTCAGAGAGTTTTCCCATCTCAAAGGGGTCTCTCTTCTCAGAGGCTTTTGCTTACAACTTCAGCCTAGCAGGGGCAGGGGAACACAAGCCAACAATGTGGGAACAATTGAAGATTTTTTTTTCGTGTTTCTTCGTCTGAACCTGAGCAAAGTTTCCTTTTAGGGCACAAAACCCTTCTAAGACATGAAATGTCATTCATTAACATGTTTATCCCCATCTCTGCACCATCATTTTTCATTTTCACACATTTCTGCATGTCATCTGGGCACAATGAAGGAAGCCAAAACACTGCAAGAACATTTCCTGTCCAGACTGTAACAGACTGTGACTCTCAATGTCAGCTCATTCTGACAAGGTTTCCAGAGCACTTGCACAGATTTCAGAGAGTGGAAGGCCATCCAAGAAACACCCATTGCTACCTATGCCAAATGTTTCTGGCAGTGTAGTGACCTGAAGAGTCACCTGGATTCCTCAAACACCTTTCAGACAATACTCATATGTCTGATACTAACTTTTTTCTCCCTACATCCCATAGTCCCTAAGATCATCCTGGATACTTACTAGAGAATTTTCTTTCCACTTCTCTTATAAACCTCCTTGTGAAGAAGGGCATGGGGTTTTGCAAATAAGGAGATACTGGACAACTACACAATTGGAGGACAATGACTTCACCGCCATGATTCCTTATGCCCAGCTACCAGGACCTTTCTTTCATTGTCAGCCAGTTATTAACATTCCCACTATTTTTATACGGTTGCTATCAGTTAAAAAAACATTCCCTGTGCAGCAGAAATGAGACAAACAAGTTGTCCATCAGCCCATTCTCTCTTCCACAACTGGAAGGAAAAAACTGCTGTTCCATTTAGCTGTATGTGGCTCATTTTACCAGAAAGGTGCTCAAGCAGCACTAAGAGCTGCCACAGGCGTGAATGTGGTGAAGAAACTCTGAATGGCCAGTGATTGCCCTAGAAAAAACTTTCCAAGAACGGCCAAATTTTGGTTACTGGATGTGTGTTGCTTGGTTCTGGTAAACCAGATAGATGAGGCAGCAGATTTTTCTGGTGTTTGTTAGTGAAAGGGAGTATGAAACACATTCATATTGAAAATGTTTACTGATGGAAACTTGGGATGGTGGGGAGGGGAGGAAGGTGTATCAGGCCTGGAAGGAAATGTGATAGAAGTGTCAGAATCTGCACAGGTGATTTCTGCTGGACTAACTCCTTCAGAAGACAGAGCAAATGGATTTCTAACACCTAAAATCCTGAGCAGACTATGATGGGCAACTGCCAAGCTTTCCCCATTTTGTATTTGTTCTGGTCCAGACACTGGTGCAGAAATGAATCCCTTTCTGAACATCTGGGAATTTACTGAGTTTGGGCTACTCAGCTGTCTCTTGAATAATGAACTCCTTGTGTCAGGGCAGATAAAAGGCTCCTGAGCCTTTCCTACAAGGTCAGCAGCTGGCAGCAGGTATAAACATGGCAAATGTCCAAAGGGTCTTTCGACTTTCTTACCCATTGGCTGGTCATTTCAGTTTTTCTGAAGTGAGATGATGGAATTCCGATACTTTTTTGTGGTTTGGTTTTGGGGTTTTTTTTCCCTGAAAAGAAAATACCCCTCACTGTCTTCCCTAACATCCTTGTTCTCGGGTGTGGAAATATGTTTACTGTAAAGAAAATCTAACTTGGTGTCTAGCATTCACTAACATTGAGGTTTTGACTCTGGAGCAACAATTAGTTTTAAAGAATCCTAACTAAGTAACAATGTATCCTTCTAAAAGTCATACAGTCTCCAAAGTTTATGAGACAATTAAATACCTAAAAATTGTATGCATATACAGACACAACCGCACACGATTTTGAAATATTTGGTATATTCATAAATTGATGATGTTAGTTTTAAGTACATATAAATAATTGCGTATGGGCATATTAGACGTAGTAGTACTGTTATATATATAACATGCTACAGAAATAAAGAAGCAGCTAAGTGTTCTGCTTGGAAATGTGCTGAGCAATAAGAGTAACTCTGCCTATCCCATATGCAACATCGTGAGAGGTGAATCTCACCGTACTGTTTTGTGATCATATTATAAGTGGTTACGAATAAGCTGTTCAAATGTTCTGGAAAACATCTTTCAAGAAATTACTGTCTGAAGCATAACATGTTTTTATAAGTCTGTCTACTTTAAGAATACTTCTGACGTTAATGGATCTAAAACAGGTTTTGAACAGTTTAAAGAAAGTTCTTAAACTCTTGTCCATCTACATAGATAGATCAAAGGTGAAAACTTTAAGACTCTGAATTATGTTTTGTGAGTTCCAACTGATTTTTTATATCATGTCAAAATACACTAAAAATCACATTTCAAAGACACCTCTGTGTCTGGTTCTACGTCTCATTACTCAGCCCTGCAATAGTAACTGAGGTTGCAGCTTTCATGAGAGACCCAGATTCTCAGCTCTATTCCAGCACCTATCCCCTACATGGCACCGAGAGGTACTACATGAACAATTTCACAGCCTGAGCCTGTTTCCTTCCAGTCAGCACAGTTCAGGGAACACAGACTGTATTTCCCAGATCAAATAGTGTCCTGGGTACAGTAATGAACACCAAGCACAGAGACTATACAGAGACAGGGATGAGCCAACTCAATCTCCCGCGGGTTTTGAAATATCTCAGTTTCATATGGCATTTTATGTTTTCATAACAGCCTATAGCACAAGTTCACTAAATTTACCCTCAGATAAAACCAATAAAATAAAGCTAATAACATGATGAGTTGGTATCTATGGCTAATATCAGCGTTTATAGACAAAGGAGGGGGGCAAGTTACCCTCAGTTTAAGTTAAGCACTCGCTTTCTAGCACAGTGATTCTTAAGCTCTTTGAAGAACCAAACCAGAATGATGAAGTCACTGCTGCATAGACCAAGCTCAATATTTATGTCTGTTCCCTAGGACAAATACTTTGAATATAAAGAAAGCAAAAATATGTTTCAAATCATCTCACTGCATGTTTCTAGCAAATTGTCTGTAAACCTGTGTTCTCTATTAATTTGGAGTTGTGTGTCACTTGGGCCTCTCTCACAGATAAAAGGTTTCCTTTCCTGTTCTTTGTTGTAATGCTCTGATTTCTAGATAATTGAAACAAGAGAAGCAGAATGTACTTGGGACTGATACTTTTTAAGCTATTCTTGGCTTGAATCCCTGATGTAAGGCTTACAGTTCGGGGTTTTTTTTAAAGCGTGGAACAAGCTGTTGGACTGATAAACAAGCTGAATGTAGTCTGAAAAAAATAAAATAAAAAAAAAATATAAAAAAGAAAGAAATCCAGAAAACAACTCTACTACAATTGCTTCTATGGTGCTGAAGGAAAACTTTCTGGTTTTATTCAGTACTTCACTACTGTGTTACCCGAAAATAGAAAAGTGTCAGGGTGACTTCAGATCAGCTCCGGGGTAAAGAAACGCTGCTCTCTCCGGTACTTTGAAGAAAGTGTGTCCCTGAAATATGCATCTTATGCATTCACATTTAATCACCTACAAGGCTGCTCTGATGCAACTCAATTCAGGAGCATAAGGTTAACCCCTGAGCTCCACCAGAAAGTTCCACTTTGTGTCCTTGGGCAACTGATTTCCAGGTTGAAGATTTCTTTCTAAAAATGGACTTCCTACCGTGTTTACTTGTATAGTAGTTGCATCATAACCATGCCAAATGTAGCAATCATTCTGGGACCCAGGGTCAAAAGTTGATGTGAGTTCTGTTCCTGCAGGTGGTAGTGCATACTTGTACAACAAACTGCAAAGTTCTGATGTGAGAAAGAGCTGCAAAGAGCTGCAAAGAGCTGACGTGCTCGTTTCTGACTGAGATGTCATGAATGAGTTTGTTTCATGTGAACAAGATGAAAATGGGGATTCAGAAATCAAGATGTTTGTGAATATAACATAATCTGTTTTCTCATGCACATTTTTCTTAATAAACTGATTATCTTCCAAATACTAGATCTGTTTTCACCTGGAAGATAGTTTGAAAAACTTTAAGCTCAACACCTCCTACTCTGGTCTTCGCTTTTGTAGTCACTAGTAACACCAAGGTTTTTCAGAAGCAGTTCAACTAACAAACCCATGAAATAACATAGGAAAAAGGTTTTCCCACCAAAAGAATCCATAGGTGTCCATGGAGAGGAGCGTTGTTTAATTGAGCCTGCTCGTATTAAAACTTTGCAGAAGATTTTGTCCAAAAAAGTGCCTCCCTGCCTGCTGGTGTTGGACGTGTGTTCTGAGACATATAGTAAGAATAACTTATGCTGCCAAAGTGACATACTGTGAGAGCAGGAAACAAAAAGTAGCAGGAGAGCGCTGCTCCCCAGGGCAGGTATAGGGATATGTAGGGATGGGTGACCCCTCCTGCGTGGCGCGGGACGATCTCCCCTGGAGCCACAAGATGGCAATGCGCACTGCATACTTCACCTCGTAACAGCCACAGCTGAGCGCAACAAAGTTAGTGTTAATTTTCGCTACAAAGATTTGCTACTTTATTAATTGCATATATACGTGCTGTCCAGCTGGTTGTCATAACGCCACCTCCACTGTTGTGATTTACGACAGGCAATTGGGGTTCAGTCTATTTTTCTGAATCCAATAAGATGCAGGACATTGCTACAAGGAGGGCATCTACAGCATTTATTTTATCAGTTTTAACACCTTCCAACCAATTTATGTCTTCCGATATAATTCCACTGGCAGTAGGCTTGCTTCTTCTACCTCTGCAGTCCTCCAAGAAGTCCATGGACTCCTGTCATGGGTTACAAACTGTAAGTTGAAAACCACTGAGACAGAAAAAGGCAAAGAAACTTCATGTGAACAAGCATGCTCTTCTACAAAGAAATTATCCTGTCATCTTCCCATTCCCTTAGCAACAGAAAGTGAGGCCCTAATTATTCTTTCTTGTCTATAGGTGTAAAGCAAGCTTCATTCCGACAAAGTCACTGTGATTATGCTAGTGGAAGCGTGGTGTTAGATCAGAACTGAGCTCCAGATAGCCTGTCTTGCAAGAATCATGAAAGGATTTTTAAAATATTGATGAGCTCAGGTAAAAAATAAGCAGCCTCACTTTAGAAGTGCAGTCATTTCTGGATGCCAAGAGTGACAAAAAGGGGACCCAAATTTGCTGCATTGCAATAACTTTTCTGTTGTGTGAAGCCATTAGTTAAACTCTAGCACTGTCACACAAAGAAAAATGCTTGAAAGGCCACACCTTCTGGCACTTGAGTTGTCATCTCTGTCAGAGGTAGGTGGGCTCTCAGTTCACTTCAAGCTGTAGAGAACGCAGTTAAAATCAATGTATAGGAGTTTAACCTCACACCTGGAAAATAAAGCTCCCAAATATTACACATATGCCCTAGTTTCTAGAAGGATCTGGTGATTCCTCTTCGTTAAGTGCCCCATCAAACCTATTTAGCTTCCTGATGACCAGTAGTCTTCTTAGCACAACAGTCCTGGAAGACATTATTCATAACATATATCTTACTGCATACTATAAGGATTTCTGTCCCTCTTTACAGGGAAACTGCTAATAAAGTAATCTTAAACTCCATTAATGCACTTGCTTACTGAAATATCCCTTTTATGGCCACTGAGAATTCAGTTTAGGTGGAGAATTTTTTGACAGAAAGGTGTAAGCCCAGTCTACCAGTTCAAGAGGTAGTTGGAGCACCGAACCAGCTTCTTGGTCCAGCTCTCTTGGACTTCCAGCTCCTAGACCTGATCTGTACTGCATCACTGCTGCTGGCATCATGCTCTAATGTGCAATGGAGACATGCCTTCAGTTACCCGGAGGTTTTGGTTACCTGTTTTTCCAAGTGCCTCAAAAGATTTCAATTAGTTTTCTAGGAGGGTAACTTGTTTCAGCTTGTAGATTGATTGCTGGTTCTAACTTCCGTGGAAATGAAGGAGAAGAGATGCATGTGAAAATTCACACTCTAGGCTGATACACACCCTCCAGCAGACCCAACTAGTCTGGGCAGGGAGACACTGCTAGCTTAACTCATGTATTCCAGAGAGGCGATGTAACTACACCAACTGGAAAACTACTTCTAAATTATACAATATTTGTGTAAACACAGCTTAAGCCGATTTAATGTTTGTTGGCTCCACTGTAGCTGCAAAGACTGCAATGTATAAGGGGCCACTACTGACTTACATAAAAGCAAGGGAAATAATATTTATTTTCTAAACACTGTCCAGTGGTTCAGTCATCTGTCAAAATAGAGGGTGTTTCGGGAAGTGTATCTTGTTTAAAAAAAGTGCAACACTGAGTTACTGACAGCCTTTACCTATAGAAAAACTATCCTTACTTTGGAGGAATTTACTTTAACCAGTTGGGTTTTCAGCTTTTGATGTTGTTGACCACATCTGAATTTAATTTAATTTCCCTCATTAACTTGCTCACAACATTACTACGGCAACTGGTGCATGCTCTTACCTTGAACACACTTGTGAACATGCTGATGGATATTTAACTGAACTAAGTTTCATTCCCTTGATGTTGATTTTGGTCCATTTTTGTGTCCTGCTGTTGTGTGTCCAGTTTGCCCAGCTGTGATAGAGGAGCTAGGGCACTGGAAGCTCATATAGCATGGGAATCAAGCCACTCCTTATAGGACAGTGTGGGACAGTGTGACACTGGTATTAAGGGTCAGCCATGTGCTGTCAGAACAAGTCCTGCAAACCCCTCAAGAGGTCTTGCCTCCTTAGTGGCCTCAGTGCCTTCCCCCCATGCACAAAATGATAGTGTTGGTGTTGCTTCTCTGGCAGGAAATGTAGCGAACAACCTTCCCACAGATAGTGTCATTGGCAATCCGCAGCCTGCAAACAGGATTAAAGGATACAGTAATCGCTATATAGGACAGGCTGGTGAGACCTTACTCTGTGCTCACAGTGTTTATTAACAAACTGAGTGTGCTATCTGAAAGCTGCTTAAAATGTTATATCATATCCTGCAGAAAGTGATTCTGCCCTTGATACACATCTTATTAAAGCCCAATATGTGAACACAAGAGGATAAACTGCTGTTATGGGCCCTCAAAAGGTCAGCCTAATGCTGCAGTCTGTTTCTGTCAGTGCCCAACAGCAGATGCCCAAGAAATAGTATAAGACCAAGGCAAGAGCATATGACAGTATTTTTCCATCTGTACTCATTCAAACCCTGTGTCATCCGGATCTCAGGTTGTGTCTTTTTATTCCAGCCCTCCCTTAGTGTTGTTTCCCATTAATTTTTTCAATCAATTTCTGAAACCACGTATGCTCTAAGTTTCCATGCATCTTACACCAAGCAGGTCTATTTCCAGGGATTTTTTTGTTCTAAACTTTTTCTTCTGATATGCAAGAGTACACAGGTCAGGTGATGAGGAGACACGTACATACATTTGGGAGAAAGGTAGCCCTGCTCTGAAGGATGCACAATCACATCACGAGCACCAGACTGTGGAGGAGGAACAAAAGGCTGTTGCACTCTCTATATAGAGTGTGGGCCAACTGATACGCAGGCTTCTTGACCATAGTCACAGTCTGCATCCTTTCCCTGAGACACCCAGCTCCCATCCTGCACAGAGCAATCGGCAGATGTTTGCAGATTCTACACAAGGGTGCTCTGTATGGCACATTTCCCACCATGCTGAGATAAAATGTCTCAGCTGTGCCCAGACTTTCTGCAGCAGTGAGGACTAGGCTTGCCTTTGATGGCGGTTTACATACTGTACATTTTTTGTGAGAAGGAATATGTTTCAGCGTTTTGCTTTGATGGCAGATTGTGGGTATTTGTGCATTTTGTAGAGTGTATTTTTCAAGGCATTTCCATTTTAAATTATTCCCTATGCAGTTGAGTCCAAGAGCATGAAATAGAATTAACACCAATATTAGCTGCACGGTTGCTTTCATTAGGGCTGCTTTTTGAATGCTAATGTTACCTGACCTGTAGGCAGCTGTTACCAGTAAATGTAAATCAAAACCAGGAAACTGAATTAAATTATACAATAGGAACAAATCTTTTTTCTGCTTTCAGTACACAAAACGTTTTTCCTTTCCCCTGAATACTTCAGTCGTATTATTATTACACAGTTATTGCCACACTTCTCACTTTCCTTCTCTTCCCTATTTTTTTTTTTCTTAATGGTTCTGCTTTATTAACCAGACATTTCTATTCCTGCAACTAAGTATTTTTGGGTATTAATGACAATGACATAGTAAAGAGGCTAAGCTGTGCTGAAGTAGATGGGATCTGTTACACTCATTCTGATTTATCTGGATCCTTTGCTGATTTGCCAGCCTGAAATCTTTGGCACAGTTTCAGGCCATGTCTCTGGCAGAGCTGGGATCTTCTTTTTTTTTTTTGTCACTGTTGTTGAAAATTCTTGCTCCATTTTTATTACAGATTATGTGGTTCAAACTTAAAGTGCCCCAAAGTAAAACCTGTGTCTTAAATCCAACACTTTTCCTTTTTTTCCCTACAGCTAAAAAGGAAGCAAAACAACTTGAGGAGGTAAGGTAGTCTGCATCAGTTTCTCAACCTGCACAGACACACTCATCACCTGTTCCCACACAGAAACACCTTAGAGCTATTTAGGAACTTCAGCATCTAGATGCAAAGTAGTTTATGGGTTATGTCCTCTACTGAAATCATTGCCATCATTGCAGTCACACAGATGTACTGAGCTATCTTGAAGCTTTATACACCAGCCAGTACTAGCAAACCAGCCTGGAGCAATGCGTGCAGACACGCTGACCCAGTAGCTCAGGGATCTTGCTAAGCATTGTTCCAGCTCCTGCCGTGTTGTGCATGGGTAGGTACCATTCAGGTTGACAAACCTCCTGCTTCTTGAAGTCAAAAGGAGTTTTGTCCATCTGACCAACAGTTTGATCTGCTGGCTTACCTTTTTTCTCCCTTTCTCACACTAACCAAGGAAGTGCCTTTTTTGCTCTCTCCGAATTTAAGACATGGTAATGAATTCCATTACAAAGTTAACCTCAGCAGGTGAAAAAGAGGGTGGCATTTTAGAGCAACTGGTATTCTGGAAGTATGGAATAAAAAGAAGCCAAGTGTACAAATATTTGGTGTATGAGCCATTCCTAAGACTAGTCATTTTTTCCAAAGGCACCACATACTTCTGGGAACCATCTGTCCAGTGTGGGAGCTCTGATTTTTCTCCACATGGAAGCAATTGCAATACATAAAGCTAATAGAAAAGGACCTTCTTCATTCACCTTCATAATCCAGCACAAAGATAATTTGCATAGATCCTGATGTGCTTTTATTTGTTACTGTTGATACTTCTGTTTGATACCTTTGCAACTTGGTTGTGAAAAACAATAAATTCAGTACAAACTATTAGTGAAATTAAAGAATAACCCAAATTAATACTGTTTAGAGGCAACACAGTATGTACCAAAATTAATATATTGTCTGTATGAAGACATTTTGAAAGTACATAAATTGCAGGTTTTAATTAGATTTTCTTCTTAAGAGAAGAAAAATAAATGATAATGACATTGTTACGGATACAAATCCCAAGAAATGCCTTCTGCTAATAAATGACTCACCAGAGCTCTGTTCCCATGCAAGAGAAATATTCTCTTGCCAAATGTATTGGATCTGGTAAAATTATTTTTAGATTTGTCTTAGAAAAGTACTTGATGCACAAGAAAGTCTCACAATACAGATGCTTTGGCCTATGAAATGAATTAAATGAGTAAGACTGCAGATAGACCACGTGGAGAAAGATCAGAGAAATGCCAGATCCCATACAAGCAAGATCATCAACCCAATAATGTTTTCAGAAAGGAATTTGGAGTCTGCCTTGAACTACAGGAATTCAAACAACATTCCTAGCTGCCGTGAGAAGTTCATATTCATTCTTGCTGGGCTTTGGGTGGAAAAAACACCTGTACCTTTTGGCAGTGCTCAGATGATTCATTTACATTTTGAGTGTTATGTAGGACAGGGGAAGAATGAGAACTTTCCTTTAGCAAAAAGTGAAACTAAATGATGCTTCCTCACTGAACAATTTTCGGTCATTGGCAACCACCAGGGAGATCATACAAAAGTTACACAAAAGGAAGTCAATACTTTTATCACCAAAAAAAAAAAAAAAAAGAAAGAAAAGAAATTACTTTTAAAAAATATATGCATGGATCACATGTGAAAAAGAGAAGAGGTATCAGGCCAGATTCAGATTTTTCTCCTGAAAATGTTTTAAGCAATACTGCATTCTGAACCTATTCCTGTGAGCTGATACTGTATGCTTCACCTAATTCTTAGGTGTATGACAGCTGTAGGCACAAGTTTGTCTGCTGGGAGTATTTTTTGTTGCTTTATTTTAGTGTTCTTCTGCCCCTCCCCCCCCGAGCACTTTTAGTGATTATTGAAATCTGAGGATTGAGCCTGACAGATAAACACAACAGCCATTTCTTTGATATGTTATATTGCTGTAATCTTGACATTACCTATAAAACTTTCAATAGAAATCAATTAACATAAACGATCTGGGAACAGAATAAGTCATTTCTGAGCAATTCCTGACAAAAACTACAGATTATTTGGCCGCAATACAGCCAAGTACTTAAGAACATGCTTTGCCAGGGTCACTTTCACTCTTGGAGTTAATTGGGATTACAATGTATCTTTCATTAAAACAGAGTGATTAAGAAAAGAAATCTCCTTAAAGCATTTGAGAAGAGAAACAATTCAAATCTCTTTTGACATAAATGCTTCCTCAGGAAATACAGCTTAATAAAAAGTTCAAGACAAAAAATAGCTCTTCAGTAGAATTGTCATGTGTGTTTTATGGGAAAAAAGACAATTGTTTAGGAGCCCAGATAAAACTGTCAGATGCAAA
Organism: Rhynochetos jubatus; assembly: GCA_027574665.1. Lineage (NCBI taxonomy): Eukaryota > Metazoa > Chordata > Aves > Eurypygiformes > Rhynochetidae > Rhynochetos > Rhynochetos jubatus. The sequence continues at coordinate 67,772,500 of CM050690.1, read as the reverse complement.
GTTGCTTCATAAGCTCATTCAGCTTCCAATTTAGAGGGTTATTGTACAATTAGAGTAGTGCCTGTCAGGAAAGCAGTCTAGGAAAGTCAAACAAGGAAAATCTGTTTCCCAGAGATGCTATGAGAATGAGAAGTAAAGGTAGAGTCATCTGGTTTTTAGTCTACTGTGGCCTAGAGCTGACCTTTTCACTAAACAGGTTTCCTTTCTTACAAGGAGAATATAATCTTTCCATGTTAGAGGAACCATGCAAGACAACATTACTGCTCTAAACATGCCAAACCCTCCACTCAGGTCAGAACCACTCTCCTGGTTTCATCTAAGGTAGAGTTCATTTTCTTCCTAGTAACTGGTATAGTGCTATGTTTAGGATTTAGTCTGACAATAATGTTGATAACACACTGATGTTTTAGTTGTTGCTAAGGAGTGTTTACGCTAAGCCAAGGACTTTTCATGAGAGCATGGCTTCTCATGTGCTGCCAGCTGAGAAGGATGGAGGTGCACAAGAAGCTGGGAGGGGGCACAGCCAGCACAGCTGACCCAAACTGACTGAAAGGATATTCCATACCTTATGATGTTATGCTCAGTACCTGAACTAGGGGAAAGCCGACTGGGGGGGCAATGCTTAAGAGGTGGCTGGGCATTGGTCAGCAGGTGGTGAGCAATTTCATTGTGCGTCACTTGTTTTGTATATCCTATTATTATTATTATTGTGATTGTGGTTGCTATTGTTATTGTATTTTATTTCAATTATTAAACTATTCTTATCTCAACCCATGAAGTTTTTCACCTTTACTCTTCTGATTCTTTCCCCATCCAACTGGGAGGGAGTGAGCAAGCAGCTGTGTGGTGCTCATTGCTGGCTGGGCTTAAACCACTACAATCACATAAATTGTCACCTTCCAGAAGCAGGAGGTAGTAGATCCAGAGGCCAAAGCCAAACATGTGTCAGCTCTGGTGGACAAAGTCATGGTCACCTGATTGCATGTTTAGTTCCAGAGACAATGGGAGAACTTGATGGCTTCCATTCTTAGGTACTAGTTAGTGCAACCTCAGTGGTTACAAGAAGCTTGCCTTCAAGTGCCTCCGTGTGTCAGTTTGTAATTTTGGGGTGGAGCAGGATTTGTAGTAGCTCCTTAGCTGGTTGACACTGTTGAAGGCACTGCTGAAAACAGACTATTCCATATGTAGGGGACTTGGTATGTTTGAGTTTAGGGAGGGAGGAAATGTTGGTTAGAGGTGCCTGAATGGCAGAAAACTTACTGTTTTGTGGGACTGATACTACGTCTTGTGTAATCCAGTCCTACAGTCTTCGTTCTCAGGATAGAGAATATCTCTAATCTCAAGGAAGTCCCTCCATACTTTATTGCTGTATGGGCATTTTTCTTCTTCACTGTCTGATTGCCTTCCTCCAAACAGTAGCAGTCATTAGTTCCAGTAGACCCACTAGCATCAATATCTTACCTGAGACTTAATCTGTTGTTTTTGCCTTTGAAGTTTGTGGCAATCCTTTTCCTTTGATGGGAAGGAACAGTAGAAGATTCTTCATTTCAAAGACAGTGTCTATTGCAAAATTCAGTGCCACATGAGTGTAAAGTATGCAAAATGTTGGGGATGTATAGACTTCTCTTCCCACCTCTGCCTCTTTCTTCTTCATAACTTCAGGAATAGCCCTCTAACTAGGCCCTGTTATACATTTAGAACTTTTCATACATATACATACACATACACATACATAGGCACATTAACATTGGGAATCCATAGTGCTTTGTGAAACAGGCTACTTGCCCAGGAAAGACAGGTGAGAGTAACAGGGATTCAAAAGAATGCGAGGGAGAAAAGGCAGGGACATAGGGGAGAGGAAACAGGAGACCAGGAAGAGGGAACTGTAAGCTCAAAGCAGCCTTCACACTTAATTAACAGCATCTGCTTTAGGGGGAACAGAAAGACCCACTCCCCCTCCCCCAGCCCTTTGCAACTGCAACATCAGAAGCTCTAGTACACAGAAAGGATGTAAACCAGCAAAATCTGATGTGTTAAACATTTGCCATTACAAAAAACAATTAAATGGCTTTCTAAAAATGGCACTGTATGCAAGGCAAGAATGAGATCAGACAATGTCCGTCCAGAGCCCAGATCTTTGTCTGGCATTTCTGTTTGGTACCATAGTGCAGTAGGCAGCCAGGAATTATTTATAATAACAGCTAAGGAGGATTTGTAACAACAGATAATTTATTCCTTGGGAGAAGCAGCTCTGAATCTTTCTGAGCCTAGCACAACAAACAGTTCTTTTTCCCGGCCTCTCAGCCAGTGTCACAACACAGTGTATCCATCTAAAACTGAGAGTTCATTTAATAACTATGTTTGATACTTTCTCAGAACTCGCTTGAAACACAACTTTTAAGATATTTGTCATTCATCTATTTTGGTAGTAACATCTAATAAGCCGGGGCCGAGGGTAGGGGGGGAGATGGTGTGAAAGGCAAGCAAAATACTGTCTATTGAATACATAGTACTTGTGAAAAAAAAAAAAAAAGACTACAAGGTACTTTTTGATTCAGGATAGTGCCTTACAAAACAAATCCCAAAATGGTATGCATCAGACACTGTGTCAGACATGTCACATCATTATTGTGGGAGCCATTGTTAACAAGTTGAAATCACATATCACTTTTCAGTTTAAAAGGGGGGAGTATCAAATGAACAGCCAGATACAAAACTTGTCATTTTTTCCCAGAAAGCCATTACTCTACACTCACTAAATGAAATTAGGTGATTAGCTTTCAAAGGGATGGGCTCCCACGGTATAAAAATATCAAACACTATCTGGTTCCTTCAATGCCATAAAATCACTGTAAGGACTGAAAAGACGGGGTCTGCTATAACACTTCTTTCTGTCACACGATAATAACACATTTTCTAACTTCAAGGACTAGCAATGTGAAGGAGGGTTAGCTGTTTCTTTCTCAGATATGCACCCCATTTTAGTGCAGCTGCGTATGCAGAAATGTCAGTTTTATTGCTATTGTGACATCTTGTTGCTTTTATCAAGCAAGATGTTCATGACTCTGTAGGGCACTTGTGTTCAACAACAGTTACTATAGCCAGATGGTGAAAAGGTTTATAAGCAGGATTTTGATCAGGACTACCATGTTTGGGTTTTAGGACAGAATTTGAGCAGATGGTACCTTGTACATTATCCCATACATCCCCTCCTTAAAAAGGGTCTTTTTTAGCATTATTTAGAAGGACAATTTCATAATTAACTGTGTGTAAATTATTTACTCTGAAAAGACTTGTACATGTATATGTATTGCATCATGCACAGCATATTAGAGACACCAATAGTGACCAGGACACTGTAATAAGCAAAACGTGCTTTCTCCAGTTATTTAGGAATAGTAACTTAAACTACCACTAATTCTGTTGCCTAATAAAGATGTATCAGGTCAGTTTTTATCATCTCAGCCGTATCGTCATCGTCCACCTACAAAGATTCATACCTTCATCGCTTAGGAGTGATGGAACACAGTTTGTGTGTATGGGATGGAGAAGTCTTAGAGTGAGGTGGTATCTAGGGAGCAGCAAGAATGGAGATGCAGGAAGCTGCATAACCTCAGGCTGTTGAAATGCCTTTAAATCTTTGTGTTTGTAAATTCCAGTTACAAGTGTCTTAGCTGTCTTTTAATCACACTCAAGAACAGTGACATTTTAAGCAGTTGTGACCTGACTGTAGGCATGGATTTAGTTCTGCCATACTTTCAGCAGAGAGGTGTATCTTTTGGCTCAAAAGCAAGGGTACAAAACAATAACATCAGAAATAAGTAATTGCTAGTAATGATCAGAGACTGATAGAGCAGTGTCAAAGCTGTTATTATGTTTTAACACCTGCAGAAGACAAAATAATAAGAATTTGATAACAGAAACCTGCAAGTTCTGGCTGATGACTGCAGACCTGAGGGTGAGGCTCTTGTTTCGGGCAAAGCAAAGAGCTTTACAAGTGCCATAGATGTCTCCATGTTTATGTCATACTGTCGAATCTCTAGATCTCTGTGATTAAGAGGAAAATTTCATATACTGTCAAAAAATTCTACTTCAGTGGTCAGTGGGTGCAAGAAGCACAGGGAAATGTTCTGTGAATCCTGTCATTCCTGATATGAAGTCAAATGGTCTGTTGGTATCTTCCTACTCAGATACTGGTCCATGGAGTGTTTTTGTGGTCGTATGTTATTATGGCTTGGGAGAAGGACACAAACACAAAATAACCTTAGCAATGTTCTTTCAGAAAGCTTAAGATAGAGCAAGAATTTAAACAGAGCTAAGAGATTAACAAAGGGAATCATCTTCTGGTTAGCTGTTAAGCGACAGGTACTTTCAGTTCTTCACCCTTTGATGAAAACTGAAGCCCAAAGACTTGTGGGATGGGATTTCTGTGACTACAAATGAAGCCAGTTATGGACATGGATGGAAATGCAGCTTATATCCTCATAACACCCTAGGAAGTGCCATTGTGTTTGTAGTCACTGGAATAGTTTCCTAAATTTACTTCTGAACTGCATGTTTCACTTTGTTTGTTTAAGTCTGGAACAAGAGCTCTGATCAAAGTATTTGTTTTATTTAGCACCTGCATTGAAATATTAGTAATGCTGCACTGAAGTTTTCCACATGTTTCTCTTACCTCAAACTAGTTAAGCAAGAGCATTCACACATTTCCTTAATCCCAAGCATCATAAATCCTTTACAAGATCCCTGTTTCATTGTTCTTCTCTCAGGGGCTTAGCAAAACACTGGGCTTGCACAGTTCTCCTTTCCCAGAGCCCACATGGCTTACAATAAACCCCATCATTGTCTTGTTCTGGAGGGTTTAATGGTGTTGCAGATGAGAAAGTCAGGGGGAAGCGGTAAAGAAGAGTTGAAGTGTTCTTCCAAATGGGCACAAGGACCCTGATACCAGTTTCTTCCCATGTTGCAGTATTATTACATAGAGAAGTAACTTTCTAAATTTTTGAAGACTGGAACTCAGCCACAGCAGTAGAAATTATTGTCTCAGAAAGGTTTTAATTACTTGCATACAAACAGCTAACATTAATTAAAAGTGTTTCTTTAACAAAACCGAAACTCTGGCCAATGTTCATTATTTCTTAAGTAAGCAGGTCATCAGGTGTGTCTGTGTGCATTTAGGGAGAGTCCCACCAGTTTACCGTGTCTGTAACTCTCCTTCAACTGGTTTTAACAGTGAAGCAGGCCAATAGAAAAATGCAGTAGTGAAAGTGTCCGGTCAGCAATGTTTCTTTTCAGTAGCTTGCTTCCATGTGTAAGTAAATATGTTTGGCAAGAACTCCAGCAGAAAGAGGGTTGCCCCAGTAACCTTTCACTATGCTCACTTAGAAAACATCCTTCAGAGTGTTTTCCTCCACCATACATATCTGTAATGGTATGTAGGTACTTCTGTGCATTATTATTCACATAACTTTCTAAGCCAGAGACACATAACCAGATCCAGGAGAAAATGTCTTAGATTTTCTTTTTCATAAAGATTTGCTTGTTAGTGACACTTGTGCATCACTAGAAAGCATAGGGTATTCAGGATTTCACAAAAGTTAATAACACTTTTCTCCCTTTTGATCTGCCAAAACCTTTGAACCAAAAACCTCTTGATAAAACATGAGCTTTGATGAAGTCAGTGAGAGCTGTTCTAGTAATTTCATTATGGTCAGGCACTTGATTTAGTGGTCTAGACAGCCACTCAGCCATGCTCAGGGTAATACAGGCTGGCCATATTGATAATTTTATGGATCAAATACCAAAATCTTGGTAAACCACAATGGCACAAGATTCCACACCACTTAAAGATACTCCACTTTCAGAGAAGGCTTTTGTGAAGGTGTTAGAAAAAAAGAAAAAGCCAAGTTCCCTCTAAGAGCTCAAAACACTTTTCAGTTCTACCATATACTGTGCCTTGTGACCTTTTACTGTTCATTCTGCTTGCTCGTCACAGTTTGCTCTACACCTGTCTTAGCCTGAACATCTAGAAGTCCCGCTTACTTCATGTTTAGAGAGTGCTGCTTTCTCTTTTGATGATGTATTTCCTATATGCCATCTTAGGATGTATTTCCTTATGTGCCTTGCTTTTTGCTTAATGCAGCAAATACAATTGAACTGTAAGACAGGGCAGTGAAGGGAAGGGAAAGGGAAAGGGAAAGGGAAAGGGAAAGGGAAAGGGAAAGGGAAAGGGAAAGGGAAAGGGAAAGGGAAAGGGAAAGGGAAATATTTTCTGTTTCATAGAAACTGAAGAACATTAAGTATTTTTTGACAAAACTCACGAGTAGAAAAACAGAAGGAAAGACATTTTTTGTCATGCAATTTAGATAACTTGCTGTCTGAAGTTAGAACTGTACCTAAAACCTATGAAAAACAATTATTGAAAGTCTTAGGTTTTCAGTGGTTTAATGTTAAAAAGTTATGCTGTTTTAATTTCTTTCCAGTTCAGTGTTCTTTCACAAAACTGATGATAGATCAGCCTGATCTGAATGCCTAAAAATGCTCCTGCTAAACCACCAGAAAACTTTTAAATATAAAGTACCCATAGCTGATGCAGGAGGACTCAGAGAAAAGTGGATAATTTTTTAGTCTTCCTTTTCCACTTGAGTTTCCTCTCCCATCCTGCATTTCTGAGGGGAGGAAATTCAACTGTTGGAATCACTTAAGGCTTAAGTTAACCAGCTTGTTACTTTGTTCTTTCTGTATGAGCAGGTTTGTCTATTAACAGTTGACTTCTCTCAACCTTGTGCTGATGTTGCTGGGAAAGCAGCTACTTATTCAGATATAAAGAGCACAGGGCTAGTCTCCCGTCTTTCTTTTTAGTTTGACATTGACAGTGGAGAGCTGACAGATAACCCAGAACCGTAATTTGCTCAAATTAGCTCTTCAGGTAATGGCATAGGGGTGGAGGGTGAGACACACCTCTCATTTTTTTCCCCCTTTGTTGTCATATTGTTAAAAATAACCAGCAGTTGCAATGCAGGCTGGGAGATTAAATGGTATTTGTCATAATAAACACAGATGTGGAAGGGCTTTTTCACCTTTATGCTGTGCCTGCAGGAACTTGTATAGGATTTGCAAGTGATGGAGGGTTTTTTTCCTTCCTTTAAACTTCAAAACAGAGGCAAACACCCATGTGTCTTTTGGCCTCTTTAACTATTTCAGAGGTTTGCTGCATGTTGAGGGTATGGAAGAGAGATTTCTGTTTCATGGAGGCTTATGCAAGACCTGGTTTTAAGGCATCTGGGCAGTATGTGTGCCAATAAATCACAGGCAACCTGTAAGGAAGAAACCTTTTGGTCCAAGAGCTTGCTGTTCAGTTCTGACACTTTTTAAACCATGATCTCACTATTCAGACTATGGCAGCAATGGTGATGTTTACAGCAGCCTGTCCTAGCTGATTGATATAGAAAATACGCATTTCCTAATTAGCATTAGCTTCCTGAAGGTTCTCTTCTAATACCTGTCCAGTGGGGTTTGAGTGCTTTTGCCTCACTGATGCTTATAAAGTATGGGGAATATCTGAGACTTTAAGAATCATCTGTGCTCCACTTTAACTAGCATCTTCTTCTTCTCCCTCTGTCATGTCTCCTGTGACTTGTATGACAGTCTTGTCTTCCTGAACTACAACTGTTTTCATGGACATTCTGATCCTCAAAAGGACTTCACGGAAGTTGCTGTTCTCTCATGATGATAGAAAGACATACAGGGAAAAGGACAACAAGATAGTGGTAACTGTGATGTGCAAGAGAGTTTCCTTCTCGTCCTTGGGAGCAGTCTCAATGTTCTCAGAATTTTGCTGTCATGGCTACTATTGCAGTATGTGCTGTTTTGCTCATAAAGTTATCCACCCCATAAAAACAAACTACCTTCTTGATTTCATGGAATGGTGAACTTCAGAGGCTGTAGTCTGCTATGTATGGTAATGTTTCTGCCTTCTATATGTCTTCATCTTGCTTCCCATTAATATCACAGGATACCATCTTCTGGAATAGTGCAGGCAGAAAGGAATATCTTTGTTTCTGCAGAACAGGAGTTCTGTTAATACATTATTTTTTAAGGCTTGTTCTCTTGTAGCTTCAGTATTTAAACCACGGTACACATTCCTTTGTGTTATTCTTTTTTCTTCATTGCTGTTATATGGAGATGATAATTCAGTCATAATACCTCAGAAAACAAATTGACAGCTCAAAAAAAAAAAATCTAAACATATTCTAAAGTCAAATTCAAGTAATTAAAGGTATATTTTATTAAATGTAAAGCAGCTTTCTTTCATAACTTTCTAACAGGTATGAAATAATACTGTCTATGCAGAAGAGCTATGGATATCTGTGCAGATTTTAAGGGAGAGGGGGTAAGCAAGCAGCTCTGTGGTACTTAGTTGCAGGCTGCAATTAAACCACAACAGTACCAAATCAAACTAATATGTAATAGGTTCCAACAAAAAAAGCAGAAGCTGGTTTCCATGCAAACTGGGAATACTCTGAAACAGGTTGATATTGGACAATATGGGTGCTACAAATTCAAACAAGTTCAAAAACCAACTCTACAGACTCGTGGATGAGAAATACATCAAGGTGTGTAAAATACAAAGGTACCAGCTCTGACTCAGAAATTATCTGAACAATTCTTTGGAGGCTGAGTAATTGTTCTGAGGAAATATCACCACATGCTTGTTCTTGTAACTCATTCCTTTCCAGAACCTGTGTTTGGTCACTATGAGATACTGTGATAGATGAATATTTTGATTGACCGGAGATTGTTTTTCCCATATGCCTGTTCAGCTGCAAATGCATAAGAGCTAGGACAGCTACGAACCTTCATGAAATGGGTACCAACAGAAAACTGGCACAGTTTGTCATTGTCATCTGGTTGGAGCTTTTGCCCTAATTTGATAGCCTTCAATTTGTTTCTGAGGTAAGAATCAAATATACTTCAGGTTCATAGTTCTGGAGACCTCTGTAAATTGTCTCCTAGTGAACTGATGTCATGAATCCGGAAATCACCAAATTTCAAGCTTTATACCAAAAAGGAACACAAGGTACTTCCGCGGTCCCTCATGATAATCCACGATGACTACATCTTTCCACACTAAAACTAGTCTGTCACCACAGCGCCACTGCTCCTCAGTTCATTTGCAATGCGATTCCTGCATGCAGCTGACACAGATGGAAATTTCTGACCACTCATGGAAACTAGGTTGGTGTAGTTCCATTTACACATTTTCAGTCATTTCCAGGAGGCTCACAGCAATGTCCAGCTCTAGTTACAGGAGAAAGAACTTAGGTACAAAAATCAGACCCTACCCTTCATTTTTTTTGTCAAACTTGCAGGGCTTTTTCTGACACAAACCTTAGCCTTTGTGAGTAAGACATCACTACTGCTGCAGAGGAATTACACTGCAGCAAATTTCTCATCAGATTTGACAGGAGGTACACCTGGTTTCATTTTCTGAATATAGAAGTTCATAATTCTCTTCACTAACAGTGTGGATTTGGTTTTATTACAAAAGCAAATGGACACCTAATGTCCAAGTAGTGTCTTCATTTTAAGCAAATATTCAGAAAAAAAAAAAAAACACCAAAAAACAATAACAAAAGTTTTCCTGTCATTTGCAGTTAAAGAAAGTCATTGCAATCTTGGGACAATAGACCTTTGACACTCTGTTCTGATGTCCTTGTAATCCTCTCATGTTTTTTGATGTTTCTCAGTACAAAAGAGACTATGCAGCACTAACAGAAATTGTGTCTGGATCTCCTTTGCAGATCCTGAAGATGGGGTCAGGAACCAAGAAGATGTTCAAAGTAAGAAGTATGGCTTGTTTTTCAGTTTTTGTATGCATACTCTATTTCTAGGCTGATTTCATATGCTGGCATGTCTCTTATAGGCAATTAAAGCACTGGCTGTACACTGGTTGAGAAATCCATTTGCATCAATCAGTCTGCCTGTTCTTGCCAGCTGATCCACACCCAGCTGAGCAGTCCTGGCATGGGTGTAGCAACTGAAGTCTGGAGCCTGCAGAGAGCCCACGCAGCAGCGATGGGGTCATCATCCTATATCCTCGTGTGTCCACCCAGGGAGACTGCTTCTTCCATAGCATTTAGCGCCAATCTCCTGCATGGCTGACTCTCCAGCTGTCTCCAGGGTTGGTGTTTTTTTCTACATTGCTCCTTCTGTTGTACCTTGGAGGCAGGTGGGTGGTGTTTAAAGAAGCCTATGATTGTCTTTGCATAAAAGTCCTCCTACTGGCAGCATTAGCACTTTTCAAGGTAAATACTACCATATCCTTTATCACATGCAACACGAACCTTTACAGTAAAAGGGAGCTGGAAACATACTAGCACATTATCACATAGGTCTAAAATGCAAAGTTCCTTTCATGAATAGGATTAGAATGTTAAATGGTAAACACTTAAAAGAACACAAGGAACCAGAGTCTACACTAATGTAATCAGCACTTCACTAACAAGCCGTTTTGAAAATGCATAGGATTTATTCATGTTGTTTTGTTCCAAGGTCCTAATGTTTGTTAAAAATGGGTCTAATAGATAATTTTTCCTCAGTATTTTGCCCTCTGTCACAGCTTTTGTCTTTGGTGGTGTGGAATTGTTTTGTGTACCTTACTTAGTACATAAAGCAAATTTAGGGTTTTATTCTAGGTTTATGTTTTACTTGGAAAAAAAAATGGCTTTGCTTCCTTGGAGTTGCATTTGGTAAGTTAAGAAGTCTAGAACTGATAGTTACATGGTGGTAAGAATGAAGGTCCTACATTTTATTCTGCAGGCTGGCTTGGTAGGAGGCAGAAATTAACACGAAGAAGAGGTACAGAGAACTCCTAGAGCTGCTTTACAAGGGTGTTATTTACTTCATTTTATGCCATAAAAATTGTAAGATTCTCACACTCAACAGTTATTCAGTTCCTCTTTCAAACAGTCACTTCCTCAACTGTTTCCCTGATCTCTGTACTTTGCCATTGTAATAATGCAGCAAGTTATGCATTCACAGCCTATGAAACTTAAAGTGCTCCCTCACTTTCATCTGGAAGAAAATACTGTTATCGGACAATGACATCGTACAGATCTTTTTGTTATAAGTTTGTTTCAGCAGTAATTAGGATAATGTACATATCTACTTAACTTCTAAAGAATTATTTGGGAAAGACAGATATTTTTTTTTCCAGAGCTTTGCATTAACTGTGTGTCTGTTTTGCCATGTGAAAGCTGCAGATCTTGAATTGAGGAACCAGGACTATTGTACTGTGTCTGGAAATGATTCCTTCTAACTTTCTATTGTCTGTAACAGATTTTCTTCTTTGAACCAAGTTATTGCATGGCCATATGTTAAGCCTGATCCATTATACTTAATCCTTTCCATCTACAATTACTGGAACTCCTCTTGGACAAGGAAAATCCATTGCTTGAGCTCAATGATCAGAATAGTATTTTATAATACTCCAACAACTATCAGTGCAAGTGAGATGTTGAGGCAGAAAAGATACATTACGGAGCGCAGAGGCTTCCTGGCTTTTTTTAAATTAATCTCAGTGTTTCAGCTCTCACCTCCTACCCCCAGTCTCAGAGCTACCACTGTCTTTTGACCCAGCCTCTTCACTTCAGATGGCTTTTCAAAGTACAATCACTGGAGCACAACACAAAAACTCATATTGACCATGTGCAGAACAAGCTCAGGTCTAGGAAAACTTCATCACTTGTTCTCCATGCGTTCCCTATAGTATGTAACTATTGATAGTTTTATTCTTGAGTATCGAAATCCAGGCAGAAGATCAATCTATTCATGCAGCGAAGAGAGGTGTGAAGAGCTGCTTCACACACTACTTACCACCTTTGTTGGGCCCAGTCCACCTGTTTTCCCATGTGCAAGGGAACAAAGACTTCCAGGCACATCCAGCACACACTGGACAGAGTGATGCCAGCCAGCCAGGAACTTGGGCTCCATGCCAGAGAGGCTACTGCTACTGACATGGCCCAGCTGAACAGAAGTTAATCTGTGCTGCACCCCTCAAAGTCCCTCTTATTTTTCAAAAAACTCCAAAGAAGGATTCATTCTGCTCTATCCTGGTGATGTGACCATTAAGTCATCAAATGCTTATGGACTTCATATCTTCAGATGAGAAAGAATGAAAAGCTGAAATGGCAGCTTAAAAGTTTCTGTCATACACCCTCTGTTGGACTCTTTTCTTTTTTGATTGCCCTCAGTTTTTTGAGAAAAGCTGTCCCTCTGGGCAAATTGCTCATCCTGACTGAGTTTGCGGGACTTGTACCATTTCAGCAAACCTTGGAAACTTTCTTCAGAAAAAGACTCCTGCCTCGCTGATTCTTTCTTTTGGAAATGATCTTCTAGGTGTTTTACCAGCTCTTCAGATGTTGCTCGAACAAATTGTGTGCTTGAAGCAGCACTTAGAGTATGTTCCCATTCCACTGTTTCTCTTCTTCCTAGCTGGTGTGTCTTGTCACCTCTAATACAAAAAGCCAGGTGTTCACGCTGTGTTCTAGTGGTTGCTTCTGTCTTTACAATGGAAATAGGTATTGCATGCATGCATAGTTGAGTGCTTTTACCAGCATCTCATCATGAATAAATTACCCACAAAGTAGGGAAAGGTATATCGTGTTCTTGCTGTCAGGATAATGTTATTAATTAACCCTGTTAACACATTTTAAATAATTAATTATAAATTAAATATACTCATAAGGAGTTGTGAAAATGTTGCAGAAACTTTCTTTGTTTCCAAGACCTAACTTTAGTGAAATTTACAGAGTCTACACAGCCATTTTAGTCTTGTGGAGAGGCCCAACTGAAATTTCCGTAACACCTATCTTTGTCCACATCCCCTTGGAAGCAAGCAGTAGCGTGTGATAGAAGGTATTCGTGACATCCATTCCCTCAGTTTTTCTGTTTAGTTTTCATACTCCTGCTCCTATAAATGAAACAAACCCCAAAAAAATTCCATCCTAAAATCATCATTCAAAGGCAAATTTAGTGATAATTCCATTATTGCCGAATGGTAGATTTCTGTCTAAAACAAAGAAAAAATTAATACAGCAGCCGCTCCAGATATTCCTTTTACCTAAAACATTACTTGCACTTTTAACACACTTTAAAACCAATGCATATTTAATAGTTGTACTACTATACGTTTCAAGTGTTACAGTCAGAAGGTAAAGTTATTCTTAAAATTAAAAAAACCTTTTAAGGAATTTAGCATGACTTTAAATGAAAGTCAGTCTAAAATACATATACAAACTTATATAGAGTATTGCTTTAAACCTGAAAACATATACTGAACTGCTGCTGCTTCTGCTACACCTAGCAGTGTCAGGCAAGTGCCCATGAATCACAGACTCTGATAAACAAGAAAGGTGACAGAACCTGTCAACTAGCAGAGCTTCAAAGATATTCCTCCTCAAGTTGGGAAGTTAAGGTGGACTTCATACAACCATAGAATGGATCATCTAGTTCCAACACCCCTGCCATGGGCAGGGACACCCTCCACTAGACCAGGTTGCTCTAAGCCTCATCCAGCCTGGCCTTGAAGACAGTCAGGGATGGGACATCCACAGCTTCTCTGGGCAACCTGTTCTAGTGCCTCATCATCCTCTCTGGGAAGAATTTCTTCCTTATATATACTCTAAATCAACCCTTTTTCAATTTAAACCTGTTCCCCCTTGTTCTGTAACTACAGGCCCTTGTAAAAAGTTGCCCCCCCCCCCCCCCCCCCCCCCCCCCCCCCAGCTTCCTTGTCAACCCCTTCAGGTACTGGAAGGCTGCTATAAGGTCTCCCTGGAGCCTTCTCTTCTCCAGGCTGAACAAGCTCAGCTCTTTCAGTCCTTGTGAGTAGTCTTAGAGAAGTAATCTTTTGGCTAACTTGTGAATTTGGGAAACTGGTTCACATCACGTTATGCCCACCACATTTATCTCTGTTTTTTTTCCAGGTCTATCTAGTCTCTCTAAGGCTGCCCTTGGTAGACTGTCTGGAACATGAAGACAACTATCTTTCTCAATTTTTCTTGAATTTACTTCATCACACCATGAAACTGCATGATCCACAATGTTCAGAGGATTTTCAACAGCCTTTAATTAGCTCACAGGCTATATCCCAAAGCCCAGACATACCAGTGGCTGGAGTATAGGGCGATATAGATTCAGAGCTGAAGGTTCCTAGGTTGAGATGTCTTCAAACTGTTGTACCTGCGCAGTTATTTTTCAGGTATGTCCTACTTCTGTCAGCTTTCTTTTTGCAAAGTCAGAAACGATGTTTGAAGATCCTTCTGCCGTGATCTGACTGTCACCTTCAGTCACTTCTTTCCAGTTTTTGAATTACAAATAAATTTTGTTTTGCACTTCATGATTTGACTCAAGGCTAGTTAATTTTAGAGCCTTGAGGCTAAGCATACATATCACCATTAATTGTCACACTGCAGATAAACAACGTTTTGACTTCTAATAAAGTATGTTTGTGGTTATTTACCCCTCTGTTTTCCATGGTGGAAGTTTCCCTGCTGTCCTTTTGAATAAAGCAGCATTCATCAGTCCTCATTCAAGTTTGGCTCAAATTTTAGTGGATGTATATTAAAATTCATACACATTCTGGGAGCAATTAGAGTAACAAAGTGAGACACAAACTGCATGTTTTTACAACCAAGCAGTGAATTCCCACAGACAGACATTGGTAATGCCTGAGCTGATGGTGCCTCTTGCTAACTTCAAAAATGATAAGGAATGATGATTGGTGTTAGCAAATGATCATCTACCCTCTTTTGCTGATTTTTCTGCCAGTATTCCTCCACAGTGTGTGGGAGAGACCATGCTTGACATGTAGCATGAGCCTCAAACCCTGTGGATTCTTGTACTAATCCCTAGGTTCTTGCTTCAGTGCCATGACACACTGGTAGCTCAGTTCATATATACAGTTCTAGCAGTGCAGGCAAGGTGGAAAAGGACAATAAAAACAGGGAGTGTGCTACCTACTGAAGTTTCATGTGGAAAAGTACTCAGGGTAAAGAAGACAAGACCTTTGAGTTTGCAAATAGTATGTACTGAGTTAGTTTTCATCCTCTTGTCTCTTACATTATGAAAGTACTTGAAAAAGAAGACAGTGCTGGTGGTTTCCAAGACGGTGGTGGTGGTGTTCATGTTAGAGGGAAAGGCCACGCTAGTAGTACAGGTGATTATCCATTTAACTCTTCCAGCAGCAGCTAGAGCTCCTGGTGACAGGAGCCCTGGTGCTGAGGAGGTCCGAGAGGATGTTATTCACTCCAGGATGGAGGTGGGAATGGCATGAGGCCTTTGGTTTATCCTGTTGATGAGCAAGCAAAGGAGTATGCACCTTCCCCTGAGATCAGACGAAAGGAGTCCAGGGCATGTACTCTCCTGGCAGCTCTGTTGGCCACGTTTGCTCAGATGGGTGGTTTATGTTGCACAGCTGACAGAGATTTTTGCATGGCTCTGTGTGTTTCAATAATTGATATCAGACTTGTTGAGTGCTGATCAAAATTTTCTAAAAGTTTGGACTTAGATCACAGCCTGTTATATGGCTACACTTCTCCTGATCCCACCTTTCTCTTGTCATGAGACTGGTATGCCTAAATGTGACTGAGTCCTGTCTCCTTCTCCTTCATGGGGAGAGAGAGAAATTAATTCATGGGTCATCAGGGGCATGATAGAGACCAGAGGCAAAATGTTGAGGGCTTGCACACCGGGGGTGTGCAGGGGCACTGTTAGTGGCAAAAAAGGCCTCTTCCTCAGGAGTCCAGCATGATTAACTGACAGAACAGTCTGCAGCCCCTAGGACTCAGCAGCCTTGCTGCTGTGATCAAGAGAGGTGGGTGGGTGTGAATACAGACCACCAAGAGCAGGGCTGGGATCACACATTTCCCATGAGCCTTTATATGATTATTCCACGTGGTCACAGGGAGCTGGGGTGCATGTCTGGTGAGACCTTTGACCTAAACCCTGGCACCCCCAACTCTTCCTGCTACCATTACACACAGTAATGCATCTTCCTGCATCGCCTGCTGTGGGAACCCTTTAAGTCCTGCTGACACATGCAGCCAGATCCAATGACAGATTTCTAGATAGAGCGTCGCTGCAAGTGAGCAGGTGTTGCTTAAAGCCAAGGACACATAAAAGGAAAGAAGGTTTATCCTGTCAGAAGCCCTCTCATTAATCATCTTCAAATGCCCTACTGATCAGATGTATTTCTCCCCATTAACAAGCTTACACAAGCTATAGCTAGCAGTGAATGTAAGCCACTAGGAGCCCACTGTAGTGTTTAATTTTTTAAGTTTTCTCCTTTCCAAGGGTGTTGAAAGGTCCCATTTACGGGTAACACTGCCTGCATTGTTCACCCTCCAGAAGGCCCTGTGTCTGTCAGCCTCTGGAGAGCTTGTTTAGTTCCTCCCCCCGCAGCCCTTCCCTCTGTGGTCACCTGCGACAGAGGATAGCAAACAGCAGCCTAAGCTCACCTACCTTCCTTTCTTACCTCCACAGAATAGCTTGTCACAGCCATGAGAAAGGTTTCAGTTTAAAAACAAAGAGCTGTGACCGCAGAACTGTGACTAATATTGGAATTTAGCAAGAAGTCAGCTCTTGTTTCAAGAGCTTGTGTTGCAAGTTTGGGAACATTTGCTACTAAAGCTCTTGACGAATGACTCCAGGAAGAGGGAGTTAGTTTTTCGTATTTCTTCTACTCTTTCAGTGCTCGTTTTGCACAGATGATAATGAGGAGTGTCAGGCAAGCATGTAGCAAACTGTTTTCTCTCTCTTGACAGAGCAAAGCTATCATTATGTCAGTCTGATATTGAGAACCTGCTGGACTTGGACAATAAATAGATTTAGAGAGAAAAGCAGTTAAAAAAAAGGAGTAAGCATTATAAATCACTTTGCTCTGTCAGGACTGAATCATTCAGGACATCTCATAGGAGTCTGTTTTTCATCCTCCTGCATTCATTTTTTTCTGCCTTCACCATACACAGTTTAATTTAGGTTGAAGGTATTTGAAATTAAAAACTTTAAAAATATTCTTTTTTTTTTTCTTTTTTTTTTTTTTGGTGCTTCTGACATCCTGTACTTACCATAGATCCTAACAGTGTAGGAATAACTTGTTGGCTCCCAGTTCATTATTTGTAAGTGGCTGCCCAAGTCCAAACCAGACAAAAGGGTCTCTGCAGGTTCTCAGTACCTGTCTCCGCTGCCTCTGGCAACAAAGCCTGCACCTATAATCTATATGGGTTAGCCAAGCTGCAAAACAGGCACTGCCATAGATGGTGAAATGCAACCATATTTCATTCAGATTTCTGGTGAATAACAAACTTTTTTTTTAACATTTTAAGCTGAATTTGTTGCTAGTTTCTGTTACTAAGACCCTTTTCTTCCAGCATGCAATCGCCTCTTTCCTGTTCTCTCTCTTTCCTGAGAACAAATGGGAAGGTGTGAGAACTGCACCTTACAAAATTACTTGATCTGTGCAGATTTGTCCAACAGATTGTGCAATGACCATTGCAGTTTTTGAAGGCAAAATTTATAATGAAGTCCCTGTTTTCTTTCCATGCTCTGGGCTGCTCATCTCCCTGAAATGCATAAGGATTTTTTTATCTGTGAGAAAGCCTCATCTGTCTATCCTTCCCCCTGCTCCATTTCTCCATGCTAGCCAGGGGATCATTGCTGCAGGGTGGAAAGGCACTTTGAGTCTTGTTGGTTCTCCTGCTCTTTCACACACTGTTTCAGCTGCCATGCTGTTCCTCTGTTTTGCTTACAGATGTGATGATTCCCTGGAAATTGTGTTGAAGGCATCAAGCTACACTAGGAGATCAACTTTCCTCAGTTTCAAAGCCTGTGTGCTCTAATCTTGTTAATGGTGACAGACGTACCCCTTCAAGCAGGCCCACCTCAGTTACTAATCATGAAAGAAGATCTTGTACAAGAATTTGCCAAATTAACACTTATTTAATCTGGCTCATAATTCCCAGGTTGACTTTGCTTGAGTTGTGGTTTCAGCAGTAAGACGAAATAAAAAATACTCAGTCTGCAGCGGGTCTCAAAATGAACTTAGCAGAGAGTGCAGCTGATTGCTTCACCACTCCTGACATCTACTTCAGTGTTTATTATTGTAGCAGACTGTTCAAAGCCTGGTAGTTACTTTAGAGACACAAAAAAAGGCACAGCCCCTGTTGTACTGAGTTGGCCAGCATCCTGCTGTCCCTCAGATCAAGGGTGTCCAGTGCTGGGACATATTCCACTGATAGAGACTGGCATCACAAAGCTAGCTCCAGTGTACACCAGGTGTTCATGTCCTCTTTTTAAGTGCCCTCACTTGCCCTGTGAGTTTTTATTCTAGATAAACCCCCAGCTCAGCCATCCTAATCCACCATTCCACTTTTTTCCTTCTGAAGAGAAGCAATTCCTTTTCTTAGAGGACTAGCAACACATGCTCCAGAGATCTGACTCCCTTTACCTTTCCTTCTTAGTTGTAGCAGAATTCATGCTGACCAACCTGTGTCTTACTTACAGCACGTTAAGACGTCATTTAAAAAACCTTTCTCTATTAAATGTGTTAATTAATTTTTAATATTCTGATGAAGCATCATTAAATCTAACTGGTTTCATACCTTCAATATTTAGAACTGCTTAGTAAGCATGACATAATAAAGCTCCAAAGTCACCCAGCCACCAGTTCTGCTGTGGTAATCTCTTTTGCATTCACTGCTTTATTCTTGTTTATCATGAAAAAGATGCCACTCAGTATTGCCCGAATCAGGAAGTGATTATGCAAGGTTTATAAGTGCAAAAGCCGACCCCTGCTGATACATAAACATGTACCTACTGAGTCTAAAAAAAGCCTATTTCCACAGGAGTCCAAATGCTGTAAATTTGAAGTTGTAATAGAGGAGAATATTTATCTGGACCATCTACAACTTCTTCAGAAGTCATGTCTAAGTGGAAATGACACTAATGGTGGATATATTCAAAGACTGCAGATTGTATTTATGGTCTTAAAAGAAATTTAAGTTGTTGGCTGAGTGCCATTGTGTTTTGGCTTGTAATAGTTTCAAATCAAAGTAAATTTAAGTATGTTAGAAAGGATTAAATAACTGATGATTTCATAAGAGTTGCTGCATGTCCTTGCTCCTGTTCTCATTGCCTACTCATTTTGCACAGTTGCACTGCTATGGACTTCATTGGCCTTGGACATGACTATTACAAAGAGGAGATTGTAAGCATGCTCAAAAATTCTGTGCACCATCCAAGACCTATTGTAGACAATGAAGGACCCCTACTGCCTTTAGGGGGCTTGGAATAAAAGCCTATGTGGTCAAAATAAAGCCCAGGGCTTGCTGAGCTAAAAGTTGTATGTAAAAACACTAGTTAGTAATGTTTGTTGTAACATAACACTTGTTGTTGATGTAGGTCATTATTTCACAACATACAGCAATATGATTGATGCAGTTCTTGATGCAGATCATTATTTCAGGACACTCCACGATACAGAATGAGTACATAATAGCTCTGTATTCACACATGTAAGATTTTTTACTACTCTCACGAAAAAAATTTCAGGCTCTGTAGATTTCTTTTTGTTAGAATTTTAAAAGTATGTGGGTGAAATATTATTGTTATTTTATTTCATGGGTGCAGAAACCTGCAAAACCAGTTGCTTGTCATACTAAATGTATTCTTATTTGACCAAAAGTGTTGAGCAAGTGAGAAAATTTCTTGTAAAGTTACTGTATATTTTGGAAGTGGATGCATGCAAATGCCTTGCCCTGACACACAACCCATCACACAACACACCAATGAATTCTGTGAGACAGTAGTCATCCAGAAAGGGAATGGCACCATGTCAAGCTGCCAGCATCAGAGCTGCAACAGGCCACTGGTGTTTGGGGTTGCCAGTAATAAACAGTCAAGTTTTAAACTCCACAACAGTGCTTAAAGCTTGCTCATTTCTCTATTGCACCAAAACACTGCAGTGCAAACTCCTCCTGTGTTATTACCATGATGTTGAAGGCAGTGCCACAGCCTTGGCTTACATTTATCTTCAAAGCACAGAGTTGCTGACGTGATGCCAGCAAATCATCTTTTGACACTGCAAATGGAAGTTTTGTGGGCTTACGTCTGGAAAATGCACCAGATATGGTACCATTCACAACAAGGAAATTTCTTATTGTATTCTCTCCCTAGAAGTACACTTCCCAGCCTAAGAGCAGCTCTCATTGCATACCCTAGCTAAACCCCTGTATCCTTGACTACAGTGATTTACACCCACCTTAGCCTAGAGTTTATAAGTCTCTTTCCCCAAAATGTTCATCTTGTTAATACCAACATAAGCCTGGATGATAATTTATTTGAGTCATAGAAATAATTCATTTAGATCCTAATATGACTGTTCTATCAAGCCATGAAATCGTAATTTTTTTTCCATCACCATGTCCAACTGATTGAATGTGTTTTCTGTTTTCATGATTTACACTGTACCTAATTGTAGCATGAACAGGTTAGCTTCTCAGAAATAACTAACAGGTGTACAATTATATGCACTCACATTACTCCCATCCGGGTGATTTCACACTCCATATCCAAATGCAGCAGCTTATTTTTCTTTTTTGGCAAGTGGCTGAAAACTAACGCAAGGTGGAATGTGCCCTGCTGGAAATCAAACTGCAAGCATGAAGCTTTGCCATGGTCTTAATACAATGTTTTCTTCATGTCATAAAGTACCGTAGAAAGTTGTCAGTCAGGTGACTTCACCGTTTATGTTATCCAGCAAGGCATATTTTAAAGACATATTACTGTCTATATAATTATTGGAAAGGTATAAGGTGGGAGAATCATATCAGCAATTACACTCCAGACAGTTTTCTATGTGCTTTAGTTGGACGTATAGTGCATGAGATGCTAGTGACATGACACTCATAGAATCATGAATAAAACCAATGATTTTATTCATATTTTTTTTTAAAGATTTTAAAAAATATTTTAATTTTGTAGCTGGTTTCCAGTTGCTGTTGCCATTCCTATTATGCAAAATATATCATATATGCAAAATGAAGACTTCAGTTTACTTTTGCATTTAACAGCATCAGTTCTCTTAACTGAAACTGGTTTTGATTTTCCACACAGTTCTCTCCTGAAGTCCTTCTACTGGCAGCTTGTCTATGCAGAGCAGTAGGGCAGGCTGCCATGCATTAGAGTACCAAATAACAGAGGCAGTTTGATCTCCAAAGTGAGGCGAGTGTAGGAAGATGTGGCCTGCAGTTAATGAAAAACTAATCATTTTAGAGAAAGGGTTTAATTATATTTTTATTGTCTGTGACATATCTTCAGCTAGTTCTTTTCTCCTTAAGGGAAGCTGACTCACCTGTATCATGTGATGCTGAACACTTGAACAGCAACTAGAAGTCTTCTTGCTATCTTGCAAGTTCCTCAAGCATGCAAATACCATACCTAATGCAGTGTCTATTAAATACATGGAATATAAAGACTTCCGTGTACTTCATCTTAGCACTGAAGACAATTTTTTCTTGTGGAAAAGCTACTTTGTGTTGTCCTACTGAAAGTGCACACTGTTGTTTCTGAGCATTGAACTCTCCCTTACGTCAGTTGTGTCACTGATTTCTCTTCTGCTAGAAAGCTAGCTCCAAAAACTCAGGACGTTGCTACTACTGGTACATATCAATATGAGAAGCACAAAGATGATTGTAAGAAAAAGCCGTGCCTGAGGCACATTATAAAAAGATATCTTGTGGCCAATATGTCTTCAGAAGCTGTTAAGATTTCTTATTAACATTTTTTATTAAACAAATTTCCAAGTGGC
Source organism: Rhynochetos jubatus (assembly GCA_027574665.1). Classification (NCBI taxonomy): domain Eukaryota; kingdom Metazoa; phylum Chordata; class Aves; order Eurypygiformes; family Rhynochetidae; genus Rhynochetos; species Rhynochetos jubatus. The sequence goes on along the minus strand of CM050690.1, from coordinate 67,750,632 downwards.
TTTGAGAGAAAGGAGCTGTCAGAGGCACATGCAGTAAATTAAGGGAGGTTAAGAACCTACAGGTGGTACATGCATGTGGGTCTTCGGTTTGTCCACAGTGGAATGAACCAGCATTTATTACATAATAACTTCAGTGTAAAACATAGACAACAAGAAAGGCACAACAGAACTAACCGCACAAATAAGCTGATTAAAAAAAGTCAATGAGACTGATGGCAAAGATCTCTTCCCAAAAGCAAGAATTTGAAGCATTCTTTATAGACCCTACAGGTCTTATACATACTGGATACATAACTTCTGCACAGTTGGGTCTTCCGGGCTTCAGCAAGATCTAAGAGGAGCCAAAGTACTGCAAGACCTTCACGAACAAGTTGAAAATGTATGGCTGCCCTCCAGAGGTCTTTCCCTGGTTTTGTTCAGCAATAATTGATATTAATAGGCATTACAAGAAGGCCAAGGTCATGCTGCATCTGTTCAGTATTTTGTATGTCGTTCAGAAAGGGCTTTCAGAACTAGGTGCTCTGATGTGCTTCCTGGAATGAGTTTCCCACTCAGAGTATGTAGATCTCATTTAGAAAAAAAAATACTACAAACTGTTGAGCTACTGAGGGAGAGCAGGCCAGGCAGGGCTCCACGCTGGGCAGGTCTAGGCTCATGGGCTCTGCCAGGTGAACTGGGAGCTTGCCAAGTTGACCAGGTGGGCTGCGTTGAGGAAATGACACCTGAAAGGACGCGTTACAGGTCAGCTGGACAGTTACAGCAGGGAAACAACATTTCTTTCAGATGAGGAATTTGGTAACCTACTATCTCCATGCAAGTCCTTGGTTCCTTCAAGAGAGTCATAGACCTTTTTCTGAACCAGCAAGAGTCCCTTTCCTCTTGCACTCCTTCACTGTGTTAGCTGCAAATGCAAAGATGAATTTCCAGTATATGACAGTCTGGGTGTCAAAGCAAAGGTGGGATTGGTTGTCCTGTTATTACTCTGGCATTCTCTACACCCTTGTCAGATTTCAGGCAGGGCCATATATCTGAAGCATGGAGATTTAAGTGAGACTCAGGCGGTCATAAAGGGACAAGCATTTTTCATCTCTCAAAGAGGATAATGTGGGAAACTGCAACTTTTAAATGAACCTTGTGAGACAGATTTGGAACAGTTCATGTTATTCCAGGATTTGTGTTACACACTGCCAGCCAACTGAGCCTCCAGTACTGTGAGAAGGGCATCTCTGCCTGATTCCTTGGCAGCCTGGAGTACCAAAAGTTGAAGGAACTAAAAAATGTCCACTGTAGCAGCATGGAGCAATGAATATCATCAGCACATCTGAGTGTAGACAGAAGTGTGGAGGGAAAGAGAAAAAGGTTTATGCAACTGCTTGTGCTGTGTGTATCTACAAGCAAAAAAGAAAACACGCATTGGAAGCTTTGTTTCTAACAATAGCCATCCCCAAGGAACTTCATGTTTTATATGGTTTCAAATTATTTGGACAAAGGATGCTGAATATAGACATTTGGAGAAAGCTATATTCCACAGGAAGATGAGATTATCTTTTTAAGACAAGGAGTTTGGAAAGGAGCAGAAAGGTGATTGATTGATATATGATCAATTCAGGGCTGAAAAACCAACCCTTACCTTTTAGAGAGCTCCTGACAACACAACTGCAGTGACAGGGGCATGGCATAACATGCTCATGAACAAATTAATGCAAGGCCCAGTTCAGGCCACTGACAAAGCAAAAGCATGAGGAAAGATACTCAGGCTGGACTGCAAGTTTATTGAGGTGAGCAGTGCACAATGTCCTCAGAAAGCATCCCTAGGGCTACATTCAAACTGGCAATCTCCAACAACAACCAGCAGTAGGAGAAACGTGCACAAACTTCAGTGGATCACAGCTCTTTACAAGAGGTTGCCAATACCAGCAGTCAGTGAAGAAAACTCAGCAATGGACTAATTCAGTTAAGTCTCCCTGAGGCAGAAAGATGGAGTTGATGGCCTTCTGATCCATTGCAAAGCCATTATGACTGTAAACGGTAAGAAACAGGGGGTGGAGAATGTGCTGGTTTTGGGCAGGAACAAAATCCTCTTCTACACAATGCTGATTGGCCCAGAGCAGCAGTGAGATTTGTTTCATTCCATAATATCTCAGACCCAGTGGTCAGGCTCAGTGGGCATATGTGCAGTTTCAGAGGTGGGAAGTGGCCAGAGAGGGGGGTGTGGGGGGTGTGGGGGGGTGTATCTTTAAGGCTTTTGGGTAGCTTGATAGCTGGGTCATTAGCTCCTTTTGTTATCTCTTGGCTGGTTGTTAGTGGTGGGGAAGGTCCTTTTGCTAGTGGGCTGGGGGGTTGGAGGGTTTTCTCTCCACTCTGGGGCTCTTGGATTTCTTGCTGCTATGGGACCTGGGTGTGTGTCAGTCAGTGGGTAGTGAGCTATTCTGTCATATGTTCTATTTTCTATTGTTTTAATTACTTAGTAGTAGTCATATTGTTAATACTAGTATCACTAGGATTTTAATTTATTTTATTAAACAGTTCTTAGCTCAACTTTATGAGCTTCCTTGTCTTTTTCCTCTGACTCTCCTCAACTGTGGGAGGGGGAAGGGAGGTGAGCAAGCCACTGTGTGGTACTTAATTGCCAGATAAGGTTAAATCATGACAGACAGTCAGTAAAATATCCTGTCACAAGTGAGAAAGCAGATATATGAATACATCCAAGGAACTGGAACTGAGCTGAGTAGAGCTTGGCAATCAGTACAATCACTCAGATTTAAATTCGTCACCTCCTGAATAGCTCAGCTCCTGTGCTGTGTTTTGAACTTTAACGCATCTTCTGCCACTGACTTGCTGACTGACATTGCTCAGGTGCAAACAGAAGCTGTACATAAGTGGGGGGTTTTGTGGTTATCAAAAGCTGTAGGGTCAGCAGGAAGTGTAGAAATGCATGGTGTCGAGGAGAAGGGAAGATGAAGGGTGATAGTTGGAAGACTGCAAACAACGGTTTGCAAAGAAAAGGTCCTTGTTAATGTCAACAGCTAGGAGGGCTTTCAAAGATACCACTGCCTCACTCAACCCAGAATATGGCACAGGCATGGCTTTGGCTCTGAAGAAACAGGAGTGCAGGAATTCATGGCATAACACTATTTGTACAACCTGATGGCTGTTCAGGGAAAGAGGATTGTGATTGAGATGGGGTAAGAAAGCCTAACCTCTGGTTTTGGTCATACCGCACCTTCCTCCACTGTGTCGTGAAAGCAGTGAGACTGGGGCTATTGCAGAAATGAAAGCTACGCATGAGTCCAAGCCTGCTCCGAGGACCATGGATACCCATCATCCACCACATGTGTAAACATCCGTGCTTGAACATACAAGTTCCTGCTGAAACAGGGCTAACTGAAGATTCAGACCTCACACTTCAAAGAACACCCATGGACAAACCAAATTTAATTTCTGCCTGCAGGCTGAGAGCAGTAAATACAGAGAGACACAAACCATGGAGATCTGGGTTTCCAGCAGATCTTCCTGAGAGATTGCTGACCATTCCTTGGAAGTTTGTATCTATACATAGTCACTTTAGGAAGGGATTGCAATAGCCTAAGTCTCATGCCTAGTCATGAGGCTTCACGAGCACAATATGGACACTGTGTGGTACTAGTTACAGGCAGGAATTAATACAGGATGTTTGTGGGATACAGAAGTCTGTTGATTTGAAGTAGCTCACAAGCGCTGCTTTCTTCTTCCATATGGATGTAACCCTATTTCTTAGTCAGTCTATTGGTAAAATGATACAGCTTACCTATAACATGTGTGAGTAATAAGCCTCAACTAAATGATGCTTGCAAAGTGCTTTTCATTCCTTGAAAGGAACGTGTCGTACAAACACAAAATATTTCACTCAAACTTTTTGTAAAGGTTGAATTTATAAATGGTGTACAAGTGGGTAACAAATGATTAACAGATGTTATAGCCATGTTATAGAGATTAATGTATTCTAGATAGTTATAAACTATTGAGTTGTTGTGGTCTTTAAGAATCTAGAGGAGTAGATTAACCATGGATTAAAATATCAATCATATGTTAAAATATTTTATAAATGTATTTTTAGTAAAAAAAGAGAATATACTTTCCATGAAGTTTCTTTCATGGGAAAAGAGCAGTGATGAATCAAGCCTATCATTTCACTGTTACAAACACGATGGCGGGGAAGCACTACTCTTTCCTTTAAGAAGATTCATTTTGTTGATACAAAAGAATTAATGTAATGGAAATTATACATCTTTAAACCTCTCTTCTCTTACTGTGAGAAAGACTAAACTCCCCTATGACTGTGGACTAGACTCTGCAGATTTTTCCCACATATCTAATAAAGTGAGTTTGTTATATCATTCTCGTTAAAAATTGATACAGAGCAAAAATAAAGTAGGTATAAAAATACAACATCCTAAACCATAATTTATTCAACTCCCCCAGGAGTCTAACATTAATTAAATTATTAATAATGTGGTAGCAAAAGCAGCCTTTGTATCCAATTATTAAATTTAATGTCATTCTTTGTCTGCAACGCTGTTCCAATTCAACAACTGTTACTTAAACACGTTCAACTTTTTACAGCTTTTAAGTAGTCCCATGAGAATAATTGCTCCAGTTTTCTAGGTTATTCAGCATTCACTTTTTGTTCCCATCCTCTGTTTTTCCATCATTTTTATAACTTCTGATTTTTCAGAAGCACTGTTAGGTGTTTAGTGAAATTTAGTAGTCATTGTATTAGACCACGAATGTGAGCCTACTCTTCTCCACTCTGGTGCAAATCCAGAATAAGCCAAGAAAGTTACAGGTGCTGTGACAGAACAGCACACAAAATGTCTATAGGGTCTGACTTTCTTCTAAATAACCTTTTAAGTCCTCTCTACTGCTGGGGGTTGAGTTGTTCTATCAATGATCATTAACACTATACTCACCCCATGGGCATATGCTCAGTCTGTGGTTTAAATCAAGTTGTCTGCTGCCTTGCCTGGTCTTACGGGCTTGTGAAAGGTGCACCGTGGTACATTTTCCAGCATGGCAGCATATGCCCTATCTCTGGGCTTCTCTATTAATTAGCCACCAAGTCTCTAAGTATGGCAAGAAAATGATTCCTGCTGCTTGTGTTTCAGGAGTAAAATCACGGATGTTTGAGACAGAAACGAAGGAATATCATGAGTGCAGCCTGGGTAAAACAGTCTGCACTAACCATCAGCTATCCACTCATTATTATTGAAAACACCCCCCATTCTGCTACATGCGGTGTGTCCAACGCCACTAAATGACAACAGCTGGTAAATAATGATTTGGATATAACCTGTGGTGAACCTACTTAACTAAATAACTCCATCAATTTCCTCTACAATTTAAATTCATAAACTGTTACTCCTCCTTGTGTAGTGAACTCCAGTGCAGGGCAGTAAAACAAAACAGGGAGACCTGTAGACTCTCATGATTAATCCACAGTTGCAGCATTGGACAGACCTTCTGAGAAGGATTGACACACAGCCCTGCTTGGGACCATAACAAGCATGGAATGACACCTAGATGTTTTTTACCCCCAACAATATGGGACTGAATTTTCTTTGAAAACTCAATTCCTACATGTTTTCTGCTCCTGGCCTGCTGTTTACCTCCCTTTACATACGAGTTTTATTTCATGCTTTTATCAATCAAGGTCTTCCCCCCTTCCCTGTCCCATGCCTTGAGTTTCTGAAGTAACAAAAGAAACTGTATCAAATCAATAAATTCCTAGCTGAGAGGCCAACTCCATCTAAGCCCTTAGATCCACTGGGCATTGGCTTGCTGAGTGTAACCTGAAATCCTAAAACACTTTCTAGACGAACATTAAGGTACAAATGAGGGCTGGTTTGTCTCTCAAGTCAACACTTAAAATGAAAAAGCTGATGATGTTTTCATTGAGGTGGAAAGAGTGACAGACGGCCTCTTGACAGAGGATTACCAGGAGAGGGAAAACAGAGCTAAAGTTCTGTTTTCACTTTCCAACTGCAGAGTGAAGGAAGGAGGTCAGGGGGCTGGGTAGGAGGGTGAGAGTGGGGAACTGCATTTTTCCTTGTGTTTTTTGTTGGGCTCAGTTACACATATATCACCATGGCTAAATTAAAAGGCGTGTATTCTGCTGATGGATGGGCAGTAGGTTTAGCATGGAACCACAGGAACTCTCAGGGTAACACTGGCAATACCTGTGCTGAAGGGAAATTGACATTATAAGCTGACTGTTAAGCTTCCCTTCCAGTAAGAGGCTGGGATTCAATTCATGCAAGCTCTTTATGTACTCATCTTTCTACAGCAAAACACTTGAGACATCTCTTAGAGCCCAGTCCTCAACAATGTACTTAAAAAGAGAGGAGCAGAAATTCACACTAAACTCCCCTGCAAACATTAGAAATGGTGAGGAAAAAAGAACAACTCACACATCAGAAGGAAAAAAGCAGAACTAATTCTGGGGTGCTCTGAACTGTACTTCTGCCCTAGGAATAGGTCTTCCCCGGGCAAAGGGTGTGAGCACAGTCAATGACAGCAAACATCCAGACTTCTAGCATTGTTAAATGAAAACAAGGGCAAATCTTTAGTAACTCACATCGCTGGCATGAGTGAGGTCTATTCCACATCCCCTCTAGGGTCAGGCTGTCCTCTTTCACTGGAAATTGTAATACCTTGTCATCTCACTGCTGCAGCCCATGTCTCAGGATCAAGGTATGTTTCTGTCCTTCCAGATGTCTGTATTTTCCTTGTGCCAAAATAGTTGACTATTCCCATCAGCAGAGACCTCTAACCCAAGCATTTCCAGGAAGAACATCTTTATTGTGTCTGGTGATACTAAGGTTTCTCAGTGCTGGGCCATTCTGTGGGAGCAAAGGGGACCTGGAGGACAAGAAAAAGCAGCTATCCTCTCAGTGGTCTTCTGCCCTCTTGCTGTTTGGCTGGCTTTTCCCATGTACCTCTAGACAGCAGTAGCAGGAGTGGGACAATGGGATGTCTGACCAGTGAAGATATGTATTTTCAAAGGGGAAAACAATTGTTACTTTCTGAAAAATCAAGCTTCTTTTTAGGGTCAGTCTCCCTCACAATTCTTACCATCTCCTGAAAACAAACAGCAAAATAAAACTACTCATCATGTCTGAAAAATCTTGGCCAGGTTCATCTCTGCAATCTCATGGCTAGAGTAAACACCGGAAAAGACTCACCACACACATATTCCAGTAATGTCTTTCCTCCACCACGCAGACTCACACAAAAGTTAAAAGAAAAAAAAAAAGAAATAAACAAAGTTAAAGATGATTGAATAAATCACATACACAGTGAATGGTGAATGTGAACCCAGGTGGAAATGTTTAGCATGTTATAAAATACATTTTATATTTAAGAAGAAAAAAAAAGATAATCAGAGACATTTCTACAGGAAGTCTGACCCTAGTTAGGAAGGCTCGAAATGTCATAGAACTGGATGGCATCCCTGCACTGCTTGGGAGTGCATCTTGCATGTGTTGCTGGTCTCCCATTAAAAGGCAGACAAGAATTAGACCCTGAGACCAATATGTAGCAAAAGACAATTTCAGAATAGGCCTCTACCTATCACAAAGCAGCAATATATTGAAAACAGGTCTAGGACGTTTGAAAGGGTCCACAGTCTGATGTGGACAGCAAGACAGCTGGGATTGATCATGAGGATGGCACAGCAGTGGAGGGAAGCTGCAACAGAATTTTGGAAGGAAGATCCAAATGCAAGTTAGAGATGCAAGAAACTCCAAATGCTAGTTACCAAAGAAGGCTTTTCTGTGGGTTGGTTTGGGGTTTTTCCGCTTTTATTGTTTGGTAGCTGAAGGAGTTTTTCGATCTGAGCATTTAAATTTCAGCATTGTTGGAGATAACTGATTGTCAGTTATAATAAAATGCTGTTGTGTGTTCACTTGAAGCTGGATTACTGCCAGGACATCCAAAATTTTATTCTTTTAAAATACAAAAGTGCAATCTGTTCTTGACAGAGGAGATAGACAAGAAAGGGAAGATTAAAGTTCAGTAAAAGAAGAAGTAAGATAAATCAAAAATGAAGAAGTGAGTAATATTGAATAGAAACTATGAGGGCATTCACATGTATTTATGTGACTTTTTTCTGACATTTTCTGTGGTTTATTATATTTTCCTGGAAGAAAAACAGAAGCCTAAAGACCAGAGGAGACAAGATTGCATTAGTGATAGGAGGGACATCCTGGGCTGACTAAGAGCAAAAGTCAAAGTTTGGACTTGTAGGTAACCCAGAGGCAGCATTAGTCCATTTGGAAGCTACATCATCTGAGGCTGCTTTATATTTCAGATGTAGGTAATTGTGATGGGCAGCATGTTTTCCAGAGATGTAACTTGGTAGAAATCAGCAGGATTACAGTAAAGATGTTTATGGCCATGACAATTTTGAGACATCTTTTCTTCCTGTTGGGGAAGAGCATGAGTAGGAAAAGTACAGGTGCTTCACTGTGTCTAGCCAAGTCTGGGGAACATGTGACTATCAGTGTCTGTGAGATAAATTTATTCATTTTTAAATACATTAGACACAGTCTACATTAACCTTTTACAGGAAGCACCTCCAAAGGCACAGTAAAGATGATTTGCCTGTGCAAACCACTTGTAGTGAGACGTTTTTTCCCACTGCCTGAGCTGTCCACCCTTCACCATTACCATGTCTCACCATGGTACCAAACCTTCTGTGAAGCAGAGCAACAGAGCTCCTCATCAGCTGTCTTAGTATCAGGGCCACTCTTTCTTTACGTCTGTGTTGCCCAGCACAGGGATTAGATAAGGTACTACTTTTGATGGCTTTAATCATAAAAGAAAGCATACCGGGTAGATAAAAGACTTCCTGTTTCCCCTTAGATCTCTTCTTTGTATCTCTTATTATCTGCTTTATACCTTTGCCTTCAGGCCTAATTCAGATAATGCATCATGTCTGGAGAAAACATAGGCCAGTGTCTCCCTTTGGTCCATGATCTTTGGTATCCAACAGTTATTAAACTCAGATCCCAGGTCCTGAATGTATTTTCAACATTGCTTTTCAGGAGGACGAAGAGCCACTGTGGTCATTTCCAAGTACAATTACTCCAACACGAAGAAGGTAAAGGAAACCTACCGGGAGTATGAGCAGAGCTATTCTATGCCCATGCAGTGATGTGTCTCTAAAAGCTCTGAATTTTAAAGTGAAATGAAATTATGGTGATACTGGAATATCCCTTTGATTCCAGCAAAAGCAGTGTGAGGACCTTGCATCCTTAAAATGGGCTACTGCTGTCACTGTTTGCAGGGGCATGAGGAGGAATCAGCTGTTACCAGCCTCATATTTACATTTGTTATCTTCACAGGCCGCATACACAACAGTGCTAGAGGAAAGTCAAATACATAAATACAGATATGTGTTTGCTAAATATTCAGGAAGGAGGAGAAATGGAAATTGGCATGTGATGGAAATGGCATGACATGCATCTGCACAACTTCCGTATTTGTTTGGGAATTGACAACAGGCCAAAGAAATGGGAAACTTCTCTTACTGTAGGGAGCCCTCTTCTTTCTTCTACTTCTCTCGCTGTGCTCTGTTTTTGATATAAGTGGTGTGACAGAGCTTTCCATCACACATGTCAGTGTTCAGGGTATGTAAGAGCCCATGTAGGCAGAACAGAAATATTTGCTCTTGTACGGGGAATGACTGTGCAGCAAGCTTTAGATGAAGAACCCACTTCTAAAGATGTCTCATTAACCATCATTTTCTAATGAGGAAAACCACTTTGTCCACCTTCAAGGAAAAGGGGGCAGCTGGATCTCTAGGCAGCAGGCAGCAAATGCAGGCTGTGTTGGGAAAGGCAGAAGGGATTCAGCTTGCTTTCCTACCACTGGTTCTCTCCATCTTACGCTAACAAGGAAACAGTGACAATATTAGGTAGGATCAGCTGTGAATACATGAGCAGAATAACACAGAGCTGCGGTCCATCTGCTCTACTTCCAAGGATTCACTCTACGAGTTTTTCCTGCTTCAAGACTCTGTGCCTGTCTGCAGTGCTACTGCTGCCCAAGCCCCTTCACAGCCTAGAAAGTGTCAGAGATAGGAAGCCAGAGGAAAACTGTTGCTCCATAAAAAGGATTAATTTCTCTCAGGTTACATCATGCTCTCTCTTACAAACAAGATAAGAACAGTTGTAGTATGGCAGGGAAAAGGTCAATTTAGCCATGTTTTCCATCTCATGATGACTAGTATTGGAGGCCTAGGGAAAAGTTAAAAGGAAAAAAGAGTCATAGAGTAGTAACTTCCAGCATGATCTTTCAGCTTCCAGATATTTGCAGCTCACAAGCTTCAGAGCCAGAGGCAGCATCTTCATGTTAGATAATCCTTGATAAGCCTTCTTCCATTAACTTGTCTAACTCCTTTCAAAGAGGCATGTATATGGCACACAAGCACACACACGTGTATTTTTCTCTAGATTGGAGGACTCTGGGTTTTTTATAGTGCATCCTTTATTTGCTGTTGGAGAAGCTGAAACATATTTTACTCTGTCTCAGTTTCCTGAACACTGATGAAAACATCAGTTTTCACAAGAACAGGTATATAATGAAATTTCTTATTTCCACATTACTCAACAAGTAAATATTTGGTAAACTGTTATGTTTATATAGTAATATTTAGTTAAATATCCTAGCATTAACAGATGTCTTAAATCCTTTTATGTACAGCCATCCCAGATCCTGCCAAAACCATAATAAATTATGATAAGTTTGGAAATACACAAAAAATGATGGTTTTTTGAAAGAAGAATTCATAAACAAATCTTCGCAACTTTTGGGAAAACAGGTACTGTATTGTAAATATTTATTATAGGAGCTTTATTAAGAAAGAGACACAGCAGGAGCTGGGCAGCTGGAACTAAGTTGCTATGAATAATTTTGTTAAAGAACACTGTCAACGCTATTTATACTGTGTCCAAATTGTGCTAAGTTTTTTACACACTATTAAGAAGATAAGATCACATACCTATTGTGGTGTTTGGGAACTCACTCAGAGCCAAGAAGTCTGGCTGAACTCCTTGCAGTTGGTGCCTAAGCTCTTAACTGATCAGAGTTGTGCAATGTGCCACTCTGCACCGCCCAGCTCACTCAAGGGCTTTCTAAAGGTGCAGTTCCTAACCCCTACCCTCCTGCTTCTGCAGCTGAGCAGTGGTGTGAAATGGGATTCAATGAGAGGAAAGCCATTAAGCCCCTGATGCAAGGAGCTACTAAAGAGTATTTAAGTGCAAAGAGTCTCTTTATTGGCAAAATTTTGGTGGAGACACAGTGGAGAGGATTACGCTCCACGGTGCACATACAGACTTCAGCATTGCCTGTCTGTGTGTGGCTGGATTCTGCTCAGATCCTCTGCCCTGTCTTTACCCATTCAGGGGTAGAGAAATTTACAGCTGAATCCATGAATGCAAATGAATGCATGAAATACAACACCAGCCCTCACAACTGTATGCAAATGTGCATGCTTAGATATATGAATTCTCCCAGGTTATAGTTATCAATATGTTTTTTTTACAAGGGCCTGTAGTGACAGGACAAGGGGTAATGTGTTTAACTGAAAGAGGGCAGATTTAGATTGAACATTAGAAAGAAATTCTTCACCAAGAGGGCGGTTAGGTACTGGGACAGGTTGCCCAGAGAAGCTGTGGATGCCCCATCCCTGGAAGTGTTCAAGGCCAGGCTGGATGAGGCTTTGAGCAACCTGGTCTAGTGGAGGGTGTCCCTGCCCATGGCAGGGGGGTTGGAACTCGATGATCTTTATGGTCCCTTCCAACCCAAACCGTTCCATGATTCTATGATTCTATAAAGTAGTACATACAGAACCAATTTGAACTTGGATATACATCCTTACTCTTGTTTACTTTATCGTTTACGTATTTTTAAAATGTATGCTATTCCTTAACTGCATGTTTTCTTCTTAAATAGGTTTGGTGTGTTGGTGTTTTTGTTTGCTTGGTTTTTTTTATTTCCCTGATGGCACTTCACATTAAAATGAGTTAGGGTCAAGACAATAATTTGTAATTCAGCAGAATTGCTTCCTTAGAGCATTCAGTCATATGATTTTGGTTTAGGTAGTCCTATGAGGAGCAGGAAGTTGGACTCAATGATCCTTATGGTCCCCTTTCAAATGAGATATTCTATGATTCTATGAAAATTACATAGACTGATTTTTCCCCTATAAACCTTCATAGGAAATTAGATCAACAGGGTTGCCATTCCAGAAATATATGATTCGAAAGAAAATTTGTTGGCTATTAATCAAGTTTTGGATAGAATCCAGAGGACTGGTTTTAGGGGTACCCTTAAATGGTGTGGCTGTGGCTTTTTGCAGGATCGCCCTGCGTGCTGGTGCTGGTGGCTGCCCACAGGTGGCAGTGAGCCTTCACCGTTTGCGGGAGAGGAACACCGAGGTTTCCTCTGAGCCTTGGTGCTGTTTGTGGGCAACGGCCTAACAGCTCCGTTCCTCCCGGAGCCTTGCTTGCGGTGCTGAGATCTGTCTTCCTGGGAGGTGCTCAGCAGAGGGCTGGCTGTGCTTTCCAGTCCCCTCAGCAAATGCTGTAACATAATCTGTGTGAACGGGAAGAGTCTGTAGGCCGGTCAGAACGGGCAAGATCGACTGAAAAATTAATTCAAATCTGAAGTGTCAAACTGTGGCAATATAGTTGAAAAAGCTATGCTTCAAGTGGGAATACGTTGCAGAGACGATGATCATTTTATTATCTGTAACTACCTGACCATATACCTGCTGCGAAAAGACAGAGCAAGGGAAGGAAAAAAGAAAAGCAACTGAGCCGATCAGTGAAGATCAGAAGAGTCATCACTCGATTCAGATTAATAAACTTTGCTGTCAACAAACATAGCTTCCCTCAGATTTTCCAAAGCATAAAATCACAGTTGTTTACATTTAAGCACTTCTCTCTCCCATGTCCTTTATCACAACAAAGTTATTTAGATTTCCAATGAAACAATAGACATTTCTGATGTTCCAAAATACGTGCTGAGTGCAAGCTTTTAAACCTGCATAGATAAACAGATTAGATTAAAGGACTCTCAGAACAAAAACAATGGGGTTGAGTGGAAAAACAGATAGTAAGTAACATTAGTCAACGTGTATGTTGAAGAAGTTTGTATATACTATATAAAAAAACAGATAAATGTCTGTCCCTTCACTTTTGCCCATGAATCATGCTGGGGTTTTTTCTCCTTTTTCTCTCCAGCGATAGCAGCAAACTTCAAAGTGACAAGTACATCAGCAAACTGAAAAAGCAAACAAATATGCTATTTTCTCAAACAGACTGCTGCCCAAATGTGAATTAACTATATGAGTTTTTTCTCTGCCCTCAGACAGCTGTGAACATCTGCCAAGTGACTGGAAACCTATTGCATATGGTGCCACCTGTGTCTTGATATATAGCAACAAGCCAAGTTTTTCCATCATATCTCTTTGCATCTCCACTGAATCCACTGAGGCTGCATACATATAACTAAGAGTTTAATCCCAAAGAGCTCTGTGGTGTTGCCCAGTGACAAAGTTCAGTGGACTTCTGAGGAACCACAGGATGTAACTGAGACCACACCCCTCTATTTATCAGTAAGCACCTTTAATAGTGAATTCTTTTACTGGTCTGGTGCCCTGTCTGGAAAGTTTCCCCTAAAAACGGGTATTCTGAACACAGGGAGCTTTGCTACTAGACATCTCCAGCTTGTTGGGCTGATTTTAAGACAAAAGTTACAGTGAGCTTTCTGTTATTTTCTTCTGGAAAGGCAGAGTTCTGTGAATCCTGAACTCTGAGTACCTGGGCTGATATGGCTGCACAGGGGAAGACCAGCTCAGGAGCTACAGCTAATAAGAAAGATGTCTGGGAACAGGAACTCGGAGATTCATCAGGGCCCTGCTTCTCTAAGGCAATGGCCAGACTGACTTTCTGTGGGACAGGAGCTTCATCATGTTCAGCACCCAAACCAAGCTGATTTATTATCAAAGGACAAGCCTCCTGGTATGGATTTCTAGGGCAAGCTCTCTGATCCCCAAGAGCTGGTGCGGCAGGTACAGAAAATGAACTCCACGTTGTTGTGTCTCAGCAGCCTCATGGCCACAGGAAAGAGGTTTTCTTCTCAGGCTTCCTAGAAAGAGATACAAGACAGAAAATGCCTGCATTCTTCAGTAAAATAAAACCCCTCTAAAACAGCCCACATACTACCTTAGATATTTAGAATGTAATTTTTAACTCTGATTGAGGTACCTCAAGGGGAAACATCAAATAGAAATTTGCATTTTATATGCTGTTGAAATAAAAGAAATCCAAAAGAAATTGTTATTTTGTCTACTTTGTGCATTTGCAACTCTGCGTTTTGGGCAGAATCAGTTTCACATGGTCGCAATATATCAATTTTATGCAGGAAAAAATTCACATACAAAGCAAATCCAGAATCGCCTGGCACGTAGCTCCTAGGGACAGATGGTGCCACCTGCATCCTCGATAAGAACAGTCCCAGCCAGGTTTGCAGACAATGATCTATTTAAATGTGAGAGGGGAAAAAATCCACGAGCTCTCTTCTTTATCTAAGTACAGAACATGTACAGCAACCGAAAAATGATGAAAAAGAAGCATTATTGAGAGCTGTCTTTTCACACTGAGACATACCTCTGAGGGAGAAAGCATGGAAAAAATTATGCCCTTCACTGCTATTCAAATGTGCTATTTCTTTCTTGCCACCCAGCTTCTTTTCCAAATATGTGTTTGAGCCACGGGTTTTGGGTTTTATAGAAATAACCAGCCTCCAGGCCTATCTTCTCTTCTCCTTCTTCCTCTGACCAAAGTTATTCAGCCTTACAGTTCAGTTTAAGCTGAGCTTTTTGATAGGTTTATTGTTGCACTGGGTTTGCAGTTGTGTACTCGTCTTTATATCATATTCTCTTGCCATTGAAAACAAAGATGTCACAAATTCAGCTCTAAAGGGAGCACCGAGAGTTGAAAATTCATTTGAACATTTCTTTAACAAGCAGCAAGAACAACCAAATGAAGGGCAAATAAAGGAAGGAGAAATAAGGGTAAGCATATGAGTTTTCTTAATATGAAAAGTACTGTACTTACAGGAAAAATATTTATTTCATCGGTTATTATTGGACTCCATGTACTAGTAAGAAGATGTTGTGTGCTTTTCAAACTTTATCTGTCCTTTTTAGAAGAATGTTTGAAAACAGATACTCTTTCACTTATTGAATATGAAATTATTCCCAAAGTGTGTGTGTTTGTATGGGTACACAGATACTCACTATACACCAAGGTTTATGCCTAGTAGTGCAAAGAACTTAAATTCTGTACAGGCACTAGCTGACGATGTTTGTACTTCTTTTTCAGTGTTGTTAATAGGCAATCTGATGAAACCTGATTTCCCTCCAGAGAGAAATGAAACACTTAACTAACTTGTAGTTTTAACTCTTAGTATAGGTTTTTCTGGATTTCTTCTATCTAATACATGAAAGAAGAGTCTGTTCAGACCTTTGTGTCTGTTTGAAACCAGCAGATGCTACTACAAGGTCATTCCATCTGTTGACAAAGGTGAATGTCCCCTAAGTTTCAGCAGCTCACAGTTTGGAAATAGACTTCATTGGTTGCCTTTTACTTGGAGATAGCAATAAAATGTTTAACCTGTAATATTTTTATACTGTTACCATCATTATTTTTTATTGGGCTGAATAGAAGTGCACTGGGCCCTCTTTTGGTGGTATTGTTGTTCTTAGTCAAAATAAAGAAATGCTAAAAAAAACCCCCACAGACTAAAAAGAAACATGTTACCAAATTTTCATACATTTACAAAGACTTCTTTTCCACTTGAATTTCAGCGTGAAGTTTCGGCCTGTCATAACCTAAATTACCAGATTTGTCTATTTCTAGTTAGAACTGGTTGTCATGGAGGGTTTTCAGGTGGAAAACTAAAAACTGCCTCCTTCTCAGTGCAGTTAGGTATCATGGGAATGAATATTAAGGCCATGTTGATGTACTACTTCTAGTGCTGCAGTACAAGACCCAGTCCTGAATTGTTTTAGCTCTTAATTAATAAAATGGTAGGAACATTGATAGAAGACTGACTAAACCCACAGTTTTTTCTTTTTTGTTGTTGTTGTTGTTGTGCTGTTGTTTTGTCTGCCATCTATACAATTTAGATAGAACTGGTATGGGGTATTGTAACATATAATTTTATATATTTTATATGTAAGTAAAATATATTTATAGCTACTTTTATTTTTCTGTGGTGCTTGAAGTTGTTAATTTTTTTAATGTTCTCTTTTCGTCTAAAGATCTTTAAGTAAGTTTTTCAAAATATCAGTATCATATGTGTTTTCATAAACTGTATTTCTATCTTACTGTGCAAATACAATGCACAGGATATCCCCTTTACCAGGAAAGCAATGCTTGATAAACTCAAATTAAATGGAATTTAACGTGAAGAAATGAATGAGGGCTTTACAGTTCAGTTCATTGAATGGTTTTGAAAGTTTCAAATTAAATGACACATTAAAAATACCTGCTTTGCCAGCTTTTCCAGCAGAATACAATTACAACAAAAGGTAACTAAAACTCTTCAAATGTTTGAGTTACAACAAAACCACAAGAGAGAATTTTAAACAAAGAGCAGCTACAGACAGCACTGGACAGTCTAAACACTGACTTCTGCATCTGTAAGCCTCAATGGGGTGTTAGTCTCACATGCATAAATATACAATAATCCAGTAGAAGGAAATACATGCTTCCTTTAGCTTAAATTGAGTTTCTTACCCCAGGTGGGCTGTTGAACAACAAATTGACCACATGGTCACAAATTACTACTTTCCTCCAAGTGACTTTGACAGTTATTTTCCAGCCTAACATTACCAAAAACTTAATTTCTTTTAATGACTGGATATACAAGCTCCACCTTTCAGAGGCAGTTGTTCCCAAGGAGGAAAATATATATATTTATTACCTTTTTCACTTCTTCAGTCGCTTTCTTCAGATTCTGCTGTGTGATATAGTACCTGTCTCAAAGATGATACGCCAAAAACCTGTAGGTGAAAATCAGATACACTTTCTAAACCTTTTCTGAAACTCTATTAAGATAGTGATTTCTTTCTAAGTTTAGTTTTGCTGCATATAATTTTTCTTAAAGTCATTGAAAAATTAAGTCCTCATATATCATCAGTGCAAGCACTGAATTTTTTTATGCTGTATATTACTTCTCACTCTATAAAAAACAAAAACAAACAAAAAAAACCACACACACACAAAAAAAAAAAAAAACCACAAAAAAAAAAAACCAAACAAAAAAAACCAACACACCACCCAAAACTGAGTTTCTTCTGGATTTAGATGCAAAGAAACACAGGAAGAACAAGACTCTGTGGTCCACCAAGCACCACAACACTGGAGGAGCAGTTAGGCACCTGGCATGGAAGAAAGCTGTAGCTAAAGGCAGAGATTAAGGATAGATGGAGCGACTGGTATTGCTTCCCTGGAAGCAGTCCTCTGGGGACTCTGCAGGGAACTAGGCAGCCTGGCTATCAAGTGTTTTCTGCCATATGCAAAGAACTTCTCTTTACACCTCCTCATAAGGTTCTTTTATATTTCATCCAACCACGGGAGACCAACACATGTGTTTGTGAATATTTCCTTCTCAGCAAGGAAAATGTAGTAAAATGAGAAGACCACCACATGTGGGAAGACTGACTAAGAAAACTATGACTGAGAGTGGAAGAGTAAAGAGAGTATGACCATAAAAGAGAAGTGGGAAATCAGAGCTGGTTAACCCAGTGATAGGGCTGTCAAATCCCTCTTTGCCATGAGGACATGCTTGGAGCAGAAAATCTGGACCACAGACTGAATCAGTACAGTCTTGAGGGGTTTGTGGTGCTTGCTACAACTGAATAACCCACAGATACTGAATCCAACTAGGTCACAAAATATTTGGTTGATGCTGTCTTTGATGCTTTTGAGCTAGCCAGATAATTTTCCTTCTGGTTACTGTGGTCAGGTACTCAACTCAGGACCAGGAAGACGTTAGATACATTCTTCAGGGAAAAGGTGTTGCTAGATCTTGGCCAGAAGATTTAAGGAAGAAGCAGGTGTTTAAGAAACAGTGTCAAAAGCTGTCAGCATAACTGGAAGAAAAGGTCTGTTATTATGACTCTTATTAACAGATGTCTGGGGCCTGTTTTTGCCACTTTAGTGTTTCGAAGGTTACTGTTTTCAGAGGTAGTTTTGTAAGTTTACAGAAAATAGTTTGTTTGTGTAATGTCAGTATCTGTTCATCATGTTAGTGTTTGTATTATGATTATCAGTACTCCTTGAAGTATCAGTGAGTCCTGAAGACCATGATACCACTCTGCCAGGTTGTAGATCGAAACAGTCTATTGCAAAGAGTAAAGTAAACTACAACAGTTGCATAACATAAAGGCAGAAGTGGATAGCAATCATCAGACTGCGTTCTGGGTCTGGCTGGGATGGTGTTAATTTTTTGCATAGCAGCTCATGTAGTGGTGCTGTGGTTTAGATTTGTGACCAAGATGATACTGATGAGACACTGATGTATTAGCTGTTGCTGAACAGCATTTGCACAGCAGCAAAGCCTTCTCTGTTTTTCAGTCAGCCTCCCAAGAATAGATTGGGACTGTACAAGAGCCTGGGAGGGAGTGCAACCAAACAGATGACCTGAACCGACCAAAGGCATACTCTACACCATACAATGTCATATGCCACAATACAAAGGGAAAAGAGGGGTTTTTAGGAAGGTTAGACATCTTTTGCTTGGAAGCAGTCAGGGCATTTGTCAACCAAGGGAAGGCGCTGAGGAATTGCCTTTGCATCATTTGTTTGCTTTCTTTCTTTTTCTATTCTTCCACTTCTCCTTCACTTAGTAAACAAAATATATCTTGCCACACAAGTTTTCTTTCTTTTACTCTTCCTTTCCTCTTTCCCCATCCCACTGGGGTGGGGGTGGGAAGTGAGCAAGAGGCTGTGTGGTGCTTAGCCACCTACTGGGGTTAACCCACAACAGTAGGATAGGCCAGCACATGGGCAAGATCTTGTAGAGAAAAGTGAGTTTTCAGGAGAGATTTGAAAGAGTATGACATGTTCTCAATATCTTAATATTGGCAGCAAGCAACTCTCAGTTATGAGAAGCAACATGAAAAAAGCAGAAAGATGTAAAAATTTAACAAGTAGGTGATGGATGTGGAGGGGAGAGATGACATATAAGAGAATGAGAAATGAAAAACTGGTGTGCAGAGGCTGTGAAGGGCTCTGAAAAGAAAATAAAGTATTTTATGTTAAACACTATAGAGGAAGGGGAGGCAGTGGAGGGAGATAAAAGAGGGGTGATTTAATGAAGTCTGTGGGCTGAGAAGAGGGATTTTGCAGGAGGATGTAAGCTGATTCTTCTTTTTCAGTTTCTTTTTTATTATTATTATTATATTCAAAACCTTGTCCAGCTAGCAACAAGGAAATTTCATACAGCTGCTGAACAGAAGTAACAACGCAGAGACACAGTATGTAAGACTAATTTCATTTACCAGGTGCAGGGAGCTGGTATATTCTTTTATTTCAGAAAACAGAAGGTGAGCTGTGCTCATCATTCTCCTTTCAGAATTATTTCTACAGATGTCTCTAAGTTCACTCACTGCCTGACTTACAAGCACTGCATCTTCATATTCAGGTGTCCAAGTGCAGATACCAACAGAGATTTAGTAAGCCTCTTAGTAACACACGCAAACAGGCAGCAACATCTGGGAAAAAGAACATCAATAAATTTTCATAGTTGCTAGCGTGTTGCTTGTTCCATTTTACCACATAGATCAACCCCACTGCCATTTCACGCAGCTAACATACTTGAATGCAAAATGCTAAGCATGTACCAGTCTGCAGAGATAGCACAGTCCCAGCTTATGAAATAGGTGTTTTTCCGCAGCAAGCCATGTTCTTGGTAGAAGACACAAACCAAATGTCCTTGTTTGTTTTAATTGTGAAAGTGTGTTTCACCCAAGCTGCTGGAAGAGCCTCCCACTGGGAGACTGGAGAGGGGCAGCTTCCAGAAAGACCAGCCAGAGGCACTGGCTACACCAAGTCCTTTCCCACACATAGATTGCACTGTGCTGCAAGCTCTCCAAGACCTGCCAAGGAGAAATGGAGGTACTGTAGTTCCATGTGACAGATTGTACAGTTTAATTTGTTTATTCACAGTTTATGCCTTAAGAACTATAACATCTGGCTTGTTAGGAAGGGGTGGGGTAGGGCAGAAGGAGAAAACTGCCTGGTCATAGTTGCCTTCTCCTGAAATGTGCACTCTGAGTGACATGGAATAGGTCAGAGGAGAAAGTGGGAGGCTAGCTTTTGCCCTGAGTACAAATGCAAGTTTACAGCTACAGCAAGCCTCAGAACCCAGTACAAGACACAGTGGCAGAAACGCTGCCCAGAGTGCAAGCAGAGACTAGGACAGCCCCAGGACCAGACAGAGAGTGGAGCTTCAAAGTCAATGGGAGGAGAAAACTGCTTCTGATGGACCTGGAGGGCATGATACAGAGGTGGTTAAATCATAGGGACTCATTAAAAACATAGGCTGAAGGACAATCTCTGGAGAAGGACCTGCCTCTGCAAGGACACAGTAGGGAGAAAATTATTCATAAAATCTGTTCTGTCTAGCAGATCAAAGTTGATCTATTTTAAAAGGAAGGGTTCTGTAATTTGGGTTTTAAAATGTTAGTTGCTCTAGTTTAGGTTCTGGCAACTATTCACGCAGGAAATGAGCTCTGTTGAGATTTTCCACATGCTGACTCTGAAGACAAAATACAGGTGCTTCTACTGCCTGACTCCAGGCAACTCAAGATCCTGCTGTGCTTGCACACTGTGCCTCACTGAAGAGTCCAATAAAGCATGATTGTGAAAAAGCCCTAGTGCTGGTAAGATCATGAGTATATAGGGTGAAGGAAATAGACAGAGCAGGCAAGGTTAGGAAGGCACTCAGTTCCAGATCCCCACAGTATTCTCTGCATATTTGGTTGATTCCTAAAGAGTTTCAAAAGTTATGCTTATGCTGGATGGCGATGAGGTTGGGCAGTACATGGTAGGAGCAGGTCTACCCAAGAAATCTTGTACCATTCTCCTTTCAGGAATAACCAAACAAAGCTGATGTTGCTATTCTAATTCTGTCTTCTCTCCCTGGTTAAGCACTCTTACCCCATGCTAACTATTTGTATTTTCAGACAGAGGAGAAGGCTGATGAGTCTGAGGTGACAAGATGTTTATGGTTTTATAAGATATATAAACATATTTTGTATATATTTTATTTATATATACTTCTAAATAACATATAAAAGGTAGATTCTTTTAATAAATTGTGGTAAAAATAATACTAGTCCCACCAGAACTGGGACAGGATAGGTCTTCTAGCTTGCAGGGAATAGCTAAAGAGGTTAATCAATGTAAAAATGTAATCTGTACAATTACTTCAGAGTTGGTCTGGCAGCAGCTAGCACCCTTGTTTCAGAAGACTATGTTTTCTTCAATTTGCATTAATCACATGCAAATGATAGCACTTGAGAGGGAGTAGAAATTGTTCTATTTACAGTGATTCTTACAGACAGTGATAATCTACTGAAAAACATTTTCTGTGTCTGGAGCAGAAGGGCAACACTCTCCCAGCAAAAAGGATGAGTATGTCATTGCCGGCAAATGCAACCTCTTTCCCAACACAGGAGACAAAGTTTTCTTCCACTGCATCAGATATCAGCCTGTACAGAAGGTATGCACTGTTTACTATACACAGTTATGACTAAACTGTAACTGGACAGAACTACAAAGGACACATCTTAAACTGGTTTTGTAGGGCATAATTTCTTCTCCCAGTCTTACTGCTCAAATGTCTCTAAATACTGACTCGTTGTTGTACCATACTTCAAATGTACAACTTCACTCGTCCTTTGTAACTTGTTCATAAACACTAAACAGAAAACCAGCTCTAAAAACAGTGGAGATAACATCTTAATGATGTTGATAGCTACTTAACTAGGGTAGAAATGTCCCACTTCCCACATATGTGGCCCTCAAGTTAAATTTCTATGACCTTCAGAAATTATGTTTTCAGAAAAGCGGCTGACAAAACTCACAAGAATGCAGGTGTACTGTATGAATGTATCTCCCTCTCCTTGCCTGTACAGTTGCAAAAATAAATGTCACACCTGTGAGGGAACGAGAAGTGTGGCTGAGGTACCGTCAGATGGAAAGCTGCTATATTCTTCCTATGCCTAAGAGCATCCAAGAAAAATTAAAAAGGTTCAATCTGTGCTTTTGCAATAAAACTTAACAGCATTTCCTGGCCCACTGTTTTGGAAACAAAGGGGTTTGGTACTTCTTTTGCCAACATGACTGCAGCGAGGAAGCGACTTTATGCCACTGAAGAAGAAAATCTTCAGTAAGGGCCTCCTCATGTTCTTGAAACTACTGTGGATTGAGGACCATCAGCAAGGTGGGATTAGGACACGGCTTCAAATGGGGGATGCTGATGAACATACTTTCAGGCTGCTCTCCTAGCTAACATGCAACTGTTAGTTGATGACAAAATGTCAGCCAAAAAGCTGTGTGCTATATGGAAAGTCTGTGTCTGCATCCAAAATGTTTTAAACATTTCTGAAAGGCTGGCACTGCATTTTTTTACTTCGATGTCATCAAAGGAAGGACAGTTACTGAAAGCCTTTCTCAAGCCTCCTTATCCTATATAACCTGTCAGTGAAGGACTAAGAAGGAGGTATCTGGTCCAAAATCCATGCATAAATGAAATACTGGCAAAGGGAATACAGTTCATTCACACAGAAGAGAATTTTGCCTTTTCCTTTCTGCTGATCTTCAGATGCAGCAAAGAAACATATATTGCAGAGCTGTTCTGAAGAAAAATCAGTGACTGGTCCCAAAAGCTACTATGAGAAATGTCAGAAGAGCTCTAGAAGGTTGACAAAAATATGAATGCCTTACAAAGGTGGAATGTATCAAAAAGGGAGAAAAGTGCACATGGTATATCAGTTGCAGGACAGCGGCACAATATGGATTCCTTAAGGCCACAAATTTTGGGTTAGGATGGTCCTGAAGGGCACCATCCAAAGGTGGCTAAATTCTAGGGAGTCATTAAAACACGGGATTAGGTACAATCTCCAGAAGAACCCTGCTCTGCAAGGAAAAGAAAAACTTTCTGTCTTTAGACAGTAACTCTCGGGGCTGAGCCCCAGCCTCCTGAGCCTATAATCATTATACCACACATTTGTTCATGCTGCACTGTTTGATCCCCCCTCCTACAACAGATTTATGACAGAGGTTTAAGTGGACTCCAGCTCCCCCTCCAGCGTGTTGGTGCCTGCACCCCAGCCCTCCCCTCAGTCCAGGAGAGCTCTGCTTGTTCACGACAACTGGCTGAAGGCAAGGAGAAGCCTTGCATCTTTACATGCCAAGTGCCTCATACTACCTGCTAAATGAGACCTATTTTTATAGGTAGTTCAAAGTCCTGGTATGTGTCACCTAACACAGTCAACTGCATTGCTCCAATCACTCAGATTCATAGGATATCTGGGACCTCTCCACCACACCATACCAGGACAATAAAGGCCGTTTTCATAGACTTTGGCAACGTTTATGAGCCTCAAATAATCACAAACATTTTGGGGTGTGCCACAGCCTATCAAATTCTTATTATAATTCCTCTCCAGCATTTAAAATGTTACCTTCAGTCAGACTCAGAATGCCTCTTTTAGGAAAAGCAAAAACTTTATAATGTCTGTATGTTTGTCTATATCTTCTTCAAGTTTATATGAAGCAAATAGAAAAAGACAATGGCTGCAGTATGCTTCTGAGTGAGTAGGACATGAGGATTTCTTTTTTTCAGCTTCAAACATCACTATGTACTTTACTCATTTTAAGGGGTACACTTTATGAAAGGTGTCACAGGATGAAAACCAAAGTGAGGGTCTTTGCACTACCTCCTTGTATACTTCTAAGGTTCCTTTCTCTTCTGCCTTTTTATGGTGGGATGAATTTCCTTGAGGAACTCTAAGGATTCAATCATAATAATTGAATTAAAAGTTACCATTGTAAGATTATAAATCCTAGTGTAGTTCCTATAAATGTCAAAGCTCTCAAAAAATCAAAAAAAAAGCCATGTCAGCGTGAATTTGGCAAATAATGGAGGTAGTCATGTTGTTGTGTGTTATAATCAGACACTTGATGAACTTGTACAAATAACAGGATTTTACATCTTACTTTGTATTTTAGACCATGATGTCACATCCAGAAGCCTTGTTACAGAGCCTGATGTACCATTCTTTCCTCAAAAATACCAGCTTAATCAGAAAAATTACCTGTAAAGAACCACATTTCCTATTTTAACAGAAGAGTTGAGAAAAAATCTGTAAGACACAGAACTTACAATGTGTTCTTGCAGGGAAAGATGATACGTGTGATGTCAGCGTACTGAAGAATTACTTGGCAGATGGAAGAGAAACAACAAAACCCATAAGACCCAGCTCAAACTTCGGATGATCTTGCAGCTAATTGCACCGCAGCTGTCCAGCAGTGGGCCTTGGAACATGCCGAGCCACTTCTTAACACCTCCAGAAATATTTAATTTCTTATACATGTCTAAAAATTGTGGTTTGTTTACATTGGGGTGTTTGCAGCAGCTCATGCTTTGCAACCAGGAACAAGCTACACTTAGAATTCCTTCATATTCTGTTATTTCTTCCCAATCCCTTGATAACCAGACAATAGAGTGCAGCTGGACAGAATTTTAAATACATGTTTCTCATGCCGTCTGCATGTTTCCTCGGACAGTCTCCTGCCATCCCCCACCGCACCAGGCGGAAAGTAGGGTTCAGCTAACAGAACTGAGAAAACTTTTCTGTTTCTTATAAAACTTCTCATATTTTCATCAAATGATGCAGTAAGACCGGGCACAGGTATGTTTTTAAATTAGTCCAAGACAGGGCTGTTATGACAACGTTACAAACAGACCAGCCAGCCCAGGCCTCTCTGCCACTTTCACAGTTTGCACTGAGGTGCAAGCTGGTCTGATGGGAGGTCAGTAACAAGACTGGTTAATTGAAAGATGTCATCTCCGGAGTTTGAGCAAGCTTCATTCGTGCCGTGGGCAGATGTGTAGGTAATGTTTTGCAGGCTATATTCGAAGCGTGGTGGACACAGTATTTAGGAAGTAGTGGTTTTCATGCGTCAGACTTCAGGACTGAAATTTTCTTCTGCTTGCCCTCAGCATGCAGTAGGATTTGCTGTCATTGCTTAAGGGCTTTACCAATGAGCAGAAATAATGTGTGAGCACCAGTGTTCGTGAGGACCTGCTCAGCTGGGTCTGAACTGAAAGAATGTCCATTCAGTGTGTTCTTGGCCACCGATGTGTTCAGCTCCGTACAAGCTACCACATCTGTCCTCTGTGTCACGAAACCGTAACACCTGTTGGTTAGAGACATGATTTAGGTGAGTGAGCAAAATGAAGATTTACTGCTAGAAATTTGCTCTTCAGAACAGCTTTTACAGACATTGTGATCTTCTTGTTCAAGGTGCTCTGCTTCTTGCTTCTCAGCACAGAGAAGAGAAGATTCCGGAGAGACCCTGTAGCAGCATTCTAGTACCTGTAGGGGCTACAAGAAAGCTGGGTGGAGGGACACCTTTTACAAGGGCTTGTAGTGATAGGACAAGGGGTAATGGGTTTACGTTGAAGGAGGGTAGATTTAGACTGGATATCAGGAAATTTTGTGCTGAATAGTTTCTCCTGTGTTAGCAAGATTAATGAATAATGAAGCATTTCCAAGGATCGCATTTTTATAATGTCAGTTTGTCTAGTCAGTTAAAGTCATAGGCCTGATCAAGTGAGCCTTTTCAAAAAGTCTTTCTTTACTCCTCTGGCACTATATGTCACTTACCACAGAAACTAAGTGTTTAGCAGAGGTGTAAGATATGTAAGAGGTGTAGATAATATCTGAACATATCCAAATGAAAGCCTTTTTTGGAGACTCGAGTTCAAGCTACACTCAGTAAACTGGTTTATATCCTTTGGTCATTTCAGATGGATCAGGCAACAGAAAGACAGAAACTGTGAGTATATTATATGACTAATACGGCCTCTGTATACTTCTCTGTCAGACCTTACAGAATTCTATGTCCTCAAGAGCATAGACATCCAAGGGGAAGTTTGGGGTCCCTGGGACAGACACTCAGGTTGTGTCCTTCTTTGTAGTACATTCAGTCCTCCTAAACCAGCAACAGGCAGGTCTAAATATTTCTCTTCAAATATTTGTTATTCACTGGATAACCTCATACATCAGGTGTGGTTTGGCTACTTTAGTGACTGAGCCATTTTTACCACAGCACATGTATAAAAAGGTGCTTACTAACATATTTTCTGGGTTACAGTATTGGTGTCCATTTCCATAAACAATTATGTTTCTAATATTTACGTGATATGGATACTTTCCACTCCTCCCAGACCATAACGAACAAAATGTGGAGCTTTATTTGAAAAATATTTACAAAACTTAGGTAATCAGTAATATTAATCCAGTGATACAATCTGGATAAATTTCAGCTCCAGTTACATGATGATTAATACTTACCAACAAATGGTAGGAGTTTTATAAACACCCTAATTATACTATGGCAAAGATGACCACTTAGGACCAAGTTTCTCACATGACAAAAAAGATATCTGGTACGTATGGCTGAAAATGTGTGTATTTGTGCTATAAAATGGTATGGTCCTTTCTACTATTTTAATGTAATCATGTGCAGTCACTTCTTTTTCTAGCCATCAGTGACCATTAGAAGATTAGTTTCTATGCTGCTTTCACAGAACCATCAGCTGATGGGTCTGAGTTTCACTTTAAATACACTAGAAAGGAAAAAGAAAACCGTGACTGTTACAATGAATTTTGCCTGAGAATCCCAACTTCTGACTTAAGCACCTCCATTACCTCAAGGCATTGCTTCACACCATGAGGATCTGATGTATTTGTTTCCCCTTGAGGTATGATAAATTTATTACACTGGTTATATTTTTCATACATGTAACAGTGGTAATTAGGTTTGTTTTCTAATTCAGAATCAACTTTGGCAAATAGGGCAAATGTGGTTCTTCAATGGGAGTTCAGTGTGATGCATCACTTTGTAGGAGATGATACTCATCATCTCTTAGCTGATTAAAGTAAATTCCAAATAAACTTCAAATTAACCTAAAACCTTTTCAAGCATGAGTTTTATGAAGGGTATTGAAACAGAAAGTGTAATATAAATGTGATCACAGCTCCAAATAAAAGTACTTCATCTGAAGCCTGAAAGTCTTCATGAAGTTCATGAAAATGAACATGAAATTCTCTCCTATATTTCCATGTCAAGGCAACAGGATTTGATTTCATTCCTTCCCCAGCTACACACGAGGTGTAAATTTAATATTTAAAGTACTTGCAAAGAGGAGTTTGACTGATGAGATATTCATTCTGCAGAAAGACCTTTTCCTGTAGGGGAAAACACGTGGAATAACCATACGTACTAAGTGAAGAACTGTGACATCAGTAAGAAATACCAGTATGAAGACATAGATGACACTTTATTTCTGTTTTTTAAGAAAAGCTACAGAAAGCTGAAGACAACTCATAACACAGACTGAAACAGAAACAGGACAGTGCGTTTCAGCTGGTTAAAGTGGAGGCAGAGCCTGTAGCAAACTTGTTCTCTTTCGCTCATGCTACTGTGCCCCATGCCATTTTTCCACACACGGGGGATATTGCTGGAGTGACTTTTTCCCCCTTGACACCTCTGAAGAGTGGTGCAAAGGTGAAAGTGGGGACAAGGCACGAAGCTGACATGGTCTTCCACCAAGAGTGCTAGCCAGGCCAGCAGCTTATATCTTGTTTTTAAGCTCAATCATTTTTTTTAATTTAGTAACACTGACTATTTCAACACAATATGTAAACTGTTGAAAAAGAATATAGTCATTCACATTTTGGTTATTGCCGTTAGCCATAGTCATGCATTTCTAATGTTTCCTTTACATATTAATTCCCATCAGCAGACCTTGCTGAAAAATACCTCTTCACCCAAAAAGGTGCATAAAATTTCAGACAGAAGGCCCCATCAGGAAAAAAGGCTTATCCTTTTCCCTTACACACAGTGCAGATAATCACTTAGTCATATCAGCAGAATTTGAAAAGGGGTATGTTTTGATGTATTTGTGAGATAAGAAAGGAGCAGACAGTAACACCCTCCTATTCTTTCCTGTATTTTGTTGAATTTTGATGGACCATAGATGAACAACATTTTCAGTTCTGTTCAGACTCTTTGCAGCACAGTACAAGTCCGTACAATTCTCCTCCACATCTCTTGCAAATGTGACCACTAACCTAGGGACAGAGTGCACTTTCCTACTTTAAACTAATGATACTTTAAACAGCAGTGGAGAAGCCAAGACCATAACAAAATGAGGGAAAACATTTAGTGGCCCAATGAGGCAGAATTAATGACTGTATGGACTATTTTTCTTGGGGCTCTTTTCTTACTATTTTTATGAATTTGCACACATACCTTGTCATAACTGACAGGGTAACTGATTACTTCACCACCAGAGCTATTGTCACAGCCATTTATATATTGGCAGCTTTGTCACAAACATCAGGTGGCTTCAGGCACTTAGTACGGACAAGCTCTTACTCATTGTCTTTAAATGGAATGACTGGGGCAGTATTGTCTGTGGAGTAATAGAAAGAGTAAATTCATTCATTTCTTTAGCCTCAGCTGGTTTTGAACCATTCCCAATAATTCCCTCTTTAATTCAAATTTGAAATGTTAGAAGAGATACTCTATAGCCTGTTCCAGCTATAAAATCATATTTTCCTTCTCATTCTAAGTGTCTGCAATTGTTCTCTCATAGTGCTTAACCTTTAAAGTCAGGAGGTCACTTGGAAGCTCTCCAGTCTGAAATGCGAACGTCCATATTTAAAATACAGAAACCCTTTTAAAAGGTTGAAAGTATTTTTATTTGAAAGCTCAGTTTATAATGACTGTTGTCCATCAACCCAGAACTACTTTCTCGCCAGGGATCTTTATTGTTTCTTTCTTATTACATGGTATAACAATTCTTTGGTACTCATTTCCTGAAGAAGATTACTTTTCAGTATCAAACTTCGCCAACAGGTCTTTTTTGGGCCAAAGCCTGCAATGAAGCAGAGCGGCTTTCCAGGCATTGCTGAGTGCAGAGAAAAATCTGATGTCTGTTCTACCGTTTCTTTCTCTGCACATTTACTGCTGATCATGAATGTATGCACTCTGGGCTGTACTCTTCTAAGAATTAGAGTTTCTTGCAATGAAACACAAAACCAAGAGAAACTCGGCTGGTTTTGAGTTTCATTACAAAATCAAAACTCAGCCCAATTTTGTCTAAAGGTTTGCTAAGGTTCTCAGAGTCTTTGAAATAAACTGGTTGCACTTATGAGTCAACTTGAAGGATTTATGGTCTCATATTAAAACAGGCATTTGACAAAAAAAGGCGCATCAAAATGAGCTGGAGTTAAGGTGGCATTTATTTTACAGATGCACCACAGTGACGTTGAAGCCCCATTATCAAAACTAGCTTAATCACTTCCATAAATTTTGCCCCAGAAGTTGTCACTGAACTCCAAGGCTAAAGAAAAAGTGAAATTTGGCTTCATTATATGGTGCTGCTGTCACATAAGTTTTTCAGATGAGGTGTTATCACCCACTGGAAACTTTGCTCTTTGCACTGAAAAGTAGCAGTTTAATTATTTAAAAAAAACAAACATCCGCTTCCTTGAAACAGACATTAGACACAAACCAGATAACATGCATAAAACTCCACACCTTTTGGGTAAAGTATAGCAAAGAGAAATAAATCAGGATGTGGGCACACTTGAAAATGCAAACTCACCTGGTACCATGTTTGCCCCATATTATCAAAGGAAGTATTGCTTAACAGTGTTGCACAGAACAATGTTAAATATATCTGACACCAGATTCAATATTCTGGTTGCTTCTGAACCTTGAGAAAGGGTACAAAATAACTAGATATGAATACTAACTGTATATAAAACTCAGGCCAAGCTTCCTTTAACCCAAGGAATATTTATTTATTTATGAAAAATGGTACAGATCCCACAAGAGAATCGTGGTTGCAGTTTGGGATCATTCCTGTTTTCTTTCTGTGGATAATTGCAGTAGTGGCTTTCATCAGCTAGTACAACTCCACATTTTATTACTAGATATTAAAAGTCATCGTGGATCAAGGTAGATAATGGTATTGTGAGTGAGACCTTGGATTTTCTAAATTTGACTCACAGTGTGTAGTTGTGTGTCACTATGGAGGACTGCATCTGATGTTATGGTTGGTCCTTTCCATATCCACATCTTTATATTAATCCTAAATTCACCAATAACCTGGTAGTTAGCACAGTCCACAGATGAGAGGGAAAATTACTCTTGACATATTATCATAAGACCCTAGGATGGACCATTCTTCTTGGAATTTCCTCGTTAAAGCTTCTTTCTTGAGGCTGAGAAACACCTTATCACAAAGGTTTTGTCAGAAACTGATAAATTCCAGTGAAAAGTCTCAGCTCAAAGTCACATTTTTTTACCATAAGATTTCTCAAATTATTTTGCTGCAGAGTTCCCGATCCTGTCTCATGTTCCGTCTATAAAATTACCTACAGGATCACTGTTATGTGGTCCACCACTACATAATTGCAATAAGAGGCTCAGATGTAAAACAAGATTTGTTTAGTCAAAGTTTGCTGGATAAATGGTTTAGAATCTGGGTGTACATCAGGTGCAAAGCATTTGAGTCAGGATTGTGAGGCTGATCCATCTATCACAATAGTTGGGTGAAATTATTTTGCTCTGGTTGGGCATGTAATCAACACTGATTACATATATTTTCCTATGTTCTTGGTATTTTTATTTTATTTCCTTCTGAAAAGAGAACGCAAGAAATGAACAGGTCTCTTCATCAATACAGTTGTTTGTGAGGTTTTCTTTGCAAGAAGCTCATACATTTTTGATAATTCTAATTTTTTTTATAAAGGACATGAATCATAATTACTTCCTTCAACCATCTACAAGTAGTCAGTTCTTTGATAGTTCCTTGTTTATTTCTAGTGCCATCAAAATGTAATTTCATTGTTATTGTAATATGCTTGAAATTTTTCTTTGGCATCAGATTATAGCCAAATCATCAAACCATATTGTTTTTGTTGTAACTTGAAGGATCTTTTAACTCAGCAGCCCAGCTTTCCTTAATGCAGGACAAAAGATGAAGGGTTGAGAATTCCTGAGTCCCACTGGGAGACTCATGAAGGGTCAGTATGAAACTCTTGCATGCCTTTCAGAAGACCTGAGGTATCATTTGTAGAAATATGTCATCTGACTAATATGCAAAAGGAATAAGTATTTTCCTGGCCAAACATCAACATGTAATATAACATCAGAGCTGTCTCTAAAACCCTTCCACAACACCTGCAAAAAAATTGAGTAAAAGAAAATAAAATAGAAACAAAAAACCTTAAACAAACTTAGTGAAGTTATGCATTTAACAGATGATTGTTGTGGAAATGTCTCCACTGTCTTCTTCATGCAGTAGATCACACTACCCGGATTATCCTGTGACGGGTTGTGCACAACCTAATATGCAACGTAACATTAAGCAAAGTTAGTGTTTTGTATTTGGGGTGACCTTGCAATGAGTCAAATGAGACTTACACTCAACAGGGTGCATAGCAATTTGATGGAGAAGCAATTGATGTCAAATCAAGGTGGGCAGCCAAATGAAAGAATGAAAGATGCAGCAAGGATAGAAGTTGCTTTTTTGGAATACATGGGTTCTGGAAAACTTAGGGAAATAACTAGGGTTTTCACATTTCAGATAGTCTACCATGTATCAGACCGCAGAGCTGAGTTCAAACCAATGCGCCCAGAAGAGATTTAGTTTCTGTGAGAAATCAGACATTCCTCTCTCTGACTTATTTGACAAGTGAGTCTGACCAACCGTTCAGTTCTTCTCCAGTAGTTGGCTTTTTACTTTGGATACAACAAATATTTCCTAGCAAAGGAAATCATTGCACTCCCGACTCCTCTTCCTTCCAGCATGACTTCTGACAAGTGGGAGCAGTAAGACAGCAACAAGCAGGTGTCCCTTTTGCTCAGTGCTCTCCTCCGCAGTAAAAAATATGTTGCTGGTTTTTACTAGTGTTGCAAGTGAGTTTACCTAACTCAGGTACTTCTAAGACTGATCAAGCTACCTCACAAATCAGTCTGCCAAACTCTCAGGACTGACCATAGGGTAATCTGTGAGAGAGCTCATCTTCTTGCAACAGCTCAAGGGTCCCCATCCATTTATAAACCTCTGATGCTGCTCAGCACTTTTGCATATGGTAAGCCTGCTTCACCAACCCTGTCATGTCACCTCACAGCCCCTTGTTAACATATGGTCTTCTAAATGTAGATATTCATCTGCTTGACTTTCTTTAAAGCTACTAGTAAAAATAAAATTTAAAAAAAAAAATATGAAACAGCTGTATAAGTGCACCTTGGGATGGATATATTACAGAGACAAACCATCATCAAGCTCCTCAAGATCGTGTTCTAGGATTGTTTTATTATCACCTGGTCATGTGGCGTGCACCTGTGCTCTGATGGTTCAGCAACTGGCTTCAACACAAGAGCTCATCAGGTCCAGAAATACCTTGGCTTTTTAACATTTTTATTTTAGTTTTTTCTGTGCCTTGAGTTTTATAATTCTCAGGGCTTCTGTGTGCTCTTATTGAAGTGGGACTAAGCATCAAGCTTAATTTTTACCTGAATTGTATACATTTAATTAAAAATGGAGGGGAGAAATGTATAAATGCACTAGAAGAGCAGACCAAAAAGAAAAAAAACCCAAAACCAAACCAAAACAAAACAAAAAACAAAACAAAACAAAAAAAAAGGAAATTTCAACATATCCCACAGGCTGACATCCATAAAGGGTGAGCTGGTGTGAAAGGGTGAGCTGTTGTGCTAAAAATTGTAACGAAGTGACATTAACTGCTAGTGTTCAAAATACCAACACAGAACACACCCTACCCTTCAGCTGCAGAACACCCACAACTGAGTGTCTCTGTTCTGGGCTGCAGACCTTCCAGAGAAATTAACACTAGCCTCTGCAACCTGTTCCCCCTGGGCCAGTGTGTGCTCAGCACCTGTTTGCCCACTCTGTGTCCTAGGCAAGCCAGACTGGTCACTGTCCAGAGGAAGACCTGACCTGGCAGGCAAGCTCAGAGCACCTCTAGAGCTCACTGGAAACACAGTGACCAAGTCACTCTCCTCTCAACAAGATGCAGCTGTGCTGGTAGCTGCTGGTCCAATCTTCAGAGCCACATACTTTGAGAATAAGTGTGCTGTTGCTGAGCTGGTTCTCCTTGAAGGATCTGGTGGGTTACAGGATCCCTGTGTTGGACCTCTTCCCTCGGGGAGCCAGGCTGCCTTGTGGAGAGGAAGGCAGGGGGCTAAAGGAGAGTAAGCCAGAGGGAACAGGACAGCATTCAAAGGGCCAGGGGTCCTGGGTTCACTCCCCACAGTGTTGCTGGGTTTAGATCCTGGAAAGCAGGACCAGCTGAGGCATTGGTTTCACATGGTTTGAATCCATCTCAGTCTAGACTGAGAGCATAATTTTTTTTCCCCCTTGGAGCAGCTGAAATACTCAATTCCTCATCATCTCCACCACGGTTCTGAGGGAATCCACCAAAACTGGTAGATTTCGATGAAAATTTTGAGTTAGTGAAGCTGAGAGTTGTTCCCATGTGATAACTCTTTGGTAACCTGATGGGACTGGATTTCTCCACCAGTTCCTACTGAAGCATTCTCTACATCACAGTGGATGCTATATGATATAATTTTAATTCTGAGAGTTACTAATCCAAAATACAGTAGCGCAAATTTCAGATTTTATCACATGGTGAGCATGTGGTCACAAAGCTCTCCTACTGATTAGTCTGATGACCATTCAATATCCAAATGATTAACATGGGTTTTAGGGTAGTTTCTAATAGTTAAGCTTCTTTTCTAATAGATAATTTTTTTAACTCTTTTTAATGTAACAAAACAAAACAAAAGAAGAAAAGAAATCTGCTCCCTGCACTTAATACCCTAACAGGGATATGCAGAAAAGTGCACTTGCAAGGTACAACTGATGCTGTGTTTATGAGTTATAGTGGTGTAGCAATGCCAAGTGTGAGCCAGCTTCCTTTAGTGAGGGCCGTTGAACACTAAATTAAACCTCAGCTCAAGGTACCTTTACAGCAGCAGTGAGGAGCCAAGTGCAGCACTTCATAAAGAGCTGGGACTTATTGAAGAGGGGAAGCTTACTCATACAGAAATTAGGGTATGGGAGTGCTAATTTCTATTTGATTAAAACAGAGGTGTGTGTGATTTTAAAAAGGGGTCAGGAGCATTGTTCTTTGAAAACTAGATCATATATATTGCCTCCATTCACAGCAGATCCAGGAGAGTGGGGTCTGCAGGCAGACAACTGTGTCCTATTGGGCAGGCAGCTGCCCTACGCAGAATTCAGGATGGCTTATCTGGAAAAGGGTGTGAAGAGATGATTCTTTGCTTTCCAGCACAATTTAACTCTCATACCTATAACAGGGGTTGAAGGTGTTTCTGTTTCTTTTATTTTTGGTGGAAACATTCAGTAAAGCAAAAACTTTAATCTACCTTGAGTCAAGATATTTAAGCTAACTTTAACTGACAAAGCAATGTTGCATGCTGGTATACAAGGGATATTGCTATACCTACTGTATCATTACAGTCTTACATAAGTATAATCTAATACATTCAGGTTTTTAATTTTTTTTTTTTTTCTGGTGCATCATCTTACAGTATTTTCAATACATTTTTCTTCTTTACTTTGTCATTGCAATTCTTCAAACAGTAAACCAGTCTATATTTATACATATATATAGTTTTTCTTAAAAGCCTTTTTTTTTGTTTGTTTCAACATTATATATTAAGATTTTAAATTAAGAATGTACCTCGTTAGATTCAGATCTTTTTCAATGGTAGTATAGGATAGACAGAGAGGATGACTACTTTCTACATTCATTTCCTTCCATAAATTTTACCTGACATTTTGGGATGTGGTTCCAAAATTATTATATGCACTCTATTTAAACTTCGTCAGGACTGAGGTAAAATGTACCTCTCAGGATCAAGATCTAAAATGACAAATAGTTTACAGACAAGTTCAGAAGCTGCGTGATACAGTAAGCTCACATTAGCAACCTCTGTGTATGCTGTAAAAGAAAGATGTCATTTACTGATTTGTTTTCACGGTGC
Organism: Rhynochetos jubatus; assembly: GCA_027574665.1. Lineage (NCBI taxonomy): Eukaryota > Metazoa > Chordata > Aves > Eurypygiformes > Rhynochetidae > Rhynochetos > Rhynochetos jubatus. The sequence goes on along the minus strand of CM050690.1, from coordinate 67,715,161 downwards.
TATCCCAATCTTATTAATGTACAGAAGAATAAACTCAGAGATGTATATAAGCTAAAGGACATTTCCATCGACATTCAGGAAAAAAGCAGTTTAAAGACACTCCAAAACAAGCAGTTTAAAGTACTCCCAAAAATGGAAGAAAACCAATGAAGTCCAACTTCTTTTTTTTTTCTCCCTATAACATATGATTTCCTTGCAATATGTTTTTCCCTATAACCTGTTCTCTTTCCAGCAAAAGAATAAAATGCCCTTTAATCCTGGTTCAGGAGCACTTTTACAGAACTGAATCCCTTCCCCAACTGCCTTTAACTTTTTTTGTTAGTGTAAGGGATAGAGAGAGGGAGGGAGAGTGAGCCTGTGGATGTCTTAAAGAGAGAGAGAGGAGACACTCCTATCAGAAATACCTGTAATCAATGGTAGGTCAAAGAGGATATGCAGAATTGCTGCTCAAGATTATGTTCAGGCTGAGGATCAGGTTCAAGGCTGAATGGAGGTTAAGGGTTTTGGGTTACTGTGCTGAAATTTTGGGACACCCTTGTGAAATTGTAGCCCCCAACAATGGCAATCAAATGATATCCCAGGGAGTGGGATAAAGTTTTGCTCTAGGTCCAGTAAGAATACTGGATTGTGCAGTATGGACACAGTTCAGAGGGATGATTAATTTGGGAGTTTAGCTGACAGCTCTAAACTTTGAATTATGTAGAGTTTATAATTATAGTCAGAATTTACCTGCATGGGAGGGGTAGGAGAAGAGAAAGTGACTCTATGTTGTACTACCTCAGCTGCTTCCCATCCAAAGGGTGACGAGAGGCTGGTGTGTTTTTTAGATTATTATTTGTGGCTGAAAGGCAGGTTATTATGTTTAGATAAGAATGGAAGGGGATACAGTGAGTTACAAATGTGGCAGTCCAGGGATTTTAAAGTCAGGAGATCCAAACCTGCCTCACCAAAGAAATATTTGCTTTCTTTTTAAAATGTAACTAAACCTTTCCCCTCGGGGCGATTCAGTTGGTTAGCAAGCCAAAATCTGACTTCATTATTTACCAGCTGACCCTCAGAAGAGAGGACTGCCTGCAGTCTCTTCTTCAGCCTTTCCCAGAGAGGCGATGGATGAGATGGCAAAGCTGCACATGGACTCAGGGGGAGGCACTTCTGCAACAGTTTTTGAAAGGCAGTCCACCATCTATTTTTTCTGTAAGATATTTTTCTGTCTCCTTTTCCACAAAATACAGAACAGGCTCTAGCATCATTAGAGTTTCAGTGTCCTTTGCAAGATTTCACCCCTTGTGCGTTGTTTTTGTGATGAGGACTGTGTGTGACACCTGTAGTTCCATCCCAGAAGTATTCTTCTGCCTCATGTTTTACCTGCCTTTCAGATCCCACACGTCACATAGTGAATATTTGTTGTGACTGAGATACCTGCTCACAGAAATTACTGGAATAGAGATGAATGTTCAGTTGAGTTTAAGATTTGAAGTGTGTCATAAGCCCTGTCATAAACACTCTGACATGAGACATGAAGACATTTGTCATGATTTCTTTTTAATTACTCTAAATATTGGAAGAAATTTGTCACAGGGAAAGAAACAGCTTTATGATCTTATTCTGATGAAGTTATAAAATGGGTGATACTTGCAGATCAAGGGGATAATGCCACTCCTGAGGTGAATCTCAGTGAATTGGTTGCTACATGAATTGAAATCAGAACTGAAATCAGAGCAAGCTGCATCATGACTGGGGGGATGACCCCATAATGTGGCTGTTCCCCAAGAGGATGAGAGACCCAGAGGTCATTATCCAACCTCTACAACTAGGTAGATGGGTAAAAGGCAAAAATTGTATAGTACAGGGTCTAAGACAACCCCTTTCCACCCCACAGCCCTGGTGCTCCCTTGGAGGAATAAAAGGCTTGGGCAGCCCACTGTCTCCTCTTCACCGATGCTTAGGTAAGGACTGCATTTTATGCTGATGAATGTCCAGGGCTGAACAAGATTCCATTTTTTTTTTGATCACAACTGCACATGGCTGTAATTCTAATAAAAACTAATGGAAACCTTGCTTGAATACAAATCTAAACCTCAGTCCCACTCATCTGCTCCAACACGCAATTTAGAAAAAGTAACAAAGTGGTTTTCCTGTAAAGACTGCAAGACAACATATATTAATTAAATAATGACAGAAGGACAAATCAAAGATGGAAGCCATTTTCATGAATGTGTGAGGAGATCTGTATTAAATATTTATTCAGCACCAATATGTAGTAAATATCTATTCTCATGGAGAGCACTTGTAAGCTGTTTTATTGAACTAAAGGTATTGTAAAAATTATATGTTTTTATGTTTTGATTATTTCCACACACTTTTGTTGGAAACTTATACTAGAATAAAGGTTTGGTATGTAATAAGAAAACTTTATCACTCTTATTTCTTATAACTACAACACACATGTATCCAGAGTGTTTTCATTACCTCAGACATCTGCCTGCTGACATACAATTTACATTACACAGAACCTATCCTCTAAAAACTCATTTGGCTGGATGTGTAAAATGTTTGTGTAATGTTTGCATTCCCAAACAGCATGGATTTTACGTTAAATGTTTCGCACAGCCATTTTAGTCGTAACTCCACAAACTCAATTTTTGAGTGCATTTTGTTACAAGCAATTCTGATTTCTACAACACTCAGATGTTTGCACTGAGCTCCAACATTCAGCTATTTTTTTATTTTCCCTCCCCAGCTCACACATAAGTTGTGATACTACAGAAGTGCTGTCGCCTGCTGCTTTCTTTCTGAAATTGTCTCTACATGGTGGTCAGATCTGTCATCAGGTCACAACAAACAAATTCATTACAAGAAACAGTATTCCTGCCAGTTGTGCAAGTGACTCACCAACAGGAACTGCCCTTTTATTTTTGAAGTCTGTCTTACACTATTAAATTTCTAGTTATGGGCTTCATAGCAAAGATCAGTAAATCCCCCTCCCTAATAAAAGAACAGACCCATTGCAGTTTAGCAGTTGTCGGTATTATCTACTCAAATTTCTATGAATATCATTGTATTGTCTTTTTTTTTTTTTTTTTAATGCTTACTTTTTACTATTTATATAGTATGTGTTTGAGTCTCTGGTTCTTTTTCTGAGGATCAGGACACTTCTGTTACATCTGAATGGAGTAACTTTCCTACATTTTCTTGGTCTGATCTAACATAATGGAACCATTTCTTCTTACTTCAGTGAGAGCTGCACTGGATTTTAAACAGCATCTGTTCCAATAAAAGTCTGTGTCTCCTTACCAAAGGAAAAAAAATACACCACTACTGCCTTAAATTTGAAAAAATAAATGTATGCTTGTAATCCACAAAGTCAAGCCCCAATCAAGACATTACCTTGAATTTTTCTGTGAAAAATTATTATTCATTCTCTTCACAACCATTTTTCTTATATTGTAATTGTACTTACACTTGTTTCTTTTTACATCCTAGAATAATATTCTTACTATGTTTTTAACACTGTAACGTAGCAAAGCATTTTATGTCACTTGAAATACAGCTCTACCAGATTCCAGACCTAAGCACACCCAGGTTTTATTCTCACCTGGATATATAATTTCCCTTTATAAATTTTGTGTTATAACTGGACTGCCACTCTCTGGAAGTATCAACTTCAGTGTCTCCATCTCTTGCAAGCTCACTGGTAACAGTCCTGACTACATAAATGCACTTGGCCTATGTCATACTTTACTCTACTGATGGCCTCAGGTTTAATTTGAATGTTTCCTGGGGTTGTAAGCAATGTCATAACATTGGCCAACAAATGAATTTCTATAATTGTGGCATAAACATTAACACACACATTATTATTATTATCCACTAGGAAGAATAACTCATAACTCAGACCATTCATGGTGTTCCTGTTGTCCAGTATCAAACATAAAGCAACACTGAAGACCATGTCTCCTTGATGGAATCCAAAATCTACATTGATAATAAATTTATTGCTGATATCCACAGTTCACCTTTGCTGTGGTAGGCAGAGGTAGTTACCAGATCCGTATCCCTGTCCCTTTTTCATGTTCCTCTGTTCTTGTTCTCCTACTGGCTTCATAAAGAACAGTTGCACAAGTCTGTGGTATGGGAGAAATGTTACATCAGGTCTTTAATTCTCTCTTGATGCCAGATCATTTTGTGCAAGAAAGCATTGGGCCATACAAGCTCTACTAACTGCTCAAAGCATTCCACAATGTGGACTACAGGAGATGACCCAGAAAACATCAACTGGCCTCTTAAGAAGTAGTAAGGGCTTTGACATTTCCAATGGCTGCAGCAAAGCAATAACCAACCACTCCTTTGCCCTGGTCAAGGAGGTTGACTGCTCCTCCTCAAGGATGACCTATTGGTCTTAGGGGAAAGGAGTCTTTTCAAGGTCATGCCTTTGAACATGATGGTATGTCTAAATAGCAAACCCAAGCAGAGCCAGTTCTGGGCTAAGACTGGACTGCCCAGGGCTTCACCCAGTTGGGGCTTGAAACCTCCAAGGTTGGAGACAGCCCAAACTCCCTGGGGTCTGGCTCCACCACTGGGCTGTCCTCACTGGAAAAATACTTTTCCTTATCTCCAGCTGGACCTCTTGTGCTCATTTTGTGCGGCTGCCTCTCACCCTTCCAGCACACAGTGTTGTGAAGGGCCCAAATATGTCTTCTCCATCCCCTCCCATCAGTGCCAGGGATGTTCTTGGGTACCCTTGAAGCCATCCCTCTTCCCTGCCCTGCTCCCACAGCTTCTCCTCCAGGCCAAGAACTCCAGCCTAGGACTCTCTTGCTGACTCTTTGCTGAACTTGGCCATGTTTATTTACATCCCTTCTCTGAAGGAGGCCCGAAACCAAACGCAGTACCCAGATGGTCTGACATATGCTGAGCAGAAGGGACAATCTCTGTCATTCCTGGGCTTTCAGGGCCATGTCTTGCTCACACCAGCAGCTGCCCATCAGCATGGCTTGCCCCAGCTCAGCTTGCTGCCTACCAGTGCCCAAGGTCATCCCCCAGAGGTGCCCCCTAGCCCCACCAGCCCCAATCTGCATCCCTGCAGGGCTTTAACTTCCAAGGAAAGAGCTTAGCCTCTGCCCATTCTGGATTTCATGTGGTCCCTTCCTCCCAGCTGTGTTCCTACACACATAGACAGTTTGGTATCCTCCGCAAACTTGACATGCATGCCCTTCATCCTCTCCTTAGCATCACTGGTAACAATGTTGAAAAGGACTCATCCCAGATAGACCCTGTCATACTCCACTTGTTACCCACTTTGAGGTAGGGCATATCCCATTAACCACAACCCTCAGAGTCCAACTATCCACCTGATTTTTACCCATCTAGTTGTCTTCCTATTCAGGCTGTAATATCCCAGTTTGCCCATCTAGTTGTCTTTCCATTCAGGCTGTAATATCCCAGTTTGCACACAAGGACTTTGTGGAAGACAGCGTAGTAATCTTTATTAAAGTAAGTGAGGTGAATGACATCCATTGCTTTTTTTTTTTTTCCATCCACAAACCCAGTCAATTTATCCTAAAAGGGAATCTGGTTGATTAGGCATGATTCCTCCCCTTGGTGGTTCTATGCTGACCTCTCAATCACCTTCTCCTTTTTTAGATGACTGCCATTTTTTATTTGCATGCTTGCATTGAATTTGAGTCTGAAACACAGGCAGGGCTTGTAAAAACATTTTGTCTGTAAATCTTCACAGCCATGGAAGAACTTCTCAATCACTCACTGATACAGTCTGCAGAAGTTTAAAAGTTCTTGGATGCAGAATCCATGTCTTTATACTGATCCTTACCACATGCAGTACAATTTAACCTCTGTTTCGATTAAAGATCTGGTACTGGTGTAACAGAGACACTGAGGGGTAATACAAGTTTCGTTGAATTTTCAATGTGCATGGAATTCAAGTCAAGCCTGACTGAAAGAAAAAAAACAAAGAAATACCCTCAAATAAATTGTTCAATAAACAGATTTGTTCACAGCATTTATTTCTGTCACATGAGATAAGAAAATGCTTTACTTTAATTTCATGCTCTGCAACAGAACATTAACTCATGCTAAATTAAGGTAGAATGCTAGCGTTAGCTTACACCCACAGCAGAGTCACCTTTGAGTGCCCAGGCTGAGCAAAAGAACTTCTACAAACAGGAAAAAGTAATATGAGGTGTTAGGACAAACATTTGTAGTGTGAATTGTCAGAAGCCCACACTACCTTGTCTGACTTTTAGCTTTACATGATGTCTGATGTGATGCATTTGAAAGAATCTCAGCACTTGTTGCCCCTGCTATGCCATACAGTACGTGCTGTTTTCTGTATGTCAGCAGTGTATAAATTTCTAATCAGATTGTATCTGATTAACAGGGCTTTCTGATTGCTCTATTCATCAGCTTGTGTTAAATCTCTTTCAAACACTGTTTGTATGACTGCATTCATAACTCATATCATCCCGGCTTATGGCAAGCAGGACAACGTGGATTTACATTAATCTGAGATACTCAGCACAGCATAAACTGGAGATTTAGAATCAGTTTGGTTCCTGAACATTCAGAACGCAGTTGGAGTTACAGCTTACATGCAGAACACTGCAAAGCAGTATTTTACCTATATTTTAATAGCAAACATAATATGTTCATATTTCTTTAAATCCTTTTCATTATGTAAAATGTTTCATGCCAAGCTTCCTCCAGGCTCACATTTCAGACATCCCATTTCAAGCTTCTGTAAAGAAAGGCACTTGGTGGCTAACAAACAAAATACCTTAATGCACTTCATCTGTAGCTGCACCCCAGGAACCGGCCTTGCAGTGCTGCACAATAATATTATGTATCTGAACGAGGCTTCAATCTACCCGTGCCAAGAAACAACATGTTTCCAGTGTGGGGACCATCATCAAGTTACAAGCATTGAATGGGCTAACAAGCAACCTGCAGCAATGCTAAGCTGGGTTCGAACAAAGGAGGGCTGTGTCTAGGTGGAAATCTTCACAAACCTGGGGAGGAAGAAAAGTTTAAACCAGTCATTCCCTGTGCCATCATCACGGCTCCCTCTCCCTCCTCCTCTCTCTCACAGACACACACCCATGAACACAGACCCACACCCTCCCTTATGGTCTGAGCGCAGCCACTAGTAATGGCAGAAGCATATGAGGAAGCCAGTTGACTTCTTGACCCCCAAGTCATTTTGTAGATGTCACAAGGATGCCAAATGTGAAGCAGAAGGCTGTCAAAGATGAGCTGGGGCTAAAAGCAAGACTATGAGCTGTAATACAAAGCAGAAGGAGACTCTGGGGAGCAATCTGTCTTCCTAAGAAGTCTTGTGAACTGCTTTTTAGTATCAGGTGCATCATCTTGAGAAACCATTGTACATTCCAAGTAAAATTAGTCTAATGTTCCCACATAAAAAGGACCACAGCCAGGTGGAGGATCAGGATAGCAGTGCACAGTGTGGAACTAAAAAGTTTTGCATGTTGCTGAAAAAAATTTATGTGGAAATTTATTACAGATACACTTCATATGTAAATCACAGCCACTTATTAAAGTGGGTATGAAAATGGATGGTTTTATGAGTGCTAAATACCTCTACATGTTAGCCTTCTGGATAGCAATGTTCATTCCCACCTGGGAATTTTTACAGGTAGTGGGAAACAGGTACTTGGACTCTCACGTTCACACTGTCCCCAGGGTTAGGACAGGTTTGGTGGGTTTTTTTTCTTCTCAGTGATGTTAGCTGGAGAAGAATCAAGCCCCAGCTCAGTTAATCTCTCTGTGAGTAAACCATCATGCACCCTCCAGTACCAAGATTGTCCTGTATATGAGAGGAAACGGTAAGCAAGAAACAACTAAAATTAGGATAACTGATTACTAAATCATTAATCCTGGCCAAAAAATTGTGCTATATTTCACAGTAATCAGGTTGATTTGTAACACGGTTACAACCCTACATACACTTGCATACCTGCTGCATTAGTTATGTATTTTTTATTCCACCTTTTGTTATTCTGCTAACATCTGTAGAAGTATTGTTGGATACTAATTCCTTACCAAATTATCTGACCTTGCTCTGAATAACCATGAGAGAAAAAGTGGGAGAAGCGCATGGTATAACTTTATGTTAAAAAATGTACGTCATAATAATTGATTGAATTTTGCCTAACAATTGCATTTACAGCTTCTAGACATAATAAGCCATGTCAAGATGGGGCTTTTCTGCTCATTTGCTCATGATGAGTGGTTACCACATGTTGCTTACCCATTGCACCATGTCCAAGCTCACGAGTGCTGTAAGTGTCAAAGTTATGTTACAAGCCATGTGTTTTAGTTCTGTTACAGTGGAAATGCTGTTAGAGCCTTGTTAAGTGTGGTATGTCATGGGCTACAGTGTTAGAGAGCATTTAAGAGGCATGTCCAGTCAGTTGAATCAATGTGAAAAGTGCAACACGGATTAAACATAACTTTTTCTCTGCCAGTTTAAGTAAACGCTCAGAGTCTTATGGTTAACCTGTTTGACTGAAGGATATCGCTTCCAGGTCAAGTCATTCTGCAGACAACCTTCTTCCCTGCTCCTGTCTAATGCTAACGTATAAGGCTATTATAAATGATTCCATTATTATTCCTGTGTGAAAGAGGGGGATTTATTTACTTGGCATTTATCAGTGCAGCAGGATAAAGAATAGACTAGCTAGGAACAGCAGGAGGTCCCAGAAAATATTTACCCAAATCAGTTTTTTGAAGCTATAATCTATGACATCTCATAGTTTAGATCATTGGCAATACTTGATGAAAGCTTAATCCAGAATTTGTAAGACTATAGTATATGTCACAGGCAGAAATGGAAGGTAGGTATGAGCACGTAGAATACAGATTTACTTCTTTTATGCTTCATCACTGTAATATAAAACAAGTCCACCATTCAGTAACAGGACAACACCTGCATGCAAAAGCATGTCATCATTAAATATTATGTTAGGAAAGTTCTTTTAAATATGAAACATATTTCTATAGCCTTGCCTGTCAGACAATCTAATGAAGCCCATTGGAATATTAATTTCACTGTTACAATTCCAGTCTAATTAGGCTCTTCTGGAATATTTCTCTGACATGGATACTCTGTCCATTATCCTGGAATAGTGACCCCTCTTTCTGAGTAGAGTGATTTTTCTGGAATTAACTCATTGTGGAGAAGACAGGGAGGACAGAATGCTGGAGCAGGTAAGCTCCTCACTACAGGTCCAGAAGCAAAGTGTTGACCCTTGCTTTTGTCCTGTGTCAAATGCTAATCACAACTGACTCATGCGTAAAGGACTGCTTGATTATTTGGCCTAGAAAGTCAAATATTTGGATGTGGGCACATCACTCCCGCGTGATGTTTGCTTTGGAAGCTACCATGCCTTAGCTACACTGTTCTGCTGGACCATGTCTGTTCAGAGAGACAAAATAATCACAGTTTTGGATCTTACTGTCCACACAAGGAGCTATTTGGAGTAGTTGTAGTCCAACAGTTATTTAGTAGTAGCTGTTTTGATCCACGAAGACAAATTCAGTAGGCACATATCAACTGTCAGGGCAACTTGCACGTTTGACTCACTGTGTCCTTGGAAGCACTAAAGAACAAAATTCTCATTGCTGTGACCGAAATTTCATTTTCTTCATATCCCCTGTGGAAGTTGCAGCTGACACAGGAAAAGTAAATTCTTTCACTAGCCTAACCAAAATTAGTAGGTAGTTCATTTGCTGAACATTACAGTCCTCATAAACCTTTCAGAGGTTAACCAAAATCCAGGTTGAATTGTGACTCCTCTTTAATTTCCTATTCTCCTCTTCTTTGATTACCCAATGACAGGGGTTTTTTTGTTTCTGAATAAAGACATTATCACCACAGTTCTGCATTTGTCCGCACAATATGGTGGGTGAACAACTGGTTGATGGGCTGGGCTCAAAGACTCACAGTAAATGGGGTAACATCTGGTTGGTGGCCACTCACTAGTGGTGTTCCCCAGGAGTCTATTTTAGAGCCAGTTCTCTTCAATGTTTTTATCAATGACCTGAACACGGGAATTCATTGCACATGAAGTAAGTTTGCCAATGGTACTAAGATCTGCAAAGGGATCTTGATAGATTAGAGCACTGGGAAATCATCAACCATATGAAATTTAACAAGAAGAAATACCAGATTCTGTACGTGGGACAGTGTAATCCTGGATGTACGTATAGACAGGGGGAAAAGAGGCTGGAGTGCCCCCTGTAGAAAGGACTCTGGGGGGTTTGGTTGATGGTAAGCTCAATATGAGTCAATAATGTGACCTGGCAGGCAACAAGAGTCAACTGTGTCGTGGGGTGTTTTAAGCACAGTATAACTATTTGAAAGTATCTATTTGAAAATATTTGTCCCCACATTGGTGTGACCTGACCTCAAATACTGTGTGCAGTTTTGGGTTCCACAATATAAGAAGGATATAAAAATATTGAAATGTGATCAAAGGAGAGGAACAGAGTGTGAAATGGCTAGAGGGCATGACTTACGAGGAGCAGCTGAGGATACTTGGTTTGTTCAGCTCAGAAGACAGGAGCTTGAGGGGTGATCTCATTGCCGTCTACAGCATCCTCATGAAGGAGAGGAGAGGAAGGTGTTGCTCTCTCCTTTCTGGTGTCCATTGGTAAAACATGAAGGAATGCCTTAAAGCTGCATCAGAGGAAGTTCAGATCAGATATTAGAAAGAAGTTCTTCCCTGAGAGGGTGAACAAACACTGGAAAAAGGTTCACAGGAAAGCAATGTGTTTCCCAGTGGAAGTTAAAGATCACAGGAGATGTATATTCATAAATATATATATATATAATTTGTCCTCAGAGTAAAGCACGTTCTAGCTTGTCATAGTTACACATGACTATAGCTTCTGACTACATAATGACTTTCACATTTGCCTATACTGCAAGTGCACTGGCAGAGTTGCTTTCAAATGGAACTCTTTAATATCTCCAGTACAAACACTTTTGAATAAAAGCAAAATCTAGGCTTCGCCTCTGGCCTACTCTTGTGGTTTAACCTGGGCTAACAGTAAATACCACGCAGCTGCTCGCTCACCTCCCCTCCTTCCCCAGTGAAGAAGGAGAGTCAAAGAAAAAGACAAGGAAACTCATCAAGTTGAGATAAGGACTATTTAATAATTGAATATAAATTAAAATTATAGTGATACTACTAATATTACAATACTACTACTAAAATAATAGAAAGTAGAACATATGATACAGTTGCTCACCAGCCACTGACCCACACACAGCCAGGTCCCGAGTAGCGAGAGTCTGAGCCCAAGAGCCCACAGAGCCAGAGCCCCAGGGCACCCGACAGAAGCCAGCCAACCCCCCAGTCCACTAACAAACCTGCCCAACCACTAACAACCTCACCAAGAGCTAACAAAGAAGCTAATGACCCAGCTATCAAGCTATCTGAAGTCTTAACAACCCCAGGTCGATTCTCCACTCAGAACAGAGCATGTTCTCTGAGCCTGACATAACATGGAATGAAACACTCCCTCAACCAGCCTGGGCCAGTCTTCTTCAGTGTGGAAAAAATTAACTTTTTCCTGCCTGAAACCAGCACAACTACTTTCATCTGTAAATGTCTAAATCTATTCACAAATATAAATAAATGTTGCCTATTTCAAGAGAGACTTGTTAAGATAATTAATTGTCATTTTACAGTTTAAATTCACTTTCTGAAACATTTATAAACCTTAGTCAAAGTGTTGTAAAAGGGATATATGCAGCAGGCTTCTTTATCTGTAGTGTTAATACATATATGTATTACACAGAAGGCCTGAGCAAGAGGATTGCTAATGTGGATAGAGCTGCATTAGAGAGAGCACTGGTGGTCAGGGCTTTAAGCAGTACCATTTTACCCTCCTGTTGTTCAGGAAAACAAAAAGCCTCCATGAGCTTTCCACAGCTCTGGTCAAACCACCACACAAGGGGTGAGGACAGCTGAGAGACTGAAGCCTGAGCTTAAAGTCCCAGGTCCAAGCAGCTGTATACTGCAACTGCTTGCAACTGTGTGGATGGACCTTAAATACCAGCATCACCCTGTGCATCAGTCACTAAAAAACCTATAATCCTGTCATACAGGACAGAAAACTCAGTATGTGCCTGATGATGGAATGTACTGCCTACTTTTGCATTTTGTGCATGCTGCCAGTGAAACATCCTGTTCACACAAGCTAGAGATCTTTGTTCAGTAGCTGACAGGGTGGCTGGTTTTCTTCTTAGGGATCTAACAGCAAAAGAAGAAAGTACAGAGGATGAATATGGGTAGCATTAATAAGGAGGAAGTCTTCTGAAGGGGGATTTGGGCCAGCTGTGCAATGCAATGTGTATTACAACTCTAGCAGGAGTGTTGCTGTCGCATTTGTTGCAGGGCAAGATGTACTATGTGTGGGTAAAGTCCTCTATGAGACCAATCGATTTAACTGGGAGACCCAGGAAGCCAGGGTTTCAGGTCTTCAGAGTCCAAAAGTCAAGAGTGAGAGAAAATTTGGGAAGCTGGAAATTTCTCTCTGTGCCCTCATTCTAATGATTGCTAAAGAGGAAAAAAGGATTCCTAAATGAAGGCCATGGGCTGTGAGGTAAAAAAACATACCAGTAATTTATCTCTTGATGGAAAAGCAATGAAGGTACTGTAATTTTCAAGAAAAACAATGTATAAAATGTTTATACCTCAGGAACACATCTATGCTTAGCTGTATAAACTGTACTGTAATAGCATATTCTACTAGAAGACTTTACAGCAGATTGTTGCAAAAGGCACTCTTTCCCATATTTAGTGTCTTTCACTTAGTCACCAACTTAAGAATTGCCTCTCATCAAGAGGGCTACTAAAATATATTATCAATGAGGTTGGTAAAACCCTGATGACTTTTAGATAGATTTGCATACTTACAGAAATCAGCTGAGAGCTTTCAGCTGTTACTGTCTCCAAAAGTAACCTTGTCTGTGTTGTTCCTGAAATAGCAAGATAAAAAAATCTAGCAGTATCTCTAGATCTCATTTCTGGTTTTAGAAACCCATTTTTGTTTACTCCTCTACCTGCATCCACAAGAGCAAGTGATCTCCTGGCTCATGAATTCAGAGGTGCATTTTTAATCATGCAATTACTGAATTTGGTACAAACATGCAGATGAACAAAACATTGAAAACAAACATTCAAGATGATAGACTATGGGCATTCAGATACAACTTTCTTTGCACACTGTAGAACTGAAACATGACCAAGAATTTTACATGAAAACTGATAGTCTCCACTCCCTTGAAATTGTCTGTGGCTCTTATATTTCATTATTTTTATCCTTCTTTGTTCTTTTGCTATGTGAAAATGTGAATGTGTACAGGAACCTGATGAGTCAATCTTCAATTATTCACAATCATATTATTATCTTCTATACAACTTGGATTTAAGAATTCAAAAAAACAATAATTATTGGAAAAGTCAGCAGCTTTCCAATAAATGTAAGGGTTGGGGGTTTTAAATAGCTTTAAAGTTAAGCAGTTAAAAAATTGAACCATTCAAGTTTGCAGCATTTCTGAAAGTAAAATTACTTAGAGTATCAATTTAAGGATCTTATAACTAGCCATGCATTTGTAAAATCCTATTCCATCTTTTTCCAGACTGACATGCAAATCTCCTAGGGAGAATACATTTAAGTTGTCCCTCTAGAGGTAGAATTTTCTTTCTCAGAACCAGTTTAAAAAAAAAAAAAAAAAGGCTTCCTAACTCTAAGCATGTACCCCAATCCCATTGGCTTGAACAGAATTCAAGCAGAAGCATAAATGTCAAAACACAAACTGCAATACTACAACTACATAGGAATATTGCTTCAATAGAAATGCTTTCTGAAACAGACATCTCATACCACAACAGATTTGATAAAATTAGAAAATATCCTGCTTAGAAGCAGAGAGAGCTGCTTGAGTGAAACCATGAAGTGTCTAAATGCAATTTTGCTTTTCCCTAACCAAGGAATCCAAGACAAAATATTCATGATGTTTACTCTTTCTGTGAAGCAAAATTTCTTTCTTCCCTGATCTTCATACGAGAATGCCCCAACACATGTAATGCATGCCGTTAATATGAAGGCATTTGCATGACAAAGCTTCACAAAGAGCAGAAGATGATTCTCCCAAGGCAGACTTTCCACAAAAGGACAGAGCACGTTATCTTCTTACAAAACTGAAGCACTGCAAAAATCTAGATAGGGATACAATAATATTATGGGTGATTAGGAATTTTTAACGCTAGACAAGATTGGAAATAAGAAACTGAGATTGTCAAGGTTATTGATGTTTTCTTTACTTACGGGAATAAGGCTGAGTAATTTTCTTCACTTGAAAAGTATTGGGAGAGTCTCTGATTACACTATTATGTGTCTCTTAGTATTAGTCTAAAATCTGGTTTAATGTAACTATAAATTTCATTAGATTTCAGTGTTTCTGATTGGTAGGGTTTGTACATTGGCTCATATTCTTTCAAGAATTGTGTATCACACAGTCAACAGTACATCTGTCAGCTAGTGAGCAACCGGAACAATTAAGAAATTTTAAAAAATAGTGGACGAAGTGGGGGCTGTGATTAGAGAGACTGGGAGGAAAAAAAAATACAGTTACCTGGCAGCAACTAAATAATCCAACCCACCAGGAGTCCCAGGAGGAGCAGATCCAATACACATATGCCAGGCCTGAACAGCTGGTGAAATCTGGTGGTTCCCAGTTTTTGAGTGCTTCTTTTCAGAAGTTTGCGTTTTCTCTGCAGAAAAAATTGCTCAAATTCAAACCAAATTTACCATATTGTGGGGGAAATTACAGCAAAAATATGTACAACTGTTACACTTCATGAAGCATTTATAGCCAAGTTCCTGGATAAGAATAGCCTCAAACCTTGCAGAAGTTTAGGATCCTGTATATAGCCATCCATATCCACATTATGTTCCTGGCCACCACTGCCCTAGCAGACTGAAACAAAACCCTATCTAAATACTTTCTGTTTTAATTCTGCTTCTGAATTGTATGGCTTTGGTCTAGCATTACTGAAATGTATCTGCAAGTGTTTGTGCCAAACCCCTGCTGCCTTCCTTCTCCCTCTTTTCTGTTTAATAAATCACCATAGCATTTTTCTTACCATACATAAAATTCCTCTACATGCAAGAAATGTCATTGTTTTTCACTTCTTTAATTCATAAAGAATGGCAGAACCTCAGCTACAAATTTACATCAATTAGTTTACAGAAAAAAACTGTTAGATTTTAGATCTGAATCATTTTTAAACAAGAAAATCCGTTTTCAGAAATGACCATGGCAACTGGGAAAAATCAAGCAAGTACAGGTAAAAAGTCTTGTACATGTGGTCTGTTATTTACATCCTAGTTTTTATTATTTAATCTATTTTTTCAACAGATAGTAAATAATATTACAAACTGTTACTTATTTTAGCAACTAATAATGCTTCTGTTATGAAAATTAATGTTTCTTCTGAGGAAATGCAGCTGGTATGAATCCAGGCTCTGTTTAGTCTTTCCAAAGTCCTTCCCTACTCCTTATGATCAGCTCTTAAACAACTCTTCTGGAAACACTGAATGTGATGAGTTAAGCTGTCTGAGATCTAGGAACAGGTCTGTTGCCTGCTCACAGAGGTGAAATGTGTGAGCAGTTCGCTGTTAAGGGTGAGAAATAGACAACAATAAGAGGAAAGACGAGATTCTTACACCACCCCAGCTAGACCTGAAAGCACATATCTTCATCCCCTTAATGCATTCAATTGATATTTTCTGTGGTTCTTAAGCAGGTACAAAAGAATTTGCTGGATCCTGGCCTTAAAGGCTCAACATGTGTTCCCTATCTGCTTTCATGCAGTCTCAAAATAATATAATTTTCCAGTTTCTGTGCTAACCCTTTTGTAGCTAAAACTGATAATCATCCCAGGTTCCCTTGCTGGGTTTTCTAGTCCCTTAAGCTTCAGTTTAGTAACATTTTGGCTGATCAATTGGATACAAAACCCTTTATTTTCTGTTTAAATTCCCATTCCAATAAATAAGGCTTATAGGCTTAAGTCTACATAACTCTCTTTTGAAAGTCTGAGCCAGAGAGTCAAGAATAAAAAAAAAAAGGCACTCAAAACACATTTTCTGCTTTGTGGATGTTTTCAATGTTGTGATCTGAAAAGAATATGTTGGGGTTAGAACCAAAGAGGTGGGAGCAGATGTTGTAATTTCCATAAAAGAGCTTTCTTGGAAAACAAAATAACCTGTTTTTTTTAAACTCAAAGCCTCACAGACTTTACTTAACTAATAGTTTTCATTTAGAAGTCTTAGCAATGAGATGTTAGGGCACTGCAGCTCACATTCTGTACGAATTTCACGTTCTGCACTAAATATTTTAAGCTTCCCAAGATCCCTTCATATGATGCAGACTAATCAATAAATCATGAACCACTTTTAGTTTTTCTGTGTGTTTAGTCCTACATACGCATTTTAGTATACATGCTGTTGCCTTGTGTTTGAATATTTGTATTGTACCTTTCCATTCTGAGACAGATTTAAGAGTTGTTATCCTAGACTCATAGTAATTGCAAGAAAATCCAGTTCCATCTGTTTCTGCCAACATATGGAAATTAAATGAGAATATCAACAGAAAATGGCACTTGCTCAATATCAAGAGCATGCCAGCTATTTTGTTTGTTACAGAAACCTGTGGTCAAGCAGGCTGAGAGAAGTCAGTAAGCTGCCTGTCTGGTAAGAGTTCCGGGTGCTGATCTTGTTCATGCCAGTCTGTCAGTTGTCAGTTGCTAGATTTCAGCTTAATACAGCTATTTCTGTCACTTACAGATGATGAGTTGCTGAATGAGGTCTGGTTCACCCTGTGCTGTTTAATATGAAGAAAGATTTTCACTGCTCCAAAAGACAGGTAAGGTTTTGTTGGAAAAATGAGCATCAGGTCTGAAGAGGGAAAAAGAACATGCAAAACAACTTCAGACCTGGGAGAGGAATAAGATTACTGTTTTATTCATTGCTAAATAACAACTCTAAAATATTTTTCATCCCTAGTCAAGTCATCACATACCCTTGAGAAGTTACAAGAGTTGCACTGTATTACTACTATCCAGTTTTGCAACAGGTTAGAAAAATGTAAGTTATATTTAAAACACACATGGGAAAAAAGAAGTGAGTTGTCTCTCAAGTGCCTCAGAAGTTCAAACCTCTTTCTAATGGATCAGTTCTAAACAAAATTCTGCACCAAAATTGTGTCCACCTGGGGATCAGCCCATTTTCAGATGCTTCCTGCTGTGTGATCCCCATTAGACAACTTTGAAGTTGGTGAGGTTTTGCTTTGCAGAAATGTTAGAAATGGGGTTTTTTTCTTTTCTTGAATGAGCTATTCTAAAGCTTTTTAAGCCCACGGACTTTGGAATAGGAAGAGTGTGCTCAGGAAAAATTGTGCAGCCCTGAGGATGTGGACAGAATATCTTGAGCAAGAGAGTGAGGATGGCTTAAGCAGTTGTCTCTCTGTAAGCGGAGCCTACCGTCTCTCTGATGAGATATGGGCTGAGCATGCCTGCACACATTCCTAATCTATTTAAAACACATGGAAAATGAGTTTACTTAAACTGGCGTTAGCATCCAAGGGATTGTGGGTATCTTTCAAGTACTTAATACATTTTCTCTTGAGTCCATGTTTCTTCCCTGCCTTTGCTTCAGTACAGTTTCTTTTTCCCAGCCCTGATATCTAGAATACGGGGAATGCACTGTCAAGTAAAATCTGCAACAACAGACTTACTTAATACGTGTCTGTTTTCCTAAGCCTCATAATGAAGTGGTTCAGGAAAAGTCATGAGAAAGACAAAAATGTCTGTCTTATAAAGACATCCTTTCCTTTCTCCTCCTGTAAGATCTGTATATCATCTCCCATCAGATAAGCAACAGAGCTGTTAAGTTTGTATAACCTGGACCTTCAAGTAAGCAGAGCTGGGGTGCGTGTTGCTGCAGACCGGTGAGTGACTTTGAGGCAGTGCCCCAGCAGGATGCCTGCTGAACGTTGCTGGCTCTGCCAGCTCGGTGTTGGTGGAGCTTCTGCACACCTCTGTATTGCAGTGCCATTCGTGCAGTGAGACACCTGAAGGCAGGGTGCTTCCTAAGCTATTTCCATTTTCCACCCCCACCTTCTTCCCTACACTCTTAAGTGTGATAGAAAGCCTGTGGCTTTAAGAACACTTAACGGTAATATAATTTTCATAGCTCAAGTTACATGCTAAGTAAGTGTTTTATATACCGTTTGTGAAAGACCAGACAAGCTCTTTGTAGGAAGGTAAATAATACTTAAAGCCCTGATCTTAATCATCATCCATCTCTGCTCTGTGATTTAATTTAATACCGATTATCAAGTGTTTTATTTTTAACAATTCATGTGGTGTTTGGCTGCCAGAAATGTGTATTCATTGCTAGGGACTCAGGAATTAGGCAAACGTAGCATACTGGATTGCTTATCACAGCATAAAGCTGCTTTTAAGATGTTACTGCCTTCTCAAACAGGAAAAAAAATCGTTGGAAGGCTTTCAGTTCAGGGAAAATTCGGTATCATGTTATCTGGTTTTCATCTCTTCCCAAACTCTCATCCTATTTTCCTTCTCAAACACAGGGGGTAGCGAAACCTTGAAGAATATTTTTCTCAGAAATCCACTGCCTCTGCTTACTTTAGGTTCAAGACTTCATCTTTGTACAAGCTCCAAACCTCATCACCATCTCCACACAAGTGTTAGGCACTCTCCAAAGACAAAAGTAGAATTTTCCTGGCCCTAGTGAACTTACAGTGAGAACTAGAAACAAAAAAATAAATAAAAAATTTAAAAAAATATATATCTGTGAGAGAGGAGAAGGAATCTGCTCCAAGAGCAAAGTCAGGCAGTGGTAATGAATTCAGAGTCTCGAAATTGGCCTGATGATTTTTTTCGTTTTCTGTCATATTTAAAAGGAACAAGTTATATCCATTCCTTCCTACACTCCCCTGAAAGTCAGCCCTCCTTTGCCTCACACCATTGTCAGCTTCACACTAGGACATCCACTTCCTTGCCCCATCCTCCCAGGGCTTTCTGCTCTTTCCTTATTTTCCATATGAATGAAGCAGTTAAAACAGGTGTTGATGGACAAGTAGAAGACTTGGGCATTTATGAGAGGCTGAAATGAGTAGCTTTGCTCCCATTTTTGCCTGATGCATCTCACATTTCACTCTAGAGCTTCCATTAGCCTCAGTGGAGCAGCGCCGATTCGCACCAGAACAGCACCTGTCCCATTCCGTGTCTGCAGCCACGGTGCGTGCCTGCCAGCAGCACACGCAAGTGGGATCAGCAACACGCATGGCATCTGTGACAAATAACACATGAGGCTCTGAAAGCTGTGTATTTCCCAGTGTCCCACCAAAGGAGATTACTTCTACTCTGCAATATCCTCGATACAACCAAATATCTATACAATTGGACACACAAGGAACTCCCAAAAAGTTTTGGATGTGCTAAGTTTCCCATTGTAAAAGCAACCAGTGCTAAAGGCAGGAAAAGCTGTAAGAGCACAACTCTGTAAGAAGAACAAGAGAATGAGAAGTAAAACCAGGAATGCTTGGGTTTTTATCCTGGCAACTTCGAATTGGCTTCATAATATTAAACTTTTTGTTGTGTTGCTTTTCAGATTTAGCCTGCGTGACATAGCAGCTGTTTCACTTGGCTCGGGGCATTTATGACTTTATTTTGGACAAATCTTTAACATTTTCATTTGATTTTTCCCAACTCAGCTTTGTGCCTCAAAATTTGTTTTAAATTTTACGGTCATTTTTTTCCCCTTTCTTACTCTTCTAACAGCTGTAGGCTCTGAAACCCAGCAACTGTGGTGTTCCTCTCCTCTGCCAGCAGCCTATTTTATAAGGTAAAGACAAAAGAAAGGAGGGCATTTGGAAAGGAAAGAAAAGTAAAAGACAAGAAAGGAAGCACGGAAGAAAGACACAGGAGAGGTCTTTTACTGGATCTACTCAGAACAAGCTAAAACCTAACACTATATAAATACTGACGTACACAGTAGACTAAAAGTATTCAATAAACATTTACTGTGAATGGAGGCATTAGGAAAGGCTTAGGCCCTGCCTGAATTCCCATGAAATTTATAAATATTTCTTTCATTTGTTCTCCATTTACAATTAGTTGCGGTCAAGCTGATCAAAGACAGAAGAGGCCTGTTGCATGTGAACCAGCATCCCTCACAATGACATTCACAAAGCAGAATGAAATATGAAATATCAGGTTTCCACGGATGTATGAACTTGTAAAAAATCTGAAAGAATAGGAGGTTTTTCACACTGAGTAATGTGAAACATTTGGTGCGGATTGTAGGCCTCTGAAGAGGAAAACTGAGAGCCAAAATCCATCAGGCAATAAAACAGAAGCAGGCAAAAGTTAAAACAACAGCCATTCACTACAATCTATTGATTTAGATATCATGATTGTCCCTGCTATAGCAGTCGTGGATGCTAGCAGGAGCTTCCACTTAAATCATTATCAGGAGCAAACCCCAGCACCACAGACCTGACAGCAGGCTGGAATAACATTTGTGTCAGGAATATATTTTGTCTGCTCCCTTCACTTAAAAAAAAGGGGGGAAAAGCCTTGCCACAGCTTGTTCGCACTGATCCCTAGCGTTTCCAGCCAAACAGGTGCTAAGGTTAATTGGGTAAGTAGCCTGAAGCTTCCAGTTTTCAAACGAACTTTAAGTAAATAAATAACCCCAAGTGGATCCAGGAGGATAGACTTGCACAAAGACTCTGAGCGGCATGTTACAGCACTCGAGGTTCCCAGCTTTATCTCTTTTGCAGACCCGTGCCTTTCGGAGAGCAGATCCCATCAGCCTTTGTGACTAATACAATGTGCTTTAATTGCTTCCTATGTCTTTCACAGCTGTCAGCCCCTAATGGGATCAGGGTCGGCAGGAGAGGGGCACTTTTTGCATCCCTTCACCTCCTGAAGTGGTCCCTGGCTGGACTGGGACATCAACCTGGACAGCATCTGGGAAACCTGTGGCTCTCACTGAAACAAGATGTGTGCTCGCTCCACATCAAGAGTCACTCACCCTGCTCAGATTCACACTTTTTAGATGCTGCAAAAGGTTCAGGGAAGTACAGACATCACCCTTAACACACTCCCTGACCCAAGAGGCTCTAACTGCTTCTCAAGTTGTGCAGAACTTGTTTATGATAATAACCAGCATCAAACAACAGGGAAGAATGTAAAAATAGATTGTTTCATGTTGTTTTGAGTAAGATTTGGGATGATTAAAGGTTAATGGGAGCCTGCTAGCATAAACAGAGCAGACACTTCATACTGTTTATGGTATAAACTCCATTATGTTTCAGTCTGTACCAGAAAATGTCTGAAGAGAGATAGTAGCAGCTAGTCCAAACAACAGGAGGCATAAACATGGGGCGGATGTCCTTTCCAAGGGAAGAACTTCATGGAAATGGTGAAAATGGAATACATCCAAAAAGGGATTACACAAGAAGACATCTGATAATACATACTGTTTCCTTTCCTTCTTTAAACTCCCTGAAACCAAAAATTGTATCTATCCTCAGGTGTGATGCAGACAGGGTCAGGGAATGATGGACTTGCAGTTCACAGTACTGCCAACCCTAAACACCCAGCAGGTGTGTGTTGGGGGTGCAGAAGTTACGAGACCAACTCACAAAAAGTAGTCTATTTTGGGCATGTGTTAAACTGGCATACTTGGGGTTTTCATACCTCTCTCAGCACCCACAAGAGCTAGAAACTTACTACTTTATAGGAAAAGTAAGAGTCTAGCATAGTCACATATCTCCAAAGACTGAGGCTTTAAGAAAAATTTCCAGTGCTACATGACTGGCAATAAACCCCCTGGAGAGAAGAATACTGGACTGCCACTTTAAATGTTTGAATGCAATTCCCTAGCCTAGACGATGCTGCGCCCTGGGCAGGAAGCAACATAGCCAACTTCAGCTCCCCATGGGAAATTCATAAGCTCCTATCCCCTATCTTGTTGTACCTGTCTGGTCCTTGGAATTTCCACATTACCTCAGTCAAGTCACTTCATCAAGCTGTGCCTCAGTTTTCCAACCATAGAAGCAATTTTTTTTTTTTAATAACTTACACTGCAAGTATAGGGACAGATGTGTCTGCACAGGTCGTTGAATGCCAGGTCAGTGAGCAGTAAAGGGTCTAGGGTTCAGAAAAGTGGATGCTGCCTTAAAATACTACATAATAAAATAATGAGCCTGGAGTAATAGACAACAGGGATCTTAAAAAAAAAGTGATATAAAGGAAAGAAGTCAGAGTACTGATATATCAAAATAAACATAGCATTCATCAGCTGTGTAGAGGAGTCTTTGCAAAGTGCCTCTGACAGGTGATGTCAGTGTTAGGGTAGAACACAGGAGTGTAGGACTGTGCTGGGTTCAGTCAGGAAAGGGTTAACTCCCTTTACTCTGGTTGCCAGGGAAATATGTTGCTGAACTCTAAGAGAAAACATTGATAAGGCCCCAGCTGGTGCTGGGGATGGCTTGTACTGAACTCAAGGTCTTTCATCCGCTTCGGATACTGTAGCTGACCCAGACTGACCAATGAAGTATTTCATTCCATAGTACGTCATGTTCCGGTCTCTTGGGGTGGGGAAGGCGGTCCAGTAGCCATTACTCTGCCCTTCTCTCCCTCCCATACTCCCTTGCTCATTTATTCCCTGTCACTTGCTAACCCTCCTGCGTTAGCTGCTTTGCTAACTCCTGTGCTGGCTCCTTCGTGTGGGAGCTGGTGGATTGTTCTGAGTTTTCTGGCTGTGTTATCAGTGATAGGGTTCGCTCGGAATCTGCTGCGTAGGCTCCCAGGCTCCGGCCTTCAGGTCGCAGCTCTCGGGCTGTGGTTGCTCTCGGGCTGTGGGTCTTGGGCTCTCGGGGTCTGATTTTCATCACTCAACATCTGGGTGTGCATTGGTCAGTGGATGGTGGGAAATTGTATCATATTGTATCATATTGTATGTATTGTACTATATGTTTCATTTTCTGCTATTTTAATTATTTATTATTGGTAGTATCTGTATATATTGATTTAGGTTTAATTAGTAAATAGTTCCTATCTTGATTTTACGAGCTTCCTTATTTCTTTTTCCTCCGATTCTGTAAGAGCGGCTTCGTGGTATTTTGCTAGCTGGAGTTAAACCACGACAATGACGAGCTACTATTTTCAAAAAAAGTGTAATGGAAATGAAAGCAGGGGAGGAGGGATTCCCAGCATATCAAGCAGGTAAATTTCAGTGCCTATCAGCCAGGCAGTTGTAGGCTTGTGCTTTTAACATCTTCCTTTGCAAAAGTACAAAGCCTTCCATGCAGATGGCAGATAGTGAACAGTTGTGATCAAAATGGGGAACAGCCAAATAATAAGACTAGAGATAACCATAAAAAACTGACAAAAGACAAGTCCTAGAACCTACCCAAAGCCTTATCCAAAGGGAGTTACCTTCCACACTGTTGTATAAAAAACAGGTTTTTATAATTCTTCCAACACAGTACAGAAATTCAGAGAGAGAAAGAAGAAGCAAGAGGCATAATATCAAGGACCAACTCATTTTCCATATCCCTTAGAGTGCCCACTATTTATAGTCCCCTATTGGTAAATCCCACAGACAGTCACATCTTATTGTCATATCAGGTCTCTGTCAGAGGAGTAAACGTTACTATCCAATGCATTTCTTCCTGCAACACCCCTGTCCAACCACCAAATATGACTGATCTACCCCAGAACTTCATTATTTGTCCTTTTTCTATCTTTCTGAGGAACCTCAATATACTGGTTTGCCCATGACCTCTCTTTCTTCCTCTAACAGGTTTAATTCTCTCTTGCTAGTGGCTATGGTTTTCTCTTCCTTCACCTTTCCTGGTTAGTCTTACTTCTCCTTTATCTGTTTCTAAAACACACCTGGGAACTATCTGATGACAAACCTACAGACATGTGAAGAGGCACTGTAATTAGTCTCAACATCAGTAGTCACTTATCTAGGTAAGAGGAAGAGGAGAAATATGTTTCACATTAGCAAGAATTACCCTTGGTTCACTGCTGGTCTCTCATTTGACCATAAGCCATATTGCGAGTCGTGTTACCTGGATGTTGATCTCATTCTTTTCTTCTTCCTCCTCTCTTTGCCACATCAACATCAATACACGTACAAAAGGTACAAATGACATTTTTCAGAGCTTGAACACCTCAGTCAGATTTAGTGAGTATTTTAAGGGCCTATCCATTTGAGTCAGAAAATGATAAGAGGTTTTTGAGGAAGCAGATGAATAATTCTCTTTGTCCAAAAGTAACTCACATTTGCTAAGCTTCTGACTTCATTTTTTCTACTTATGCTTTCCAAAAAGGCAAGCACAAGCATGTGCACACAGGGTGTTCACCACCCTTAAGGACCTTTCGTGAAAGAGATATTTTTCTCCAGACTAACACTAAACAAAATCAGGAGCTGAGGCAGGCTCACATTCCTCAGCACAGATGCACCTCTTTAGGGTTTCTTTCATATTTATTGGCTAGAAAAATGCACTACAGAAGAGGTTTCTGGGATAAACGCACTGTCCCTTCCCTCAGGGATGGATCCCAGGGCTTTACTTTAATTTAATTTCTTGGAGGGAAAGATGAGAGAAGACAAATAATGTTCAATAAAATGTTATCCCTGCCATAAAACTGCAAGCAATTTACATTTAAAAAAAAATAATTGAAATGATCCTTGTACAATCCTGCAGTGGCTGTGGAAATACATGGTTGTTGTGGTTTAACCTTATCTAGCAACTAAATACCACACAGTCTCTTGCTCACCTCAGTCCCCCTCCCCCAGTGCAGGATGAGAGTCAGAGGAAGAGAATGTAAAAGTTGAACCTCATAAAAGTTGAGATAAGAACTATTTAATAATTGGATATAAATTAAAATTATAATGTTACCAATATTAACAATACTACCAATTATGAGGAATTAAAATAATAGAAAATAGGACATTTCATAGAATCATAGAATGGTTTGGGTTGGAGGGGACCTTAAAGATCATCTAGTTCCAATCCTCCTGCCATGGGCAGGGACACCTTCCACTAGACCAGGTTGCTCAAGGCCTCATCCAATAGCTCATCACACACCAACCAACACAGAGCCAGGTCCCAGGCAGCAAGAGTCCCAGCCCGAGAACCCCCCAGAGACAGAGCACCAGGGCCACAACATGACTGGGAAAAAGCCAGCCAACTCACCAACCCACTAACTAACAAATCTGCCTGATCACTAACAACCTTGACAAGAGCTAATGAAAGGAGGCAATATCCCAGGTATCAAGCCAGCTCAAGTCTTAACAACCCTCGCCCCCCACGGCCACTTCCCCGACAGAACTACACATGTACCCTGAGCCTGAGGTACTGTGGAATGAAACACTCCCTTGGCCAGACTGGGCCAGCACTGTGGAGAAAATTAATTCTTTCCTGCCTGAAACCAACACAGTGGTCTAAGTTTCTACCCATTTTAGTTTGGTCCAGCTATCTGCTCAGCTAAGACTTTCCAGAAGAGCCTAACCTCTTCATATGATATGTTGTGGACTCTATCAGAATACTGTACTATGTGTTCTTCCAAAAATCAGTGTTCCCATTTTTATTGGCCAGCATGTTTCAACATTTGTTTTTGCTCAAGTCCATTATAAATATATGCCTATAGTTCAGAACTTTTTATGGCAAGCTGATACACACAGCTCCTTTTGCAAGCCTGCCTTATCATGAATCATAAAGGTCAATGTTCAAGAGACGAATAAAAGGTGGCAATTTTTCCCTCGTCTTCCCATGTTGCTCCTGGCAGTCAGGAAAGCCTGCAGAGACGTGTGGGACTCAGTTAATGAGCACAGACAAGGCTCTTACGTCACAGAAGAGCAGCAGCCACAAAATGAACGTCTCCCACCCATATCATACATGCACGGTATCAGTCCTCGCCAGTCTCAGGTCAAAAGACTATAATGGTTGACTCTCCTGGGGTAGAGTTCCTCTGCAGTACATTAATGGCTGCCATCAAAATATATTTTACAACTGGAGACAGGAGAAAAATAGAGAGGTAGAGAGAGGTAGAGAGAAAGAGAGAGAGAAGTAATGGCATTAAGAAAGGTGACAATCTTGAAAGTGGGATGAACTCGTACATTTACTTTTTAAACCCAGTCCCTGCATAAGGTTACAGCATGTTTTTTCCCAAGCATTCATAGCCTGTGGTCTTTGTATACCCCTTTCTTGTTATAGAGTATGATGAGGATTTAGATATCCTGAGGACTCCATTTTCATTTTCCCAAGCTTGCCAGGGACACACACCAAGGTTTGCAGGCTGTCTTGTCAAAGAAACACTCTCCTGCAACCATCTTTTCAGGGGTGGATTACAAATTTACTTTTGTTTTTAAACCCTCCTTCCCATGAGGGCCCTCATGAGACTCTCTTTGGTTCATATTGTCTTAACTTGGTCTGTCAGGACATGTCTGCACTGTGTAGTTCAGATTGTGAAGAGGTAGATACAGAAATTAATTCCAAATAATTTGCTATTTTCATACTCTACAGTGCATCCATTTCAATCCATTGAGTCGTTTGAGGTCGGGAACTGTCATGTTTGTGCACCGTCAACTATTGTGCCCTGTGCTTACATCTTATATTGGTTCCTTTCAGTCTGATGTTTCCCAGGTGGCTTGCTGTGTGCGATAGGTAGCTGAGGAAAGCAAGCTCACATATTCTACACAGTAACATATATAACTGAATCTGCACCTCTAGTGAAAACATACTAATTGTCCACTAAGCCAGTCAGTCCTTTTACCCAAGGACATCTCGAAGCATACTGTCAGTACAGTGCAAGCCGTAGCAGTAGCAACAATAATGGCCTCATTTCCTTCTGCAAATCACAGTGCAACAATAGATTGTACTTTACTTGTCCTGTTATTTCTGAAAAATGTCATTAAGATCCTTTTTTTTTTTATTCCTCACTCTGGGTACCGTAGAACAAAAAATATTTTCTAAATGCTGCTTGTCTAATGATAGTGCCTGTTGGAAATGTGCACCAGGTTATAGGAGATCTGGGATTAAATTTGACAGGAACACTTTTTCCTTTATGATGAGATCAGAACAGATTCCTGAACAAACGATTATGGCTCTGTTTCCAGAAAACATTAAGCAGAGCTTTGTTCATGCTACTATCATAAAGGCTTCCACCAGTATTTCTATTACAATCTTTATTTTCAAGGGTTTTTAACTCAGCCAGAACAATTCACTATGGGTTGAAAGTTGTCATTTCATGGTGTTCACACCATGAAGGAATTTGTTTCACCATAAACTCTGAAAAATACTATCACAAGCTATTTTGAAGCTAGAAAGAAGGCTGGTGGAAGGCAGTGGTTTCCTACAAACCTATTACTTAATCTACTGAAAACAAAATCAAAGGAATACTTTCTTTTGGAAAAATATGAAGCCATTGCCATAGAGTTCAAAATCTCACAACACATCAACATGGAAAAAGCCTTTCTGCCTGCTGGACTTCAGACTTACATCTTCTGCATCTGTGAATTTCCAGTGGTCCACGCCGTCCCACCAGCAGCAGAGCAGATGTGAGGCCAAATTCTTGGGTGGTGTGAACTGCTAATTGTAAACTGTTATAAAAAACAGCTTCCATGGAGCTCAAGCAACATCAGATTATTTAAGTTATGGTTCCTAAAGGAATCAGATATTAATTTGTTGTCTTTCAGACACAGCTGAAGCACTGGGAAATGTTGTTTGACTGTATGTCTTGCAACCTGCAAAATTCAATTTCTATTAGTTTCTTTGCAAGTCAATGGTATGTTCTTACTTTCCTGTATCTGCTTCTCTTCCAACTATTCTTCTTAGTTGCCTACCCTGTACCATTCTCAAAGCAGGACCTTTCTTTTACTGTCTGTACAGCATCTAGCACAATGGAGCATCAGTTTTACCTGAGTCCTCTGGACTGTGCTGTATTATAGGTAATAATAGTAGTAATTAATAAAAAGCTCCATTCCTTCACTCATTCACTTCCATGAGAAAAATCTCATGCCTGAAGGCTGGAGTCCTGCCCATGATAAATCCACAAAGTATGAGTTTGAATCCAAACTTTCCATATTGTAGTTCATGAGTTTGGCTCCAGGGTTTTGGTTATGGCCCATCTTTATTACTAAAACATTTCTCTGCCTTCCTCTGAAACATCCTCTCTACACCAAACAAGATTTCCTGGGATAGTGAGTATAATTCACATTATTGCACATACTTTTTCTGCTTTAATTTTATCTCCAAAAGATATTAAATCTACATTTATTAAATGGAGTTACTTTTCCAGCCTGCAGGCATCAGCCCAGTATCTTGAAAGATGTAACAATAAGGTTTATGATTAAAACCTCTTTTGGAAAACATGAACATATGATAACCAGTTGTGATAGTTTTCCACATTTTTATAATATCTAAAAATATGTTCAAATATCCAGAAATGATCTTGTTATTTGATTTATTCACAAGTCCCCTGAAGTGTTTAATAAGTACAATATGGTACAAGTAAAATCATGCTTATTACTGCTATTAGCTTGGTAATTCTCCAAGATGAAATCATACTTTTCAGGTTATAAATATACATTTTTATTGTTGATTTTATGCTGCATTTTGAAATATTGCTTCTCTGCTTTCATATTTTCAGTGCTGTATTACAGTACTATAAATCAGCCCAGCAGTAAAGGAATTCTAATTGGTATCAGGTGATTTTTTTAAAAAATAGGGAAAAAGTTAAAGTTATATCCTTTTGAATGAAGATAAATTCTCTTGAAGCTCTTAAAAAAAATCAGATGTGTCCAGAATGTATCTGATTTATCTTTTTGAAAGACTAATCAGATAAAAGTATGCACAGTACACATCAAAGTATATGTATGAGCTCAAAACCACCATAAAAGATACCTCTAGATGTCTAACTAAGTACAGAGAATCCTTTCCCTTGTATTTTTTTCTTCTTTGTCTATGTTGTTTCAATTTTTCCATCCCACTAAGTATGCAAGCTTGTGCTTCTGTTCTGTCTACTTCTTATCCATATATTTTATTGTTTTTTCCAAAAAATCCAATTGTATTATAACAATATATTCCTAATGTCTCAGCACCCCTGTAGAACCAATTTGATCTTTAAACCATTGATTCTTTCAGTGACGGACGTGCCCAGAGATGCTCTCTGTATCCATCTTACCATGACCAATGCAGTAGTCAGTCTTGCAAGTCACAATCAACTTAGCATTATGTGCCAAGTGCTGGGATTTATCCTGAAAGCTAGTGCTCTGTGGGTGAGGAAAATAGCAGTAAACAAATAGGATTGGGATAAAACGCCAGAAAATACACACTGTATGTAGACTATTTCAAAACAACATTGTGGACTTCCTTTTCTCCACAAACACACAAATGAATCCTTAAAAAACGTTGGTTTTCAAGGAAAAAAAATACAGCAATCAAAACAAACAGTACAGATTTGATGCCTGTGTGCCAACACAGTAGAGAGTAAGAAGACAAGTCAAGGGAGAAATGAGATGGAGTTAGGGAGTACAAACAGATTCCATGAAATAATTCATGGGAGCCATGAGCCTGACTTGGAGACCAGCTCTGGCTCTCCCATTAGGGTTTCTGCAGTTCCTCCAAAAAGGGAAGCGCTTCATGATTTTTAGAGCATTCAGAGGGCAGCCTTACAGTTTTCTGTGGAATCTTGTATTTTTTCATCTGAGTTTTTGGGCAATGTGGCATATTTTCATAGCCCCTTAAACGTTCCTGGTATTTTCATTTTCCAGGCCACAAAGCTGAACTCCTACAATGTATCACTTGATGTTTTCAAGGGAAAAGAAATACGCAAAATAAATAGCCATCTACTTTCCCAGACATTCCCACACTGGGTTAGGCAAGCTTGTTAGCTGAAAGACATTTGGGAGAGAAAGTCATGACATTAATGGGATTAATTACTCGATACTGTATGCCATATGGGATTACTTTTTTTAATAATTTTTAAGAGCAACTGAATTGCTGTGTGCACACTTGAAGATCCTAAACAACAGGAAGGTGACAAAGGAGCTCTGTCATGAAGGTCAGAAGTAAGATTAAAAATGAAATGGATCCAAATAAAAATCGTATTAAGCAGATATTCAGCAGAAAGGCATCCCAGCAAAGTTGAAACAAGCGAAGGGATATATATACACACCTTGGGCAGCTGTTCAGGGTCAGATGAAAACCAGATGGAGGAAATCAAGAGGAAAATAAGGCTGAACAGGGACATATTTGGAAAGATAAAAGGTAACATGGAAAGTCACCCTTCATCGGGTTACAGAAAGTCTACAGCACTGAAGTGACAAAAAAAATACATGACTTGGAGATATATTTTAATGCCAACAGGATGGAAATTATAAATTTTTGCATCCACTGAGCCTTTGCTCCATGAAGAAGAGTGAAGATAATACATTGGGATTCCTCTGTTGTGAACAGAAATCTGTGCCTGGCATAGAAAACCAGCTAATAGTGTGAAGGTTCTTGTTATTTCTGTGATGCTTTGGCAGTTCACTAATAATGTCTACACTGCTTAATTTTCCAATTGCAAGGAAAAACTGGTGTGAATTGGCTTTTGTCTACTCTTGCCCTTGCACTTTGGAGGCCTCCTAGAGTGGAATGTCTCTCATCACAGCTTCAGGTTTTTTTCCAGACAAGGTCAAGTTTACCACTTGTCCCTGTTGCACATCGTAAGTGTTTTTCTTCTGACCTGTGGGATTTCTCTTTTTATCTCTCTTACTTCCCCATCATGCCTCTAGAGCAGCAACATGTCTCCAAGTGCAACACAGAAGACACATGGGACACTTCCTCCTCTATTCTCCAAACACACACTCTTCTGCAAGAGCACTGTCCCCAGCACCCTGCTCCTCAACATAACTTCTGTCTCTGTGGAACAGGATGTTTACTGTCAGATAACTCCCATGAATTCATGACTGACTCCCTAGGGTTAATGAAAGGAGAATTGTGCCCAGTATTTAATAATCGCTGTGGTTATTCCACAGCCAGAGCTCTACATAAGGTAAAGTTATTCATATAGTAGAACAATACGTAACTTACAGGTTGCATGTGTGGGCTACACTGGTTTTGTATCATCTACTGCTAAACGTCGGTCTACACTAGCATAAGAAACCTATTTTAGACTGTGATGGAAGATCCTCTCTTGTTCTCTATACAGCACAAAAGGTTGTTGGTGACCAGTCCAGACGAGATGTCTAGCTTTTATATGACTGATACTATGTGATGTGAATCTACACTCCAGGGTAGACACCAATCTTTAAGAAAAGTCATCACAGAAATCATGATGATATTCACATAAAATGGTCAGGGGACCATAATGGGTAATTGCTCTGTCTTAGTTTCAGGAAACTTCCTCAACACCTGGTGATCAGGCAAGAGCTGAAGAAAGAAAACATAACCTCAGTAGCAGTGACTGAATATGCCAACTTCTTAAATACATCAAACCCAGTCCAAATGAAGAAGAGGACAGTACAATGATTAAAAGCAGTGAGTGCAAGATGATGATGCTGCAACCACAGCTGGGTGTGGGAAAGGACCACTCTGACGGGGAGTGGTTGAGTGCAGAGTGGAACAGGAGGAGAGAATGTGGGCTTCTTTTTTCCCTCAAAACTGCATGCTATACACTCAGGGACCATCTGCAGCAGCAGCCGATGGCAGTGGGTGATACAGTTAGGGAGGCAGGAAGCCAGCCCCATGACACTAACATAAGGGAGCAGTTCTCTCTCAGACTTTCTTACTCCAGCACAAAATTTCATACTGTACCAATGTTGAACTAGAAAACACAAGATGTGGGGATTTTTTCTAAAATTACAAACATGGAACAAGGATTGCAGCAAGTGACCAGGCAAGCAGATGGGCTTACCCTTAGCTCACCTGGGATCCACTCCAATGCCCATTGACAACAGCAATCTCAATGTACAGGCTATTGGCAGCACATAACTGCATTCCCAGCACAGCAAGACAGTCACAGAGCATCTCCACTCGTGGCCATTTACTAGCTATTGTGAGAGCATTTACTTATTTTGGATGTTTATAAACTCTTGCTGGAACACAAGGCCTATATGGATTCATCTAAATCCTGATCTTTTTGATCTGGAAAACCTTCAGTAATTGAAAAAAATCTATTTCATCTCTTGCTTCAGAACATCATGTATAGTTTATAACCTAGGAACCCACGGTTCAGATTTAATGGTAATCATATAACATCTGTTTAATTTTAAAATTTATATGGAGGCTTTTTTGGAAATCCCTTGGAGTTTTTCAACTTTCTGTCTTCTCTATGCACACAGAGGATGTAGAAAATTAATTTCCTGTGTAAAAATACAAGATGACAGAAGGTCCAAGGTTAAACCTATTTACAAAGAAAATCACGCCAGTGTTTAGAAAATTCTACTTTTATTTGAAATATTTGGAGGTATACCTGGATTCCCATGTCCTCATGGTATTTAAGCATATAATGCTTTCTGTCCAATAAACTGTAGTGAAAAAACTCCTCTGTATTGATTTTTCCCTGATGAATTGTGAACTGTCTATTCATATGGAGATCCATTTATTTTAATAAAGAAGACAAACCTGTAGGAGTTTCTTATTTTCCCACCCCTCTGGCCTCTTGTGAAAGGATTTACCCTGCTGCAGAGGCCAGCATCCAATTTAGAGATGAAACCAGATGCCACTGGCTGACATCTACTTGGTTATTTTACGGCATGGTTAGTTTACCACTGGATAGGAATGTGGCTTTCCTTTCATTATGCAAAATGAAAGGTGAAGAAACACAAAGCCCAGATGTGGCAGAGACCGTAGCAAGGACCTCAGTGCCAGGAAAGCACTGAGCATTTCTTCCATTTCTACTGATGCACTGAAGTAAATTAAGACAGAAATATTTGCTACTCTAGAAGAGAAGATAATAATCCAGGGCATTGTTGAAAGAGATCTTGAAGTCATCAACTAAGTCCCACTTGGTAGTAGAAGCCACTATTTACTCTTTTATTAAAACCTGTGTGAAATGGACCAGGCTTTTTATACCATTGCATAGTGTCCAGACCATTTTCTTGCCATATATTGCTTCACCACAGAGAACAGTGAAGGTAACTGACACCTTCATTCCCCATCTCAGAAAGAGAGGAAGGGCTGAACAGAAATCCCTTTTACTAGCAGAACCGCCTGCATGGCAGTGGGCAGGAGCAACTCAGCTCTTGAATAAGGGAGAAGGTACACAGCAGATGGCACCCTGGTGTCTGGTAAGCATGGAGCACTAGTGCCCCTGTGACCCACTGACTGGGATCTCCTCACCATACTACCCTCCTTCGATCACCAGGCTTAGGGCTCCCAAGCCTTTTGCACTAACCCAGGAGCAACACAATTCTAACAGAAACACCTGGAACTTAGATCACTAATGCCAGCTAAGAAGGCCTGGAAAAGATGCAGTCTGTGTCCATTAAGCAAATAGCAAGCCAAGACTCAGCAGCCAATATAACATGTTCAAGTTTGTCCATACCCTGTCTAGACTGGGTGGTTCTTCTGTTTCAGGACACCTCAGGAGACTCTGAAATCAACCGCTCTCTTTGTTGCTGGTGGTTTCTTTTTTTTTCTTATTTCTTTTCCAAGGGAAATTTCAAATCAACAAGTTTTCACCTTAGCTCACATTAGAAAGACTTTTGAAAGGTCTGAATTTCCTACAAGACTACTTCAAATATCTCTATTGGAAATTATGGCTACCCATGTTGAAATGTGAAACACTGAAACATCCAAGTAGCCTGGAGAGTGTTTTACTGAAACATGGGACAGATATGTATCAGGCATTGATTACTGCTTTTCTCCTTCAGTGACTTTCTGAACATCAAGGCTCCAGTACCGTCATTTCTTATTGTGCTGGGTTCGGTCAGGAAAGGGTTAACTCCCTTTACTCTGGTTGCCAGGGAACTCTGTTGCTGGATGCTAAGTGAAAACATAAGGCCTCAGCTGGTGCTGGGGATGGCCTGTACTCAACTCAAGGTCTTTCGTCCGCTTCGGATACTGTAGCTGACCCAGACTGACCAAGGAAGTATTTCATTCCATAGTACGTCATGTTCCGGTCTCTTGGGGTGGGGAAGGGGGTCCAATAGCCATCACTCTTCCCTCTTCTCTCTCCCTTACTCCCAGTAAGGGATGGCTGTGCTATCGCTGATAGGGTTCGCTCGGAATCTGCCGTGTTGGCTCCTGGGCTCCGGCCTTCAGGCCGCGGCTCTCAGGCTGCGATCACTCTCGGGCTGTGGTTCTCGGGCTCTCTGGGTCTGATTTTCATCACTCAGCATCTGGGTGTGTGTTGGTCAGTGGATGGTGGGAAATTGTATCATATTGTATATGTTGTATCATATGTTTTATTTTCTGCTATTTTAATCATTTATTATTAGTAGTATCTGTATATACTGATTTAGGTTTAATTAGTAAATAGTTCCTATCTCAATTTTACAAGCTTCCTTATTTCTTTTTCCTTCTATTCTTCCCCTCCACTGGAGGAGGGGAGGGGGATTTGTGAGAGCGGCTTCATGGTATTTTGCTAGCCGGAGTTAAACCATGACACTTATCATCATTCTGTTCCACACACTCCTAATTTTCAGGCTGAGCTTTAAATGATATGCAGTTTCATTCTGGGCTTTGGTAGTTAAAACCGTGCTCTTTCTACCTGAGGCTCACCCAGCACCTTCTGAGTGTGCTGCAGACCCGGTAAGGTCATCAGCTACCAAAGCAACACCTTGGAATCAAATATCCCTGCAATAAAACCAGTGAAGTTTTATTGCTCCAAATAATTATGCAGAGGTTAACAAGTACATGATCTGCTGACGAAGTACAAGACTGAATACAATTCAATTCACTCAAGCATCACTGTAATGACCAGGTGTTATAAAACAGTAAAATCTTATTTTTGTCAATAAAAGTAGTTCATACAACTTAATATGATTGAGTCTGTTGAGTTAAAAGTCGCTAGTTTTACAGTCTAGGGTAAAACCACACTTTAACATGTACTTATTCTAAATTGTTCATTGTTTGATCTTTTTGATTTACAATGTCAGCCTTTGGGGAACACCTAAGGATCTAATAAAGGACCTTGTAGCATTAGGCATTGTACACAATGCAAATTAACTGTCCAGGACCTAAAGAAACATGCTACACCAAGACAAGCTGGCCAAAGGTAAGATTTGCTACTTTTCCTCTTCCCAACTTGATTTTTCTTTCTTACAAACTCTGGCAACATGCTAAAACAATTCAGGTTATTACTGATATCAATAATGCATCTCAACCTCTGCTATGATCTGGAAAGAAGTAGTAAAACGCTTCACAAAATAAAATGTACTTGGATCAGCTGAATGTTTGATACAGGACAGCTCATCCACAGGTGAGGACAAGAAAAGTATAAACACTGGAAAATGTTTTGCTGTGGCAGGAAAAAAGAGATGTCAGTGTAGCTTAAGCTGCAGGCTGAGGAATGAAGGAAATCCAAGAAGACTAATAGTACACTATCCACTAACAGACAGGCAGGGCAGACAAGTTAAATATTTGCATTTAGACACTTCTCATTCCATTAACACTCTTTATCAGCCTGAGGAATCTCACTATATGTCTCTAAAATTGCTCAATGAAACAGCTCCTTTCTTAACTGAAAAATGCACTGTCAACTGTTGAGCAGAACAACATACAGGCCAGCTGCTTCACAAAACATTATGACTTGCTGGTTTACTCTGTGGCATGTGTAGTTTTTGGCATGTGCAGTTTTAAAGAATTATTAGGGTCTGCCATGAAAAGAATGAAAGAAAAGATAAAATTTCATTCATTGTTGCTGTAGAACAGAAAATTAGAGTAAAATGTTGAAGTATTGTATACAGTTTTTCATCTGGATATTATTAGTTCATATTTTTTTAATCATGTACAGTACTATACAGATTGCTGATTGCTACTGTTTTTCTTGTACACGTCTTCCTATTAACTATAAAATACAGTGCAATTTATTTTTGCCTATCACATCAACCACTAGAAAACACTTCCCCAGATGATTTTAGTGTGCAGTTGGGGTGGCTGTAAAATAAAATAATAATTTTCTGGTTTATGTGTGCAAGGAAACTTTAGGTCATGTGCTGTATTATATTACTAGGCTGTAATAGGTAGAAAATGCAACAATAGCCTAGACAGAGAGAACAGCCAAACTTCACTTGAGACTTCTAGTTAAAGACAAACTACAAAAAGTTCTAAAAATAAAATCTCTTTTGAGACATCCACAAGGATTTAGTGATAAAAGAGTGATAAAAGAAAGGATCTTGGTAACAACTTATGGAAAGCTGGATCTGTTAAAAAGCATGAAAAATCTGAGTTGTGATTTTCTGACTGTCAGTGATACCAGAAGTACTATTAAAACACTTCAATGACCCAGCGCTGCTTTTACTCTCTTTTCTCATTTCTGGTGTCAACATCCTATTCAAATGCCTGGACCAGCACCCCACACCCAACAAATACTTAAAGTTTTCCAGTGTCTAAAAGACAGCCTAGGTGCTCCTAAGTCTCCAGAGGGTCCCTCCCAACCTGCCCCTGAAGCAGGGGAAGATCACATGCTGTTCTACTTCCTCACAACAAACCTTCAGTGACTCAAACTTGGTCCAGAAAACAATGGGAAAGTATTGCAAGAATATGCCATGGAGACAAAACGTTTTCTGCTCAAAATTTTCTGCAGTCAAAGGAAGGCTCCTCAGGATTTTTTTTTTTTTTTTCCAGTTTACTGGGCCCCTTTAAAGAGGTATATCATATTCACTGCTGAGTTTCATATTTTGCAATCTGCATGAATCACGTGATGTACAGCTTCTACTATGCCACTTGTTGTGAGGGTTCATTGTAGACCCTTTAATGAGCCTGCCATACTCCTTCAGCATGCACAGCATCGTCTTCTCAATCATGCCTTTCAAGAGATTAAGATTCAGTGATGCAATACAGCCCATGACACAAAGCCTCTTTTCAAACATAAAAGAGCCAATTGTTTTTACAACCTCCAAGCATGCACAATCTTTGCTTCACATGTCCATGCAATAAGTGGCCTAAAAGTTTCATATCCTCCTTGCAATATGGAACTTGACCCTTGAAAATCCCTCATGACAATTCAACTAGTAGAACGGAAATCTTTTCCCAATACCCTAAGGATGCTGACAAAATATTTGTACTATTTCCATGTATACACACTCCATTACACTGTCCTCCTTGCATATTACACAAACTAACAACATTTTTGAAGCTATGTATCCTCCTGTCTGCTCTGTCCATAAATTATCTCAGCTGCTTCCAGATTCCTCCGATTAAATTCTTTACCCCCAGATCCCTCTGGCAGGAGCTACATTTCGGAGTGTAGTTAAAACCTATCTGCTTAGGCCAGCACTCGCTGCCTGAACACAAGTGTCAAGACATGGGAGACACAAAGAAACTGACCTTCGTGAGTACTGGGAAGTGCTCATAACTTTCTGCTCCCACTGATTTTAGGTTGTAATTCTACAGCATGAGACTGATAGCTGGTGATGCATCAGAGCATGAGAGTAAGGCAGGATGCACCTCTGTGTGGTTGCCAGCCCTGCTGCAGAAACTTCTATCAGTTCAGAAAGGCACATAAGATATGCACGAGGTAAGAGATCAGTAAGTGTCTCGACCCGCTGGCCCAGTCACATGAGCTCCTTCCACAGTCAATGGAAAGAGACAGCCCTTCAGGGTGAATTACCCCAAGTGCTTCCAGTGCCTGTTTTGAAGGCAGTGACAGGGGTACCTGCCTCCAACCAGTGACAGTAGCACATGTCCTGGCAAGAACAAGCCAAGTCCCCCGCTTTCCCCTGCCCTCAGCCCATGTATGCAAAATGGGGACAAAGGCCCCCCCTCATCCCTGGTTCACACAAGTGACATATAGTCATTAATACTCTGCAGACTGTGACACTCCCAGCTACTGTGGCAATAGGGCCATCCATATGTGACTATTAACATCCCTTTAGTAATTTTGCGTCAGTGGAAGCAAACTGCTATTTGGACGGTATAGCCCACAAACAAGGCACAGGCACAGTGAACAGTATTATGTTAAACGTATTGGGTAGAATCAAAAGCAGATACTGCTAAACTTGACTGTCCCTTTCAGAGCAATATGTGTGATAAATACTCCTCCAAACTCTTCTTGATATTAGACTGGTAATAAGGAATTGCTCAGGTGGTTCAAACCCACTGCCCGTTTAACCCCATGTCCTCTCTCTGGCAGTGGTCAGCGTCAGATACTTGACTGTAAGATGGAATATTCACTCTTTTCCACATGTCAGAGGTCCACTTGAGTCAGTCATCCCTAACACTTTTTCTAACACATCTAATAAGGAGTGAGAAGAATTCATTTTCAACACAATTGTAAACAAAAGTGTCAATTTTATTATGCTTCTTTAAGTGAAAAATAAAGTTGAAAAAGGAATCTGAATGGAGAAAGACATGTTTCTTTCAGTACGTAAAAATACAAGCCAATGACAAATCAACATAGACTTTTCCATATTTTTAATGTGCTTCTTTTGAAAACAATGCCTAACAGTAATAGTCCACTCTCTTCTCCATTATTTGTTATGGCAATCACCTAGTCAATGAATTTTTCTGCAAGATTTGATTTTCCTTAGACAAGTGTAGCAGCCCAGTGTACACTGAGCAAAGAAAGCTATGCAACAGCCCCTAAGTACTTCAGTGGTCCATACATGGGCCATTTTAAAGCTCGTCAATCTCTATTACTGATCCATAAACATAAAGTATTTCAGAAGGCAAATTCAGGTAAATATACAGATGTCTGACCTGATCTCTGGTATTTGGCCAATTCCTTTTATATTCCAGGAAATCAAGATTAGAAGTTTCCAAGATCTGCATTGTTCAGGACAACCATTATTTGAAAGTTTGGAGTGCAGCATGAAGATATTACTGTCCTTTTTTACTCATATTTTAGTGCTTTTGGTTCTGCATGGAGAATTAAAACTAACCAAATCTTCTGAACGCAGAAATCAATGTGAAAAAGATGGTTAGAAACATTTTCACTGAATGAGTGAGTTATCAGCAGTTCTCTCAGCTGTAACATGCCCGCAGCAACTCTATCAGATCTGGCACTACTCAATATTTTCAATAACTATTTGGAGCAGATAGCATTCTCATTACGTTCATAAACAATGAAAAGTTAGGTGAGACAGTTCATCAAAGGACAAGGTGTGAATTCAAAGTGATCCTGAGAAGTTAGAGGGCAGGTCTGAAGTAAGAAAGATTTTAGTTCAACCAGGAGAGATGCAAGGCTCTCAGGGAAGAATAATCATCTGTATCTAAAGAAGGTGGGAAAGCTTTGGCAGAGAGACAGTACTGCAGAAAATGGTCTGAGGTTGTACCAGAGCACTAGCTGCACAGAAGTCAAAAGGAGCTAGTTTCTGGGTGAAAAAAATAAATAAATAAATAAATCCAATTGCCCTAGCAAGATGGCTAAGAAAGAATGTCATCTACTGGACACGTTAATTCTTCTATTCCACTTGGCTCTGAAAAGTTTCCAGGTCAGGAAAGGTTTGGCCCTGCTTCAAGAAGTCATGAGAATGACTAGAAAAACATGATCCTCAGAAAAAGACTGAAATACCTTATTGTTCAGATTAGAGAAAAAAATACCAAGGAAAGTGTAGTAACAGTCTCCAGCTACACTGAGGGTGCCAGCAAACAGGAAGGAAACAAGGAAACACTCTTCCTTGTGTCCTCTGAAGACTAGAAAAAAAGTAAATTAGCTTAATTATCAGCAAGAAAGCGTGAGGTTACATGTTAGAAGAACCTTTTTAATGGCTATGGGAGAGAAATGCTGGGAGGTCCTGACTGGGGACAACACATTTTCTCTAGCTGGAGAGCTCACCAAGGACAGACTAGACAACTATCTGCCAGAACAAGACACTGGCTTAGCAAATGCTGGGCTGGGGCATGGGGATGGACTAGATGATCCCTTTGAGTTCTGCTGTCCAGCAGTTCTACATGGAATCAATGTCCCATTGCCAGTGACAGCTGAAGTGATGTAGATGTTTTAGTGGACACCCCCATCCAGGTCACAATCCCTGATTTCAGAGCAGAGAATATTCTGCCCCAACCACCCTGCTGGTCCTGAAGGCAAGCTCATGTTTGCAGAGTGCTCTAGACCTCTCTGACATCATGTCAGGAATGCTGTGGGTTGAGCAGGAGTGGGGAGCTGGCTCTGCACCTGCTCTGACCTGTGCCAGCCCATCTCACCAACCCCAGCCCAGCAGCTCCCCTCCATTCCCAGAACCAAGCTGCTTCAAGTCAGCATACATATGTGAAATAAAGTGTCCAGGTAGGTGAGAAAAATGCTGAAGCAGAGGTGAGAAATGGGGACCCAGTGCCAGCTGCAGCAGAAACCATGAGGAGAAGCAGCTGCTTATCAGGTGGTACCTCAGAAGTGAACTGAGTGGCATCTTCAGCCTGTTTTCTCATCTGCAGACCTACATGCCGAGTGACCAGTTTGGAAGAAACCTTGCCTCAGAAGTTTTTTTCACTGTCCCATTCTCCTTTTCCCTGCTCCATGCCTTCCATTCCACCCATAGTCACACTTCACTCTTTCCTCCTGTTACCAGCCAAAGGACATTGGAAACTGCCTTCTTGTTGGTTTGGGGTTTTTTTTTACACTGCTTAGTTGTTTTAATACAAACCCACAGCTTCTCTAGTTAGTGAATGCTAGCATTTCGAACTGTAATATAATGTGCCATAAACAACATTCCATGCCATAAAATGTTGCAGAAAGTTATACTTTTACTCCTAAAAGCAGTGGCTGGATTCTGCTGAACAGAATTTAGTGGAGATTCAATCAGAACTGAGATGAAACAAAGGAAAAAGATTCTAGGTTCACTGCAGAGTTCACTTGCATTTTTTCCTGTGCCCAACAATAAGAGGATTACCTTAAATCAAGAGCATCAGTGTCAATGAGAACCAGAAAACTTAATACATAGAAGGGCAAGGAGATCAAAGCTTAGCACCTGGAGAATACCACATGCTCTGGATTAATAAAACAATAGACTCCATTACATAAATCTCGAGCAAGGTTATTCATGGACACATACAAAAAAGAAATTACTGTAGGGTTCAGATAACTGAAATTTAATACTGATGCTCCCTCTATCAGAGAATATTCTCTCACATTATAAGGGTGTTGACACGCAGCAGTGAGACATTATTTTGTTTTAAACACTTTTAGTCTAAACTTGACATTACAGTTTTTGGACCTGGATACTGCACATCTGCAAGCCAGTAGAAATACCAAAACCTTGCATGCTCCTTTGATTGTTACATTTAAGGTATCGTATATGCTACCAGCTCAGCTGCTGCAAGACATTAAAGTCCATTACTCCAAGCTTGTAAAGTACTTTGGAAATACTATAGACAAGGATTAGAGAAGATGAGTATTCCACATGGTTTCAGAAGGGGATGATAAACAGAGGGTAAACGTGCTGTAGTTAAAGTGATATATTGACTACATGTGGGGAGCAATAGCATGAGATCCCTTCTGATGAATATTTTGTTGAATGGTTTTGAAACTATATGCTTTTATCAAGCCATTATATTTCTAAGAACAGCTCTGTTTACAGTGCCTTAGCCTGCAAACTACTGTCAGGCTGAAAAGCAGCAAAGCAGAAGAGTCTGAACTTGGAACACAGCTTAATTTAGGACCTGTGTGTTAGTATGATTTGGGAGAGGTTGGAAGATAGGAGAAGGGGTAAAAAGAAGATAGTCCAAATAAAGTCATTATTTTCACAAATGAATATTATAGTCAGCATTAAACCATAATACCCTTTATGTATTATCTTTAACCATAGAGTGTTCCAGTTTGATTTATCAACAAGGAGTCAAATTCTCCCTCAAATATGAAAATAACATTCAAGCACCAGGAATTTAACATTGGGACCCATAGATGTAACAGAGAATCACTCATCTGTGTAGCATAACCCTGCAGGAAAAGAGCAGCTCTTTAAAGTAGGAGAACATTAACCTAGAAAAATCCAGGACAGGAAAGAAAGAGGAAGTAATGAACCCTCTATCTGCCACACTGTAGCATCCAGAGTCACCCAAGAAAGCTGCCACACTGGAAGCAATATACATATGCTAGGAAAGTGTTCTCCTTTCGCCATGTCAAGCTCAGGCTTTGTATAGCATTCAGGGCCTCTGCCACTTTTCCCCGTTTCTATGGATGGGTCACTGAAAGCCAGCAAATCCCCCTGTAACAAACAGGCATAGTGTAGACACACCTGCCATGGAGAAAAGCAAGCCTTTTATGAATTTGAGATCCAGTTCAGGGAGGATCATAAATGCTGAGAATATGTTGGTACAGAAGTTTCACTAGATGGCATAGAGAGGTTCTGCCCAAACTATTGCCCAAGCACAGTCAAATTTAAAAAAAAAAAAAAATCAATCATTCATTTAAATGTGAGTCTAAGCAACCTGTTTCGGTGTGGAAGCAAGCTGAGGTTGGTCGTTTGCTTCTTCAGCATTCTTTAGTACTCTGTCATTTTAGCACCTGCAAACTGAGTCATGGTTTACCATTATTAATGGAACACAAGAGACTTGCAAAGACTGTAAGCCAGGGTTGAATTAGATGACTTCCTGAGATCCCTTCCCAGCTGAGTTTTCCTGGGATCCTGTGGTCTTAGTATGAGTTATTTCTATTAAAAGGAGATGGAGAATTAGTAGTACCGAAGGAAAAGACCAAATTGTTGTTGGTATCTGATTCCACAAGAAAGAGGTTGGAACTGAAATTAGAGGGCAACAGGACACTCAGGGGAGGGCAGAGTTGGTGAAAAGAAGGGACATGACAAGTGACAAGCATGTGAAGGACTCTGGCCAGTGGGACTCTCCAGGGCAGGACCTATGGAGTGGATATCTTCACATGAGCAAGTATGGATGCCAAGCCTGTGCTGAGAGATATACAGGGCAGTCAAGGGGATACTAGAGCTGTTGGGCAAAACTCACAGACTTCTCCCTCATATTACCCCAGTGCTGCCTCGTTACTTAGGCTGGGCTTGGTCCTGCTTCTGGGGCCAAATCAAACTCCATCTCCCTTTGCCATCAGCTAACACTATTAGTTAGGAAATGGGCTGGGTTTTACTATTGCTCTAATTATGAGTGACAATTGTTTGAGCAACAGGGCAAGGAGTTTGATCTGTTCAGTGACATAATTTACAGCTTGACATTGGCAACAGGGATCTCCCATCTGCAGATTCCTTCCCAAGCCCTGTTGTAAACTTGCTTCATTGCCCAGACTGCCCCTGGACTCAGTTTACTCCTAATTAAAATGCATTTTATATGGGCCTATGAATTCAAATGGACATAGTGAGACTTAATTACTGTCAATCATGCTGCTGAACTCTTCAAATGAAAAATATGGAGCGGCTGTGAATTAAAGGTACAATAACAAATAACTTCATGATCTTTAGATAGTCTCTTTTCAGTGGAGCTACAGGGAAAATGTAGGAATGATAATAAATACATCATAAACATTAAAGAGCTATAAAATAGCCACATATAGATCCAATAAAACCTAATATAGAAATAATTCAAGCTGGGCTGAAAAGCAAACATATCTCACTCCTGAAAGCTTTTTCAGGGCCTCAGGATCCCAGGAAAGGGGTTGATATCGCAGCTGTGCTGAGTGTTTATTGAGACTGACACTTTCTCTGAAGGTCATTCTGACATGATATTTTCAAAAGCCCTTTGAGTAGTCATGTATCAAAAAATTTTATTTTATAACTGAAGTAGTCCACTGGAATTCTTTGATATTACTTGGTGTGGTTTGAGACCAAAAAGAACAGAGTATCACTGAGAAATAGAGTTTGCACCATTTAGAGTTGAAACAACACTGACAAAATATTTTTTCTCCTCTTTAAGTTATGTTTGCTATGGTTACAACTTCAGAATATCAAAGTTCACTTAAGCTTTGGGATGAGTATATTCTATGTCAAAAAGACTCCATGCCAGGAAGCTCCAAATATCAGAAGAGTTCCAGTTTAGCATTCTACTAGTACTGTAAAAATGGGCCTTTTACTCGAAGTGCGCATATCAAGTTCTTAAAGTTATTTTTCTAAGTCATCACGATAAGGAGGCAGAAGAGACACACAGGTCAAAATTACTTTTCCATAAGCCCTTGATAGATCTATAATCATGTACAAGGTTACTCCATGGAGGGATTTTGCTGAACATGTTTACCCAGCTTTTCAGCCTCTGACAAGATGCCA
Organism: Rhynochetos jubatus; assembly: GCA_027574665.1. Lineage (NCBI taxonomy): Eukaryota > Metazoa > Chordata > Aves > Eurypygiformes > Rhynochetidae > Rhynochetos > Rhynochetos jubatus. The sequence goes on along the minus strand of CM050690.1, from coordinate 67,670,698 downwards.
TGGGTGTAGTTCAGCGTATGTGGGGATGCAAGCCTGCTCCCAGGCTCACCCCCTAATGGAGGCACTGGGGATCCAGGCCAGCCCCCCTGCAGAGACTGGAGGAGCTCTGGGCTGCTCTGGTTTGCCAGGGTTGTCACAGGTCTGGGGCACCTTTCTCCTATGGGGTGCTGTTGAGTGCAGACTGACACTGGGAGCACAAAGGTGCACAATCAAGGTCCCTTTCCTATGTCCGTCACCACCCCAGTGGGTGGGAACAAATGCAGAGTCCTTTCCATTCCTCCCATCAAACGACCTGCACGACTCACAGGCTACCCACAGTAGTCTCCTTAACCACTCACAGTTCAGTCATAATCATCTCTAACTATGGTTCACATGAATCTTAGTGGTTGAGAAGTGTTTATGGCCTGGGTGAGATTCTTTTCTCATTTCCACAAAGGAAATAAAAGATATTTCTAAGCATTGCTATTCAGACAAAATAGACTTCAGAGTTGTTAACAGCTGCTGCCTGAATTAATCTAGACCTACCACCCTGTCAAAGCCCACAGTCTTCTGGATCCTTCATGACAGAGGAGGCTACAAATCTTAAAGCACTGCATTAGTTTTACATGAAGTCAAATAATGTGATAGCCATTTTAGAAGTACAAAATCTCAAACGAACTTCATCAAGTATCAGCTGAGATGTTTGGGGTGAAACGTACATAGAGCCTTAATTAATTATACCAGAGGAAGAAAGTAATGAAGGTATAGAAGAACGTTATCCTTCTTTAAATATTATTCCTGGAAATACTTTTATCACCAAATGTTCAGCTTCAAATTGAATTGTATGTTTTCATCACAGGTCCACATTCCTGGAGCTTGGTTCTAAAATGAAATTGTTTATACAGTCAAAAAATAGTTGATTTTATGACATGAAAGTGGGAAAAAAAAGTTATTTTGTTTCTGACTTTTCTCAATATAATCTCCCGTAAGCCAACCTCTGCTAGGTGGCGGATAGAACTCTTCTCAGTGTGGTGCATTAACGGTAGCCTGTGCAATGCCTTATCAGCACAACACAAATAAGCAACCCAGTCCTGGCAGGTATGGTGTACAGCATAGCTTCTCCCAAGGAATCAAAGTAAACCAGTCATGGTCTGCTTAAGGCATCCACCAGTCAACACCATCATCGTTAAAGGCATCCCAGCTTCCCACCCCCAAAAAAAACAGCACATGAGGAAGAAGATTCCAAGCCAGACCACAAAATTCTCACAAAATGTGTGCTATCATCTCATTTATCGGTCCCTGCCCTTGCCTCCTTGTGTGCAACAGGTGGGTAACAAAATGAAGGTATTACAGGGGACAAATGGAAAGAAGCTGCTTGCAAAATGGGCTTTGAATGTTTGCATGAAGCAGTCTGTTGAGAGCCAAGGAGTTTGAGGTTCCCATGTGCAAGTGGTTGAAAAAGGCATTGCTTCAGCTGTGCCAGAGAGCAGCTGTGGCAAACAACCTCTCCTGACTTCAGCTGTAGTGACAGCAAATGGAGCATACAAAGCAGCTGGAAAAATTAGCCATATTTTATTGGCAATTTAAGAGCGAGTCTTGTCTTCAGCTATAAAAGTAGAGTTGCTTCATAAGCAACATAGCCAGAAACATAATTTCTTTCAAAAGCTGAGCAGTGCCTGAGATGGCCCCTCCTGGAGCACCAGAAGCATTCCAGAGGAACTGTTCTTACCTGAGCAAGGGCGTCAAGTATTTTAAGTAATTGTCAGACATGTTTCCTATGAAAATGCCATTTATTTTGCCACTTTCAGAAAGTACAGGTGTTCATATACTGCATATGACAATGTGGTCATATACTACAGCTAGGGGTTCGTTCCAGCCCACAGTTCTGCTGGCTTCCATTAGGCGACACTTGATTTGAGCCAAGTCTTCTGCATGTTTTAACAACGCACATGTTAAACAGAGTGGGTTTATGGCAGGCTGTGAAGACTGAAAACTTGAGTACATTAGAATCAAAAATAGAACTGAACTAAAACCCCAGATTTGATCCAAACCTTGCAGCAGGAGCCTTTCCATGTAACAGTCTAGGGGGAAAAAAAAACCAACAACTTAGTTATACACACTTCTGAACTTTCAAAACGCTCATTAAAAAACCTGAATCCAAACTTTGCAGCTTGCATCCGTGTCTAATGAGACAAAAACTGGAGTTGAAACACATTAAAGAGTACAGCACTGCACCTGATTTCCTTAGACAGTTTGTAGGATTTCAGCGCAGGAAATTCACTGTAATTTGTTCAGTCATTTTTGTCCACCCAGCAAAATGCACCTTATAAGCCACTTCTGTAGAAAAAAAAAAAAAAAAAATTAGCTTCTTTTTTAGAGAAGTTGATAGGATGAAGAGGGTAAAAAAGAGTTTTTCTTCTACTAAATCCTTTTCCAATCAGAGTTTTTAGCAGTGTCAGGAGAAGGTTAGAACACAGAGTGTTCATTGGTATGGAAACTATTCAGAAAAATGAAAATGTTTACAAGACACAATATAAAAAGTCTATTGCATAATTTAATTACAAACTTACTATTGCCAAGGTATTCTAATATCATGTAAAGTGACATATATCAATGAGTTTTGAATGCTGACCAGGATTCTGCAGAACCGTTAGCTAATTAACAAATCTAATTAAGATCTCACACCTCCTATGATTAACACTGAAAGTTAGTAATCTCGGAGTTCAACAAATCTGAAACAAAATTATGGCTATTTTAAATTGTACAAGTATATGTGCGTGGGTATAAAGAAATACTTAGGAAACCTCATCAGTCATCATTTCTGATGTAGTGCGTTAAATGTACAAGTGCCTTTGTTTACTTTACCAGAAGAAAGCAAGCAACTAAAGTGTGGAAGAATGTAATCCTTCTTTAAATATTATTTCTGGGAGTATTTTTATCACCAAATAGCTTCAAATTGAATTATATATTTTCACCACAGGTCCACATTCCTGGGGCTTGGTTCTAAAATGAAATTGTTTATACAGACAAAAATAGTTGATTTTACAGCATGGCATAGAAAGATTCAGTATTGTGTTTCTGACTTTTCTCCCCATAACCTCCCTGAGTCAACCTTTTACAGCCTGTATATAAAGTGTTATGCAGTGTGGTACAAATGCAGAGTAGCACATGCATTGCATATCAAATACAAGCACAGAATTCATTTCCTTTTTACAAATAAATGATGTCTTGTATAGTGTGGATCTTAGTGTGACTACAATGAGCTTCAATGCAAAATTTCTGGGGAACCTCATCTGTATTACAGAGGAAGATGTCGAATGTCAAGTCCTAGGCATGCTTACACATCAGTGCTGTAACGTCAAAAAAAAATGCATCTTCAAAACAGAAACTCTTTGCTGTCCCTGTGTGGTCCTCTGCCATCATTCTGCTCTATTAGGAGGATCATCCTACCCTGCACAGATCATAACTTTGAAAGTCAGTATGAAGTCAAAGTCAAAGTATCAGAGAAGCATTGCTCCAGAGCAATTTACCACTGAAAGATAATTTTTTTTTAATTCCTGCTGCTACAGCGGAGCCCATTGCATACATCACTCTGTTTTCCCACAGATTACTATTTTTGGGTTCCCTCTCCCAAAAAGGACCTGCCCGCTGCCTTGTTTGCTTCACTGCAGGCAGACAGAGCTCAGTCTGAAACCCATCACTGTGTGCCACAGTAGGACTATCACTGAGCAAAGAGGGTCATTATCTCTTTGCATAGATCTCAGCATTTTTACAGTCTCGCCGCATCAGGATCCCGTGGCACCAAATCAATGTATGCATCAGATGGTGAGCAGATAGCTCAGCGCCATCCACAGTCAAGAAAAGTTCCAGATACTGGTTCTTCCACACCATTTCTGGCTATCAGAATGAAGGGCAGTGCCTTACCAAATGACCAGCTGGAGACTGCTCTTCACAGAGGCTCTGGTATTAGAAATCCAGAATGAAGTGCCTGGGAACATCTGGTTGGTTTAGAAGGATGTGAGCAGAGTTAGGTCACAGACAGCACAGATGAAGAAAAATTAGCTGAAGGATCTTCAGAACGATTCTTTGCTTTGAGGAGATAACTTCTTTGACTTGGGAATAACACGCATAGTGTTTGCTGTGTGAGTCTGCTGGGCAGGAGAGGAGTTTGTTCAGTGGTTCTTGAAAGCCAGCTAAATTATTCCTTTGTGGTGCTACATGGTCTTGCATAGAGATGGCTAAGAGAGAGTGAGGTGAGGTTGAGCAAGGGAAGGAGTCCACCAGCTGTGCGTGCCTGTTAAGAGGACAATATGTGTTGAAGCCCCTCCACCCATGCTCTATGCAGTTCTGGTTCAGACTGGCTTTGGTGGGATTCCCTGGACTAAGTGTCAAAACTACTTGTATGGATTTCAATTGCCAGAGGACCAGGCATTTGGTCTGACCCTATTTCCTCCACAAGGGTTTGGAGAGAGCTTGTTGAGTTCATGGAGCTGAACTTTGGGATTGATTTCTTACAGAAAACTCCAGTTTGCTCTCACAAGGACTGCTTTGCAAAACTAACCTAGGTGAGATAAGTGGGGGAAATTCGAGGATTTTCTGCTAAACCATATTAAAATGCTGACATAGCAACTATGCAGTAAGAACACAAGGTGTCCTGTATCACCATCACAATAGCACGTATAACCTGCAAGCAGGTAACCCTTTGTCTTTCAAAATGTTATTTGTCTTTCGTATGTTCTTGCTTAGTGTTCTGATATCATCTCCCATAGCAAAGAGGAGAAGGGGTAAAGCCATGTTCAACACTTGCCTCTTCTCAGACTTGTGTTACTCGTTCTCTTGTGTTACTGCCCATCCCTATTGAAAGCAGTAAATTGCATAAAAGTCACAAGCAATCTGGAATGCTGCAGAGAGGTTGTAGTAACTAAGGGATAAACTCTGCAAAAAAGCTCCATAAATCATACTGAAAAGCAAGTGAAAATGTGTGACAAATAAAGGGAAAGAAGGAAAGAATTGAAAATGTGACTTCAATACAGATAGCACATTATCTGTTAAAATACATGCTCTTAATCACTTCAGGGATTACAGGAAAAACTCCACTCACAGGCGTTCAAAACTTATTTCTGAACTAAAACTCAATGATTCTCTTGGGAAAACCACAGGTACCATTTTTGCTAATTAAGTGTTTCCTTTTACTATTGGAGGAGCAAGGGGAGTGGAAAAGGGAGAGCAGAGTTTATGTGCATACAGCATTTCCCAAGAAGTCGGTTCTCTTTCCTAAGGAGTGGCCAGAGGATTGCAAGCTGCCACTTTGCTTTTCCAAGAGCTCCCTCCACCTACACAATTCTAGTACCTTGTCCTATTGATTTTGCCTGATCAGTCAAAAACAATGAAAGGGAAGAAGTCGTTGTTTTGGTTGTAGAGTACATCTTTTTTGTATCTAAAATGGAAGACATGAGATGGAATAAATAGTTCTTGAGACATTTTGCATTTTCTTGTGCTTTTTCCATTATCATTTTTATAGCTGAGATTTCTGTGAGGATTCGCAGTGAGTCATTTTATGAGGCAGCTCTGTACCATCTGCACTAAAGAGTTTCCTATCACTCTAGACATTACGTATCTCCTTATGGCAGCCTGGACACTGCGGGGAAATTGCCAAGCCAGGTCACATGCCAGTGGGCCATCACTCATCCAAAAAAGGCGGGCAAAATCTGCTTACAATTAGGTTCAACCCTTGGTTCTGGATAACATGTCCCTGTGGCTACAAATTCTTTCCTGCCAGCCCCCCACAGGGCTCAGAAGGAGTCCCAGGATGGTCTGTGCCTGACCAGAGAGAAAAGGTCCTGGCCTCTCTCTTTCCTTCTCACACTTTTTCAATCTTTCTCTCTTTTTTGTAAGGAACAATATGTTTTTGTATCATGTCAAGCTGGTAGTAAGCACAGCTGCTGCTTTAAAGGTTTACAAAAGAAATATAGATAATGCCAAAATGTTGTGGGTTTGAGGTTTTTTTTAATGACAAAAAGCTAAAATTTCAGAGAGAAAAATACAGCTTGTAAAATACATTAATCTGAGCCTCTAACTTGCAAAAGGAAAAACTTTCTTAAGGGTACTATGTATGTAAAAATGAGCCAGAATACACACAGTGCAAATGGGGTTAGTGTGTTACACTCAGAGCTCTGTTTAACAGTAGAAAAAAAGCCTTCAAATACACTCCAGTGTGACCTTCTTCCTGCAGCTAAATCTAGTTAAAATGAAGGAGCTGTTGTGTAGTAGATTCCAGCCTAACAACAGATCAGGTGAGTTTTGGGAAGTCTTTCTCCACCAGAAGCAAAAACTTTGTTCTTAAAAGATACAAAACTGTTTGCTTATCAGGGTACTCATGCCAATTAAGAAAACAGAGCCAAGGGATTTCCTTCCTCCTTTTCTTTACTAGGCAAGACTTGATTTCCATCTTTTTCACTTGCTCTTCGCAATTTCAATCACATATACTCAAGGTAGGGAGTGCTCGTGGTGTCTTCTGATGGAGCAGGAGCATGGGATGTTGAGTGGCTGCACTTGGGTATCCTCAGGAGATGCTTTCAGATTACTTTCAGCATGAAAATTCTCTTAACTAAGCAATTATAATTTTAACCCAGTGTCCATTCTGTATTTGGGCAACTAAAATCAATATTGTTGCTGGGATTGCAAGTCACTGCGGCGTTCATCCCTTCCTAGAAAATCACATCAATAAATCTGTGAGTTTTAAGTTTAGTGTGTGCACTCTGCAAAGCTCAGGGCCATCTCAGATAAGTCCTCACCAAGGGCATACACTTCACCTCTCTCATACAGGCCAAAACAAATGGTTTTTCATTGCAAACAGTTATTTTCATGATTGTTGCAAAGACTGTTGTCATGATGGAGTAACTGAAAGTGGTCCGCCTGCAGAGGGGTAAATACCTTCTTTCCTATAGAAGACTTCCTTCTCACCTAGCTTTAACATAGTTCTGAGATGGGAGCAGAAACAAAGTACCATCACTTACAAATCGGCAGCTGAAAGATCTTTTCTATTATGATTCTCTTCTTGGAAAACAGTCTTGGAAAACCATGGCTGTACTATTGGTGACACCATCAAAAGCAACAGCACTACTTTAATAAAGAAAAATACAAAAGAGTCTATCTTCAGAGGCACCCACAATCATGGAAGGTTCTGCTTCATAACTTTTGTGAATTGCCCAGAATTTAGGGCAAAAAGAATGCTTTTTTGTAAAGTTCACTTTTGCATAACACAATCCATTTTCATAACTGTAAGAGAGTCGGTGATACAGGAGTGGGTTTAGAACACACTCATTACTGTGATCTGGAGGACAAAGTGAAGCTGTCTGACATTCCAGGTGCTGTGGTGTCAGGGAAAGGTTCCTGTTCCAGCTGCTTTGTTCTTTCAGGGAACAAAATATTGAGCCAACTCAGTAGTCTGGAAGGTCATGTGCTGGAGAGATTCATTGCCATTTCTGAGCATGGTTACCTCTGATCCAGCTGGAAAAAAGAAACTGTTTCTCTGTTACCTGCAAGCTGCTACATAAATTAGTCAGCAGGGGAACACAGCAAGGCTCAGCACTGTGGTTCAAATTCACTTCCAAGCATGTGCTGTTGGGTTATAGCCTTGTGTAAAAAGGCTCTCACAGCACTGACTCCTGGATCATCTGAACTCAGCTATGTCAGCATATATCCAAAATGATCTGCTGCAACTGCTGTGTTCAGCATCTTGCCCTGAAAAGTGCTTGCTGTGGCCAGCACTGCTCATAACTCGCTCTCTAGCTGGCCAATACAGTGCATAATGGCTCGTGCGAAGAATGCTGCTGGCCTCTACCCTCAGGGTCAGTTTTACCTGTGGGCTCACAGGATAATTAACAATACTTGGGGCCTAAACTAGAGTTGTCCCTACTGCTTGGCTTATTAGCTCCTTCCTCATATCTGTCAGGCAAAAGAAACATCCTGCCACCAAATTAGAGATTGGTGCCAACATCACCCATCTGATTTGGTAGAGCAAAATTAAGATAGCTGCACAAGAAGACTTCTCATCCCTGGAGGCACAGGACATACCGGCCAGGAAGCAAGTGAAGAAGAAGACTATGTTAGTGGTGGGAAGCCTCAAATGGAGGATAAAAGTTTGAAGGAATTGTAAAAGAGGAGAGCAAAATAACTTTACAAGAAAAGACACTGGTATAGAACAAACTGCAAAAGACAGGGAAAAAAAGAGAGGTACAAGAGGGAAAAGAAGAAAAAGAAGAAATTAAATATGTGAAAAAACATCCAATGGCAGAAAGGATAGAAGGAAAAGGAAGTAAGAGTTTGTATTTAATTGTATTTGTATCTGGTATACAGTAAATGGCACTTCAGATTTGGTGCTATCATCATTCTTTTCCTAATATTGATTGTTGACCTCAGGAAGTCCCTAGCAACAGGTCATAACTTCCTTGTATTTCATGCTTGTCCCAGTGCTCTTCCAGAGAACTGTCTCTCTGGGTTTTGAACAAGAGGAGCCAGTTACTTACAGTCCAGACTAATTTTGCTGAAGAAAGCAGGGAGAAGAAAAATCATTTGACAGCTCCTATCAGGTAAGACTGGTCTTCTCCAATGAGCTAGGCTGTGTCAAGGCAAGGCCTGTAAGAATTAGAATAAGCAGAGCATGGGATAAGGAGACAGCGAGTCAAAATTCTTCCCAAAGTTCTCTGCTTGCTGGGGTCATGAAATAACACTCACTGCAGGCAGCATGGATGGCAGAGGGCATGACAGCTACAGCAGCAGGAGTCTTGCTTGACCAGAACTTCACTCAGTGAAGATCTGGTTGCAGCTGGGGCACATATCATTTATTCTGTTAAGTCTGGGCTTTGCCAGCCCCTTTTACAGAAGGAGTTGCAGGAAACTGAAGAGGTTTTCATCATCTATTGTCAGTTTCTGGCAAAATTAAATCCTTGCTTACATGTACTTCTGCACCTCATCTTTCAGGTGGTATTCCAGAACTGCTGACTTCTTTTCTTTTGAACAATAAGAAGGGGGGGGAAACAAACAAACAAACAAAAAACAAACAACAACAACAACAACAAAACACACACCACTACAACAACCCAAAAAAACAACAACAAAAACCATGAAACAGAAAGTGCGAAATTTTAGGAAAAATTACTTCTGAAACCATTAATCCACAAAAAATTCTCTAGTTGAGCCCAGTCCCCTTTTTATCCCAAATCGCTCATCCATAATGTTAATAGTATGGGGAGAGCGCAAGGAGAAACTATTCTATTGTGCATACCTCACATTAGCAGACTAAGACAACTGTTTTGCAGAAAGCAGACATGGACAAAGACTACATGCAAATGTCATGCTGTAATATCTCACAAAATAAGACCTTTCTCTTCCACTGTACTAAATCCTTGTCTAGATTGTCCCCGTCCTCCCACTTTGCATGTGCTGAAGGACCACAATTAGCTGACTTACAAAAAAATTAAGAGGTGTTGCCTGTCAACTTTTCCACAGTCAGTGAGTGCATTGTCTGTGGACTCATTGGACCTTTGGAAGAAGAAAATGAGAGATCTCGGGGAAAAGCCTAAGAGGGTACCTACAGCTCAACATAACAATTGCTCAGCAACTGAAATACAATTACCGCAGCTCAGGGAGATAATAATAAACAGAGCTATCATCAAATTAAGTGAGGCGCTTCCCATATGTCTGCACTTCTTACATGCATGTGTAAGCAGAGGGAGAGGAGCAGGGAACATTCACATCAAGTGATAAATATCAGCCCCTGGGGGTTCTTGGAAAACAAATGAGGTAATTTTGGAGAACCTAACTATCATTATTATCATTATTTATTATTAAAAGATATGCAGTAAGAAAAAGCAGCATCAAGTGATTATTGCTATGTACATAGAGAACTTTCAGCATTTAATGTAAAATATCCCCCCATGTCAAACCAATAATCACCCTTTCAAAATGATGCCATGGAGAGTCATATATATGGAGTGTTGAGTATAAATCTTTTGATTCCCTGTTGTAATGTGCGAAGTGTCGCCTCTCACATGAAGGCTGCTGCTGCAGGGCTTTGTGGCAGCTGAAAAGCACATGTTGTGCTTCCCCTGCCTTCTCCTTCCCCTCTCTTTACGGTTTTTCAAAGTCTTTCTTGATAAAAGTCTTCAGAAAAATATTTTATGAGGTGCTTACCTATAAAAATATATCTTTCAAGACCATGTACACAATGAGGCCTTAAACACTAACCACACACAAGAAACCCTGTTCATGTGGCCCAGCATGTAGATGGGAGGAAATTGAAACCCATCAGTGCTTGGTCAGAGCCAAGGTGGAACCTATTAGCAGTTTGTTGTGACTTGACGTTATTCACCTGCTGCGGAAGAGAAGAGAAGCCCCTCATGGAAGATGTCCTTTTGTTTAGATGGCTCTTTGGGCCTCAAGATGTAGAGTCTGAAAACACCAGCACATATGATCAAAGACTTGGGACAGCTTCCAGGTGAGGAAAATCTAAATATGCTCAGACTCCTTGGTGAAAAGGAGGGAGTGTTGAAGGGAGGAGATGGCCCAGGTCCAATAATAAATATTGTGAATGGTTTGAAGAAATGATTGGGGAACAATCATTCACTGGGTTTTTTGCATAGCACAGGAACAAGCTACTAGGTTTAAAGCAAAGCAAACAAAGTCAAGTATTTTTTCAGCCAACACATAATTATGCTGTAGAGCTGTCACAAGACATAGTAAAGATGAGGAATAGAAGCATATTGAAAAAGCAGAAGGTTACATTAGCAATGTCCCTGTGCATTTATACTTCAGTGAACTGGTAGCAGGCCCTTTTCTTTTGGGGAAATGCTATCAGGCCATCATGATCACAAAGAATAAATCTCAGATCTCATAGCTGACACCTTCACCTGTGCAGGGCTTCATAATAACTTGCAGAGACAGCAGTTCAAATATGACCCACAGGGAAAAATGTTACTTTTGAATCCCTGGGCCAGGTTTTTGCTGTATTTAACATTTCCAGAATATCATGGCCATTATAGTTCCATTTCAGGAGCAGCACATTACAGCTTCTTGGATGATCCTAGATTTTCATGGAAAAGAATAATGGAAAAACATTTTCCATTATTTTCAGTGTATTTGCCATATCACACTGAAAGGTGAACAACCTGTGATTGCCTGAGAGAAATGGTTTATTTACTATTACAGCTTTTGAATTCAAAAGAATCAAGATATGTTACTTTCAAGGGAAATCAGATGTCATTGTAAGCTGGCAGGTCATACCCTTCATTCTGCCTTTCCAATATATTATGAATATTCTCTGAAGTCACAAAGTTTTGTTTTCTGCAATAAAAATATAACAACTTTTCCTTCACATTGTGCCAGAATCCATATGCCCAGACTGAATCACCAAATTGTAAAATGCGGCACGGTTACAGCTGGACTCAACGTAGCAGGTCAGTTCACCATTTTAGGTGAAATTAGTCCAGCTACATAAAATAAGGAAACATCAGTGGATGAGGAAGAAGATGTCTGTTCCTGTTTCACTGTACAGACAGCAAGAAAATATTATCAGCATGACATATTCCTAAATAGAATCCATTCCAAGCAGCCATTGTCCTTTACATCTGTGAGGTTGCAAATTGGTGAGACAGCATTGCATAACTTGAGTTGTTCTTTACTTTGAAACAATACCAAAGAAAACTGCACACAAAGGAAAGATGAAAACAGGGCTGCCAAGGTACTATTTCCTCTTCCATTATCCACAGCAATGTCTTTACACTCTTCAATTAGAAAGATACCCAACACCAGGCAGGGAGGCACCAACAAGGTCAAGGATTTGACATACTGTAGGTGCTTGAGTTTGGTTATTTTAAGGGGTCTAAAGTAAGTTTGATTTTTGCAGATCGCTAGAGGAAGAGTAACAACAGAAAGACATTAGATTTACTTCTAAATGCTTGCCGTTTGTACTTTAAGGAAGTTCATCTACTCCAACTCAAACTTGCTCTAGCTCTAAAACCTATGTAAGAGATTGGCTTGTTATAACCAGGAGGCAATTGTCTACTGCATTTGTGATTTACTTAGAGACTTTCTTTGGGATTCAAGCTTTTTATATTAGCTATAACACAGGGACAAATCACATTTTCCATAAAGATTTCCCAATACATACCTAGCTTTCTTGAAAGGAAATTATTTGTGCCTTTGCCTTGGGTAAGCCACAATAGCTGGAGTAACAGCTGACAAATGCATGCACAGAAGTAGCACTTCATGTATCTCATCACAGGAGCACTGGGACAGTGCCATAAATGGCTTTTCTTTGCCCAACTCCTCCAACTATACCTACCTTTACAGAACTACTTCAGACTTGCTCTGCAGTCATCTCTTTACCTGTCAGACAAAGTGTATCAGGAAGCAGATAAGGACTTAGGCAGCCAAGTCTCCCTCTTGCTCTTCTCTATCCATTTTCCATGTACTTCTGTCCAAGGTGGAGGGGCAACCTTTCAAGCCAGAGGTTTCCCTAGCGCATCCCATACTACATCCCAGAAAACCAGGACATACTATTTCAGTTGTCCCATGAACTAATACCCTGCATGCCTTTCACCACCAAAATTAGACCTTGCAGTTTACCTTCAGGATGATCCTGTGCCATGTTAGAGGAACTAACTGGACAATTTCAAAGCTCTTCCCAGTTCTAGCTGTCTCCCAAGACTGTATGCTGAATACAGGATGTCTTTTTGTTCTGTGCTTGTACAGATATATCTTCTACAGCTTAATATTAGATTAAATGGTAAGTGTTACATATGGGTTTGGGTTTTTTTGTGCTGATAGTAAAAATCTAGGATCATCCAAGCAAAATCAGAGTGGACTGCATTCTACTTCTGGCAATCCTCAGGCTTCACAAGAAAGTGAAAAATAACAGAAAATCATACCACGCATCTACTCATTCATGTAACGGTATCAGTGGCAGAAAGCTACCTTCCTGCCACTTCATATTTGCCCAGACTCCTACCTTTCAGTTTTTTCTATTACCGTATAAGACTGTAGAGCTACATTTGTAATATAACAAGTGCTTTTTTAAATTTTCCAAACGTGTGCATCTGCAAGTAAACATAGGGTAGCTCCTTTACTTTTCATCTTTGCACACTAATCTATTGTACAAATGTTTAAACACAGCGTGGCAACCCTTGCTGTTGAATTCATGGAAGAAAAATCACCTGAAGACAATGACTAATGTCTGCTTCATGCATTTCTGCCCTACATTTTACCATACATTTGTTGGGGGGCGAAGATATCATATGGATTAAGTTAGTAACACTCATCCTCACATTTTCAGGGAGTATTTCCCCTTAAATCATATCTCTTTGGACCCTGACAGACTTTCACACCTAGTCTTATTTTATGCTGGAACTTTCCAGGGACACATTAGCTGTGCATCACAAATCACGATGTTTACTAGTGAATGAAACACCCTAAGCAAGCATTACTTAAATCCTTGAAGGAATTGGGAGCATTTTACACTTCTGTTGGCAGTGAGCTAAAGGACCTATCTCCTTGAGGCTTATACCATATGTTTTGTTCTTAAAGCAAGTATCTTAATAAGGCAGTCACAGAAGATTTTGATTAGTGTAAGGTTCCCATGATATCTTTATCTCATAGTATCATTCCTCTACATTTATCTGAAAGCTTTTTTGCCTTTTTTTTTTTTTTTTAATCTAAGAGGTACTAATTAGGAATCCTAACAGGTTTTTTCAGCCAAATACTTTCCTATTTTCATTCATCAAAAGTGTATCTCCTCTCTGCAGTTTAATATGTTAATGTCTAATACAGACAAAAACAATATAAGCATCAATCACCCCTCCTGCATAAAGTGTAACATACCTGATATCCAAGATCAGGCACATATGATTGTACCTAAATAGTGTAACTAAGCTACCCCTCTGGAAAAAAGGCTTTTATGAGCCAAAGTATAAAGTTCTTATCTGGAGAAGAACTTCAAAATAATATCTGAAATCAGCAGCAGAAGTCTCCGAGACAGTAGTCTCTTCTGCAGAAGGATGTGACAACTTACTATCACCTCCGTGACCATACGATTTTCTAAACACGAGACTTTTGGCTGTAATATTGTGGCCCTTCAAAGAGCTGAGTTCTGGGAAGGGATCATCCAGCCCAACTGCTGGCTTTACAATGCAGGTGGAATAAACCCAGGCAACACCAACCAGCAGGTATTACAAGTAATGTTCTCAGGCAGTAACCCAGCAAAGCATGAGACAAGACAGGCTGAAGCAAGTCTTATCAGCTCAGAAATACTGGAATGAGTAATGTTACGAGCAAATTTGGCCAGGAGACCAGTTAATCCAGATCACTGTGTTTGAATGCCTTTTCCAGAAGACCTGGCTCCTGAAGCATGCAGAGGCAGTGCAGGTTAATAGTGTTCTACTAAGGATGAGCATGGATTTTGTGTAACCTGAATCATTCACTGGAAACAGAGTTAGCCCATTCCACAATGAGGCGGCTCATCATGATGTAAAGGAATGCCATATGGACACATCATAACAGGAGAACCCAGGCTGATTTGGGCTAATTTTGCCAGTGTCTTCTACAGCTTCCAAGATGCTTTCTGTGTAGAAAGTGGAGTTTTTTTCCAAGGAGCGAAGCCTGTATTCCTTAGTGTGACAAGGTGCATCAGTTGGCTGTTGTTGATACAGACTTCCTGCACAAGGGCACAAGGTCTTTCAAGCTTCCTCTGTTCTTGGAGGAGAAAGATAAATTCCTCAAGAGGGCAGTAAATCTCATCTGAAGACAGGTAATCTCTGGAGCTGCTTATCTACTAACCAGGAAGGCAGAGTGGACTACTGACTTACAAGAGATAGCTATGTTTTAGACTGCTAAACATGAAGTGAATTTGGCCTGTGTCCCTTTGTGCATCTATGTAACACAGAAGGGGCAAAAGGCCTGTTGCCACACGAGTGTCCGCTGTCTTCTGCAGCCTGGCAAGAACAACTTGAAGGCGTGCAATGATTTGGCCTTCCAAGGAAGACGGTTCTCAGCCTTTTCTTATGACATTATCCTGTCTCTGAAGACAAGTACAGAGCAAAACCATAAGGAAACTGTGCAAAAACAGAGAGATAAATCCCTGGTCTGCACATCTAAATGTGTTGTCTGTTCTTAAAAAAAAAGGTTCAGGTAGATTAATTTTAGCAATTTAAACTCTTTCCTTTGGTGTGACAGAAGGAGTAATTACATTCTTAACACTGGGTAAATAATAATACCCTTCAAACCTATGGACATCTTTAGCTTTACTCTTGTCCTTTTAAATAGAACAGCTCACATGCCTAAAAGAAGCTTGTGAGCTAGGAGGCATATCATCACCACGATCTCAGTGATGTTAAGCTGGGAAAATAGGACAGACATACAGGTAACCAGCTCAGTAAAAGAAGAGAGAACAAATCAGTGCCACTTCATCAAGAAGCCTGGATGTTGCAGAACTATGTTTTGGGTTGTTTGGTGTGTAAACTTCATGGTCATTGTGAACTAACACACAGCATAGCTTTCTGTCTACCCTTAAACACGTTCTTTGTCACCGTAACAAAAGCCACAGCTGTAAACAGTTTATGGTGCAATTGCTTGATCAACAGCCATCAAAATAAAAGTAAGATGAGTCCGCCTTTTTTGCCTCAACAGCCCTCACCTCTGCTACAAAAATGCTTTTTAACTGGCTGCAGACGGGCTTCTTCACAAGTGTTTCTAATTCAGCTAAACATCTTGATAGGAAATGTCATAAATTACATGTATGAGCCTGTCAGTAAAATTTTCAACAGGCGTAACATGAGTTCATATTGAAATAAAATGAGAACCTTGGACAAATTTCTGAGCCTATAAACATATAACTTCACCTACAATCCCACTCACAAAGACTTTTGGGAAATCTTTGATGATCCCAGTTAACGTGTGATTGGTGAGAGAGGGAGACTCACAGGCTGTAATTTCCCTACACCTTGGACAGTAATATTCCTGCATTTTCCACAAGTGATTCCACTTACACATTTCAGAAGTGATAAAATGTATCACAAATGAGCTATTGTGTCCACTTCCTGAGTACTCATCCCAGGCTGGGAAAAAAAATTCTCTTTGCACTTTGATATTTATCTCCAGGTGTATTTATTTCTCTGGTAGGCATTTGAGATCTGGGTGCTGAAAAGACGCATGCATGTACTTAATGTTATATATGTGAGTACCACCATTGATCTCAGCAGGGCTACTCTTTGTCTGAAGTCAGCAAGACTACTCTTGTCTGAAATTGGGCAAGTAAATTAAACCCTTTCAGGATCAGGGTTAAAGCAAACATTTTTTTCCCTTAACAGTGGTGAATGAAAAAGAAAAGACCTTTTCAGAACTACCATTTTCTTTCTGTGACTTTTTTTTAATCAATAAGGTTATCTTAGTTCAGAGACTAACTCTGCTCTGTTTTTCCTTTAGTTGTTAAATTCCCTTTTGGAATTTTTGTAAAATTGACATCTTCTTGTTTTCATTGCAAATTCTTCTAACTTTGAAGTATTGTATGCTACCAGGTACCCACATTTTAGAGGTGTTGATTGGTTTCCTGAGTAGTTAAGCATATCTACTGCATGTGGTTCTTTTCTATTTTATGGGATTCATATGCCACACTACTCACTTTTATGCCTCTGGTTCTTCGTTAAAGAGTGTGATTAACATCTATCATTGTCAAATTTGCATTGAAATAGAAACCATTGCTTTGAAGCATCAAGGAGTTGAACTCCATGTTCTGGAACTGATGTGATTCTATACACACCACTCATCCTAACATGGTTTCAGGTTAAGGCCAGTTGCTGCATATCTATAACTCACAGTTTTATCCACCCTTTTGACCTCTCTGGAGTGCTCCTGCAAATCTCCACTCTTATACTTCTTCTTGTTGGTCAGCTTAGCATTTTCAGTATGTACTGCTGGACTTCAACAAATGTTGCTTTTCCTTCCCAGACCACATAAACAGCAATAAATGTAACAACAACTAGGCAACATACTTCAAAGCGTTGCTTATATTAAACTGGAAGCAAAAGATGGAAGAAAAAGGAGGTTATAAAAGAACAAGAATCTGTATTCATGTCCAGCTTAAACTAACATGAGGTACCCTAGGAAAAGCCTGGTTTATTCAGACTGCAGACAAATGGGAGAAGCAATTCCACAATAGTTCTATGGATGGAATGGGATGGTTTTGCTGTCTGTTGTCCTTTCCACATGTTGCTTCTCATAAAGCCGCATTTGGTGATAGTCAAAGAAGCAGGATTTCCTTTAACAATAGTTCATATATGGTCATTTACACTTTAGAAGTGTTTAACCCCAAGGTGTCTTACTTCCAGTCCATATTACTAAGTTTTTCCTCTCATTCTACTGGCAACCAGCAATTAAATACTTATATTCAAAGAGTAATCTTTCCAGTAACCCCACCATATGTCAGTGTTAACAAAGGAAACAATATAGTCCAGATACATGTTTATGTCTATACATTTATATATATTATTCTGTGGATTTTAATACTAATTCTAATTTCCTATACTTTCTTTCCAACCAAAAGTTTTCTTTTCCTGTTCACAGAGAAAATATTATCAACTGCATAATAAACTTGCAATGGCATTCTTTAGAAGTGACTGAAATTGGATGCCCTAAAACCATAGATAGATTGCATTAGATCCATTGCTGTGAAATTGCTGAATCAGTTATCAGTCATAGAAATGTCTTCGTTTCACAAGAAAAGAGCCTGGCTAGCATTTTCTTGCTAGTCTGGGAATATTCAGCCTGAACTGATACTTTCAAAGCTGTGACTTTGTTTTCTGGCAGATAACATTCAGAGAAATCCCAAATTATTTCCTATAACAGGCTCATAAAAAAGAAATTTTGAAAACTGTGGAGAATTTAATCTAATCCACTTCTATTTCCAGTTTAGTCCTTTCAAATTATTAAAGAAACAAGCAGCATTAGGCAGAAAGCAAATACAGCAAAGACAGCTGAATCAGTAGAAACAAGTCAAGGAAACAGTTTTTAGCTTGTTTCCTGAGGAAATGTACTTACATGTGCATCTGTTCATCTGCCTGTTTGTACCTCGCAGTCATGATAGTCTGTCATTGCTTGTCAGTTTTAACCAATGTGCAGAGAACATAGTGCAAAATACTTTCATGCGTTTTCTGGAAAGAGACAGTCAAATACAGGGGAGAAAACAATGAGGCAGAGGCTACAGGCTGCACTCAACCCTGATTTGTCCTCAGGGAGTCCACAAGGTTGAAAGATATCATGAACAAAGAGAGGAAAAGACTTGGTCAGTGTTTACACTTCAGAAGGCATCAAACAACCTGGCTTTGAGGCATACATTCACAGGAGTCAGGTCTTGTTTTTCCTGTTCCTCCTGAAACTAGTTATTGATCGATCCATTAATTATCATCTGGAATGCTGATCACTAACATCAAGTTCACTGCATTGCATATAGAGACATATATAAAGTGACTCACCAGTAAACGGTCAGGAATGCACTTGTACACAGTATCTAAACGTCGCTATGACGTTACTGATTAGGATAGTCATAATAGTACTTCAGAACTGCATATTTGTTTTCCACAACAGATTACAAAAAGGATTCAGAAAATACATAAACATTGTTACTTCTCGTTCACAGACGAGGTGAATGGAGCATGGGGTGCCAGTAACATGTAGAAGGGAAAAGAGACCCCAGATCCCTCTGGCTCCACCACTGCTCCAACAATTTGGTTATGTCACCAAGTGGCGGCAAGTCCTGGAGCAGTAGTGAGTAAGTACCATCACCCCAGATCCAACACTAGGAAACAGAGACCTGGACAATTTTACTGATATCACTCAGTATTAGAGCAGATAATAAGAGTGGAAATGCTCACTTCTGCCGCACATTCTAAACATTAGGTTATGCTCCTTTCTCTTTACCCAAGTTTTGAACTTTATGAATCCACTATATATAAAATTGCCAAATCACCCTATATTTAAGCGATTCCAGATTCATATTACAGTATGCCCTGTGGTCAGGAAAATATTTTCAAATAATGTTTAAACTTACAATAACTCTTCAGAACTTGTTTTTATATTTGACTGTGGCCTTTCATCTCTTCCTAGTGCAGACAGAGACCTGACTCCATTAATCTGCAACTGATTTGTGTGATAGCAACATTTCCAGCTGCACGAGTGCTGTAACATCTACACCTAAATTAGCTCATGAGTCAACATATCTAGTTGGGTTATTACATGTATTGCATCAATTATCTACAAATTAAATACAGCTGCGTTGTCTGTTGCACCATTTTAAAACATCCACTTAACGAGCCTTAGAGCTTAAAAAGATTGGGAGCATTTGGTGACAACAAATGAAAAGGAAACCAAATCTGGTCCTGTATTATCCAGCTGTAATTTTTTTTTTCAGTAGAACCTTATCAGGTGTTTACCATAAACATGGGCAGTACTTTTAGTTTATTTGCTAAATAGGTGTTGGACACAGGAAGCATGCCTGGATCACAGTCAAAGGCTTTCACTTGCAAAACAAGGTCACCCAGGTCTCTGTGACAGACACTTGAATAAAAAAAAAGCTCTTTTCTAGCAGCTCCAGACCAGGCTGACGTTTTGATGAATCCTCCTTAATCTTTTTCACATTTTCTTTTACTAAATGGGGCAGCATCACTGTGGCCTGGCAGTTTCCTCCGTTTCTGGGAGGAGGGGGAGCAGGGGAATTAGAGGGGAAGCACAGGATCGGAGGCTGGGAAGTTGTCTCCATATTTTCAGCAGTTGAAAGAATCTCCAGAGAGCTCCCAAATTGCCTGTATACATTTTTATGTGCAGCGTGTCAGGCACCTGTTTTCAATTGCATCTTCAGATCAGAAGATCCTTCTACCTGGGGTCTGCAAGCCTGGCCATAGCATATAAAATGTCCTGTGCATATGGCTGTCATTTTAGGGTTTTTTGCAAATTATTTCTCTTCTGTGTGTAGGTGAGAGGTTTGTTTGAGGCCTGCTTACATCATATGTATGGAACTTGATCCCCACTGTAGGAAATGTGTACGGAGGGCATTTGTTTAAACTTTTGGTCAGTGGGGGTCATTCTCATTGTGAATGGATTTTCACTCATAAACTATGAAAGATCAGTTTAAGTCCTCACTGGAGAGCCCAGCTTTGCAGAAATCGTGGCACATGAAAGCAAGATGGCTTCTTACTCAAGCTTGTCCCCCTGCAACTTCCAGATGCCGGAACATTGGCCAGCAGCTTTTGCACAACAGCAGCTTTTTGCACAGCTACAGCAATGAGGGCTGGGAAAATCCCATGTTACCAGAAACTGTGGAATACATATTCCTGGGAAATAATGTTTCAAAGAAAGTCACCAGAAGCAAATTGACCCTTCCACTCCCACAACTGTGGCCTTATTGCCCCCTATTTAGTAAATCCTAATGTTGGACCTGGAGGTGGAGCCATGCTGTTGGGTTAAAAACTGAATGCAATTTCAAACTTCTGCATTTGTGTGAGTCTAGAGGCCAGTGCTTGGCCTAGTTCATCGCTCAGGTATAGTTTGGAAATGAAGGTCAGTCAACTAAAGGAGGTGGAAGGGAAAGAAGGTGGCGAAAAACGCCTTTAAGAGAAATTGGGAAACTATGAGTTAAAGAGGCTGTTCATTCACAAAATGTCACAATAAACAATGAACATAGTTGAAGAAACAAGTCAGCATTTCTCTTCCCCCGAGGAAAGACACAAGATGAAAAAGTGACCCAAGAAGATATGGGAGCCTCAGTGAGCAAAGAAGCATCTTTTTCTTCCTGGTGTGACTGTCCACAGACACTCAATGGCTGCCCTGCACCAGCAGCCTTTCAGCAGCACCCCAGGACTTACAGACCCGTGTAGGAAAAGAGGCCATGTGTGGAGGAGGCTCTCCCATGCAATGAAGCCTCCTCATGGGTCTCAGGGACCTCAGTGCCCATGCCTCCAAAGTGGACATCTCCATGCTGCTAGCAGCCATCCCCTGTGACGATGTCCACCCAACAAGCAGCTGAGCCGGCGTCTCATATATCAGCTTTTTTTAACACACAAGTGTTTTAAGTTGGTGGGTCCAGTGACAGGGTGTGGGGAAAAAGAAACAGGCTGGGAGGCAGAAGTGCAAAAGTTAGATGTCACCCTCTAAAGTGACCAGCACAGGAGGCCAGCTCAGTGGCTTTCTCCATGACACACATGGCCTCCAACTGCACCCCAAGCTCCCAGCCCACCTCATGGGGTGCCCAGACCTCTGTGGGGACCCTAGGGCTATATCAGGGCTCCCAGCCCCCCCTCAGCTGCCTGCAGTGCCCAGGAAGGGGAAACTGCACCAGGAAGCCCAGCAGAGGCCACTTGCACGTGGATGAATGGGCAAAGGCTGCTCTCCTGGGCACTGGGGTGAAGTTTTGGTTTATAATATCAAAACATCCTTGATGCTTACATTCCTCTGGACAAAGGCTTTCACACTTGAGACCCCCAGTGTTTTCCTTCCCATTATCATGACTACAGAGCATGTAATCCCCCCTTCTCTTTTTTTTGCCTTCATTTGATCTGTCATCAAGGAGCTGTTTTCTTTGCTCCTCTGGCCACTGTGCCCCTCCCTGCCCCGGCCATCTCTGGGAAACGAACACAGGCACACATGGCCTTTACTGTAGGGCATCCCTCAAAGTGATGAAAAAAAAAAAAAAAAAGATCAAAAAGTCACAAGTGTAACAGATGTCAAGTGGTCCCTCAAGACCTCTACTTAACCCCTTCTTCAGGCTTTGCTGGACCTTGACAAGAAATCAATCAGAAGGAAAAGCAAAGCTATTCTAAAACTTTTACTGAGTTTTATTATAAATCAGGGCTCAGTTTATATATCCCAATGCCTTGCTCAAATGCAGGAAACATTTAATGAAGCCAGAGCTGGCTTAAAACCCTGGCTAGGAACCTACTTACTACTAATTGGGGTTGTTTATGACTTTATGTAATAAAGTTTGACACTGCAAACTGTGAACACTTTTTACAGTACTTCCTTCTCTTTCTACCCCTGAAATGTCATCTAAAACCAGGTGTATGAAATGTCTGTGCAGCAGTTAAGCAATCAATGCCTCTTATCTAAACGACAGAGATGTATGGGGCATTTAAAGCCTAATGATTATAAATGGAGGAGAAAATAAGCGTGGAGGAACTTTTCCATCTTTTTTCTCCAAGTACAGTATGCCTTGCAAATTAATCATATTCTCCACAAGCCACCTCAAGATTGCCTACAACCCTTTACACAATGAAAAATTGCAAACCATTTTGCAGAGGGAAAATATCTTCTCAAATTGCAGCTTCGTCTACAGTTTGGGGAATACTGCCCTAGTTAAAACTGGGGAAAAAATGTAATAAAAAACATTAAGTCAGCCTGAAAATGTAGAAAACTCTGAAAACAGTTTGCTGGAACAAACCATTGAAAAATTATTTTCCTGTGAGCACAGTGGGTTTTCAAGGTCTTCTGGAGATTGGGTTGGTTTTGGTTTTTTTTACCTATGTGTTTTATTCTGAGTCAGTTTTGGTTTTCAGCTGCTGATTCCAGTTCTGCAATCAGTTCTACCCTGGCAGACCTTTTCACCTAGGCAGAGATCCTGTGAGGGTTTTTCATCTTTGCACAAGACATAACTCCCTCAGTTAGATCAGATTGCAGGATCAGGGTCTGAGCACGAATACATCCAGTCCTCGCAGGAAATGCTTGACTCAGCCAAAGAAGTGAAACTCAAGAAACAACACTCTACTTCCTATGGAAAAAACAACTTCCCTGAATATATTTGTCTCTAGCATTCTGACACCACAACCAGCAGCTACAAGAAAAGGTGACATTTGTTCCTTCTCTGATATGCCAATCCCCTCCCAGGATCATTTTGGAAGAGTGAAAGTACAGCTGAATTCTGTGCAGGCACAGAGGTCTGTAATTATGGCTCTTCACGCATGACTGGCATCTTTATGGTGTATGATGCTGTTTGATCATTATCTGCCTGATTACAGGCACAAGGAGTACAGGGGCATGACCTTCATCTCTACCTTACCACACTCAAGTGGTGTGGGGAGTTTCAGTCCGTGGTCTGTCCTATCACTGGCAATCCAGCCACTTTCCAAGCCACAATAATGGAAGTTTCTGTCCAGAGGCTGCAGCACGTGTGCAGTTTATCTGTTCATGCATCACAGACTTATGCCCTTGGAGGACCTCAACCACACCAACATGTATAAAGCAACTGCACATGCACAGTAGGTTCAGTGCCAGGTTTACCTTCACCAGGTCTGCGCAAGCCAAACCCTCTCCCCTGAATTTTTGTCTCATGGTTGATGTCCTCTATCACACTCTGCCTTGCCTGCTGTCTGAGAAGAATGAATTTCACATAGCAAGGCCTGTGCTGGGAGACACATTCAGCTAGAGGACTGAAGGTGGAAACCCATAACATGTGAGCTAGCAAGGACTAGATCCAACATCACAGACCTAAAACAGCAGTGGAAACAGGGTGACATGAAAAAGGGCCAGGCCACCATCAACACACAAAATCTAAGCTCAACTTAATAGCCACAGGACAAAAGCAGACACCATGCTCCTGGGCACACAGAATGGTGCATACCTCTGTGAAAATCTTTACATGAGCTCTGGGCTGGGGTTGCCAATACTGGGACAGTCTTATAAACGTGTCTAGGGATCTAAGCATGTGACTGCAGACTCACTGGGATTATCAAACAAGTCTAAGCAGGATGGGTGTCTGGTATCAAATTATCCTAGGTCTTCAGCTTCTAATTTGTCTTGGTCTCTCTGAAAAGCATCTATCTATCTCCAAAGTAATCTAAATACCTTTGAAAAGGTGGCACTTGTGTCTGGGGTCTGTGGAATATTGCCCCATTATGTAATCTGAGTGCATTCAAAATGCTTCTAGTTAAAACAAACATGGCCAAATCTTTCTTTTTCTTCTCCCCCACCCCCCACTCTTAAATGGACATAAAAATTACTGGAACATAGCTGGAATTTTCAGTGCAATGCTTCATGTAGCATTATGTATTATTCACTTAGCTCCTGTAACTAGGGAGTTTCTTTCTGTGTCATTTACAGATAAAATACTATCGTCAAGTCAGCTTCCCTTTTTTCTTATGCCCAAAGAGGATAAAAATATATTGTAGGTGTAATTAATCTTTTTAAAAAGCAGTTCACCTTCCTCTAAGTATCTCCATTATAGCATAAGGAAAAAAAGAGAAATGGTCTTCTCTAGTACTGCAGGATTTTCCTCTTTAATCAAAAGCATTTGATGGCTGATCATTAATAACATGTTTGTCAGTAACTGTAGTCTGGTTCAAACACTATTCTTTGAACTGGAGTATCATATTTGGGTACATTGCAAGTCCACAGTGATTTTTACACAGCGTTTTATTTTACCTTTTCCTTGTGTCAAGAGATTCAAGTTACATATGAACTGACAGGCAGATGCAATAGATCCTCTGCAGAGAATGATGGTAGGCAATGGGTTTTGTAACTTTTCAAAGTGGACTGCCATATTTCAAATGTCTAACCTGGTGATGAATCTGCTATCATTTACCATTAAATGCTTTGGTCTCTGCTTTCAGAAATGCTTTGGGGTTTTTTTAGCATTGTCATGAAATACAACAAATGACCAGTTTTGCTTTTATTAAAATCCATGCCAAAACTATAACAGACTTCAGCACAAGCAGTACAAAAACCCAAAATAAACCTATGAAATCACGTCATATAGCAACCTAGTCATAACCTGGAAGACAAACATTGTGACCAACATCTTCCACAGCCATCAGAGACTGTAAGAATATCTGATTGTGTCTGGCAGTTGAATAACAGCAAATAAATATTTAATAGTTTGAGGAGATGTAGGTTTTTGTGCCAGACCCACATAGGGTATCAGCCTTTGATCTTTGAAAGAAAATAATTATTCTTTGTCAGAAAAAAAAGCAAAAAGGGTATGAAATTTTACAAAGATTTCAGAGAGTTCGGGATTGTTTTGGTTTGTCTAATGTCTCTGATATTGGTGTACACGATGCAGAGAAATGACAGATTGATGGTCACCACAAATATCAAAGAATATCACCTGCTGGCCCAAATATGGCATACCCTTATGGTATCAGATTCTTCTTGTGCTTTTTATTATGGCTTACTTAAAAAGGTCAGGGTAGACTGAGAATCCCAATGAAATTCAATCTCTCCATTTAACAAGGAATCTAATAAGATGTCTTGAATAGGATAAGAAAACTGTATTTTGAAGACTGGAGTAATCCCAAGGGACTCTTATCCTGGCCACAGAAAAAATACAACAGACCTGATCCTTTATTCATAGCCAAGCAATATTTGACTTCTTATTTTTAATTACAATTTTATTTCTCAGCTTCTCAAGGAGTAGGTCTATGTACAGAGCATAGGCTTTGTGAAAGACACCACAGAGGAGTAGGAACAGTGGTAAAATCTCTGTGAGCAATCTTTTATATATAACTGTAATTATAATTAAAAATCTCTGTCCAAACTCAGGAGCACAAAAACCGTGAGTGAAAAATGCGCATCTACTAGTAGCAATATATTTGCCCACATATCTCCTTTGTAGGGTATATGAGGAACAGGGGAATATGATCTCATTGAAGTATGAATGGTTTACTCATCCATGTTCCCACTAGCATACAAACCATAAACTCCCATTTCAGAATATCACATTCAGTCCCACAGAACAATGATGTGCCACACCAGAGCTCTTTGTCAACTCCTCTTCTCCAGAATGCCAAGAAGCTGTCCCATTTAATACTGTGAAAAGATAATAACCTCATACACTTTTCTCCTACCTCTGATGAAGGTCCTTCAAAGATTATTGACTTTTTAATGTATGCATGCAAATAACTGAAAAAGAAGTCAGAGTTTGAGACAAATTTCTCCCTAAAGTTAAACATCACTTCTGCTGGGGGAAAAAAAAGAAAAATCCGGTTTTTGTTTATCAGGGTGCTTGCTTTTCTTCACTTAGGACAATGTCACTGTTGAGGCTGGAAAGAAAACTTCTTTCACAGATATTCTTTGCGGCCTAGAATCAGTCCTTAGACACTGTTTATTTATGTTTTACTGTAGTGAATGCAATTAGCCCCCTGCTGTTGTAACATCTAAAACTGCATGTAGTTTCTTCTGAAGAAAAACAATAATCAGCTTCCTTTTTCTAGGCAGTAGACCTTTGCCTGCAGACAAAATACACGCAGCATTTAGAAAAAAAGATAGCTTTTAGATTTACACACACGACTTCACTTTTCAGCGCATTCTGCAACAAAAAGCAGAACCGTCAGGTAGGTATGTGCAATAAAAGGCAAAATGTTCTTACAGCATCCGTCATCCCTGACAGGACACTTACAAAATTCACATCCCCTTTGTCTACTCTGTTCTACTCTCCATCATCAGTCGCACCCTTCAAGCCTCAGTTAGAAACCACTGAAGTGTTCTTGAATTATTTGTTAGCATATGATGTGTTTAGTGTATTTCTAGGCAAAACGGGTTCTAAGAATCAGCTTCTGAAGGATAAGTCAGCCTCTCACCCACTGAGGGACCCTCTCAGGAGTGTGTTCCTCTGCCATGTCTCTACATTAATGCCAATGAGATGATAGGAGTCATGGGGTCAGGAGATGCTGTAGATTGTTCTCCTTAGAGAACGTGCCAAAGCAGTCCCAGAAACTGACTCCAGCATCAGGATTGTCTACTAAGAAATATAATTCAGGGAAATATAACCAGGTCCCTGATTTGGCTTCATGTTTTTCCCTGAACTGGCTAAAATCTGCCAGCTGGTGACAGTTCAGTCCATAGTGTGTGATGACAGGGAAGGTCTTCAGAGGCAAAAGCAGGCAGCAGCCCAGTTGTCAAAATGATTTTGTGACGGGTCAGTGTGGAATACTTTAGTTTAGTCAGCTGCACTTTAAAAGAGTTCAGCTGGCTTCTGCCTTGCCATTCTTTTGGATACAGGATCCAGGTCTGTCCCCAGACACTAGGAAAATAATACATGTCACGAGCTGCAGCACCCTCACACCTCTTGAGCTCCCTCCCAGTGGAAAGAGTTAATGCTTCTGTAGGTGAACAGTGAGAACACCTGATCAGAGTGGTCTGGGATGGTAAGCAGCTCTCCTGAGAAGCCATTGTAGCAGCTTTGGCATCTACATCTTCATGAAACTTGCCAAGCAAATTGCAAACTTTGGCAAAGGAACGATAATCGCTAAAATGTAGGACCAATTGCTGTCACAAGGACCATGGTCTGGTTTGATTTTGTCATAAAAGCTATCCTTTTTGGACTGTAATCCATTCAGGAGAAAAATAATCACTTTTTCTTGATTAAATCCTTAAGAATTACAGAAAAAATATTTAAATGTTCATTCCTATACTATATCACAGGAAAAGGTTCAGCAAAAGTTTTTTTTTTTTTTATTTTTAAGCAGAAATTAAATGTTGACTTAACAAAATCTAATGGATTTTCTCAGCATAGTGATGGAAGTGTTACTAGAAACGTAGTGAAGCTTCATGTTTTGTGTCATATACTACTATGCCAAAAGAGTTCTCACCAGGCTTGTGAATTTAGGTGTAGTGGCTGACAGTGGATTAACGATGCAGGAAAGCTTCTACTTCCAAAGCAGGAAACATGGTACATACATGTTAATATTGTCCCTACCTTGGACCTCCATCTGGAGCTGACTGAACCAGCGCTATGTATCTAATCCTGGTTCTCCTGGGGCCACCTCCGACATACCGATTACTGCTAACTGTGCATGGACACGGACACCTGTTCCTTGGAAACTATGGTGATGTAAGCAAACCCATTTTTGTTCAGATTGTGAAAAAACTGTTAGTGCCACTGATGGACACCTGAAAAACATCCTTTTCCATAAATGCTTCTTTTACAGGTATTTTTCAGTTTGGTTTTGTTGGGATTCTGGTTGCCACTAATTCACCTTAAAATCTTACAACTACAACCAGATTACTACATTGCTACAACCAGACATACATTTGTAGTAATAGCCAGGAATCCTGAAGCACTGTTTTCAGGGTTAGAAAGGACAGGGTACATATGCAGCAAATGAGCAAAATCTCCACCATACACTGAGTTTGCTCTCTATCTATACTCAGAAGTGGACGTGGAGCTTGAAACAGGTTCATTTTTGCTGGTACATGAAACTGGAAACTGAGAACATTGAAGGAAAAAAGATCCAAAATTAAAAACAATAATCACCCCAGCCTCTTGGACATGAAACATAATGTATTTAGCAGCTGTGTGTCCTTTAGGTTGCACCGAAACAGCTGCAAAATCACTGTGTACCTGGGTAAAGAGGGAAATCCAAAAAAGAATAGTCTGCATCTTAATCATAACATACACAGACCACCACATACACTTCAGGAACACATACATCAGCAGCCAGCTAGAAGTAATCAATTATTTCCTAGAAGAGCCCTGGACAAGTTTTTAACACAGAAGAATGCTGTTCTCAAGAGGTTACTTTTCAACAGTTATAACTAAGTTTCTGACAAAATGATGGGCATGTGGATTGCCAAACTGCATAAAAATTTCTGACTTCTGCAACAAGCTAATTCCAGAGGACACAGCTCTTCTTCTGGAGAAAGAACGAAGGATACAGAAGCTCCAAGGATAATGCTTCAGCAGTCTTCCCTGCAGGTAGCAAGGAATTCTGGATGAGACCAGAGAGTTTATACCACTTAGACCCAACTCCCAAGCTTAAGCAAAGCTGGCACTTAACTAATTTGCAAGGACAACAGTACAGTAGAAATCATGAAGGAAATGGACACCCATAACTATGCAGAAGGAAACGTGCGAATAAAAGACAATGGAGTTAAATGATGTGCTGGAAAGAATATGAGGAAAAACGCATATGAGGCAAAGATTTGCAAATGTGCAGTTCTACCATTTTGTTGGAATGGGCAGACCCTAGATGATTTCTTGGCTGGTTCACAAGTACACCACATTTACAAATGGGAAACAGTGTATAGGGCAGCATCCTGTGTATAAAAAATCATAACAGTCTGGATAAAATCACTTAACTCATGATCCACAATAATACATTAAACTGGAAAAATGTAGGTTCTCTATATGGACTGAAAATGGACCTTTTAAAACTGTGGAGAAGAATAATTAAAGCTATAGAAGGAAACAGTGCAAATATACAGCAGCAACAACAGGCATGGGCTGAGCATTGGAAAGACCCCTACCATCGCAGACTGCCTCCTTTTTACAGGCCAGATGCTCAAACTGCTGGGCAGTGCCAACAACCTGTGCTGGTCACAGACAACAAGCATGGAAGCACTCAGCAGCCCAGTACCCGAAGCAAGACAGACATTTTTTTTCTTGAGGATAGTTTGCCCAGCTCAGCAGCGAAAGGACTGCATTCAAATTCCATTCTGACCACACTGCAAAGTTAAGGGCAAAAACATGGCAGAAAAAATATCAGACAGAGACAGACCAATATGCAGGGCCAAAGAAGGTTATCAGAATGAGCTAAAGACTTCCCAGAAGCAAAGCCTGGAGGTGCTTTCATGAGCAAATTATGCAGGACTATCTATGCAAATACGTAAATCACTGCACTGCAGTGATGGGTCACCATGTATTAATGTGGCATTACAAATGCAATCCGTGTCCCCCGTCAGAAAACCTAACCATGGACACGTAGCATGGAGAGATGAGCACTGTTGTGAAACACGATCAGCAGAACCCAAGCTGATAAGCAACCAGAATCCATTAGGACAGCCTCTTACAAAATCACAGTCCCAGAAACAACACTTTGTTAGCCATGGGTATTATAGTAAATTTTACTATCTCACATGAATGTGGCAAAAGGCTGTTATGACTGACAGCTTCCTCAAAGAGAAGAGAATACATGCAGCAACATGAAAACCCTGTTCCAAGAAAGTGCTTAACAAGACAGACTATGCGGGAGACACAATAAAGGCTGAATGTTACATTTTCTTGGTTTCACCTCTTTTCTCGTTATACATGACAGAAAATGGAGAATGCTGTTCCCACTGAGGGCAACAAATCTCCAGAGATCTCCCCAGCTACTTACTGCGACAGTCACAGTGCAGATAGCTTGTGTTGAAGTTAAAAGTTAAACCAAACTAACTTTAAACACATATTGGAAAATACGCTATATCAAAACAGACTCCTCAGGGCTAGCTGAGGAGTCAAATGATTAAAGTTCTGCTTGGAACAGTTTATAAAACTAGGCCCAGTTTGGGCTCAACAAACTTCCTTTGTCACCTGTGTTTTTAGTTAGCTACCTTCTACCCCTTCCAAGAACAAACCTGACTTTCTGAAGCTTCGCTGCTTGTCATCAGTAAGTGAAATGAAAAGCTTTTGTTAACAAGTTTGAGTTGTTTGACTGTGATGAAATAGTTTTGATTAGAGAATGTTTTATGTTACTTTCCAGAGTTTATTTTTCCTTTTAAAGGTAACATGAGACCGTAGGTTAGATTTAGAGTTTTCTTAAGTAAAGTAGTTTGTCCAGAGGCAATAGATATTTTGGTGAAGGAAAAGCTATCTGTCTTCACTTGCATTATGCTTGCTGTTTGCCTTCTTCATAACATGAAATGCATTTAACCCACTGTGTTTCCAATACAATCAGCAGTCACAGCTTGCCAATGACCCCTTCAAGACAAGTACATGCTTTAAATGTGAGCTTTGTAATTTCCTATGAAGCAATAGAACTGAACTACTTTCTGGATCTGCTCTGAGGGGATTTATAACACCCGCAAGGCAACAAATACACATGTTCATAAGGTTGACATGGAAATGGAGAAACCAGGAGTGAAAAGTCTTTAATGAGTAGTGCACCCATCCCAAGCAATATCATTCTGATGTAATCTGTAGCACAAAGGGGGTGATTGACAAAACAGAAGAGATTCAAGACAGAACTGGAGGTTTATATAGGATATTTTAAAAGCTACACCATCTCCATCGTGGGGAGTTTCATCCCTTAAACAGTGATTAACCAGCATTACAGCAAAATAATATTAATCAGGCATATGAAAGGCTAGGAAGCAACTGCAGGTGAACAGGTTGAAAGAAATAAGGAAACAGCAACCTCCAGAGTTTCATGGCACAATAAAGTTTACATCGCCTAGTGGGTACTTACTCCTCAGAGACAATGTTTAAGTGAAGTCGGAAAATACATGGCTTGAGGCATGTGGATACATTTAGCATACATACAGAGAGAATACAGAAGAATACTTACTTGTTGAAGACTCACCGCAGAGACTAAAAAAACAAGAGTCACTTCAGATCAGGAAAACTGTCCATAAACTAGCTAAGCATTGTTACAGGTCTCTGTGAGAAGGCTCCTTGGCCTTCAATATCTTCTGTCCCACAGACAATGAAGTGATTGGCAAAGTAGGCAGTGGGGGATGCAACACTACCAAAACTAATGCCTCCTTTTCCTCTGCTGGCTGAAGACCCTCCTTCAAGGTTTTTGAAGGTACTGTGTGGACAGAAGTAATACTTCCACAAACTGTTCTACTGCTTTTCCACTCCATTCACCAGTGGGAAGGGGATGGGAAAGAACTGATAATTCTGTATGTTTGTACTATTTGCTTCTGCATCTGTTTTAAAGGAGTGGACCAATAATGAATAACCAATGCGTATTTCTGTGTACACATTCTTACAAAATTTACAAACCTGCTAATTAACACTTAATTTTTTTAATACAAAATCTTAGTCATTGATAAAAGCCAGACATAACAGTCATTGAAATTCTCCACAGCTAAAATAAATAAATGAACACACTAAAAATAACTAATCCCAAGAAAAGCCCAATGATTTTTGTGTCAACAACCATGGGCGGGTATGCACCACAGAATGAGCTACTGATGCTTGAAACCTATGAGAAAAACAGTTATTTCGTGTCCATTTAGTCTTTCCTTCCATAGTCTAAAATCTCCCTGGTCTGTCCCAGGGCGCCATTTCCTCCTCTTGAAATGTAAATCCAAGGATTACTGTTACTTTTGTCACCTGAGACAGTGCAGTGGCAAAACACAAAAAAAATCTATTAAAGTGGCTGACATCTCTTTAGGGTACTAGCACCTGCTTAGTTTTAAACACTGACAAAAGGTATTTATTTGTCAACCAGACACTTACCCTTTCATTGTAGCGCTGGAAACTCTCCATTCCTTAATGCTCACTCATTGTAATACTCAAGTATCCTTAGCAGTTGCTTAATTTCTAAACACAATACAAAATGCTGAGCTGTCATAAAGATTTTTATGTCAATTTAAAGATAAAAATAGCTCCCACCGCCTTATCCCAGTGCCACCTGCAAGTACACATGTACCATCTCTCATACAAATGGGGCCAGGCATTTCTCATTAATTACTGATTTCGCTTTGCAATGAACATGGGGATTCTACTAGAACGTAAAATCTTTGCATACCCAAGTGAGAGTAAGAAGAGATAACTCATCTGAGATTAGTGAACTGGGGTGCTACCCTCCTTCTACCTCAGCATTTTGTAGGAGACTAAAAAACTCACCTAGAAGCTTATGTCCTGCTCTGGGGAAGAGAAAGGATGTGACAGTGGTACAAGATTTTCCCACCACACCCATTCAGAACACATGCACCTCATGTTTCTCAGAGCATTTTTCTGCAGTGCCTGGAGATGTGGAGCTGAGATGTGCTGTCATATTAAACAACAAAGAGAGAAAAACTAACTTCTGGGTATTTTTTGGTAACTATTTTTAATGTGGAGGGTGGGTTTTTAATTGTCGAAATTCTACATGTGAAAGTAGGTAGGGCAAATATATAGAGACAGGGAATAGTTTAGGTTACATGGGACAACTGGATGTTTGTGGTCCAATACTCCCCTCAAAGCAGGGCCAATTTTGAAGTGAAATTGTGTTGCTCAGCCCTGCCCAATTAAGTTCTGTATATGTCCAGTGACAGAGATTTCATCAGCTCTCTGGGCAACCTCTAGATTCAGAAAGCCTGATCCTTCTTGACAAGAGACAGAAAGGTACAGCTAATGCATATTGCCTGATATCTTAGGTGTTGCTTGTACAGAAGTGTTGAGAAGCAATTCTAGGGCCATATTAGAAGTTTTTCATTTACTTTTCAGAGATATCCCACCTCTAAGGTGGTCTTTTTCACTTCTACTAGGCAGTCTTACAGACTGAGGGTCTCAGACCAGATTTCAGCAAATAATTGACTGAACTAAGCTCATCTCATCTCACCTGATCTCCTTTTTCCTTCCAGCTCAACCAGAGATATCACTGCTCTTTTTTTAGGTGTTTCCACATTTGGGGCTTGGTTGGGGTTATTTTTACTACAGAAGTTAATGACACTATCACTCTATTTCAGATTTTCCACTTTCATCATTGATATGGTACCTTCTTAAAACAGCAAAAAACATACCATGGTCTTGGCAGCAGTGACCTCATTAGTTCAGAGAAGTGAATCAGGAATGTCACTTTCATAGATTCATTATATTTAAATCAAGGAGCGTTCTGCGTGCTTTCTCTGATATTCACTAGCATTTAAGTCTCTTTCTCTTAATTGCTTATGACCATGTTTTTCTTTAATATGCAACTATGTGTTACGGCCAGCAGCGATGGATCAGCTGCCCTGGACAATACAGTCTTCTGCTTTCCCTTAGAACTGTTACACTGCAATTAGCAATGCTGTCCTAGCAGTGTGACAGCCAGGTGGGTGACTGCTACGGAAAGGATACAGTCTCTGTATTCAGCCTGAATGAGGTCTGCCAGTTACTGTAGTGACCAGGAAGAATTTTGTATAAAAATAACATTTGTGTACTATAAACTGAGGATGTAAAAAAGAACTTACATTCAACTGCAAACACACTTCCTCGTGTTCTATCTAAAATTAAATACCAGAGTAGTTCTGGAAACACCCAATCAATTAACTTTGTGTTTCCATAAACTCTATGGACACAATATGGAGAATTGTGGTGAGGACTGAGTGAATATTTTTAGTTGAAATCCAAACCCACTTAAACCAGTTGCATTCAAATTAGTCTGTTCACCATGTATGTTGTGGTTCAAGGTTGCATTGCAGAAAGGTGGCAAGGGGGCAGCTTTCCCCCACGTGACTTTTCTCCAGCCACTCCCTCCCCACCAAAGTCACTGGCACCGTGTGCTCTGTACTCCAGGAGTCACCATGGCAGAGGATTCAAAGAAGCAGAACAGGCTAGTGTCTCCTGTCTAGGCTCCAGGCAGCCCAGCTAGTGTTACTGGCGGCACGGATGGGGATCCCTGCAGCCTGTGAAAATTGTGGGAGCGAGCGACCATGCAAAGGAGACTGTGCATCCACACCCAGAGCCACCTCAGCTGGGGAAGGAACACGGCTTTGGCTAGGTGTCACTTTCTGGTGGCTGAAAAACGAAAGCAAGGGTTGAAAAGAGGATCAGTGGAGGCAGGATGCTGAAGGAAAGCTGTGCTGAAGGCTGAAAAGAAAGAGAGGGGGCAGAAATGGTGTTCTCAGAAGAGGAGAGGGATGATGGCTCAAATGAGGGAGAAAGAACACAAAGGTGAACAGAAGGAATAGAAAGCCAAAAAAGTTACAGCAGAAAGTTAGGCCTTACGCAGACTACCATATGGTCACATTGGCAAAGCTGACATAGCAAAGCCCTCAGCAGATGCAGCACTCACAAGCAAGAGGAAAGGGAGTTGGAAGAGGCACGCATACTTACTCTTCATGTTTCTCCTCCCCTCTCTGCACTTTTTTATAAGCACACTCAAATATGCCTCAAATACACAGACATCTCTAATATTCATCTCTTCCCACGTACCATGTCCAATCACAGCACCATCCACCCCCTCAGGATTGCACACAAGCACTGGAGCTCCCAGGGGCTGCTTCCTATTTTGATCTGGTTTAATTACTAGCGAGTGCTGAGCCAGCAGCCTCCTGGAGAACTCCATATATTTCTGTATGAACCTGATGCACCATGACTGCTAAGTCAGGGGCCTCAGTAAGGCTGTGCAGTCAGAAGCCCAAGGCCAGAGATCTCCCTGAAACCCAAAGCTTTCAAGCAACCGCAGCAAGTCAGGCATGCTGCACTACAGGGTAATTAAAGGGTTATTCTTCAATGGTAGGCATCAACCTCAGGGCCAGTAAACCAGAAATATTAGTGTTCACCTTTGACATCAGGCTCAGTTTTGAAATTAGGTCACAGATTCCACTAATGCCAATACATTCGCTAAGTAGACCTAATGAGACCCTGATATTGTAGTTACTTGTTTCTTGACATCATCCTAGCAAATTAGGGGCACCAAAGGTCTGGAGTCGCACCCTGGAGTATGTGAATGTGCTTGTGTACACATCCTCTGCAGCGCCTGAAACCTGCAGCTAGCCTTGCTTCTACTGCAACAGACTCTTTGGCATGCTTCTATCTTTCTTTTGTCTCCTTTCATCCCTTTCCACCTTTGAAGGCCTTCTTTCAGCTATACCTGACTTTAAACTACTTCCCACATGCTAGTTCTGTGGTCTCTCTATTATTTTTCTTTTCATTGTCCCTAGATTCCATATGGTCACGTTTCATTTGTTTATTTGTCATTATATGCCAATGACAGACACCTCTAATCCCACATTCATTCCTCTGTTCAGGACTTTAAGCACTGCAGGGGTGAGGGACTTTATAAATCCCACTATTATTATTTATGGGATCCATGCTGTTCTAAATAAAACATGAAAATGATACTCAGCAGACCTTGATTTTATTCCAATGCTTCTTTATTAACTATAACTGTGAAACAGTCAAATGCATTAAAAATGTGATGTAGCTAAGAAGTTTATTAACAAGGGAAAAACTGACACTAGTCATAACTTAAGTTGAGAGTTGTGTGAGCTAACTGGCAAAATATTCTGATTTATTTTGCACAGTGAGAATATGATCACTGCATATTTACAGCAACGGCTGAAGATAAGTACATTCTGTAAAGTGCTACTGAAATGTATTTCCTTCATTTCCTTGACAGCAAAAGGAAGCAATGAATGCCCTAAATCACAGAAAATATTTATAATATGAAAGATAAATGGAGGTCACATTCATCTACTGCAGCATGCAGAGTGGCCAATTTTTACTAGGTTCAGCTAGAGTTTATGGGAAATGATCTCGGAGGTTGTTCTCCTGGGCCGTGCAGCAGGCGACTGCTAACTGGGCCCTACAACGGTTCCCTCACGAGGGTGACAGTCTGGTATTGCACTTCTGAAAGGGATTACTCGTGGAAGGAAAGCATAATGCCAGGCTGCTGAACGATTTTCCTACAGCAATTCGTAACGCTGTGCTTTATCACGAGAAAGTAAGTCTTTGCACATTAAGTCCTCTACACATTGAGGAACAAGACATGAAAAGAAACCCAACCTACTAGGTTCATGCAAGTTGTCACTCAGATCAAAAACTGTAATAACTTTTGTCACTTTCCTTTCTACACTTTGTAAACACTCCAGCAAAACAACTTCTGGGACCTCACATTACAAATATCTGATATTAGGTACATACTTGAAAGTACCATTAGGAAGTAAACCCAAACTCTTTCTCTGGAGTGGTCTCACGAGACAAAGTCAGCCCTCACACAGCCAGAACAACAAAACATGCACAACATTATCAACAACAGTCAACAACCGCCCAGTCTTTGCATGGCAACTTAAGGCACTCACATTCAAAACTGAATGTTGAAATCAGTAGTTTTCCATTTGCTTCCTTTCCAGATTTTCCAGAACAAACAGCCAGTGGATTAGGACAGGTTAAGACAGATTCTAGACCAAAAATGTATTTTTGCTGTTAACAGGGGTTGTTAAAATTTCATTTAGAAAAGAGAAAAAAACTTCAGGCTGTACTGGTTCCTCACATGGGTGTCTACAAATACTGCATCATTTAGTATGGGATCTTTACCATATTTTCTGCCGGAAAAGCTAGGCCCCTGGTTTACACATATCTTCTATTCTGTGCAGTCATCATAAAATCTCTGTGACACACCTGTGTTTTTAATGCAACACAGGAAATGTATGACTAGCTCAGAAAGACATCATAAGATGTCAGAAAAACTCAAAAGTGCCTTGATATTTTCTGATTGAAAATTGAACCGTATGGCAATACCTTGCCAAAACGTTGGAACGACATTCCCAGACAGCTTTACTGACAAAAGGAAAATGGTTGGGAGCAAAATGCAGTTGAAGCACTGCACGAGGCAGGGCTGGCTTGCAATGTGTAAGGGCAGGAAAAACCCAGTGTGGGTGTGTTGAGAGGCTAAGTGAGGAAAACACAAGAGCACTGCAATGCAACCTTCCTGCGCCCAGGTGAGCACAGCGCTGCACACAGCCTGGACCAAGCTGAGCAAGCCGGGGCCAGCCAAATCCATCCCCTACTCTTGGCTTTTGTATGAATTTCCACTACAACATCCTTAGTCTGAGGAGGCCCAGATCCAGGCACCCTACCTGAAAGCACAACCAGAACAGCCAAACAGCACTTTCATGAGTTTGCCTAGGCTGAGAGTGAAATGCAGTCTACAAAAAGAAGGGTAGGGTTTACTTTTTGCTTAAGAAAGACCATCTGGTATTTTAATACATTTTGACATATATTTTTCCTTGTTCTTGTTTATAATAATCCTTTGGAAGCCTGAAACTGGAATATGTTTGATATCTGATATATTCTTTGATTACTGACAAATACTGATTTATTATGGTAGATCTGTAAGAAACACAGCTGTTCAGAAAATTATATTTTTCCCTATACAAAAAACAAAAACAAAAAAATTACATCCACCTCTTTTTTTGTATTATTTTCACCTTCTTCAAAAAAACAGGTTTGTCTAGATACTAAAAATGCAGAAAAATTGTTTTGGAAGGGAACGATGTTTGGTTTCTTCAAGATAACAGGTATTTCAAGGAATATTTCCATTTCACTGGAAAGAGATTTTCCCCAGGAACCATTTCAACAAAACTTTTCAATGACCTCTTTAACATATTCTGTTTAACTGTGATCTATACTACTTTTTCATTCAAATTAACTTAAAATAACAACACAGTGAGTTTTGCCATTACATGCAAGAAAAAATAAGCTACATTTTGAATCTAGCAAAAATTCCTTAAAAATTTGAACTTCAGGTATTATATTATTCCACCATGGAGTCTCAAAAGGGATATGAAGATACAGATTTGGACTAGGAAACTAAATGAGTTACCTTGTAATTCAAACAATTTCTTAAAAAAAAAAAGTAGAGGAAAAATTACCTTTTAATACATCTTCACTGTTTCAACACGATAGATTTTACACCATAATGATGGGTCCTGTTACACTTCCAAAGGCTCCTCTAAGCAACTGCACTGTAACCACAGTGAGACAAATCAAATAGCATAGCTCAAGCCCACACCTCACAAGGGCTCTTGAGTTTCTTGGCTCCCATATTTCTCTGAGCTGTGATGCGGTGTATGAAAAATGGTGATTTCCTCTAAAACATAAAATTCTTTCCATGGAGTTATTCAGTGATTTATTCTTTTCAAGTGGAACTGAGAGTAGAATTATGCTGAGTTGAGATTTTGGTATCGTTTGCTTTGAGGAGTATAAGTGCAATTGGTCATAATTACGCTCAGACGCTGTTCCATGTGGTTTCTCACCCAAGGCAGTAAATCAATTATGGCAGAGCGAGTCCAAGCCAATACCTTAAATGTTAGTTACAGTATCAGTAACTTTTGCACATTAAGCTATATGGTACCTTAATCACAATAAAAAAAGGGGTCATGAAAGAGGAATACACTGTAGTTTCAAAGTATAAAATAGCAAAGCATTTTTCAAACAAAACAACATGTTTGCGTTATGTTTTACTTTAATAGCTTTGAAGGGCTGTCATTTTTACACATTTTTAAAGACAACCACTAACTTCTAAACCCTGTAACTTTTTTAAACTGATGGTCACAATATCTTCCCATCAAAATCCCCTCTTGGAAAAACTGTTCATAATATTAATGTTCTGGAAGGGAAGTGAGTGATAATATTTAATTTTATCACCCCAAAAATATTTATTCTGGAAAAAAAGGATGCCACTTTGCCACCTGACAATCTTCCAGGCAGAAAAGCACATAGGGCAAAATGAACACTTCCAAGTGCCATAGCTGGATACTAACAGGTGTTGCCACAAGTTCAAGGAGTTCTCTCATGCCTTTTTATGCTTTTGATTTGACTGAAACATGAACGAGCAGAAGGGATTTCAGATTAAAGGTTACTTGAGGATCCAGCAGCCTGGTGATGATTCTTCTCTTCAGTATCATACTGGCATTCAGCAGTCTAAGTACCAAGGAGCTGAAAGATTGGCTCTGAGCTGCTTTTCAACATACTGACTTTTCCTGATCAACACAGGGAGACAATCCTGAGGCTCTGACACTTTAGAGTTGAATGATCCAGCACCTACAACTCACATAAGTACTTTTGCATACTGAAAATTCTGTTTCAGCAAATATTTACGTATGTATTTTTCTCCACTCCTACGTAAGTACCAATAAAATATGATGAGCAAAATATCACTGGGAAAGAAAGATTCACACAAGAAAGATACAAGTTCGGCATGGCTAAAGCCAAATAATTTAGCGGTTGTGTACACCATTGTAGAAGGCAGTTTTCACAGTTTGCCTAGCCACAATAAAAAGAAGCAATGCATATCACTATGGTGTAATGTGTGTCATGCACTCATCCAGCTGGTACATGTAATACATGGTTGTGCCTGCCTGTTTCACAAGCTCATCTTGGTAATTAATGCTTGAAACTGTGACTGTATATTCCCAAATGGGAAAGGTTAAAAATCAATACGAATTGAAAGTGTTTGCTTCCTGGCTCACCTTGCCATACTGCTAGACAAGGTGAAAGGAGTTGAAGGATCACAGGAGGATGCTGGCTGTGGTGGAATGTCAAATCACAAGTAAGAAACAATGAAGGAAGGTAGGTTATGTCAAATTAGATTGCAGCTGAGGCAAACTAGGAACATGCTTGCGGATATTGCAGTGACTCGGCTGATGGGTGGTAACATCTCAAACTTTTGCTTTGATCACATTCTTCCACAGTTGCTCACAACCGAAATACCAAAATTGAAATACAGACCTGGCAGAAAAAAAAGAGCAGCACTGATCTGGCAGCCCAGATAACTAAGCACTACTAGTAACGGCTGAAGAGCAGTTTTAAATGCCAGGTTTTGAAGTGAGATCAAAGTTGTTTTCCCATTATATGAGTGAATGGATTTATGCAAGCAAGAAGTGTCAGCCTTAAGAGAGACACTCCAGAAAGCAGCTTATGAACATTAGGACAGTTTTTCACTAGCACATACTACATTGGCTAACGGAAAGTGTCTTCCGAGAACACTGGTCATTCTTTTTTCTTATAGTAATATTCTGAAAAGCAAGCTAAGCAAGTGCAAAACATATACTATCTAGTAGAACCTGCATCCATACACTCTGTCAGTGACATGTCAAGTACATTTTGGCCTAAACGTATAAATAAAGAGATATGATCACCAGCTGATTGGGCAGGAACATAAACACATGGTTTTGCCATGTGGAATAAGCTGGCTCTTTTCTTGTTTGCATTTCTGTTTCAACAAATCAGATAAAAGCCATCTCTTACCTTCACGCCTCGTTCCCTGTTCTCCCATTGACATCACTCTCTTCTGTTATGTTTCAGGAAACCAAACACCCATCCTAATGATGTAAACTCATGCGTTGACAAGGTTCTGCTTCAGTGCAAGCCTAGAGGGGAAAAATAGCCCTCAAGATAACATGAGGTTTTGTGGTATCATGTCTAGATCCAAGACCAAGAAATCATTTTGATGGAATGATCTCATCACTTGTCAGCAGAAAACTCTTTCTCAATATGAACTTTAACCACCTCCTTTTCTTCCATGGAGACTCTACATGTAATATATTGCTTATTTATCTGAATCTGGGTCCTGAAAGATAAATTTTAAATATTAATATTGCATAATAAAATATTCAATACTCTATTTCTTTTTCAGACACTTTATAGGAAAAGAGATTTTTAGTAAATATATGACTCTTTACCTTTATTACACCAATGTCCTAGAAGTTAAGCTATTCCAGACTGAAAGAAACCAGTGCTTCTGAGAAAAATAATACACATTCAGCCATACAAACAGTTGTATGATCTCTCTGTATTGTCTCACCCCAGTTTATTGAGACTCCCTGTGGAACTAAGACTTTCTTTCCCTTCCAAATCAAAGTATTTCCTTTTCAACAATTTTCATTTTGAAACCCATGAAGTACACTTCGTAGTCATGAAAAGTTACAAGTAGTATTGGAAAAGATTCAATGGACCATAGATCATTTATGAGCTTTTCTGTCACAGCATCAAAGTCTGAGAAATACATTTGACAGTTATTTCCTGTCCTCTATTGTTCCTACTGCACGTCTGAACATAAAAAAGCCTTGAACAATTCAAATATTTAAAGAGTAACACCAGAAACTGTTACCCAACTTACCAGTTTAGAAAGAAATTCAGCACACAAGTATCTGCACCAACCCCATCACTCTGCTCTCCCATATCAAACACCTCACACACTTTTTTCGTGTCGCCAGTGTGCACAAAGGTTGTGAAGGCTGTTGCCAAAGTGGAAATAGCCCAGCAGAAGTGAGTCAGATATCTACACAGGCAAGTTTGACCAGATCTGCTTTCTGAGAAATGTAGGGTTTGGGCAGAAGGAAAGAGTCTACGTGAAAAGGGAATGAAATCCAGGCTATTTCAAGCTATGGATAAATTAGAAATGAAACCAAAATTAAAATAAGTTTTCTTTAAAGAGGTAACCTGTTTAAATAACCATTACCTCAGGAATTAATGCTGATGCCTTTCATTATCACATCTGTCCACTGTGCAGACACCATTGGTAGCAACGAGGTTGTCACTACAGACTCCATGAAGTTGCTAGCACTTCTCCCTTTAGGGAGCAAAATCTTTGTTTAGGGATGGGGTTTGGCTTCCATCCTCACAGTCTGTGTTACTTGTTGATCTGCTTCCAGAGATGTTATATGGAAGCTCTTGGAGGCTGAAGGGAATGTCAAGTTGGGAAAGCCATCCATTTCCTTCAAAGGACCATTTCCTTCTCTTTCCAATCAGGAAACTGGCTGACAAGAAGTGGAGCTACTGATTGCTGCTGCTGCTTTATGCTGTCCAGTTTCTGTTCCGTGTATTGAGGGTGAGAGGACAACCTGCCAGGAGTGTGAGTGGCAGGACTCAGCCCCAAACCTGGGTACAGGTCATCACAGCTTCTTCTGTGGGAGTCGCATGGCTCCTTAGGCTTCCTTTCCTTCCCTCCTCTTTGCTGCATCTTCCTTTCTCACAGTCACTTCTATCACATCCTTCCACTCCTGCTGTTCACCCCTTCCTTCCCTGCTATTGTTTGCCCTTAAGTGATGAACACAGCATCAGGCCCAGCAACTGGAGAAGGG
The DNA here is from genome assembly GCA_027574665.1 of Rhynochetos jubatus. Taxonomy (NCBI): domain Eukaryota; kingdom Metazoa; phylum Chordata; class Aves; order Eurypygiformes; family Rhynochetidae; genus Rhynochetos; species Rhynochetos jubatus. The sequence continues at coordinate 67,628,212 of CM050690.1, read as the reverse complement.
CAGTGACTATTGGGACTGCCTACCGTGACTCCTGACAGCAAGGCTTCTTTGGCAGAAGACGTCCTCACATGTCTGTGGGGCTGGTGCTGAGAGCATCGGCCATCCTGCACACCCTCTGCCAAGAGGCTTTCAGCCCTGGGAACACAACAAAGGCAAAGCTCGGCAAAAGCTCCAAGGAATGCACTGTGGGAACTCATTACCTTAGTGAGTCCTGAAAACTTTTGTGCACAATTATCAAGGTCCTCCCTGTCATGCCACGTAAGGTTGTGACTTTTAGCCCAAATATACTTTATTTGATACCAGGTACAGGTCTGCGGTTTCTGGAGGTTTTCTCATTCTTATGGGGTCTTGAGAGTCCAAATTTTTGCATGCACAGAAAGTTCTCTCAATGCCTTAGTCTTCCATTCTCATTAGCAAGCATAGGCAGAATATTTTTGGTTTTGTAGGGGGGATATTGCCCATTTTAAAATGACGCAGTGCAGACCTGGTGACAGCAGCCCACAAAGAGCATAGCTTCCAGTCTCACCATCACCTTCTCAACACCTTCATCAACACATCTGGTCATCCAGACACTTTACACAGAACTAGTGTATCTGAGGGCTAATCTCCAGGTGACCTACATGGACTTGACATAATCAACAGGCACTGGCAGACAATTATAGATTGTACATTTCCAGTGACCCTGGTGTGGTAGCCACCATGGATAGAGTCAACTGGAGTCTTTTGCAAAGTCATTGATGACAAAAAGAAACACAGAGTGAACTGGAAATGTGAGAACAACTAGAGGTGGTTGTAAAAAATAATCTGTAAATTATCTGAGGTTTTGGTATTACCATTTCTTTAACGGGTCTTAATGTTCTATTAACACTGTTTACAGAAAACATATTTTCTTTCTGAGGTGTTTCTTGCAGCAAATTCTCAGCTAGGTATGAATAAATACTGTTCTATTGGCTCAAAACAACATTATATCACTCCAAAATTGCAACCATAGCTTGAACCAGGTAGAAGTATGAGGAAGACAGAAAAAAGGCTGTCTTCACCAAACCTGGAACAGACTGTACTTTACTGAGTCTGATTAACCTAGTGAGCTGTTTCAGGTTCGCACCCCGAACGATGCATTAGACACCAGCCTGCTTTTGTGCAGCATGTACAGAAGTCACATAACCCTCAAAAATCCTTTGAAATGAGTAATGAAAAGCATTTCACAGCAAGTCAAGGCTGCTGCTGAATTATCCCTGAACTCCTAGGTCCACAGTTTGGACACTCCCAGCTGAATAAGGCTTTAGGTGGGTGGTCACTTTGCTGATTGCTAATGTAAATGCTACTGCCTGTGTAACAGCAGCAGCTGGAAAGGAGGACTCAAGAATGGCTACTGAAAAACTATTACCTGTAAGACCTCTGCCACAGCCCTGTGTGTTTTAACCACTGTGTTGAGCAGCCGTTCAATTGCACTCAGCAATACCCATTTGTTTCTGAGCAGTCAGTATGTTGGCCACATTTATACACTGCAAGGGTGAGCTTGCACTTATTTAGCAAAAGTGAGAGGAATAGAGTTTGCTTGAATAAACATGTTTAACATGCCATTGCGTCAGTTGCTTGCTGTTGGGAGCGAAGAATTGAAATGGTACATTTTTCATTTCCCACTAATCCACGGCTGTAATGAATGGCCTGTTAAACAGCCTCCAAAACTGACAAGCCAGGAAAGTTGAGGTTGTTCAGGTCACTCTTGCAACAGTGAGCACTGTTAAGTTTAGCAGACATCATTGACTACGTGGTTTCTTAGTATGGCTGCAAAGAGCTATTCACTGCCAATTAACCTCTGGCTGCATGTCTGATATGACCTAAATCACAGCTGTGACTTTTCAGGGGGATGGTCTCCATGATCTGAGAGTTCCTTCCAGTTTCCAGCTGTGATGCTTGCATGTCACTGCTTTGGAACATTTTATTGCCACAGGATTTATTTTATGACACCTGAAATCATATTAAGTCATCTCTGCTCTGTTTTCCCTTCCTCTCTTGGTCTTTTCCTCCTGTCTGACTACACATACCCCTTCCTGCTCCTTTCCAGGTACATTACCAATGAGAAAACAAAAACATTTGCCTCCTTTTCTGTTCCCCTGACTAGAATTCATTTTCCTATAAAATACTAGACATCAAACAACCACAGTTTGTGTTCACTTGGCTAATTGATTTCCCTAGGCTATTTGCAAGCTTAATACCTAGAACACCTTAAATCAGAAGCAAGAATGTCTAGTGTTGAGACATTAAAACAATTTGTGGTGCACTGACCTTCACCGGACATCAGGGTCCCACCAGAGTTGCTCTATTACTCCCCTCGACAGAGGAAAAGAGAGAGAAAAGATATAAGCAAAGGCTCATGGGTTGAGATAAGGACAGGGAGAGATCATTCAATAGTTACCATCACATGCAAAACAGATTCGACTTGGGCAAAAAATTAATTTCATTTATTATCAATCAAATTACAGTAGGACAATGAGAGACAAAACCAGATCTTTAAAAATACCTTCCTCCCATCCCTCCCTTCTTCCCAGGCTCAGCTTTGCTCCCTATTTCTCTACCTCCTCCCTTGCAGCAGTGCAGGGGAATGGGGAATATGAGTTGCAGTCAGTACATCACACATTGTCTCTGCCGTTCCTTCCCTCTCAGGGGAGGACTCCTCACAGTCTGCCTCTGCTCCAGTGTGGGGTCCCTCCCACATGAGTCAGGTCTCTACGAACTACTGCAACATAAGTCCTTCGCACAGGCTGCAGTTTTCTTCATGAACTGATCCAACATGGGTCCCTTCTGCAGGGTGCAGTCCTTCAGGAGCAGACTGCTCCAACGTGGGCTTCCCATGGTGTCACAAGTCCTGCCAGCAAATCTGCTCCAGCCTGGGCTTCTCTCTCTATGGGGCCACAGTTTCTGCCAGAAGCCTGCTCCAGCATGGGCTTCCCATGGGGACACAGCCTCCTTTGGGCATATCTGCCTGCTCTGGCCTTGGGTCCTCCCTGGGCTGCAGGTGGGTCCCCGCTCCCTCATGACCCTCCATGACTGCAGGGGCAGAGCTGGCCTCACCATGGGCTGCACTGCGGGTTGCCACAGAATCTCTGCTCCAGCACCCAGAGAACCTCATCTCCCTCTTTCACCACTGACCTTGATGTCTGCAGGGTTGTCTCTCCCACATATTCTCACTCCTCTCTCTAACTGCAGTTGCACTGGTTTTTTCAACCTTCTTAAACATATTATTCCAGAGGCACTATCACCATCACTGACAGGCTCAGCCTTGACCAGTGGCAGGTCCACCTTGATGCCATCTGGCATTGGCTCTGTTGGACACAGGGGAAGCTTCTGGCAGCTTCTCACAGAAGCCACCCCTGTAGCCTGCCACTACCAAAACATTGCCATGCTGTACCAAGTTCAGTATGCAGTTACGAAAGCCAAAGACTGCCACTCTCAAGCGTGGCATAGGTGCAGGCAGGTTTTCCTCGTTGTGGTTCAGTTCACGTGGGCTTTAACTGGACACACAAAGCCAGGATTAGCTGCTTTTGCTAGTGTTTTTCCAAGTTGGCTGTAGATAACATGATTTTCACTTCTCTTTGCTTTGTTTTCAGTCAACAGTGGTAGCAGAAATTGCAGTGTAGAGTAATCCATCAGGAATTCATTATCCCTAAAAATAGGTGAGCAAAAGTGACACACACAAATTGTTTTCTGTGGTTATATTGGTGAGTAAAGTTCATAATGTCTATAGTCAGATCAAATCCTGATAACACTCTGACTTCATCTTTAGACAGCTCATAGCATGGAAAATTACCTAATAACCTTCTTTGAAGAGCTGTATTTTTCCCCCCTTTCTTCCTTTTTACTGTTGTAAAGGAAAGGAAGGACTCTACTCTCCTGTTCATTTTTCTTCCAGTATTCAGCCTTGTTGATAGGTACATAATATTTTCCCTTTTAAGGGTTTTCAGTCCACCTTCTTCTCTAACTGTGTGACCATGAATCCCCAGTTCCTGAGGAAAAGCCCACTTAGTGATGATGTTTAGCTGGCTTACTTCTTCAAAGCTTGTACCAAATTTGCACACCAGCACCATGAGTCTTCATAGTGAAGGAAGAGGAAAAAGCAAATGTCTAGGTTTGCTCTGTCCCAGGCTAATGTAAGAGGGTCTTGGTATGTCTGCTCCCTTTCCAGGAGCTCAGGGAGGACCCAGCAGAAGTAGTCTTGGAGAACAGTGAGTCAGTCAGTCCTTCAATGAAATCTGGCATCAGTTCACATGTCACAGGATTTTGCTTCTGCTTCTGCCATGTAACATTCATTACCACTTCTGGCTGCTCTTTCTGTTCAGTTTTAGTCACAGCCTAAACATTTCTGACCACAGCTCATACACTGTGCTGCTTGTTAAAAGGTGTGTCAGGCAGTGGATGATGATAAGCATCATAAGAAGGTGATTTAAAACTAATGGATAGATCCAGTTAGCAAACCCTGTATTCAGATTGCCACAGAAGAGCAGAAAGTGATATTTCCTAAACAAGTGATAAATAAAACAAACAAATAAAATAAAACAACATGAGATATTTGTTGTTTTCTAACAAATGAGGAAAGGCTCAACAGGGTGAAGGTTCCTGGGTACAGTTTTGAAGAATGCCAAATATAACTTCTGTTGATGGTGACTGCTGAAAAAAAACTTACTTTTGGAGGAATTTTAATTTTAATTTAGTTCCTCTTTCCACGTCAGAATGTCTCCCTCACTTCTGCACTAAATACAGCTAATCTCAGCAAGTTTCTTCTGAAAAAGTAGCCCTTTTCGTATTTATCAGAAAGTTAAAATCCAATTTTTCACCCTTACAGTGATAGAATAAATCTTCTCAGTTCAAACTCACAGAGTAAATTATTAACAGAGTAAGTTACCTAACAAAGGCTAGAAAAATAAGAGTTATGTCCAAACAGTTTTTTCTCATTACTTCATTTGAGAATACCTTCCTGATATCTAGGAATAAACAGTTTCAAAACTCTTTTGTAAAGAAGAGTTAGAAGTGAGACACCTGACCTTTAAAAACACTCAGCTTGAAACAGAAGTTACAGCGTCTAGAAGCCAGAAGTAAAAAAAAAGTATTATAATGCCAGGTGATGGATTAACATATTCCAACATGGATTTAAATTGTCATGCCATGCCAATACGCTGTCAGTCATGAAAGATTAGTCTGGTATTGTAAAGATTTTCATCCAACAAAAGTACTGAGAAGTTAAAAGTATGCTGTCTAGTTTTATATCAACACAATGTAGAATTATATTAAGTAAATATGAGGAAAATTGTATAAGAGGTATAACTGTTGACATGCACATTTAGAAACAACAAAGGGAGCCTTTTAAAATGTCAGTGCATTCAGATAAGAAAACGTATCTTTTATCACTTGAGCAAAAGGGGGGGTAGTCCTCAAAGTATAGTTTTCAAGAAAAATAGACATTAACTCACGGGGAAGAGAAATTTCACCTTTTCACCAGCTTAATCCACACATGTTTTAGGGATACCTGATACTTTTATTTATGTGTTTCATATCCTATTCCCTTACAAACTTTTTGTTAGCTTAAGTAGCAGGGCCTATAAAGGTAGCAGAATTGGCACGACAAAGGCCCTGGCGCTAAGCAGCCCAAACACGGTCAAAGAGCACATGTTGCAAACGCCACAGAGGGGATGGCCAAGGCAACCCCAGCCCAGGCTCCCAGCTGCCAGCTTCGCTGCTGGCCCAGGTGCAAGCACCAGCATGCAATCAGTGCCTCCCACTCCCCTGTCCATCCATCCCAGGAGCAGGGCAATGCTAGGAGGGACTAGGCAGAAATTGGGTATTCTCTCAGTAAGCTCAGGCCAGAAAATAAATTTTTCATGCTGGTCATAAGCAAAAATACCTCAACAACCTCCCTCAGGAGTGGGTGCTTCTTGCACCACAACAAGCTGAATCTGAGCTTAACTGGGTACAGAAAATGAACAGCAAAGACAATGGGGGGAGGGGAGGGGTGGCATAAACTCTAATTGTTGCCATTACACACACATACCTTGAAGGGAGGATGATAATATATGACTAAACATGTGAGAAATGCATCTTTGTAGCTGGAGCACAGGACTGTGATCCAGGAAATCCTCAGTCCTATACCAGGACCCTGAGCTGAACTGTTCTTGTGGCTTTGGCTGGATCACTTAGACTTCCTTGCTCAGCATGTTTGTTTCAACCAGGGAGCTCAGAGATGAGCACAGTTTGTGGAGAAAGAATATATTCAACCCATGACAGGGCAGCAGAGGGTGACAATCAGCAGCATTAATCACCCCTGAGCAGGGAGCAGGGATCTCATCCTCTCAATCCCCAGGACTAATGCCGGGCAGAGGAACCAAAAACTACAGGGGCCCACAACTTGGGCAAAAAGGAAAAGTGCTGAGACAGAGAGAGATGACAACTCCAGAGTCCATGCAAATTTTGGTGGATCTTAGCCCAACCCAGATGTATTTCGCAGATGGCAGTAATCAGTGTTTCATTAGAGGCCCAGTCAAGAGGTAGCCCACATGCTACCTCTGAAAAGCTCTTACTGCACAAAGCACAGAGAGTGTCAACCTTAGGCCTCACCAGCATAGTCAATGCTCACTGCTTGACGGTTTGTGTTGAAGAACGATGTACGCTAGAATAACCACGAGTGAAATCCCACCCTGGACCACACACAACACCAGGAAGGTCTACAAATCAGCTCCCCACTCTGGGCAAGCAAATTTCCATTTCAGCCCATTTTTCCCTGGCCAATTTTTTCTCTGGCTACCTCTTTCTCCATGTTGTATTTTATGCATGAATAGGGCAACATACAAAAGCTCAAGAACACCCTAAGCAGAGGTGATGGTGATTATTAACCTTTCTTGTGTCCGTCTCTGACCTTGGAGGATAATAAGGCTCACTAAGCACAGCCCTCATGCCCAGTTTTGCATGCAACTTGCCTACACTTCAGCTCCACCAAGGATACAGTGGCTGTGCCTCTGCTGCTGTTCACTGTGTCCACACCAGCCCTGCAGTCTCAGAGAATCTGACTCAAGGTCAGATTCCATGCTTCCATGCCTCTCCTCCCTTTGCAGAGAGATCCATCCAAAACTCAGTTCCTACTGCTGCAACTCCACTAATGCCTGCAGGGGATGAAGCCCGTCCGTATCTAAGTCCCCAGTTTGAATTCCTCTAGCATATTCCCATTACATACCAGCTGTTCAGACTATCACATAAGCTACAGCCTCAGCAGAAAGAACAAGGCCTGCAAGAGCAGGGGAAGTGAGCTAAGCTCTCGCCCTCACCAAGTACTCCTTCCAGACCATGGTGGAGGTACAGTGGTCACAGCCACCATTGGGAGGTTTAAAGAGCCACCCTGAGCTGTGTTCAGGCAATGGATACCAGACTGCAGTCTCTGACCTGTTGTGTTAGCATTATATGTATCTTTTGTAGGCATGGAATTCAATTCACTGCACTTTAAAAAATGTGTGTTTTAAATAGTTCAACCCTGAAAATGTACTTGTTCTCACAGTTTCACATCAGCTTTTTGCACAGCTGCCAGCAGCCTTCACACCCCTTTGCCTAGCCCACCTGTGTAAACACTAGGAAAGTTTCTCTTTGTGAAGCACAGGTAGGGTCTTGTGGCTTGAAAATGTGCAAAAAAAGGGACAGAGTCTTTCTTCGCAACACCAGATGTGGGAGAGATCTGCCCTATCCAAGTTACGGTGTGTTTGACGGTAGCTTTTAAAGTTCTCTTATAAATAACACTTTATTCAAAGTATTGTATGGGACATGTCTGACATTTCTGACCGAACCAATATTTTTAAAGCCTCTTTAAATGGTTTCTGATTGAACGGCGTTGCAGAAAGCAGCTGATATACAACAAACACTGCACCCCCTCTTATTTGCCTTGCTCTGTGTTTCTTATCTGCACTGAATAACTCATTTTTATACAAATGCTCCTCTTGATTTCAAAGAGCTTAAGCATATAAGAACATATTCAGCATTAATTGGTGAAAACATTCTTCCCCTTCTTCTTTCTAGGTTCAATGAGAGAATGGACATGAATTAGGTAAAATTGGAAAGAGCAACAAGCTTGCTATAGGAGAGGTTTTGCAGGCATGATCTGAAAGATGGGCTGAGGAATATCCAGGTACAATGTCTCTAAGTCAGTGTTTCCAGGGTGGGCTCTTGATTTAATAGTCATTGATATGCATTTGTGATTTACCATCTTTATGTGCTATGAACATGCCTACTGAAGAAGTATAGCGTGTTTCTTATGGAAACTTAAAACACCAAGTACATGAGTAAAAGTGTCACTGCACCAGAAAGGAGGAAGAAGACAAGGAATAAGTCATTTTCATGCCACTCCACAGCAGAAATCCTTTCCTTAAGAACTTGTCACAAAACATTGTGACAACTCATTGTCCTTTCACCTTGGACCTGATTCCTTTCTCAGAGAAGTTCTGTTCAAAAAAATACACAATTTTCTGCAGTAAAACAACTCTGGAGTCATACCATAGCCCTATGAAAAGCTGTCCAGAAGAGGGTTTATGCACCGTGTGTGGCCCATGGTGCAGCAAATTTACCAGGCTTTTCATGATCAGGCTTGTTCACACCTGGCAGTGAGAAGACAAACAACCAACCCAAGGCAGGGCTGCTATTCAGCTCTAGTTCCATCTCATACCCAACCCAGCACTCAAATCTCTCCCGCCTGGCACAGCAAGAATAGTGCTTTCCCACATCACCCATAGGCTGCACATGGCCATGAGGTGCTCTGGTGCTGAACTAGAAGCAAAAGGAGGACTACAGAACTTGCTTCCTTCTTTGTGTGACTGAGTTCAAACTTATAAAACAGGCTTATTATTGTCCAGATGTATTTTAGGTGTCACCTTGAGACCAAGAAGTTCAACTTGTCTACGTAGCCAGAGGCAAAAAAATTCATATGCTGTTGCAGGAGAAGAAAAAATAATTAATTATGGGGGAAATCATGTCTAGCAATCTCGCTTATAGGTCTTGTTTAACCAAAGAAAGGATGCGGTGTCAGACGACATACTAGCCAGCATGTTTTAACAACTGCAGACTGCAGTGTTACTTCACCCACGTTGCATCCTGGGATGGTGAGCACAGAGAGGGAGTGTTAATAAGTTACACTCATTTCTATCCATTTTCCCCCCAGCTGAGAAATCAATTCAGGCCATGTTCTAGGTATCTCCTCCCCTTCATGAATCCCTGGATTCATTGAGGCCTTTCTGCAGAAAGGTACATACCACTGGGTAGAAAGGAAGTTTTTCAGACAGATCTGAGGAGCCACATGTCTGTACTGTGAATGCGAAGGTATTGTGATTGTTTTATGGTTCTCAGAAGGTATTAAATGATGCACTGACCTGCTCTGCTTGGATGGACTTGTAGAAGGCAAAAAACGCTGGACATGCACCCATTCTTACTTCTTCCTAATGTACAAGAAGGGCCTGAACACTTGCCTTTTGGAGACATGTGGAGCAATTTATGCCCTTGTTACTGCTTTCACATTAAGAAAGACAGTTTTGCCCAGTACAGAAGATGCTACAAACACCAGTAGAAGTGCTGATTAGTAGCAATAATTGGTAGCAAAGAGGGTGAAACAGGGTTAATTGAGGCTGTCTAAAACTCTCTAGGTATTTTCAGTATGTTTCACACATACCAAGAAGAAAAGATACCTTAGGTAATGAAACAGCACAGTTTCCCCTTCAATTAATGGCCAACACTGGTCCTAACTGACATCTCTGAAGGCCCCAGAAGGATCTCCAATGAAACCAGGGCAGGAAAGACTTTGCAGTCTCAACAGTCCCAGGCTTAAAAAACAGAAGCCAGAGAAGGTCACACTGAAAGCAGTTTCAGTTCCTCCTAATATATCAGAAACAAATATCTTTCAGAAAACTTCTTTGAAATAACGTTATACATGACCAAGTATTGTATTTAGCATTATGATTGCTTACTTCCTCTTGATTCAAACCCACCTTTCCTCTCTGTCTGTTCTTTCTGAAGTGCTCCAGGGGTTGGCCCAGGTCTGTCAGAGCAAACCGTCGCACGTCATTTGTGCTGTGCTTCTCACGGCAGACTCCTACCACAGCCAGCACACACTTTGACTTTCAAGTGACAGGTTTTCACCTTTAACCTTTGACAAACTGAAGGCTATACTGCCCAGGCATAGGAACCCATCGCTCTTTGACATCTTTAATTTTCCCCACCCACACTCGCACTGTTGCTTTCAGAATACAAATAACAAATTGAAGCAGGAGCACCTGCTCCCAGAGGAAGGAATTTTATTTTCCTGTTATAAACCAATAAAGATAATTTAAATAAATGAACTTTCTGTGATTAGGCACAATGGCTAGTCAATCTAGTTTTATGATCTGTATTTACCATTAGACTTGGCTACACTGTGTATTCTTAAAATAAAGTCACACCTTGATTTTATAGACTCAAATATGTTAACCCAGCAAAGGCAGGTAAGTGAAAAGGAGTGTCCTTTGCTATTCTGTAACTAGGACATTGACTTAGCTCTGCCGCATGCATTCCTGAGGCATATCACCAGCCAGAGGACTTTGCCAACTGATGACTCTATCCTCCATTCAGTTTATTCCTGCATACATCTACGAGGCATGCACTACAACACAGAGTACCAGTAATGTACCTGTTTGCTGATGTTGCTGTTTTTCAGTATTTTTTCTCTTCCTCAGTTTGGTCTCAGGCTGTACATGTCAACATCATCGTGCCTGTAGTGTCAAAAGCGTTTTCTCCTTCTGAAGAGAAAGGAAGTTATTTAACCAGTATTCCTTGACTCAGGTGAGATAGGGTGTGAAAGTACAAAATACATCTCCACACCCACACAGTCCTTGCAAATACACAGCAGCGAAGATGCTTTTCAGCCTCCCTTGCTCTCGAGGCCTCTGTGCACCACACACATACATACATATATACACAAAACGTGGAAAATCAAGAGAGAAGCTATGAAACATTGCACTCTGACGGTTACAAGCTCCTGTTAAAATCACAGGCGTCATCTAGTGGGCACTGGAAGAAACAGGGAGCACCCGCACGCCGCTGATGGATGCTTCGGAGGAGAGATGCAGGCAACACTGCTTTGCAGCCAGCGGAGAGCACCGAGGACAAGCCGGTCTCGCAGCTGCGCTGCAGTCCGGTCACATTCATACCCAACACCCGGGAGCTGCGGCAAAACGGCCCCGTGTTTCTAATTTAAACTGCACGAGTGATAAGGAGGAAGCCCTGATTCTTGCCAAAAGACTGAGAACGCGTGAACTTGCAGGAAAAAAAGTAAATAGATTGTGTAGTCAAAAGGAATGGAAGAGAGGAAACCACTCTTCTGCCTCTCCATGGTTGCTGTGAATTCAGTGTGTTGTTGTTACTTTGCAAATGGTGAGTGGATGCAGAGAAGGCAGGGCATCTGAGGGTGGACCATAGCCTACACCAACTGTTCACGTTTGAAAGACAATTTGTAAATTGGTTCAGGGTTTGCTTTTGTGCAGAATAAGGAATGGCTTTGTTTGCAGTTGATTAATTATTAACTTTCAATGTACGTCCCTTGCTGCCTAATTAAGAGCATCTCAAGCGTCATGGTGGTGGCATTATTCAAAATACTGATATATTGGATGGCAGTAGCAGAAAAAAATTTAAGACCTGGCCAAAGATCATTATATGATTCAAATAGCCATGCCTTCTGTTGTCACTTATTAGCAGAGGGAAGGCTGAGAGAGATGAGTCTGTTTAGCTGGGAGAAGAGGAGGCTGAGGGGGGATCTTATCAATGCTTATCAATATCTAAAGGGTGGGTGTCAGGAGGATGGGGCCAGGCTCTGCTCAGTGGTGTCCAGTGACAGGACTAGGGGCAATGGCCATGAACTGGAAAGCAGAAGGTTCAAACTGAACGTGAGGAAACACTTCTTCACTGTGAGGGTGACAGAGCCCTGGGACAGGCTGCCCAGAGAGGTGGGGGAGTCTCCTTCCCTGGAGACTTTCCAAAGCCGCCTGGACTTGTTCCTGGGTGATCTGCCCTAGGTGATCCTGCTCTGGCAGGGGTGTTGGACTAGGTGATCTCTAGAGGTCGCTTCCAACCCCTAACACTCTGTGAATCTGTGAAGCAGCCTGTCCACAGATTTGAGCTTTATTACAGCAGCAAGCAAAGCTGATCATGGTATTAATCACCCTGAGAACATGCCACTGTAGAGTAGGAGCTGTGGGCTGAAAGCAGGCTTTAAGCATATAAAAACTGTGCCACCAGCACACAGCATGAGTTTTAAGCAGCTGTGTGAATGGCACCAGGCTGGAAAAGTGTCTGCAGGGTTCACTCAGACCAGTCCATCCAGAGCCTGACCTGCTGGTACACAGCAGCAGCTGCAAAGGGTAAGGGCAAATTCACTGGGCATGAAACCGTGAAACAGATGCTGGGCTAGGACTGCCAGCCTGCAAATCATGCCTTCATCTGTCTTCGCCACCCCATGCCTGTCCACATGGAAGAACTCTATTTGCTAAAGTCAGACTACTTGTGATATATAGGAGGCTCACTCACATCTAGCATGAAAAGCTTACAGTAGGATGCTGCTATAACAAACCCAAGTCCTGTAGCCTTAGTTATAAAAGACATGTATTATCAAACTTGAATCACAGCAATACTACCAAATAGAAGAAAGCATATGTCAGGGAATAAGATGGGCCTTTTACTGGGCTTAAGGCTCAGTTGCAGAACAATTTGCTGAGCTGAGAAAAGGCTGAAGCAACCTCTGAGTGAGTAAATGTATTATTGGAGGGAAATAAAAACACCTGTCTAGGGAGAGGATTAGTCAAGCAGCCTACAGACAGCATACAGGTGAATGTAGACGAGCACGCTTTGCTGCAGCACAGAAGCCCTTGCACTAGACTCCCTATCAAAGACAGTTTTAAGATTTCTGTCATGAAGAATCATGAGACAAACTGTGTTTGAGGGGAGCTGGAAGACAGCAGGGTGAGAGCACGAACCTGTGCTGAAGTAGCCACAGCAGGAGGCCAGCTACTAGCCTTTGGGGCGGGACACAGCTCGGCAAGGAGTGGCTGCAGGACCAGACGGGGGACAGAAATCTCAGGGAAGTAGCAAAAAGGGACTACTTGGTGCCTCCACCTCAATGACATAGCACCAACAAACTCTTCCTCATTCACCTGCTGTCACCTGAAGCACATCAAAGCTGTCAGGAAGGAAAGCTGTTGGGAAGGTGGTTGTGCTCCTCTGTCCCTCACACTGACCAGCAGCATTAGCATTTTGCCCAAAGAAAACCTTTTGCTCCTTTGATGGAAGGTATAGAATAGTTTCAGGTTTGCCTGAGAAGTCAGCACTAGACATCCCATGTCTGCCTGCTTGGCATTTCCCTACTCTGTTAGCTAAGGCAGTGTGACCACTATGAGCAGCAGGGGAACATGAGGGACAGATCCTCTCTGGTGCTGAGTGTCTGCAGAACCTAGTAAGGGTCAGAGGCTCATCAGCCCTACTCTGATTTATTAGCTGTCAGAGCCACATCCGGAGGTGTCAACTACAAGCAAAAATGATTATAGCTTGTATGTCAGCCCCACTGCCTGGTTTGCTGGTGATAAACCTAAATAGAACACCAAATATTTTGCTTCAGGCAGAGGGACCTGACAAGTTGCACACCCCTAGCAAGGTGCCAGTGAATGATTCAGGGAGGATAGGGGAGCAGCAGGTTTAGGGGGTCTCTGGCAGCTTGCAGGAGAGGCTCTGAAGGCCAGGAAAGATGACAACAGGGAGACCATGAGGGGTTTAAATGCAACTCCTTATCATGGCAGTAACAGGGTGAGAGTAGTAGGGGTGCTCTCCTAGCTGTGTTATCCCCTCAGCTTAGCTTAAAGGCTTGTACCTACACTTCAGATAATTTTAACTTAACCTTTCTGTGGCTATCTGGTCACATACTGTAGCACCCTTAAGGCACAGTTTGCATATACCACAGGAGAAATGAAGCAAGTAATCACAGCCCACAGCCTGATACTTGTGCAAACAGGCATCAAAAATTGAAATTCCTGTCACAGCCACTCCATTTGTGCCTCTTTAATATTTTTAGAGAGAGTATTTGCTACTCTCTTACTGCTGGCCAGCTCACACAGGGAAGCATGAGATAACCCTTCATGAGTAGCCAGAGTATGTGTGCATGCACCTTTCTTAAAAGTGCTTTTAAACACTTCACAATCCCTCCCCCAGAATGGGACAGCATCAACTCCCTGCAATAACCCTTAAAATTTACTTGTGGGTGAAAGACAGCCTCTAGTCCCATCTTTATATTTTGGTCATTATCAGGCTTTGAGCAACTAAGCTGTTTCTGAAGGCAGCTCTGTAATAGACAGGCCTCAGAGCCTATCCCTCTCTGTTAAGGTTACCACAACTATACGAAATGGAGCAAAGAAGAGGTATTTGCATTGTCAGACTCTCCCAATAAGTGTAGGAGGCCATAAGAAGGAAAGTGTCTTCCAGGGAAACATGAAAAATCAAAGAACAAGATACAATTTGTTGACTTGCATCTTGACACAAATGTTGTCTGGCAGAAGATTGTTTTCACGTGATCTCTGCTCTAAATTGCCATTAAAACCTGAGGAGTGTGCTTGGGAAGAGGCATTGTCCTGTGTTCAGGTCAAATGACTTACAGGATCTACTCTAATTCCTGTATTTCAGGAAAAATAACACTCAGGAAAGTGAGTAGGGAGGGTAAAGCAGAAGGAAGATACTCTATATACTAAAAAGCAGCCCACAGAAAACTATTTAGGCTTTTCACATTTAATTTTAAACTTAAGTATCTATACTCCCTCCCTGTTCTCACAATAAAGCTTCTGTGTGACCATAAGGCTTCTGCCTAGAAGTTCAAATTCTCCATAAAAGAAGTGAAATGCCGTGGTCCCAAATTACCTGCAAAATCAGGAGCAACAAGCAAGAGTTTATAAAAATACAAAAGCCATTAAAATCATGTCTGTCTCTAAAACTGGTAGAAACAATATGGATTTAGCTGAAATCTGGCCAGGATATGCTCTTTTGGCTAAACTAAATGGTTTAAGGGAAGTTAATGCTATTACTTTCAATGAGGAGTTGCCCAACAGGAGACCAATACACATATGTGTGCTACTGTGTAGTGAGTATCTGTCATGGGTGCAGGCAAATGTCACATCTGAACACCTTCTGGGGAGGGACCATGCACAGTGGAAACCCCATGCACCCTGCCAGCAAGGACTCCCTTGCCAAATCTAGACACTGTCAGGTAATTTGTGTTCTTGGGAGCTCTTGAAAGGTTTATTCTCTTTCAATTTGGTGCAAACTTGAAACGCTGTCCTGTGGTCAGCTACATTTCCCCCTAGATAACAGCTGACAGTATTTCTTTGGAGTAGGTGTATGTTCATGTGTAGCATGAATCACTGTTGGACTGCCCATCTCCAACCTTGAAACCCTTGAAAACTTTTATCTAAACAAGGACCAATAGCATGCTCAAGAATAGTTATTTCACAAATCTGTCCTTTTGGAAGTTTTGACACAATAATCTAATACACTGCAGCTACTTTTAATTTACTTTATTGACAATATCTGCAAATAACATTTTCCCATTCTAAAACTCGGTCCTTTTGTGATTAAGCCTATTTGATAACAACATTGCCTCATAAGCAGGAAGGTAAAATAATCCGGGAATGAAACACTGTATAGGGCTTTTGGAAGCTGACATCTGAATGTACTTAGTGGAGAGGAAACTTTTTTTTTTTTTTTTACTTTCATTTCTTGCTTCTTTTATCCTTAAGCTCAGCAATAAACTAGCACTCTATGGTTAAAAAGTCAGGATAACAGATGTAAGATACCGGTGCATATGAATCAGTATTTCAGCAATGGGGTGTAAATTATGAAGAAGTCCTTCCAAGAAGTTTTGAGAATACCTAGCTAGCTTTTGTTGCAATTATATTGCAGTGGCAAAGATGATGATAATAATCATCATCATTATTATTCCAGTCACTCGATTACAGTGAGGTAAACGTTTCAGTCAAAGCTAGGTCAGTGTTCACCATCCATCTTGCTGCTTTTAAGGTGAGCCCTGAAGAAATTTCACTAAACACTGCACATTTTGCATCATGTTTCAGTCAGCTCCAAATCAGGCTTCTTACCAGGGGCCTACTTGTCCCTCTGCTAGCTCTGCAAAGCATTTGAAGGTCAAACTACATTACCAAGCATCATGCAATAAATGTTGAGGATTTTGGTGCTAGCAGCCACATGCCAAAGTGATTTTACACGGCTCCTTTCTTATCCCTGGCTTGTCCTCCACTCTTCTCATGTGCATGTCCCATTTGAGAGGGAATATGTCTAGTGATTACAGTATGTGGAAGCTTGTTTTTATTATATTTGGTTAAGGTTACTTTACCACAGAGAGTGGTAAGTCGAGAGTTGAAATGCTTGTGTTGCATGCCTGGATGTGGTTCTGCCTCAGAGTGTGGTGATGAGCAGACTGCAAGACCAGCCTCCACACCTCACCTCAGCCCTTGGTGAGATGTTCCCAAAAGCCACCTGAGGACAAATCAAGGCAAGTAATCTGTCCTGGTCCCTTCTGCAGTCTGCCTAGCCTCACTGTCCCCAAAAGCCAAAGGTTCCTGCTCTCCCCCCAAACTTCCACAGTACCTCCTCATGGGGTGAGACCTGTTAGAGTCCTTATGAAATACTTTGAGATATCAGCAAAAAAAGGTTACACAGTGTTTATCACTGAGGTTTGCCAATGTCCGTAAGGTGTCTCTGCCCTCAATAGGAGTCTGTGGAGGAGATACCAAAAAGGTGAACAAGCTTTCCCAAAGGGAGGTCTCTCCTGTTAGGCAAGACATAGTGTACCAGGCTCCCTCTGCCCAGGAAGATTGTCAGTGCTCTGGAAACCTGTACATGCTGTGGGTGGACTGTGAGGGCATTACTTTCTTAATCCAGTGATCCATATAGATGCCCATTTTTAAGAATTCATTTATTAACATCTTCTTCCCAGCAGGAAGTGGCAAATCGGGCTGCTGTCCTGGCAAGGAAACACTGATAGAACTGCATCAGCAGATTCAGCCTTTCCTCTCCACACCCAGAAGTCAGTGCATTAACTAGGCCTTTGAACAAAATTTTCATGGCAACAGAGGTCCTGACATCAGACCATTGGTCCACCACATCTGTCCTTGTTTGTGAAATGTTATTCTCCCACCATGAAGGTGAGGAACAGAGAGAAGAGTTTTACCAGCAGCTTTGGTGGGAGCAGAAATGAGGCCTCAGGCCACACACCACACCTGCAGTGCACTTAAGACCAAGCCACTGCAGATACAATGCATACAGGGATCCAGATCTTTGGGAGCTCTTGCCCCTTTACCCAAACTCCCCATGGCAAATGGCCAAAGGACCAGCCCACAAATCCACCACTGGGTTGTCCAAAGCAGAGACAGAAATCCTGCTTGCACAGGATGTTGTCCTCCTGCCATCTGTAAAAGCCAGGCTGAAATATGGGAGCAATCTCTTTGTTGTCTAAACTAAGTTTTATGCAATCTACCCAGATCTGGAATGACTATCAATAGCTCACCAGATATTCTTGGCCCTGGATGGTTTTCTGAGATGCAAACTTCTCTTGGGTAAAAAAAATTTTTTAAAAATCCCCCAAAACACCCAGATCCTCCCATGTATTATCATGCTAGATTCTCCCTGTCTCCTGGACCTATGAACCGGAATTCTTTATCTGGCACAGACCAATGGAGACCATCACCAGCTCCTTCAGAATTGCTCTGTCCCTTTCTTAGGAGCAGGTGGCCTGTATTTACTTCTTGCTCAGCCTAAGTCATTGATCTCCCCCATCAAAGCAAGGAGTTGCCAAGCAGGGCTGGAAAAGGTGATAGTTTCTATACCACAGACACATTTCATTCAGCCATTTAAAATCTGTAAGACTTTAACAAGCAGATAGAGATTTGCCATGTTGATGTGCTTTAAAGATGGCTTGGCAGAAGTTACCTGACCTTCTCTTATATACAGGCACTATCACCCGGGATATGCTGAACACAAGATTTCTGGCCTTCCTTTTGGTCTAAATATCAGTCCCAGTATTCACTGTAACTTCTTTTCATAGACTTCATTAGCAGTAAGATGCATGGCAGAGAGCATAGCAAATGGTCTTCATTTTCCCTGCACTCCAAGTCCAAGTCTCTGCATGTACCTCAGCTTTTTGCCTCATGGCTTTAATCTCCCAAACATTATAGTATATTTACTTAACACAAGAATGCATTTCCTAAATAGAAAACAACAGCAAGGACAGAAGGGTCCAAAATAACTGTAGGAAGGAATTAATCAGATCAGCTGCATAATAAAACATCAGCCATAGGACTGAGTTAACCTTTTTTCTTTCTTTTTTTTTTCTTTTTTTTTTTTCTTTTTTTTTTTTTTTTTGAAGATTTAGGCCACAGTTCGAAAGCTCTTGAGCAAACCAATTGCATGACAGTTTGAAGATAAAGTACCTCCATTTAAGCATGCTCAGGTATGGAAGTGCAGTATGCACCATACAAGCATCTTGGAGACCTGCCTTCTGGACTCAGCTGTTAACTCCAAACAAGTTCCAGAAAGTACAGTGTTTTAGAAAAGCTTGCAATTGCTTTTGCTGAAAACCTTCATTCTGTCAGAATACCTGTCTCTTCTAACAAGTGGCTGTGTGGAGATAAACTTCTCTGCTTCATCTTTGACAGCAATGGAAATTGGGCCAGTTATGACTGCAGGTTGAAAGACTGAGCCATATATTTTATCCTGTTCTCATGGTCTTTTCTGAAATAACATCACAGGAACATTCATAATTGTAATGTATTCCATACATTTTCTAGTATAATCAGTACACAGGAGACTCTTCGGATGTACAGTCACCGGGGAGTAGTGCCTACCCTGTTTTGACTCAGATGCAGTATGATCTTTACCCTCTGCTGTAAATTGGCTCAGAGCACATCTTTATGTGTCAGTGTTGCCTAGTCATTTTCAGATGTTACCAGCTTCCAGTGCTATGGAGCTGCTTTGGAGTACATGTGATTTTCATTTTACACATTTTTCAGTTCCTTCATATGCCCAAATGAAAAAGCCCGCGTTCAGGGACATCATATGGATTTATGATACTCTCTGGTGGGACTTTGTGTTCAGAACCTAATGAATGGATTATCCTCATCCACATGTGGCATTTCCCAGCTGTGGGAGATATGTTATTATTCCTTGTTTATTTTGCAGCTTCTGCACAAGCATGCTGAGCTGGTTGCTTTGTAGAAAGCTTTTACAAGTGACTCTGGGGTAGGTTGTTTTGCAGCACAAGAATCCAATCCTGAGCACAACGAGTAGTGCTAGTACTCATCATTGCCATGTGCAAAGGGAAGCACAGACCTCAGCACTTATGTTGGAGGAGTCATTGGTATGTCCTAGACAGAAGGGGATATCATGTGCGACAGGAAAGGAAGGAGCTTAGAAAGGTACGTACAATTAACTGCACGGGAGAGGATGACAGGGAAAGCACATGAGAATGAAGGTAATTTTTTAGCCTGGTTTCCCAAAATATTTTGCATCTACTTTGCTTCTCTCCACTTTTGCAACTATTTCAGCTACATTTGCAGACAGTAGCAGTCTCAAAGATAGCAAATTCAACAAGTGTCACAGATACGGTCAGTTGGATAAAGAAGATACACTGTACAGATGTCTTCATGCCAGGAAAAAAAGTGGTAGGAGGAACCATATTTTTATTAGTTAGGCTACAGAGAATCTGACTCAAAGACAACCTTCCACTGGGACCCCAGCTTCAATCAATGTGTCACTTGCAGAAAGGCTTGATTTGCATTTGCGGGTGTCAAAGTGAGTGACAAGTAAAAGCTAAAGCAAAGCCTGAAATGAAAATGCCTGCCAGTCTTCCACTTCTCGTGTACCTGCTGGAATGGCATCAACCCATATCCGAGTGTGTGCTTTGGTGCTGTGGGAAGTGAAGTGCAGCGTGCAGTAAGAAGTCGGGAAGTGCAAGGATAAGCTCTCTTTCATTACTACATTGAGGAGGTTTCCCCTGCCCTTTCCCATCCTGCCGCCACAAACAAGACAGCTCTGAGCCCACTGCGTGGGAGTAACACCAGAAGCTGAATCAAGACATTGCTACAGGGACCCTGTTGTTAACATGTGTACGCTTTCCTTTCTGTAAGCCTGGACTTATTACTGGTTGCCATAAATTACAGAAAATCATGCACTCAGCATAACCTTCTGCTCATATCCTCCTCTGTTAGACACAAACCCCTTTATGGTTAGCTACACCATCATTGCTTTGAGGTTAAATTATTGCAAACAATGCTCATGGCCTCGTGGGTTTACTCTCAGCTGTTGTTAGTGTAAAATCCTTGAGTTGCTTTCCTTTGATTCTGAGCAAGGAATTTAATGAACTGAAGAAAAGAGTTTTAGACGAAAAACTTTATTCCTTTCACTTCTTTGCATTGCAGAGCCTCTGCCTAAAGCCTCCATACCCAGCAGAGCCTGCCCCCTTACTTCTACATCTGCAAACTGTTAGCCCAGAATTGCTACTCACACAGGACATAGCAGCTTTGTAAGCAAGCAGTTTTGCACTGGGGGCTAATCCACTGTCTGAAAAAGCCAGAGCACTTCGACTGAAAAGGCTCTGCCAGGTTTCTCCAAAACTGGCAGCCACCCATCCACCAGCACAAGGATGGCTGACTGTCCCTCTGTGGCCAGGCGGATGCTCAGGCCATGGTTGGGAGCATGCAGCTGCCAAGCTTTGTACAGGGCTCTGCTGCCGTTCCCCACCTTCTCAAAGGCCAGCAGGACATGGAAGTCAGGTGGGGCTGACCACCAGACACTAGGTAGAGTCTTGCTAGTCGGTTTTGGTCTGGTTTATCTCTGTACCTTTCTGCCATACCAAGATAGTTTCCCAAGGTGACTAGGCTACCAGCTCTTTTCAGGGACATCCTATAGGCAGATTAATGACAAAGCAATTTCAGTATGAAGCCCTTTATTCCTGAACTCGAATCCTAGGGCAGTTTGTCAGAGTCAGAATGGAAACCATTTTAAACTATGATAATGACACTCCTGTTTTCTCAGTCCATTTTTGAAAGCCTAACATGGGAAGGCATGGTGAGTGATGAGGTCGATGATGTGTTTGAAGCTGAGGGAACTCAGCCCTTCCTACCATAAACCTTTCTAGTCATGCGCTATGCAACTTCTTCCTCTTGAGCCACCATCAAGCATGATGTTTTAGAATCACCTCAGTCTCAGGTTTGCACAGGTTTGCAGTACAGTTGTTACGTTTTCAGAACTTCACAACTATTCTTCCTTTCTTTTGAGAACTTGCAGTCCTAAAGTCATGGGCTCATTTCGTTTTCCATTTATTCCATCATGAATCTAGTATGCAATGATTTAACAGAGAAGAGTTTATTTAATCCTAGTTCAAATTATAGTAGTATTGCAAAATATGAGTCATGCATGGCATGTCTTGAGTCAGGTTGGCCCTGAGTTGACCAGAAGGCAGGAGTGTGCTCTTGGGAAAGTATGTCCAACAAGCATCCTGGTCTGCATTTGGCAGAGTTTTGCCAGCACCTAGAGGGAGATAATCCCTCCTGGAGGGAGGTGATCCCTCATTTCTACTGAGCGCCAGTGAGACAGATCTGGAGCATGTGTCCAGTGTTGGGCTCCCCTGTACAAAAGGATGGACTGGAGTGAGTCCAGCAAAGGTGCCTTTAAGATGATGAAGGGATTGGATCATGTCTTGTACCAGGAAAGGCTAAGAGAGCTGGGGCTGTCCAGCCTGGAGAAGAGAAAGTCCATCATACAGCTCATCACACAGTTGACCTCATCAACTGTATATAGATAGTAGGAACCAAGACAGTGGGAGCAAAGAAGACAAATCTTGTGTCCAGGACAGCACAAGAGGCAACAGACACACACTGAAATACAGGAAATTTCATCTAAACAGACAGACAAACATATTTTTTTTTCCTTCACGGCTGGTCAAACACTAGAACAGGCTGCCCAGAATGGCTGTGAAGTCTTCATCCTTAGAGATACGCAAACCCAACTAAACACAGCCCTGAGCAACCTGTTGTGCCTAACCTACTATGGGTAGGGGTGGCTCTCCAGAGCTACCACCCAGCCCCAGTGTCACGACAGTCCTACCTTACGGTTCCATCATATAGCACTAAGTTGCAAATAATAAATACGTTTGAGGATATAGTAGAGGAAGTAGTACTGCTCTACAACGTAAGAACAGCTCAGATGTTAACAAGTGTAAATTAAGCTTCTAAATTAAATGAAAGACTAAATAAAATGGGATTTTCCACACAAGGTAAAGTGTGGCTTTCTGCACATTGGTCACCTCCAAGTCACCTGTTAAGTACTTCTGATTTTTTTTCGGCTCTCCACTCATGCTTACACTGTTGCAAATCTAAAATTGCCTGTAAGGAACTGGTTTTCCATATACATGTTTTACACTAAGATTTTTTTTCCTCTTTGAATACATAACTCTGGTCTTTCTAAATCTATGATCCAACCATTCTATGACTACTAACAGTACCTTTCCACAGAGGACCAACTCCCAGTGTGCTTTTCATAACCCAGAGGCAAGCCATCTCTGAAGGTGGACAGTTCATCGGTATTTTCTGCCTGATTTAGAAAAGTGGAGTCTGACCGTGGCAAACTCATGTAGGAAATTTTTGTACAGAAATAGAATTGATAGATAAACACAAGGCAGAGTGTAATGGATGTCACTATTAGCTCATGATACATAAATACAGATATGTATATCACACGTGGTACTAGTCCAACCTACCTCTTTCCTACTCAACTGGATTGCCAAGGGATGAGTGAAAAAAATAGACACTGTTTTAAGCCCAGATTGTGCCAACTACAGTGAGGTAGAGATGCAGAGACTGTCAGTCACAGTCTGACTGTGAAATCTGGCATTTCTAAAACCTTTGTATCTCTTCTATATTTACTTCTGGACTCCATCTTGCAAGGATAAGTAGGCTCCAGTTGACCTAGGTATCAGAGGCTTGCCTATGCAGTTTTTCACTTTTCCTTGGGTGGATTTCAGCTGTAAGTATTTTTTACAAAAATCAGGAAAAGGTCTACTGCACTCTTCCAACATAATTTTTCATTCTTCCAATTATTCCAACATAATATTTCAACAGAACTGAAATGAATAATCGCTGCTTTCTTTACTGTTGGTCACTGTGGAAACTCTTATTTGTCAGTGAAAACTAGACACAGCAGTGTGTCCTGTGTATAACACACAGCTTATACAGTGAGTTTTCATCCCAGAGACCCAAATGCCCTCACATTCACGCAAAGTGTGGAGAGTTGCATTCAGGGTGAGGGGTAAACTCCCAGCATCAGTTTGTGACGGTGGAGCAGCACCAGCGTCAGACCCTGTACAGCAGGCAGTGGGTCACTGTAACAGCAGGACTCACTGGCTTCTGGCTACCAACCCCAAATGACAACAAAATGGATGGCTGCAGCCCTCTGAACCTGATTTCTGGTCTGGATTTGGCCAGAAAAATCACTGTAGCTTGTTCACAAAGAGCTGGTGCTGGGGACAGGAAGAGGGAAAAGACAATGTCGAATGATTTGGGTTTTGGTTTTTTTCCCAGTTTTCATGTTTTCGTTATTTATGAAGAGGGATGCTTCCCCACATACTTCAACTGATTGCTGTCTCCCCAGTCATGCTGACATTCCTGCCACCGGTTTTCACCTGCCCGCACATGCTTACCCAGCAGCCCGTCTAGTAAAAGCCACACTTTGTCTTGGTTTCAATGCAAGCAAACAGAAAATGGCTGATCACTACTACCTGAGTTAAAGGAGGTATTATGTGTACTTGATGATGTTCAGCTGGCAGAAATTCAGAGAAGGAACTTAGTGATGCAGTGAGAAACTCATCCATCACAGGCAATGACTTCTGGTGCCAGCTTTCACATCAAGGTCAGCTAAATTGAAAGTGTTGGTTACAGGAACTGAAAGACTTGATTGTGCAAACAAGCCGCCAAGTCAAAATGAGAACACACTTCCCTATTCTACACTTAAAATAAAGAAATGGGGAGAGTGTCAAATTCTCTGATTCCAGAACAATAGCAACTGGGAGCTGGTTAATGTTCAGCCTTCAGAGCCATTAACTCTACAGGGACTTGTGCATTCACAACTGGCCAAAAAGTGACTTGCTTTTATGATCCCAAGGAGATGAGGAACTCAGACTGCAATACCCAGAGAAGTCTTTGTCACAGCCGAAGCACAAGCAGACGCCACAAGGATGTCTTGTACTCAGGCCAGAATGCAAATGCATGCAGCTGATGATGTCACAGGTATTTCAGTCCTGACATCAGGTGAATAACTTGTGTCCAATTATCCAGCCATCCCACCAAACACCGTGTCTAGACCTACTTCAAGTCCAGCAGCTGGATATGCTGATTCAAAGGCAGCAAAAGACAAATGACAGTTTTAAGGCAGGTGTTGTGGCAAGCCAGCAGTGCTGATGCAGTCACCTCCCAGAAGCTGGCACCTGAGAGAGAGCCAGCAAACTACACCTATTGAGCAGGAACCCACCAAAGCTCCCGTGTCAATTCTCCTGTGCCTATCCCTTCTCCAAGTGAACCCACCACCACCCACTCCTTGTCACCAGACCTAGTAGCAAGCCAGACACTGCCTGGGGTACTATTAATTCACAGTACCTCTAGTTCCTATGCACTGCTGTACACCTATAAAAAACTTTATCTCAGCACGCATATGAAGGCCCTGCACTTCCAACAAGTAGTTTCTGACAATGCCATCAGCCAGGCTTACTATTTTGCAGACCAAGGGAATGATTGTTCTTTGTACTCCTTTCTGTGACCGTTCTGTGCTCCACAGCCAGCACAGGTTCCTGACCTCCTGTCCCAGCCCTAGAGCTCAGTTTCCCAACAAGAATGTTCCACCAACACAGAAGAAACACTGAGGTCGGGAGGGGAAGTGAAACCTGATGTCCACAAGCACAGCACAAAGGTGCATCTCACACACATGGAAAACTAGTCATGCTGTACAGGAGATACAGCCGTCCACACACCCAACAAATGCCACAAAAACTGTATTTAAGAAGCAGGGAGCATAGGAGAGCATAAGATACTTTAACAGCTAACTTATTGCCAGGGAGACACTGCCTAGCAACAAGTGCTAGACCGTTTCAGAGCAATGACTTCTCCGCTTCTCCATGAGTTGCACAGCTGCACCAACACACATGGACCAGACACTACTTCTGCTCTAGAGAAGCACATGGCTGGAAAAGGCAAGAGTAGTATACATCCACTGCAAAGGTGTGTGAGGAAAATCACATGCTGTCTGTGTACACATCGTCTTGCTCAAGCTACTAATATTCCTCTCCATGAACAATAAACTTTATACACATTGTTAACAAAGGAAAAGAAAAAACTATCCATGTGCAACAAGCTTTCGAGATGTATGAGCGGTAAGGTCCAGGGTCTGTGAAATGAAAGGAAACTAAATACAGGGATAAATAGCTAGGAGAACTGAAGCAAGACATAAGCAAGTGACAGCAGAACAGGGTGGCCAAATGCTTGCTCCAGTGAGACTAATTTGTTAAGTGAAGCAAACAATTTGTCCAAGTTTCACCTCAAGGGTCATGTTTCTTCAAATAGTAATAGAAATGTCACTCTTTTCCTGATGATTCTGATTTGAACTCAATCTGAAATTTCCCAATACCCAATTTGCTATCAAAAACTTACATAAGTTATGTATATAAGGCCGTTTATATATATGTATGTATGTATACATTGGTGTTTGGTATATTTTCAGAGTTTGAATTTGCTCAGTTCAACTGGTTCTTTCAAAGATCAGGAGGTACCAGTCTATTGGATGGTTTTGGTTTTCTTATCTCTTTTTAAGAAATAAATAAAGACAAGTGACTTCCTGGAAAAATATTTCAGCTGTGAAATTGAACAATGTTAGATGCACACACTGGCAGGCAGAAAAATATTTATGCAGGACTAATTCCAGTATCCAATATTGGTTCACTACATAGGTTGCTGAACTCTCTTTCATCTGTCATCCTAGTTTATGCCAGCAGCTCAAAAACCAAAACAAATCATATTTTTAATAACAAAGGAAACGCTGCTTGAATTAAAAACACTTGTTAGCATTTAATATTCATCTAAGCCAAAGAAGGAAGCTGTGGTGAAAACAAACAAATATGAAATGTGAAGAATTTCACTCCATTTACTCTGGGTAAAATTTGCTTAGCTTGGTCTGACTGCTGAACAGATTAACAAGCAGGTTCAGCTCTCCAGCAAGTTAGAACTCCCTCTAATGGCAACTGGATAAAGGACAGAGTGTGAAAAAATGAAAAGCATCTCACTGCATTTGAAACGTATTTTCGGCTAAGCAATATCTAGTTAGTATGAACGCTTTTGAAAGTGAAACTAGCTACTGCCCAACATTCTTTTAAATTACACGTTTGTTTACATTCCCTACATTAAATTTTTACAGGCTTTGTAAGATATGTTATGTAAAGATTTACATATTACATAAAATGTGTTTTCTCCAACATGTCTGTTGCTTTAACACAGTGCCTTAGAAAAGCACCCACAACAGACGATTCCTCCCATCCATGAAAAGGGTCCTGCTATTCAGCAACATCCGTCTCAACAGAAACACTGAAGACTTTCAGAGACACATGCAGAATCAGAAAATCACAGGTTCAGGTTTATTCATAGCAAAGTAAGCATTTAACCCCTCTGGTGTGCATAATGAAATCAGAAAATATTATGTTCTGCTCACAAATACCAAACAGAAATTGTCCTTAAGAAAAAAATACAAATTAAGAACAAACTACACCTCCTTTCAACTGGCTGAGCGTTCTCTGCAGGATAAACTCCTACAGGAAGGAAGGTAACCAAGGGATTACTGGTCAGCACTAGATGTACTAGCAATAACATATACGGAAAAACTTACAAAATCATGAATCCGGAAAGCTTCAATCTGAGTCATAATGGTAACACCTTTTTCTACAACCTTGAGGGCATTTCAGGTTCTCGGGTAAATCTCCTTTATTTCTGCTATCCCTGCAAAAGGTCATAGAATTACAAAACTGAGAGATCACAACTTGATTTCTCATTAGCAGTAATGATTCTGTGCATCATTTTTACAGCCTAAAGATCACTTCAATTACCCCCCAGGCTCTTGCTGTTCAAAGGCGAAATATTTTCAAAAGGGAAATATTGTAGGGGATAGAAATCCAGAGTCAGCTGAACATAACCAAAAAAAAACCCACCCAAAAAAACCACCAAACACACCAACACCACAGACCTTTTATTCAAAAACTGAACTTTAAAAAAATGGTGAGTTTTTATGCAAAAGCTCATCAGAGCATTTTTCCTCAAATCCAATCTAGTAACCCTTCTTCTTTAGGAACAGAAGCCTTTATAGCGAGATGTGGAATAAACCAGTATTTACGCTAGCATGCACTCCCCTTCAGAACAGGAAAGGCATTTGGAATCTGATCCAAACCTCACTTAAGTTAATAAAAAAAGTCTTCCAGATTCACACTAGCCCACATGCACAGCTGTTAACTCTTCTCTTCGTAAATGGAGGTTCAAAGTAGAAATGACCACTTACCACACCAACATAGCTGGTAAGTACATTGCTAATAGCAAATAAAGGTGTAAGTATATTCTGAAAGTAGGGCGTACTTGCCTGTGAGATACTAGAGACAAAACAGAGATCAGGAATACATCTATGCTTGTAGGTAATCTCATTTTATTGAAAAAAATTGCTGCTTAAAATAACAACACTTTACAGTCTGTACATGCAATTTCAACTTTAAAAAATTAAATATATTTATTTTTTTCAGAAGAGAAAACATGCATATTTATGTACATCATTTTGAGATTAAAAAAAAAAAAGAATTACCATTTACAGCAGAAATTCCTCTACAAATCTTTGAAGACACAAGGCAGGCAGTAGCAATTCTGAAGAAGGAAAAGCATATAAACTCTACACTGAAGGTACAGTTTATTTATTGAGAGACACTAGCAATTGCAGAAGAAGGTCGTTTAAGGATGGATTCAACAGAAAATGACAGTGGCTCAGTTGTTGAAAGTTTTGTTGTGGCTTGTTTGGGCCCGAAGAAGTCTTTTGCGCATTTGTCTATTGTAAACTTGTATTTTTGGTTCTCTTTAACAGCATACTCTCTGTGTTTCTTAGAAGAATCTTCAGAAGTCTCTTTCACAAATGATGTTCTCAACTCTGCTCCTGATCTGTCAGGAAACGTTTGCTGGAACAGCGACTGAAATGGATTGTATTTGAGTGGTGGAGGGGCCTTGGTACTGTCTTTGCTGATTTTGCTTAATACCTGTTCTTGAGGAGTCAGAGAATCCTTATCAGAAATCTGAGAGAATGTCCTTTTTGGAGGAGAGAAAGCTGACCTCTCACGAACTTCCTGAGGAAGGCACGGTATCTCATTACATGACTGCTGAATGTCTTGCGTGTGGGTCAGAACCAGTGAATTTTCCAGTTTTGGAGACACAATGTCATGCTCAGTGTTTGGACAGTCCTGACTTTGTGAGACCTTAGCATCCCAACCTGCTCCAGGTTTGAGAGCTTGTACAGTGGTAGCATTTAATAGGCATTGCTGGTAGAGAAGAGCATCGCTAATAGGGCCGCATTTTGGCCACACTAGGAACCTAGAAGACAGGGGATACTGCCGGTAGGTAGTAGCTACACTGACATTTGAAGAAATTAGTTCCATGTTGCTGGATCCTGAATACTGCATGGTTAGATCAAGGCAGGCTGGTAAAAAATTGCAAAACTCCTTGTTTGGACTATCAACTTGGGTAGTGTTGAAGGTTGTTTTATATGAGTTGTATTCAGCTCCATGCACCATGCGGTTAGGGAGAAAAAGGGCAGCTGCTTGTGTAGCTTCCATCATCTCTCTCTCTTTATACTCTCTCTCTAGCATAATGTTCTCCAACTCCTTATCAGCAAAAGCCCGCCTCTTTCTCATCCTGTCACTTACAGGGGGTGGCAAGGGTGAATTCCCTCCCAGGTAAGAGTCTGTTGGAATAGGACGATAACCTGAAACAACAAAGCAGCATTAGGAATGAAGCCGGTGAAGAAAAACATCAAAGCTGTGTTTGTGAACGGGCTCATTCAGAGACAGTCCTGCCAGGCGCCAAGCACTTGCTACAGACCCTGGACACCATCCACTCCTGCTGAAGTCACCATGCCACAGGGCTTAAGTCCCTGAGCCATCAGGCACATTCAGTACAAGTTCCATCTATGCAGATAAGCCAGCCCAGCTCTCCCTCAAAGCTGAACAGTAATTTTAAAAAGCAATTTCAAACCAGCAGATCAAGGGGCGCCTGGGAAGGTAAAACCTTGCTGTGTGTTATGACTGGTACTGTATCATGCAGCTGAAGGAGATAACCGTCCTTTTTTTACAAATACCAAAAGTATTCAAATGTTTTGTTTCTTCTAAACTAAAAGATAAATTGGATAAAACATAGAAATCCAGTCTTCAGTATATTCCATTACCAGGCTAACTGAATTCATTTAATATGACCAATAGGGTCCAATCCTCTTTGCCCTACCCAGGCAAGTAATCCCATTGATTTACTGGAACTATTCACACGAGTAAGGAGAACAGGATTTTACCTGTTTTCACTCCCGTTCCTCTCATACAAGTTTCCCCATTGCCAAAAAACATATCTATACCTACAGCTGACGCCTTTTCTATTCTCTAAAGATGAATCGCTATGTACACATTGCTACAGATGGTAGAAAACTCCAAGGAGAACTAGGAGAAAAGAAAAAGAAAGTTAAGATAAATTAGATGAAAGAATACAGAAGAGTTTTTTTTTAAAGAGGAAACTGTAGAAGAAAATTAGAGGCTTCTAACAGGACTAAATCTTAATTCTGCTTGCACAGGCAAAGAAAAGAACTTCCTATTATTGGCGGGGAGGGGAGGAAGCAAGGTTTGAGAACTGTAATGCTTTACAGGGCTACAGTTTGGAAAACAATTAAGGCAGATATAGAAATAAATTTGGGCACAATCTGAAAAGGGTACGGGAAACAAAAATTACATGCTCCCGCCAAGCTACGCGTCTTTAAAATGTCATTCTTCCACAGCTCATACTTTCGATGGAGAGGGGGGGGACGCAGCCTAATATGCATATGTTACTAGTGACACTGCAGCAAAGGGTACTGCTGTATTGGCCGTTCAGATCAAAGCAAAAACAAAACAAAAACTAATGGATTTACTCTTTTGCTGATAAAAAGACGCGCACATAAATTACCCTGTTCTGCAAAACGCTGCTGGCTAGTCATGTAAAAAGAATGTCAGCTTGTAACACTAACTCTCAAATTTCAAATTACCGTTGCTAGCCTTTCAGGCACTATTTGTGTGGGGGAGATGTTGGGGTGGGAACTGAAATTCTGCCACATCGATTCCAGCCACCAAGGGCAGGAAGCCGCTGGTGGAGGCTCCGAGGGCGCACGGCGCACGGGTGCCGTGCGCCCTCGGAGCCTCCGCCGCCCCGCGCGGGTAGCGGTGCGCGCTTTAACGCCGTTCCTCCTTTACTTCGGGAAATAACGCTGCATTTCACTCGTGTCCGTGAGCAGCCGCGCCTCTGCCGGGAGCTACGGGTTTTCCCGGAGCGGTGCGGCGTTTCCCCGCTAGCTGCCGGTGCTGCGGGGCTTGGAGGAGGGGGGAGATCCCGTGGAAGGGTGGGGGATACGCTTACCTTCCAGGATACTCTTGGCCAGGAGACTGGGCGTCCGGACGTGCCTCTGGTAGACGGCTTTACGCTCCAGGCTCGCCTGCTTCCCCGCCAGCCCCTTCTTGTCCTAGGAGCGCGATCGGGCGGCGCAGTTAGCCCGGGGGCCGCCCGCCCCGTCCCCTCCCGTCCCGTCCCCTCCCGTCCCGTCCCGTCTCGTCCCGCCGCCTCTCACCTCCGTGGCCTGCTGCCGTCGGAGCGCCACCTGGGCTGCCATGACGCGCTGCCGCTCCACCACCAGCAGGCAGTTGGCACACTGGCAGTCGCGCCAGCGGCAGAACCTCTTGTGTCCCTTCAGGCACGACACCACGCCGTGGTTGCGGCACCGCGCGCACTTGGGCGTGCGGCTCAGCTTCCGCGGTTCTCCCCGCCGCGGGGCCGCCGCCGCCGCATCCCCGCCGTCCTCCTCTTCCTCTTCCTCCTCCGGGCCGGCGCTGCTGCGAGGCGCGACGGGGGCCTCAGCCGCCTCCCCCTCCACGCTTTCCACGTCGATCTCCCAGTCGACGGCGGTGCGTCCTTCAGCCATGGCTCCTCGGAGGCACAGCTGCAAGAGAGGGGTCAGCCCGCCCGCCCCCGCGGCGGGACGGCAGCCCGGGCACAGCCGGCTCCCGCCGAGAAGCCCGCTCGTTGTGCCAACTCGGGTCTATCCCCCATGCCCCTCGACGGTCACCTCCCTGCCGGCTGCCCGCCCCGGCTTCCCCGGGAACTCCCCTCGTCCGCCGCAGACAGGAGCGCGTTTCCAGCGGCGGAGGATGCGCGGGAGGAACAGCTTCAGGGCCATGCCGAGGACCGCAGGGCTGCGGGGCTGTCAGTGCCCTCGGGGACCTGCTCACGGCACGATCCTGACAACCCTTCTGCCCTCAGCGTTGACACTTAGGGGACAGGGAGGGAACACCCGGGCTTCACACACCGACGCTGTCCGCTCCAGCCCACAGGGGGCTGCGCGGGGTCCTGGAGCTCTCTGCACGGCGGAACAGTGTCTTCGGAACCCCACCTCCTCCCACCCGCCCTCCTCATGCTTGCCCCCGCACTTTGCACTTACCCAAGTCCAGCGCCCGAGGCCGGCGGGCGGTGCGGGCAGCACGGAGCCCACGCACCCGCCCCACCGCTCGCAGGGACGCTGCTGCCCAAACTCAGCCGGAGGCAGGGGGATTCGCGATCCCCGCACCTCGGGGCGCAAAGCTCCCCGACACCCGGGGCGCCGCGCTGCGGGGTAGGAAGCCGCGTCGCAGGGCGGCGGGCCGGACCGGGCCGGGCGGTGCGTGGGTGTGGGCGCAGTTCTGGCTGCACCAGCGCCGAGGCTGGCACTCGCCTCGCCCCCGCCGCGCCCTCCCTGCGGCACAGCGCCCGCCGCGCCGGGCCCGCCGCGTTATCAGCGCCGGCCGCCACCGACCGTACCGCCCATTGGGCCCGCGCCGAGCGGCCGCACTTCTGATTGGCCCGCGCCTCCACTGCCCCGCCCCCTCACCCCCCACCCGCGCGTGTGCCAGCCGCTCGCTCGTGGGGGCGGGCGAGCGTGGGGTGCGTGGGGGCGCGGGCGGCCCGCGCCAAGCGGGAAACGGGATGGTGATCTTTAATTTTGGGGGAAAAAAGGCCGGGAGAGGGAGGGGAGGAAAGGGAGAAAAGACGGTATCGCGCGTGATGGTGACAGCTAAGAAACGAGCTCCGCGGGCGAGCGGAGTCCCCCTAACCGGGGAGCGGGCGGGGGGCGCGGGTTCGAAACGTTGAAACAGCATTTTTTCCTCTTGTGGTCGTTGGCGTTGCTTGCCCTACGCGTGGAGCAGACTCGTGGCAATGGCGCTCTATTTTTGAGTCTGAAAACGCAACGGAATAGGCGTTGTTTTCCTGCCCTGTTGAGCATCAAGGCGAGGGAAAATATTCGTTTATATTTTTAGCATTCCCTCCCCTCGATGGCATTTTCCAACGAGCACCACTGACCCTTTGAATATCCTTCTCCCACACACACCGTTCCCTGACGGAGACTGCTCTTCGGAAACTGGGGGATGCCCCTGGTCTCCCAAAACAGGGAGCGATCGAAATTGTAACGCACAAAGTCTCTCCCGTGCCATCAAAGTGTTAGAGCTCGATGCTTCCGTCGGTGAAAACGGGAATTCCCATGGGACAGAAGCGGACACCGCACACCTCGGCCGCGTTCAGCACCGGGCAGAGGAAGAGCTAGCGACTTTGAACAGGGCAGCCCCGGGAAAGAAAAAAACAAACAAAGAAAAAAAAATTTAAAAAAAATAATTAAAAAACAAACAAACAAACAAACACACACCAAAATCCATGCGGGAGAGCATCCCCGCTAGTGCACTGCTCAGAAACTAACGATATGCACAACACACGGCCGAAACTAACCTCCGAAATGGGAAAATACTTTGCTCTTTCCCCGAGTGGCGCATGTGTATAATAAACACCGATAATCTTCATGTATATAATAAACACGGGCATCCACTCACGGTGAGCGCACGCACCTGCTGCCGGCCACCGGTTCGGCATGGAAAAACCCTGCTCTTGCAAGGACAGAAGCCAGCGGGCGAGCGGCGCCGTGGGGCGGTGGGACGGGCTCGGGATCCGCCGCCGCCGCCCGCACGGAGCCCCCAGTGCCGTCGCCCACTGGGCAGGGCACCGGCCCTTCTCCTCGTTCCGCGGGCACCTGCAGGGAGGGAGAGGGCATTTGTCCGGCGGGTGCGTTTGTTCTCCTCGGGCCGCACAGCCGCTTAGCGCCGGGAGAGCGGGGAGAGGGAAGCGCATCTCCCGACGGCAGGTATTATTCATCCCAAAAGAGATCCTGGCTACTGTTTGACTCAGAAGCATGACTAAAAGGCACATACCCAAGGAATTCCACTTTCCCCCTCGGGGTCCCTCTTAAAAGACACAGGCATGACAAAGGACCTGCTAGGTTAGGAAACAGAAGTCCCCTTTGCTTGTAAGCCGACACCAAATTACAAAGTACGATTCTGCGGGCCGCTGGAGTAAATTACAAAACAGTTCGCCTCTTGTTTACTTTATCCGCAGGGAACTGTGAAACCCAGCCATGATTATAAAGCGTGTTTGCACAACTTTTCTTGCCCTCTTGTTTGCGCTGGGCTCCGCGGCGCGTTTGCGCTTCCCCTCCAGCCTCTCTCCCCGCTCCCGCCGGGAAGGAGCGGTACCTCCGCACCCGCGGGAGGGGAAGGCAAGAGAGCGGTCCCCTGCACCGCTGCTCCCACTCTTGCTCCGCGGGGACCTCCCCCACTGCTCAGACTCCTGCTTCGGCCCGTGGTGTCATCTGACACGGGTTGATGCCGTGCCGTGCCGGAAAAGGCACTGATTTCCACGCGTGGGAAGTCAGAGAAGCCCGCGAGTCGCAACTCCGCATCCACCTGCCCCGCTGACGCGCTCCCCGCTGGAGCGCCCCGCCGTCCCGCTAGCCCCAGTCCCTGCGCTTCCGTGTGCCCGGAGCGGTGGCCCGCGGCTGCTGGGATGCTCCCGGGATCCTGCAGAGCCTCCTCCGCACACTTTCGCCCGTGCTTCCCCCCGCCCCACGCATTGCCACGGGTGTCCCGCCGGGAGCTGCGCTGCCAGAGGGAGGCTGGGGATGTGCCTGACCCCCATGGAGGACCGGGGATGGGTCCTCGGGCCGGGCAAGCGGCGGCGTGTGCTGGGCCGCTGGCAGCAGTGTCCCGGCCCGTGAAAACCGGAGAGGAGTTGCGGCTCCGGGGCAGTGCAAACACTGTGAACAGGTCTCCCTCGAACGCCCGCGCGGCGGGGGTCCCAGCGCCGGGCCCTGCTTTGCATTACTCTCCCGTGCGGCGGGCGCGCAGGTGCCGCGCTCCCCTGACGCCTCCCCAACCCTCCCTTCCTCCCGGCAAATTTATTATCCAGGTTAGGGCAGGCTAGCCAAACGGCAACCCCGGGTGCAATTTCCCCGGGAGGAATGCTTTGATCTTGCCCTCTTCCCCGCGCCGTCGGGAGCAGATTACACCGCCAAACGCGGGAGAACCCCGCCGCTTGTTTGGTCAGAGATGTTACCAGTTAATCTGCAACAAATTGCCTCTGCCCCCCGCCCCGCCCGCCGGCCCCTCTCCCGCCCCGCCCAGGGGTCGCGGTGCCCGGCCAGGGGCTCCCCGCTGTGCCCGCGCGGTGCCCGTCCCGCAGCGGCGGTGGCAGGAACCAGTGAAGGGACGCTTGAGCGCAGGATCCGGGCCCCGCAGGACAGGCTGCACTCCCGCAGAACGTAGGTGCCGTGTATTTGTCCCAGGTGATCTCGTTTGCGGGGGACGTGGGAGAGCCGGGGAGGGAAGGAGGAGAAAAAAAGAAAAGAAGAAATCACCTTTTCCGGTCTTATCCAACCAGTAAAAACCGTGATTTCTTTTGCAGTTTTCTTCTATAAAAACGTGGGGTTTTTTTTCCTACATCAGACTCCGTCTGTCTCTTGTAAACAGCACTTACACTAAGGTAAACCTGGATAAGGTTTTTATCCACACCACAGAGCTTTCTAAACGGATTGTACCTTAAAACGTTTTTTTTTTTTTTTTTAAAGCAAGTTTTAACTGGTTTATGTTTATGTTTTAAACAAGCACTTAATTGTTGGGGTTTGGGGTTTCTCTTTTGGTTTTGGTTTGGTTGGTTTTTTTTTATACATTGCTACCTAACATATTTGTAAATCAGCCAGGTACAGAACCAGATGAGGAATTTTCTGTTATTCCCGCATGTCAGTCAAATAAATATAATAAATACACCTAATAAGGATGTCAGAAATATCGAGGTAATGTGTTCACCATGGCATGGTATGGAAGCAAATCTTCCTGACTGTGACAGTGATTCCACTGCCTCAGTAGGAATGTTTGCTCTGGCAAGGAGTGCGAGGGCTAGCCTTTGTAGGGAGACTGGCGTATCGTACCAAGATAATCTTCAGTCATGTAAAACTGGATTGATATCAAAAGCAGCGATGGTGAGTAGAGCGGAATTGCCACTTTGGGCACGGTCGGGGAAAGTCTGGTGGGAAGTCTGAAGGCTTCAGTGGAAAGTTCCCCATGGACATAGGCAGCTTTGGATCAGGGTGCAGCAGTTTCCTGTCTACAACCCTTTCCACCCTGGCAGCTGCCTGGAAGAAGGGATGAGCTCCTGGAGGAGAGGAAGGGGTGGGCCATGAAGGAAGGGCAGGTTTGCCCTCTGCAGCTGGGGGCTTCGCCAGGGACGCACGTTCTAGCCCATGGCTCTGCACGCAGGACACCATGCAGGGGTGGAGATCATTACACAAGGCAAGGAAAGAACACCCCTCAGTTGAACCACAACTCTCTCTTCTGCAGCCTCCAGGTTTGTGGCCAGGGGACATCAGGGCAGACCTGGAGAGACTCTAAGTCAAAACCAGTCCAAACCAGCCATTTTCCAAACCTGTGCTGTAATTTTGAATTTATACAAGAAAAAACGCCATGAGGGCTTGTGTGCCATCCGCAGCAGCTTTGTCGTGGCTTGTAAACAAGGCTGACCTTTGGTTTGCCAGCATTTAATAAGCCAGTACACATTTGCAGGTCTCTTGCTAAAATGTACTAGAAAGTTGGATCAACTCTCAGTGTGAATATCAAGAATCCACTATACAAGCAGTAAGCATAGCAAATTGTCAAGTCAGCAACTAATGTACTTCACTATAATCTTCCCAAATGTCTTAAGTAGTTTGGCAAGCCTCTTGTTGCAATAAATTCTAGTGAAGTTTTGGGTTTTATTTTTTTCAACATATGGCCTTAAAAAGTAACTTAGCCAAGAATATTTTTAGAGTCACTGCAGAGTTTGCTGGAGATGTTGTCTCAAAACTTGTTTGCACTCTGGCAGTTTTATTCAAATGTCAACCAGATGCAGAAAGTGTGGGGTTTGGGGTTTTATTTTACAGTCCTGGAAAGTAAAGGTCAAGTCTCTGCAATGTAAATTGTCTTTTTGATTGCCATATTTTAGTGGAACAGAAAGAAGTCTGACTAATAAACTATTTTGTGCTGGTTTTGTTTTGGGTTGGATTTTTATTCCCCCCCCCCCCCCCGGATACATTGTAATCATATGCAAAGTATTTTAAATGCCCATGAAACACCTGCTAAATCAAATAGGTTGGGTAGGTTATGCTGTGCTTAGAAGTAAAAAATCAGCCACATAACCGTAACTAGGAAACTGTGCTCTCATTTACCAGGTAGCGCTGCAGTCTCTGAGTAGCCTTACCGAAATCAATAGAATGACCCGAGGTATTAGTCAGCATGAAAAATAGCATCAGAATCTGTCAATCCATCAGTTAAGATATGTCAGACAGACTCAAGCCATTTTGATATATGCAGGTATCTAGGCCACACTAAAGGCCACTTGTTATACTCCTACTAGCAAGAGAGGTTGTAGAACCGTTTATGGTGTGTGATACTGCACCATGCAAATAAAGGTTTCAGACTCTGGGTCACTATGGGTCCACTGTGAACTAAGCAGACACTCAAGTTGGTAGAGGTGAAAGAAGTGGGTGGAATCTGCTCAGCACTCACAGCGTGTGAGAGTGAGTGTGAGACAGTTTGGCTGTCTGAAAAATGTGCAGAAAACACAGTGTAGTACATCCCCACCCGTGACATTTCCACTGAAGCACTGTGGAGGATTTTGCCATCTACCCTTCTGAGAACACATCCTCGTGGCACGTGGACATGTGCAGGTACTGTGAACTCCCACTTACTTGGCTCTTGGACATCAGTTGAGGAAACAGGAAAGCAAGGGATGAACTCCCAGATGTGATGCATTCTCAAAGTCCCCCCATACTTTAGAAGAATTTATGGGTGCAGAGCTCCTTTCCAGAAGATTTTAGGTCACTTTTGAGGTGGAAGAGATTTCTGCAGCTATACAAATAAAATCTGTTTGGGGCTTTGGTTGGTTTTGTTTGTTTGTTTTGTTTTGTTTTGTTTTCCACTAGTACTGCTGCGCATGTTCTGTTTTGCTTTGTTGAGGCCAGGTTCAGAGTCAGCACCAGGGGAATCAAAAAGTACGTGGAAAACAGAGGTAGGAACAGGTATCTTTATGACTCTGAAGGTAGAATCGTTTCACTGGAGGTATTTTTAGTACCCCAAACAGCCTGGCAAATTTTTTTATATCCAGAGGATTTTCCAGTACACCACACTTGGTCCACACACCATTGCTACCAAGTATTTTGGACAGGGGGACAGTTATGGCCACCTCGGTGTCTTTGTCTCAGCTGCCATCACTGGGACCTCCAAGTCCTCTCAGAGTCAATACAGATGGAGGGGTGACACCAGTGTCACCTTCTGAAGGGATGGCATTACTACAACAGGAGAGAAGCTGGTGCCCTGGCTGGACAGGGGAGACGTTATAGCACCTTCCAGTACCTGAAGGGGGCCTACAAGAAAGCTGGAGGACGACTTTTCACAAGGGCCTGTAGTGAGAGAACAAGGGGTAATGGGTTTAAATTGAAAGTGGGGACGTTTAGATTTGATGTAAGGAAGAAATTCTTCACAGAGAGGGTGGTGAGGCACTGGGACAGGTTGCCCAGAGAAGCTGTGGATGTCCCATCCCTGGCAGTGTTCAAGGCCAGGCTGGATGAGGCTTGGAGCAACCTGGTCTAGTGGAAGGTGTCCCTGCCCATGGCAGGGGGGGTGGCACTGCATGACCTTTAAGATCCCTTCCAAACCCAAACCACTCTATGATTCTGTGATTCTGTGACACAGCACCCATACACTAAGGGACATTTAGGGGCACCTCATTTGCTGCTTCTCTTGTCCTGCCTCTGGTGCACTCTTGGTTGTAGTACTGAGCAATGGTTTTACAAGCACTCTTGCTGGGGAGGGGTGCCTCTGTCCCATCTTGTGAATTTGTCCCACAGCAGAAGGGAGCAGGACTGAGGTACCCATTTTTGTTCTGACTTACATCTGTGAAGGGGAATATGGGAGCTGTTAACTGCTAACTGCTTCAAATTCTTTTCCTCTCTCAATTACACCTGCTCATTGACTGACTTGAATCTGTGTCTTGTAATAGATATCCTGGTCATGTCTGTAGGCAGAGCCCATCCTGACCACGCATTTAGCACTGTGGCTCAACAAATGGTCACACGTCAGATTTACCTGGATACACCCTTCGCTGAAATCATCAAAGAAAAAGCAAACAATACCCGACATGATTCTTACATTAGATAGATCATTGCTAGTGTGGGGTGTATTATAAATATGTATTTAATAAGTGCTATGTTTATTATTAGAGACATGAATCTAGGTGAAAATCTAAGGCATAAACCCTTCCTGAAAGGTGCAGCCATTCAGTATTCTGGGATCAAACCCTTCCCTTCATTCCATACAGACACCCTATTGAAATCCTTGAGATTAAATGGGCATAAGTCTGAGTTTAACATATTGCAGATGTGTATGTACATTAAGAACATTGGATGCATTGTACTAAAAAATGCTATTTTACTTAAGATATTTTTACAGCACTTATGATTACTTGCAATAATAAAAAAGACTATTCCACAAACTGTGCTAAGATCATATGACATAGCGAGTACACTGTCATCTACTTCATGATTTAATATCTGTGAAACTTAGGTAATTCACAGTCTTTGGCCATCCAACCTGATATCAGCTAGGCAAAGTGTCCAACCACTCAGTGCATAAAATTAACCGTTTCTAGGAGTCAAGGGTTTTAACCAACTCTGCTGAAGTCAACAGAAAACCTCCTGTGTTGAATGTAAGGGAAATTGGGTAAGGCCCATACTTAATTCATTTTGACTTAAAAGAGAAGACAACATGCTGTTCAGTGATTCAGCCTTCTCTGCATGATCAGTTCACTGGCAGTATGCACCACAAAACACTGGCTTGAAGAGTTTCTTGCCAGTTCTCCTTCAATTATGCACATCAGAGAGGGGTTGAGAGGAGGCTGTGCCACAGGGATGGGGCAATGCCACCTTCCTGACATTGGTCTGGCACTGCATATCTCGTCTCCCCCAGGACTTCCACCTGAAGGATTTTATCTTCAGGGCCTGCTTTCCTGGTCTGTAGGGGACATTTTCCATCCTGTACTGGACTGCAGCACAGAAACACCAACACCTCAGCAAGAACGTCCAACCAGTTGATACCATCTGGTTTAAGACAGGCTAGAGACCTGGGTGATACACAATTTGGGGGATATATAGCCATAAATGACTAGTTGTCTTTTCTAAATAGTGATGAGGAAACTCTTTCAAAATACATTTATGATTTATAATAGCAAGACACTCCCTAACAGCTGGTTCGGGGAGGGAAATCATCCAAATATTTAACCAAGAAGTAAGGAAGCACAAGAATGTCCCAAAGGACCTAGCTGTTTGTAGTGGTGTACTGACTTACCAAACTTGCCATCACTTCAACAGGGTACCAAAACTTCACACCATAATGGTTAGACTGGGGCTGTCCTCAATCATCCCAATTAAGGGTGTGCAACAACAGGAGATACACCCCAGTCTCAAATGCTGGTGAGTGAACTGTACTGATTTCAGCCAGAGGCACGAGAAAATCCTAACCATGAAATTGTGGAAGTAAATTGAAGCTTACCCCCAACTTCCACAAAGCCAGACTGCGTCCAGTTAGGGATCATTGCAACATGAAGGTGCTAATCTCTTGCTGTCCAGACTTCTTCCAGTTTGTCTTTGACTGTACATCACACATCTCTTAAAATCAGTGGGATTACCACACATTGAAAGGAGAGCATTACAGGGATGTCAATGCGTCTAATATATGAAAAAAGTTTTCTGGCACCTAGAAAGAAATGTTAATCTAGCCAAGAATGAATTTTAAGCAAATTGTTACCTTTTTTCTTTGTCTACAGAGGAACCAATTTATGTCTGGGAACAAAAGACAATTATATTAGTAAAGGTTTAAGAATAATAATATTTTCATTGTAACTGAATTGCAAATAACAGGGATGTAAGTTGACTAGTAAGGTTTTCCTTTTACTTGTGCAGGAGCAGAACGTGCCCTCCAACACAATCACATCTCTCCAGAAGTCAGTGGCTGCTCTGCCTGCTTTAGGGCTGGCCTCCCAGCAGCATGTAACACACAAATGCTGGCAAGGTAAAAATGTCATTGTGCGTGATTTCAGGACACCGTTCCATGCCATACCAGGATAATAATGGAGGATAATAAATGACAGCCCTCAGCTCCTTTTTTTTTTTGGCTGAAAAGATCTAGCTGGATCAGAAGAGTCCATGTCTCATTTTTCCAATGTGTGCTTTTGTTAGGTCAATAGAGAGACTGTTACAGAGTGGTAATATGAGCTGGGTAATGTGCACAGGTTCTGGGGCTTTATTGTGTCCCTGCTATGTTAATTAGTATTAGGAACATGATGGATTGGCAACACGTGTACCTTCTGAGTCTTAAACCAGCCCTGAGAGTTTAGCACTCCATTAGTTACACATCACAGGAACCCAGGGATGTTTACTCGAAAAAGTATCACTTACAAGAACGAAACATTCTAATTCATTCCTGATAGGGGCCGTGGAAGACACTCACCCCACATTCAGACCCTGCTGGACCATTCCTCAGCCCAGGCCAGGGTCATGCTGGGAATCCCACATCAAAGGTCTCTCTGAAGCATCTCATGAGGGAGGGAGAGATGGAGAAGCACCAGTCTGGACAAGCTGGCCCTTTCTTATCACAGCTTCTCTGGTAGGTAACACAGGAGCAGGGACTTTGGTGAGACGTATCTCTCTGTGAAATTCCTCCCCAGAAGAGAAGTGATAGGGCTGTTTCCTTCCCCTGGCATGGATAGCCTCCTCTCCCCAAGCAATGCTATCACACCAGCCAGTGAGGAAAATCTCCTCTCTGCAAACTGGAGATGCAAATCAGCCCTCGGGGGCAGTCAAACATCTGGAAGAGCCTCAGCCCTTCTCAAAGAGCCAAGTGAAAATGCTAGCAAGAGAGGCTAAATAGAACTTCTCCATAGCCAGATCCACCACACTGGTCCTTCAATGAAACAAATAATATAAAAATATTAGCTCTGCTCCCTGACGTGTCTCTGTGGAGAAATTGTTTTGTTTCCTGCCCTTCAGCAGTGTGGGAGAAGGCTGTCCATCCCATGCACTTCTTTCAAGGAAGCACTGGGACCTCCAGAAGGCAAGGGCAGCTCTATTATTTCCTTTATTCATTCAAGCTTCCTCACTCATTTCAACCTCATGACTCAGTAACAGTCATCTTCCTTGCACACATCTTTCTTCCCCACTCCACTCTCCTTCACCTCAAACATGGGCTGATCAGCTAACATTTATCTTCTTACCACTAGTCTTAAAAATTCTACCACAGAAATCTGCCAATATGGCAATGTTAGTAATGCAAAAAAAAAAAAAAAAAGCCATCTTCACCTTCTAGCAAATCAGTTGCTTCCTGTGATCATCTTCATTAGCCACCAATTCTGCAGCTGTTCTGTAAATGCTGGCTTTGGCAAATATACTACAACAATTTTATGTCTTGAATGTATGCATGGGATTACCCTTCAGGACTCCAGTTACAGTCATTAGCAATTAATAATTAGCAGAGTGGGCCCTGGTAGAGCTATGGACCTGATGCTTGCCTGCTGTTCCTCTTACTTATTTTTCAGCATGGCTTAGAGTAGCTAGAAACAGGAATGATTTCTACAGCCAAGCATGCTTGTTAGTTGATGTAGTTGCAATGAATGTAGTTGATGTAATTGCAATGAATTGAGTCGGCCTTATGTGTTGAAGCATGTATGTTGCAAACCCCGGAGGTATGAACCCAAATGGATTGTTACAATCAGAAAAGAAACATCAAACCCACTTCCAGATTGTCACTGAATTATTTTCACTCTAGGAAACACATTTTTATAGTGAGTTATGTCTGTGTAATCTGATGGAGGCAATCTGGGTTAAATATGCATACCTATTTGTGTGTCTTCCTGCTCATATCATCTAATCTACGGACAAAACCCTTTCCTCCTGTGTTCAGTTTATCATCTCAAGCGAGCCCAGCACATTTTCAATTGAAGCAGGCATAGTCTTGCTGATCTTGCCACACAGGTAGCCAAAAATAAATGCAATTTTAACTTGAAATCTAAAGACAGCCACTCTATATCTTGGAGGGCGCAAAAACATTTTTTGTATATTAATTTAACTATCTTTCTTTTGACTGCAACCATACTTTAAGGACTACTGTGGTTTTATTTTTTTAGTGCATGAAAGCGGTGCTAGCAGTGCTGCTGTCCATGACTACAAAGTTAAGAGGTAATTTGGGATAGTCAAAACCCAACAACATCTAAAGGGATATTTTTCAGGTCTATCTCAGATCCTACAATATACAGCATGCCATCATAGCATGTCTACCTTTCAGCTGTCAGACCACGTCAGCAGCTGAACCACCATAAATAACACACCCACGACACCCCAGATGTGCTGGTATGAAGGACCAATTTGTTATTGTTACAGAGAAGCCAGATCAGCATGTGGCAAGGCACTTTAACACTGCAGATCACTTTGCCACCTCTTAGCACATCAGACAAGAATGATCAAAATCAGGAGTATGATGATCACCTCTTACAGTCTGCTCTCAGGCAGACGCACAGTCGGGCGCGTGATCCTTCAGTTCTGTAACCTTAGGAATGCAAGCTTAGTAACCTGCATTCTGTATAGAAACTTGCACACTGCAACCCTAAAACCTGACAGCAGCCTCTGAGCAATGCCAAAATACAAGCAGGCAAGTCCAATCATAATCCTTTGCAGGATGCTGTGCTCTGCAGTCATTTCCTGTTTCTCACATGTAAAGGTAACAGACACAGCTAAAGAGGCTGAAATGGTCTTTATGGCTTGGCACATCTTTAATGAAAAAAGAACCTTGATCATATGAAGAAGGGACAGTTCTGGGATATAAATACTGCAGAAAT
The DNA here is from genome assembly GCA_027574665.1 of Rhynochetos jubatus. Taxonomy (NCBI): domain Eukaryota; kingdom Metazoa; phylum Chordata; class Aves; order Eurypygiformes; family Rhynochetidae; genus Rhynochetos; species Rhynochetos jubatus. Next base: position 67,584,503 of record CM050690.1, on the reverse strand, counting down.
TGGGAACTCCTGTGGCAGGCAGAACATCTGTTTATTACATTTCCCAGTGTTTTATTTTCAGTTGCCCATGACAAAGAATCAGAAATTTTACCAGTGCAAACTGTGCTCAATCGTAAACACAGCACTATCCTTTTAAAGTACCTTGAGCATTATAAAGCAGTAGCTTTATTGTAGGGAAGTGGCAGAGAGTCGGAAATCAGGGTACAGGAAAGAGTTCAAGAACAGGCCACCTTTTATGAATAAAGTATTTTACTTACAGGTGAAGGGATTTATTTTGTGTGAACATAAATACTTTAAGCAGCATGAAGGAAAATTTTGAGAAAAGCTTCTTGTGGTAAAACAATCTGCAGTAGAGTTCTCCACAAAATCCCTACAACAGTCTTAACCCACTGACTGTCGTGTCAAGGAATGAGTTTTGGTAACATAAACTTCACGCTGTGTTGTATGTTAGTGCAATATCACTACTGAATAGGAAAGAGGATGTGTTTCAAAAAAATGTTATTGTTAATGAGAAAATCAGAAAACATCACACTCAGCAGTAAAGTCCATAAGGAAATTCACTTGAGACAACACACAAGGTATTACTGTCCTTGGTTTAGTCTTGATTTTATGTGCACAACTGAAAAGTGTTACATGGTGAACTCACTTTACTGTAAGGCAATGCTGTTTTATTAAATATACCTTTCATTTGTCTGTGGGTCAGCCAAAGACCTCAGAGTCAGGCAGACTTAAAGCAAAGCAGTCATTCAGTAAAATGAAGATCCTACTCAGACTCAAAATAAACCAGAACAAGGTAGCTCTACACCAAAAGAGCACTTTACGAGATTAGAAAACCAATCTACAGTCACTTACATGACATTGTTCCCCAAAATCTTGCACGTATGGAGGCAGCAACCAGCTTCTCCATAGAAACTGTCTCCAAAACCAGTGGTGTCCTGAGCATCAACACAAAAAGAGGTTCATCAAGGCCTGGAATATGGCAGCAAGGCCAGAGCAGACCACCATGAGTGTTCTCTACTGACCATGTCCTAAACATAAAACAGATGACCTGAAGCAAATTAGATCAAAACATTACACATTAATGACACCTCTCCCAACACTAATGGTTTGTTAAAGTGCATGACATTGATTGTTTCAATGAGGGAAAAACCTCCCGATGCATATTCTTCCCATAATTACAGGAACTGGCCAAATTTTTTTCCCACTATCTAGAGTTACAATAGGAATCAGAAGAAGAGTGATGGCAATGGGAAATTCCAGTGCTCTTTGAACAGAGGTCTTAGCTGAAGAGAGCTGTACAAGGAGTGTTGGTGACACCAGCTCCCACAGCTCCCTGCCTGCTGGCAGGGTGATCTCTACACTTGCTCCAGAGAGAGACATAGTTAAATGTACAGTATATAACTGAATGCCATGGATTTTCCTTACATCCTACTTCACCAGATGCTATAATTTATGAGGGAGAAAATGATTACAGAGTCCTGGCTAGCTCCTAGCTGTTCCTGTCCTGACAGCTTCAACCCAACCCTGTAACCAATTGTCTTTCACTGGGAACTTCTCAGTCCCCTTCTCGCTCGTGGTACTGGCACTTATGGCAGACACTGGATATGCCAAAATTTACAGCCCTGACTGTATTCTAACACGTGTTGGGTAATGTGACTGCATTTGCTGCTGTGCACCCAAGATATTTGGCATGTTATTTAAGCCCAAGGACATCTAGCATCAAAAGTCCACAACCTGGAAGAGCAGTACCTAAACCGGTTTTCTAAAGTGTATTATTTCTAAACGTAAAGGCTAATTTAGACAGAGGACATGACTTGCTGGTTCATAGTCACCTATTCAGCTCTACTACCAGAAACAGCAAGCAGGGAGGCAGGCTTTTTCAAGAACTCACCTTGCCTATATATAGTAAATAAAACAGAAAAAGCAGCTTTTCGCAAATGAGGAAACATGCCACCAGTAAATCAAACCTACTCTACCTCTCTCTCCCTTCAAAACTGAGACCTTAGCATGTTCCAAACAGCAGCACAGTTAAGATATTTTTAAGGCTCAGAGGGTGAATGTCAAGCCTATCGAGGGCTGCTCCACAGACAGGATGTAACATGGGCTGTCTGGCATGAAGAGAAAGATACCCTAGGAAAATCTTAATTCGACTAGATACTCTAGGCATTAACACAAACACTTTGTTTTGACTACAAAACGTTTGTCATTTGAGAATGTGACACAAACTGTTTTATCTGGCATTAGCCTCACTTTCCCAGCAGACTTACAGCTAGCTCATCCTCTGATAGAGCGCACTGAAATAATCTAGTATGGACCACAACCCAGAAAGTCCAAGATAATAAGTATCAAAAGAAGGGCTTGAAATGTCCAGGATAGAGGTAACTGGGAAAAAGGCTTGCCTCTTCATATTGAAAAGCAGCTAGCAGCTAGCATCCCTACACAAGAGGACCTCGGTTAAAAGGCATACACACCACCCACATATATGACAGACTACTGACATTGCCAGACATCTCTGGGCTGCTGAAGACACTAGTTAACTTTCCTCACTGTCACCACCCTACTGTGCAGTGGCAAAGAAAGTTCTGGCAACATACATTGCAAAAGCTGAGAAAAAGAATGTCTCTTGAATGGTAAGGGAGAAAGGCAGTTCCAAGTGCCTTGGAAACCTGAGATATTTGATGAGCCAGAGTTTGGGCATATGGCTTCCTCAAGTATTCCTCCTTTATTTTGTTGAACCCCCTTCCACGGTCAAATAGGACATACAAAATATCTTTGACATCTTCAACTTTTTGTGAAAGAGTTCAAAGTGAAGTTGTGTGTGTATACGTGTGTGCATGCACATGCATGCAAGACATGTATAAACAGGTGGACACTATTACATCTTATTTTTGTTTGTTTCTGATTTTCTCCCACTAGATAGAGTTTGGCGGCTTTCATAGGTCCCGCTGCACCTGTGTTCCAACACCATTATTAATGGTTGTGTGTCTGTGTGCATGACAGTGATGTTAATAACCTGATTGTGTTCGGTTATGAGTTAATTTTCTTGTCTACAGTGAAACATATGTGCCGAGAATGGCCCAATACTCTGAGAAGGCAATGTATAGATACTGTTCAAAAGCTACATTGGAAGTTTGAGGTCATATATCTGGAAAAGCTAATAAGAAGCAACTACACATGTTAATGAAAAAAATGATCCTAGAAAATAAGAAATATGCAGCTTGTTTCTTGAGGAACTTAAAACATTAAATGGAGTGGAACGAAAATACAGTATGACGGTTGGGGTGTCATGCGACAACAAATCTATCTCTGCCTCAGTGCAAAAACTGCCAGTAGCACCAGCCAGCAGACAATACTGGTTCATACGCAGAATCCCTAAGGCTGCATAGTTTGGATCTGTCCTTTGATTTGCTTCATTCCATCAATTAAAACTGAACTCAAGGATCCAACCCAATGACTGGATTTACTCCCATCTCCATTCTTTTTGCCGGTGGAAGCAGAGGGCACAGTTCCCCCTTACTGTGGGCTGCCACCTTCATCATCATCATCGTCATCATTGTCATCGTCATCACCACCTCTGTGGTTGTTGATCCTGAGCAGGATTAGGGTAGTGTCACTATACAAATTTTCAAAGCTTACTTTCACTAACGAAGAATTCCTTGTACTGCTTTAAATGTGATAGCACATCATGACATCTTTCTTGACTTTAACCTGATTAAATGGCCTGCCTTGACCACCTTTTCAACAGTTCCAGCCTCACAGGTTACATTACAGAATAACAGGGTTGGAAGGGACCTCTGGAGATCATCTCGTCCAACCCCAATGCCAAGGCAGGTTCATCTAGAGCAGATTGCACAGGAACACGTCCAGATGGGTTTTGAATATCTCCAGAGAAGGAGACTCAAAAACATTAGCTTATATAGGAATTGCAGTAGGGTTAAGCAAGAAGGAACATAACTGGAGTGCTACAAGAAAAAGTTTAAGAGCAAGACTTATTGCACTAGCACACTGAAAATAGAAGGTCTACATCATTGTTGTAGAAGGATCACACCAAACTGCCTGTGCTGCTCTTGAAGAAGTCAGCCAGACCTCTTCCTTTGGGCAAGGAGGTGGCATCAGCCAACTGCAAGTGCCTCCCTCCCTTCACTTGCTCAGAGAAGTGGCTTTCTCTACTGGTGTAACTTCTGGATGAAACCTCACGCACAGATATGAACTACATTCAGGCATGACAGGAAAGTCAAGGCCACATCTTTTCCATGAGTGCTATCCCCAGAGAATAATGCAGGATAAATCACTCCCAGTACAAACAAACTGAAAATTTCATCCTGTATTTGTGCTTCAAGGTACATGATCTAAGGGTCTTGCAGTGTTGCTATCTGAGAACAGCTCAGCTTATTTTATATACTGCCAAAAGACTTACCTCTCTTTTGACAAAGGACCTAGCGGTTGTCACCCATGCCTTCGACTACTGTAATGCATTTTATATCAGTCTGCACAGTAAATCTAGCCAGCAATGAAACTGGGAGCAACATTTGGCAGCTCAGTGTTACAGAGTACTTCTCCCAGGAGTTCACAGCACCAGTCATTTTCAGCCAGCAAAACCTGATACAGCCATCCTCGTCTATTGATTTTCAGTGTGTTGCAAGAGCCATCTATTTTCCTCCCCTGTGTGCCGATGAACAGTTACACCGTAAGTGCTGGTGCCCAGGAGGAGAAGCAGGGTTTCTGTGCACTGCCTGCACTGATGCTTCCTGGACACCCTGCAAAGTAGCAATCACTTTGCACGCAGGAGGTTTCTGCATGCAGTCACCGTGACCCCTTGTGAAGGTGCAGTGCTGCCCCGCCAAGCCAGCCCTGGGAGGAGTTGAAGCTCAGCAGTGTGGAGCCACTGACCCCGACTTTCCAGAAATGCCTGCCTCTGCTGAGGCCTCCCTTGGTGAAACTGCTGGTGAGGTAACCAGCACCTACCTCGACTTTCACAACGTGCAGCGGAAGCTCACGCTTGCCTTCAGGTTTGCAAACACAGGCACTCTCGGCAAGGGAGAGGGGGTTCTGGTGACCCCCCAGTCCACTGCTGTACTCCTCATCATTGCTCTGAGCTGACCTCCAAAGCAGACTCCAAATCCACCCACCCCTGGCTGAGCTGCCAGGGCCATGCAGAATTAGGGTAGGACAGACCCCTCCCACTTCATCACAGCACCATCACGTAATGTTATCCAGGTATAACGCTGTCATTCAGCGCAAGTGAGGTGGCAGGTGGCAGCGGGTGGAGAGCGCCAGGGGCCGGTGGGCCTGTGGCCGTCCCATCACCAGGCAGGGCCGGCAGCCAGAAGAAGGGAGTCCCAGGAGAGGAGGCCTGGGGTCATAAAGTCACTTTCTCTCTGGTTCCCCGTCTCAAATGAGATATCACTCCTCAGATCTTAACAAATCCATCCAGTATTTGACTGAAATACTGCCCGACTGCCTTATTTTACGTGAAGACAAGGCCATGCCTTTGATGTCCAGGTCAAGTTGTGCAAGACGGCATTTACGTTAGATATATATATATGTCTAAATAATATATGTTACAGTCATTTGTGACTAACTCTTTCTCCTCTAAGCTCGGCTCAGGGATGTATTTAAAGACAGTTGCAATTCCAGACACTTGGAAGGGAAAAACATAACCCATTTCCCAAGGAGCTCTCAAATATCTTGTACACACAGTCCTCATTTTCGCCTGAACTTGTACTTGGCCAATTTAAGGAGGAGGAGGGAGCCTTGGGTTGAAGGAACTGGCATCACAAACAAGTTCTTCAGCATCAGTGATTTTTTGGGGTGCTGGTGAAACAAAAAAGCAAGTGAAGTTCCTTCAGGGAGTAATTTTAACTGGTTGCAGATGAATTATAAGCAGGTCACAGTAACTAGGTGTTGTCTTGTGCTTTCAGGTCTCAGAAAGAGTGTAAAAAAAATGGAGGAGAGGTGCTCTAAAGGAGGTGAGAAGTCAGAGTACAGCCACTATGAGCAGGATGGCGGTGATTGTATTGCCTTTCACCACAACCACAGTTATTTCTCCTATTGCCAGACCAACAGAAGAGCAGAAAAAGTGAAAATCTGTTAAAGTAGCAGCCAGCAGTGATGGCCAAATCAGGAAATACATGAATGCCAGACAATAATTCAACAAGCAGGTTGTTTGCTTGAGATTTCAGATGTTGAATATATACTGACCCCTTGGGGAATTAGCCATAGCTTTCTATATTCATACATCATGCAAGTCTGCTAAAACCTCATGTGGTGAGCTTTCCAGGGAAGGAGGGAGGAGCAAACACAGTCAGGCAGTGAGACCAGCCCCTCTCAGCTCCTGATTGCCTGCTATGGATCACTCTGTTGCTTTGAAAAGGCAACAGCCATGCAGGCATAGTCCCTGATAATGCAGGCTTGGGCCTGGGAGAACACCCCAGAAGCTACTGAAGGTCAGAAATTATCCCCTCCCTCACTCATTACTTGTTTCAAAGTTCTGCAAAGCAACCCCAAATCCAGCCCAAGCCCTGCTCGCTCACAAGGATTGCAATGATTCATGCCTGTTCTGTGTTCACCCAGCATAGATAAGAATAGCCGGAGGTGGTATGTGTAGTTAAGAGGAACCAATTCCCTCCTTCCCCTGAACCCTCAGAATCATTATCATCTATATTTTTAAGTATTTATATTTTCAACAAAAATTCAAAATAAATTAATTTCTCTTCCCCACCACCCCCTTGTCCCTGATTATGAATCATCGGGCAATGGAACTAAAAAAAGGAAAATAAATGTGACTGAATGTTCCTCTTGTTTATACATCTAGAGTCTCTTAGAAAAAGAAAAAGAAATCACAGAGGAAAGAGCAAGGAAGAAAATTTGTAACTTACACGTAGCTGAACATAACTGCACTACTGACTAAGCCACATATTTTAAAATGTAATAGCTAGCTGTGTTGAGCCAAATCCATAAAGGGTGTTAAAGTTTCCTGGAAAGGGTTTTGCAGTAAGCATGGAGCCATGCAGAATAATTTTCTGCAGCTTAGGAACTGTTCTTCTTGAGGAAGTGTTACTTTTCAATACATACACTGTGTAGCTGTACTCGACATCAAGTATTGCCTTTATTTTACTGGGTGAAGAGGCAGGTTCGAGGTGAGAACCCATCGATTTCTGTTCCCAGGGAAAATGCCAGTTGTGCCATGTGAACACCTTGGAGCATCCTCCAGGAGCCTGCTCCTAATGAGTGAGCCAAGAGATTAGCACGCAGAGGTAGAGGAACAGGGACAGGAACCTAAATTTTTACTGCAGCAGTCGCCCAGGTATAATGCTCCATCAAGATTGCTTCTGCATCCCTTGTCTCATCAGTCATGTAGCCCTTATAAATGATAAAAATGTCTAGATTTGACAAGTGACAAGGAAGTACATGTCTATATATATTTCAGTGTGTCTTTTATATTTCTCTGTATATGCTGAGTTTTACTCACTCTTTCCAGCTTGTACTCACTGAGGCAAGAAGGAAACTCAGCAACGTGCAGGCAAGGCAAGGGGACTGAGCTCCAAAGAAACATATTTCTGAAAGGGGATTAGAGCATGCAACAAAGCAGGAAAGTAACTTCTTCCATTAGTTACCACAAGCACCTTCACAAGTGTGCTGCGGCCACACTACTTGCCCTCACACTGACTTTCTCATACAACACTCACCCGCTCCCAAGGGAGTCTGTAGCTCCCAAGCTGAGATGCATCATGCTGAGAGAAGCGTCAGTGTGTTCTGACCTCCCCTGGAGAGACTGGGAGGAGACCATCTTCTCCTGAGCCACGCAAGTGGGGCCACAGGGCCTAGAGGAAAGAATAGACATTTTCGTGTCTGAAGTTCTGATTTCTCACTTTTCTTCAGCCTTTTACTGGCTCATGTATTCACTGCCCTTAGGGAAATTTAATACAGTTTTGTCATGAGATTTCTGGGTTTATCTGGGTGTTGCAAAGGAGAAAGTTGGAATGTATGAATTCTATAGGCTCAGAAATATGACAGATGGCAAGAACCCAAGCAAAGCTTGCCTTCGGTCTCGCAACTTTTAGCCATTGTATGACAGTGGCTGACTCAGGATTAACTTGACCTTAGCTTTTCAGGAGAACTTTCTTGCTGAAGGTAGTCACTGTTCAGCTATTGAAAAGCTGTTGCCGCTCTCCCCAGGAAAGAAAAAATTGGAAACTAAATCTTATACTACATGCTCTGGCAAACCCTATGCTGTGCTCTCATATTTACAGAGCACTTACGTTTTTTAAGCATTTTCAGATAATAATTAAATCCTTGTAGCACTTATCTTTATCTCGTGGAGAGGAAAAAGGGACACCTGAAATTTAGACTGACCTATGTCACCTCCTCATGTTAGTGGTCAGGGTAAGCCCTGTTATCCATCCCTCAGCTTAATCTCCTGCACAGCATGTGGAGAAAAAATATAACAAACCACACTCCCAAAGATGCTGTAAATATTTTCTTGCTGTTGCAGCTTCAGGAGAGTCCAGTCTCTGGCAGCAAATCTCCTTAAAGTACATCTCCCCCCGCAGATGCCAAACGTTCCTGTGCATGTGATGCTCTGTATCCATCCTCTACAGAATCTGCCTTTTGGTAGTGCTCTAAGGGTTTGATCCTCCCGTTAAGGTCAGGATGCATCCTGTATATAGGCGTGCTTGGTGTATAGCTGTGGCTACTGCGCTCAAGCACTGCTGCTACTGTGAAAATGAATGGAATTAGTCCCTCGTGAGGGACGCAAGGCTTAACTAAGATTTCTGTTGTACCATATGTGCAACTGCCGCAGTTGCTGAGTCATGCACCAAATCTGCCTGTGACAGTGCAGAATGCTGCAGGGAGTTGATTAACGAAACACCATTCAGGGTGAAAAGACTTGTCTTTTTGTTATCTTCCAGTGGCAGACTAGTGCAAAAATGTTAAAATACTGTATTAATTGTTATGGGGAAGGGAGAAGAAAGAATCTTCGGAGTTATATGTCCACTAAAATTGAAGTTTGGATAGTATGCATTCAGAAATAATTTTATTTTCCAGTAATGACAATATGCAATATCACGTAAGGAATGAAATTGAAGAATTGATCTTATTCTTCAAATACAGGATAGCTTCAATATTAAAATTAACATATAAATTTAGCATCAATCTTTTTTCCCCACTCACGTCCGCTGAGTAAATGCACATAAAGAATGAATCACTGAAACAGTATACTGAGAGAATCAAAGTCATTTTTCAAAGATGTCAGCACAAATGGGAGGTGAGCCTGTTCACCAAGCATCCAACAAATAATGTTGCAGGGGTGGCCCTTCAGGCCCATAAGGAGGGCAAGTCAGGGACCCCCAAGGGGAAGCAGCACCATCACCAACAAAGGCGAAGCATGGGAGGAATTTGGGCAGGACATCCCCCCTGCACTGTGTTTGCCCCCCACTCTGACTCTCCCCTTACCGACAGGCATATGAGCTGCTGGAGAACATGGGCACTGCGGTAGGATTCTCCGCAGCACTCCTCTGAGGGAGAAGTTACTGTTGATACTGTTGACATCATCATGTGCTTTACCCCCCTTGTCACAGCTAGAGGTTAACGAGCAGGGGCTTTAAGCAGGGTGTCTCTGGGGCAGCAGGCAGCCTCTGCAGGGTGCACTTGGACTCTGGTGGGCCTGCCCACTGCTGATGACGGGCAGAGCAACCTTCCCGTGGCATTGCCCACTGTTTTTTTGTGCACCCATGGAGACCTGACAGTGACATCACCTGCCTGACATGAGAAAAAGACACCCCAGAGGGGCAGCCAGGCAGCTGCGCCACCAGGAGCAGGAGCTGTGATGAGGACAAGGGGTGAAGCTCTCTTGCTCCGAGAAAGCCACAGCTTGTGCTGGCACCCAAAGGAAAAAAAAATTTTAAAAGGGATCTCTTGGTTTCTGGGCTTTAGCAGAGACCTTGTCAAGCCCAAGCCATCTTTCCTGATGCTTAAATTCAGTTTTTCGGCTGGGCGTTTCTGGGCACCAATGCCTACAGCCTTACCACTGCGCACCCACACACCGCTCCGACAGCGTACGGATTTGCTCCGACACGAAAATACCCCTTTTTACCACAAGATGGAGCTGGAAAACGCAGGGTTCGGGCGTCGTAGCCGCAGACCTTCCCCCGGAGCCGTGGGACAGGAGGCTCCGCAGGCTCCGAGCACAGCCCTGTTGCTGCCAGCTGCGGTGACAGAGCTGTCACCGGCCCCGGCAGAAGCACGGACTGAGCCGGAATGGGGCCACCAGCTCCCGGGGGGCCGGACGGGGCACCCGGGGCTCCCCCACCCCTCGGCTGCCCACGCTGCGAGCATGGGAGGGGGTGGGCGTCCCTCACCAGCACGGAGAGGGTCTGCCGAACCGGGACAAGGATTGTTTCAACTTGCTTTCTTTTTCAGAAAACAGTTTATCAAAAGAGATCTAATTTAAAAAAAATCATACCACCAAATAGCCATTCTTCACCACAAGCGTATAGAGTGATAACAGCTCACTCCAGCCAAGGGCCACCTCTCTTTGAAAGACGTGTCCCAGTTTCGAGATGACAAAATTCTGTTCTCTGAAAACCTACAGCCCATAATGTGTAAGGTCACTACGACCTGTCACCAGCGCCACTGTTTGGTCTTTCTGCTGGAGACCATCCGCCCTCTGCAGCAGGGGAAAAAAAAATAAAATCTAAGCTTTCATTCAATGTAGAGAGATGCCTATACAAAGGTTCCTGATGGAGGGAAATCCGCTTGGTGTGTGAGCTCTAAACGAGAGCTCCTGGACCTATCTGCTCTTATCTAGCCTTTGACAATTCCTCCGTGATGTTGCACTTCGTACTTGCTGCTTTTCACTACCTCAACCCTTTCTGTTTGCAAGATCAAGCCCATTTTACCTGTTACATTTTCCCTTCAGAAAGGCTGGAAGATGGATTTGTTTACAAGTGCCATGTGAGTGCAGGTAAATCTGCCAGTACAAAGCTGTAATCCTGTGTTTATGAAAATTCCAGATGTTTTCAAATTTGCATTTCCATAAGGGAAGCTATTTATTTTCTTTCCTCCCTCCTCCTGCTTTTGTGTCTCCTCTGTAGTGTTACCAACAAGCTACTTTTCTGAACAGGTTGGAAAATTATGCAAGAAAAAGTAGCTTTCTGTTTATTTATCCCCTAAGGAGAATAAAACTATTATTTTATTCTCCTTTTTGTGTGTGTGCAGTACACTTATAAAATGCAAGATTCACTGGGTGCACAAACCTTACAAAATATGAAATGCCAAAAGAGAACACAGGCATTCCTATCGGCAATGAAACCAGATTACATGCCTGAAATATATATTACAGTTTTAAAGCCCATCTGCTTTAGACTCCAACTTCAGGGCAGCCTGAGTTGTTTTTGAGGTGTGGGACTAACCCATACACCTGACAGGCCTGACAGCCATTTCACCTGCATTCAGAGGTGTGTTTCGGAAAAGCCTAGCGTCAAGCAGATGCGGTCACTTGTGAACAGTTGAAAAAATGGCAATAAAACCTTAACAAACTCCTAAGTGGACAATTAACTTAGTGGCATTCCTCATCAGAAGCAATTCCTAATGTTACGCTGACACACATAAGATATGCAGTGTAATCAATGCATGCAAACATGCAATAAATTGTTCAAACCATTACTTTTCTAGTTTTAGGGAAGTTGCCATTTGGCTAAACATTATTTTAAAGAAAGGCCCGCTATTAGACTCTATTTCCTCTTTTCTACTTCTACAGTATAGGAAAAAAGATGGTTCTGAAACATTGGGACAGCATTTTTTTCTGCTTGCTTTGACTGCAGCAAGCTTTGCTTTACTCGGCTGAGCTGGGAAGTGTCTGCAGTACACACTCAGGAGACCTCAGCTTCCCTGATGACAATATTTGCCTAATCTCAGTTGCAAGCTACAAGGCAGGGAAGCAGAACCCGGACTTGGAAAAAGAGAGGTTTCCCTTGACTGCAGTTGCCAGATCTGGACATTTTAACCCTCTCTGAGGACTAATCTGCTCTCTGTCTTCAGAAATGTTATTTGCCCAGTATAAATGACATAAACCAAGATCATCATCTTAGTTTATTTTTCTAGAGTCCTTAGCATGCTACATTAACCTGACAATGCTTAATCTGGTGTTCATTTCACAAAACACTTCATGCAATTCACAACTGTAATTGGTTTTACACTGACATTACACATTTCAGCCTAGCCATGGGAAAAAGAATAACTCTTAATATTATTTCTCTGAAAGGTGTCCAAGCTCAAACGGCACAGAAGCAGCTCATGCTAGTTTCATGTGCATATTTCTTTCTTCTGCTTTTTCTTTCACTGCAAGGTTGATCACTGGAGTAGGATTTTAAGGTCCTTGTTTTAGTCCATTTGCAATTGAACTACGTTTGTTTGATTTCTTACGTCCTGAGGAGTTCTCTCTTATAAAACAACATTCAAGTATTCTAGTTTAACATCCCCATTTTTCTGAGTTAAGGAACAAAGTAGACTTTGGGCTTCTGTTTCCATTATGAGTCTTCCGGAGTCGCATAACTGATAGCCATAAAGTCTTCCTTTGTAACACACACTCAGCACTAAAGCCAGAGTATTGCTATTTGGCATTATCCAGTGAAGTGCAAGAAATTAAATAAGTTATGTCTTTATTGCTATAGTACAGTACCAAGCAAAGTCACTTTTTAATACAAATGCAAGGGTTTCGTAGAGTATGTGTCCCTCCTCTTAGGGTCCAGTAGTTCAGCTGCACTGCAAGTATCACTTAGCTATCATGCATCGAATGTCAGTCTAAGAAGATGTGTTGAGTATTCTTGAGTCTGAAGAATCAGACCTTTCATCATACTCATCTTCTGTGTATATCGGTTGCTTAGACACAATAGGACACCCATCATCAGGGATTGAGATCCTAGGATCTTCTGACGAGCGGGAAGGAAGGACGGGTGAGCTTCGGAAAACGCTGGCTGAGTTGCTAGTGAAAGGACTGACATACTGGGACCGCAGCTGGTACTGCTGCTGCAGTGTCATGGTGTTCCACAGGGTGACATCGTTGGGCAGGAACGGGCTGGACTGGTTTCTTGCCAAAGTGTTCCTCAGCATCAGTGGGTAGCGTGGCGGCTGAGGGAAAGGGTGCTGCAAAGGTACAGCCAGAGGGTTGGGCACCACATTACTGGAATCAGCAGAGAACCTCAGCGTGTCGGGAACCCTAAATGCTGAGCCCACAGACCACTTGGAAGAGGAAATAGGGTAAGAACTCAGAGTGTGTTCAAAAATGTGCCCATTGGAAGGCAAAACAAGACCATCAGATTCTGCAGAAGTTCTTTCCCCGCTGGCCACTGAAGACCGACTGGACAGGAGAACCTCTACAGCACTCACCAGATCACCGCCGCATCCCTTCAGGATCAACTCCAGCACAGTTGGCTTTTGGTTAGGGAAGATCTTTTTCAAGACTTCCAGTGGAGGTCTGTTGGCTTTCAAACTGAAAGGTAAAGAAACTGTCCCAGAAGGACCTTCTATCAGGAGGTGGTTCTGCTCTGGGTGGTACTTGGGGCTGTCTGGGCGGCTTTCTGTGCTCCCACCATTTTTCTGAACTGCATAACCGACTTCATCCACTGAAACAATTTCAGGGCTTTCAGAGGTGAAGCAACTTTTGGCTTTTGTCATGTCTGGGGAACTCCTTTGGTCTGTGTCTTTGTCACTGTAGGTCTCTGCATTGTCTGCTCCACTGGCATCACCCAACCGCTCCTCATTCATGTCTGCAAAGAGAAGGCAGAGAGGTTAATGTAAAACTGAGACCAAAAGCTTGTGCAGACAGTTGAGGATACGGTCTTCTTGAAGTGCACAGACCAGGATCCTAGAGTGGGGGGAAAGCATTTATCACAGAGATCTTGTTAAAATCAATGTACCTTTGCAACATCCCACAGGAACAAAACTGCAAAAGTATACTGTGACCTGGTCTAGGCATTTTATGCTTCCTTATAGATATCTGTCTCATTCTCCCATGCACAAGAAAAGAGGCAGTGATCATTTTTCTGCTGCATCAAATATGCTATCAACCCTTTCCCACTGGTTACAAGGCAGCACACACCACCCAAGTGCAACCTTTCTCAGAGGAACATCAGCACTTCCACATCCAAATTCCTCACTAACACCATCTCACTGAGTGTGAGGCGAAGATATCCAGAGGGCACTTGGGAGACCAGAATTCCAACAGCATTGATGGAACCACAGCATCATGACTCCTAGCTGAAGGTTAAAGAAGTCTTCAAATAAATCCATATATTCCAGTTCTTGCTCTGCAGAAACTGGTTCCTACCCCAGAAGGAATCACAGGCTTTTCCTCCAAAACCTGGAGCACAGATGATTAGACCATGTAATCTAGAAAAATGCGGTTTGGAGACAACCTCTGGAAGGCTTCTGGATCAACCTCCTGTTCCAAGCAGGAGTAACCTAAAATTACTCCTTCAAGTTTCTTATGTCCCTGCTCAGCTGAGTTTTAAATAATTCCAAGGATGGAGACTCCACAACCTCTCTCAGCACTTGTTCCAGCTACCCTGCTTTTTGTCTGATAAACTAAGAAGGGCAACAGCTGGTTGACCATGCTGTCTCCACGCAGACACTCAAAAATGGGGACACCCCAAATCTCAGGCAACTTTGGTAAAACATGGCCAGGGTATGGAAACCATGGAAATAAGATTGCTTGTCAGAAAGAAGAAAAGAGGAAGAAGAAATGTTGACAATTTTCAGTTTATGCACAAGGTGTGCAATGTACTGGCTTGAGATTGTTCCTAGTTATTTCCCCAAGAATGCTGTTCTGCTGGCCTTCCTCATACAGCACAATGATGCTTCCATGCTTCCATGGGAAGCACCACGTCTGGGGAAAGGGTCTTTGTCTAAGCTGTGGCTGACAGAGCCTGCTTTAACTGCACAGGACAGTGTTTTTGAATGCATTGATATGAAAGACCACCTGCAGAAACCAATGCAACTATTGGCTTGGTTTTCCAAGCCCCTGGTGATCAGCCCAGCTAGATAAAGAAGCAAAGGTTCCCAAAATGTGCTGATGATTGCCCTTGCACAATCGAGATGAAACAAATTTACAGGCATGCAAGCACCTCAGTCTTGCTGCTCACCACCGACTGTCCTTCCTTCTTCTCACCCTAGGAACGGGCAAGGTATTTCCCCGTGCAGTGGGCTGAGGCCAGCGTTGAACAGATCAGCTCGAGACAAACCCAGTTAGTTCCATTTACCTACTTTGAGAAAGGAGTCAGGGTCTGAGAAAGCCTGCGCTGAGTGAGAAGCCACTACGCTCGTCAGAATGGAAGTTATAAATGAATGAGATCCCGGCAGAGCACAGTCCCATGGCGTGGCAAAGGAAGGTTCTTGTGACGATGGCTGTGCTAGGCAGAAATGATGGGCCATCCTACAGAGCTGTGGGACGCTGCTACTTCGGGCTGCAGAAGGTGACCATGGGAGTGGAGCTGAGGAACACAGATGCTCTTCTGAAGGCCTCACCCTTTTCTTTTAGCTGGATAACCTGTTTCGGGTACCCATTTTTATTGTTTATGCTTTTTGTCCATGGAGAAGCAATAACCCTCCAAGTAGGCATATTACAGAGAAGGAAAGGTATTTATGCTCTTTAAACACTCAGTGCAGCTGCCTTGCCTGGGCAGCCAAAGGGGAACACAGGAAACGTTTGCTGGTAGCAAGCTGGCAAGGTGTATCCTTTGGAGAGATGGTAAGACCTCGGCATAGTTCATGCATTATTTGTAAAAACCGTGAAGCTCACACTACCTTTCCCCCCTCATCCCTCACGTGTTCATAATGATGTATTTACTACAAAGAACAAGATGTTAAGAATAATTCACATCTAAGTGAATGGGCAATTTATACATCGAAGGTTTACATGGCAGGCGGAAGACAGCTCGTTACCTCCGATCCTGTCCTGCCAGAGACAGAGAGGCATTTAAGGGAGATGATGGTCCTAATTCCCACACAAATATATTGCACGGTGGTACCAAATATTACCAAATGGACCACATGCGGGTAATTGTATTTCAGAACTACTGCGCTTTTCCAGCGTATGGACAGCGTAAGGGCTGGCAACAAGCATCACTGGTGAGCAAATATATGCTTAAAAAAAATCGCATGAGATTAGATCTCCCTAATACACTCCTGGATCCTGAATAATGGTTATTTTCAAGATATTTCAGGTTTGTGCAGTTTTCAGTTTCTTTAAAAGTATCCTTATGAGGCTTGGCTAAAAAAATTTCTTCAAATTCTGAGAACTCATCCCACCGAAGTTTGCATGTTTATCACCAGCAGACTTCACAGAACCCGACTCCTCACCTTGCGCTGGTCCACTCTCCTCGTGCGGCACGGATCACAGCCGTACTCACCAGACTGTTACCGAAACGAGATGTCGGAGACTGGAATCGAATGCTGCTATTAACACGGGGAGGATTACCCTCCGTGGGCCAATACACCTCTTTTCCCCTCCGCCTTTCCGAGCGCATCTCTCGCTGTCGGCGCCAAGCGGCTCTTTCAGCCCCGGGCTGCGGCGGCGCGCGATGTCGCACACCCCCGGTGCCCAGGGCCGGTGCCGCAGCCGGGTCGGGAGACTACTGCCGGCTTGCCCGGCGGGCTCCCGGTGGTGTGCTGCCTGGCGGATCCTGTTTGGACCGTGCTTTTTCCTCGTTTGAGCGCCGCTTCCCCACCGCGGCGGCGGCGCGGGGAGGGGCAGCGCGCTGCGCGGAGCTGCCGTGCCCGGGCTTTCGGTTTGTTTGAAGCGGGCACAAAGCAGCGATCTTTAAACAAACAAACAATTGGGAAGGCACAATATGAATGTCCTTACTCTGAGGCCGAAATGTAGAATCATTGCACGCACGTATTAATGCCAAAGATCTGTATTTTCAAGCACAACACTATTTTGTATTCGGAATATACAACCCGCTGCTCTCAGCCAAAGGTACTTTTTTTTCACCGCTCCTAATCTTTAGACGAGTATGTTCTAGGCTTGAAGAAAGAAATCTCATCCTCAGACGAATTTTTAATGTTTGTGAGGTTCGTGTGTTTTGTTTGCCTTTGTTCGGTTTTTTTTTCCTCTGCACCATCTATTTCAAATTGCCTGCATTCACGTATTCACTTTGCCAGCCCTGAGGAAACTAAGAAAATTATGGTTTTATGGATAGAAACGGTGTGCAGTATTCATCAAATAATATGCATGGAGAGGCAGACACGTACCCAGATCTACAGAGGTGCAGTGCAAATACAGATGCACATGAAGCACAGTACAGGGGCAGAACCGTGCTCGCATTCGCGGTGAAACCTACGTTGATACATAAAGCTGCTACGAACTTGGAGGATTGCATATCCCAAATTTTCCTTGCCTATTTATACATTAAGGATCATGAGTCAAGGATTGTAAAGAGGCCACATAAAAGGAAAACGGGTGAAAGAGAGAAGCTGTTCTCCTTAAGTTAATAACTTGTCTGGAAAAATTGGTTTAACACTTTGGAACTAAATTTGCTTCCTTGATATTCCCACTGCTGACTATCTGTTAAAACTTGCACTCCTATTGTTAGGACAGCTCTTTCTGCAATACAGATTTTCTTCAATCCCAAAAACATCTGCTATTTAACATATTTCTATTATTGGAATGGACCGATACCAGAACTAGCAGAAAGCCACCTAAGTTTTACACGACTGTGGCTTTAAGGTGTGGGTTATTTTTGTTTGGTCTGGGGTTTTTGTTGTGGGTTTTTTGTTGGGTTTGTTGGGTTTTAGTTGGGTTTTTTTTTTTTTTTTAGGGTGGGGTGGTTTAGTTTGATTATCTTTTTTTTAAGAAGAGTTTCACTCCGGAGTTTCTTCCGTGTCTTCAGGGGTCTAAGGTACTTTGTAGGAGACTAGTCACTGTTCCCAAACTAACACAGAGATTGCGGTGCTGCAATAAGAAGCGGGTTGTGAAATTAACAAAAGACTCGATATTAATTGTTCACAAGCCTTGATAATTGTTACTAAGACAGAAATGTAACAGGCGTTCCTGTGGGAGATGAGTTATAAGCACAGCGCCAGGAGAAGGAATTATTTCAGCACGGGCAGAGGGCAACAAGGGTAGTTTCTAGGGGTGATTTTTTTTCTGCAGAGCAGAACTTCGCAACTGTCCCACTGAAATTACCGATTCTGGCAGGAATAAAAATAAACGGATCCGATTTTACCGTGCATGGGAAAATAACTCCTCCGTACTTAAAAAAAAAAACAACTTTCCAGGAGATTAATGTGCGGGAGGGGATGTGGTGGGGTGGAAACGGGGCTGGCTGGGGGAGCAAATCACGTCCTCTGTTCTGGCGAAGGTTTTAATACACGTGGTGAGGGGAGAAGGAAGAAAAAGAGAAAGCCGTGCCGTTGAGACCACGCAGGATGGTTGGAAATGAACAGGTTATCAGGCTAAACGGTGTCTGGTGGCAGGTGACAGCAGGACATCACCTCCACCCCCCACCCCCCGAGGAGATAATTTTCTACTTTGCTCTCACGCATTCCCATGTTCGCAAAAATCGGTGGTAAAAAACCCAAACCCACCAAAAAAACCCAAACCCAACAACAAACCAACACAAAACCAAAACAAATCATACAAAACTACACAAAACAAACAAACAAAGAAACCCCCAAACCAGACCAAAAACCCAAACTCCGTAAGAATTGGAGACCGGGAACGGCGCGAGGAGGTCCGTGCGACCGGAGCTGGTTCCTGGCACTCCCGACCCCGGGGCAGGGGTGTCCCGGCCCCTCACCCCCATCCCGACTTCATCGCGAGCGGGGGCCGGCGCGGCGCGCGAGCCTTGATTGATGAAGCCCTCCTCCGTTATCCCCCCGCCCCGCACCCCGTGAAGCTGTTAGCAGAAAGTGCTGACTGGCTGGCAAGGAAGAATTTCTCATCAATACACGTTGATTGTATTTTGCAAACAAAACGCCTGTTGCTTGGTAACATTTCACTTGAGCCTGACCTTCCCCAAAAGTTATTGCTATCAGATTCGATTTACACTGTCCTCCCGTGATTACTGTAATCTTTTAAGCTGGAAAGTTCATATATCAAGGGGAAGAAAAGTTGGGAGTGCAAGTCAATACCGCTCCTACCCACCAGATTTATATCCTGCTGGCGAAGTTTATTTGTTTCACTTTCTGGAAGGAGCCAAGGCGGCTTTTCTTTTTTTTCTCTCCCATCCCCCGCGTGAGAGAACCCGTAACAACCGACACCCCCTCCCCGCTCATCCCCTGCCGCCCTCCCGGCCCTCCGTGCCCCGCAGAAACCCTGCGGGTCCCGGCGCCGCTTTGGCCCTGAAGCTCCTTGTGGAGGTTTTGTCCTGGACGATGTCCATGCGGTGCCCGGCGGGTGCGGGAAGCCGGGGAGCGGCTCGGCGGGACCGGGCGCGGCGGCGCGACGAGCGGGTGCCATCCACGCGGGATGCGGCCACTTCCCGGCCGGCCTGGGGGGTACAGCCCCGGGGTGGGGGAAGGGGTAGGGGCTTTCGAGGGGGTCCCGAAAGCAGGGGGACCCTGCTCCCTCCCAGGGCACCCGTCGGGAAGCAGGAAGAGCCGTCGCCTTCCGTCCCCCGAGACCTGCCCGCCAGCCCGTCCCGCGCGCCCCCCTCTCTTTCCCGGACCCCGCGCATCCCTCCCCCCCCCCCCCCCCCCCAGCGCCCGTCCCGGCCTCACCTGCCTTGGGGAGCGGCCCCGGGAGCGCGGGGGGCGGCTCGGCGGCCCAGCGCAGGGCAGCGGCGGCGGCCAGCTCGGCGGGGGCCCGCGGAGCGGCGCAGGGCGGCGGTGCCGGCGGCGGGGCGGGGGTCTCGGCGCTGCCCGGCGGCCCCGGGAGGGCACGGAGGGAGTCCGGGAGGAGGCTCTCCAGGCTCTCGTTGGCCTGCTGCCGGCGAAGAGCCACCTGCGCTGCCATCACCCGCTGCCGCTCGATGATGAGGATGCACTTCTCGCAGGTGCAGTCCTTGAAGCGGCAGTAGCGCTTGTGGCCCTTTAGCCAGGACAGCACGCCGTGGTTGCGGCACCGGGCGCATTTGGGCGTCCGCTGCAGCGGAGCCCGCGGCGGCTGCGACACCGGGCCGCCCATGTAGAGGTACGGGGAGCCGTAACCGTTCATGCCTGCGGGAGGAGCCCGGCCGTCTCCGGGGCGGAGAAGGGGGCAGCGGGGGCGGGCAGAGGCCGGGGCGGCGGAGGAGAGGAGGCGGGGGGCGCGGCCCGGGCCCCAGGCCGGCGGGGGGTAGCCGCCGCCCGCCGCGGTGGCACCGATGGGCAGAGCTCTGCCGCCGGACGGAGCGACACTGCCGCTGTCCGCGCCGCCCCGCCGAGCCCAGCGCCCCTCCGCCCGCCCCCCGCCCGCCCCCCGCCGGGGGGGATGGAGGGGGGGATGGAGGAAGGGTGGGAGGAAGAGTGGGGGGGCTCTGTCCCGCTGTCGGAGGCTGTCCGCGCCGTGCGGAAGGGGTCCGGCCTCCCGGGAGCTGGGGTTGGGACCGGGGCTGATGCACCCACCCACCCACGCGCCCCCCGCCTCGGCTCAGTGCCGGGGGATAGGAGCGAGCGGGATCTGGGAGGTTTCCCCGGGCTCCAGCTCTGCGGGACCGGGACTTCAAAGTCCAGAGGAGGCGTTTGGACCACGCGCGGGATCCCCCCGAAAGTCCCCTGCAGCCGTAAAACCAGTCCGTGTCCCAGCGCCCCGGGGGTTGTTGAGCCCGAAGTTTAATCAAAGTTTTTGAAGCCTTGGGAAAAGGTGCACTTAGAGAGCAGGAGCTGCCCGGGAGCAGTTGCGCGGAGCAGCGATGCGCCCGCGGGATCGCGCCGCGGAGCCCGGGGGGGGCGGCTCCCCGTCGTTTTTCCCTCTTCTTGCCCTCCGGCTGCTTCTCCTGCGTCCCTGGCCAAGGCAGCTACTGAAATGCAAACGGCGGCTGCAGAAAGGCACCTGCAATTCTGGGCGAGTCAAATTGCTTGCAACCTATTTGATGTGCCTGATGCGGTGCGGTGGTAATTTCCTCTATCTCCGGCCGCGGGGGGATTTCTCACTGAAACACGGCTGGTTCCAGAGTGGCAGCAAGAAATTTAAATCCAAACGTGTCGGTGAAAGGTGGTGCGAGAATATCGGCTGCGGGGAAACAAACGCGCTGCAAGCGTTGATCTGCCCGCGCACCGGTACTTAGTGGCACAGGGTCCGCGGGTCGGCAGGGGATGCTGCTCGGGCTTGAACCCGTTTCGCTGCCCCCAGATCTCCCCTGATCCTCCCAGGCACCTCTCCGCTGTAACCGCTACACGAAATAAACCATTTGACGAGGGTACCTAATTAGAAAAATTTGATTTAAAACTGGGAAACTATTTCTCTGGAGAGAATGAAAAGCACGGCGTGCGCTGTGGAGGTATTTGCGTGATCTTTCATTACTCGGCTCTTCCCTAATTACTTTCCTGCTTCTAGGGGAAGATCTTTCTCCCCAGGGCAGTGTGCGGGGTGTGAGGGGGGGGACGAGCGCCCCGTCGGAAACAACCTGCGCTGCCGGCTAAGCGCATCGGGGCAGGTGCGGAGAACGGTCCCTCTTCCCGCAGCGCCGGTGGGATCTCCCTTTCTGTGCTGCCGGGGTGCGTGTGTTGCAGCCCCCCCGTACCGCCAACTGGCCTCTTCCGCGGGTCATCTTACGCACTCGCATAAGAAAACCAAAGAAAACCGAACCAGCGGACCGGATAAATAGTCGGCTGTCTCAGAACGGCAAGGGGCGCGGACAAGACGATAAGCAGCCGCCCTCGGGAATCCGTTCCCCCCAAAAGACCAAGAAGGGGGCAAGTGCCGGCCCGGGGTGCGGACGGGGGGCGGAAAAACCTCTTTCAGCGGAAGGTGGTGCGGGCGGGCGGCTGGCTGCTCCCGGGGCTGGCGGCGGACTGGCCCTGGGCCGGGGGCCCCTCGCTCGCTTGGCTGCACACCGGTGCTGAAATACTCGTTTGATATAATGCCGTAATCCTTTCCTCATATTTGATGGGAATGTTTTCCACGTCCTAGTATTTGACAACATCTCCCCATAGGGCCAGGTTCGTATTTATGTTAGCAAAACTGAAAGTCTGTTGTAACCCAACACCTGACAACCCCGGTTCCCGTTTCTGCTGGCAGAAAAGGTTTATTCAAGCACATGATGGGATCCCAGCAGAAAGCTTTTCAGAAGAAGGGGCTCTGGTAAACTGCGCCACATGAACTCCGTTTCCAGGGCTATTAAGCTTTTAATTGGAAAACAGCAGAGGAAATTTCAAGGTGACTATAACGTGTTAGCAGTTAGCGCCCAGAAGAATAGACTGGAAGGGAATGAATGTGCGAAACATACGCTCCAAATAACATTTAGCGCTCTCCACTAAAGAGACAGGCTTTTCGAGAAACAAACGCCGACGGACGGGGCGCGGGGAGTGGAAAGTCAAAATCGGCCCGAATCCCCTGGTGTTTCGGTACTTTTTGATGCGGAGCCGTTTGGGGTGGGGACCCGCGTCCCGAGAGGCGGAGAGCCGCGGCTGCCGGGCTCGGGCGGGGGGCGGCGGGAGCGTTCAGCGTTTGCCCTGCTCTAAACGAGGCGTCTGGGGAGGAGGCGTTCGCGGGAAGCTGGGTTACCATTGTGGGGATGCGAGCGGCAGCGTTAGCTTCGGTTACAGCTCGCAAAACCGCCCGTAGGCAACGGGGGAAGGACAGAGGAAATTATCCACGATTTGCCACTCGGGGTGTCACTCCGGGTGGTCCTGAAGGGTCCCTGTTGTCACATAATAAGGAGGGAGAGGAGCACATGCCGGCTGTGGTGGGCTGCGTGGCAGGGCGTCTGTCGGGGCGGGGTGGGGGGAGTGGTGGTGGTGCGGCGGGGCGAAACTTCACGGCAGACTTCGGGGAAAGATGCGAATTCCGCACAGGGTCACGCAAACCGTCCATCAAAGCTGCCCGGCGAGCGGCAACGAACGTGCTTTTTGAGAGTAACAGCGTTAATAAAGGTCACTGGTTACCAACCAGCTAGACATGCTTGAGAAGAGGGCGACTTCCAGCGCG